>CM061540.1:271622904-274027904 GCA_030864215.1 Capsicum pubescens | reverse complement strand
TCTCCTAATACTAATAAAAACATAACTATTATAGAAAGATAGAGTTGAACTTCGGATGCATGAATGTCCAACCGCTACCTTGGAAGCTCCAACAATCGCCCGAGTCAATCAAGCTGAGGCGCACTCGAGCTAGGACCTGCATCGAAAGGGTGCAGTAGGCATGTGTATGGTCCACTTGTACTCAGTAGGTATCATAGGCCGACCAAGCAAAGTAGTAAATAAAGCATAACACTAACGGCACGTCACCTGCAATCAGAAAATATCCCACAACAGTAGCCCACATCGCTTGCACTAACAATTCTAATGCATATCACATGTATTACAATAACACACCAAGATATAGAACACAAGTATACATTATGTCACATATAAATAGAACAAGAGAGAACATGTAGATACAAGATCATCAAATACATGTAAAGGAAGGTAAGACAAATACATAGATAACAAGTCAACATGACAATACAACACAACATAAACACAATAAAGTAAGTGCAATGTATATGTTGATGATGATGATGCACGGGGTCGTCGCACAACCTCCGGGATCGTCGCACAATCTCCGTATACACATACGGAGCTAAGACCTCCTGATGTAGGACCCATGGGGGTTCGTCAACCCGTATACAATCCACATATCTCATATATCCTTTCCGGCACATTCCTCAAAAAGGGTTTTATAAGGTGTTACAATATCTTCTCCCCGGCACATTCCTCGGGGAGAGTTTTAAAAAGGTGTTGCCAGTGTTTCTTAGATGTTGCCACGGTGGTACCAATATTTCATGAATGAGTATGATATGAGGATGTAATGCTCACAATCAATCATAATGAGTATTTCACAACCAACCACAATGATCTATTTCCACAACCATGTGAGCTAATATCCACTCATTATTTCAATTTCATCCACGAATTTTCACATGTCTCATATGCCAAATAAAGTATGAATATAATCACACTACACTAATGGTACTATATTAAGAATCTTAATAACACAATACAATTATTCATATGTATTCAAGTCTATTAATATCACATAGGACCCTACAAGGTCACACATATCACATAATAACACAATTCCGACAATTACATCACATATAGGACCCCACATGGGCACAACACATATATAGCTATTTTTCATGATTAGTTCTCACTCTTAACATGCACTTTGTATCATCATTTACTACACAACCCAGTCTGAAAGAGTTAAGTCATAACCTACCTCGAAAGCCGAAACCAATCCGCTACACTTGAACCCGCAATCTTACTTTTCACGAACAATCTCGAACTCCACTAAAAATATCAAATATAAAGTCTACGCGTCAAGATAAAACCAACGATACCCATATTGACTGATTTTGGTTCGGAGTCAAAACGGACCCCCAAAGTGGATTTTCGAAAAAGAAGGGAAAAATTAAAACTTTACTTCAAAAATATGTTCCCCATATTTTTAGGAACCTACAGCTGAAAATCCAAGTTAAATCAAGTAAAAAACGTGGTTCAAATAGAAGAAAAAACATTTTTGAGCTTTACTAGGTAAATCTTTGAAATCCAGGTTAAAATCATGAATCAGAGTTGTTTTAAATGTTAAATTGATGAAAAACTAGTAATTATAAGATAAAATTATTATTCAAGTGAAAGAAGTGAAATTTGTATTTGAAATCATGCTCTAAGATTTTTGGGTTTTGAAAATATTAATAAAAAAATACTAAGAAAATGGTGAATTCTTAAATTTAATCCGTAATAAAACCAAGAAAAAAATGTTAATCTATCTTATCAAGCTCTCACAAACTTTACTTTTAAGCTCCCACACTATTTTAGGGTTCAACTCACAAGAGTCAAGATGAAAATAAGTAAAATCGGATAAAAAGGGTGAAAAATCAGCTATTTGTTGCAGATTTTCTGCAATAGCTGTGCAGATTTTTTTTCCTCTAAGTCGAAATGGACTTTGACGGGGTGCCCAGGATTCATTCAGAGTCTGATTTATGCAAACGAACTATGAAACCACACTAAATTTGACGTTCCAAACGTAATGGAGATATCAGATTTTCAAGAAAACACCATTTTCACAAAGTTGACCCCTAAAATCCGAAATTATAATTTTTCAAACCTAGGGTCGAAATGAGATTTAAAAGCCGTAAAATCATACCAAATATGCTAACACCCTAAGATCAACATTCCGTATCTGCTGGCAAAGTCGTATTTTTCATTCGAGGTCGTTTCGATCAAATGTGGGTCCCACACCCATATTTCCATATTTCCGATCAATAGGTCGAAATGAGCTTGGGTGCACCGGGACCCGAACCAAAGGTCTACCTAGCCAAAAAATGATATTCTAGAGTTGTTGGCGCACTTCGTTCAGCCATCCATCGCACGGATCAAAAGATATCCACATAAGTTCAAAATAAGGCCTCGAAGCCATCAAAAACAACAATATTTCATAAATGATACCAAAATGCATAAAAAATCATGTCAATCACTCCCACACCCCAGAAATATCATAATGCAACTATGGGGAGAGATGAAACAGTCAAATCACATAAAATCATAAATTTCACATATTTCATTAAATTTTAGGTCTTTACATCATCCACCACTAAAAATCAAGTTTGTCCTCGAACTAGAAATACCTGAATCAATGAAAAACTGGGGATAGGAACTACGCATATCAGACTCAACCTCCCAAATAGCCTCATCTACAGGTCTATGTTTCCACTGGACCTGAACCACAAGGATCACTCTAGAGCTCAACTGCCTAACATCCCTAGCCAAAATGGAAACCGACTCCTCAACAAAGGACAACCACTTATCTAACTGAACCGAATCCCAATGAATAATATGGGACTCTTCTGGAATCTAACGATGAAGCATAGAAACATGAAAAACTGGAGAATAGCTGATAGATCAAGGGGTAAAACCAACTCATAATCCACATCACCAACAGTTCGAAGAATCTGAAATGGACTAATATACCTGGGGCTAAGCTTGCCCCTCTTTCCAAACCTTATCACACCCTCTATGGGTAAAACTCAAAGAAAAACACGATCACCAACACCAAATCTCAAGACATGAAGTCTACGATTAGCATAACACTTCTGCCTACTTTGAGCCGCTCTAAGTCTATCCTGAATGACTCGGACCCTATCCAAAGACTCATGAAGCAAGTCCGTACCTCGAGGTCTCACCTCAGAAACATCGAACCAACCTACAAGGGAGCGACAACGCCTCAGAAGGAGTCATATCAACACTAGAATGGTAGCTATTACTATATGCAAACTCTGCTAAAGCCAAATGCTGCTCCCACTGGCCACCAAAATCCATCGTGCACGTGTGAATCGTATCCTTCAAAACCTGGATAGTTCACTCTGACTGGCATCAATATGGGCGTAAAATCCTGTGCTAAGATCAACACGTACCCAACTCATCCTGAAAAGTCTTCTAAAAGTGAGATGTGAACACAGGACCTCGATCTGAAATAATGGACACCGGCACACCATGAAGATGCATAATCTCACGAATGTAGATACGGTCCAACCTCTTGGTACTGAATGAGACCTGAATCAGAATAAAATGAGTTGACTTGGTCAATCGATCCACGATGACCCAAACACTGTCAGAACTATGAGATATACGAGGAAAACCAGTCACAAAGTCCATAGTGATTCATTCCCACTTCCACTCGGGAATGGGTAACCTCTGAGGCAATCCACCAGGCCTCATATGCTCGACCTTCACCTGCTGACAACATAGGTAACGAGCCATAAAATCCGCTATATCTCGCCTCATACCACTCCACCAGTAATGTTGCCTCAAATCACGATACCTCTTAGTCACACTTGGATAGATAGAATATCTGGAACAATGGGCCTCCTACAAGATTAACCTAATCCAATCACCACTCTCGGCACATAAACTCAGCCCCCAATCCTCAAATCTCCATCTGAATCAAGTGAGGCTTCCTTAACCTCCCCACTCAACATCTTATCTCGAATCAACCTCAATCCAACATCGTCAAATTTATGAGCTCGAATCTGCTCCATCAAAGAAGATCTAACATCCACAAATGACAAAACACGCCCAGGTGTCGAAATATCAAGCCTAACCATCAGGTTATCTAAAAACTGAATCTCTAAGGCCAAAAGTCTCTCCTGTATCAAAAGATGCGCCAAGCTACCCATGCTAGTCGACTTTCGACTAAATTCATCCGCAACCACATTAGCCTTGCCCTGATGGTAGAGAATAGTCAAGTCATAATCCTTAAGCAACTCAAGCCAACGGCGCTGCCTCATATGAAGATCTCGCTGGTAAAGAAGTACTGAAGGCTACGATGATCTGAGAAGATCTCACAATGGACTCCATACAAGTAGTGCCTCCACAACTTCAAAGTAAACTCAACTACACACAGCTCCAAATCATGGGTAGGATAAATCCTCTCATGAGGCTCCAATCTTGATGAGGCGCATACACAATTACCTTTACCTCTTGCATCAACACAACACCTGGAGCATAAAAAAAAATAAAGCTCACGCCCTCCTTGGGCAAAGCCAATATAGGAGCAGAAGTCAATAAATCCTTGAGCTTTTGAAAGCTCGCCTCACAACATCATACCACTGGAAGGAATTCTTCTTCTGGGTTAACTTAGTCGACGGAGCTGCAATAGAAAAGAAACCCTCAACAAAACACTAATAATACCCGGCCAGGCTAATAAAACTCTGAATCTCAGTGGACGAAGTAGGTCTAGCCCAATCACAAACCGCTGCAACCTTAGCTGGATCAACCATAATACTTTTCTTAGTCATCACATGATCCAAGAAACAAACTGACTCCAACCAAAACTCGCACTTAGAGAACTTAGCACACAACTTCTCATCTCTCAATCTCTTAAGCACAATTCACAAATGCTCCTCATGCTCAACCTCACACTTAGAATAAACCAAGATATCATCTATAAATACCATAACAAAGGAGTCGAGATACGGTCGAAACACCCGATTCATCAACTCCATGAACGCGGCAGGGGAATTCGTCAACCCAAAATACATGAACAAGAACTCATAATGACCGTATCGAGTCCGAAAAGCTATTTTTAGAATATTCGAAGCTCTGATCCTCAACTGGTGATAATCGAACCTCAAATTAATCCTCAAAAATACTACAACACCCGAAGCTGATCAAATAAATCATCAATGAGAAGAAAAGGACACTTATTTATAATCGTCCCCTTATTCAACTGCTGATAATTAATTCACATCCGCATAGACCCATTTTTTATCTTAACAAACAAGACGGGCGTACCCCAAGGTAAAATAGTAGGTCGAATAAATCCCTTATCCAACAACTCCTGCAATTGATCATTCAGTTTCTTCAACTCTATTGGTGTCATCCTATAAGGAAGAATAAAAATAGGCTCGGTGCCCGAATCAACATCAATAATAAAATCAATATCTCGATCCGAAGACATACTAGGCAAGTCCGTAAGGAACACATCCATAAATTCACGGACGACACAGACAGAATCTAAGAAAGGAGACGAAATAACACTAGTGTCACGAATATGGTCCAAGTAATATAAACATCCCCTCTCAACCAATTACGAGCCTGAACATAAGATATAATCCTTTTAGGACCCGAATGAAGTGTACCCTTCCAAGCTATCTTTGGCACAACCGACGAAGCTAAAGTCACAATTTTGACATAACAATTTAGGATGACATAAGAAGGAGCCAGCCAATCCATATCCAAAATAGCATCAAAATCGACCATGTCTAATACAAGCAAGTCTATTAAAATCTCACGCCCGACAAAAGTCATAACACAAGATCGATACGCCCGATCCACCAGTAAAGAATCACCTACCGGGATAGATACATGAATAGGTTTGGAAAGAGGCTTAGTAACAGAATCAAAAACCGAAGTAAAATACACAGATGCATAAGAGAAAGTCTATCCAGGATTAAATAATACAGATGCAAGTCTGAAACAAACGAGAACGATACCTGTAATCAAAATATCAAAAGCCTCTGCCTCAGGTCTGGTTGGTATAGCATAACACTATCCACGACTACCAACTGGCTGAGTAGCCTCACGACCACCAACACGGGCTCTACCATCTCTACCTATTGCATATTTGGTAGAACCTCTACCACTCACAGCAAAAATAGGAGTAGCTCTAAATACATGGCAAGAACAGTCCTTGGCCACATGGCCAATCTCATCACACATATAGCAACCTCTACAACCAGTCTCAATAAGAGAAAGTACAACTAAGCCCGAACGGCTACCCTGAACTGCTGAACTAGAAGATCCACTAGCTGAACTCTATAAAGTCACTTGCACTGGCCTACCATGATATCCACGAGAACCTCTAAAATCTCTACCTCAATAGGTTAGACTCCTGAACTCACCAAAATGACACACCCTCTTGGCGCCTCCCTGAGATGCACTAATAATACCCTCTGTCATCTTAGCATGATCCACAATATTCTAAAGAGTAGCTCCAAGCATAACCATTTGAGACGTAGCCAACTTAAGTGAGACAACCAAACCCTTCACAAACTTTTGAATCTTCTCAAACCCGGTGGAAATGCTATCATAGAAATATCTGGACAGGGCTTGGAAACATGCCTTATACTAAAAAACTGTCATGGAGCCCTATTCTAAATGATCAAACTAGTCCCACATACGATCTCTCAAACTGAAAGGCATAAATCTCTCCAGAAAGGCATCAACAAACTGATCCCATGACAACTCAGGAGAATCAACAAGCCTACAACCGATAAATAACATCCACTAATTTCTCACAACATCTCTCAACTGATAGTAGTATAAGCCACACCATTGATGCAGAAAGAGTGTAACACAACTTAGAACACAAGGTGTGAAAAAACTTCGCACGATAAAAAATAAAATGGGAAAAGTTTTCTAAAGACGTCCTATAGTCTCTCGAAGATAGATAGTGTAAGAACTACTAATACAATCCAAGAGTCAAATGCATCAAAAAAATAACCACAAAGGAATTATAACTATCTCCGAATACTAATTAAGACATAACTACTATAGAAAGATAGAGGTGAACTTCGGACGCATGAATGTCCAACCGCTACCTTGGAAGCTCCAACAATCACCCAAGTCAATCAAGCTGAGGCGCACTCGAGCTAGAACCTGCACTGAAAGGGCACAGTAGGCATGAGTACGGTCCACTTGTATCAGTAGGTATCATAGGCCGACCAAGCAAAGTAATAAATAAAGCATACAAAATATACACTAAGGATACGTCACCTGCAATGAGAAAATATCCCACAATGGTAGCCCACACCGCTTGCACTAGCAGTTCTAATGTATATCACATATATTACAATAACACACCAAGATATAGAACATAAATATACATTATGTCATATATAAATAGAACAAGAGAGAACATGTAGATACAAGATCATCAAATACATGTAAAGGAAGGTAAGACAAATACATAGATGACAAGTCAACATGGCAATACAACACAACATAAACACAATAAAGTAAGTGCAATATACATGTTGATGATGATGATGATGATGATGCACGAGGTCGTTGCACAACCTCCGGGATCATCACACAATCCCTGTATACACCTACGGAGCTAAGTCTTCCCGACGTAGGAACCATGGGGGGTTCGTCAACCCATATACAATCCACATATCTCATATCTCCTTTTCAGCACATTCCTCGGAAAGGGTTTTATAAGGTGTTACAATATCTCCTCCCCGATACATTCCTCGGAGAGGGTTTTAAAAGGTGTTGCTAGTGTTTCTCAGATGTTGCCACGGTGGTACTAATGTTTCATGAATGAGTATGATATGAGGATGTAATGCTCACAACCAATCACAATGAGTATTTTCACAATCAACCACAATGATATATTTCCACAACCATGTGAGCTAAAATATCCACTCATTATTTCAGTTTCATCCACGAATTTTCACATGTCTCATATGCCAAATAAAGTATGAATATAATCACAATACACTAATGGTACCATATTAAGCATCTTAACAACACAATACAATTATTCACATATATTCAAGGCTATTAATATCACATAGGACCCCACAAGGTCACACATATCACATAATAACTCAATTTCGACAATTACATCACATATAGGACCTCACATGGGCACAACACATAAATAACCATTTTTCATGATTAGTTCCCACCCTTAACATGCATTTTGTATCATTATTTACTACCCAGCCCAGTCTGAAAGAGTTAAATTGAAACCGGTCCGCTACACTTGAACCCGCGACCTTACATTTTACGAATAATTCTGAACTCCACTAAAAATATTAAATATGAAATCTATGCGTCAAGACAAAACCGGCGATACCCATATTGACTACTTTTGATTCGGGGTCAAAACGGACCCCCAAAATAGATTTCCAAAAAAGAAGGGCAAAATCAAAATTTTACTTCAAAAATATGTTCTCCATATTTTTAGGAACCTACAACTGAAAATCCAAGTTAAATCGAGTCAAAAACGGGGTTCAAATCGAAGAAAAAATATTTTTGAGCTTTACCGGGTAAAATCTTTGAAACCCAAGTTAAAATCATGAATCATAGTTGTTTTGAAGGTTAAATTGATGAAAAACTAGTAATTATAAGATAAAAATATTATTCAAATAAAAATGAGTGAAATTTGGATTTAAAATCATGCTCTAAGATTTTTGGAGTTTTGAGAAATTAATCAAGAAATTACTAAGAAAAGGGTGAATTCTTACCTTTAATCCGTAATAAAACCAAGAAAAAAGTGTTAATCTAGTTTCTCAAACTCTCACAAACTTTACTTTTAAGCTCCCACACTATTTTAGGCTTTAACCCCCAAGAGCCAAGATGAAAATGAGCAAAGTGGATAAAAAAGAGTGAAAAATCTGCTATTTATTATAGATTTTTTGCAATAGTTATGCAGATTTTTTTCCTTTAAGTCGCAATGGACTTCGATGGGGTGCCCGGAATCCATTCGAAGTCTGATTTATGCAAACGAACTATGCAACCACACTAAATTTGACGTTCCTAACGTTATGACGATATTAGATTTTCAAGAAAATATCGTTTTCACAAAGTCGACTCCCAAAACCCGAAATTACAATTTTCCAAACCGAGGGTCAAAATGAGATTTAAAAGTCATAAAATCATACCAAATATGCTAACACCCTAAAATCAACATTCCGGATCTGCTGGCGAAGTCGAATTTTCTATCCGAGGTCGTTTCAATCAAATGTGAGTCCCACACCCATATTTCTAATTTTTCAACTTTTCGACCAATAGGTCGAAATGAGCTCGGGTGCACCGGGACTCGAACCAAAGGTCTACCTAGCCTAAAATCAATATTACGGAGCTTCTGACGCAGTCCGTTCGGCCATCCGTCGTACGGATCAAAAGATATACACATAAGTCCAAAATAAGGCTCTCGAAGCCATTAAAAACCATAATATTGCATAAATAATATCAAAATGTATCGAAAACCTTGTCAATCACTCTCACATTCCAAAAATATTATAATACAACTAAGGAGAGGGGTAAAACAGTCAAATTATACAAAATCATAAATTTCACATATTTTAAGGTCGTTACACACAGTATGTTACAACAACTATTTACTATAATAGTTTTCAAATTACATAGTATTTACCCACATATAACTACGTTATAATTATAAGTGATTATGTAACAAAATACGATCTTTGAAAACTATATTAAATGGTTATGAAAATGCCATACATTGATTAATAACTAAACATCAGATAAAAATTAAAAATATCAATCAAAGATTCTTCCAACATATCAACAAAAACAAATTAAAATAATTATTTAATTACAACCAAACTAAGCATAAGCATTTAGAACAACATATTATCTTCTTCACGATTCCCTTGGAAAGAAATTGCACGTCCTACGGTTGTGGCCTGCACGCCCGCATTTACCGCAATGGTTTAAACTTGCATTAACTGATTCACTAGATTTCAAATGCCTTCCTTTCTTTGGCCTACCCGGAGGTCTTTTGTATTTGGGTGGCAGAACTTCTTCGTCAGCAATAAATTGTGGAACATTCCAATCTTTCATGTCCGGCATAGAAATTATCGGGAGTTCATACGTCTTGACAATGGTGTTTGGCCTGTATAATTCTGAGCAGTAACGACCATACTCTTTAACATCAATATTTTTACTCTTTAAAACAGCAATTGCGTGTGCACATGATATTTCATCAATTTGATACCGGCCACAGTTGCATGTGTCACGATCAATATCAACAATGTACCTCCTTCCTGATTCATATACACAGTACAGATAACTACCAGCTGCCTTAACCTGTTAGAAATGAACTATTTAATACACATAATAACATAAAAATTTATAACGAATAAAAAAAATTTACTTACACAATTATTCTAATACATACCGTCATCCGCAAAGCTTTAACCCCATTATCAGTCAGAATTTCTTGAAATCTTCTCCCGAGTATTGTGTTGGTATAAGATGCAATTTCACTATTCTTACAATTTCATACAACAAATAAAATACTAACTTCTTCAAGGAAACCTAAAATAGGAAGTTCTCTAGCCTCTACCAAGCAACCGTTAATACATTTGGCTATATTAGATGTCATCATTCTACCTCTATTAACAAGAGAGTGACATCGAGATCATTTTTCATAACCAGCTTCTTCCATATATTTCTTAACCCTGGGATCAACCTTACTAACCTTTGTCATAACGTAATCAAAATCTTCTATTCTATAAGCCTTAACTATTGAATAATAAAGGTCACTAAGTCTATCTTTGTTTTTTCTAAAATATTTGCAAACGTTTTTTCATAAATGCCAAATACAACCTAGATGGGGGACATTAGGATAAACAATGCTCACACCTTTTATGATACTCTCGTTTTGATCCGATACAATACACATATTGTCCCGTTCCCTAAATGCTTTCCAAAATTGATGAAAAGACCAAGTCCAAGAATTGTCGTTCTCCGAATCCACAACACCGTGGGCTAATGAAAGAATACATCCTAAAGAAAAAAAAAACTAAAATATTTATGTGTAGGTCAATAATATATGTACTACATTGAACATGTCTCTAATTGAAAACAATGAAAACATATAACAACATACATATTTATAAAGTATAACACTACATCGTACCTTATAAACATACTGTTAAGAAATTATACATTAAATGTTTAGTAAATGTATAAGCCATTAAATGTGTTATTGTTAAGAAAATATGAGTATTTATAATATTATACATACATTCTAACGTATAATTCCTACTCATACACATAAAACACAATGGAAAAGAAGCTTAAATTTTCACAAATTTTGTTTCATGAATGTGCCATTTCTTATGTTGTTTAATAAAAAAGCTGGTATCTCTTAAATAAATAAAAAAAAGAAACCTAATATTTGTAGGTCAATAATATATGTACTGATTTTGCAAGTCCATATTTTATTATACATACAAAAGCAACTTATAATCAGTACTAATAAATACAAAATATAAAATGAATACAGAAAAAAAGTTTTAAAGTTTTGTATAATACCTGCACCATCAAGAGTGCTTGCCGATACGAATGTTCCTTGGTAGGACCACTTAAATGAGCACCATCTACAACTACAACAGGTCGGTAAAATTTGAAACCTCTTATCATGGGATGTAAGGCAATAAACAAGTATTTAAACTCGTTATCTAATGCCTTATGCATCCAAATGTATGATCCTGAATAAACTTGGTTCAACATAAATATATAACGGGGCATTTTTCGATATCCATTAGCTGGTCCACCTCTAAGCATTGCAACTGCCTTCTTTTTTGCCCGTCAAGCCATCATGTAGTTAATATCGACATCGTAAACAATCTTCATCTCTTCAATTATGTCTGTGGGAGTGTGTATTCTCTTGTAATTAACTAATTTTTGTGCTGTAAATTCACTGACAAAAATTATTGTTGCAACCAAATTATTCAGTACTCTTTCACTCAAACTGCATGTATGTTCTGAATCAAATCTCTTTATCACAAGGATTTCAGAATGATTCATAGAATACGTCTTCAGGACCCATTTGTAGTCTTTGTTACGACAATGTAGTACATAGCTGCATACAATTTAAGCATGTTATCAATGTATTAATGTACTTATAAAATTAATAATTTTTGTAAAAATACTAAAATTGCCCAGTTACAGTTTTATTATACATTCATTGAAATGCATAATGCCATATTATACATTGTTACTAAAATAGCTATTAAGAAACGCAATCATCGTCATCACATCAACTCTTTCAAAACAGCTATTACAAAACAAAACATCCATTAAAGAATCAACAAATAAATATCATTTTTTTGTTCATATCTTTGTTTGTCAGATCGTTTAGAAAAGGTGTTGAAGCCATTCGATATAACATATTTTGCCATAACTGATGCCAGTGTTTTCTTATCCTTATAAAGCTGGTTAACCTTTATTTCAGTGTTCTTGCAATCAGTAATGAATTTTTTTACTTCAAATTCTGAAATGTATAATGAATACTGATTCTACGTTTCAACAATCGTTAAAGCAACAAAATCAGATTCACTACCTTCAATACACAGTACTGGCCCAGTTTCACTATCAAACTCGATATCCTTATTCGATTTGTCGAAAGTTGATTTACATAGCGAAAAATTAACAAGCCCCGTAGATTATTTCTTGAACTCAATGTAAACCTTATTATCATTCTTTATGATAATTGAAGAAGAATTACCATCAACGATGTATTTAACTTCAATTTTTTTCGAACATCATCAACATTCAATTCCATGGCTATTGTCGCAACCAATTTCAGAAAGTTAATACTTTCAGAAACAATAGTGGCATCACTTTTGTATGATTTATAACTGATTTTTGACTCCCAGACACCAGAATGACGCAATAATATGGGAATGTTTATTTTTTTATTTCCCAGAAATCAAGAAAGAAGCCAACTATTTTTTTCTTCTCAAAAACATATTTCAACAGTGATGAAAAAAAGAAGATAACTTTTTTTTTTCTTCAAAAATGTATTCCAACAGTGATGAATATTAATAGTAATGTTTAAGAGTTTTTTAAAAATTTAAATTTCAGTTCCTATATTAACTCATACACTACTTAATTAGGTATTTAATGTCGTAATTTAAGGAATATGAAGATATTTTCTGATTTCTCTTTCCTTAATTGAAGGTATAACAGTTATATCATACATCACACCAATATATAATAAAGCCACGAATGTATAAATATATTTGGTAAAACAGGAAGAGAGAAAACCTAAAGGAATTTTCTGTAAATACGTTCATATTACATGGTATTTGTGTGGTTTACACTTTATTTTATATTGTGACCCACTTGTATTCCGGGTATAAGGCCCAAATGTTTATAAGGGTAATAGAAGACTGATTCATTTATGTAAATCAAATATTTCTCACTCTTCTGTGTTTGGTATGATGGAAAATATTTTTTCGGAAAATGTTTTTCTGGAAAATAAGTTGGTTTTCTATTTATTTTATCATGTTTGGTTGGTGAGTAAAAAATATTTTTCGAAAAATATTTTATGGTATTTGGTTGGTGAGTAGAGACTATTTTTTAGAAAAATATTTTCTAGTGTTTGATTGGTGAGAGAAAAAATATTTTTTTAAAAAATATTACTAACTGTTAACTAGTATATCAGTGCCTCTAGCAACTTAACAATTTGTAAAAATTAATTTAAGCATAACAAATAATATCAATATCGAATACTAAAATATTACAATCACTAAATTTAACTAACTATTAATTAGCAAATATAGGAGACACTTTTCAATATTTTGTCAGGACAATCTCAAGATACTATAATCAATAGAAATATAATGGAACGATAAGCTTATTCAATCTCGTGAAACAAGTTACATCGATGACAAAATGAAATATGCAATTAGCAAAAGTAACATAGATAAGTCTTCTTCTATGCATATGAAAATAACCATACATTCAACTAACATTGGAAATGAAAAAAATTCGGGCTTCACTATTTTTTATTTCAAGCAGTAAAAAATTGAAGCAAAGCATAGTGAAAAATATTTTTGAGCAATATAAATTTGTAAGAAATATGAATTTTTTGAGTTATGTGAATATGAGTATTGTTGGGTGGGGAAGAGGGGGTGAAGGTGGAGTCATAAGTCACATTTGTCATTTTCTGAAAAAATTGAGTGAAATGAATTGTTGTGAAAAATATTTTTCAAATATTTTATTATAACCAAATAAGAAAAAGAAAAAATAGGAAAACATTTTCCATTGTACCAAACACACTTAATCAAAAATTCTCTCTCTGTAGTTCATATACTCATACGAAACCCTCACTGTATTTCATCAAAATTGGATTGATTTCACAACTTTGACATGACATCAGAGCTAGGAATTCTGAATCTCTATTCGTCGATCTACATAGCGATGTTACCCCCTATTAATTTCCAATCAGTATTATCGGAAAAGGTTATCTCTGCTCGAAATTTTGTTGATCGTCTTTGGACTGCCGCCGGTTTGGTTTTCTATTTTGTTTCGATTTTGGTTGGTGAAGATTGTTGGTTCACCAGCTGTAGTGGTGTTCTCAAGGTCGTTACTGTTTTGCGACTGTGAAGACGATGGGTAATTTCTTTCCTGCTCTATTTTTGCTTGATTCATCTCCTCTTTGAGCTTTTACATCGACTTATCATGGTGACTAATGTGACTTGTAGTCAAGCTGGTACTTCAACTACTCCTGCTTTTGATTACTTGAACCCTATGTTCATATCTACCTCCGATGTGACTGGGATTTCTCTTATTATTGTTCATTTTTCAGGATCCAATTTTAGGGGATGGAAACATAATATGATAGTTTCTTTGTCTATTAGGAATAAGATAGCGTTTATAAATGGATCTTATATTAGGCCAACCGAGTTACCTTAGTTCGGGCAGTGGGATAAATGTAACAGATTACTTATATATCCTGGTTGGCTAGTTCACTCTCACTTGACATTGCTGAAAGTGTTCAATATTCTGACACTGCTAAGAGTATTTGGGACCAATTGTCCAAACGATATAGATGTGTTATTGGTACCAATATTTTTGAGATTAAAAAAGAGTTGACGTCCACTAATCAAGGCTCTCTAGACATTGCTTCTTATTTCAACAAGCTTAAGAAATTTTGGGATGAGCTTAGGTTTATGTGTAAAAATAATACAAATACTTGTACTTGTGCTATGAAGCTTGATCTAGAGAAGGAAGAAGAAGAAAACAAGGTACATCAATTCCTCATGGGTTTCAATGAGACCTATGAGGGAGTGAGGAGTAATTTGCTCATGATGCAGCCTTTCCCTTCTCTGGATTCTACCTACCATGTTCTTCTTCGAAATGAAAGGCAGAGACAAGTTACTCATTATGTGCAGTTTTCCAATGACAGTGCCTCGTTTGATGTTAAACAAACTTTCCTAAGAAATTCCCTGCTTCAGGCTCTTATCCCTCAAAATCTCCACAAACCTATAACTCTAAAAAATCAGAGAATAATCAATTTCAACCTAGATAAATCCTTCCTGTTTTGCAAGTATTACAAAAGATCTAGACATTTGATAAAAAAAAGGCCACAGGTTGTATGGTTTACACTTGATTTCAAGTTTTCCAATCCCAAGGGCAAGATAGTTATTGCTTCTGCTGAAGTTCAACCTTCTGATTCTACTACCATTGGATTTTAAGGACATCTATCTCGTGATATTTCCTCCATGCTTGCTAGGTTCTCCACGGAGCAGTGTGCACAGGCTATGCTTTTGCTTCAGAAAGATTCAGACCCTTCTTCTAGCCTAATGGCATCTGCTCACTTAGCTAGTACATTTCCTTTGCCTAGTTATATAGAAAATGTGTCTTATGGTGCATGCATGATTAGTAAAGTGGATGAAGACATTTGAATTATAGATTCTAGGGACACAGACAATATGACATCAAATAAAGACCTTTTATTTGATAATAAGCCCTTATAGATTCTAGGGCCACAGACCACATGGCATCAAATAAAGACCAATTGTAGGGGTGCAGATAACTTAATAACTTAAATAGATCTATTGTATTTTTATTTGTGCGTGGATATTTCTTAACTTCTCTAAATATTTTTATTTTTAGTTTATTGTTCATATCTTGGGGGTGATTAACTGGTATTTGATTAAATGCTTTACTATAGTATTCTTTAATTTTTCCTCTTAGTCTTTGTAATTCTTCTATATTATTTTTGAGGTATTCTAAATATTCTATATCTTTTGTTCTAAAATATTCGATTAAATTCTCTTTCATAAACATTTCTTCTAATCTTATTTCTTCCATATCTTGTCTCCAATATTTTAAATACTCATAGTTTTTCATTTTATTCTAAAGTAGTTGCTTGTTTACTAGTTTCTGTGTAATATTCTAGTCTAATTGTACTATAATTTATATCTGAATTAAGGTTATTAATACTATTAATTATCTCTCTTTCTTTTTTCTCTTAATGAATTTTTTATGTTATATAAACTTTTATTTGTACTTTTTTCTAAATTTTCTAAGGTTTCTTTTATCCATATTAATTTTTCTTTTAGATTTTCCATTATTTCTTTGAGTTGGTTTCTATAATTAATTTCTTCATATAGGTCACTTTGGTTTTCTTTAATTTTTCTAATATATTCTAACATTTTAGTCTGAATAATATACATCTGGGTAATTATCTAGGTATAGTTGTTCTATCCAATTTATAATTTCAATTTCATAGTCTAATATTTTTTCTAATATTATTCTCTTAATATCTATGATTTCTATATTTCTAAGTATATATAAGATTAATATTTTAAGATTATCTGTCATTTAAAATTGGTTAAATACTTTATTATAATATTTTTTAGTTTTTTGTTTTAATCTCATTAATTCTTCTATATTTTCACTGAGAAATTGTATATATTTTATATCTTTAGTCCTCATATATTCATCTAAATTTGTTTTCATTTGTTTTTCTGTTGATTGTATATTTTTCATATTCATTTTCCAAAATTCAAAATATGCATGATTTATCATGGTTGATATGCAGGTGTGGTATATAAGCATTTGTAAGAGTAGTTAGGTAAGTGTGGTATATAATTTACTCTAGTTATAAAATATTTATCAAATATTTTTTTTCTAATATGATTTTTCTTATATCTGTAATTTCTATATCCTTAAGTACATATAAAACAAGTATTTTAAATTTATCTACCATTTCGTCAGATAAATAAGTTCATTTTTCATATGATGCTTTTTCAAAATATTCCCTTCAATCGTACACATAACAAAATATGATCACTTTAGGTTACTATATACTAGATTTTTCTTACATAACATATTCTTCGGTCACTATTAGCATGGTAATCTGGATACTTTTTCCTTAAACAACGCCTCTACTTTGTTTACTCTCCTATCACGGCTTTCTTGCCTCACCGGTTTCACTTTTAGGATGGCATAGTTCTTAGGGATTTTTCTCCTTTTCCACTTTGCTAATAAACTTCTTAACATGCTATTTTTCGAATAATTCTACTATAAAGCAACTAACATGAACTTATTTTATCATATCATGATTGTTAGGAATTTATGAATTTAGCTATTCATAATAGTAAATGAATATACCTGTTCTGGTAGGTCTGATAATTCTAAGCTTTGTTCCTCCATAGATTTTTCCATTGAAATATACCTGTTTTTTAATAAATATTTAAAAGTTTGTTGTGAAAGAAGAGTGTTTGCTTCAACGCATGAAGGCTTGCCTTCTTTCTTCTTTCTGCCTTCGATGCCTTTCATTTATAATGAGAATACTTTACAAAAGTTTTACACGTATCCTAACTTTTTTACAAAGTCTTTATCTAACCTAATTGTTGTCCTAACTATTCTCTACAAAAAGTCTTTACGTAAAGACTTAGCTAACTATAAAACAAAACTCATAAAGGCTTTTGGCTAAAAAGTCAAAAAACCTATTAATCTAGCTATCTTAGTCTTTACAAACTTTGTATCATAAACCTATACAATAGATTTTACGTAAAGAAAATTGTGAAAGTTTGTTATATGTCGCTTTCACAATTTAATAGCTTGTCTTTTATCTCCATTATTTTGCTCCGTAGCAATCTTTTTCCTTTATCTCTTTCTTGTCGTAGCTGTTGCTTTCTATCTTCTTGTCAGTGTAGCATCACATCTGGAATAAAGTTGTGGCTGCCACTACATCTGTTGCATATGTGATCATAATGACTATAGTTAATAATGACTATAGTTACAATTCGTAAAAACAATTGATAATAATGACTATAGTTACAAAAATATAGATATAGATGAAGATTTAGAAATAATAAATGATAGGATAAGTACATAAAAAAGAATAGCACACGAAAAATCAGAATCATCAAGTTCATAAAAAAGAACAAGTTATGAAACAACTTCAACAGTTAATTTAAATCAATATTATATAACGGGAACAATAAATAAAAAAGAATATTTAATACTCCTAAACACTGGACAAGAAGAAAATTATATAGCAAAATATCTAGTAAAAACGAAGAAATAAAATCTAACAGTAATATATGCCCAGATTTACCAAGGAGCCTAATAGACATTAAGGATACGACAGAAAAAGAAATTAAAATAGGAATTAGAAAAATAAAAATAGAATTTGAAATAAAAGAAGAAATGCAAAAAGCAGATATAATATTAGGAATAAAATGGTTAGAACAAGTAAAATCATACAATATAGAACATACACAATTATCTATAATGTATAATAAAGAACGATTATTCATAAAAAGAACTTTAACATGATATGAATATATAGTTGCTTGTAAAAATAATAGTAGAAGGATATTATAATAGATATTATACACCTATGATAGATACATGAGCAGAAGCAAACTTATGTAGATACAACTGTTTATCAGAAAATAAATGGGATAAATTAAAAACACCAATAGTAGTCAAAGGATTTAATAATGAAGTTTAATTACTTATAAAGCTAAAAGTGTAAAAATACAAATATAGGATAAAATAATAACAATAGAAGAAATCTATAATTATGAACTAACATCAAAAGATATGCTTTTAAGAATGCCATTTTTAGATAAATTATACCCACATATAATAACTAAAACAGATTGGTGGTTTACAACACCATGTAAACAAAAAGTAAGAGCAAAAAGAGTTATTAATAAAATAAGAAAGAAAACTGATTGGATAGAAGAAAGCGAAAAAATTACACAAAAGTTAGAAAATATAAAAATTACGGAAGACACAATAGAACTAGTCGTATTTTCGATAAATAAAAAGGAAATAACTATATTTTCAGTAAATAAGATAGAAATAATTAAGAACAAATTAGAAAGATTATATAGTGAAGATCCATTAAAAGGATGGGAAAAACATAAAACTACTATAAAATTGAATTAATAGATAAAAATAGCATAATAACCCAAAAACCATTAACATATAATTTTGACGATTTAAAAGAATTTAAAATGCATATAGATGAATTATTAGAGAAACAATATATACAAAAAAGTAATAGTAAACATAATAGTCCAGCATTTATAGTAAATAAACATAGTGAACAAAAAAGAGGTAAAAGTAGAATGGTTATTGATTATAGAAATTTAAATGCAAAAACTATGACATATAATTATCCAATACCAAATAAGATATTAAAAATAAGACAAATATAAGGATATAACTATTTTAGTAAATTTGATTGTAAATCAGGATTTTACCACTTAAAGTTAGAAGAAGAATCTAAGGAATTAACTGCATTTATAGTACCACAAGGATTTTATGAATGGAACGTATTACCATTTGGATATAAAAATGCACCAGGTAGATATCAACACTTTATGGATAGTTATTTTAAACAATTACCTAATTGTATAGTATACATAGATGATATATTATTATATACAAAAACCAAAGATGAATATTTAATTATTAGAACAATTTACAGATATAATAGAAAAATCAGGAATAAGTTTAAGTGAAAAGAAAACCGAAATTATGAAAAATCAGATAGAATTTTTAGGAATACAAATAGATAAAAGTGGAGTAAAAATGCAACAACATATAGTACAAAAAATAATAAATTTAAAAGAAGAATTAGATACAAAAAAAATTACAATCGTTCTTAGGATTCGTAAATCAAGTAAGAAAATATATACCAAAATTAGCAGAAAATTTAAAACCATTAGAATATATACCAAAATTAGCAGAAAATCTAAAACCATTACAGAAAAAATTAAAAAAGGATATCGAATATAATTACAACGATGAAGATAAAAAACAAGTCCAGAAAATAAAAATACTGTGTAAAGAGTTACCAAAATTACAGTTCCCAGACGAAAATAAAAAAATTACATATATAGTAGAAGCAGATGCAAGTGAATATAGTTATGGAGGAGTACTTAAATACAAATACGAAAATGAAAAAATAGAATATCATTGTAGATATTATTCAGGAATATTTAATGAAATGGAAATAAAATGGAAAATAAATAGAAAAGAATTATGCTCATTATATAAATGCCTATTAGCATTTGAACCATATATTGTATATAACAAATTTATTGTAAGAACTGATAACACACAGGTACGATGGTGGCTAACGAGAAAAATACAGAACTCAGTTACGACGAAGGAAATTCGGAAACTAGTATTAAATATACTGAATTTTACATTTACGATTGAAGTGATCAATACTAACAAAAATGTCATTGCAGATTACTTATCAAGACAAAGCTTCTCAAACTGATTTATCAATGGAAGAGGCTGATGCCTAAGATACCCAGACCGATTTATTACTTCAAATGTTTGAGCAAATGAAGTTATTACAAGAAAGAGTTATTACACTAACTACTGAAGTTACAAACGTAAAAGTGCAGGTTGGGCACTATAAAGAACAAGATACTGTGCAGGAAGAGCACATTAAAAAACTAGACCTAGAAGGTGACGATGAGAAACACCTAAAAACTCAAATTACTAATGAAATTACAGTTACAGCTGCAGGCGCAGGAGATATATCTAAAGGGAAAAATATAGTCACTCAAAATAAACCTGAAATACCAAAGAAAAAGAATTACAACCTCAACCAGATATTTTCAAAACCATATACACCAAATATACAAAGATCAGAATCATTTGCACCTCCCCAAATACATACATATTCTGAATCACTTAACCAAGAAAAACAGACATACAACTATGTTGTTCGAAAATACATTGAAAATAAATACACCTTACAAACCATGTTAAATACCAAACCTATTCAAAGTGAAGAACTAGCCGCACAACAAAAAAGATATATTACCCAGAAATGCCAGAATTACAATAAACTTATTGCTTTTTCAGGTACAAGTTCGAATTTAATCAAATCATGTTACTATTATGGATTATTATCTACAGTTTACACAACTACTGGAGAAGAGTTAGAAGGAATTCCAGATATTCACAATGGATTTATGATCTACAAGAGAACTACTAACGGACAATTATTTTATGTTCGATTTTATTCCGCCCCAGCCGAAATATTATTTGATAAAGTTAAACAGACTATTACTGTAATCAAGATAGGTATGACCAGAGATTGTAATATTCCAGAAGAGATATGTGAACAAGACGAGATACCAATGAAACAGATACCAGGATTTTACCGCAACAAAAGAGTTATTGGACTTAGTAATATATTATCAGAATTACTTAATAATTATTCAAATCAGAAACCCATTTGGATAGATAGCTCGAGGAATCAAACATTGGTTTATTCAACTTGTAAAGAAGTTAGAGACCAAGACATGAAAGAACTTAGGAAATGGGGATTAACACTCTTCAGACCAGAAGAACAACCATTGACGAGATCTATCAAAAAAGGAATTATCTCAGAAGAAGCTATGGAACAATTTTGTGAAAAAGTTGGCCAAAAATACAATGATCACATATGCAGCAGATGTAGTGGCAGACACAACTTTATTCCAGATGTGATGCTACACTGACAAGAAGATAGAAAGCAACAGATACGACAAGAAAGAGATAAGGAAAAAGATAGCTACGGAGCAAAATAATGGACATAAAAGACTAGCTATTAAATTGTGAAAGCGACATGTAACAAACTTTCACAATTTTCTTTACGTAAAATCTATTGTATAGGTTTATGATACAAAGTTTGTAAAGACTTTAAGATAGCTAGATTAATAGGTTTTTTGACTTTTTAGCCAAAAGCCTTTATGAGTTTTGTTTTATAGTTAGCTAAGTCTTTACGTAAAGATTTTTTGTAGAGAATAGTTAGGACAATAATTAGGTTAGATAAAGACTTTGTAAAAAAGTTAGGATACGTGTAAAGCTTTTGTAAAGTATTCTCATTATAAATGAAAGGCATCGAAGGCAGAAAGAAGAAAGAAGGCAAGCCTTCATGCGTTGAAGCAAACACTCTTCTTTCACAACAAACTTTTAAATATTTATTAAAAAACTGGTATATTTTGAAAAAGCATCATATGAAAAATGAATACTTATTTATCTGACGAAATGGTAGATAAATTTAAAATACTTGTTTTATATGTACTTAAGGATATAGAAATTACAGATATAAGAAAAATCATATTAGAAAAAAAATATTTGATAAATATTTTATGACTAGTGTAAATGATATACCACACTTACCTAACTACTCTTACAAATGCTTATATACCAAACCTGTATATCAACCATGATAAATTATGTATATTTAGAATTTTGGAAAATGAATATGAAAAATATACAATCAACAGAAAAACAAATGAAAACAAATTTAGATGAATATATGAGGACTAAAGTTATAAAATATATACAATTTCTCAGTGAAAATATAGAAGAATTAATGAGATTAAAACAAAAAATTTAAAAATATTATAATAAAGTATTTAACCAATTTTAAATGAAAAATATACAACCAACAAAGAATTGAAGAGGAGGTGGTGGATTTTTTGGAATCTCTTCTGGTAATGTATGCAGAACCGGAACCTTTACAGGTTATCAACAGTGCACAAGAGGAGGATCTTGCTACAAATTAGGTTCAAACAAATATGATCAAACTTGGACAACAGTTTGGAGTAGATTTTAAAGAGTGAAAATGAAGCCTATACGATGTTAAACAAGATGGATCAAAGGAGGAACAAGGAGAAAGGACAAGGGGAGAGTTTACAGGACTCGAGCTCTAAAAATATAGTTCCAAAAGAGGTGAGGAATCTGTTTTTTGACATGAACTTCAAAGATGGGGAACCAAGATCTAGTGGGAGAATGCTAGCTTTAACAAATCAATGAAAGTAAAGCTAGTATCATGGAATGTGAGGGGGTTAAATGGGGTTGAAAAAGGGACATGGTTAGGAAATTACTACGTCAGGGGGATGCGAATATTTATGTTCTAGTTGAAACAAAGCTAGAAGGTCTTGTAGATGGTATGCTACAGAGTATATGGAGTAATAGATGGGTGGGTGAATTTCATAAAATGGCTGTAGGGAGCAGTGGCGGAATCTTAGTTCTATGGGATAAAAGGGTGTGGATAGGATAAATGATGGAGGTTGGTGATCAAAGTGTTACTGGGAAATTCACTGGGGTAAATGATGATTTTAGCTTTTCCATCACTGCAGTCTATGCAAATTGCAATAGAAGAATCAGGAAGACATTGTGGGAGGAGTTGGTAACTATCAGAAGTAGATATAGTGGGCCATGGATAGTGTGCGGTGACTTTAATGTTACCAGATTCCCCTCTGAAAGAACAAATTGTACGAGAGTGAATGGTGCTATGGCAGAGTTTTCTTCATGTATCGAGGAACTGGAGCTGGTTGATCCCCTTTTATTTGGAGGATCATATACCTGGAGGGGAGGAGAGAATAACAAAACTGCCTCAAGGATCGATAGATTCCTACATTGTATACAATGGGGGGAAAGTTTTTTACAGATCAGGCAAAATGTGCTACCAAGACTAACTTCCGATCACAATCCCATTGCCTTGACATGTGGGGACTGGGAGTGGAAGAAAACCTACTTTAAATTCTAAACATGGTGGCTGGAAGTGGAAGGATTCAAAGACAAAGTAAAAGACTGGTGGAACTCCTTCAATGTTGAAGGAAGAGCAGGCTTCATAGTAGCTGAAAAGTTGAAGTTACTACAGGCTGAATTGAAAAGTGGAGTAGGGACAACAAAGGTAACTGGAAGCAAAGAAAAGAGGACATTTTGAACCAGATTACAAACCTGGAAAACATCCAGGAACGCAGAATTCTCACTGATGATGAAGTTCTACAAAAGACCAATTTGGCGATGGAGTTTGAAGAGATAGTAAAAAATGAGGAGATAGCTTGGAAGCAAAGGTCAAGGATACAATGGTTGAAAAGTGGTGATAAGAACACAAAGTTCTTTCATAGAATTGCAACTTCAACTGGAAGGAGTCATGGTGAAAGATCCAGTTATAATCAAGGAGGCAGTGCATGATTTCTACATGAATCTATTCAAAGAGTCTGAACAATGGAGACCTGATCTTAACATACCGGATGTTACTACAATTTCTGAGGAGGAACGGACTTGGTTGCAAAGACCTTTTGAAGAGGAAGAAATTCAAGAAGGGATTAGAATGTGTGCAATGGAGAAGGCACCTGGTCCAGATGGCTTTCCAATGATCTTCTTTCAGACTTTTTGGGAGATACTGAAGGAAGATATAATCAACACTCTGTCTGATTTCCACTACAATCAGACTTTTGAAAAGAATTCAATGCAACTTTCATAGCTCTAATCCCTAAAAAGGTGGGAGCTTCGGAGTTGAAGGATTACAGACCAATCAGCCTAATAGGAGGGGTGTACAAGATCATAGCTAAGTTGCTGGCAGAAAGGCTTAAGAAGGTGGTGAGCAAGCTGGTTAATAAAAATCAAATGGTCTTTATAAAAGGAAGAAAAATCATGGATGCTGCACTCATAGCCAGTGAATGTATAGATTCATGGATGAAAAGTGGAGATCCAGGGCTACTATGCTAATTGGACATCCAGAAAGTTTATGACTATGCAATTTGGTCTTTCCTTCTCAACATCTTGAAACAAATGGGTTTTGGTAGCAAATGGTTGAAATGGATAGAAGTTTGTATAAAGACGGTGAGATTTTCAGTTTTAGTTAATGGTGAACCAGTTGGATTCTTTCCGTCGGAAAGAGGATTGAGACAAGGGGATCCTCTATCCCCCTTTCTCTTTATTTTGGCAATGGAAGGATTTGATAGCATGATGAGAATAGCTACACGACAGAGATGGATCAGAGGCTTTCTTATAAGGGACACGCTAGGAGCGAGAAAAGAGACCAGTCACTTACTGTATGCAGATGATACCATTATCATGTGTGAGCCAGAGGCGGAGCAATTGAATTATATCAGGCTGATCTTGATCCTTTTTGAAGCAGTATCAGGTCTAAGGGTAAATTGGGGAAAAAGTAGTTTGATTCCTGTCAAAGATGTACCTCAGATTCATGAATTGGCTAAGATCCTGGGATGCAAAATTGAGGGATTGCCAACCACGTATTTGGGTATGCCCTTAGGAAGCAAACACAAAGCATTGGAGATATGGGATGGGATCCCGGAGAAAGCAGAAAAGAAACTGACTAGGTGGAAATCACAATATCTCTCTTTGGGGGGAGGGGGAGAATGGTTTTGATTAATTCTGTCTTGGACTCCCTTCCTACTTATGTGATGTCCTTATTCCCTATTCCTTCAAAAGTGGTCAAAAAACTAGATAGACTTCGAAGGAACTTTCTCTGGCAAGGGGGCAAAGAAAGCAAGGGTTATCACTTAGTGAAATGGAATAGTGTCATGTTGAGCAAAGATAGTGGAGGCTTAGGCATCAGAAACCTAAGTATTCAAAATAAAAGTCTTCTAATGAAGTGGCTGTGGAGGTACATCAGTGAAGAGAGAACCCTTTGGAAGGAGGTGATAGTAGCAAAATATGGTGAGTTGAACCCCTGGTGCACAGAGGCAGTCACATTACCATATAGATGGGGAGTGTGGAGAACTATCAGAAATTTGTGGAGTTGCACGGAAGAAAATGTAATTCTCAAAGTGGGAAATGGCAACAAGTTCAAGTTTTGGAAAGATGGTTGGATTGATCAAAATCCTTTGAGTGAGTTATTTCCGGATCTCTTCTCAATTAACACCAATCCAGAAAGTAGGGTCATTGAATGTTGGTCTGTACATGGGTGGAATCTCTCTTTCGGAAGGCTACTCAATGACTGGGAAGTAGATAGGGTGGCTCTCCTACTGGAAAAACTGGAAGGAACTAAACTAGACACAAATGTACCAGACGATCATTTGGAAACACAACAAGGATGGAAAGTTCACATTTAATAGTGCATACAAACAAGGGATACAAGGGGACCTGGAAATAATAACCATCAATGGAAGACCATATGGAGAGGCTTGATTCCTACAAAGGTGAAGTGTTTCATGTGGCTAGTGATCAAAAGAGCATGTCTTACCCTAGAAATCCTTCAGAAGAAAGGAAAGACGCTAGTCCCTAGATGCTTTCTATGCAACCTGACTGGGGAGACTAATAGTCACTTATTTATGCATTGCAAGTATACAGCTCAACTCTGGGAACTCTTTCTTAACATCAACAGTTACAGTTGGTCCATGCCTGAACACACAGCTGACTTATATAGTTGCTGGATCAGAAGAGGGAGAAGCAAGACTCAGAAGAGGTGGTGGAAGCTGATTCCATCATGCATATGGTGGTCTATATGGATAGAAAGAAATGGGAGATGTTTTGAAGATAAATCCAATTCCATTCAAAAAGTAAAATGGAATTGTTTAGTATCTTTACTTTTTTGGTGTAAACAATTGTGTATAGTGGATGTAGATGAGATTGTAGATCTAATAGGAAGTCTATAATTTTGATTAAGGTTATGTAATTTCTGAAGGTGGCCAGCATATCCTAAGCATATCCTAATGCTGAAGAATTCCAATTTACCAATGTTCAAAAAAAAAATAAAAATAAAAAATGGAATTTTTCATCAAACTTCTTGTCCCCATACACCTCAACAAAATGTTGTTGTTGAAAGTAAACTTAGATATTGTTGAAAACCTTTAGGGTTTTGTTATTCCAATCTAGAGTTCCTTTTAAATTCTGGGGGAATGTTTACCTGTAGTCGCATACCTTAACAATGGTTTTCCCTCTACTCTTTTTTACAGCAAAACTTCATTTGAACTCTTACATGGAACTTCCCCTTCCTATTCCCACATTAAGGTCTTTGGTTCCTTTGTTATTCTATTATTCCTAAATGTTATAGACAAGTTTCAACCTAGAGATGATCCTTGTATTTTTCTGGGAGATCTTCTAAATAAGAAAGGGTACAAACTCTACAACTTGACCTATAAGCTCACTTTCATTTCTAGAGATATTGTTTTCAATGAAAATATTTTCCCATTCATTACTCCTTTACTGTTTCCCTCTACTTCTTTTTCTACTTCTCCTGTTCCTATTTTTCCTGACATTTCACTAGATCCATTTACCTCTTTGTCACTTCCTCATCCACCTATTTCCCCACCTGAAACCATTCCTTCTAATCCTTCCCTCTTAAAAGATCTAGCAGACCTCATTTTCTACCTTCTCATCTTCAAGAATTTATTTGTGTCCTACCTTCCTCCAACTATGGCTTTAGTTCTTCTTCTGTACTTTTTAGACATTTAGCTAATAGTGTTGTCCTTGAGCCTCATTCTTATCAACATGCAACATCTATACCTGCTTGGCTGGACACCATGACAGCTGAATTTACTACTTTTCAGGCTAATGACACTTGGTCCGTCGTACCTTCACCCATTGACAAGAAACCCATCGGTTGCAAATAGGTTTTCAAGATGAAATATAAAGTCGACGAATCTATTTAGAGGTACAAGACCCGGCTAGTTGTTAGAGGTGACTCTCAGGTATAGGGGCTAGATTTTTATGAGACGTTCTTCCCGATGGTTATGTTTTGTACTGTTAAATATTTAATTGTTGTGGATGTTAAAAAAGGTCGGCCCCACTTCTAGTTAGATGTCAACAATATTTTTTGCATGGTGACTTAGAGAAGGAGGTATATATGAAGCTTCCCGCAGGTTTGATGGTTGATGCTTCTTCTGGTTCTTCTCCTTTAGTTTATAAACTTCAAAAATCTCTATATGGCCTATGCCAAGCTTCTAGGCAGTGGTACGCAAAGCTTTCTCAAGCTTTGTCTTCTCGAGGGTATTTTCACTCTTCCAATGATCACTCATTATTCATTAACAGGACTGAATCTTCAACTGTACTTCTTGCTATATATGTGGATGACATCATACTATCTGGTGATGATCTTGTTGAGATCTACTCTCAAATTCATTTTAGATTCGCATTTTAAGATCAAATATTTGGGCCACCTCAATTATTTTTTGGGTATTGAAGCTTATTATTCTCCTTCTGGTTTGCTACTACACCAAAGTTTATCAAGGACCTGCTTATGAAATATCACTGTGATACTGCAAGCCTTGTCACCTGCCCTCTTGACCTGTCTGTCAAGCTTTCATATGGGTGATCCTTTACCCAATCTTGAGTCTTATCAGAATTGGTGGGAAAACTAAAATTTTGACTCATATTCATCTTGATTTGTCCTTTGTTGTTCAACATTTAAGTCAATATCTCCAGAAACCCACCTCTTTCCACATGAAGGTTGTCTTACATTTGTGTGTTATTTGAAGGGATCATCTGATGTGGGTGTTTTTTCCAACTCTCTAGATTTTTCTTTATCTGCATATTATGATGGTGATTGGGTTGCTTGCCCTGATACTCATTGATCTGTTACTGATTTTTGTGTTTTGCTTAAGGGCTTTCTCTCTTGGAAGGCCAAAAAGTAGATGTGATATCTTTTTCTTCAGTTGAGGCTGAGTACAAATCAATTAGCAAAGTAGTTGAATTGGTTTGGTTAATCCACGTTCTTTTTTATTATGGACTTGTTATATCTACTCCAGTTCCTATGTTTTTTGATAATCAGGTTGTAATTTAGATTGTCAATATTCCGATTTTTCATGAACGCACGAAGCACATTGAGATCTCTTGCCATTTCATTTGCTACTGGATTTCTTCTGGGCTCATCACTTTGAAACATATTTATACTCTTTCTCAGTTGGCTGATGTGTTAACTAAGCCCCTTATAGGCTTGTTCACCATCCTATTCTTCTCAAGTTGGGTGTTCAAGGCCCTTCCAACTTGCGGGGGAGGTTTTTTTTGGTGTTTGGAGTTTCTCCATCTCATGTTAATATTGATCAAACAGCTGTAGAGGATCCAACATGATAGACCCAATGTAGTATTGTATTTATTTTATTTTATATTGTGCCCCACTTGTATTTTGAGTAATAAGGCCCACATGTATATAAGGGCAATGGGTCTTTCTAGAAGATGGATTCACTCATTGTAAATCAGATAATTTCTCTTTCTTAATAAAAAATTCTCTCCCAACAGTTCATATGCTCATACAAATCTCTTACTGCCTGCATTTCAGCAAACTCCGATCGCTTTCACAACTTTGACAGATCTAGGGGAAATTCGTGAATGGCTTTGAAGAGGCACTAAATCGAGAAATTAGACACACAAAAGTAAAGTTAAAAGGAAGAATTCAAAAAATGAATCAAAAGGTTGAAGGGATGTGTTTTTTGCTATAAGCAAAGGTGATCAAAATAGATGGAGGAAAAAAAAAAGAGGAATCTAGTAAAAGAAGAAGAGGTTATTGTGTATAATTAAGTTGTATAACATTGTTAAGGTAAAGTTTAGATAAACACCTCTTGTACGCTTATTATTTGTATTTATACATATATATATACATTTGTGTATAATGTGTATAAACTTGTATAAATTAGTATAAAATTGCATAAAATTGTACAAAATGATACTCCATCCGTCTCAAAATAGTTGACATGTCTCATGTTTGAAGAATCAGTTTGACTAATTTTCAAATTTAAATTAGATTAGGTTAATTCAATACTTTAAAAATAAAATTTAGATATTTAAAAATTATATAAAAAGTACTATAAGTTACAACTTTTCTTTTATCAATATGATTAAAATTACATCTTAAAATATTTATCAAAATTTATATTGTTTTGACTTTAATAAAGAAAAAGAAAACATAACTATTTTGAGACGACGGGAGTTTTAAGTTGTATATCGTATAAAAATGAGGCTAAATGACTGAAATTAATTTTATCGATGTTATAAATGTATTTACATTATAGTGAATGTCAAAAATGTATTTACATTATATTGAATGTCTATTAAGATATAGTGAATATCTATCAAGATATATTGAATATTTATCAAGGTTTAGTGATTATCTATCAAGTGATGGAATCAGAGGCGGATCCAAGATTCGAAAGCTCTAGGTGTCACCTTGTTTTGAACAATAACGTATACTCCGTACGATATTTTAGGATAGTGAAATCAATATTCAAAGAGTAAACTATAATTATATATATCTTACAAGTGTTAGTATTGCTTGCCTAGTTGGTATTGTTAAGTACTTTGTAAAGAAGAGGTCACGGGTTCTATTCTTCATAGCCACACTGTATTTTTTTAAGAGAAAACAGACAAGTGTTAAAAATCATTCTAAAAATACAGTGCAGAGCGGGTTTCAAACACGAATTGTTGGAGCTAAACCCAACAATTTCGATCACTTGCGCCACTAGTCCCTTTGATATTATGGGTGCCAAGCATAATATTTATACAAATACAGTGCAGAGCGGGTTTCAAACACGCATTGTTGGAGTTAAACCCAACAATTTCGACCACTTGCGCCACTAGTCCCTTTGATATTATGGGTGTCAAACATAATATTTATACATTAACTGATACATATACACATAAATATACAGAGTTTCATTCGAGAAGTGCGGGTGCCGTGCCACCTCATACCTTCTACATAGATCCGCTCCTGGATGGAATGCCTATCTTTCGGAGAGAAATTAGAAGGAAGTTTCCCTGTAAATAGAGGGGTTCTCTTCGTTGTAACTCATCACTCAAGATGATCCCTCATCTCTCAATTGAAATAAAATATCTCTACTCCATTCTTCTTGTTCTTACTTTAATATTTCATAACACGTTATCAACACGAAGCTACAACCGACTGACTAGATGGAGAAATAATCTTTCACTAGAATCAGGTAATACCTTCCAATATGACTCTTTTCTTCATTCCCTACTTGCATTTGGATTATTAAAATTATGGATGGGTTGTATAGTCAAATTTTGTGTGAATATGGTCATCGGTCAGGCTATAGCTAATTAATTACAGCATGAATTGAAAATTTTTTGCAATTTATCCTGATATTGAAGTAATTTGTATGCCACTATGCAACATGAATCCATCTTTATAATTGTTCACAAATATCGATGCCCGTCCTTATAATTTGTTCACTCCCGTGAATAATTGACAACAATGCTATTGTGGAGAATTTCTTGCTAAATGCACGATTTGCTTAAAAAAACTATGTTACCATCTCAATTTATCAAGTTAGAATAGTCAATCTCAATTTCAAAATATTTTGATATCTACTTTACTTTTGTAAAATAAAGATTGTGAACTAAAATAATGAATCAAAAGGCTGAAGGAATGTGTTTTTTGCTATAAGCAAAGGTGATCAAAATAGATGGAGGAAAAAAAAAGAGGAATCTAGTAAAAGAAGAAGAGGTTATTGTGTATAATTCAGTTGTATAATAATGTAAATGTAAAAGTTTATATAAACGCCTTTTATACACTTATTATTTGTATATATACATTTGTGTATAAACTTATATTAAGTAGTATACAATTGCATAAAATTGTATAAAAGTGATACTCTATCTGTGTCAAAATAGTTGACCTATTTCATTTTTTACGAGTCAGTTTGAATAATTTTTAAATTTTTATTAGATTAGGTTAATTCAATACTTTAAAATTAAAATTTGAATATTTAAAAACTATATGAAAAGTACTATAAGTTACAACTTTCCTTTTGTCAATATGATTAAAAAGTACATCTTAAAATGTTCATCAAAATTTATATCATTTTGACTTTAAAAAAATAAAACATGACAGCTATTTTGAGACGAAGGGAGTATAAAGTTGTATATACGATAAAAATGAGGCTAAACAGGTGTAATTAATTTTATAGGTATCATAAATGTATTTACATTATAGTGAATGCGTATCAAGATACATTGAATATCTATCAAGATTTAGTGAGTATCTATCAACAGTTGGAATGCCTATGTTTTGAAGAGAAATTAGGAGGAAAGGGTTCTCTTTATTGTAACTCATCACTCAAGATGATCCCTCATCCCCCAACTGAAATAAGATATCTCTTCTCTCTATTCTTCTTGTTCTTACTTTAATATTTGATAACACGTTATTAACATGAAACTTTTACCTACTGACTAGCTGGACAAACAATCTTTTGCTAGAATCAGGTAATACGTTCCAATATGACTCTTGTCTCCATCCCCTACTTGCCTCTGGATTATTAAAACTATGGATGTGTTGTATATCCAAATTTTTAGGATTATGGTCATCAGTAGACTACAACTAATTAATTATAACATGAATTGAGAACTGTTTGTAATTTATCCTGATATTGGAGTAATCTGTATGTCATTACGCAACATAAAGCTATGTAACAATTTATATTTCTTTTTCACAAATATTGATGCTCATCCTTATAATTTGTTCACTCCTAGAAATAATTGACAACAATGCTATTGTGGAGTTTCTTGCTAAGTCCACGTTTTGCTAAAAGAAACTATGTTACCGTCTCGATTTTTCAAGTTAGAATGATCGATCTCAATTTCAAAATATTTTGATATCTACTTTACTTTTGTAAAACAAAGATTGTGAACTTCGTTTACTGACAAGCTTTTGAATAATTCTTTGGCTTATTATGTTATTGATTGAGGATAAGACGGTGAATTCATCGCACTAAAATAGTAAGACATTAGGTTAGAGTCCTAATGCACCACGATGATAAGATACTGGGTTCAAGTTCCATCAATTTATGACAAGATATTGGGTTCAAGTTTCATTGATTATGACTTAAGATGTCTTATATGGATAAGACGTTGAGTTTGAATCTCAACGCACCATATTGATGATATAATGATGGTTAAGGAATAATAGCGTGTATTTGGTTAAACCTCATGAAACCTATCCCATTGAATATTCTCCATTTCATGAAGAGAATGTGGTAGCAATAAATCATACGTATGCCTCGATATGTTCTTGTAGTAGAAATATCATAAAAGGGGTTCTAAGCTATCATGATTTGATATGCTTAAGGCACGATTATATTTTAATCCTGGAAAATAAGAATTTTGATTGTTATAAATACTGAACCATACCCTGGGGGTGAATGTGACTGTATTAGTAAACCTTATAAATTTGAACATATTTTTTATTGTGAAGATATCACAATACACCTCCAGAAGAAGTAGAACAGTTGGAAGACTTAATATATCCAAGATACTATGGTAAGAAACATCAATGAGAAAAGTAATCCCTACATGATAAGATCACGTGCCATAATAAACTAGAAGTTTATTGATATATAATTCATGTCATAGTAAATTAGAAGTATACTAAAGCAAAAAAGCACATGTCATAATAAAATTAGAATTTGCTAGTATTAAAGTTCATAAGTTGACATGGACAATCGTGATATTTTGAAGATGTACATATTAATTAAGTGTTAGACATATATTGACTAACTAAAAAAATCTTCAAAAATTATTTATGTTGTTAGTTCTCATGGTGAGTTGATAAGATCAACAAATGTTGGGATCGGATCCCCTAAATTCTTGAAAGTTTAAAAGTTGAACAAAAGCCTGTTCATCTGTCACGTGATACATTGAATAGAAGCATCATTAAGATGATCACATGTATATTTATTTTTAACCTGCAGTTTGACATTTTCAAAGTTGTTTGTTCAATATAAATTGAGTTAAATAATAATTTTTAGATTGAGTAATCACGATAATTTATCTTGATAATGCTGATTTGGCATTGAATACCTCCGATATATTGTTGAACCACTACTTATGAGAAAAGAACTTCATGTATTGGTCAGAAATATGATATATTGCATACAATAACAGTCGTATACATTGGATCAATAAATTATGATTAATTTCTCCCTCTCAATTGATTCAAGGTCAGGAACTAAATATTCCATCTAACAAATTTTTATGTGCGGTATACAACTAATGTATATACTATGATGCATAAAGATGAATTCTCTAAAGTAAATTGAAATGTATTTTAGTTTTTCTAACATAAGGAGAAATAATAAGAAGCTAAGAAATATGTAGTGGATTATCAATATGATCTTCATTCAAAAGATAATTCAAGTCAAATGCTAGGAGCATTTGCTGACCCCAAATTAATTTCATATTTAGCCGCAGATGCTTCTATTAGGTGTCCCTAAAGGACAAAGTCTACAACATTCATGAAGTGTGGTAGACCATAATCCATCCCAAATGAAATAATCTTTGAAAAAGATATGGAACAAATGATCATAATAAGGAGGCAATGTGCTCTTGAAGAGTCTATGACATAACACTTCATGAACCTTATGAGAGGTTTAAATACCTAAAATAATGAAGTGATGAGATCTCAAAATGTTATGTCACATTACGAATCGATACAAAATGATATATCATTGACGATATCTTTGATATAATATGACACAATATTGTAAAAGATTACGAGAATTTAAATTCTATGTTTATTTAAGCATGTTGACGTAAAAATATTTATCAAGTGACATAAAAAGATGCATTTCGATAAGCATAAACTTATTTGATTTGCAGTCCAGACACTAGATGATATCACACATGAAATGTTGAATATTGTCATATGACAAAAATCTATATGATAATCCATAAAAGATTCAAAATGCCTGAAACATATAAAAGCTTTTAAAGAACTTATTTACAATTCTTATAATAGATAAATTGATGATTTAATTATTGTTGAAACTCTTGGAGAGTTTTAAAAAATGATAGATTATTGTTGAAAGAAGTTGAAATGAGAAACATGCAGAATTGAATTGGATCCCGAAGTACCATATCCTATGTAATTGATGCATTTATACATCTTACTATAACTATGAGCATGATATAGTTTTACTCCTATATGTGGAGATAGTGAAGTAGACCATTTGCATACTGTAATTGAAAGCCCCTGCAATAATATGTTTATCCTAACGAATATTGTCAAGTTTTTGAATATACGAAATATTCATATGATTGACATAAGAGTTCGATACAAACATATTATTTATTGTTATGGAGACTTTCTTTCATAACATGTTAGTATTTTGCATGACAATAAAATAGGACTGATATAATGACTATTCGCAAAGCAAGTCGAGATTGTATTTGGCTGAGGTCAATGATACATCTCATTCGACAAAAATCTGATTAAAATATCCACTTAAATAAAAATGTCGCGTGCATGGCACAACAACTAATGAAAGGATTCGTAAAAGGAGAAAGAATGAAGAAAATTTCTTCAAAGTTATCTACACACACAAACTCCCAAAGAGTGATGATATCAATGTGTAAAAGAAGTATTTAAGTGATAATATGAATTTATTCATCAAGTCTCTACCAATTATAACTTTTGAGAAGATGGTGCACAAGATTGGAATATGAAGATTTGGGATTTTGTTCTCATCGGAGGAGCTTATACATGTTGTACTCTTTTTTTCTTTAAAGGTTTTGTCCCACTGAACTTTTTTATAATGTTTTAAATGGGGCAGACAAAATGCGTATTATTAGAGATGTGTACTCTTTTTTCTTTACTAGATTTTTTCCTTAATTATTTTTTCCAGTAAAATTTTAGCGAGGAATTCAATGAGAGTGTTGTAAATATATTTCATTATAGTGAATGCCTATCAAAATATAATATCAAAGTATTGAGATATATTTAGTATCTATCAAAATTTAGTGAGTATCTATCAAGAGATGAAATGTCCATCTTTTAAAAAAAAATTAGGATTTTTTTTCCTATAAATAGAAAAATTCTCTTCATTATAGCTCATCCCTCAACTGAAATAAGATATCTCTTCACTTCATTCTTCTGGTTCTTATTTTAATATTTTAATATTTCTTAATAATAAGCAAATTTTTCCTCAAGTATTCCAGTTTTAAGTAAGTTATTTCAAGTTCACTCACGACCCATAAGTCACAACCTATACTTCTTATGCAATCTATGTCACACCCCTTTTTTAACTCCAACAAGAAAGATATTGTTTTTAAGTCTGAAAGGGTTTTTACTATCAAAGTGACAAAAGGTGAAAATTATTTCGAAAAGGATTCGTTTTACAATTAACTCAGAGTCGCCACTTGACATAAATTGGGTGTGCCAAGTCACCCTTGGATATCCATTTTCAAAACGGTATTGACTCTTTAAAATTGGTTTGCGAACAGAGATTCTGGCTAAGAAATTCTGTTGACCGAGGGGAAGGTGTTAGGCATCCCTCGATCCCATGGTTCGACCACGGTCGCTTGATGGAGTGTATTGGCTAATTTGACATTACAAATGTATAAACCACATAAAAACACATAAAACAATCAATTAAACACACGAAACAAAAGAAATCCAAAATTATAGTATCCAGTCCGATTATTACAACCCGAAATAAAAAAAAGTACTGAAAAGTAAACCTATACTAATCCTAAACTACGCTCCAATACTTTACCCGATGCCCCGAGCCTTCATCGTGAACATCTTTCGAATACAAGGTACCTCGGGGCATTCCTCGGTGAATGAATACAAATGACCACGGAGAATTTTCCGACTAAATGAATACATTTTTAAATGCGAGAAAAAGAGAATTATTCAACAAAACATTCAAACATTCAACAAAACACCATTCCTAAAATTTGTCTATCCGACTTAGTATTTGCCTACCCATTTAACGATCTAAAATATTATACTAGCAATTTCAACAATATCCAACAATGAATCAACATACCACAATATTCACTTTTTATCATTTTCGCAGTTCCGCCCCCAAATTCATTCTCAACCGATGATTAACATATGCTTCGATTATCAAATCACTTTTCAAAGTCCAAAATCAACATTAACCAACACACAACAAAGATTCAAACATACCAAACGCACAAATCATTCACAATTACATAAAAATTAAAGAAAGAGGAGATAGAATTGAACCTCGATTTTTATTTCTATTCAGAATTATTCGACAAAGCTACCACCGGAATACCCCTAATTGAACCTCAACAACGATGAAACCCAACTCCGTATAGAGGAACAACAACTCAAAAACTGCTCACAAATGACCCAATTGAGATGAACAAAAATCAAATCCCAAACCAATATAAGCCTGGAGCGTTCGAAACAGAAATCATGATAAAATTAACCCGATTAAGATTTTTCGTAAGAAAACCATTGAAACAGTGTGACTAATTCTTTTTAACAGCGGCCGCGTCAGTTAAAAGCAACGGATTTCGGCAAGTTTGAGGACTTCGGAACTGAGTACACGGAAACAGATGAACTGGTCACCGATTCCGGCAAAAATTTTGTCGGAATTTCTTGAACAACGACCGGATTCCCCCCTCCCCCAACCTCTCACTCTTGATTGTCTACTGTATCTCTCTCTTTCTTCGTTATTTTCTCTCTCTCTTTGCGACTCTCTCTCTTGATTTACCCCTTTTTCTATGTGTGTAAAGTTGTGTGTTAATGGAGTTGTTGCTATGTTCGCTTTCACTGTGTGGGTGTTGCTATCGGGTGAGCGATGGAGGAGTGTGATTGTGAGCTGGTGGAGAAGAAAAAAAAATATCCTGCTCTCCTTTTTTTCCTGAGTGTCTATTCTTTTCTTTATATCCCCTGGACCTTTGTATTCCTGAGTATGTATATACGTGAATCTATGTGGAAGAAGAGAAAAGTTGGGTCTCTCTCCCTTTTCTATTTTTGGTATGAGAAAAGTGTGTAATGGATGGTGACAGTGTGAGGGGTCACGTGGGAGGGTAGTGGGGTAGGGTAGGTGGGTGAATTGTTTAGGATAAAGTTTGTTAGGATAGGATTGAAACAAGATAAAATTTGTTAAGGATTGTTATTTTTATATTTTTGTGGGATATAATCACATGGATGAGGGTGTGTGGTAATGTGAGCTAAATATGAATAAAATTAGACTTGGGAGGGACAAAATTAGGTGTCTACAACATGTCCCCTTTGAATGTAAACATAAAGTATTTTCAGACAAAGAAGTAGACAACGAGATAGAATTTTGTCCCGACCATTATTAAAAGAATGAAACAGAAGGAAGGAGGGACACCAAGTCTTGACTTAGGACATCCTACCTACCCAAGTTATGAGGGAATCAAGTGACAGTATCTCAAAGGGTTGGAGGAGAGAGACTATACCGAGTTGGAGAGTCGAGTGAGGTTCCATCGAGATTCCGATCACAGCTCTATAACTACATCAAAAATAAAAATTACAAGTTAAAACATAAATAAAATTACAGAAACCCTATCTATGCAGCTTTTTTTGGACTCTTGAGTTGAGTTTCATCACCCTATTCTTCAGGCGGGCTCCTGACTTGTAATTTCTTCAATTTGTTACCTGACTTTTAATTTTTTCACCTTGTTGTTTGACTTTTCATTTATTCGCCCTGTGCTTCGGGCGGGCTCCAATATTGCTTGAATTACCCAAACAAGGAAGTGCGTCTCCTTACAAATGCCGATTGAATTACCCAAACAAGGAAGTGCGTCTCCTTACAAATGCCACTTGAATCACCAAAATAAGAAAGTGCGTCTTTTTACCAATGCCGCTTGAATTACCCAAATAAGGAAGTGCGTATCCTTACAAATGTTGCTTGAATTATCCAAACAAGAAAGTGTGTCTCCTTACAAATGTTGCTTGAATTTCCCAAACAAAGAAGTGCGTCTCCTTAAAAATGTTGCTTGAATTACACAAACAAGGAAGTGCGTCTCCTTACAAATGCCGGTTGAATTACCCAAACAAGGAAATGCGTCTCCTTACATACGCCACTTGAATTACCAAAATAAGAAATTGCATCTTCTTACTAATGCCGCTTGAATTACCCAAACAAGAAAGTGGGTCTCCTTATAAATATTGCTTGAATTGTCCAAACAAGGAAGTAAGTCTCCTTACAAATGTTGCTTGAATTACCCAAACAAGGATGTGTGTCTCCTTAAAAATGTTGCTTGAATTACCCAAACAAGGAAGTGCATCTCCTTACAAATGCCGGTTGAATTACCCAAACAAGAAAGTGCGTCTCCTTACAAATGCCACTTGAATTATCCAGAAAAGGAAGTGCATCTCCTCACAAATGTTGCTTGAATTATCCAGACAAGAAAGTGTGTCTCCTCACAAATGTCGCTTGAATTACTCAAACAAGGAAGTGAGTCTCCTTACAAATGTTGCTTGAATTGCCCAAAAAAGGAAGCGTGTCTCCTTATAAATGTTACTTGAATTGCCCCAAACTAGGAAGTGTGTCTCCTAAGGGTTACGTGGAATGACTCGACTAGAACATGCGACTTCTAGGAGTGAAGTTTCAATTTAGGAAGTGCATCACCTAATAAATGAAACCTGAATCATCCGGACAAAGAAGTGTGTCTCCTAGAGATATTGGATGATGAGTTTTTACCATGGTTTTGATTACCAAACCTGTGCAGCAACCTTGTCTTCCGCATTTGTGGAAGTGAGGCATTACAACCTTTGATATTTAGACTCTGAAGTCCTTGATTTGAAGGTAACATGTTTCCTGTTTCATCAAAGAAAACTTGTAAGTTTAAAAACATGGTGGCTGGTTTTTGGCTTTGGCTTTTGTGGTAATTGCTCTTGCCCCTGTCATATTTAATTTTGCTTTCAACCATTAGCATATGCCATTGACTCGCTGCATCATTGATCTAAACTCAGATTATTAAGAGTGACTCTGAAACGTGTCTCTGAAACAAACACAGTATTTCTGCTTTGCTATGCTTCTCAGATAAACCCTTTGAACCTTGATATTTCCATAAGTTCCCAGACTTTTCTGTTGATAAAACTTTTAGCATGCTTTATTTCGTCCCACAATCATGTCTCTTTCATGTGTTGGCCCTTTTTTTGCTTTGTGCAATTGAAGAAGCTGGTAGCCAGTTTTGAAATCTTTTCTCACTTGTTTTGGCATAGACTTAACTTAAAGACAAGAGAAAAATGACAATGATTTTTTGGATAAATGACTCAAGAAAATAAAATAAAAATAAAAATAAAAATAAAAAAAGGAAAGAAAAGACCATGAATGTCCCCATTTGAAACAAAGAAAGGAAAAATTTATCTAAAAATGACAGTAAACTCTAATGATTATGCCATGCATTTTGAATTAATCTGCCTAATCTTTTCATCCACACTTTCACCAATTGCTGTTGAGTTAGTGGCCTTGAAAATGAGTTGCTTCATTTGGTCAATTGCATTTAAGACCTCCTTCGGCTAGTGACACCTTAAAGGGTTTTTGCCAATAAGCCTCTCTCATTTTCTTTTTCTCAGTTCACCATTGCCTTATGGTGTCTGTGAGGGTTTTTGTCCAATAAGAATCTTATTTTTATTTTTCTCAACTCACAGTCGTCTTACAGTGCCCGTGAGGGTTTTCACCGATAAGACTCTCTCATTTTTATCTTTCTCGACTTTCCATCGCCTTATGGCGCCCGTGAGGATTTTCACCAATAAGACTCTCTCATTTTTTACTTCTCTCCTGATTTCTTATGCCGAGGAAGACAAGTAGTTCTCAAAATGCGTCATCATATCTCTTTCATGCTTAGCCTTAACATTCTCAAAGATTGATCTGAAGGTCTTTCATTGGTTGTAACTTGATTTTTGGATAGGGTTAGGAAGAAAGGATGGCATGAGGCCCAAACGACACTTGAAGTAGGGTAGGACTTACAACTTTTGGAATCGACTCAAATAATGAGGATTAACCCATGCCCCAGTTTCTTTTGACTGACAATTCTAAATTATTTATTTGGTTGGACCGAGCCCAGAGTAGGGCAACCTACGTATCTCACTCACGAAAGAGGAGAATCAGGTCGCACGTAGTTCCAGCAACTTGTTCTTTTGATTGATTCTGATTTTTTCTTTTGTTGACTCTTTTTCTCTTTGGGACTTTTCTAACTCTATTTGTCTTGACACTTTTCTTTTTGGACATATTTTTTTTTTTGAACTTTTCTGACTCTATTGTTTTGCTCGACACTTTTCTTTTGAGCTTTGCTGACTCTATCTTGATTCCAAAAGAGGGGTATGAAAGAAAATAGGACTAAAGCTCAAATGGGGTAAACAAAGGATGACACAATGTTTGAATTGCAGAATGAAATGCCTTCGTCATATCAATCCTTGAAAATGCCAGTACACATCATGTAATATGAAAATGAAAGATAAAGATCATTTGTGACATCTTTTAAGCATTAACTTTGACTGAGTCTGTGCGTCACTACTTCTTCTGCATTTTTCTAGCATACAACTCCACTTTCGTTGTACATTCCTCACCTTGAATGACTCATGATTTCGTGGAGCTAAATTTCTTTCTGTTCACGCAGACACTATTTGACCTAATTGAGACATGTCTTTCAATTGATGACCAAGTGATTCCCAAAATAAGTTCTTTAATTTTCAAAGAAGGCTTCAACTTGTCACCAAATGTCTCAACACTTTACCTATTTCCTCAGATGTTCTCTTTTACTAACTTAAACCTCTGATTTAATGTTTCATGGTTAAATTGGATTTTAAGATCTGACTGAAAATTCCGCTAGCATGTCATATCACTAAAATCAACATAAAATGCACTATATGAAGAAAACAAACAAACAACATATATTTGAACACAAAGAGAAAAAAGGGAAACTCTATTTAATTGAAATAAAAGATAGAACATAAACGACAAAGGGACAAAACAAGATAAATCCCAAACTACAACCCTGAAATACTTCGGAAAACAGAAAAGAAAACAAAACAAACTATCAGACCTCTTCCTAGTAGGGAGAGGGGATCTTCTCAATTGCTCAGCCTGAAATCTTAGCCACTGATTTGCATATCAGCATGACTAGAGCTTTCCTCACTGTCAATGTTCTGCACCATAATTGATCCATCTTGAATCATCTTTTTAATTTCTCTTTTCAAATCTCGATAATCTTCAATACCATGACCCTGAGCATCAGAATGGTACGCACATCGTGCATTAGGATCAAAATTTCTTAAACGCCGATTAGGAGTGTACCCAAGAAAAGGAGTAATCATGCCTCCTGTCTCAATCTCAGAAAAAAACTGGCATAGGATTCCCCATTAGGAGTGAAATTATCCTTTTCCTTCCTCCTTCTTGCGAACTCTGGCCTCGGATGAAACTTGGATTTAGAGGTTCCTTGGTAAATTTGTGGGGGTCGAGGACGATGTTGAGGGACAGATGCATGCCATTGTGGATAAGAAGACCGATGGGTACATAATTGTACATTGTTCAAAGGACATTGGGGAAGTAGAAGGAAAATCCTTGGATTTTGAAAAGAGGAACCTTGTTGAAGATGAGTAAGTGGATTTGATATGTAAGCTCGAGATTGAGGCTGGCAGTATTGGTGAGTTGGACCTCTTAAACTCCGTTTTGGTCCTGGAACGACAATAGGTGCGTTTTCCTTCTTCTTTCCTTCAGTTTCCCTTGATTGATTGCAATATAGTCCTAAATATTTCACAGAATCATGTTGTCCACCAATCTCCTCAAATTTTGATATCTCAAATCTTGGAGGAAGGTTAACACTTGACAACATGCCCTAATTTTGGTATGAAACATCTTCATAGCCTACAAGTCCCAAGGAACTTTTCATATCATTTTCTACACTCTTAACTTTCCCAACCATTTCCTCTGGCTCTTCTAGTATGCTAGGCTTCTTAGTAAGAAATTTTGGCGGTCCACTTAATTCAACGGTAGGATCAAGAGTATAACAATGATCATCAAGAGTATTAAACGTGGATTCACTAGTGGACTGGGGAAGCACAATCATTGGATTGATAGCCAAAGTGGAGGCCTTAGTAGAAGGTTGAGCAACAAAAACACAGATGGTATGTAGTGCTGTGAATGTGGTAGACTTATACCGAGGAGCTAAAGAAAGAGTGGTGGAAGTATTGAGGTGCATTTGATGTGGAATGGATTCTGAGGCATGTTGTAGTGCATCAACAACAGAAGGAAACTGACTTTGCGATTTTGGTGGAAGACTCAAGGTATTTGCAGGGTCAAAAGTGGGGAATTGAGGTGGAGGCAGCCCACTGGCCCAAACTCGGTACATTTTCATCATTTGTTGTCTCAATCTCAAATTCTCTTTCTTTAAACTCTCAATTTCCTGACTCTTTGTTTCATCCATGATGCCACTCTCTATATCCTTGTTGGACACAACTAACCCTTCCTTGAATTTAGTGTGATGTGGAGGACCAGCCAGGAAGCCACAAACCAACCACCTTAAACTAACTAAACAAGAGGCAACAAATATGTTAGAGTTCAACATTTTCTTCAAAACCTTTTTTTTTATTTTAGAAAAGATCACCGAACCCAAGAAGGGCGCCTATGTATCTCACCCCCGAAAGAGGAGAATCAGGTGTGCGTAGTTCGTGAAGTCTAGCCAAAATGGTCGATTAAACTCTTTTTTCATTTTTTTCTTTTTCTTGAAACTTTAAAAAGAAAAGAAAATAACAAATTGTCAAAAGAATTAACAAAAATCTTTTTGCGTTTTTCAGGTTTAACATCCCTATACAAAATGAAACCTATGATCAAAGAAAAATCTTTTGGATTTTCGAATCTGAATTTCATGCGAAAATAACTTGAAACTCTGAAAGAAAAATCTTTTTGTAGTTTTCTTTAAAGATGTATATGAAACACCTACTCTAAGTGAAGAGTGAAGAAAATCTTTTTGAATTTTTCAAATAAGATTAACCAAAAATGAAACCTACGACTATTGAGGATTTTTTTTTTGTTTTTTTTTTGTATTTTCTTTTCAAGACATGTATGAAACACCTACTCTAAATGAACAGTGAAGAAAATCTTTTTGGATTTTTTAAATAAGATCTCTGAACAAACAATAGGCTGCCTACGTATCTCACTCCCGAGAGAGGAGAATCAGGGGTGCGTAGTTCGTCTAGATTGGATAATTAAGGATTAAATGACAAACTAAATCCTGAATTGAGAGACACAACTAAAGACAGACGATGAAAATAAAATCTTTTTTTTGGGTTTTTAATTAGAAACTAACACCAACAACTATGAAAGAAAAAATCTTTTTGATATTTTCGTTATATAAAAATGTACAAAGCTCCTATTGAAAGGAATTTTATTTTTTTTGGAGTTTTCGAATTGTGAATGCTTACTAAAGAAATAAAAGGAATTTTTTTAAAAGTTTTTGATTTTTTGGGAAATGAGTGCAAAAAGTATTTTTTTTTTGAATTTTTGAATTGTGAAAAACAAAAGCCATAAAGAACCCTAAAAACTATCAATTTTTTTTTTGTTTCACTTTTTTTTCTTCCTTTTTTCAACAATTTCCTTCCTACACACTTTGTTTCTAACTCATGCTTTTGCCCAAATCAGTCTGTCAAATGACCTCGTTACCCTCAAAGATGCAACATTTAGCACGCAGGGATGCTTTAGAGGTGAGTTTCCTACAAAGGACCAAATGGGCCCCGCTAGGTCTTCAATATGATGCACATAAGCATGACCTAAAGGCTGACCTACGTTGGGGTTCACTAACAAGGCTGTTCGGGGGAGGGTATGGTCGATAGTGGCTGCTTTGCTTTCCACCTACTCCATAACACCGACGGCTTTCCCCTTAAAATAAGGGTGACTCAACTAGAGGTCGTGTACAATACGTGTACTACAGACTTATTGCAGAAAGAATGAATCGGGTTATGCACATGATGCCAGATATAAAGCGGTAACACATAAGATAAAAACTGTAAACAAAGAGCACGGAGACACTCAACAGTGATAATACAATAACACAAAACAACACAAACAAAATATCTATACACCTATAGTACCAAAGTAAGCCGATACAACTTCAAAATAAGCTCGAATTCTGAAAAATCTCCAGCAGAGTCGCCAGAGCTGTCACACCCTTTTTTTAACTGCAACAAGAAATATATTATTTTTAAGTCTGGAAGAATTTTTATTATCAAAGTGACAAAAGGTGAAAATTGTTTTGAAAAGGATTCGTTTTGCAATTAACTCAGAGTCGCCACTTGACATAAATCAGGTGTCCAAGTCACCCTTGGATATCCCTTTTCAAAACGATTTTGACTCTTTAAAACTGGTTTGCGAACAGAGATTCCGGCTAAGGAATTCTGTTGACCGCGGGAAAGGTGTTAGGCATCCCTCAATCCCGTGGTTCGACCATGGTTGCTTGATGGAGTGTATCGGCTAATTTGACATTACAAATGTATAAACCATACAAAACACATAAAACAATCAATCAAACACACGAAACAAAAAAAATCCAAAATTATAGTGTCCAGTCCGATTATTACAACCTGAAATAAAAAAAAAGTACTGAAAAGTAAACCTAAACTAATCCTAAACTACGCTCCAATTATTTACCCGATGCCCCGGGCCTTCATCGCGAACATCTTTCGAATACAAGGTACCTCGGGGCATTCCTCAGTGAATGAATACAAATGACTACGGGGAATTCCCCGACTAAATGAATACATTTTCAAATGCGAGAAAAAGAGAATTATTCAACAAAACATTCAAACATTCAACAAACCACCATTCCTAAAATTTGCCTATCCGACTTAGTATTTTTCTACCCATTTAACGATCTAAAAAATGATACTAGCAATTTCAACAATATCCAACAATGAATCAAAATACCACAATATTCACTTTTTATCATTTTCACAATTCCGCCCCCAAATTCATTCTCAACCGATGATTAACATATGCTTCGATTATCATATCACTTTTCAAAGTCCAAAATCAACATCAACCAACACACAACAAAGATTCAAACATACCAGACGCACAAATCATTCACAATTACATAAAAATTAAAGGAAGAGGAGATAAAATTGAACCTTGATTTTTATTTCAATCCCAAATTATTCGACAAAGCTACCACCGGAATACCCCTAATTGAACCTCAACAGCGACGAAACCCAACTCCGTATAGAGGAACAATAACCCAAAAACTGCTCACAAATGACCCGATTGAGATGAACAAAAATCAAATCCCAAACCAATATAAGCCTGGAGCGTTCGAAATAGAAATCATGATAAACTCAACCCGATTGATATTTTTCGTAAGAAAACCATTGAAAAAGTGTGACTAATTCCTTTTAACAGTGGCTGCGTCCGTCAAAAGCAATGGATTCCGGCGAGTTTGAGGACTTCGGAACTGAGTACACGGAAACAGATGAACTGGTCACCGATTCCGATAAAAATTTTGCCGGAATTTCTTGAACAACGACCAGATTCCCCCCGATCTCTCACTCTTGATTCTCTACTGCATCTCTCTCTTTCTTTCTCCGTTACTCTCTCTTTCTCGATCTACCCCTTTTTCTGTGTGTGTAAAATTATGTGTTAATGAAGTTGTTGCTATGTTCGCTCTCACTGTGTGGGTGCTTCTATTGGGTGAGCGATGGAGGAGTGTGATTGTGAGCTGGTGGAGAAGAAAGAAAAAATATCCTACTCTCCTTTTTTCCCTAAGTGTCTATTCTTTCCTTTATATCCCCTAGACCTTTGTATTCCTGAGTATGTATATGCGTGGATCTATGTGGAAGAGGAGAAAAGTTGGGTCTCTTTTCCTTTTCTACTTTTGGTATGAGAAAAATATGTAATAGATGGTGACAGTGTGAGGGGTCACGTGGGGTAGGGTAGGTGGGTGAATTGTTTAGGATAAAATTTGTTAGGATAGGATTGAAACAAGATAAAATTTATTAAGGGTTGTTATTTTTGTATTTTTGTGGGGTATAATCACATGGATGATGGTGTGTGGTAATGTGAGCTAAAAATGAATAAAATTGGACTTGGGAGGGACAAAATTAGGTGTCTACAATCTAATACTACTTTGTTGAGTGAGTCATTACCAAAACCTAAATGTAAACACAACACAAAACTTTCTTGAGAAGGATCAAACTTGAGTTGAAAATAATTCCTTAATCATGAAGTTCTTTCAAATGCTTTGAATCAACTAATTCCATAAAATATTTGCCATTAAAAAAATTACATGGAACTCTTTTAAATGCTCAGAATCAACTAATTTCACGAAATATTTATCATCCACAAAATAGACGAAGCTCTTTTAAATGCTCGAATGTCATCCACAAAATATTTGTGCTACTTCTACCAAAAGATCTGCTACTTTCACCTCCATAAATAGATCGCCTGATATTTTGCTCTGTTCGTTGGTAATTCTTCTTCTATAATTTCAACCTATTTTGTTGAGCATACTCGAACCTTGAGTGATAGGTGTGAGCTCTTTCAACTAGTCAAGTAAAGAGCTTGAAAGAGCTAGTCAAGTGGTATTAAATAAGTTGTGTCCTCCTAAGGGCGAGGGTGATGTCAGTGGATGAAGTGGTATCGAATAACACTGCTTGACATAATGTGCCTCCGGACATAGGCGATAGAAAAATGATAGAAAATGGAATACCATAAGTGACGTGAAGTGGTTGTTGGGTTCAATATGTATGAAAAGTGTGAATGAAAAATAAAGGAAAAATAGTGGAGAGAAAGAGAGACACGAAAATGGAAAGTGTACTCTTTTAAGGGAAAGTTCACTAATTCTCCTACATTGGTGGGAGAAGGGAACTTTGAAGTGTTTATAATAAGAAACAATTACTCCACATGGATAGTGAGGCAAGAACAAGGTGGTGCCTCGCGCCGTCGTCGTCGTCGCTCGGCTCGGCTTCGGATTCGAATTTGGCAAATGATCGATCAATGAGAAAGTTTGTGTGACAGAAATTTAATTTGAAAATACCAAAGAAAAAAATGCAACAAATTATTTCTGTGTTTTGATCCTCCATTTATATGCATGCATGCGGTATTGAAAACACATTTTTAAAAGCAGTGCAGAAGCAAATTGATGCTTCGGAAAGAATGCAATCTTTGAACGAAATGACACACTGATTCATGAAATGGTATGCTTGTTTTGAAACGACGCATTCTTTGGATGAACTTACATGATTTTTCAGAAAGGTCACACCTTTTAAGTGAACCATTGCCATCTTTCAGAAGAGGCACCTGATGGATATATAAACCTGCTTTCATCTACAAGTTTAGGTACAAAAATTTTTTGGAACATACAAACTCTTCTTGTCTTCAAAAATATTCCATGTGATCAATCAAATCGTTGAGTGAGTTCAAAGAGATTCCAATTGTTTGAGGTACCTCTACAGATGGGTTGTTTAGCCATTTTATCCCTGGAGAAAGATTCCATAACCTCGGGTACAGTGAGGGGAATTATTCCTTAAGGACACTCCATGAAGTCGGGGGACTTGGACTTAAAAAATCTGCTTCATCTCATTTCTGAAACTTAACATACTTCTTGGATAGATTATTCGTAATCTTGTGTTGAAGGTGTTAAAAGAACTTCATAAGTGTTCTTGTCTTAGACTTGAACTTGTGTTGAAGTTATTGTTGCATATATATATATATACAGATTCTTGTACTAAAAAACGTTGAAAATAACATTCTTAAGGAATAAGACTTTCGAAATCTATATAGCTTGTTTTTGGAGATTAAAGCTTTAAGCTTTCTACTCCGTTTGAACTTAACTAGTGATTTAAAGATATAAAATCTTCATCACAAGTTAAAGATCACTCGGTTGATGATTGAAAGTCATAAAAACTTCATCGTTAAATTAGAAACAAGAAGTGTTTAAAGTTACTGTAATTTTTTTATTAAGTATTTCGATATACTAAAGGTACTCTATTGTGGTGATAGGAAAATGATGACTGATAGTCAAATGCATGAATCTGGAGCGACTATGGCGGCTACTAATATTATCACGATGAGTCATACTAATGCTACGTAAGCTATGGCACCGGCGGAGAAACCCGAAAAGTTTGCAGGTATTGACTTCAAGAGATGGCAGCAGAAAATGCTTTTCTACCTCACAACTCTCTGTCTTCAAAGGTTCACGGTTGAGGAAGCTCCGGAGGTGCCCGAGGAAACCTTTGAAAAAGAATGCTCCGTGATTGTAGAGGCTTAGAAATACTCAGATTTCCTTTGCAGGAATTATATCTTGAGTGGTCTCCAAGATGACCTTTACAATGTGTATAGCGGAACCAAGATTACAAAAGAGTTATGGGGAACGCTAGAACAAAAGTACAAGATGGAGGATGCCAGAATTTAAAAGTTATTTGTTGCAAGATTCCTGGAGTACAAAATAATAGACAACAAGTCTGTGGTTTAGCATGTGCAGGAACTACAATCGATCATCCATGATCTCCTAGTGGAAGGTATGATTTTGACAAATACCGTTGTTGAGCAATTTAAAAATGTTCTTAGTATTCACATGAACTTTATTGTAGGTTTGATTGTGAATGAAGCATTTCAAGTAGCAGCAATAATAGAGAAGCTACCACCTATGTGGAAAGACCTCAAAAACTATTTGAAACACAAACGTAAGAAAATATCAGTCGAAGATCTGATTGTACGACTACGCATTAAAGAAGATAATAAGGCTACGGAAAGAAGGTCAAGAGGTAATTCTGCAATGAGTGGAGCAAACATTGTAGAAGATAACCAAAACAATTCTAAAAAATGAAAGAAAGCTGGAAATGAAAGCAATCAACCCAAGAAGAAGTTCAAGGGGAAGTGATTCAACTGTGGCAAGATTGGCCACAAGTCTATGGATTATCGTTCCCCAAAGAAAGGGAAGAAGAAGGACCAAGCAAATCTGGTTGAGTCTAAGAAATAAATGGATGATTTGTGTGCTATGCTTTCTTAATGCAACTTAGTGGGAAATCCTCACGAATGGTGGATGAATTCTGGTGCCACCCTCCATGTTTGTGCTAACAAGGAGTTATTTTCGACTTTCGCTCCTGCTCAAATAGAAGAAAAGATCTACATGGCAAACTCCGCTACTGCAAAAGTGGAAGGAACAGGAAAAGTGTGCTTGAAGATGACTTCCGGCAAAGTGTTGACACTTAACAATGTCTTGTATGTTCCTGAGTTACGAAAGAACTTGATTTCTGTTTCACTTCTAGACAAGAACGGATTCAAATGTGTATTTATTTTTGGAAAAATTGTACTTAGTAAAGGAGAAGTGTATGTAGGAAAAGGCTACCTCAATGAGGGCCTATTCAAAATGAATGTAATGAATGTTGAAATCAATAAAAGTTCAAATTCTTCTTACTTAGTTGAGTTTCCCAATTTGTGGCATGAACGACTAGGCCATGTTATTTACAAAACATTACGAAAACTGATTAACTTAGAAATTTTGTCAAACTTTGAGTGCAATAAATTAAAATGTCAAACTTGTGTGGAATCAAAGTATGCTAAGCATCCGTATAAGTCCGTTGAAAGAAATTTCAATCCCTTAGACTTAATCCACACTGAAATTTGTGATATAAACACCATCACGTGGTGAAACAAAATATTTCATAATTTTTATTGATGATTGCACTAGATATTGTTATGTCTACTTGATAAATAGTAAGGATGAAGCAATAGAAGCTTTTAGGCAATACAAAACTGAAGTTGAAAATCAATTAGAGAAAAAGATCAAAACTATAAGAAGTGATATGAACGGAGAATATGAATCCCCCGTCGTCGAAATATGTGTAGAGAATGGAATTATCCATCAATCTAAGACCCCGTATTTATCTCAATCTAATGAAATTGCGGAAAGAAAAAATCAAACTTTGAAGGAAATGATGAATGCCTTACTTATAAGTTTAGGTTTACCACAAAGCTTGTGGGGGGAGGCTATCCTTACAGCCAACCGAATACTCAATAGAGTTCCCCATAGTAAGACACAATTAATTCCTTATGAAAAATGGAAAGAAAGGAAACCCAACTTAAAATATTTCAAAGTGTGGGAGTGTCTATAAAAGGTCCAAGTTTCGATGCCTAAAAGGGTTAAAATAGGACCTAAGATGGTGGACTGCGTGTTCATAGGATATGCTAAAAGTAGTAAAGCATGTCGGTTTTTGGTTCATAGATCCGAACATCCTGATATTAATAAAAATATGGTAATTGAATCAGATAACGCTGAATTCTTTGAAAACATTTATCCGTATAAAACTAAACATGAACAGTCTAGTGGATGATCTAAACGACCTCGAGATGAACCAAGTGAGAATGTACATAATGATGAGAATCCAAGACGTAGTACACGTTAAAGAACGTCAACTTTGTTTGGATCGAATTTTGTAATATTTCTCTTAGAAAATGAGTCTCAAACATTTAAGGACGTGATGGCGTCTTCAGACTCATCCTTTTGGAAAGAGGCAGTCGATAGTGAGATTGATTCAATCTTAAGTAACCATACGTAGGAGTTGATTGATTTTCCTCCAGGAAACAAACCTTTAAGTTCTAAATGGATCTTCAAAAGGAAAATGAAAGCGGATAGTACTATTGACAAATACAAGGCAAGACTTGTAGTAAAAAGCTTCAAACAAAAAGAATGCCTTGATTACTTTGATACATACTCGCCGGTTACAAGGATAACATCGATTCAATTGTTAATTATCTTGGCGATGGTATATGGTCTTGAAATATGTCAAATAGATGTGAAAACCGCATTCCTAAATGGAGAATTGGAGGAAGAAATTTACATGAAACAACCTGAGGGTTTTGTGGTTCCAGGAAAATAAAATAAGGTGTGTAAACTTGTTAAGTCACTTTATGGACTAAAACAAGCGCCTAAACAATGGCATGCAAAGTTTGACCAAACTATGTTGGCAAACAGATTCAAAATTAATGAATGTGATAAATGTGTTTATATTAAAGACACTCCAAATCACCAAGTCATTGTGTGTTTATATGTGGATGACATGTTGATCATCAGTAGAGATATTTCAGACATAAATGCAATGAAACAAATGCTCGAGAGCAAGTTTGATATGAAAGACCTTGGAGTTCGGATATGATCTTAGGGATAAGAATCCAGAGAACTCCATAAGAGTTGGCATTGTCAAAATCTCATTACATCGAAAAGGTACTTGACAAATTCAAGTATATGGAATTTGGTATTGCCACGACTCGATTGGATGTAAGCTTTGCACTTCGAAAGAATGAAGGTGAAAGTGACTCATAATTGGAGTACACAAGAGTATTGGGATGTTTAATGTATATAATGAACTGTACACGACCAGACATAACATGCATTATAAGTAAGTTGAGTCCGTACACGAGTAATCCTAATAAAACTCATTAGATGGCAATGAAAAGAGTTTTGGAGTATCTTAAATACACTCAAGACTATGCTTTGCATTATAATAAATATCCCGCGATACTTGAAGGATATAGTGATGCAAATTGGATCACCAGATCGAACGAAGTAAAATCCACGAGTGGATATGTATTTACTATCGATGGAGGAACGGTCTCTTGGAAATCATCCGAACAGACTTGTATTGCTCGCTTTACAATGGAATCTGAATTTATCGTATTGGATAAAACCGGTGAAGCAGCAGAATGACTCTGAAATTTCTTGGAAGATATTCCTTATTGGCCCAAACTAGTGGCACCGGTATGTATACACTGTGATAACCAAGAGGCAATAAGTAGGGCAAGGAGCATGATGAACAACGATAAATCTCATCACATAAGACGGAGACATAATCCCATTAGAGAACTTCCTTCTAGTGGAATTATCACTGTTGACTATGTGAAGTCAAAGGATAATGTGTCAGATCCATTTACAAAATGCCTATCTAGAGAAGGAGTTGAGAGAACATCCAAGGGAATGAATTTGAGGCCTAGGACAAGTCAGCATGACGGTAACTCTACCTAGCAGACTGAAGATCCCAAGAGTTAGGTTCAAAGAGATCAAATAAAGTTGTGTCTGACAGGTTCAACATTGTCAAATACCCAACCCATTCTCATGATGTAGACAATGTTTAGTAAACAAGGATAAGACTTATGATGTGAAGTCTTTTAATGATTATCTAAATTTGACAGATTTGACCATATAGTTTAATTTATAGGATTGAACGTTTAGAAATCACCTATGTGAGGGCGAAGTGAAAGTTACTTCAAGGAGAATGTTTGTAAAGGCCTATTCTCTAAGCTCTCATGAAATCAGGACGTGTTCATGACTGAAAAGAACAAAATCGTGAGAACCATAAATGGTAAAAGTTTGGTTGTGTGACATGTGTTGTCTAGATATACATTAAAGCTCGACGGTTCAAAGATATCAAATCTACCAATTGATCGAGTGCATCCAATGCATGTTCACTACGGAAAGTTCAAAGGGAGACCCACTTATCTAGATGCAATCAATCTTTGCTTGATGATCACATACTTGTCCGTAAAATTTTATGAAAAAGTAGCCATTCCCCATTCATGTGGGGGATTGTTGGGTTCAATATGTATGAAAAGTGTAAATAGAAAATGGAGGAAAAATTGTGGAGAGAAAGAGAGACACTAAAATGGAAAGTGTACTCTTTTAAGGAAAAGTTCAGTAATTCTCCCACATTGATAGGAGAAGGGAGCTTTGAAGTGTCTATAATAAGAAACACTTACTCCACGTGAATAGTGAGGCCAGAACAAGGTGGTGCTTCGCACCGTCGTCGTTGTCGCTCGGATTCAGATTCGAATTCAAATTTGTCTAATTATCAATGAGATCTATCTTTTTGGACAAAGTTTATTTGACAGAAATTTAATTAGAAAATTCCAAAGGAGAAAACACAACAAATTGTTCTGTGTTTTGATCCTCCATTTATATGCATACAGTGGTGGAAACATTATTTCGAAATGCAGTGCAGAAGCGAATTGATGCTTCAGAAAGGATGCAATCCTTCAATGAAATGACACACTGATTCATGAAATGGTATGGCTGTTCGAAAAAGACGCATTCTTTGAGCGAACAAACATGATTTTTCAGAAGATCACACCTTTTAAGTGAACCATTGTCACCTTTCAGAAGAGTCTATATAAACCTGCTTTCATCCACAGGTTTAGGTACGAAAATTTTTCTGAACATACAAACTCTTCTTGTCTTCAAAAACATTTCGTTTGATCAATCAAATCGTTGAGTGAGTTCAAAGAAATTCCAATTGTTTGAGGTACCACTATAGTTGATTTGTTTGATCATTTTATCCTGAGAGAAAAATTTCATCACCTCAAGTACATTGAGAAAAATTATTCCTTAAGGACACTCCGTAAAGTCGGGAGACTTGGCCTTAAAAAATCCGTTTCATCTCATTTATGAAACTTAACATACTTCTTTGATAAATTATTCGTAATCTTATGTTGAAGGTGTTAAAAGAACTTCATGATGAGTGTTCTTGTCTTAGACTTAAACTTGTGTTAAAATTATTGTTGCATATATATATACGCAGATTCTTGGATTTAAAATTATTGTTGCATATATATATACGCAGATTCTTGTATCCAAAAACATTTAAGTGTCGGGAGTCTATTATGTTAATTGAAGCGGTGTCGGAAGACGATAGAAAATGGCACAATCGAATTGGGGCAGTGTCGGAAGACAATAGACTTCCGATAGAAAATGGCACAAGCGAATTGGGGCGGTGTCGGAAGACAACAGAAAATGGCAAAAGAGTCTATTTCCAACAGAAAATGGCAAAGGAGTCAATTATGTTAAATTGAAGCAGTGTCGGATAACATTGCTCGACATAATGCGTCCCCGGACAAAGGACATAGGCAATAGAAAGACGATAGAAAACGGCCTGAATTGAAGCAATGTCGGATAACGTATTGAGCAGAAGGGCAATAGGCGCAAGTAAATTGAAGTGGCGACGGATGACGGATAACATTGATCGACATAATGTGCGTCCGCCTCAAAGCAATAGGGGAATAGACAGGCGGTAGAAAATGACACAAGTGAATTGAAGTGGCCTAGGATAACATTGGTCGACAATGTGCGTCCGCCTAAAGGCAGTCGACAATAGAAAGACCACAGAAAATTGCATGTCTCGAGAAGATTATTAAATTACAAATGACCTAACCGACGACCAAAACAACCACTACAAAAGGAAATCCAACATACAACACTGCACACAACGCTTACAAAAGAAGTCAAAGAAAGCAACTAAAATTCAAGTGCAGCCTTCACATCATTATTCCATCCAAAATACAAGCTAATTAAGTTCTAACATCAGTTCGAACATCGGTCCTTGCACTTTCTTTTCCTTCCTGCGCTTTGCTCTGTATTGCCTGTCCAGCCTCCTTTGTCTTCTGTCCCACTTGCGCCGCAGCTTCTGCTGCTCGCTCTTGAATGCGCCTCTTCGTGTAATCCAACTGCTCCGTCATTGTCCTCCCTTGCTTAAAGTAATTCACAATCCATGAAAGTGATGATAAACCCGTTAACCCAAATGCACCTATAGTAGCCACCAGAGGTTGTCAGAACTTTTTTACCTTCACAAAATAAATTTTTAGAGTTATGATATCACTTAATTTTGTTAAACAAAAATATAGAATTAGAGTACAAGCTATTGATTTCTGTCACACGCTTACACACAATGTAGGTTCTATCGAAGAAAAGAATGCACTTCTTGTTTCAACTATGGACCTAAAACAATCTTTAAAGTACACTTGTTCAATGTATTCGTCCTCATATTAATTTATGTCGCACCATTTGAATGTCTATTTTTTTTAGTTTCAACTTAATACTCCCTAATTTATGTTGTACCAATGGAATTTTGAGATCCACAATTACGGTGAACTCGTATACTATAAAATTTTTAAATTATTTAAAATAAATTGAATATTTGAAAGGTATACCAAAAAAATAGTGCAAGTCACAATAATTACCATGTCAAGAGACGTAATAGAAATTGTGATATAAAAGCTCTTTTGAGCTTTCAAAATTCAAATGATGCTACATAAATTAAGACATGAGCTTTCAAAATTCAAATGATGACAAAAATAAAAAATAAGTATATATAATCGATTGAACCGTGACCTGAAGTCAAGAAGCCAGTGACAGCTAGAGCAACTGTGAGAGCAGCTGGTACGAGGACAGGGCTAAACAACAGAAAGACGGGAGTAGCAACACAAAGGCCAATAATAGTCCCAAGAAGAGTAAGCCCCGCAAGTCCCAGAAGGACTCCGCCGACTGGGACAAGCGCGACAACCGCTAGTATTTGGCTAGTTGAAGGACCTTTTTGTGGAAGAAGTGATGGCCTAGTCATACCACCTTCATAGCGTGAAGGATGAACTTGAACTTGGTGTGGATATTGAGTACGGTCAGCCATAGTGAATTGACGATAATGATGATGATAAGAGAATTTTTGTTGTTCAAATGTGTGAAGAAATTTGCGTAAAGAGAAATGAGATGTGTGTGTTGATGAGGTGGTGTCTTTAAAGAAAAGGAGGAAATGCTACGTGGTGTAATGTTAGAGTAATGGGCTTGCATGGAGTACATGTTGCACTAAGTTCAAATAAGGGTAATGACATTACATTACATTACAATAAAATAGATGAGGGACAAATAATAATAAGTGTTTGCAGGTGGTGGCACTTTAAGTTGGTAGATCTAAAGCGAGGGGCGGATCTATTAAGAGAGTTGAGGGTGTCATATTATTCGTAAATTTTGATGGAAGCTTTCTTTATATATATACGAATATAGTTAAATAATTAACATGCCATCCACAAGATTGAAGTGCTATTTGATTCGAGTGGCAAAGTGTCACATTAGTTTTCCCTAAGTTGTGGGTTCGATCTTTGCTGGCAACCTTACCTTTTCTCTTAATTTTAGGCTGAAGTGAAGCCATGAATAACTATTACTAGTTGGCAATTTCTTTTTTATATGTGTATTAATAATAATTATATTGAATTTTTCTTTTATTTTTCAAATATTAATAGTTAATATTTGTATTAAAAAGTGCATAATTTTATTCTCTCTCCTTAAATAAAATAAATAAATCATTTCTCTCAAATCCCAATTCTCAAATCATCATAGCTCTCTGCTTTTTGATCTTTGTTGCTGCTACCGTCAGAGTTTTTGGCATCGCCGACAAAGATCATGACCTCAGCCTCACCGACTATCTCTCTTCGCATTTATTAGTAAGTTTACTTGACACCTAAAAAGTTTAAATCCTAGATCCGCCTCTGTCTAAAGCTAATTTGCTAGTACTCGTCTTTCGACCGCTAGAGATGGTTTAGTGAGTTGTATATATCTATCTATTAGATGCTTTTAGAGAATTAAATAAATATGAAAAGATAGTAAAATATGTTTGGAGTTTTTCTTTTTGTTTGAGTCTAATATTTATGTTCTTGTGTTTGTGTTTTTTTTATCTTAGTTATATTAATATCGAGGGGCTTGTAGCATAGGAATTTAATATATGTTATTTTTTAATATGATATAAATAAAATTTAAATAATTAATTATATTTTTAATATATTTTTTAATTTTTTAAATTGTTAGCTACTGTAATTTATAATATTTTTTTTGATATTATAATTTATTATTTTAAGTTGTTAGCTATTGTAATTTATAATATTATTCTTGTTCAAACTTTGTGGCATTGATAGTCAATTATATTTTAAAAATAATTTAAGTTTTAAATTATTGTAATTTATAATATTTTTTTCTTTCAATTTAAGTGATATTGATATAATTTCGATAGTTAATCAAATATCAAGATTGAAGTAGCGAAACAGTCATGTCTTAAATGATTCATAATAACTAATTGAAGTGATATAACAAAATTTATTCTAAAAATACTTGTGAAAAAAAATTAAGTGAACCTCATATAAAATGTTAAATTAATTTAAAACATCAAGAGTTAATTTATCATTTTATATCTATTTTATTTTTTTATTAAATATTATTAATTTTTTAATACTTAAATGACTTAAAATAGTTAATTAGGAGTGATGTAATAAAATTATGGTTGAAGCAGACAGGTCATAAATGCTTATTTTATTTTTTAATCAAATATTATTAATTTTTTAATACCTTAATAATATATAATAATTAATTAGAAGTAATATAGTAAAATCACGAAGCAAGCAGACAGAGTTAAAAATATGCATGACAACCGCCAACTTGACTGCTTGAGTTGGCTGCTCACTCGCTCTGCTATATAGTAGTAATAATTTATTAAAATACAATTATTAGATGAAGTGTTTGAAATAATGATGAAAAAAAAGGTGATTATTTAAATAACTAAATATCCAAGGCCTATGCTTGCACTGGTTAAATATATATTATTTTTTTATCTTAATTTATGTGATATGAATAAAATATAGATAATTAATTATATTTTTAATAAGTTTTTAGATATTTTAAGTTGTTAGCTATTGCAATTGTTTTTCTCAATTACAATGAGATTTTGAATCAAAAGGGACAAATAAATTTATCAATTAAGTGGGGTCCTTCAAGTTTTAAAAATTAGGTAAAAGGGAATAAGAAAATTCATTTTTTTTAAATATTATTGCTCCAATAACTAAAAAGGTTGTCTCAACAACTATAATTATCTTAATAATTATCAAAATTGTTCGGCTGCAAAGTTGTCTTAATAATTATCAAAATTGTTCGACTGCAAAGTTGTTTGACAACTTTGATAACTGTTGAGACAACTAATACAGTTGTCGAACAACTGTCTCAGTTGTTTAAGCGACTTTATCTTTTTTAACATAATAATATTGTGGAACCCACTTGTCACCTTTAGTTAATTAAAGACTTGAGAGAAACTTTAAGCTCATTTTTCTATTTTTAAGTTGCTAGCTATTGTAATTTATAATATTTTCTTTGTCCAAACTTTAGTGATATTGATAGTCAATTATTTTTTTAAAAATAATTTAAATTTTGAGTTATTATGATTTATTTTTTCTTCTATTCCAATTTAAGTAACACTATATAATTTCGATAGTCAATCAAATATTACGATTGAAGTAGTGAACAGACATGTCTTAAATGTCTCATTATAACTTAGTAGAGAAAATTGAAGGAAAAGTGTTTTTTAAGTCTTGAATGAAGAATTGGTGCCATTGACCAACTTAAAGGGTCAAACATCATTAGGAAACTTGATTAAGTTAATTATGAACTTGATTAATATTTTCAAAACTTTCTAATCTTTTCAAAAATACAAATCAACCCACACCCTTCTTCAATCCAAATCAACCAGTCTCTCTCCCCCCATCTCTTGACAACTTTTCTCAACTCTCTTCCAACCAACAGTTCTACAAAATTCTCCCTTCAATACCCGGCGACTTCAACCTTCGGCAAAAAATAGTCGGGCAAGTTTCCTTTCGAATTTCAACCGTCAATCGACATGAGACTTCTCTGGCGACAACAACTTCGAGTTTTTCGTCGTTCCATTTCCTTTTTCATAGGTAAAAAATTATGAAGAAACAGAGGAACTTGAGCCAACTACTCTTCTAGTATTGAAATGTGGACTGAATAAAATCCTAATTTTTGTCATTTATTCTTCTTGTTATCGTACTGTTGATTCAGATTTATTGGTTATTTTTGTTCACAGTTGATGTTCTTAGTGTGTGTGTGTGTGTGATGTGTTGGTGTTGCTGGGTTGATTTGTTGTTTGTCTTGGTAAAAATAATGTTGCAACAGATGAAATATCTGATGCGACAGATGAAGACATCTGATGCAACAGATGAAAACATCTGATGCAACAGATTAAAATCTGATGAAACTATAAAAATCTGATGCAACAGATGAATAATCTAACAGATTATTCATCTTTTGCGACAGACGACTCTTCTTTTTAGAAGAAATCTAAACAATATTAATCTAACAGATAACTCATTTTACAACAGATAAGTGATATGTTTCAGCAGATCAGTGATCTATTTTTATTGTTTCCAATGAATTACTCATCCGTTGCAACGGGTCAGTTATATGTTGCAACAGATAACATACCTGGTACAACAAATTAGTAATCTATCTTTATGGTTTCTAACAGATTACTCATCCATTACAACAGGTTGGTTATATATTGCAACAGATAAACTACCTGGTGCAATAGATTAGTGATCTGTTTTATGATTTCCAATGGTTTACTCATCTATTGCAACAGTTGGTTATATGTTGCATAAGATAACATACTTGGTGCAACAGATTAGTGATCTATTTTATGGTTTCCAACAGTTTACTCATCCGTTGCAACGGTTGGTTATATGTTGCATCAGATAAAATTTCTGGTGCAGCAGATTAGTGATCTTTTTTTATTATTTCTAACGATTTACTCATCCTTGCAACAGGTTGGTTATATCTTGCAACAGATAAACTACCTGGTGCAACACATTAGTGATTTGTTTTTACTATTTCCAAAGAATTACTTATCCGTTGCAACAGGTTGGTTATATGTTGCAACAGATAAACTACATGGTGCAACAGATTAGTGATCTATTTTTATGGTTTCCAACGGTTTACTCATCCTTGGAACAGTTTGGTTATATGTTGCAACAGATAAACTACCTGGTGCAACATATTAGTGACTTGTTTTTACTATTTCCAACAGATTACTTATCCTTGCAACAGGTTTGTTATATGTTGCAACAGATAAACTACCTGGTGCAACAGATTAGTGATATATTTTTATGGTTTCCAACGATTTACTTATCCGTTGCGATAAATCGGTTATATGTTGCATCGGATAAAATACCTGGTGCAACAGATTAGTGTTTTTTTTTAATTATTTCCAATGATTTAATCATCCATTGCAACATGTCGGTTATATATTTCAACAGATAACGTACTTGGTACAACAAATGTGTGGTCTGTTGGAACTGTTATTTTACCGTTGTGCATGTTAGATTTACTGTTATCCCTTTTAATGATGCATTAATCAATTATAATTTATTTTATGTTCCTGTTAATTTAAGATAATATGGCTCCCAAAAGAAACCGAATCAAGTCTAAGTAAAGGAACAAGTGTAACAGCTCGGCTATATCCACCACTCTATGAGTTTGCTTTACAAGCGTTATCTCAATCAGGAGCAGAAAATAATGAACACGGGGAGGAGGAATATCTCCAAAGAGATGATCCAAATGCTAATATCCCTTCCACTGAAGAGTTGGTCAAAACCTTTAGCATTGATCATTATCCTGTGAGAATGTAATGCGATGGTGCCACAGATTTAACGGGTGATTTCGTGGTTAAGTCAGCCATGGGAAAATATTTTGACGCCTTCAGAAAAATACTTTGAGAACAAAAATTGGATGGTTATTTCAGGGAAAGCTGCTTTGGGCAATATCTTGATTTGTCGGAGGACAACAATGCTCGTTTCTAGATGAAAATGGTATACGATCTTCTTAAGCATAGGTTTATGTATGAAAACAAAGACAAGATAGATGAGGTATGGATAAATTGCTGTGGCATGCTTGTTTGTTTTGGTTGGAAGGAGTTTTCCATAGTTACCGGACTAAAATGTTATCCTCCTTCTCCTTCTCAAGTTATACCTACTCTGACCCAAAAAAGCACCCCGCACACCCAAAAAAGGCAAAGGCAAGTCAAGTGATCGTGAGTACCGGGATTCTATTGTTGGTCCAAGCTTCAAAAACAAAAATTTGATAGAAGCGTTGAAAGGTAAAGGACTCCTAAAGAAGCACAAGCAATCATTGTGCTTGGTTTGGTTTGTACATAATATTCTTTGGGCGAGAGACGTTAACAACAACATATGCCCCGATTTTAATAAATATCTTCGAGGATCTTGAGGCATTTAACAACTATTCTTAGGGTTATGAAAGTTTCAAAATGACTGTCCAATTGTTGACTCCGTTAACGCCAAAGACAATTAACTTATATGTCTTTCCATGGGCCTTCATGGTAAATATTTCATTTATCATGGTATGATTCATCATTTTTTTATTCAATAATGCTTTTGATTTATTGGCGTTATGTTATAGGCTTGGGCATTTGAAGCCATTCCTTATTTGAGACAACAAGTGAACTACCACGAAGAAATTTTCTATCCAAGAATTCTGAGATGGTTGTCGGCCAAAATTGATAAAAATATAATTTTTTTATCTTTTCAACCCCCCAAAGGAAGCAGTAAGTCCAATTCTAATCAAGTTTTTCTTTTAATTAATGATTATTTTAAATGATTTCATCATCATCCTAATATATGTACTGATTTATTTTAGATTGTCCATCCATGGCTTGTTCCGACCAACCAAGAGTTGAAGATGCCATTTTTTCTTACTTTACGATCTGTACAAACTTTATCGGACCCTAAGGTCATTGATGGAATAAAAATAGAATTGTTAGGAGCAACAACCATCAGAAGAAAAATAATTTTGGAGGGTGGAATTGTTGCTATTGATGATGGTAGTGGTAGTGGTGCTGCTGTTGGGGCTAATGATACTCCTCTTATAGTTTTTGAAACAAAAAACCATTATGATTATGATCATACTGGTTGTACAGATTTTTCTTCAGATTTTGCTACATTTAGCAAATGTTTTGCATGCAAATGTCAAGACTGCAAGGCAAAACACGATGGAGTGATTAATGCACTAACTGCTTCTGTAAAGGTAATAACATCTAAGAGGTGTGTTATTCTATCAAAGAGGATTTCATATACATACACTCCACTAGAGATCAAGGCGGCTAAGAGGAGAAGGAAATATACTTCTAAGGCATTATCAAGCATAAAAAAAAGCAAAATTGCAATGCCTCTGTCTTTGTCTTGCACTGTTGTTTAGTGTGCAAGGGCCATAGGAGAGCTGCATGAGCCGAAGAAGGTGAATGTACATCATCTGTTCCAACAAACAAACAGTCACATATCTGTTTTAACAGCTGATACATCTGCTGAAAATTATCAAACAGATATATACATCTATTGCAACTGTTGTCTAACCTGTTGCATCAGATGCGTTATCTGTTGCAACAGATGAGTCTTATGTTGCAACAGATGGGTCATTTGTTTGAAATTATCGTACTACTCTAATTTACCTATTCGAATTCATCCCAACAGATGATCCATCTGTTGCAACATAAGGCTCATCTATTGCAATAGATGGACAATCTATTATATATCTGTAATTAGCATTGATAATTGATGGCTTTCCAGGTGGATGTCACAGTAGAAGCCACTACTAAAAAACATAATATCACAGTTGATAATCCATCAACTGTTTCCAAAGAAGAAGAAAAAGTGGAGCCTGTCAGTTCGGGAGAACGGAAGAATTACCCGTTTGAAGGGTTCAACATCTTGGACGAGGATCCAAAAAAACTAACACAGTTGATCAACGACTATTTAGAATGGATTGCCGATAGACTGTTAAAGCATCATGCCGGTAGGTACATAAATCAATTTATAATGATATTGGTTTATATGATTCTTGTTGTAAGAACGTGACATTAACACATATAAATCATCATGTAGATAACAAAATGACGAATGCTACAAAGTAATCGAATAGAGTCTTAGTTTTGATATGTTCGACTTTGTTGTTGCATATTCCGAAATGAAGAATTGATTCTATTTAATGTCACAGCCCCAAACTTGCTGGATTATGAGATTTTAATGCCATACATATTACTATTAATTAATACTTTATTTGATTGCATCTGCATATTAATTGTTTTGTCACGTAATTCAAAATGTTTGATAATATGCGCAGCACATCGATGTCATTTGTTACTACCTCCGAAAGAAGGCCAAGTTGCAAACACAAGACTAATACAGATACACGACAGATAATAGTTTGTATAAAGTTTACATCAATAATGCCTACGATAGGTATTGTCAACAACAACCGAAAGTTTACTGAAATGAGGAATGCTTAATTAACATCATCAAAGATTTTAGTATTCCGGCTGACTTACCTTGACATTTGATCGACAAAGTGTACATCCCAATCAATTGTGGTAATGAATTCCATTGGGTGTTGGCTTTCGTCATTCTAAAAGAGAGGCGCATCCGAGTTTATGACTCGATGTCACGAAGGAGACGTTCTAGGTCGTCGTCTGAGATACAATAGCTGGCCAAAATATTGGCTACTTACGTTGATATTAGAGGCTTTTTGGACCAAAAGGTTTGTACTGATTGGTCGACGATTGAATCATACGGGGATAAAATGGCTAATCCATTTGATGTACAATATGTTGAATGAATTGCTCAACAAACCATTGGTAGCCTATAAGTTTAAATGTCATGATTTAGTTTCATTTCACAAATTTCACAATGCTTTCATGAATGGCAAGCTATGTATTATCTATTTTTTTAAAACGCAGGGATTGCGGTCTTTTTGTTGCTGCGTACGCCGAGTATTTGAGCGATGGATTACAAGTACCAAATCATGAACTTGATGCCGGATTACTCCGCAAAAAATATGTTGCTCTTTTATGGAAATGCAGAGAAGCGAAAGCTCAAAAGTCGTCCGCAAGCGACATTAAAGATTCACGATGACCAAAGCCAAATTCCGCAACACCAGATGAAGAACAACTTGTCCATATTGAGTAGATCCTTATAGCTTGAGTCCGTCAATGTAATAACCTATCCTTCTTGGTTTAACTTGTTGATTTATTTGTAGTGTAGATCATTTGTACCCATAATATTTTTTTACATTTCATTTATTTGTTAAGTTATTTCATGTAATTTTCGAAGGCTTCAACTTATTTTATGTTGTCTATGAATATATTTTAATCCTTAGTTTTGAACATGTTAATTGAAATGGAATACTAGATTCAAATATCGCAACAAATAATACATCTGCAGCAACAGACAACATATCTAATCAAATAGATTTAGACATATGTTGCAACATGAGATGCAATATGTAGGCCATCTACTGGAAATTATATAACAGGTCTTCCTACTTTCTTGATTTTGTCTAACAGATTACCTATCATTTGTAATAGATAGATTATATGTTGCAATAGATTGGATATCTGTTGTGATAGACAGACTGGAAAACATCTGTTAATGCAACCGATGACCAACCTATTCCAACAGATAATCAATCACAACAGGTATTATATCTGTTACAAAGATATACTATCTGGTGCATTATAAAAATTCAACTTGGCCAGTATAAAAATTATTGCCACTACATGTAAAGTGAAGTGGCTTGAAATGAAAAATTGTTATCATATTCGTCTCCGTCTTTGTACATATTCTTCTTTATACACGGGCTCAAACCATTTGGTTAGTACCTCATAAGCCCAGACCCATTGTATCTTTCCCATAATGACGTCTCACATATCAGTCATTTCTGTACCGATCAGCAAACACTCGATGTATGCAAGTGAGTACGGCCCGCACGCTGCATCGGTTTTATTTTTTGGTCGCTGGATGTTCTTATTTCGACCTTCAAAATCCCATGATTCCTTTGTCAAGACTTCAGCCTGCAAATGATCCATCAGCTTACTCTGCGTCAATAACTTGGGTAACAACTTCAAGAGTGGCTGCATGTGGGCTAAAAACGTATCCTCACTGAAGACAGGTAAGTTGTAGTCATAAACTTTAATCTTTCCCTCGTAGAGTAGTATCTCAACAACTAGAAAATGTTTGACTTCCACGTTCATGACTGCAAGGATTCTCTTTGCCTTGGTCCAGCTCTTGCCGTGTGGATATGTCCTCTTCTCTCTAACATATTTAATCGCTTCTTCATCCCATTGGAATGTAGAAACTAACTTATCAAATCCCAAGCCACCGAAATTAGCTAGCTTACAGAGATTAGCGTACCTATTTTTTAAATTGTTGTAGAAGTTGAGGTCCATTATCCTATCGGTAGAATCATAAGCATCCAGGTACGCTAATTGCCTGCCCCTCATGAGGCAGAGAACTTCATCAACATACTTTGGTATAAGAAGATAATTTTTAAATAGGTTAGTAATTGTATAGAATAAAAATACAGTGGAAAGAATCCGATGCAGAGGGTTCTCTGAATCAGTTCACAGATTACCCAGCCAACACAACTTATGCAACAGATGTGTATTATGTTGCAAAAGAATACCAAGCTGTTGCAACAGATTGCACATCTGTTGCGTAGATTCTTCATCTTCATGGAGTAGATTGGAAGGCTAGGTTAGCAAAAGTAAACTTACATTGTCCTCATACCACTCACACATATTTGTCATATTCGTGAAGTCTTTGGCGGCAAATGAATGCATAGTGTATTCTTTTCGAACCTTCATCCTGACATTCATTATTTTTTGCAGTTCCTTATTCTTCTCCTTGCCAAGTGCTGTGAATATGTTCACCTTCTTCAGCGGACCCTGAACTTCAACAACTCTTGGAGTGGGAGGAGTTGCAATTTTTGCTATTTTTAGAACGGAGAGAATTTGTCTAATTTTCTTCTCTTCCTCCTAACCGCCACTGTAGTAGTGCATGGCTCCCTCACCTCGTTGGATGGTATGACACCCCTTCTGGATTTCAACTCCTCGGCAGCTTCAGCAATAGCCTCTAGCTTTTCAAGGAGTTTATCCTCTCTGTCCTTGCACACTTTGCATTTGCAATGAGAACATGAGGGTGAAGAGGGGTGAGAGAGACCACTGTAAGGGTGGGAGGGACCGATGTAGGGGTGAGAGGGACCTGTGAAAGGAGTGTTTTCAAAAGTATTTATTTTTTGTTGAGCACCAACATGCTCATAATCACGACTAGAAGCAACAACAACATCAGGATGGCTGCCACCATCATAAACAACTCCACCAACAGCACCCCCAGAAGAAGCACCCGGATCTATTGCAGTTTGAGGTTGGTCGTGAAGAGCTTCAACATTAGGCTACCTTGCTTAACTTCTCTTCTTATGGATGTTTCTCCCAACCAATTCCTTCCTTATTAACTCCACCATTGGGTCTTATTTTGTATCAACAAGACCCAGAGTAAGAAAAAAAGTCATCCCCAGCTTATCAACGGTAGGCATGATCTAAGGATGCATAACTTATGAAAAAGACAAGAGACATTTAAATCATATAATAATAATTTGCAAACAGTTGGGTTAAATGGATGTTAACACAACCAACTTATGCAATAGACAATCTATCTGCCGCAACAGCTGATCTGTATGTCACAACAGATTGACAATATATTGCATCAGATTACATATTTATTGCATAATTTGCATCAGATGGGTAATTGTTGAGTTGGGTTTAGAAAACCAGAGCAACAAATGGTTAATCTATTGCAAAATATGGATTGTCTATCATAACAAATTACCCATCTATTGCACCAGTTACAATTGATGGGTAATCTGTTGCAACAGACGACCCATCTGTCGCAACAGATGGAATATTTGTTTCAATATCTTTCTTTGAGGCAAATTATTTTAGTTGACAGAAGATGTACTGCATCATCTGGAGGGTTAAAGAGATCAGCCTCCTTAATATATTTTTTGCTGCTCTTTATTGCAGCCAACCACCTAAGGATCCTTGGATGAGAAACCTTATCCGGGTAATCCTTGAACTGCTTTCGGAGGGAAGGAATGGCTTCACATGCCCAAGCCTAAAAAATGTAAACAGAAAGCAAGAAAAAGAAAGTCATAATAACTATATTCAATATAAATTAATGGATGAGTAAAAATAGTGATCAATTTAATCATGAAAGCCCAGAGAAAGCCGTATAATGTGATCGTCTTTGGAGATAGATTTGTCAGTAAATATTCGACAGTCAAGTAGTAGCTGTCATATCCCCAGAGATAGTCGTTGAATTTCCCAATATCATCAGCAAGTGACAACAAATCATGTTTTATGACTTTCCTGATGTCTCTTGCTAATAAAATGGAATAGACAAACCAAACTATGCATAATTTCTCCTTGTAGTGCTTTGGTATATTTTTATTCTCGAGATCCTCCATCAAATCCTTCCCTTTGTATCTAGGTCTAATAATACCGAACAACTCATCCCTTTTTACCTTGCATTTGTTGGACCCTTTGTGGGGTGTTTTCGTGATAAGAGGTTCTTCTGGACGATCGCATCTCAAGTCTGTCATTATGACAAACTCTTTCAATCCAAAACAAATCGATATGCCACAATAGTTGATCCAGACTTCATCCATCTTTTTTCTTCCCTCCTTTGAATCTTTATCATCCCTCACATACTTGATCCTGTGCTTGAGAAGGCCATATACCGTGCTTATTGGGAAACGGAGAGTGTGGTCGTTAGACAGCTCGAGAAAGTATGCAAAACAACTTTTATTAAAAAGTCCATCTATGTTTTCATTCTTTATAATACTCCTAAGTTCGTCAAAAGGTTTCCCCAACTGATATTTAAGTATAAGATCACCAAATATTGCGTTAGGGCTATTCATCGGCATCACAACTCGAAACTTGTCAATACTAATGGTTTTGACAAAATCATGCTGGAATTTCAATATTATTTCACGGCCCATTTGTGAAAGGAGTTATCACTTTCTTCAGCTTTATTTTGCCCTAACTGAGATTGTTCTGGAAGTTCCTCCGAATCTATCTGTACTCTAGCCCTTTTTGTTTGGTGATCAGTAGTTGATCCACTTTCAGTTTTTTTTCTTTTGAGAGACATCTTTTAACTACAAACAATAGAAAAATAAAAAATACATTGCATTTGATGTCTACATAATTTTTAAAAAAAAGGTAAGACAAATTTTAATAAATTATTCTACGCCACATTACAAAAAATACTCCAACGGATAACCCATCAGTTGAAACAGATAAAAAATCTATTTGAAGACCTATTTAATATCTTCCAATAGATCTTCCACCCACTGCAACAGATGGACCACCACCACCACAACCAATGCCACCAAGACTACCACCAATGCCACCAATACCAACACCAAGACCACCGACACCTCCAACAACAACCACCAATAATACTATAAACACCATCCAACAATACCACAACAGTCAACAAAATACTGAGACAAAAACCAGGGTTTTCTAGGGTGCTTCATACTTTTTAGCATCAAAACACAAAATTGCTAACCCATTCTCGAAGATAATACAACTAAAACTCTTCTTTTTCATCATTAACTAAAAAGTCCTAATTTTTAGAATAAAGAACAAATGTAGAACTCTTCTCGAACTCTATTGCCTGTGAAGATAGAGAAAACAATGAATACAAGCGAGGATGAATTCAAAAATAACAACTATATGGTCGGAAATTAGAAGAAAATCGATCTATTTTGAAGGGTTGAGCAATATGTTGAATAGTTATTGTCTGTATTATTGAGAGAGAGACAGAGAAGCGATAACTTGAGATTTGAAATGAGGAAAAGTTTTTCCCATAAATGGATGATTTGTATGGGTTGATTTATAATTTTAAAAAAGAATGAAAAGTTTTGAAATTGTTAATTTGATCGGAATTGATCTTAATTAATTTTAAAAACTTCAAAAGATATAGTTTTTAAAATATTAAGTTAATGAGAACTCATTTCAACTCTGAGTGATCGATCGACTTGAGTTGGAATGAACGCAATACCAACACCATGCAAATGCAACGACCCAATTAAAATTGTTGTTGACCCTGTGAGCTTATTCATTCATCCCTAATTTCACCTAAATCAATTTAGGTACTATTAATCTTATCATTAAGTTAATGAGAACTCATTTCAACTCCGAGTGATCGATCGACGATTCGGGTCGGGATGAACTCAATACCAATACCATGCAAATGCAACAACTCAATTGAAGTTGTTGTTGACCCTGTGATCTCATTCATTCATCCCTAGTTCCACCTAAATCAATTTAGGTACCATTAATATTAACATTACATTAATGAGAACTCCTTTCAACTCCAAGTGATCGATCGACGACTCGGGTCGGGATAAACGCAATACCAATACCATGCAAATGCAACAACTCAATTGAAGTTGTTGTTGATCATGTGAGCTCATTCATTCATCCCTAGTTCCACCTAAATAAATTTAGGTACTATTAATCTTAACATTAAGTTAATGAGAACTTATTTCAACTCTGAGTAATCGATCGACGACTCGGGTCGGGATGAACGCAATACAAACACCATGCAAATACAATGACTCAATTAAAGTTGTTGTTGATCCTGTGAGCTCATTCATTCATCCCTAGTTCCAAATAAATCAATTTAGGTACTATTAATCTTAACATTAAGTTAATAAGAACTCATTTCAACTTCGAGTGATCGATCGACGACTCGGGTCGGGATGAACGCAATACAACACCACGCAAATACAATGACTCAATTGAACTTGTTGTTGACCCTGTGAACTCATTCATTCATCACTAGTTCCACCTAAATCAATTTAGGTACTATTAATCATAAAATAAAGTTAATGAGAACTCAGTTCAACTCCGAGTGATCGATCGATGACTCGGGTCGGGATGAACGCAATACCAACACCATGTAAATACAACGACTCAATTGAAGTTGTTGTTAACCCTGTGAGCTTATTCATTCATCCCTAGTTCCACCTAAATCAATTTAGGTACTATTAATCTTAACATTAAGTTAATGAGAACTCATTTCAACTCCAAGTGATCGATCGACAACTTGGGCCGAGATGAACGCATTACCAACACCATGTAAATACAACGACTCAATTAAAGTTGTTGTTGACTGTGTGAGCTCATTCATTCATCCCTAGTTCTACCTTAATCAATTTAGGTACTATTAATCTTAACATTAAGTTAATGATAACTCATTTCAACTTCGAGTGATCGATCGATGACTCGGGTTAGGATGAACGCAATACCAACACCATGCAAATGCAACGACTCAATTGAAGTTGTTGTTGATCCTATGAGCTCATTCATTCATTCCTAGTTCTACCTAAATCAATTTATGTACTATTAATCTTAACATTAAGTTAGTGAGAACTCAGTTCAACTCTGAGTGATCGATCGACGACTCGGGTCGGGATGAACGCAATACTAACACCATGCAAATACAATGACTCAATTGAAGTTGTTGTTAACCCTGTGAGCTTATTCATTCATCCCTAGTTCCACATAAATCAATTTAGGTACTATTAATCTTAACATTAAGTTAATAAGAACTCATTTCAACTCCAAGTGATCGATCGACGACTTGGGTCGAGGTGAACGCATTACCAACACCATGCAAATACAACGACTCAATTAAAGTTGTTGTTGACTGTGTGAGCTCATTCATTCATTCCTAGTTCTACCTTAATCAATTTAGGTACTATTAATCTTAACATTAAGTTAATGATAACTCATTTCAACTTCGAATGATCGATCGACGACTCGGGTCGGGATGAACGCAATACCAATACCATGCAAATGCAATAACTCAATTGAAGTTGTTGTTGACCCTGTGAGCCCATTCATTCATCACTAGTTCCACCTAAATCAATTTAGGTACTATTAATCTTAATATTAAGTTGATAAGAACTCATTTCAACTCAGAGTGATCGATCGATGACTCCAACTCAGAGTGATCGATCGGCGACTCGGGTCGGGATGAATGCAATAACAATACTATACAAATGCAACGACTCAATTGAAGTTGTTGCTGACCCCGTGAGCTCATTCATTCATCCCTAGTTCCACCTAAATCAATTGCAATGAAAACTGTTGTAACAAATGACTGAGCTATTGGATATTTTCAAATAGATAATTATATCTGTTGCAACAGATGACATATCTGATTTAATTATCAAATAGACATTTGCATATGTTGTGACAGATGACTGAGCTGTTGGAAATTTTGAAACAGATATTGATATCTGTTGTAACAAATGACATATCCGATTTAGTTATTAAATGAACTTTTGCATCTGTTGTCACAGATGACTAAGCTGTTGGGATTTTTCAGACAGATATTTATATCTGTTTGAATTTTTTTTATTTTAATTTTAAAGCAAGCTTCTGTCCGAGTAGATAAAGTAGTACTATTAAAGGCGGTAAAAAAATATTTCTTGGATAACTCAAAAATCTCATTGAGTAGTCTTGTCTTGTCTTTTTAATGTCAGCCGTTTTCTTCCTCGTACCCCTCAAATTATTAATGAATATTAATCAATGAATATTGAAACCCCTAATACTTCCTCCATTTCATATTAGTTGGCCCCTATTGACTTGGCACACCCATTAAGAAAATATTAATTAGGGGTTTATTTTACCAAATTAGCCTTATTAATTATGCTTTGAAAATATAAATTTGAATAAATACACTTTGTTTAGTCATTTAATATTAAGGGTAGTACATCTAGAAATTAAAATTATCTCATCTCTCCTTCAGCCCTAAATTTATTTTATTCGTCTCTCATTTTTTTTTTCTCTCCTCTTTAGGGTTATCACAACCTTTTTTCTCTCCTCTTTCTTATAAAGATCCTTTCGGATCTAAACTGATTCATATCTTAGATTCCTCGACTGGAATTGCTGTTTTGATTCCTTTATGACATTAAGGTATGGTTCACGATTGCTCTTTCATTCTCGTCTTCTTCTTTGCAAGTTATTTACATCTATTTTTTTTATTTAATTACCATTTATCCATATCATATTTATTTAGAAAATTTGAAGGAACTTTTAATTGTTAAATAAACAAATCGAGATTTTTTATTACAATATGCAAAAAAGTCATATGTTGGGAGAAGTTTAAAAGCCTTGTTGGCAGTGTCATTTTTTTGTATGTATTTTATTTGTTTCTTTGTTGTTGATGCTGTTATTGATGTTGTTAGTGGGGTTAGCGTTGTTGGAACTTATGGTGTGGTGTTGTTGATGGTGTTAGAATTTAGAATGTTGCTTCTTTGTTATTGATGATGTTGTTGGAACAAATATTGTTGTTTTCTTTGTTGTTGATATTTTTTATTTGTTGTTTCTTTGTAGTTTATGTTGTTGTTGATGTTGCAACAGACGGAGCAACTGTTGGAACAAATCAACCCACCAGTAAGGCTGTCTTGATGTATTCCAACAAACTCCACATCTGTTGCAATAAATTCCACATCTATTGCATCAGACTCCACATTTGATGTAATAGACTCCTCATCAGATGCAACAGACTCTACATCTATTGCAATAGATGGATAATGTTCTTTCTGTGACATTAATTTTTCCCTCTTCTTTGTAGATATAAGGAACTGAAAGTTGATCAACTTTTGTTCGACCATCACAAGAGGCTGTAGTAAAGACGGGTTTGGAGGAATAAGCTCCATGCAGATGGAACCACTTCATATGTGGGAGGTATGTATTACTGATAATGTTATCGTACATAGAATATACTAATTTTGTGAATGTTGTTTTTACCGATTAGTCATAGATCATTCAAATAAGATATCTGTAATTTTATAGTTAAGTTTGGTAGGTTTGAACTGATAAGGCTAAGGGACCATGAATATGGTTCTGATACCTTATTAAGATTTAATGTCGATTGTTGCTTATGTTTATTTGTCAAGCATTGTGAAAGGATCTAGTTTTGGTGTCGTTGTAAAGAGATTCAATAGCGATTGGACTAACTTTTAGGGTACATTGGACTTTGAGAAGCCCTTCGAAGCATAGCACTGCATCTAACATAAACAAAAAACCAATATAGTTATTAACCTAGCCTAAATTTATGTGGTTGGGTTGCTTGGGGTGATGATTATACGCCAGAAGGTGCGGTAGAAGAATGCCTTCGAGGGAAAATGAGTGGTCGATGAAAGACTATATCACGTGAGAGCTAATTGAAGAGGATACATAGGGTAGAAAGTAACTTCTAGCGAATTTGGCCAATGAAATTATCTTAAAACATGAGAAATCTGTATCAAGTGCAAATATAAAAGTGTATTCGGTAATGAAAAATCCGTCTGTTGTTTCTCTAAGAGAAAAATAGTGCAGATGGTCACTTTACTAGGGAGCTGCGATTAGGTATAGAAGACCAAGAAAGCAACCTTAAGGGCATCGAGGGTTGAAATGATGTACAGTAAGTCTAGAAAACTTACGCCAACAGCAACTGCAGTTAAAGTAAGGAATCTAAGCGAAGGCGACAATTTTTGAATTTTAAATTGCATCTCATGCCTTCTTGTTTGTGGTTCCGATAAGGTCCACTGCTGTTGACTTGGTCAGAACCACAAACGTGATTGAAAGGAAGATTGAGTGTCACTACTTCCTTAGCAATATGGTTATAATTGATTGTGTTTTCTAGCCTTAGCATGCTTTCAATATTCCTTAGAGAAGATCAGAGGCTTGCTGTAGTATGCGAATCCCGATAATTTTCAAGCTTACCTCCAGCTTTCTGATTCTGTATTCAAGTTTATTGTTGCCATCTTTGAAGTTGGTCAAGAGTTTTTGATCTCTTGTGAGATCGATCAGGAACACCACCTTCAAAGTTGAGGCATTTTAGAAGGCCTTCAGAACACTTTCTTCAGAAGCCTTAAAGGATACATGGAGGGTCATTGTGTATGTTTTTAGGTCAAAATGTGTTGGTGCACAATGAAGATGTGATCCCAACAGTTGAATAGCTCACTTTTATCGAGTGTTGCTCAACCACCCTTTAAGGGATTTGTTAAATTAATAAGCAAGGAGTTAGTAACGTTTGATCTAAACTGACTCTACAAAGCCTATCAAACGTTACGTAATTTGAGGCTCAATACCCTATCAAAAAACTTTGCCTTAGTTGGTGGACAAATCAAACGAGATCAATCTCTCAGCCTTTCTATTGATTGTTCTTCTCTAATTATTGATGACAAGATATCCGCCATCTAAAAGTCTACACCGTCAGAAAAAATACTTTCCACAATAAAAGTCTTTTGAAGGGATGACTAGTAATCTCTAAAAACCAAGTGATATTGAGATACTATTAGTCATGCCTTCTAAATACTTTCGCTCTAGTAAAAATCTTTGTTGATGACAAGATATCTTCCATGACAAAGTCTACACCGTCAGTAGAAATACTTTGCCACAATGAAAGTCTTCAGAAGGAATGACTAGTAATCTCTCAAGATAGAAAAATTGTAACTCCTATGTCTTGCACTATTGAGCAATGTACAAATGTCACAGAAGAACAACATGAGCGGAAAAAAGTGAAAACATAAATAGGGGAGGAATAAGGTACGTGCAGAGTTTGTTTAGGACAAACTACATTCAGTTGGTCCTTTCTATTTACGTTCTCACTTTTTTCAGCTCATGTTGTTCTTCTGTGTCCTTTGTACATTGCTCAATAGTGCAAGACAAAGGAGTTTCAATATTTTTGTCTCGAGAGATTACTGTCATGCCTTTTGAAGACTTTCGCTGTGGCAAAGCATTTCTGTTCACGGTGTAGACTTTTGCATGGCGGATATCTTGTCATCAACAAAGATTCTTGCCATAGAGAAAGTCTTTAGAAGGCATGACTAATAGTCTCTCAGTATCACTTGGTTTTGAGAGATTACTAGTCATCTCTTCTGAAGACTTTTGTTGTGACAAACATTTCTGCTGACGGTGTAGACTTTTGGATGGCGGATATCTTGTCATCAATAATTGGAGAAGAGCGATCAACAGAAAGGCTGAGAGATTGAGCTCGTTTGATTTGTCCACCAACTCGAGAAAAGTTTTTTGATAGGGTATTGAGCCTCGAGTTATGTAACATTTGATAGGCTTGGTAGAGTTAGTTTAGATCAAACGTTACTAACTCTTTGCTTATTAATTTAACAAATCCCTTGAAGGGTGGTTGAGCAACGCTCGATAAAAGTGAGCTATTTAACTGTTGGGACCACATCTTCACTGTGCATCAACACATTTTGACCAAAAAACATACACAATAACCCTCTATGTATCTTTTAAGGCTTCTGAATAAAGTGTTCTGAAGGACTTCTAAAATGCCACAACTTTGAAGGTGGTATTCCTGATTGAGATCACAAGAGAACAAGAACTCTTGACCAACTTTGAAAATGGCAACGACAAGCTTGAATACAGAATCAGCAAATTGAAGGCAAGCTTAAAAATTATCGGGATTCACATACTACAACAAACCTTTGATCTTCTCTAAGGAATTTTGAAAGCATGCTAAGGCTAGAAAACACAATCAATTATAACCATATTGCTAAGAAAGTAGTGATACTCAATCTGCCTTTCAATAACGTTTGTGGTTCCGATAAGGTCAACAACATCGGACCTGATCAGAACCACAAACAAGAAGGCATGAGATGCAATTTATAATTTAGAAATTGTCGCCTTCGCTTATATTCCTTACTTTAACTGCAGTTGCTGTTGGCGTAAGTTTTTTAGACATACTGTACATCATTTCAACCCTCGATGCCCTTAAGGCTGCTTTCTTGGTCTTCTGCTATTTTTTATCTTTGTGATAATCCCGACCACGCTACCTAGTCGCAACTTCCTAGCAAAGTGTTCATCTGTATTATTTTTCTTTCAGTGAGACAACAAATGAATTTATATTATCGGATACACTTTCATATTTGTACTTGATTCAGATTTCTCATGTTTTAAGATAATTCTATCAGCCAGATTCGCTAGAAGTTACTTTCTACCCTATGTCTCTTCTTCAATTAGCTCTCAGATGATATAGTCTTTCATTAACTCCCCTTTCCCTCATAAGTATTCTCCTTCGGCTTCTTCTGGCGTATAATTATCTTCTCGATCAACCCTTCCATATAAATTTGGGCCAGGGGAATTTCTATTGATTTTCGGTTCTTATTTGATGCAGTGCAAGGCTTCGAAGGTGTTCTCAGAGTCCAATGCACACTTAAAGTTAAGTCCAATCGCTATTGGTTCTCTGCAATGACACCAAATATTGATCCCTTCTCAAAACTTAACACGCATAAACACGAGCAACAACCGTCAGTAATTCATAATAGGGTATCTGCACCATCTTCATGAGGCCCTCAACCTTATCAATTCGAACCCATCAAACTTAACTGTACAATGCAGGATTTTGTTTGAATGGTCAGTGCCTAATCGGTTAAAAACTGCATTCACAAAAATATTGTACTTTGTGTGTGTTATCCCGGTGACCTTATCAGTAATACTTCTTAACTCACACACATATGATAGTGGATCCATCTACACACACATTATTCTTCCTAGCCCATTTATAGCTTAAATTAAATAAACAGATGACTAGCAAGTTGCAACAGATGCCACATCTGTTGGAAAAGCAAACTGATATATCCATCTGTTGCAACAGATTATCAATATGTTGTAAGTTATCTGACAGATGAAATATATTTTGCAACAGGTTACCCATCTGTTAGATTTATTTTAAAGCAATTTTCTTTTCTTTCTGAAATACAATAAAAAGATAAAATGTTGTATTTAGATCCATTTTTTTAATTTACATAATTTTTTTTTTAATTTACATATTCAAAAAGTCACCAGTTTTATTTAATTAAGGGATATGAACAGTTGTGACTTTTAGTTTGACTTAGTCACCCCTTCCAATTCAATCATTTTATAAATAGGTCTCTCTGGCCTCCTCTCACTCGTTCATTCTACTACACTTACAATACAAATATGGCTGATCCAGATTCGTACAAAAAGATTTATATCGAGTCCTTGCAGGAACTTCAAAGGCAGTTTGATGAACTCCAGAGGGATTTGGCTGACTTTAGAGCAAGGTTGAGGAGGGCCCTGCTGCTGCCGGATGAAAATTGTCCGGTTGACAATACTAATACTAATACTAATAATAATAAAAATAGTAATGATAATAATAATAGTAGTAATAATAATTAAGTTATGTTTTTTTTCTTTTAGCGTATGTATGTATTTTCCTCCTTTTGTATATCGGATCTACCCAAGGGATTCAAAAATCTATATTTGGTGGTTGACTTTGAATTTTTAATTTTTATTTAGTATTTAATTATCATTCTTTCTTATTCCTTATTCTCAACATGTCGACAGAGGTTAATCTGATGCGACAGATCGATCATATGTTGTAACATGCGGTTATTAATAAAAAAGGGTTATTGTTATTGAGAGGGTAAAAAGACTTGACTTTTCGATTATTTAATATGAAAAACGATTCGTAAATAAATAATAAGGAAATAAATGATAAACACAATTTATAACTGTAACAGAACGGTTATTTAATTTTAATAACTGATCGTGACTCTTCGACATATTTATTTTTAAATCTGTTTTTTTAATTTATATAATAAAAGTCACCAAATTTTGATTAAAGATATGTTGATTATTAAAAAAGATAGGAAGAAGATATATTATATGATGCAACAGTTTGTAGATTTGTTGCAACAAATGGTATATCTGTTACAATTCAAAAAAATGGTTACTGAAAAGAACTTATCAAGTCACAACTTTCCACAGTAATAAAAAAGTTATCAGTATTAATAAATGGAGGTGAACAGTCCCGTCTTTTTATTTTTGAATTTGTTTTTTTAATTTATATAATAATAAAAAAATCACTAAATTTGGATTAAAGATAAAGATATGATGATTATTAAAAAGATATATGTTGCAACAAATATATTATCTGTTGCAACAGATCGTAGATTTGTTGCAACAAATGGTATATCTGTTGTCACAGATGGGTTATCTGATGCAACAGATATATAATCTGTTGCCACAACTCATAAAAATAATCGCTGAAAAGAACTTATCAAGTCAAAACGTTCCACAGTAATCAAAAAGTCACCAATATTAATAAATGGAGGTGAACAATCACGCCTTTTTATTTTTGAATCTTTTTTAATTTATATGATAAAAAAGTCACCAAATTTGGATTAGAGATAAAGATATGATGATTATTAAAAAGATATGTGTTGCAACAGATATATTATCTGTTGCAACAGATCGCAGATTTGTTGCAACAAATTTTATATCTGTTGTCACAGATGGGTTATCTGATGCAACAAATATATAATCTGTTGTCACAACTCGAAAAAACGGTTATTGAAAAGAATTTTATCAAGTCACAACTTTCCACAGTAATAAAAAAGTCACCAATATTAATAAATGGAGGTGAACAGTCACACTTTTTTGTCTAACTCATTCAAATTCAATCCTCTATAAATATGTCCCTCCTTACTCGTTCATTCTACTACACATATCTATTTATTTCTTGCTCTTGTCTTTCATATTACACCTTCAACTACTTTCTCTTCAAGAACTTGATTGTTTTTCCCTGTCTCTGGTAATTTTTTTCTTGCTTTTTGTGTAAATATACGTTGTATTACTTTTGAATTCTTTTCTTTACTTTTTTTTTTGTATTTTTTATCAATTTATGCGTGTTCTAGGTATGGACAATCCAGTGTGGGATGTCGCTATTTTACGAGACGACGTACGGGAACTGCAGAGGCAGGTACATGATATACAGTGGGAGTTGGTCGCTGTCAGAGTAAGGATTTTGCGGGAGATCCGCAGGATAAGAAGGGCACTACTGCTGCCTGTCGAAGATGCGACTGGCGATAGTAATAATAATGATGAAGAATCTATTAATAATAATTAGATCATTTTGTTTCTTCTTTCTTTCTAAGTCTGTATATGTATTTTTATTTGTTTTAGTTTAATAAAAAAATTATGTTTGATCAACTTTGACCATTTTAATTCATACTCCCTCCGTTTAAAAAAGAATGACCTATTTTCCTTTTTAGTCCGTTTAAAAAAGGATGATTCCTTTCCCCTTTTTAGCAACTTTTAAATTTTAACTTTCCACGTGGCATGTTTAAGACCACAAGATTGAAGGGCATTTTGGTACATTTCATATATCTTTAATTTAAGACCACAAGATTCAAAAGTCATCTTATTTTCTTAAATTTCGGGTCAAGTCAAACTAGGTCATTCTTTTTTAAACGGAAGGAGTATTTAATTTTCATTCTGTCTATTATCTTCTCAACGAACATATAGATGATTGGACGTAAGGAGTAATTTTGAATCCAATAGCAATAGCAAGATTTAAGATTTATTTGTTGGGTTTGTGGCAGGAGCTGATTTATGTTGTTTTAAACAGATTACTCATATGTTGCAACAGATAACTAGTCTGTTTCAACAAATAACTCCTTCCGTCTCAAATTACCCTACCAGTCCTAAATTAAGATGGTACATTGATTAAGAATAATAATTAATAACATGCCTAGTTTACCATAATACCCCTATTAAATGATGTTTATATTTTAATTTGATGAAAAAGTAATTTATGCAAAGGGTAAAACATGGATTTTTTTTTATCTCTTCTTGATTAATAAAAAAAGACAAGTAAAATGAGAAATCAAAATAGGAAATTTGGGAAGGGTAATTTGAGACGGAAGGAGTATTTAATTTTTATTCTGTCTATTATATTCTCAACAAACATGTCGACGATTGAACGTAAGAAATAATTTTGAATCTAGTAGCAATAGCTAAACATATTGGTTATCTGTTGGGTTTGTGGAAGGGGCTGATTTGTGTTGTTCCAAACAGATTAATCAGTCTGATACAACAGATAATCAGTCTGATGCAACAGATAATCAGTCTGATGCAACAGATAATCAGTCTGATGCAACAGATAACTAGTCTGTTGCAACAAATATATCTTTTGTTGCAATAGATTACTCATCTGATGCACCAGATGAGTGATATGTTTAAATTGTGGGCACTTATGTTGGATTCATGATTGGCTTCTATCCATTGTTGTAAAAAACAACAGTAACTTTGTAACCCAGATGACAAATTCGACTACAAATCATAATTTGACTTACCAAGGTCTCCTATGAAGTAATGTCAAAGTGAAAAATGGTGATGTTCGAAACAAAATTTGACCTAAAAAATTGGTAAAATAGCAACAGTAGCGGTTACAACAACAACAATGGTCGACAAGAAAAAGATGAAGATGATAATGAAGTAGAAGATGATGATAATGAAGCAGAAGATGATGAAAAAGCAACAACAACATCAATAATCGTGAAGAGAGAGAAAATAATAACGGATGAGAAGAGAGAGAAACACACCTTTTTTTCCTTCATTTTCTATTATATTAACTAACATTTGGATCAAAGTGTAAATTTAAAAATTTGTGGGTTATTTTCAAACTTCTCCAACTTTCTTAATCCATAATAAAGTAATTGTCACCTTCACCTAATAATTAAGACTTGTGTCACCTACACCTCATTTTAAAACTCTTTTGTCGCCTACAGCCCAAAGCCCCAACTTAGAAGTGATATAGCAAAATTGCTATAAAAGATACTTGTGAAAAAAGTTTAAGTGGACCTCATATAAGATGTCAAATTAATTTAAAACATCAAGAGTTAATTTAATACTTTATGTCTATTTTACCCTTTTTATTAAATATTATTAACTTTTTAATACTTAAACTTACAATAATTAATTAAGAATGATGCAGTAAAATTACGGTTGAAGTAGTTAAAGAAGATATGTAATAAATGACTATTTTATTTTTCTTTATTAAACATAATTAATTTTCTAATACGTAAGAGTCAACCAAATATCACGATTGAAGTGGCGAAACAAACATGTCTTAAATGACTCATCTATCTATATCTAATAAGAAAGGCAAAAATGCCATGTGTCATCACCACAAAAAAACAACAATGTTTTTTAAAAAATTAATTAAAATTTTATTTTTTAAAACACTTAACTTCCCTATTACAATACAAATTCAATTTTAAAAAGATAAAAAACACCGTACACTTACAAATAAATTTTTCTAATAAAATTTCACTTATTATTTTATCTTGATAAATAATATTTTCTTAATAAACAACCTGAATTATCTGGAGAAAAATTAAACTACTAATAATTACTTAAAAAGCTATTACATCCACATAGAAATATACCATTTAAACACTACACATAACTTAAATAACAAAAGATGCAAAAAAATAATTTTCATTACAAAATTTAAAAAAAAATTACAATAGAAATTTAAACAATAATAACTGTCAATAATTACAATACAAATTTAAACAACAACAAATGCCAAAGAGGAAACAAGATATACAAACGATATAAATTGATTTATTTAATTTAATTATTAAAATTTAAAAACTAAAAAGTAAAAATTAAATAATATTGATTGATCAGTTTAGTTTTAAAGAGGAACGTGTATATCCTTTTAACTAGGGATAGTTTGAAGGAATTGGTTTTAAAACTACCCACTACACTCCTTTTTTGATAAATTATTTTTCATTACGACTCTAATTCTTATTCTTATATATTCTTATATAATCCTTAATATATTCTACATGTTCAGTAGTTTATCTCTGTCCTTTGATTTCTTTCATTCTATTGCTGAAAAAATCAAAGCAATCTACTTAATATTGCCATAAACATATATGGTTTTACATTTTCGTAGCATCTCACAAATTACAAGTAATTTCATGCAATGAAATTTGAGATTTGACTTTGACAAGTGCTGGATAAATTCAAATCTGAGATATCATATTCATTAGATATGGTTTTAAAAGATTCAAAGGTACTTATTGCTTTTCACTAATTTTTTATTTTTCACAGTGTTTACATTATTAGTTTTTTTTTTTTAATTTTTGAATAAATTTAAAAATTGATGATCATGATGGATGTTCGTATCCAAGTGATGATGATGTATGTTCATATCCAAGTGAACGAGATGATATTATTGAAACAAAAAACTTAAGTTTAAGATCATGCTTAATGAATCTAATATAAACAAGCAGGATGAAGATGACAAGGTTGTAAAATTTGTTGATGATGAAGCTCTTTTCAAGGAATACTGTCATCCTTCTCTAAAATACACTTTAAGTATTACTTTGTATAAAAAAATATAAATTTCAAGTTCTATAAAAACTATAAATTTTAGTTTAATGACATTATTGTATGTCATTAGGATTCTCTGTTTAAAGGTGCACAAAATAATGGAGGTGATGAGATTTTTGACGTAATTATATGTTGCATTTGTAGGTGTTTAAAACTAAACTTTTCAAAAAATATAACAATTTTGCAATGAAGTAATAGCATACCTTTTAGAATGAAATTTCAGTTTTTTTTCATCACAAACATGCACTTTTGCATCATGCTTATTTATTTTCTCTGCCATATCAACCTTGACACAAACGAAAGAGAGTGATAATCATTAAAAAATTAATTTTATCATTTACATAATTATTATACATATATTTATTAAAATTAAGAAGTTAAATAAAGTCTAATATCATTATGAGTTTTATTCTTACCTAACACATTTTTACACTATGCAATCTATTACAGACTCCCATCAAGAACAATCTATCAGGAGCTGGATCATCTCTAACCGAAATCAGTGTTGATTCAAGAGAAAAACAGTATACCAAAAGAAGCAAATCTGGAGAAAAATTGCCAATGCAGGAATATGATGATCAATGTAATGACAAACAATCCACCAACAAGGTTCGCAAAGTGATTAAGAAGAAAAAAAAATATTAGTAGGAAAGTCCATGTTCAACTGTAATCTTTTCTGCTAATTTTAATTTCAGTTTATTTTGTAATGAATACAAGATCTTTCAGTTATGAACAAGTACAATCTTAGATATTTGCATAATGTAATGAAGAATATGTGTGGTTGTTTCGTGGTTGTTTCACTCCAGAAACTAGAAAGTTTTTCATGTATGGCTAAAATAGAATGTCTTTACAATTCATTCTATACAATTAGTTTCTTTGATAATACCTAAACGCAAGTAGTTATTATTTTTTTTTAACAGTCAAGAGAAATACATATTTTCATTATTTATCACAGAAGAAATACCACCAAGAAAATTCTCATTTTAGGAAAACTATAAACACTTTCAGCGACAAAACATATATTTTATCATCCTATTTATTTGTGGTAACATCAAGAACGTTGATTCAAATAGCTATTATAGTGAATATATTTAATTAATCCTTTTAAATAGCATATAAATGAGTACAAACTGTTGAAATAAAGAAGCAAATAAATATAGAAAACATCAAAAACTGCAGAATCGAAATTCGAAAGCTACAACTAGAATATAATTGGCATGAACCCAAGGAGGTGCAAAACATGAGTAAAACCACATATGGAGGCAAGGATCATATTCTCAAAAAAATTCACAAAGCAAAAGAGTTAGCTAGCTTCCTTTAGGTCAATATTTTCATGTTATGCAGTAATACTTCACATGTAATATCAGTAATGGGTTATGAGTTCGTTCTATTTATATATACGTGACAACAAGTAGAAGAAACATTATACCAATCCATCCGAGTTCGTAGCACTATTATTGGTAAAACCAGCTTAGTAAACAACAGAGAAAAAAAACAAAAATGAATGTTAAATTCACTAACATAAAATTGAACCATACCTTTGCGGAGAAGAATAGGTCAAATGACGAACCCGTTCTAATGGAAGGAATCTTCCCCAAGCTAATAATTTCAAACTCCCTTGAAGATCGTCACTTAGTATCATCTTAGCAATCCTGACAAACGAATCCCCTGAATTTTGCATTGGGTTCAACATGCAACAAAATTTTAAAATTTGGAGATACATCTCCCTGGCATATTAGTTCTTATTATTTTAAATTACTTTAATGTTATAGGTTAAATTGTGAGAGGAAAAAAATTGTAAGAGAATAGAGATAATTTTCAATGATCAAGAGACCCAACTGCTTAGGTGTATACCCTTCCTAGAATGTGCTATATCTGTACTACTGCTAGCTAGCAAATCTTGGATTGAAGATGATTTTTAATTTGGATAGTTACCTGAGAGAGCTATTCCTAGGGTCTCATGAAATAGCATGTACATAACTTGGTTGAATAAAAAAATCCCACTTCACCAAAAAAAATGTGGATCACATTACCGAAAAACAAGCTTGCATAAATGGTGAAACAACATGAGCAACCTTTTTTTGCATTGTCAGACCTTGACACCCAATGGAGCAAATTCTCTTGTAGCTGTGAGGCAATCTGGTACAAGAATAAAAAATAAGATTAAGAAGGAAAATCATAACATGGAAAAAAAATTAATAAGTAAAAACAATATACAACTTTAATTAAAGGAAAGTAACATGTTCAATCACAAATTAAGCATACCTGGATGTATATGCCATGACAAGTAGAGACCATCGAACCTTTCCTTCCTAAAGCTAACAACTCCATGATTAATCTGACAGCCCTTAGCATTGGCAGAACAGAAACGTCTCCAGCATTCTAAAGGCTACAACCATATCATCGTTTTTATTTATTACTGGTAGAAGTATACATTGATAAGGAAAAGACTTAATGACTACAAAACTCATTATTCAAAGACAAAGTAGAATTAACCCTAATAATTTCTACTTAGTGATTGCTAAGAAGATACATATAGTTTCTTACCTGCCCACAACATCATCAAAAGTTCATATAAGTGTTGTATCTGAGAAGTAAAGGTTATGTTTTCTCAAATGAACTCCACTCTTAAGTGCATGCTTGGGAATTGATAGCAGCAACTCGAGGCATATCCACTGAAATCATTAATGAAGACCACCTTATCATGAAAGCACATCAATTTCAACAACCATAAGTGAAAACCTTAAAATGAAAGAGCAATTCTGGCAACTTAAACCAGAATATGCAAAAGAAGAAAAACTCTAACAGTTACCAACTTATATTTACTATTTCAGAAGAAGTAGAAAGACTTATACCGATAGACCCCAAGCTCATGACATCATTGCACCCATACAACATAAAGAAATCAAGGATCTTCATTTTTTATAATTAATCTTTTTACAACTTCATGCAAAGCATATAAAAAAATTCACCTCAAAATTCTAAGATTCAACACAGACTATTCTTTCACGAAGATGATCTCTAAACGCTTGTTTAATTCGATGAGTCATTTTTACAAATATAAATCAATTTTTTTTCACACAGCTCTTGACAATCCACAATTCCTTAAACATCAATATCTGCTCAGCAACAACAACAACAAACCCAGTGTATTCCCACATAGTGGAGTCTGGGGAGGGTAAGATGTACGCAGTCCATTCCACTACCTCCGGAGAAGTAGAAAGGCTATTTCAGCACACATGCTTAAATTTTAGAAAAATAAAATAAGAAGTTAAATTTTCCATCATCAAACAAGCTTAAAAGCATAAATGTTGAAATGAAACTTTAGATTGAGAAAATTATTTTGTCGGAGAATACGAAGTGTTTTTTGCAAACAAGAAATATGTGCTTTCTAGAAGTACAGTACTTCACTTTTCTTTTTGTAATTTATTATTTTTAATTCTTTTGGGCCTTTTGGATTAGGATGATATATGGGGAAAGGACAGAAACAACACTTCAAATTAAACTATTTTCACGAAAATGGCCATGAAATTTAACTTTTACTTTCTAGTCATTTCAATTTGCTGGCCTGTTCTATACCGTTTCTACACACCTTCTATACAGTTTATTGTATATGGAATGTATCAGTATTGTATATAGACTGTATCCGAACTACGTGGGTTAAAATGACTAAAATTAGGAAATGACTATAAAGTGAAAATAGTATACCTGACTGGCCATTTTTTTTGAAAGATATCAAACATGGTTTATTTATTTTTTGTCTAAACCACATAAATCCCTTCTATAGTGAAAGTATTTACATATAATCCCGTTAGGCTTTCTCTCTCCCTAATTTATAAAATACACTATTACATTCGGTAGGTCCTTATACATTGCTGGAATGTATGATAAAATAGATTTGTCTATATTTATGGAAAGAGAAATTAGATACTATCTTTCTCTACCGTAATTAACGCCATTAATTACCTATCATTATGTGGTGTATGATTAAATATAGTAACTGAAATTTAAAAAAATTCTTAAACATTACTGTTAATTATTCTCATTGTTGAATTACGTTCTTGAAAAAAAAACCATCGTTTTCTTTCTTCAATTCTCGGAAAAAAATATGAACATCCCTATATTGTTGTGTCATTTCGGTATTTGGGAGTTGGAAATTATTTATCAATCCTACAAAAGTGACACAATTATTATTTTGAAAAGTATAATCTTCTTGAAATTGATTGCTACGATAGCGATGGAATTGAATATTGAAGAAGTTCGTAAAAAAATTGAAGTAAAATACATTATTGAAGGTAATTCTTTTCCCATTATCATAAGGAATGACAATGGAGTGAGGGTTTACTTGGAGTTGAAGAAATAATTTTCGAGATTTGTCAATAAGTTATTTCATGCCCTGAAAAAATAAAAGCAGACTCAAATTAAGAGAAAAAAAGATAGCAGCAAACTGATATGTATTAAAGCTAACATTATATAACAGTTGCACATGTATGTGGGCACATTATACATTTAAAAAATAATCTGCAGTAATGTATAATTTCATACTATACATTTAAGTATTAACATTAAACATATATACTTCTGTATCCTTATCAGAAGGTATAATGTAACCTTATACAATATTAATACTTTCTAATTGTATAATACCAAATAATACATAAAATGCCTCTTAAATGTAATAAGAACTTCTTAATGTATAACATAATGAAATATATAGCAGAAGAATTATATTATACATTAGTCTTCCCAAAATAACTAATGTATAATGCCTGATTTATTATAACTTATACATTAAAATATAATCTTCCAAAGTGTATAATATCACACTATACATAAAAAATATTCACCTTATATATAAATTATCTACAAGATTATGATAATTTTAAGAAAAAATTAGTGTTATTGTAACATTACATTGGCTACACGATAATAAGGAAAAAGAATGATTCAATTTCCTTTATTACGTGAATTGAAAGTGTACATCTTCAATTTCAAGTATAAAAGTGACGCAAATAGGAGGGGAATGAGAGAGTAATAAACCAATAAACTGTCTCTTAATTTTTTGAATTAGAAAAGTAAAATTGGATAACTTTTAATATAATAAATGATTATTTTATTTATTATTTTTACAGGAGTGTTGGACAAGTAGAAGTTGAGGGAGTCTAGAAACCTAACATTGGAAGCATCAACTCCATTGATTCGTCTAAACCTGACCTTTTTCCTATAGTTTTTTTTTAAAAGCAGACAAGTGAGATAGTTTATTGATTTCTTTGTGTGAGATTCTTTTTTCCCGCTAATTGAATTTTTGACTAACATTAATATTACATTATCTTGATTGTAGGCGTAAATAAAGGAGCACATATATGGAGCAAAAATCAGTGCACTAAAATAGGAGCAAAATATGGTATTTTGATATGTATGAGGGGATGAGAGAGAAAGAGTGAATTTAAGGGATTTAAGTAATTACTTTGGAATTTTTGTAATTTCTTTTTCAATATGAGATTTTATGTAATAAGGTAAAGTTACCTTGTGTATATATGTAATTTTTAGTTGTTTTAAAAGGTGTTATAGAGTGTTATTTTCCCATGATATATTGGACCACAAGTCCACAATACTACTTTCATATTTACAATATCAACTTAAATAAAATTAATAACGTAAATTCCTATATTTTTGAAGTTATATTATTGAAATTCTTGAAATTTAATATAATTAATGAAAATTATAATATTATTTTATTTAATATACATAATTAGCTTTCGATAGATCTAAATAATTTACATAATAACTCTTAATTTTTTCAATAACTTTGTAAGTGTGACATTTTGTGTAAATATGTTAAGTTAAGATGTATATTTATTTTATTTTAAATTAAATAGAACATTTTCAATAATTTGTAATTCCTTTTTATCAATTAATCTAATGGATTTTAATATGACACAATTTAAAAAATTAGAAAAGTTTTATAATTTTTATCTTAATTAATTTATATGTATTTTATTTATATATAAATCATTTCATCAAGGGCAAAAATTATATTTTGGAGTTATTATATTAAATATATGATTTATTTTTATAATATGCTTATGATGATTGTAAATTTTACCTATATCTTTTTATTAATTACTCTTACCTATATCTTTTTATTAATTTACTCTTCCCTTTATATATAGACAAAACATATTGTTTGAAGAAAGATTAAAAAGTAATAAAAACTATAATCCTTATAAAATTTACTATGTGTTAAGAATGCTTCAAAATGAAATTTGGTATAAAATATTTACAATATAAAATACAACGATTTATACACATATATTAATAATTATATTTCTATTGACTATTTACTTTAAGTTACCTAAAGAGTATCCAATATTTAACAAGAATTTCACCTTTTTTTCTCCTTTAATAAATTTAATAATAAATTAAATATCTCATATTATATGCAACTATAAAAATTATCAACTAAGTTATGTTAATGTATACTGTATAATATACATATGTATTTTTTTATGACAATTACATAGTTGTATTCATTCATATCAATTTGGTTAATGATGTGTTGGTGGTAGACTAGGTACATATTAAAAAAATAATATAATAATAGCACTAATTTAATGTCATACGATTCAAACAGTTTATACAAAACATTGATATAAAAAATAATTATATAATAATACATTAATATTATTCGCGCAACACGTGGGTACATATACTAGTAATAACTAATTAGAAGTGATACAATAAAATTACTATAAAAATAATTATGAAATTTTTTTAAGTGGCCCTCATATAAGATGTCAAGTTAATTTGAAACATCAGGAGTTAATTTATCATTTTATGCCTATTTTATTTTTTTTATGAAATATTATCAATTTTTTAATACTTAGAAACCTATAATATAATTAACGAGGGATAATATAATAAAATTATGGTCGAAACAACTGAAGTAGACATGTCATAAATTGTTATTTTATTTTTTTTATTAAATATTATTAATTTTTAATACGTAAATAACATATAATAATTAATTAGGAGTGATATGGTAAAATCATGGAGCAAACGGACATGTCGACGAACAGTAAAGTTGAAACAGCTGGAGCAAACATGTCATAAATATTTATTTACTTTTTTAATTAAATATTATTAATTTTTTAATACTTAAATGACATATAATAATTAATTTAGAGTGATATAGTAAAATCGCGGAGCAAGCAGACAAGTCAACGAAGAGGTGCCTGCATTACCGTATTTCTGTATAGTACTAATTTGTTCATAAATCTCGTCTATATTACAGTTGATTCATTAGATGAATATTTAAATAATTCTTTCAGAAATCTCATCTATGTTACAATTGATTCATTAATTTTAATATGTATTTTAATAAATAGTTAATGATAGTTTAAATAGGCAACACAAACATATATGCTAGTTCAGGTAGAAAATTCGCAAAGAAATGATACTTTTAATGTGTCTTATCATGATCTCTTAAATGCTTTAAGAAAATTGATTAGTTTCTTTAATTATTCACGTGAAGTGTTATTTGATGCACCATTTTTAAGTAAAAAAGAGAATGTACGTACACTACACATCATTAGATAGTACAAAAAAAAACATACATGCCCCTTTTCAACCAGTACTCGAGATGTATTTAATATATAATTGGTGATGATTCAAATAAAAAATACAAATATTTAATAGTTTAAGCAAAAACTCACAAAAAGTACTATTGCAAATGTATTTTTGACCACTATTTCTAAAAAGAACTATACTATTTCCTTATTGCTTAAAGAAATAATTAAGAATATCATCAACTTTAGATTGAATTTCTAAATTGATAATTATTTCGGGATATTTCTTTTAACTAAATTGACAACTAACATAAGACGAATAAAATACTTTTCCTATTCATAATTTATGTAACATTTTCATTTTTAAAGATTCAAACTATATAATTTTGGTCAATATTAAAAATGTACTTTGCAATATTCTCTTGTTATATAAGCCAATAACACCAAGGACCAACGCAACATTCATAAATTGTACCTAAAGCAATTTAAATGATACTATCCAATGGTACTTTCTTTTCTTTGTAGAAACACGTGGCAACATTATTGTAAAGCATGTATGCTATAAAAGTGAACAAAATGCAATTCTCTTATTATATAAGCCAATAACATCAAGGACCAACGCAACATTAATAAATTATACCTAAAACAATTTAAATGGTACTGACAGGACCCGAATCAAGGTCTAATTGTGTTGGGTATCTCAAGTCCAATCAGGACCGGAGACCACCCCCTAATACCCCACCGTTAACCACCCTACACCCTATGACAGATGAATTTCGAACATATAACAGATAAAATAATAATGATCTAAAGATAGTAAAGTAAGTCTATAACTATAACCAAACAATCACAACCAAATATCCAACCTATACCGGTCCCAATGTCAATACCAACATGAATGCTAACACTAATATCGACACCGTCTATGCCCATAGTAGTCTGACAAAGCCTCTAACCAGAATCAAGAAATGTCCGATCGGGACATGCCCCCGATCATAGCCAAAACCAAAGAAATAACAATAATGAAAAGAAGTCCATAATATAAAATGGGGTCTTCTGGAGTATGGAAGCTCACCACTTCAATCTGACTCAAAAGCTGTCCCTAAATCCAAGTCACTAAGCAGGAGGAATGGTAGTATGGTTGGTTCCTGCATCACGTGAGGTTACAACGCCTGAAAACAGTTGGCGGAGTGAATGCTAGCATGTAACTCAGGGATAAAGATAAGATAATGCCATCAATTCAAAACCAAACTAATAACTATATGCAGTCACACAAATATGTATGTATGTATATGTATATATATATATATGTATATGTATATGGTGTCGGGATAGGGAACAAAGATTAACATGCATTTAAAATCTTAACTTGGGTTGTGTAGCTTGACCATCCTAAAACTACCCACAGGCTATATGGGTTCAACTCGCCCTGCTGAAAGAGCCCCAGTGCGTGTTAGCCGTAGGACTGGAGAAAAGAACCCGAGATAACTAGTACATTCCAAAAATATAAAGTGTGACATCATGTACACGATCACCAAGACCACTCTCACATCGGCAATGAGTTTCCAATGTCAGTCCTCTTGGGACCTCCACATTTCACGACTTTGCTACTCAGTCCCCTTTAAGCCCATTCAAAATTATTTACACGTTCTCAACCATTTATCAAGGAGTCTTTTAATTAGGCATTAACCATTGATATCGTCATAGCAAAATTAGAACTTGCAAGTCTATTTCCTTATGCCATATAAACCACAAAATCAAATTAGACTCCACCGTTTCAAATTAAACCAAAACCATTTATAATCAAACCATGACCACCAAGGCCATTTCAAAACCATATAAAATCAATCAAAACCAATTCATATTTTCTTTACCATTTATACAATGCAAGGATTTCAAGAATAGTCAAACTATGTGACAAAATCATTCTCATTGACAATTTCAAAGATAGGTTGAGGGCATGTCATTATCAAATCCAAAATCATCAAATTTGAGACTCAACCATTACCCCTCAATTAAATCACCATTCCCATACACCCACATGTGGAAAACCATAATTAAAACATGAAAACCCATAATTAAATCATAAAAAACATTAATCAACCATGAACATCCAAAACCCCCAACCTCTATTTCAAAACCATAACAATACCCTGAATACTATACATTAAAACATAAGCTGTTAGTAAAATAACTCTGAGGAAAGAGTCACATGCTTGAATTACAAAGATTCAAAGAGAGAAATTGATGTTTAAGACCTTAGATGACCACTTTGGAGAAACCCTAGCCAATTTTGTTTGAGAGGATTTTGAGAGACATAAGAGGATATTTAATCTTGTAAAGTGTGGAATGAATGACCAAAAAGTGTTGTAGGGACGTGGGGTCTTAAGGGTTTAAGTAAGAAATGTCAAAAGTGCCCCAGCTAAAAACTGTAAAAAGACAGCAGGCGGTTACTTAGTCGACCCCCTTGTCTCATGACCACAACATATGACTCGTACCCTTGAGTCGTCACTAAGACAGTGAGTTGGACACCCATACACTGTCCACCCTACATGTATTGACCTAAAAATTTGATGAAATATGTGAAATTTATGATTTTATATGACTTAACTGTTTTACCCCTTCCCCGTAGTTGTATTATGGTATTTATGGGGTGTGAGAGTGATTGACTTAATTTTTGATGTATTTTGGTACCAGTTATGCGATATTATGGTTTTTGACGGCTTTGAGAGCCTTATTTTGGACTTATATAGATATATTTTTATCTGTACGATGGATGACCGAACGGACTACGCTAGCAGCTCCGCAATATTGATTTTAGTCTAGTTAGACCTTTGGTTTGGGTACCGGTGCACGCGAGCTCATTTCGACCTATTGGTCAGAAAGTTGAAAAATTAGAAATATGAGTGTGGAACCCACATTTGATCGAAACGACGTCGGATGGAAAATATGACTTCGCCAGTAGGTCCATAATGTCGATCTTAGGGTGTTAGCATGTTTGATATGATTTTACGGCTTTTAAATCTCATTTTGACCCTTAGTTTAAAAAATTATAATTTTGAATTTTGGGGGTCAACTTTGTGAAAATGATATTTTTTTTGAAAATTTGATATCGTCATCACGTTTGGAACGTCGAATTTAGTAAGGTTTCATAGTTCGTTTGCATGTATTGAACTCCAAATAAATTTCGGGCACCTCGTCGAAATTCGGCGTGAACTTTAAAAAAAACAACTTTTCTTAAGCTGGTGCAGATTTCTGCAATATTAAAGTTGCTTGGGGTCAGTTTGCTCATTTTTTTCATCTTGCATCTTGAGAGTTAAATCCTAAAATAGTGTGGGAGCTTAAAAGTGAAGTTTGTGGGAGCTTAGGAAGCTAGATTAACATATATTTCTTGATTTTATTACGAATTTAAGGTAAGAATTTACCCCTTTTTAATAATTTCTTGATTAATTCCTCAAAACCCCAAATATTTTAGGGCTTGATTTGAAACTCCAATTTCATTCTTTTTCACTTAAATAATATTTTTATCTTATAATTACAATTTTTTCATCAATTAAACCTTTAAAATAACTCCGATTCTTGATTTTAACCCGGATTTTAAAGATTTTAATCGGTAAAGCTCAAAAATAGTTTTTCTTTGATTTGAACCTCATTTTTGACTCAATTTAACTTGGATTTTCAGATTTATATTCCTAAAAATATGGGGAACATGCTTTTAAAGTAAAATTTGATTTTGTCCTTCTTTTTTGGAAACTCATTCCGAGGGTTCATTTTGACCCTGAATTAAAAGTGGGCAATATGGGTGTCGTTGATTTTATTTTGATGTGTAGATTTCATATTTGATATTTTAGTGGAGTTTGAGATTATTCGTGAAAAGTAAGGTCGTGGGTTCAAAGTGTAGAAGACCGATTTCGGCTTTTGAGGTAGGTTATGGCTTAACTTTTTCAGACTGGGCTGGATAGAAAATGATGATAAAAAATGCATGTTAAGGGTGGGAAATAATCATGAAAATGGCTATCTATGTGTTGTGCCCGTGTGGGGGCCTTTATGTGATATAATTGTTAAAATTGAGATATTATATGATATGTGTGACCGTGTGGGGTCCTATGTGATATTGATAGCCTTGAATACATGTGAATAATTGTATTGTATTGTTAAAATACTTAATGTGGTACCATTGGTGTATTGTGATTATATTCATACTTTATTGGCATATGAGACATGTGAAAATTCATGGATGAAATGAAAATAATAAGTGGATATTGGATTATGTGGTTATGGAAATGTATCATTGTGGTTGGTTATGGAAATATATCATGTGGTTGGTTGTGGAAACATATCATGTGGTTGGTTGTGGAAATACTCATTGTGATTGGTTGTGAGCATTACATCATCTTCATATCATACTCATTCATGAAATATTGGTACCTCCCATGGCAACATCTGAGAAACACTGGAAACACCTGATAACACTTTTTTGAGGGATATGCCGGAAAGAAGATATGATATATGTGGATTGTATATGGGTTGACGAACCCCACATGGGTCTTGCGTTGGGAGGTTTGCCTCCGTAGGTGTATACGGAAATTGTGCGACGATCTCGGAGGTTGTGCGATGACCTCGTGCATCATCATCATCATTATATACATTGCACTTACTTTATTGTATTTATATTGTGATGTATTGCCATATTAACTTGCCATTTATGTAATTGTCTTATATTTTTTTACTTGTATTTGATGATCTTGTATATGCATGTTTCCTCTTGTTCTACTTATATGTGATATAATGCATACTTGTGTTCTATCTTATTGTGATGTTTCAATATATGTGATATATTAGAACTGTTAGTGCAAGCGATGTGGGCTACCGTTGTGGGACATTTTCTTATTGCAGGTGACGTACTCTTAGTGTATATTTTATATGCTTTATTTACTACTTTGCTTGGTTGTCCTATGATACCTACTGAGTACAAATGGACCGTACTCATTCCTACTACGCTCTTACAATGCAGGTCCTAGCTCGAGTGCGCCTCAGCTTGCTTGACTTGGGTGATTGTTGGAGTTTCCAAGGTAGCGGTAGGACATTCATGCATCTGAAGTTCACCTCTATCTTTCTATAGTATTTATGTCTTTATTAGTATTCAGAGATAGATATTATTCCTTTGTGGGTATTTTCTAATGTATTTGACTCTTGAATTGTATTAGTAGTTCTTACACTATTGACACCTGGTTTTGGGTATGGTCGGCATTTTGGATAGTCTTTTTTGCATTATTATGATTACTTTATGGTTTGGCTTCGTTCTAGAAGCCTTACCTTAGGATATTTCTATTCTTTTCTCTTTTTGCATTAGTTTGGGTGATAGGCTTACTTGTCAAGGTACGCCGCGACAAGTGCCATCATGACCCTCATTTTTGGATCGTGAGGAATTGGTATCAAAACAACCATGTTTCATTGGTCTTAACGATATAAGAATGAGATGTATAATAGAGTCTCGCAGATCGGTACGTAGACGTCCGTATCTATCTTCGAGAGGCTATAGGACTTTTTTAGAAAACTTTACTTCTTTTATTCTTTATCGTGTGAAGTTCTTTCATACCTTGTATTCTGAGTTGTATTTCACTCTTTCTGTGAAAATAGTGTGGATTATACTACATCCTATCAGTCAGAGATGCTGCGAAAGATTGGTGGAGATTGTTTATTGGTTGTAGGCATGTTGATGCTCCTCAGTTGTCATGGGATCAGTTTACTGATGCCTTTCTGGAGAGATTTATGCCTTTCAGTTTGAGAGACCGTATGTGGGACGCGTTTGATCAGTTAGAGCAAGGCTCCATGATAGTTACTGAGTATGAGGCATATTTCCATGTCCTATCTAGATGTTTCTATGATAGCTTTTCCATCGAGCCTGAGAAGGTTCAAAAGTTCGCAAAGGGTTTGGATGTTTCTTTTTAGTTAGCTACATCTCAGATGGTTGTGTTTGGGGTTTATTTCCAGAGTATAGTAGATCATGCTACGATGACAGAGGGTATTCTTAGTGCATCTTAAGGAGGAGTTAAGAAGGCACAACATTTTGGTGAGCTTAGAAGTCAGGCTTCTCAGGGAAGAGATTTTAGAGATTTTCATGGATACTATGGTAAGCCAGTGGCGGTTTTATAGAGTTTAGGTGGTGGATCTTCTAGTTCAACAATTTAGGATGGTTGTTTGGGCCCAGTTGTACTTTCTCCTATTGCGGCTGGTCATAGAGGTTGCTATATGTGTAATGAGATTGTCCATGTGGCTAAGAACTATCCTCATTGGGTGATTCGGGCTACTCTTATTTTAGTTGTAAGAGGTTGGGGTTCTACCAGAGGTATGAGCGGTAAAAAAGGTGGAGCCTGTAGTGGTGGTCGTGGGACCACCCAGTTAGTTGGTGGTCATGGTCAGTGTTATGATATACAAGCCAGACCTGAGACAGAGGCTTCTGATATTGTAAGCACAGGTACCATGCCCGTTTGTTTCAGACCTGCATCTGTATTATTTGACCCCGAATCGACTTTCTCCTATGTGTATATTTTGCTTTGAGTTTTGATTCTATTTGTGAGCCTCTTGCCATGCCTATTCATGTATATACCCCAGTAGATGATTCTTTAGTAGTGGATTAAGTATATCGATATTGTGTTGTGACTTTTATTGGGCATGAGACTTTGGTAGATTTGCTTGTGTTAGATATGGTTGATTTTGGTGTTATTTTAGGTATGGATTGGTTGGCTCCTTATCATGTTGTCTTAGATTGTTTTGCTAAGATTGTGACTTTAGCTTCCTCGAGTATGCCAAAGATAGCTTTAAAGGGTGAATTTTATTATGGTCCTAAGAGGATTATATCTTATGTTCAGGCTCGTAAATTGATTAAGATAAAATATTTATCGTTCTTGACTCATATTCATAACACCAGTGTTGTTTCACCTCCTTTTTTAGATTTTGTCCATGTTATCCGTGAGTTTATGGATGTGTTCCCTACGGACTTGTCTGGTATGCCTCCGGATCGAGAAATTGATTTGCTATTGATGTTGAGCCGGGCACCAAGCCTATTTCTATTCCTCCATATAGGATGGCCTCAACAGAGTTGAAGGAACTGGAGGATCAATTGCAAGAGTTTTTGGATAAAGGATTTATTCGACCTAGTGTTTCACCATGGAGTGTTCCTGTCTTATTTGTGAAGTAAAAAAATGGGTCTATGCAGATGTGTATTGATTATCGACAGTTGAATAAGGTGATAGCTAAGAATAAGTATCCTCTTCCTCGTATTAATGATTTATTTGATCAACTTCAGGGTGTTGTGGTGTTTTCAAAGATTGATTTATGATTCGGTTATAACCAATTGAGGATTAGAGCTTTGGATATTCCAAAGACAATTTTTTGAACTTGATATGGTCATTATGAGTTGTTGGTTATGTCTTTTGGTTTGACCAATGCCTCTTCCGCATCCATGGAATTGATGAATCGGGTGTTTCAACCATATCTCAACTCTTTTGTTATTGTATTTATCGATGATATCTCGATGTATTCCAAGAGTGAGGTCTAGCATGAAGAGCATTTGCTGAATGTGCTTTAGAGATTGAGGGATGAGAAGTTGTATGCCAAGTTTTCTAAGTTTGAGTTTTAGTTGGAGTTTGTTTTTTTCTTGGGTCATGTGGTGACTAAGAAGGGTGTTATGGTTGATCCAACCAAGATTGTCGTGGTTGGTGATTGGGATAGACCTACTTTGTCCACCAAGATTCAGAGTTTTGTTGGCTTTGCAAGTTATTATCGGCGTTTTGTTGAGGGTTTTTCATCCATTGCAGCTCTGTTGACCAAGCTGACCCAGAAGAAGATTTCTTTTCAGTGGTATGATCATTGTGAGGCGAGCTTTCAAAAGCTCAAGGATTTGTTGACTTCGGCTCCTATACTGGCTTTGCCCAAGGAGGGCGTACATTTTACCCTCTTTTATGATGCTTCAGGTATTGGGTTAGGTGTTGTGTTGATGCAGGAGGGTAAGGTAATTGCTTATGTGTCTCGTCAGTTGAAGCCTCATGAGAGAAATTATCTTACCTATGATTTGGAGCTATGCGTAGTTGTGTTTGCCTTGAAGTTGTGGAGACACTACTTGTATGAAGTCTTTTGTGAGATCTTCTCAGATCATCGTAGCCTTCAGTACTTCTTTACCCAGCGAGATCTTAATATGAGGCAGTGTTATTTTCTTGAGTTGCTTAAGGATTATGATTTGACTATTCTTTACCATCTGGGCAAGACTAATGTGGTTGCGGATGCCTTGAGCCAAAATTCTACTAGCATGGGTAGCTTGACATCTTTTGACCCAGGAGAGTCCGTTGGCCTTAGAGGTTCAGTCTTTGGCTAACCAGATGGTTAGACTTGATATTTTGACACCTAGGCGGGTTTTGGCATTTAGGAGGCTAGACCTTCTTTGATGGAGCAGATTTGAGCTTATCAGTTTAATGATATTGGATTGAGGTTGATTCGAGATAAGGTATTGAGTGGGGAGGCTAAGAAAGCCTCACTTGATTCAAATGGAGTTTTACAGATTGAAGATTGTGTTTGTGTATCTAGAGTGGGTGACTGGATTAGGTTGATCTTGGAGAAGACCCATTGTTCCAGATATTCTATCCATCCAAGTGTGACTAAGATGTATCGTGATTTGAGGCAGCATTACTGGTGGGGTGGTATGAGGTGAGATGTGGTGGATTTTATGGCTCATTGCCTATGTTGTCAGCAAGTGAAGGCTGAACATATGAGGCTTGGTGGGTTGCTTCAGAGGTTACCCATTCCCGAGTGGAAGTGGGAACGGACTACCATGAACTTTATGACTGGTTTGCTTCATACATCTCATGGTTCTGATAGTGTTTGGGTCATTGTGGATCGATTGAGCCAGTTAGCTCATTTTATTCTAGTTCAGATCTCATTCAGTGCTGAGAGGTTGTCCCGTATCTACATCCGTGAGATTATGCGTCTGCATGGTGTGCCAGTGTTCATTATTTTGGATCGAGGTTTTGTGTTCATATCTCACTTTTAGAAGACTTTTCAGGATAAGTTGGGTACTCGGGTTAATCTAAGCATAACATTTCACCCCATACTGATGGCCAGTCAGAGCAGACTATCCAGGTTTTGGAGGATACTCCGTGAATGCGTGATGGATTTTGGTGGCCAGTGGGAGCAACTTTTGGCTTTAGCAGAGTTTGCATATAATATTAACTACCGTTCTAGTATTGATATGGCTCATTTTGAGGCATTGTATGGTAGGCGTTGTCGCCCCTACTGGGTTGGTTTGATGTTTCAGAGGTGAGACCTCGAGGTACGAACTTTCTTCATGAGTCTTGGGATAGAGTCTGGGTCATTCAGGAAAGACTTAGAATGGCTCAGAGTAGGCAAAAGTGTTATGTTGATCGTAGACTTCATGCCTTGAGATTTAGTGTTGGTGATCGTGTCTTCCTTTGAGTTCCACCCATGAAGGGTGTGATGAGGTTTGGGAAGAGGGGCAAGCTTAGCCTCAAATATATTGGTCCATTTGAGATTCTTTGGACTGTTGGTGATGTGGTTTATAAGTTGGATTTACCTCCTGATCTATTAGTTGTTCATCTAATTTTTCATGTTTGTATGCTTTGTCGTTACATTTCGAATGAATCTTATATTATTCATCGGGAGTCAGTTCAGTTAGATGAGCAGTTGTCGTTTGTTGAGGAGTCGATCTCCATCTTGGCTAGGGATGTTAGACGGTTGCGCTCAAGAGTGATGCATGTGGTTAAGGTCCAGTGGTGAAATTGACCTATAGATGAAGCTACTTGGGAGGTCGAGTCTGATATGCGTAGTTCTTATCCTCGGCTCTTCATTTATTCAGGTATTTCTTTGCCTTAGTTCGAGGACGAACTAGATTTTTAGTGGTGTATGATGTACCGACCTAAAAATTTGATGAAATTTGTGATTTTATGTGATTTGACTATTTTACCCCCTCCTCGTAGTTGCATTATGGTATTTCTGGGGTGTGGGAGTGATTGACTTGATTTTTGATGTATTTTGGTATCATTTAAGTGATATTGTGATTTTTGATGGCTTCGAGAGTCATATTTTGGACTTATGTGGAGATATTTTTATCCGTACGATGGATGACTGAACGAACTGCGGCAGTAGCTCTGTAATATTGATTTTAGACTAAGTAGACCTTTGGTTCGGGTCCCGATGCACCTGAGCTCATTTCGACCTATTGGTCAGAAAGTTGAAAAATAGAAATATGAGTGTGGGACCTATATTTGATCGAAATGAACTCGGATGGAAAATACGACTTTGCTAGAAGATCCGTAATGTCGATTTTAGGGTGTTAGCATGTTTGGTATGATTTAACGGCTTTTAAATCTCATTTTGGCCCTCTTTTTGGAAAATTGTGATTTCGGGTTTCGGAGGTCAACTTTGTGAAAACGATATTTTTTTAAAAAATTGATATCTCCATCGTGTTTGGAACGTCGAATTTAGTATGGTTGCATAGCTCGTTTGCATGTATCGGACTTCGAACGAATCCCACGCACCCTGTCGGAGTCCGGGTTGGACTTTAGAAAAAAAACTACAGCTTTTCTTAAGCTGGTGCAAATTTCTGCAATATTAAAGTTGGTTGGGGTCATTTTGCTCATTATTTTTATCTTTCCCCTTGAGAGTTAAACCCTAAAATAGTTTGGGATCTTAAAAGTGAAGTTTGTGGGAGTTTAGGAAGCTAGATTAACATATATTTCTTGATTCTAATACGGATTTAAGGTAAGAATTTACCTTTTTTAAAGTACTTTCTTGATTAATTTCTCAAAACCCCAAAAATCTTAGGGCTTGATTTCAAACCCCAATTTCATTCCTTTTTACTTAAATAATATTTTTATCTTGTAATTACCATTTTTCATCAATTTAACCATTAAAGCAACTCTGATTCTTGATTTTAACTCGGATTTCAAAGATTTTACCCGGTAAAGCTCAAAAATAATTTTTCTTCGATTTGAACCTCATTTTTTACTCAATTTGTCTTGAGTTTTCAGATGTAGATCTGTAAAAATATGAGGAACATGTTTTTAAAGTAAAGTTTTGATTTTTCCCTTCTTTTTCGAAAACCCATTTTGGGGGTCTGTTTTGACCCCGAATCAAAAGTAGTCAATATGAGTGTTGTTGATTTTGTTTTGATGCATAGATTTTATATTTGATATTTTTAGTGGATTTCAAGATTATTTATGAAAAGTAAGGTCATGAGTTCGAAGTGTAGCGGACCGATTTTGGCTTTTGAGGTAGGTTATAGTTTAACTCTTTCAGACTGGGTTGAGTAGTAAATGATGATACAAAATGCATGTTAAGGGTGAGAACTAATCACGAAAATGTCTATCTATGTGTTATTCCCATTTGGGGGCCTTTATGTGATATAATTATCGAAATTGAGATATTATATGATATGTGATCGTGTGGGGTCCTGTGTGATATTGATAGCCTTGAATACATATGAATAATTGTATTGTGTTGTTAAAATGCTTAATGTGGTACCATTGATGTACTGTGATTATATTCATACTTTATTGACATATGAGACATGTGAGAATTCATGAATGAAACGAAAATAATAAGTGGATATTGGCTTATGTGGTTGTGGAAATGTATCATTGTGGTTGGTTATGGAACTATATCATGTGGTTGGTTGTTGAAATACCCATTGTGATTGGTTGTGATCATTACATCATCTTCATATCATACTCATTCATGAAATATTGGTACCACCGTGACAACATCTGAAAAACATTGGCAAAACCTAATAACACCTTTCCGAGGGATGTGCTGGAAAGAAGATATAATATATGTGGATTGTATATGGGTTGACGAACCTCCTATGGATCCTGCGTTGGGAGGCTTGCCTCCGTAGGTGTATACGGGGATTGTGCGACGATTCCGGAGGTTGTGCGATAACCTCGTGCATCATCATCATCATCATCATCATCATCATCATATACATTGAACTTACTTTATTGTATTTATATTAAGTTATATTTCCATATTAACTTGCCATTTATGTAATTGTCTTATCTTCTTTTACTTGTATTTGATGATCTTGTAAATGCATGTTCTTTCGTGTTCTACTTATATATGATATAAAGCATAGTTGTTTTCTATCTTATTGCGATGTAGCAATATATTTTATATATTAGAACTGTTAGTACAAACGGTGTGGGTTACTGTTGTGGGACATTTTCTGATTGCAGGTGACTTGCCCTTAGTGTATATTTTATATGCTTTATTTACTACTTTGCTTGGTCGGCCTATGATACCTACTGAGTATAAGTGGACCGTACTCATGCCTACTCCGCTCTTTCGGTGCAGGTACTAGCTCGAGTGCGCCTCAGCTTGCTTGACTCGGGTGATTGTTGGAGCTTTCAAGATAGCGGTTGGACATTCATGCGTTCGAAGTTCACCTCTATATTTCTATAGTATTTATGTCTTTATTAGTATTCGGAGACAGATATTATTTCTTTGTGGGTATTTTTTTAATATATTTGACTGTTGGATTGTATTAGTAGTTCTTACACTATTGACACCTGGTTTTAGGCATGATCGGTATTTTGGATAGTCTTTTCTGCATTGTTATGATTAATTTATGGTTCGGCTTTGTTCTAGAAGCCTTACCTTGGGATATTTCTGTCTTTTCCTCTTTTTGTATTAGTTTGGGTGATAGGCTTACTTGTCAAGGTTCGCCACGACAAGTGACATCATGACCCTCATTTTTGGGTCATGACACTATGACTCCATGACCCCACTCGTTACCAGACCATACAATTCATACGGTCTTGTAATATCCCGTACTATTCTTAGTTCGATTCAGCTCTTAGTTGCATGCATAAGGGACTTAAGGCCTTAAATTTTTACAAAGTGTTGGGGACTTAGTCATTTTGAAGACCCCTAAACTTTGAGGATTTTATTTTTGGTCTTCCAGACCTCGAGATGTTGATTTTTGAGTCAATTTTTTTAGACTCCGAGACGTTGATTTTTTAGTTAATTCATGTTCAGGGATGTAAGAATTATGCCTCGGATAAGTTTTGGATTTTTTGGACAAAGTTTGGGGCATGTTTGGATCACGAAATCAGTGGGTTACCGCGATAAGCCCGCGAAGCAACCTTAGTCTCGAACTCATGTTTACCACGTTGTGGTGAGGGAATTCAATGACCGCGATTAGACTGCATCGCGGTGATGTTGTTGCATCTAGTTTTTGATTTAAATGGTTGAGGGGAAATTGGGTCTTTTCCCCCTCAACCCAAATCGTTCATAACACAAATTGGGACATCATTTAGGGCATTATTTGCCCTTCTTCTCCAAATCCCTCTCAAGAAAAGCCTCCCCTTTTCCCCAAGAACACAAATTCAATTCCTTTTCCCCCAAGAAATCAAGAATTCAAGTTCCTCAAGTTCACGAACATTCAAGGAAGTCTCAAGAATAACATTTTTCCTTTCAAGATAAAAGTTTAAGGTATGTGGGGTGTTCATCCATGGGTCCCTTTCACCCATGGAACCCCAAAACCCTCTTTTTAATTAAAGAATGGATTTTTCTATCATTATTGTAGTTTATATTACTTAAGATAGGTTTAATTCATGTTTTCATGGTAATTTAAATGCAACTCAGTCCATGTATGATTCCATGCATGATTTCAATTCCTCATGCTATGAATTTCAGTTTTACATGTCTTAGCCAAGTGACCTTCATGTTGTTGAATTCTCATGTTTAAATTACCCCCATTTACAAGTCCATGCTTTCCACATATTTGATGAAATGCTCATGTTTTGAGTTGAACCATGATTCAATATTACAGTTTAAGTTTAAATGTCAGGTTATAATGATCACTCAGTGTTGGTGGGTTATGAATACTCGATACCTATGTGTTTTACATGATTTTCAAATTTTTAAGTATGATTCAGTTAAACCCTGAATATCCTTACTTATTCAGTTATTATGATTAAGATAAGCACTATCAGAAATAATATTCAGTTAAACTTAATTTAGTTCAGTACCAGTGTCAATTGAGTTAGGAGTAGGATTTAGCACCAAGCGAACCTAGGGATGGGGCTCACCCGCCAGTTAGGACTGGGTCTTAGTGGCATTCCTTAAATTCCAAAACTAGATAGCCAGCATAGGATTAAGGGATGTCACCCTCCAAGTAGGACTGATTCTCTAGTCCTACGGGATATCAGCCTTGTGGAATCCACATCATCAGCCACTGTTAGTCCCGTGGCACGATACTGTCACCCTTCTAACTAGGTTACAGGCTGGACCCCAATTAGCTCAGATTGGGGCATGTCGGTTATATTATACCTTCCACAGTCTCAGTACAATATTCAGTGTATATTTAGTTTAGGTTTTCTTTACCAAAGCATACAGATTTACAGTTATTTAGTTATACAAATTTCAGTCTTTCAGTTTATTGATTATTTTAGAAATATGTATATGCTTGGTCTTGCATTCTTAGATATTATAGTTTTCATGCGTTCATGCTCAGTTATTTCATGTTGTTCAGTTATTCCTTATCTCATGTGCATAATACCCCATGCATTTTAGCCAGACCTCATCTCATATGCCAGTACATTCAAAGTACTGATCACATATTTTTCTTTGCGCTATGTTGTCTTATATCATAGGTTCGGACGCTCAGTTTCCCTCCTGCTCATAGATAGCTTAGCGTACTCAGTAGCAGTAGTGGTGAGTTCTTATCCATCAAGGACATGGTTGTTTATTCCAATTATTTCAATAGTTCTTTATATTCAGTCAGATGGAGTTAGTTGGGGGCTTGTTTTATCAACTCCTCAGTCAGTTAGAGCTTTTCAGACAAATAGTTAGATAGTCAGTCAGTTACTTTCAGCATTTATCAGTTATCTCAGACATGATAGTATTACGTATTTCAGTATTTCATCAGCTTATATTCCGCATATGTTATATTAGTGCCATTTTATTCAGTGCTCACAGTAGGTACCAGCTCATGGATTAGCTTGTGGTCACTTGTGACAGTAAGCATCGTTGTCGTATCTAGGGGGTAGCCTCGAGTCGTGACAAAACTTGGTACTAGAGCCTAAGGTTTTACAGTGTCCTAGGGTGTCTGAAATCCATCTTGAGTAGAGTCTTGTGCATGGGTGTGAAGTACACCACACTTATGGATAAGAGGCTACGAGACATTTTAGGAAATTTTTTCCCTTCTTTCAGTATTTATGTCATGCGAATGAGCATGGGTGCTATTTAAACTCTCTTTCTAACTCATCCTTCATTCTGTTTACAGACTATGCCTCCCAGAAGAAATAACAAAAGAAGAAATGGGGACCAGCCCACGCCTCCGCCTGTTTATTAAAATCCCCTAAATGATCATGTCTCTCACACCGAGTTTAGAGCTGTTTTGACTATTTTAGCCCATTCAGTAGCTTCTCAGAACAACCAGCAAGTTGTTGCCCCAACCAATCCAGTGGCAAACATATCTGCGGCTAGGATTCGAGATTTCACCCGAATGAATCCCCTTTTGTTTTCGGGATCTAAGTCTAAAGAAGATCCACATAAGTTTCTTGATATGGTTTAGAAGGTGACTGATATTATGGGCATCACTTCTAATGAGAGTACAGAGTTGGTTGCATATCAGTTGCAGGATGTAACTCATACTTATTTTAAGAAGTGAAGGGAGGACTGTGGTATTGATGCAGGGCCTGTTGAGTGGGAGAAATTTTCCACAGCTTTCCTAGACAGGTTCTTTCTATTAGAGTTGAGGAAGGATAAGATTCACGAGTTCATTGATTTAAAGAAGGGCGGCATGAGTGTGAAGGAGTACTCGCTTAAGTTTACTCAGTTGGCGAGGTATGCTCCTAATATGGTTGCAGAAAATAGGTCTAGAATGAGTAAGTTCATATCTGGTATAGCTGATAGTATGGTAAAGAAGTGTAGGACTTCCATGTTGATTAAGGAGATAGACTTATCTAGACTTATGGTTCATGCTCAGCAGATTGAGGAAGGGAAGCTTAAGAAGAAAAAGATCGAGAATAAGAGGGCCAGAATAGGTAGTTTTAACTTTCTCTGCCAAGGTCAGAAGGTGGTAACCGTTCTCAGTCCTGTCAGAAAATTTCTTCCCCAGCTCCCTCTTTAGACAGTGTGCTAGTGCCTAAGTTTAGGTAAGATAGTCGGGATATGGTGTCAGGCTCTAAGTCCTAGGGTAGAGTGAACAATGTTTACACTAATCTGCTTTGCCAGAGATATGGTAGGAATCATCAGAGTGAGTGTAGAGCTGGTAGTGATGTGTACATTGGATGTGGCAAGCCAGGCCATATGATCTGAGAATTTTGATTAGTTGCTCAAGAGAAAAGAATTCACGCCATCAGGGTCAGTCTAATCTTTCATCAGCTCTAGCAGGTCACCCGAATCAGCAGGGTGCCACCTCTGGCGTAACCAGTAGGCATTTTCAGAATAGGTAGTATGCTCTCCAGACCTGGTATGATCAGGAAAGTTCTCCTGATGTAGTTACAGGTACATTACAGATTTTTCATCTCCATGTTTATATTTTATTAGACTCCGAAGCTCCACTTTTCTTTGTAACTCCTTATATAGTTGTCAACTTCGGTGTCAGTCCTGAATCTTTAGCAAACCTTTCTCAGTGTCTACCCTAGTGGAAAAATCTATTATAGCCAGATAGGTATACAGAAATTGCCCGATTACAGTATCTCAAAAAATCACTTCAATTAATCTTGCTAAGTTAGAGATGACTGATTTTAATGTCATTCTTGGCATGGATTGTCTCCACTCATGCTATGCCTCAGTTGATTGCAAAAATAGAGTCGTTCAGCTTCAGTTTCCCAATGAACCAGTCATTGAATTGAGGGGTAGTACCTCTGTTCTTAAGGGTCACATTGTTTCTTACCTTAAGGCAAGAAAATGATATCTAAAGGGTGTGTTTATCATTTTCTTAGAGTCAAGGACTCTAGTTCTGAGACACCAAGTCTTGAGTCAGTTTCAGTATTAAGGGAATTTCCAGATGTGTTCCCTGAAGACCTTCCCGGATTTCCTCCTGAAAGGGATTGATAGATCTTCTTCTATACACCCAACCTATCTCTATTCCACCCTATAAAATGGCTCCACCTGAGCTTAGGGAATTGAAAGAACAGTTGAAGAATCTCATATATAAGGGATTCATCAGGCCTAGTATTTCTCCATAGGACGCTTCAGTCTTATTCTTGCGTAAGAAAGACGGTTCTCTCAGAATGTGCATCGATTAACGTCAGTTGAACAAAGTCACAATTAAGAATAAGTATCCACTCCCCAGGATTGATGACTTGTTCAATCAACTTTAGGGTGCCAGTTATTTCTCTAAGATATACCTCAGATTCGGCTATCATCAGCTTAGAGTCAGAGAATGTGACATTCTAAAGACAGCTTTCAGAACTCGGTGTGGTCACTTCAAATTCCTAGTTATGATTTTTGGAATAACGAATGTCCCTGCAACTTTCATGGACTGGATGAATAGAGTGTTCAAGCAGTACTTGGATATGTTCATCATAGTCTTCATCGATGATATTCTTGTCTATTCCCGTAGTCACAAGATCATGCAGACCATTTGAGATATTCTTTCAGCTTTTATCATTTATCTCAGGCATGACAGTATTACATATTTCAGTATTTTAGTTTTCAGTAGTTTATCAGCTTATCTTCTGCATATGTTATATCAGTATCATTTTATTCAGTGCTCACAGCTGGCTCCAGCTTATGTGTTAGCTTGTGGTTACTTATGGACGTAAGTGTTGTTGTCGCGACTAAGGGGTAGCCTCGAGTCGTGATAGGTCTAGTCGTATCCAAGACAGAACCCAAAGAGATTGGACACTTGACAATACCTGACTCAACCCTACTACTTGTAACCTTTCCTCTCGGCTCTTAGTGAGCCGCTCGTACTCAGATCCAAGTCAAGTCACTAAGTTACTGATTTAATTAAAGTTTGACCTAACTGTCCATATAGAATATTTATCTTTGGTAGAATATTTATTGATATTTATCAGGGTTTTTTTTTAATTGTGCGGTAACACGTACTGAGGCCCTTTCAGCAGAGCGGAGCTGAACCCATATAGCCCATGGGTGGTTTTAGGACGTCCAATATACACAACCTAAGTTAAGGTTTTAATTGCATGCTAAACCTTTTTCCCTATCCAGGCACGATATTTATATGTATGTATGTCATTGCATATGATTATTTGATTTGGTTTGAATTGATGGCATTATCTTATCCTTATCCTTGAGTTATATGCCAGAGTTCACTCTGCTAACCGTCTTCGGGCGCTGTATTCCTGCGTGATGAAGGAACCGGACATACTACCATTCCTTCTGCTCAGTGACTTGGATTTTGGGATAGCTTTTGAGTCAGATTGAAGTGGTGAGCTTTCATACTCCGGAAGACCCCATTTCATGTTATTGACCTCTTTTCATAATTGTTATTTCTTTGGTTTTGGTTTTGGCTATGATCGAGTGCATCCGACTGGATATTCTTTAACTTTGGTTACAGGATTTGTCAAACTACTATGGGCATGAACGGTGTGTATTAGTGTTAGCATTTGTATTGGTATTATCATTGGGATTGATATTGATTAGATATTTGGTTGTGGTTGTTTGGTTATGGTTAGAGACTTACTTTATTGTCTTTAGATTATTATTATTTTATCTTGTAATATGTTCAAAACTATCTGACATAGGATGTAGGATGGTTAAGGGTGGGGTATTGGGGGTGGTCTTCGATCCAGGTTTGAGATGCCTGACACAAATAGGCCCTAGTTTGGGTCGTGTCAATTTATTTCCAAATACAAGAAAAGTTAGTGTTATGTGAGTAAGAATCTTTTTGAAGAGAAGTACAAAGGGATCTATTAAAAGATTGGACGGAGAATTTGTTATTGATTTCCAAGCCCCACACTATCTGTGTCTAAATTGAGGAAAGTAGCAAGCACAGAAATCAATTGTAGCCTTTTTTCGATTTGGTGAAACAGCTATGAGTCACACCAAGACTAGGATGGAAGAAGCATGAACTATCTAGAAAGTGGCATTCAATGTTCCAGGCCAATCTTAAGAGTGTTTCATTTCCCCAGCTTAGCTAAGATTTAGTACAATTGGTGAAGCATGTGAGCTTTCTCAGGGTGAGAGCGTAAAGAGTGTTGTGTATGCTGCTGCTGATGATGCTTACCAAGCTAAGGTTGTTGCTTTAGATAAATCATGAGATTTTATTCCAATTGTGCAACCAATAACTGCTAAATTTTATTTAATTTTTTTGGTCATCTTTTTCTAGGTAGTGGTAAGGTCTGCGTACATTTTACTCTTCCCAAATCTTACCTGTGGGATTCTACTAGGTATGTTGTTGTTGTATTTTCACACTGATTTCTAAACCTATTGTTGTTAAATTTTATATTTTGTCACATCTACTTCCTCTGTTAACTACTTTTGTACATGAATGTGAGAATTCATGGTCACAGGTATTAACTTCAAGTTATCTAATTCCTGCATATTTCAGGGTTTCATGGATATACATTTTTTTGTTTTGTTTTCCTCTGTATTTATGAACTAATAATAGTTTGATAAAATGCAGACAATGAGACAATCTTTTTCTCGCATATCAACTATACCATAATTGTGTATGGGATCTTTTGAGTCTATTAACTCCAACAAGGACCGCAAAATCAATATTAAGCTTCAAGAAGCAAAAAAAAAGTTGAAACTCTTCTCGGGATATATGTTTGCATCAATATATCTGTGAACGTGTCTTGCAACATATTTACCAAGTATGTTAGTTCTGAATATTCCCTTCTTACCTAGTCTATGTTGGCAGATTAGCTTTCATTTGACAATGTTAGCCAAATATATATTTGTAAGCAAGATACACCCAATGTAATATTTATGTTACTTTATATAATTTATTATGCAATTTTTTTCATATGGAGGTATGTTCACTGAACCTCTACTTGTCTGTTTTCTATTGGTATGTAACACGTAGTCTTCATAGTTACTATTGTGAAAAAAAAGAATTGATTGCTAAAAATAGGTGCTGAATTATTTTGGTAAACTAGTCTTTTCATTTGTATAGTGAAAACTACTCTTGAATTCATTTTGAGTACTTTTGTTACGTATTCAACTGGTGTATTTCATGTATCAACAAGATATAGAAGCGCTACATCAGTGCCACCTTATGTCAATAGCCGGGGTGTTGGCTAGCTAGTGAGATCAAATTTTCTCTTCTATGACCTTTTTACCAAGTTTTATTTACCTCATAAATTTTAATTCATCGCAGGGGATTGGGACTATGCTAAATGCCCTTTTTGGTGGTGTCACGGGTTGCACTGCTACAACGTTATAATCTCCCATCTTTATTGTACTTTTTCAGTTAAATTTTTTATGTACTATGACTTAGGCACGGATGACAACAGTCTCATTCGTGCTTGAACTTTCATGCGTCATGCAATCAACTAACTATGATTCATAGGGAAAATGCAGGTTTATTGGCAATGACAAGAGTTGAAAGCTGAAGAGCCGTACAAATATCTGCTGGTTATATGATTTTCTTCTCCATCTTCAGTATGCTAATCCTAATGTTTTATATTGGCTTAAAGGATAAGAATCTATTACTTGATGGACCTTTATGGTCTGTCTGTTTCCTAGATCTCCCGCATAGCAGGAGCTTAGTGCACGTGACCTTAACAGCTAGTTAAGGTCTATCAGCTAGTCTTGGATATCTCCAATTCAGTATCCTTAACAGCTTTAGACAAACTTCATATTGGGATTCTCTCTTTTCCTTGAATTTTCCGTACCACAATACTTCAGAGAGCATCAACTGAGCTCTGAATCTGGTCCTCTTCATACACATTCAAGATGGGTAATCTCAACATTCAGTGACTAAACTATGTTACTTTAAGGATTATCATTACAAAATAACCTCGTACTAATGTTTCTTTTATTGAACTTCAGTTTAATGACACAATGTCTGTCATCCATCCATCACATGCCATGATAGTTGCTATGGTTGTTGTAATTTTAGATCAGACTCTTCCGTTTAGTAACGATGAAACTCAAAAAGATAATGGGTCGCATTAGTGGGACAAGTTTGTGGTATATACTAAAGATGTTAGAAGTGACGAGTTCTATAAATTACCATGCCAACTTCGTAGGTTCTTCCCATCTTATTAGTCAAAGAAAAGTCATCACTGTGTTGTTAGGGGGTTGTTCCTTTATTAACTCACTGAAGTTCTTTGTTTATTCTTTCAAATTTGATTGACGAAAGGTTCTTTGAGCTACCGTGAACTCATTACACATTGTATTGTACTGGATATTTTTTTTTTGATATTTTGATATATTACATTGTTTACCATGGTTATATGATTTTAGGATTCGGGGTAGAGTTGGAATGAAAAGGTGGATTAAAAGATAAAACAAGATTTTTGCCGCGCAGAGGGATGTTATTCAAGCTGCCACAAGGTTTGCACAAAGGAATAAGTTGTTCGAGCGGCTTGAAGAACAGATGTTCAGAACAAATTCAAAAAATCTGTAGTAGCAAGAAGTTCTAGGAACACTGCCAAAAGCTATTCGATCTAGCATTTCACATGTTTGACTAATTTTCTTATAAGAGCGGATGCAACTTGGCAAAATGAAGCACCTATGAATCTGTATATTCTGGATACTAGCTTTCACTGACAGTCTAAAACATTTGTACTTTTCTTATAATCTTTTTTAACTCAAGCATTTGATAAAGGTGTTATGCTCTCCTTTTACCTGAAGTTTTTGAAAAATAGTTAGATGTTTGAGATGAGAATTAAGTATATATTAGTTTTACATTATTACATTCATATTAAAATAAAATGTTGGCCCTACTCAGAGCACGGGCCTCGCTCATCTAGTCTAGTGCTAATGTAAAAAGAATATCACTGGTAAAATAACATTGAATAGGTTATAGTTTTGTTATTATTATAGTATTGACATGAGAAAATATTACAATTTATAATACGTGTGTGACTTTTTAATATTTAATTTTAATTTTAAAATATTAAAATTTAATCTAATTCAGACGTAAAAATTAATAAACTCGACTCTCAATAAAAGATATTACATAAATTAAAATAAAATTTTTTATTATTATTATTTATTTCACCAATTTCTGTAAGTATTATGGAAAAACCCCAAAATTCAAAACTCTTCTTCTGTCATATTTGGTCCTTTGAACAAAAACTCTTCAGATGATTCCCAATAAAGGTCCTCTGTTATTTCATTTTCGAGGGTTTTGTTTTGTGCCATAGGATTCCTTCTTTTCTTTTTTTTTTACCCCCTTTAAGTATTGAATATTTTTGTTAGCATAATGTTTAAATATTATTTAATTATTATAATAAAAAGATATAAAAAATTAATTTAATAACTTCATCATATCAAAAAGAAGTAGCGTATTTGTTAACTAATTTAACTAAAAAATAAAAATAACATGCATGTAAAAAATGGCATATGTTAATAGTTTTTTCTGATAAAATTATGATCTGATGAACACTATTAAAATTTATTGTTGAACTTTTATTTTGATTTAACAATGTCAAAATTTTCAATTTTAGGTCACATGAAAATTTATAATTACAACACACTAAATACCTAGCAAAAACATTTTTTTTTTTTGTGATAAATCTTGCCATCACCGAGGCATTGACCCTTGGTGTTGTCAGACATAACCATTGCCCATTCATTTATGCAAAAGAGGGGATCAATGATAACGGACAAAATATGAGAAGAAAAACAAACGCGGAAAAATATAAGAATAAATTAAGATAATGAAGGCAAGAAATAAGGATAGATAGAATGACATAAAGACAAAAAAATCAAAGAAATTAAAGGGTATTTCAAATTCTAAAACCTCTATTGAATTATCCTACAAAACACTATTTTTTTTACGTAAATTATGAGGGAATCGATCGCCCAAGTAATCAACGTTTCAAAATAATAGTTCCAAACAAGCTAATCTTAACTATCACACTCTCAAGTGTATATCTCATCATTATTCAATAAAAACTAAGGAAAATGAAAGGGGCCTACTACTATTTATACCCATAGGCTATCATTACAAATATGGGCCCACAGGTGACCCATTTTCAAGAAATTGAGCATTTGCCCACGCAGATAGGACACTTGCTGGCGCATGTTAGGGTGCAGGTGACATGACCTCTCATCTGTTGGTGCATGTCACCATCTCCTGGTGCATGTCACTCCAGGATGTCGTCTAGTTCCTCTTGTGTCCCAAATGACCCTCCAATGCCTTTCTTGACTCCAAGCTACTCTCTACAGTGGTATTGTACTCTTGAGGCTTGAAAAACATCCTCCAAACATGTTCTTGCATTCTTGAGATCATGACTTAAATCCCTTTATGTCAACCTTGAATTATGTGTCTTAAGAGGTTAATGTTAATTTGACTTGTATCATCCTCTTCTTCTTGAAAGGAATTCGACCCCGAATCTAAAATATGAAAACACATGAGTGGGACAAGAAATTAATACATCCTCAAAGAATGAGGGTTAGCAATAATATTTTTGTCCCAAAGGGGGGAACACATTTGATATTATCCTTTGTTTTCAGTGAAAAGAACTTATTATACATTGCACAAAGATGTTAGATATAATAGACATCATGAGACAAGGAAATTACAAAGGTCTTAATGGCATCAAGAACCCCGAAAGATGATATCTCATGTAACTTCGGAGCCATAAGACACAATAATTTCACTATCTCGCAAGAAGAGCTCACCAAAAGTGGCGCAAATACCCCAAAGGGTTCATTTGGGTCAACAAGTTGAAAGACCTTATACTTCTACCTCTATAGGAAATAAATCCTATACCAAGATGGGTATCATCGTAAGCAAAGAGGTAGCAGAGAAAGGAATCAAAATTATTTGACTTATCCAAGTGGTTTTCATATGCAAGAGTACTAATTAGCTGAAGCAAGCTAGCAAGCAAGGTACCACAAGTTGGGACAACCAAGAAAAGAGTCAAGTCATTATGCCAAGATCCGATTTACAGGTCATGATAGCACCTACTAAATTTCGCCAGTAGGTAAGCCAATACCATAACTCGGAGCTAACACAATAGGTTAATTCAAAAAAAAATGCCAACATTGGTCAAATTCAATGAACATAAGTTATAAATCATCAGTGTTTCAATATAGACAAATAGACAAACACGAATACCAATTTCACGACCTGATAAAGTCAATACAAAAGCATCTAGTATCAATAATATAACTCAATGAGATAAAAGTAGCCAATACATTTGTATTGAAACAAAAGACTGAATAACAATAAGATAGAAGAAAATGGGTGACTCAAACTCCAAGAGCTCACCCTATCTATGGAATGCCAACCCTGCACGAACTTGAGTCAACAACGACAACTAGTACTCGAATCTGTACCAAAAAGGTACAGACGTGTAATATGAGTACCAAAATAGTAGGTACTCAGTAGGCATCACCGGCCTACTGAGCTAAATCATGATATAATGCAAGATAATCATAACTAAGTCAAAGCATAAAATCGAACCTGAATCATCTCCATCACCACTGAATATAATAAGTAATAAAACCAGAAAAAAGTATAACATAAGGCATCAACACAAGTCAATACCATCGTGCATTAGTAATACACAATTTGGAACTATAACGCATCTTAAAGTATAACCAAAAACAAACACAAGTACAAAGTTGGCTCCCATACGCCAACTAGTGCATAAAATAAAGAACTCATCACAACATCCCATACTACTGGAGAGTACACCCAAGAGAAATATTAATAAGGCATTTGACCAATAACATATTCAAATCTCATCATTATTCAACCATATTCCATATCGGACATTTTACCAAACTTTCATTAGTTACCAACATTGACCACATAACCATATTCCATACTATTACCATCATTAGCTACTTATCATCAATACCCATTATCCACTACTTATTAGCTAAGAAAAGAGCATTAAATAGTACATTATATTCTTATCCATTACATAATCATAGTCAACTATTCACCACATAGCCATTTTAATAGCCAACATTGCTTAACTAACCCTTGTTTATCACTAACATTACTTACTTAGTGAATTCTCATTTTACAACTATTTTTTACTCTTACCAACTAGTCTTGGTTAATTATGTAAACAATATCCATCACTAATCCGTAGTTATCATTAATCATTAACTACACCACTTTATGTGCATTTAACACAAGTGGGCTACAATCAGTATCCAAATTTCAACAACCTACCCACATTACATATAAATAAGTGTATATACATATGAGCATACAATTATCATACATAGGGCTACCCAGAATCAAACTGGTAGATGTACACATAGGCACATCAACAATCATCTTTTGTCCTTGTTGGGTATATCATCATGTCACCCTCCGGCCTTGCCGGGTATCATCATCATCGTCACAATATCCTCTGGCCTTGTCGGATATTAATATCATCATCATAACATCCTTCAGCCTTGCTGAGTATCAATATCATCATCATAACCTCCTCCGGCCTTATCGGGTATCAATTCCATCACAATAGGTAAATTAATGTCAATAATAAAGAACAATCCCCATAAGGGTTAAAGTAAATAACAAGCCCCACGAGGGCTGATAACGCTCAACTCACTCCCATAATTGAGGGGTGAGGAGGTCATTGTCAAGTAACCCAATTTGAATTGGGGTCAAATCTCAAGGAGTGAATTATAATTTTCAAACACTATGGGTGCTCAAATTACTATGGGATTACCCGAAATTCTAACAAAATAACATGTAAAATAAAATGGGGGGATTTATTTGAAAACTTTTTGTACAATCTTTAGCAAATGATCAAGAGATGACACTTTTGTTTTAAGCAACAATATTGGGGGAAATCATAGGATTATGTCTACCCAAAGGTAAAAATATATGGGTTAAAGATGGTTTAGCATGAACTTTAGCTGTTAACTAAAAGATAGGCTAGGTCAAGATCATTGTAATCAATCTTTCGATAAAACCACAATGATTTCACCCGTTGGCTCTTTCGAGCACCTAACAAGTGTGAAATTCGTAATCACCCAAAATCTCAATCAAGCATCCCTATTTCTAGGATGATGATCTTGAAATGATTTACACTCCTATTACACTTATTTCTAAGATTGCAAAAGAGAGAAAACCATAGGCTTAATTGTCCACCATTGTCTTGTCCCCATATAACCCTCTTTCAAGGATGTTATGGGGTACCTTATATTCACTTTCATCCCTCTTTCAAGGGTGATAAAGGTTTTATAGAGTTTGGAGTTTGCACCCATCAAACCCATTTAGATATTTGGGGCTTTCACCCATCAAATTCTAACTCATAAGCTCAAGCAATGGTGAAATCCATACTCAACAACTAACAATCATGCAAACACAATAATACCCACACCCAAATTACACTTTAGTTCAACATAATCCCAAGACCAAATTACTTAGCTACTCATGAAGAAAGTAAAGAGAGATATACCATAAGGATTATCCAAAGCATTCATTCTTCATAAAAATCCTAAGAAATTTAGCCTCCCAAAGTTAATTACACACTTACCCAATTAGGGTTTCAAGTCTTGAATTCAAAGATATCTTATGAGGTAAGCAATCAAGAAAGGGTTTTTTCCTATATATGGGTTGGAATTCGTCTCTGTAATTTTACAAATCTGTCCCTGGCCATCATCCCGCTGAACCACGATCGCGTATGTCTATCCGCGACCGCATCCATGCAATCGCAATTGAGTGCCGTGACCGCATTGTGCTAACCATCTTGATTGACCGCGACCATGGATTGAGGACCGTGGTCACGGTAATTGAGGTTGATGTAGTTCAGGTCTTCAGCTGCACTCTTCTTTGCTCCCTTTTATCATTTTCAGCCCCAATCCACATCTTTCGATTTCCTCAACTCTATGCCTGTAAATAGTGGGTATTACTGCATTTAATCACAATTATCTCATGTTTATTCATCCAAAACAAGGTAATACGTATGAATGTTGAGTACGTATGAGTGGTAAAATCACCACTCTTCAACACCTCCAACTTAAGACCTTGCTTGTCCTCAAGCAACACTACTCTTTATTATGAGACAACTCATTTTTATGCCTTCATTCTATCACATAATGATCATGATGACTCAAACTTGATTTCACCACTAAAAGATTTTCACACTGGGCAAATAGGCTTTTAACGACTCCTCGTATCGTAAGGTAAAATAGCGAAGGATGCAATAAACTTTGGGGAGCAACCATGTAATAACCACTAACACTCTAGAAATGACTCTCATGTTGACTACAATCATGCAATACTTCTAATTATCTCATTGTGCGGAAGATAACAAAAACACCCACCCCAACTAGTTCACATACCTCCTCACAAAAAAGGAAAAAATTCACACACCTAGTTACCAAGCATGCAACAAGACATTTTAAGTGCAAACACTCACTCTCTCAAGAAATTCTCCATGTTAACAAGTGACATGCCATAGGCTTGCACCTATCTTCAATCACCACTACAATGACCACACTTGATTGGGAATCACAGAGGGCTTTTTGTGCTTGTAATGTAGGTTTAGGGTTGGGGTAGGACATAATTTAGGAATAACATGGCTACACCCCTCCTTGAACATTCACATCACACTTTTTTCAATCCTCCTTTTTGGATAATTAAGGGCCACTCTTCTTTAATTTCTTTCTTTTCCCACGCCTACTAATAACTTCCTTTGTGCACCATTTTTATTTTATTTCTTTTTCTTGCAACTTACGTGCACTTCATTTCTTTGTTGGACTCATTCATTTTCTATTTATTTATTTTCGCGGTTCAAGCTTATGAGGTATTTCACTAACAACTTTGCGGCCTTACGTTTTCTTCTATCAACCTTTACCACCTCTAACTTAGGCTTTTAGCCTCAAGTTATATTTTAAAGTTCAAGGAGGGTTTGGTTCACAATAGAGATAAAAAGAAAGGGTCACGGGTTATAATAAGTTTGCCAAGGAAAGGTACAAAGGCTCAACGTAGGTACTAAGGATAATTATGCACGGGTAGGCTTTTTAGGATAGAGTGGGCTTCCAGAATCACAAAATGGCCTATGATCATTTTACCAACCAAGCACAATCAAAATTTAGTTTTAAAAGACTAATGGGGAAAGTTCTAAATGGTACAAATACACATGAGATGAAGACAATTAACCTCATACACATGGCATGCGAATCTGGTCAAGGGGTTCAATTGTTCTACCCGCTCAAGACAGAGGTGGAGTATTCACTATTTTTTCCAAAGTCAACTTTTAGAGTCATAGAAAGAGGAAAAAATTTCATCACAAAGTTGCTTACGTCCATGCCTTCAAGTTTTGCAAAAAATTCAGATGGAGGGGGTTATTTGCTTTTGTATTCGCATCACATATAATTTGATAATCATGGCAACCACTTAAGTTAGCATCTCACATTGCAAATCATAGTACGGGCGATCCACCATACTGTTACTCAGACTTCACCAATGGATAATAATGCAATCCCAAGTTATCAATGCTACAGGTACTTAGACTTCCCTTGTATTCTATGGCCTCGGTGCCACGAGTACTCAGACTTCCCATGCATCTTATGGCCATGATGCCACAGGTACTCAGACTTTCCTTGCATCCATGGTTAAAACCCAAACACGACTCGTCTATTAGAATTAAAATAAAGTAACAACGCAAGAACAAGGTATTTAGTTTATGCAAGTATGGGCACCGTCAGAGTGACCGAATATTACAGCCCGAATAAAAATCGTCTAAAAGAGCAGAAGAGTATGCAGAAATATCAATAATACAAGTCCAAATTAAGTGAATAAGGAAACACCCCAACTGAAAAGCTAGCAGTGTCCCAATTGTGTAAATAACCAAGGATAACAAAGGGATAAGGAAGCTCCTTGAAACTCCATCAGAGATCACTATCATTTTCAGACTCTTCACCATCACCATTTGCCTTGGAATCAAGCTATTCTTGCATGCAAAAACTTGAGAGAGTGTGTGAGGAAATTAAGGAGGAAGTCAGTGAATCAACTAGCTTCTGTGTACATGACTGCGACTGACTAAACGCAACCACAGACAAGTGGGTAACCGTGATCACGCTTTGGTAACTATGGTCGCAGTAACCGAGGGCATTTTTTCTCCCCTGTTTTCCCCTTGTCCAGCTTTTCTACTCACTTGGTGTCTAATTATCCTTTGATCGATTTTCAACTCAAATTTGCACACTTCTCCCTTTTTAAGCTTATGGAAAACACTCCATAGTGTCACATATGCGTGAGTTATTCATATGTAAAAACTAACATCCATACTATAAAAATATGATAAAAAGGATACGAGTCATCCTCATGGCATTCGTGGGTTGCCTCCCACATAGATCCTTAGTTATTGTCATGACACGATGTTGTCATGCATCTATTTTTCAAGGAGGGTCCACAGGTCCCTACTTATCAAACTCCCTTTTATCAATTAACCTTCCAACAATGCTTTTTACCTCTTTCTTCTCTTTGTTTATTAGATTTTGGGACAACCTCTCTTTTGACTGAGTGTTGGCCATTTTTCCTTCCAAGTCCTCTGTCAAGTGCTCTTCTTTTTCTTTTTCACTCCCCATACGTATTGCCAAGATTTGATCTCTACTTTGGGGGTTAACAATATTGTCACTAGTGGGATTTTCCCTCGGTTTAGCATTCAGTCGTGCGAAGCTTTGTCCAATTTGGATCTCTAATTATTTGATAGAGGCCAAATGGGAGACCACAGTTCTAAAGAGTGAAATTAAGTCCTCTTTTAATTCATAGATCATTTTGTCCATTTCTTCAACTCTGTTCAAAATTCTTGCAAGGATATCCTCTGTTCTACCTCTGTCGGCATCAGTGGAACTTGACTCTTTGTTATAATCCCTATCATGGTGAGGCACAAAATGGAAATACTCATGTTCCCGATCTATCCAAACTCAACCCCCACCTTGATTTATCCAACTTTTATTCCCACCTTGCCTATGATAGGCCGGATAAGAACCCCTCGAGTGGTTAACTAGGTACCAAATTTCATCTTTCATTTTCCTAGTTTTTTCTTTTTCTTCATAATGGGCTCTTGGTGTCATGGGGTTTACCATTTTCACGGGTGCACCCATAACATACTTAGTTAGGATCTCAAGTTGGGTCAAGATCTTTTCCATGGTTTGCTCTTGATCCTCACCCCGCTTTCTTTATTCTCTACTAACCATGGGCTTGGGCAGAGAGCTATTGAAAATATTAATGTCTTAGGTATGACATTCCCGATTGTGTTTATTTACCTCTCTCAACAACTTTGTAGCTACATGGAAGTGCAAGTTTAAGAGAGAACCTTCCGCCGCATTATTTACCACCGTTTGGTTCAAAGAATCTATTGCCCGATAGAATGTTTGAAGTAGTGTCTTCCCCAGAATCTCGTGGTTTGGGCATTTGGCCAACTTTCTATGAAACCTCTCCCATACTTCATGAAGTGGATCCCCGTTCCTTTGTCTAAAGTTCATGATTTCATCTAGAGGGTGGCACACCTTGGATGGAAGGGAGTGTTGATCTAAAAACACCTTTGTGAGCTCGTTCCATGAAGTGAGTGAAACCGTAGGGAGTGTGCGAAACCACAACAATGCTTTGCCCATTAGTGAGAACTGAAAGAGATGGAGCCGAAAGGACTCTTGAGTGATATGAGAAATGTTGAATAGTGTACACACCTCCAAAAAATTATTTAAGTGAATATATGGGTCCTCATGAGCTTGACCTCTGTATATTCCTTTTACTTGAAACATATGAAGCATAACACTAGTCACATGGAATGTCCCATTCACATTATGAGGTGGGATGTGGGTTTCACCCGTATGACCCCCTCCATTTAGTTGGCTCTTCCCATAAAGGGGAACATCAAATGACTCCGTGTGAAGCATGCCTTCACTCATAATTCTATTCACACTAGGATTACCTACAAAAGATCCAAAAAACAACAACTAGAATAAAGTACGCTACTCCGGCTATTCCCAAGTAAGAATAACACCACACAAGAAAAATCTATATTTCACTCCCCAGCAATGACGCCATTTTAATAATGCTCTACTCACTCCCATAATTGAGGGGGTGAGGCGGTCGTTGTCAAGTAACCCAATTTGAATTGGGGTCGAATCTCAACGAGTGAATTATAAACTTCAAACACTATGGGTGCTCAAAGTACTATGGGATTACCCGGAATGCTAACAAAAATAACATGTAAAATAAAATTAGGGGATTTGTTTGGAAACTTTTTGTACAATCTTTAGCAAATGATCAAGAGATGACACTTTTGTTTTAAGCAACAATATTGAGGGAAATCTTGAGATTATGTCTACCTAAAGGTAAAAGTATGTGTGTTAGTGATGGTTTAGCATGAAATTTAGTTGTTAACTAAAAGATAGGCTAGGTCAAGGTCATTGTTATCAATCTTTTGATAAAACCACAATGATTTCACCCGTTGGCTCTTTCGAGAACCTAACAAATGTGAAATTCGTAATCACCCAAAACCTCAATCAAGCATCCCTATTTCTAGGATGATGTTCTTGACATGATTTACACTCCTAGTACACTTATTTCTAAGATTGCAAAAGGGAGCAAACCGTAGGTTTAATTGTCCACCATTGCCTTGTCCCCCTATAACCCTCTTTCAAGGATGTTATAGGGTACCTCATATTCACTTTCATCCCTCTTTCGAGGATGATAAAGGGTTTCTAGAGTTTGGGGTTTTCACCCATCAAATTCATTTAGAGATTTAAGGCTTTCACCCATCAAATTCCAACTCATAAGCTCAAGCAATGGTGAAATCCTTACTCAACAACTAATAATCATGAAAACATAACAATACCCACACACAAATTACACTCCAGCTCAACATAATCCCAAGACTAAATTACTTAGCTACTCATGAACAAAGTAAAGAGAGATAAACCATAAGGATTATCCAAAGCATTCATTCTTCACAAAAATCCTAAGAAATTTAGCCTCTCAAAGTTAATTACACATTTGTCTAATTAGGGTTTCAAGTCTTAAATTCAAAGATATCTTATGAGGTAAGCAATCTAGAAAGGGTTTTTGACTATATATGGGTTGGAATTCGTCTTTGTAGTTTTACAAATCTACCCTTGGGCATCATCCCGCTAAATCGCAATCATGTATGTCTTTCTGCAACTGTGTCCATGCGACCACGATTGTGTGTTACGACTGCGTTGTACTGACCATCTTGACTAACCTTGACCGTGGATTGAGGACCACGGTCGCGGTAACTGAGGGTGATGTAGTCCAGGCCTTTAGCATCACTCTTTTTTTCTTTTTTTTAATCATTTTCAGCTCCAATCCACATCTTTCGATCTCCTCAACTCTATGCCTGCAAAGAGTGGATATTAGTGCATTTAATCACAATTATGTCTCATTTATTCATCCAAAACAAGGTAATTCATACGAATGTTGAGTGCGTATGACTGGAAAAATCACCACTCATCAAGGGCTAAAGTAAAAAGCATAAAAAGAGAAGCAAGAAGAGCATACCTCCATATATCCTCATTCATCATCAATGTAACATTATCAACAAGTGTGTGTATATATAGGTAATATGACTATTATAAAATATTAGCCAATAAGCTAGTCCATTAGACCATGAGCACAACCATAAGCATAAATCATGAGTAATGACCTAAAAGTAACCTATTCATTATCCCACCGTTAGCATAAAGAAAGTTTATCACTAACTTAAGCAATCACAAATCCATGGCTTAATTAATAACATAGTCATAGGCTCCTTTAATAGCATAAACAGTAGTCTATTATGGCATCATCAATAATTGTAGTCAATTAAGCCATGAACATTAGGTCTAATGGCATCACCATAGTTTACTACCAAGGTTAGCCTACATGTTTCCAAGGGATCATTTCCTAGGAATTTAGTAAGCGTCTAAGGTCTTCAAGGAAACTATATCCATCCAAGCTTATGGTGGGTCAAGAACCCCCTTCTAAATTCCTAAATACATTCTAAGTCCAACTTCAACCCGGGACTAGGATAAGGTCTCTAAATCAATCTTAGATTTATAGCAAGCTTCCAACAGTCCTAAGGTAAAGATCTTTCCCATACTCTACACCTAACTCAATCATAGTATCTAAGGCACTTTCATTATTGTAAGAAACTAAGGTCAACTTACCCACAACATAAGAGATAAGGTCACTCATATTCAGCTAGAGTAACAAAGGCAGCCTCATGCTAGCCATGAGACATAAAGTCCAATTCTCCAAGGTTCAAGCCGACAAGTCAAGCATTTCAATCTATAAGTTCAAGTAAGCTAAATGATGCAACTAATCCCAAATCTTATCATTTATCAATCCAACACCTAAAACCCCTCCCAATCTAACAATATATCACAATTATACTATAACATAGCTCAATCTAACAAGGAATAAGCCTAACCTACCTTAAATCTAAAGAAAGCTCGTGAACTGCTAAACCTATGCTTTTCCCTTTTGAGAAGATTCTTTAAGGTTCCAAGCTATCAAAAACACAATCTACACATCATTATGAGAATATCGATACCCATATTGCACTATTGTGCTTAGGGTCCAACACCAATACCAAAAATCCCAAGAGCATTCCACTTATGGAAAACACATTTTAAAGGTCAACTCAAAGTTCATACATCATCAAGGAATCATAAACCTCAAGAATAGGTAAAAACTAAGTTTATTTAGGGATAAATCAAGTGCTCAAGCTATTTGGGGTTTTAATCAAGAATTCAAGAAATTCAAGTATGAAATTAAAGGATTCTTACCCTAAATCCAATGTTAATCACAAAAATATATGTTAATCAAGATCTCAAGTCATACTCAAGACTCAATTTAAGGCTAGCACACTACCTTAGGCTTCTTAGTCTCAAAGATGAGTGAGAAATGCCAAAAATATGGCCTAAGGGATCCTTAAATATCCACATCAGGTAAAAAGATGTTGCTATCACAACCCATGGATGGCAATCGCACTAGGACGATCACAATGCCCTAATGGTGATCGCAATAGGGAAATCGTGATGCCCTTTGTGGGATCGCACAAGCTTCAATACCAATAAACTTGGGAAATTTTCCAAGTTTCCAACAACGCCTCATGATTCATTCAGAATTTAATATACATAAATGAACTATGTAACCACACTAAATTTGACATTCCTAATGCATTGGCAAAGTCAGATTTTCATCCAAGGTTATTTCGACTAAATGTGGGTCCCACACCCAAACTTCCAATTTTTAACTTTCCGACCAAAAGGTCAAAATGTGCTCGGGTGCATTGGGACCCAAACCAAAGGTCTACCAAGCCTAATATCAATATTCTGAAGCTACTGGCACAATTAAAATTTGCATCTAAGATTATTTTACTAAAGTTTTTGTCTAGTGGCCATTTAGAACCAGTAGAGACTTCTAAACAGGGAATTGACTCTTCTAAATAAATTGCCCGGTAATCGAGCTATCAGTTCCAGAAAGTCATAAATGACTTAGGGAAGCTATGTAAAAGCTCTAACAGCAAAAACAAGAGAAAATATGGAAAATGACCTGAAGGGTCATTACACATTAGGGTGCAAATTACCTTTCTTTTCAAGACAACCCAACTTACACAAAATATATTCTCAACACAAGCATGGTTATCATCATAGGAAAGGATATAGGAGCAAAAAGAGATAAGGACACTATTCTCATCTAAAGTGCTCTCAAATATAAGTACACAAGAAGATATGAAAAGATAATTTATACTCATCACAACTCTTCCCTTCAAGCAACTTCCCAAATCATGCAAATAAACTTCAACTAAGGTGTCCTCATGCACATACTCATTATTAGATTCAAGATCATCATCATGAGTATCCTTAATAAGGGACACACACAAAGAAGAAGTAGCAATTTCTAAACCAACAACATCATATTTTTCTAGTAAGGGATCCTCAATTTGACATAAACCACCACTAAAATTAAGGAGATCGTGTCAAAAGTCACCACATGACTCAACTAATTCATCCGCGTATTTATCAAAAAAGGATGGCATTTCATACAAAGGATCACAATCAAGATTATCAACATAAGAACAATTACTAGTTGGGTCTCTTAAATGGTTAAGTAAATCAAAGCTATCTTTACCCAAAGGATCATTCTTTTACAAAATTAAAAGATCATTATCAACAATTGGATAATTAAAACAATCTTCACTCAATCCTATATTTTTAATGGATTTCAAGAAATAGGATAGCATGTTAATCTTAAGCTTATCATCCTTCTTTTCAAGCACATCCAAATGCACAACACTAGATGTCAAACATGGAGTAATTTCTGCATTAACACACATGACCTTTTTCTTTGAGAAAGGTTGAGAATTATAGCATGTAAGTTCACTCTAAAAAAGATACATCTCATCTCTCACATTATTTTCATCAACATGATATCTATGAGCAAAACTAATAATAGGATCATCATTACATGATATGCTCAAAGAATCATTTTCATTCAAAAAATAGTCCACCTAAGAAGTTGGGTTCTCCCTATTCACAAATTTTAGCATATTCTTAAGAGTCCACCCTAACACTTCAACTTGTCCAACCACATAAGTGTGACAAATATTAGAAAGAAAATGTTGGGCATTAAGTATGCACTAAAGACTCTTCCTAAAGCAATAGATAGGTTGAGAATTTACATTGCAAAGCCCACACAATTCAAGCATAAAAGGCATACACCATGAAGAAATCTTGGAGACATAAATGCTCTCATAGCTTGATATGATGTCAATCAATTTTAAGGGTCTACTCAATATGAGAAAAATATCATTATGACTCTAAGGATCACTAGGAATAGGAGGTGGTAGGTACATACCTTTTAAACAAAGACTTGAACTTGTTTCATGCACCAACTTGGGCATGCTTGATCCTCTTGATTCTTTGTAGAGTTACCTTGGTAGGTAACTTTTTTCTCTCCATGCGGTTAGATGTTTCACCCCTTGTCATAAATCATCCATCAATCCTTAGGAGTTGATATAGAAACCTTTTTCAGTAATATTGGAGTCCTTAGATAAGAACTTATCTAGGCTTTCTATAATGACCCTCCAGGTCATTTCCTTGATTCGCATGCATTTTTGATGTGTTAATCCTCCCCACACCGGCTACAAGTTATTTATGATATTTTAGAACTTTTGGTTCATTCATCAAATAATTTTTTTGGGTTTTAGGCTTATTTCCCTATTTTGGAGCTTTTGTCGTTTATGATTTGGTCTCGGACCAAAACTGTAATACCCTAAAAATCAACACAATGCTAGATTCATGTTTCAAGCTCATGCATAGTACATTATAGTTCTTTGATAGTTTTATGAGTTAGTTTGACGTATATTAAGGTCTCAAATAACTCCTAGCTATTAGACAAATCAAAATATTCCTTATCGATTGAATTTTTGATAGGAATGTTGCTTTAGTCAATTTCAAATGAGCATATATTTTTATATAGTCAAAAATTTCCATTTCAAAATCCACCAAGTTGTAGGAAATTGAATTATCTTTCCAACGATACAAATTTTGCCCAAATTCGATACTCGGGTGAGAAGTTATGGAACTTTTAGTGAAAACAGTAGCTCAATACGAGCAGTACCGCGCACACTGATATACCATTTCGCAATTGTCCTTTTTCAGTGTGTCACCGTGATTACAATTGCATCACGCCAAAGTTCCAGTCTGCAGTCATCCATTTTCAGAGGCGCAACACGATAGTACCTCATCGCGCCGATGGAAAAAATGGGGATTGTCCTTTTTCCAGTGGTCCGACGCGATTGTGCCACGTCACGCCGGAGAGAAAAATTGGGATTTTAAATTCGCAATTTAATTTTCTAGGGACCGTTTGGTCATTTCCCAAAGCCCTAATCCGTCCAAAACATGGGATTAAAACCCCAATTGCCTATTCGGTCATTATTTTATTCAATTTCTCCTAATTCAAAAGTAATATCTCTTTAGAACAAACCCTAGCCTTCAAAATTCAAGATCAAACCTCAAGAATTCACCATAAATTTTCATGAATTCATCAACCCAGGTATGTTAAGTGTTCATTCATGGGTCTCTTTTACCTATGGAGTCCAAGTATCCAAATTTAATTTTAAAGTTGTGATCTTCACAAGTTACCATGATTTTAAATTGTGATTTTAACCATGAATCTCCATGAATTTTGACTTTATACCATGCTTACATGAAATTATTATTGTTTATCAAACCCTACGTGTTTTAATATTGTTATTCACTGATTTAAATCATGATTAAGTGTTATGGATGTTGAATTCATGCTATTACTCTAAGTTTTATACTATTCCCATGATTAGCTTAAACTTGTATACCAAGTGTTTGATGAAATGCCTATAAGAGTGAATTGTGAGTAAATGCTTTCATATTACGTCCCCAAAGTTTGGTACTATTCTACTATTACTGTTATCGAGTCCTAGAAGCCCAAAAAACTTAGCTGCTTACTTAGTTTCAATATCTTCAGATTAGTTTCAGAATATGGTATGAGCATTATCAGTTCAGTCAGTCATCATAATCAGTTAAACTTAGAACAGTTCAGTCTTCCGAGTCAGTTCAGTTGGGAGTAGGATTTAGCACCGAGCGAACCCAGGGATAGGGGCTCACTTGCCAGTTGAGGATTCAACCTTAGTAGCAGTCCCTGCATTCTAGAACTGCGTGGCCAACGTAGGTTGAGATGTTAACCTGCCAGTTAAGGGTTGATCTCATACGGGTACCTTCTAGTTGAGGGTAACCCTTAGTCCATTCATAAAGCCAGTGTTAGTGCCCGTGGTACGGTACTGACACCTGTCCAACTGGGGTTATAGGTTGGACCCCAAACCTGCTCATTGGGGCATGTCAGTTAGATGATAACTCCCACAGTCTCAGTCTAGTAATCAGTTTAATAATTCAATTTCAGTTGCTTGATCATAACATATAGATATTAGTGACTTAGTTATCAGATTTTAGTATTTCAGTAGTTACAGATTATATTCAGAACATGTTATATGCTTGGTCATGCATCCTCTGTACTTATAGATTTCATGAATCCTTAGTACTTACAGATTTCATACATCCTCATACTTTTAGATTTTATACATTCTCAGTATTTATAGATTTCATATATCCTCAGAATCTACAGATTTCATGCACTCTGTTTAGTACTTCATGTTATATATATATATATATAGTTAGACAGTTATTATTCATGTTCATGAAGCCATGCATATCAACCAACCTCATTTAGCATACCAGTACATTCAAAGTACTGATCGCATTCACTTTTCTTATGATATGATGTATCATATCATAGGTTCGGAGGCTCAGTTCTCGAATCGTGCATAGACTTTCCAGATTATTAGTCATAGCAGTGATGAGTCCTCATATTTTGAGGACAGACTATTTTATCTTCATGTTTCCAGTTCAGTAGCTAGTTGGAGTTAGTTGGGGCCTATCCCATCAACTCTTATTTAGGCAGTTTTGAGGCTTTTGGACATTTCAGATAGTCAGTCATTTTATGTTTATTTTAGCAGTTTTCAGACAGTTGTTTTCCAGATTCATGATTAAGTATTGTTTTTAGTTGTTAAAACTTATGGCTTATTAGTTGTTCTTCTTCATATATTATTTTATTATTCGTTCTCACAACAGGTACCATTTCATGGGTCAGCTTGTAGTCCCTCGGGATTGTAAGCACCGTGTGGCTCCCAAGGTGTACTCTCAGGGCATTACAAACTTGGTATCAGAGCCTAAGGTTTCAAAGCATCCTAGGAAGTCTGAAAGTTGCATCAAGTATAGTCTTGTGCATGGGTGTAAAGCACAAGTTTTCCATTTTTAGTGTTTATGTCATGTGAATGAGCATGAGCTCAAGATTAAATCTTTGTCTAATATATTCTCCCTTCCATTTGAAGATCATGCCACCCAGAAAGACAAACAGAAGAAGAAATGTAAACCAGCCAGCACCTCCGCCCGTTTAGGAAGATCCCCTGAATGAGTATGTTTCTCATGTAGAGTTCTTAAATGCATTCACTACTTTAGCCCATTCTTTAGAGACTCATAATACCTATACAACTTCAGTTCTGCCCAACCCAGTGTCCAATACTGCCGCAATTAGGATTTGGGACTTTACCCGAATGAATCCTCCTCTGTTCTCAGGATCCAAATTTGAAAAGGATCTGCAGGAATTCTTAGACATGGTGTAGAAGGTAGCAGACATTATGGGGGTAACTTCTAGTGAGAGTGATGAATTAGTCACTTTCCCATTGCAGGATCTGGCTCATACATAGTTTAAGCAGTGGAAGGTAGATAGAGGTGCAAATACGGGGCCTATAGAATGGGAAGAGTTTGCTACTGCCTTCTTAGATAGGTTCTTTCTATTGGAGTTGAGAAAATCCAAGGGTTTAGAGTTTATTAACTTGAGGCAGGTCAACTTGAGTGTGAAGGAGTATTCTCTCAAGTTTATTCAATTAGATAAGTATGCTCCTTATATGATAGATGATAGCTGATCTAAGATGAGTAAGTTTGTGTCTGGTATGTCTGAAAGTGTGGTCAAGGAGTGTAGGACTATAATGTTGATTAAGGAGATGGGCTTGTCTAGGTATATGGTCCATGCTCAACAGATTGAGGAGCAAAAGACTAAGAAGGGAGAGAGTGAGAACAAGGGGGCTAGAATGGGTAGCTTTAACTTCAATCAACCAAGGTCAGAAGGTGGTAACCATCCTCAGTTTTGTCAGAAATCTTTAGTCCTAACTCCATCTTCAGCCAGTGCTCTTATGTCCAAATTCAGAAAAGACAATCGAGATAGAGCGCCAGGCTCTAAGTCCCAAGACAATGTTAACATTGCTCAAACGAATCCTCTTTGTCAGAAATATGGTAGAAACCATCTGGGTATTTGTAGAGATGGTAGTGATATTTTTTTGGGGTGCAGCAAGCCAGGCCACAGGGTCAAGGATTGTCCAAAGAATGGTCAGCAGGGTCAGTCGAGTCGTCCCCCAGTTCTAGTCGGCCACCCAATTTAGTAGGGTGTCATTTCTAGTGCCACCAGTGGGCAACACCCAAATAGGCTCTATGCACTCCAGAAATGATGGGATCAGGAAATTTCTCCTGATGTGGTTACTGGTACGTTACAGGTCTTTTATTTACATATTTATGCTTTATTAGACCCTGGAGCTTCTCTTTCTTTTGTAACCCCTTATATAGCCGTCAACTTCGGAGTCAGTCCCAAAATTTTAGTAGATCCTTTCTTAGTGTCTACCCCAGTGGGTGTCTCTATTGTAGCCCGACGAGTATACAGGAACTACCCGATAACAGTTTCTTAGAAATTCACTTAAGTAGATCTTGTAGAGTTAGAGATAATGGATTTTCACGTCATTCTCAGCATGGATTGGCTCCACTCATGTTATGCTTCAGTTGATTGTAGAAACAGAGTAGTTTATTTTCAATTTCCAAATGAACCAGTCCTTGAATAAAGGGGTAGTACTATAGGTCTTAGGGGTCATCTTGTTTCGTACCTTAGGGAGAGGAAAATAATATCCAAGGGGTGTATTTATTATCTTGTCTGAGTCAAAGACTTTAATTCTAAAACTCCTAACCTTGAGTCAGTTTCAGTAGTGAGGTAATTTCCAGATGTGCTCCCTGAAGATCTTCCCGGAGTTCCTCTCGAAAGGAAAATTGACTTCGAAATAGACCTTCTTCCAGATACACAGCATATCTCTATTCCGCTATACAAAATGGCTTCAGCCGAACTGAAAGAGTTAAAAGAACAGTTGAAAGATTTACTATATAAGGGATTCATCATACCCAACATTTCCCCGTGAGGTGCACCAGTCCTATTCATGCGTAAGAAAGACGATTCTCTTAGAATGGGTATCGACTACTGTCAGTCATAATAAAAAACAAGTATCTATTTCCCCAAATTGATGACTTGTTCGACCAACTTCAGGGTGCCAATTAATTTTCTAAGATAGACCTCAGATTCATCTATCATCAGCTCAGAGTCAGAGAATATGACATTTTGAAAATAGCCTTCAGAACTCGGTATGGTCACTTCGAGTTTCTAATCATGTCCTTTGGTCTTATGAATGCCACAACAGCCTTCATGGACTTGATGAACCGAGTGTTCAAGCAGTACTTGGACATGTTCGTCATTGTCTTCACTGATGACATTCTTGTCTACTCCCGTAACGAAAATAATCTCGCAGACCACCTCAGAATAGTATTGCAGACTCTTAGAACCCATCAGTTATTCGCTAAATTCTGTAAGTACGAATTTTTCCTAAGATCAGTAGCTTTTCTTGGCCATATTATTTTTATTGATGGCATTAGAGTCGATCCTCAAAAGACTGGGGCGGTGAAAAACTATCCCAGAACCATCTCTCCATCAGATATTAGGAGTTTCTTGGGTTTGGCTGGCTATTTCCAATGGTTTGTTAAAGGATTTTCGTCTATTGCATCCCCCATGTCCAGATTGACTCAGAAGAAAGTTAAGTTTTAGTGGTCCAATTTTTGTGAGAAGAGTTTTCAGGAGTTAAAAACTCGACTAACTACAGCCCCAGGTTTGATATTGTCAGATGGTTCAGATAGGTTTATTGTGTACTGTGATGCTTCCAGAGTTGGGTTGGGATGTGTTTTGATCCAGAGGGGTAAGGTTGTGGCCTATGCCTCTAGATAGCTTAATCCCCATAAAAATAATTACCCTACCCATGATCTTGAGTTAGCAGTTGTTGTGTTTACCTTAAAGATTTGAAGGCATTATTTGTATGGGGTGCATGTTGATATGTTCACATATCACAAAAGCTTGCAGTATGTTTTTTTGCAGAAGGATTTGAATCTGTGTCAGAAGAGATAGTTAGAATTGTTAAAAGATTATGTTGAGTGTTTTATATCACCCGGGCAAGGCCAATGTAGTGGCAGATACCCTGAGTAGATTGTCTATGGGTAGTGTTGCTCATGTTGAGGAAGACAAAAAGAAGTTAGTTTAAGAAGTTCATCAGATTGCCAGATTAGGTGTTTGTTTGGTTGATTCAGCTGAGGGTAGCATTTGGGTTCAGAATAGTTCAGAATCTTCTTTGGTTGTGAAAGTGAAAGAAAAGCAGGATAGGGATCCTAGTCTAGAAAAGCTGAAGGAGTCAGTCAGAGATCAGAAAGTAGAGGTTTTCTCCCAAGGGGAAGATGGTGTGTTGTGTTTCCAGGGTAGAATGTGTGTGCCATATGTTGATGAGTTGATACAACAAATTCTAGCAGAAGCGCATGGTGCACGTTACTCTATTCATCCAGGGGATACGAAGATGTACTGCGATCTGCGGGAAATCTATTGGTAGAGTGGGATAAAAAAAGATATCGCAGAGTTTATAGCTAAGTGCTCCACATGTCAGCAGGTTAAGATTGAGCATCAGAAGCCAAGTGGGTCTATGCAGGAGTTTAGTATTCCCACTTGGAAGTGGGAGAAAGTGAACATGGATTTTGTGACAGGTTTTCCTTGTACTCGTCAGCGGCATGATTCAATTTAGGTTATTGTAGATAGGAAGATCAAATCATCCCATTTCTTGCCAGTCCATACTTCTTATTCAGCCAAGGACTATGCCAAGCTCTATCTCAGAGAGTTGGTCAAGTTGCACGGTGTTCCGTTATCTATCATCTCGAAAAGAGGTACTCAGTTTACTTTACTTTTGGAAAGCCTTTTAGAAGGGTATTGGTACCCAAGTTCACCTCAGTACAGCATTCCACCCTCAGACAAATGGTCAAGCAGAAAGTACCATTCATACTCTTGAGGATATGTTGAGAGTGTATGCAGTCGATTTTAAGGGCAGTTGGGATGACCATTTTTGTTTGATTGAATTTATGTATAATAACAGCTATCATTCCAGTATTCAGATGGCTTCATTTGAGGCTCTATATTAAAGGAGATGTAGATCTCCGATTGGTTGGTTTGAAGTAGGAGAAACTTCTTTAATAGGGCCTGACTTGGTATATGATGTTTTAGAGAAAGTATAGTTGATTAGGGAGAGGCTTAAGGTAGCCCAGAGCCGACAGAAATCTTATGCAGATGTGAGGAGGAAAGATTTTGAGTTTGAGATTGGTGATTTTGTATATCTGAAGATCTCTCCCATGAAGGGAGTGAAGAGGTTTGGTAAGAAGGAAAAGCTTAGTCCCCGATATGTTGGTCCTTACAGAGTTTTGAGTCATTTTGAAAAGGTGGCTTATGAGCTTGAGTTGCCTACAGACTTAGCATTAGTGCACCAAGTCTTCTATATTTCCTTGTTGAAGAAGTTGATTGGAGACCAAGCAGTTGTCGCACCTTTAGAAAGTGTAGATGTGAAGAATAGCCTTTGTTACGAAGAAATTCCAGTCGAGATCCTTGATCGACAAATTCATAGACTATGGAACAAAGAAGTTTCCCTAGTCAAAGTTCTTTGGCGGAATCAGTCCGTTGAGAGAGCCACTTAGGAAGCAGATATACAGATCAAGTACCCTCATCTTTTCTCCGTAAACTAAGACTCAGCTTAAGGTAACGATCTTCTTAGAATCTCTCATTCCCATGCTAAGTTTCATCTACATATTATTCTCTTGTCAGTCATGAATTCACAAAACCATTCCAGTCATATTTTATGTTCAGACTCAGTCATGTAATCATGTTTTCATCATGTATATTCAGCATGAAATCTCAGTTCCTCAGTGCTTTCAGTCTAACCAGTCTCATTCGAGGACGAATATTCTCAAGGGGGAGATATTGTAATACCCCCAAAATACAAACCAAAGCTAGAGTCATGTTTCAAGATGATGCATAGTACATTATGGTTCATGATAGCTTTATGAGTTATTTTGATGTATATTAAGGTATCAAATAACTCCAGTTGTTAGACGAATCAAAATATTCCTTATCGATTGAATTTCCAATAGGAATATTGCTTTAGTCAACTTCAAATAAGCATATTTTTGGATCTACTCAGAATTTTCCAGATCAATACCCACCAAGTTGTATAAAATTGAATTATCTTTCCAACGATACCAATTTTGCCAAAATCTGATACTCGGGTGAGAAGTTAATGCACTTTTAGAGAAAATAGTAGCTCAAAATGAGCAATACTGCGTCGCACCGATGTGGCATTTTGCAATTGTACTTTTCTAGTATGTCACCGAGATTACTATCATGCCACACCAAATTTCCAATCCATAGTCATCCGTTTACATAGACGCAACGCGATAGCACCGCGTCGCGCCAATGGATAAAATGAGGATTGTTCTTTTTCCAGTGGCCCGATGCGATTGTACCGCATCACGTCGGCAAGCAAAATTAGGGTTTTTAGTTTGCGATTTAATTTTCCAGGGACTGTTTGGTCATTTCCTAAAGCCCTAAATCCCTCCAAAACATGGGTTAAAACCCCAATAGCCTATTAGGTCATTATTTTATTCAATTTCTCCCAAATCAAAAGTAATCTCTTTCAAGAACAAATCCTAGCCTTAAAAATTCAAGATCAAACCTCAAGAATTCACCATCAATTCTCACGAATTCATCAACCCAGGTATGTTAAGTGTTCTTTCATGGGTCCCTTTCACCCATGGAGTCCAAGTATCTAAATTTAAATTTAAAGTTGTGATCTTCACAAGTTACCATGATTTTAAATTGTGATTTTACCCATGAATCTTGACTTTATACCATGCTTACATGAAATTATTGTTATTTATCAAACCCCACGTGTTTTAATGTTGTTATTCACTGATTTAAATCATGATTAAGTGTTATTAATGTTGAATTCATGCTATTACTCCAAGTTTTATACTATTCCATGATTAGATTAAACTATGAATACCAAGTGTTTGATGAAATGCCTACAAGAGTGAATTGTGAGTAAATGCTTTCATATTATGTCTCCAAAGTTTGGTACTATTCTACTATTACTACTATCGAGTCCTGGGGTATGAATACCTAAAAAACTTAGCTGTTTACTTAGTCTCAGTATCTTCAGATTAGTTTCAGAATATGTTAAGAGAATTATCTGTTCAGTCAGTCATCATAATCAGTTAAACTCAGAATAGTTCAGTCTTCCGAGTCAATTCAGTTAGGAGTAAGATTTAGCACCAAGAGAACCCAGGAATGGGGGATCACCTGCTAGTTGAGGGTGTAACCTTAGTAGCAGTCCCTATATTCCCGAACTACGTAGCCAACGTAGGTTGAGATGTTAACCTGCCAGTTGAGGGTTGATCTCATACGAGTACCTGCCAGTTGAGGGTAACCCTTAGTCCTTCGGGACAACGCTTTAGTAGATCCACATAGCTAGTGTTAGTACCCATGTCACGATACTGACACCTTTCCAACTGGGGTTATAGGTTAGACCCCAAACCTACTCATTGGGGCATATTGGTTAGATGATAGCTCCCACAGTCTCAGTCTATTAATCAGTTCAGTAATTCAATTTTAGCTGCTTGACCATAGCATACAGATATCAGTGACTTAGTTATCAGATTTTAGTATTTTAGTATTTACAGATTATATTAAGAACATGTTATATGCTTTGTCATGCATCCTCAGTACTTGTAGATTTCATGCATCCTCAGTACTTACAAATTTCATGCATCCTTAATATTTACAAATTTCACGTATCCTGAAAGTCTATAGATTTCATGCACTCTGTTCAGTATCATGTTATATATATATATATTCAGACAGTTATTATTCAATTTCATGAAATCATGCATATCAGCCAACCTTATTTAGCATACAAGTACATTCAAAGTACTGATCGTATACTCTTTTCTTGTGTTATGATGTATTATATCATAGGTTCGGAGGCTCAGTTCCCGAATCATACATAGACTTTCCAGATTATCAGCCGTAGCAGTGGTGAGTCCTTATATTTCGAGGAAAGACTATTTTATCTTCATGTTTCCAGTTTAGTAACTAGTTGGAGTTAGTTGGGGCTTGTCCCATCAACTCTTATTCAGGCAATTTAGAGGCTTTTGAACATTTTAGATAGTCAGTCGGTTTATTTTTATTTTAGCAGTTTTCAGACAGTTGTTTGCCAGATTCATGATTCAGTATTATTTTTAGTTGCTAAAACCTTATGACTTATCAATTGTTCTTTCTCATATGTTATTATATTATTCATTACTCACAGCAGGTACCATCTCATGGGTTAGATTGTGGTCCCTCGAGACTGTAAGAACCATGTGGCGCCCAGGGTGCACTTTTGGGGTGTTACAAAAACTCCTAGTAGATGACCTCGAATCAAGATTCTGACAGTGCCTCCAGCTCCAAAACAATAATTTTAGGCTAGGGGGACCCTTGGTTCAGGTCTCGAGGATTCCGAACTCATTTTGGGTTATTGGGCGGATTTTTTGAAAAATGGAATTATAGGTGTGGGGCACACATTTAGTAAATATGCTAGATGAAAGTTTTGATGGTTATATTGAGTCCAAAACACCAAATTTTGTATGGTGGCATATTTTGTATACACTCACGGGGTTTCAAACGAATCTCGAACACCCGGTCGAAGTCCATTCTGAACTTAGTAAAATCTGGTGCATCAGGTCACTGGTGTAATCGCGTAAACAAGGGTTTGATCACTTTCGTGATTACTTCATACGCGATAATATGTCTTTTAAGAAACGCTAGTCATTTGATCAGTAATCGCATACGCGATAACCAGTCCACTTAAGTGGATTTTGTGTAAGAGATATTGGGTTCGTGTACGCGATACTCGTTGCATATGATAGATTACATAACTGATATCAGATTCACATAAGTACCGATTGCGTAAGCGATAGGGGTGTTGCTTAAGAGACACCTGGCACTATTTAATTTCCTTCTTCCAGCTGATTTTCTATTACTTCTTCTACTATTTTTATGCTAAATTGAGAGCTTAAAGAGAGGGAAAGTGGGAAACATCCAAAAAAGTTGAGGCAAATAAACCTAACTCTTTTTGGTCATTTCCCATCAAGTTTCCCTTTAATCGCCATACTAATTCATGGTAAAGTTCTTACAAATTAGGGATTTAATTCCTAAATTTTGAGGGTTAATTGAGATCCGATTTGTTCTCCATTTGTGCTTAATTTTTACCATAACTTCCTTGCCTTTAAGATAACTCATGATGGATTCAATTTTGGATTCTATTTGCGGGCTTCGTGGGTTTGTTCTTGATTGAAATTTGACCCAACCCTTAAAATAGCAATATGGGTCTCGCTTGACTCTTAATGATGTGTGGATTATGAGTTTGATAGAATGACAACGTTTTGAGATCGTGGAGTGAAGACGGATGTTTTATGGATGATTCAAGGACTTCCAATTCGATATCAAGGTAGGTTTATGTCTACTTTTCTTCTTAAGATGGTGTTTGATATGTGTTGTATGTTAAATAAGGATGTTAGGATTTGATTATGGGTAGAACACCATGACTTAGTTTAGTTTATGAGTTGGGGCTAGAAGGGTATTTGACTCTTAAGTTGGAATACTTATTATACATCTATAATCCTATTAACTTCTTTATAGATAAAGCTAATTCATAGTATAATGATGAGGTTATTCTAGATATGGGATAGGATTTAGACGTTGAAAGCATGATTAGTCTTCTTTGGATGGTCTAGGCTATCTTGGAACCTTAACTTAGGTGAAATTACCTTATTAGCTCATGTTCTAGGAGGAATTGTTATCTTTGGGTTAATCATGACTTATTTATCATCTAAAAGTGGATGTGGATACCTTAGCCTATTCAAAGGTAAAAATCACCTAAGTATGTATTTTGGGGATTAGGAGTGGGCCCCTCTGGTGCACCTTAGGTCAAGAATTGTGTTGGCTCTTGTAGAATTATACGTATGTTAACATGTTAGGCATAATGAGACTGATGAACATTTAGTATAATATTTAATATATTACTCGATGGATTGTGATTGTTCCTCTTGGATCATGATGTTATGGTTATGCCATATATATATACATATATATATATTTGGGCCTAAGGCCATAATTATGATGTTGTAGTTATTCTGGACATACTATTGAGCCCAAGGATGTGTTTATGATATATGATGGATTCCAGGAAGTGATTATCCTTAAGAAGGTAGTGATTACCTAAGTATGTATTTCGAGAATTAGTAGTGGGACCCTTCATCTTACCTTAGGCTAAGATCTGTGTTGGCTCTTGTAGAATTATATGCATGTTAGCGTGTTATGGCATTTGGATTCGTTATGGTAGTATAGATTATATCTTGGTATTCATTCTTACATGTGCATTGCCTGTCACCAGTATACCCTATATCTATCATCCTTATGGGGGTTCCATAGGTATAGGTATGAGTGATGCTCACAATACATAGTATGGAGCTTGTACCTACCAGCCTTATGGGGGTTGCATAGGTATAGGCTCGAATTATTGTTCGCTGAGTGTTGATTGAACCTTCTGAGCCTATGATGATGGTGGTTTATGAAAGACCCAATTATGTATTGTTTGTCTAAACTAGCCGATTGCATTGTATTATTATTGTTATTGCTATTATGGTTAGCTAGTGACAAGTTGATTATTGGATTGGTACTTAGATCTGAGGTATAATTCTTGTTCTTACCTTACAGTTATATTATCCCGAATAATTATCCATTAGTTAGGCATTATGGTTTAGACCTTGATACTCTGTTCCCTTTCTTTATGATTGCTTTATTATGGATAACTATCTCATGTTTAGACACATGGATTAGAGACCCTAATTATATTAGCACTATTTACTACTATGACTAGGAGACCTGGAGATACTAGTGTGATTACTTAACTTGTACCCTTGAGTTAACCTTATTTATAAACATATGTATATCTATCTATATGTAGCTATGGTATTACCATATATCCCTTTCTTCCTTTATTTACTCATGTTGTATATTCATTCCTTGGCCTTCTATACTATTATATATCCTATTTTTGCTCGTTATTCAAATATTAGATAGTGATATATGGTATAGTGTTGAGGTTCTCAAGTATGGCTAGAAGGGGTAATTCATCCTTAATACCTACTTAGCCTTATCATGTTAGTTTCTTAAATATGAATAGGATAGTTTATCCTTATTATCTCATTAGCTTTATTATGTATTTTTTCAGATATTTGAGTGTATCTTACATTCCTATTTTATGCTATTTATATGTGCATTATATTTGGAGCTTAGTAGGCAATTGCCTACTGAATACCACATGTTGGTACTACACGTCTGCAGCCTGTATATTATAGTATGGGTCCTCGTCGTGTTGTGTGTGTCGTGCAAAGTAGCTATGGTTCGGAGACATAGGGTGAGGTCCAGGCATTTGGAGTATTGTTATTCTCCCTCTCATGTACTATACTAGTCTCTATATTGTATTTAAAGTTGGATTATATTAGTATATTTATTTGGTACTTTATTTTGTAGTCTTATCATGTTAGAAGATCTTGTACTGATTCCACTAGGTTTTGGGACTATCTTTTGTATTTTAGCCTTTTTGTTTCATCTATTTTTACATTTTTCCTTTATTTCCTTGGTAGTCCATTACTAGTAGTTCCGGACTACGAGTTGTCTTGCCTACTAGTGAGTTATGGTAGGCGCCATCATGACCTGAGAAATTGGGTCGTAACAAATTAGTATCATAGCCTAGGTTTACTGGTGTATTGGTACAAGAGCTAAGTGTCTAGTAGAGTCTTGCAGATCGAGGCAGAGACATTCTTATCCTATCTTTGAGAGGCTACAAAAAATTCTTAGGAAATTCTATTCTTGACTCCTTTCCGTGTGTATGTATCTCTATGAACCTCACATATATTCTTTGACTCTATTCTAACCCAGATGGATGATGCAAGGTTGTCTATAGATGAGGATGAGACTTTGGCATATGTTTCTAGAGCTTCAGTGCAGCATCAAACCAGGGAGTCGGGGATGAATGTCAATGATCTTTAGTGTAGGTCATAGAAATTGGGGCCAATCTAAGCTCTGGTGAAGCTCGTTACTACTTCAGTCTTTCAAGATTCAGTATTGGGGATCATGAGCTTTCTAGCATATACCTCACATCCAATGATGACATCTAATTCATCGAGCAGTTTTTAGGCTGCAGTTAGGTTTGGTGGTGTTCATTAGGGTTCCTTATTGGTTTTAGAGTATGACATTGGGTTTATTCAGTGGGATAGACATATTCTTATGCTATATCCTTTTAGGCATAATATGGTGTATGGATTTATCCAAAGATTAGCATTGTTGCTCCATTTGGCATTGGAGTATTTGATAGCAGCTGGTTTCTCTTTCTCTTAAGTTGTTGACCATGTGAGGGCTATAGAAAAAACATGTATTGAGACTTATGGAGGTAGTGGTAAGAAGCCATGTCATTTATATAGTGCTATTGGTATTATACTGGGGGTAGGGATCCTCCCGATGGAGAAAATCTTTACTTACAGCCTATTGGTTCTATACGGGTGGCATTTTAGACTTTGGGCGGCTCTCAGGTTAGTCGTGGTGGTCGCAATGGGCATAGTTGTGTTTGATATGGGTCTTAAGGACATGGTGGCCATTTAGGATCAGGAGGGGCAGTACCTTGGAGTATTCCATGAGCTTATTTTGGTTGTGGTAAAATGGGACATTGGTCTAGAGAGTGTCCAGATGGGAATTAGTTGTTCAAAAAGAGTTAGCATATGTTCCATGCTAGCCTAGAGTTCCTGAATTGTGTTATGATTACGGGAAAGATGGTCATTGTCGTAGATAGGTCCCTTGATATCAGTTGGTCAGCCAGTTGGGATCAACTTATGTTTCTCGCCAGGTTAAGGATTCAGGGGTTTGCTATGACTGCAGAGAGATCAGCTACCAGTCCAGAGAGTGTCCCCGACATTGGATTGTTGGTCATTCAACTTATTTAGATTAGTCTTGTAGTGTTGTGGCACCTTCAGTTAAAGGCAGTATGCTTGGTGCCTCAATTGATAATTCAGTCGGTCAGTCCGAGTTTAGACCCATTCAGATTTGTTGTCCCTCAGCCCCGTCAGGCATGTGACTCTGGATTTCCCATGATGAGTGTGCTTTTATTTCCTACCTTAATCGCTTTATTTGTGTGTATTGGGGTTCTCATACCCATCGATGATAATATATCTTAGTAGTTTTATATTGGTTTTTATGTACCTGGATATAGAGTTCATGATTATATGACTACCCCATAGATGATTTCTTTTAGTAGTGGTTGGAGTAGATCTGTATTGATATTTTCTCCCCAAGGGTGTAGCATTTGGGTTCAAGTCCTATTTACCTTGGCATGTTGGCCTTATTAAGTCCCTAGAGTGGTACTTGCCATTGATTTTTGTTTTTGGTACCACCTATTTCCTTATATTAATGTTTGCATAGCTGTTGTTATTATTGTCATTATTGGTGTAATTGATCCTTTCTTGGTAGAGGGCTAGACTATTAGTATCTAGCTATAATTTTCCCTTCTTTGCAGTTCTTTCTTTGTTGTGATTTTGTTTTTTCAGATATGTTTTGATTTTGGCTCAACATGATTCAGTAAAGATATATCTGATTTGGATAGTAAGGTCGACGTAAATATTTGGCCTTATTCAGGCTTGTTGGCTCAGTTTTTGATTTGATACCTTGGAATGACGGTCTGGAGGTTATGATAAATTTAGAGTATGGATTCTTACCCGTCTTTAGGCTTAGTTTGGGTAGTTGAGATCGAGTGGTTCAACTTTGGCATTAAGAATGTAGTTTGGATTCATAAAGCTTGGTTGCAGCCTTTATTTTCAGATTTGTCTCAATTGGGATTTCACCTATAGGCTAGCTAAGCCTACCCTTTGTCTACCTTTTTTATCTTCTTCAGTTTAGATGAATTATGGTTGATAGGTGTTCAGATGATAGTCCGTAGACATGGTATTGGTTCCTTTAGCGTTGACCTCAGGTTTTTTATTTTTGTTGAGATTTTTAGATGATATACTCAGCAGGAGTAGTATGCTTGATTTGGATTCAAAATGGCTTTACACTAGGTTGATGAGACATCCTGGAACGGACTGCTCAGTGGTGATTAGTTGTGCTTCAGACCTTTGGCTTCAGATTCGAAGGTCATTCAAACTAGTTGTAGCAATGGCATAGATTTCAGACCTTGGTTATTTCTATTTGTATTCCCAAATAGTGCTTTATGTGCTTATTCTCATGGTTACCATTATTGATTTTTAGTAGAGCATCTTTCGTTCTTCGAGTTTACTGTGATGGGATTGTGCAGACAGGACTCATGTAATTTTCTTCCTAATTTAGAGTGAATAGAAGGTATGGAAAGACAAAAGAAGATTATAATTGGAATTGGTAGCATAACTCATGCCTTGGTTTGCCTTTGGCTTGGATGAGTTTTTGTTTGAGTATGTTAGTATCGGTGTGATATCAGTGTGCCATAAATTGGATATGCATACATTAGCCTTCCTCGGTTCAGTTAGTGTCCAGTTGGTGGTTGATGTTGAGTTTTGTTTGATGAAAAGTAAAGCAATAAAGTTGGTTAAAAAGGGGATACCTGTGGCAAAATCCCTTGAAAGTGTTGTCTTATCTTAGAGGCTATCTGGGAAGTCATGGTCGGAGCATGCTGGCCCAGTATCTCCTATCGAGCTTTTGAGATCTTTCTATCCATTGACTTTTGCAGATGAAATTCCTTTTAGTAGTGGATATTGTAATGACCCTCCATGTTATTTCATTAATTTATGTGCATTTCTAATATTTTGAGCCTTTCCACAGCGGCTAAATGTCATTTATGACCTGCCATAATTGTCAGTTCGGTGATCGAATAGTTTGTTTAGATTTTAGGCTCATTTCCATGTTTTGGAACTTTTGCCGTTTAGGATTTGGTCTCGGACCAAAACTCCTAGTAAATAACCTTGGATGAGGATCCCGAGAGCAGCATCAACTCCAAAACATCGATTTTAGGCTAGAGGGACCCTTAGTTCATATCCCGAAGCTTTCGAACTTATTTTGGGCTATTGGACAGATCATGTGAAAAATAGAACAATAGGTGTAGGCCCCATATTTACTTGAACCAATCTCGAATGAAAGTTTTAATTGTTCCATTGAGTCCGAAACATCGAATTTGATATAGTAGCATATTTTGTTTATGCTCACGGGGTTCCAAACGAATCCCAAAAACCTGGTCGAAGTCCATTCTAGACTTAGTAAAATCTGGTGCATCAGGTCACTGGTGTGACTGTGTAAGTGAGGGTCTGATCACTGCATATGCGATAATATGTTGCTTAAGCGACACTAGACATTTGGTCAGTAATCACAAACGCGATAACCAGTTCGCTTAAGTGGATATTGCGTAAGCAATATTAGGTTCGTGTACACAATACCCATCCCATCTTCTAGATTGCATAAGCGATATCAAAGTTGCGTAAAAGACGGTCACATAAGCAATGGTCGCGTAAATGATAGGGTTGTCGCGTAAGCAATGTTTGCATAAGCGACAGGGGAATCGTATAAGCGACGGTCACGTAAGCGACAGGGGTGTCGCTTAAGCGACACCTGACACTATTTAAATCCCTTCTTCCAACCGATTTTCTATCACTTCTTCCTTCATTTTTACACTAAATTGGGTTCTCAAAGAGAGGAAAAAATGGGGAATAATCCGAATAAGTTAAGGTAATCAAGACTAACTCTTTTTGGTCCTTTCCCATCAAGTTTTCCTTCAATTTCCATCTTAATTCATGGTAAAGTTCTTAGAAATTAGGGATTTAATTCCTAAACTTTGAGGGTTGATTTGAGACCCGATTTGTGCTTCATTTGTTTTCAAATTTTGAGCACAACTTTCTTGCCCTTTGAGAGACCTCATGATGGGTTAAATTTTAGATTTTGTTTGTGGGCCCCACATGCTGGTTCTTGATCTAAAATTTGACCCGGACCTTAAAATAGAAATATGGGACTCGTTTGACTCCTAACAACGTGTAGATTATGATTTTGATAGTGTGATAGAATTTTGGGATCGTAGAGTGAACACGGATGTTTTGTGGATAATTTAAGGACTTGTGGTTCGGCATCGAGGTAGGCTTCTTTCTACTCTTCTTCTTAAGATGGTGTTTGATATGTGTTGCGTGCTAAATAGGAATATTAGGATGTGATTATGGGTAGCACACCATGACTTATTTATTTATAAGTTGGGGCTAGATGGGTATTTAAACCTTAAGTTGGAATACTTATTATACTTCTATAATCCTATTACCTTCTTTATAAATAGAGCTAATTCGTAGTATGATGATAAGGTTATTCTACATATGGGATGGAATTTAAACATTGGAAGCATGATTAGTATGATTAGCCTTATTTGGATTGTTTTGGCTATTTTGAAATTATAGTTTAGGTGAAATTGGCTTAGTTGCTCATGTTCTAGGAGGAATCTCTATCTTTGGGCTAATCATGACTTATTTATCATCTAGAAGTTCATGTGGATACCTTAGCCTAATTAGAGGTAGAAATCGCCTAAGTATGTATTTTGGGGATTAGGAGTGGGGCCCTCTGGCTCACCTTAGGCTAAGACCTGTGTTGTCTCTTGCAGAATTATATGCATGTTAGCATGTTAAGCATAGTGAGACTAATGAACCTTTAGTATAATTTTTAATATATTACTTGGTTGATTATGATAGTTCCTCCCTAAATCATGATGTTATGGTTATGCCGGATCTATATAATTGTGAGTAAGGTCGTGATTATGATGTTGTAGTTATTTTGGACATAGTATTGGTCCCAAGGCCGTGTTTCTAATATTGGTTGGATTCCCGAAGTAACTATCCTTGAGGAGGCAGTGGTCGTAGTCTATAGACATATTGATGCTTATAATGGTATTGTGTATATACTGGTGATGGCAGGCATAGATTTGGTACATTCATGATCACATAGATAGTAAACAGTACGATTCCGACTAAAAATATAATTTTACTACTCTTCTTCTAAAAAAAGGATTTGTTTACATACTTTACTTTTAAAATGGATTTCTTCATAGTGGGAGTCATATCATTTTAATGAATAACTACGAGCATTCAAGACTAATAATAATGATCTTAGAGATTTAACCGAGATAGATTCTAGTCCACAGTTTACTACTACTATTGACCCCAATCGTTAGAGATTTCGACCCTTTCTACACTCCTATGATGGTTTAGTCTCAGAGTTACCCTGAGCAATGGATTTATGGTTTTACACTCTTTTATCCATGGTTCTATTCGTGTACTTATATATATACATATACATATATGGTTGCTTTATTATGAATAATTATCTCATGTTTAGACATATGGATTAGAAACCCTGATTATATTAGCACTAGTTCCTACTATGACTAGGAGGACTGGAGATGCTAGTGTGATTACTTAACTTGTACCCTTGAGTTAACCTTGTTTATAACCATATGTATATCTATCTATATGTAGCTATGGTATTACCATATATCTCTTCCTTCCTTCATTTATTCAAGTTGTATATTCATTTGTTGGCCTTGTATACTATTATATATCCTCCTTTTGCACGTTATTCGAATATTGCATAGTGATATATGGTATAGTGTTGAGGTTCCTAAGTAAGGCTATAAGGGGTAATTCATACTTACCTCCTTAGTCTTATCATGTTAGTTTCTTGAATATGAATAGGATAGTTTATCCTTATCATCTTCTTAGCTTTGCTATGTTAATTTTTTGTATATTTGGGTGTAATTTACATTCCTGCTTGTATGTTATTTATATTTTCATTATCTTTGGAGCTTAGTTGGTAGTTGCTTATTGAGTACCACGTGTCAGTACTCATACTACACTTCTGTAGCCTGCATATCATAGTATGGGTCCTCAGCATAGTTATTTGCATCATGTGAAGCAGCTGTGGTTCGGAGACATAGGGTGAGCTCCTAGCCTTTGAAGTATTTCTATTCTCCCTCTAATGTACTAGAATAGTCCCTATATTATATTCATAGATGGGATTTATCAGTATATTTATTTGGTACTTTATTCTGTAGTCTTATTATGTTAGAAGCTCTTGTACTGATTCCACCAGGTTCAGGAATTATCTTCTGTATTTTAGCCTTTTCGTTTCATTTATTTTGCATTCTTCCTCTATTTTTCTTGCTAATTTGTTACTAGTTGTTCCACACTATGGGTTAGCTTGCCTACTGATGAGTTATGGTAGGTGCCATCATGACCTGAGAAATTAGGTCGTGACACCTTCAAGACTATGCTTGTGAGGGATTGTCTATGAATTCTGCTTTGGGAGCATTTTCTCATGAACCTACAAAAGACAAGTATTGGCACAAGGCAAGATGCTAGTACCATGGTTAGCCTGTAACAAAGGTTTGGGATTGACAAGTTCCAGAACTAGGTTTTCCTTGTCCTCCTCCTCCAACTCATTCATTGGCTCAGAATTCTCATACAACTCCCCTTCTTGGACCAAGTTCTTCTCCACTTTCTCAATTTTTTCTCTCTTAAGTGCTTCTTTGAGATCTCTCTTGATCACTTGATAGGATGTCAAAGGCATATGATTATTCTTTTGTCTTCAATACGCTTCTCCTTGTAGGGCATCTTCTCTTGCATCCTTGATTTGGCCATTTAAGTTTGGTTTAGTGGTACTTGGGGTGGTGCATTTAATTTTGGTAGAGCTTGAAAGTTTTGTGGATTGGAAGGAGTAGAGAGAATGGAGTTTAGACTACCCATCATGTTGGTCATACTCCTATTCATGTTTGACAAACTTCCTTGGAGTGTGGTAATTTGACCTTCCATGGATTCCATTCTACGATTCAAGGATTTGATTGTCGTTAAGCTCTTATTTGAAGTGCTTACATCTATAGCTTGTGGTGTTTCACCATTCGGATCCATGGTACCTATTAATAAAAGACACTAAACACAAACAACAAATAAGTTAGCATTAAGAAATCAACCGCACAACCTCTACTCACTATTATTTGCCTCACAAAGAGTCACTAGCGGTGAAAGATCGTTTCTACTCGAATGAAAGACATGGTGTTAATTGTTACTCATGGTGAGAATGAATTCTTGTTTGAAGAAGAATATGTGACAAACATGAACTTGAATCAAGAAATAACAATGAAACAAAATGAGAAAAACACAAAAAGAAGAGACTCTAAGACTAATTAATCAACTAAGTAGATTAAATACTCATTGTTAATTAGTTTAGGAAATAAGAAATGAAATTAAGAATCAAGAAATGGAATTAGGATGTTGGAACCTGAGTGAATATCGAATTTGGAATGGTTGAGGTGCGTTTGGTGTAGGTGCAGGCGCAGATGGGATCTAGCCTCGCAGGTGGAGGTTCACAGGTCAATTCTAGTACAGATGGTTGTCACCTGCATTGGTGACCTGCGTAAGCATGTGCGGGAACAGATGCCCTGAAAAGAACACCTAAAGCTTTTGAGTTTTTAGCCTTTTGTGGGCCCTCTTGCACTTTCTCTCTTAGAATATTCCTTCATTTTTGGATATTTCTTAGTACTAACACCTTTTCTTGCTTCTTTTGGCTCCTTTTTGGATCTAACAAAAAGTTTTTGATAAATCTTCCTCTTGAAGATGTGAATTTCTTCAAGAAATCAAAAAATTTCAAACAAACTCATTTTTGCTTGAAATTGCACAAAACTTCAAATTTATATTCTCTTCAACGTGGAGAACACCTTCCAATAATTTTATCCTTCAAACCCACACCAAAATTTTCAGGTTTTCAAACTCACTTACAATTTTCTTCAAACTCTAAACTCAAAAATGGTGGATTTTTCAAACCTCTCCAAATAACACCAAATTTTAGATCTAGGGTTCCTTTGATATTGGAAACACTTTCCAATCGTTTTTATTTTTCAATTCCAATCCAAAATAAATATATCTAAGAACCCATTTTCAAATTTCTTCAAACTTAAGCTCAACAATGGGGTTTTCTTCAAAACTACTCAAATCAACCTAATTTTTTTAGATTTCAGCTCTATTAATGGTAGAGAAAACAAATCTAGTGTTTAAACTACAAAACAATTCAAAATCACAAAAATATTTTAGGGTTTTTGATAAAAAGAAAAATCAAGATTTTTTATTTGTGATTTCAATATCACAATCCAAGAGTAGAATCATGAAAATAATTCTAAGTTCGACTCTGATACCAAATAATGATGAACAAAATACGAAAAGAGAAACAAATGTAAAAAAATACAAGAGTAAACTAAGATAACGAAGGAAAGAAATAAAGATAGATAGAATGCCACAAACATAGGAAAATCAAAGAAAGCAAAGGGAGTTTCAAACCCTAAAACCTCTATTGAATTATTCTACAAAGCATAAATTCTTTTACGTAAACCACGAGGAAATCGATCTCCCACGTAATCAATATTTCATAATGATAGTTCAAAACAAGCTAATCCTAGCTCTCACACTCTCACGTGTATATCTCATCATAATTCAACAAAAACTAAGAAAAATGAAAGAGACCTATTACTAGTTATAGCCATGAGCTATTATTACAAATATGATCCCAAAAGTGATCAATTTTTAAGAAATTGGGCAACTTCCCATGCAGATAGGGCACTTGATGGCGCATGTCAGGGCGCAGGTGATATTCCCTCCCATCTGCTGGTGAATGTTGGGGCGCATGTCACCTCAGCATGTTGTCTAACTCTTCTTTCCTCCCCAGCAACTCCTTCAATGGCTTCTTTGACTCCAAGCTATAATCCACATGTGGTATTGTACTCTTAGAGGCTTGAAAAGGGTCCTCTAAACGTGTCCTTACATCCTTAAAATGATCATGTCTTGGATCCCTGTGTGTTGGCCTTGATTATAGATCTTAAGAGAGGTTAATGCCGATTTGGCTTGTTTCAGTCAAAGACTTGACCTCAATGTTATAAGTTATAAGGAGGGTAAATTACCATCCGCAAAAGATATGGAAGGACTACTATACATCTCCCATATTTAATTGTTGTACATGAGAAGACTTAGATAACAAATAAAATACTCTTATCATGTCTCTTTCTTATGAAAAAACAGTAGTAGTTAATATGAAAAATAAGAATAACTACTAGTTACAAATTCAAATAATTATAATTGATAATCAAAATTTCTTTACACGGTGAATATATAAATTAGTTTTTTTTTCAAATAAAGATTACTAGTACTCTCCTCATCCTATTTTATGTCACTATCCCTTGGTATTTGTCTGATCAATCACACTGATAGCTTCAACAGTTCACTGAAATTTATGTGAATGATCGTGACAGCTCTTCAAATCCTATTCAGTCTGATTAGATATGTCACTAAAGCAAAGTGATTCCACTCTGTCTCTCTTTTCCTTTCAGATTTCGAGGATAAGCCCTTTTTTGGAACATGTAAAGGCTTTACGCTTTAACTCACCTTCACAACTCTAGGTGTCGTCGCGTCTAAGTTATCATTCTTTTTCCACTGTCTGGTTTAGACTGTATATAAAGCTTGAAAACAAATAAAAGATTTTGACATATAACTTAAATAATATATGTGATATATCAAAATTACCCTTAATTTTAATAATTAATAGAACTCATCAAAAGTTTCACATGTCTTTTATAAAAAGATGAACTTTAAAATTTCATATTTTGTATGAGGTGCACATTTACAGTATGATATATATTATATTATTATATCTTATAAGAGGGAACGGCAAGGAGAAGCTGGCAGGTCTCCTTCAACATGTCTGCTTCTCCTGCCTGCTTCATAAGTTACTTCCTCCGTAATTTTATTATGTCATGTCTAATTAATTATTATAAGTTATTTATGTATTAGAAAATTAATAATATTTAATAAAAAGTAAAATAGATATTTATGATATGTCTGCTTCAACTTCTTCACCCATAATTTGACTGTATCGCCCATAGTTAATTATTATGATTCATCTAAATATTAAAAAATTATTATAAAGTCATCTAAGTATTAAAAAATTTAAAATATTTAATGTTAAATTTATTTAACGTTTTATATGAGACCCATTTAATTTTTTCTCGCATGTATTTTTGTATAGTAATTTTGTTGTACCACTTCTAATTAGGCATGTCTGTTTCGTTGTTTCAATCGTGATTTTACTATGTCACTCCTAATTAATTATTATGACCATTTAAGTATTGTATCAATTAATAATATTTTATAAAAAAAGATAAAATAGATATAAAATGTTAAGTTAATCAAAAAAATCTCACAAGTATTTTTTATAGTAACTTTGCTATATCACTTCTAATTAGTTGTTGTGAGTCATTAAGACATGTCTGCTTCGTTGCTTCAATCGAAACTTTATCATATCATCCATAATTAATTATTATGTTCATCTAAGCATTATGACACTTAAATTGAAATAGAAGAAAAAATATTACACATCACAATAATTTAAAACTTAAATTATTTAAAAAATATAATTGACTATCAATGCCACAAAAGTTTGGACAACGAGAGCGATATATATTATTTAAAAATTACATAAAAAGTATTATAGATTACAATAATTAACAGCTTAAAATATCTATAAAAAAATCTGTTATATATTTTAAAATAATATTGTAATTCACAATAATTAAAATAAAAAATTTAAAAAATATTTATTGGGCTCGTGCCTTGCACGGGCTATTAGCAACTAGTAGACTCACAAGAATTTAATGTATTTGATATAAATTTTATACATTTATTAAAAAAATTTAAGGTACTATAAATATTTAATTATAAGTCCAACCTATATATAATATAAAGGAAGGTCATAGAGGAGGTGACGTGGCATTCTCTATGGCCTCCATTCATATTTTTCTTTTATCTCCTTTTTTGGGAATTTTTCCTAAATTTTCTTAATTATTTTATTTTAGAAAAAATCATCTCCATAACTCACACATTTACACCTTCATAAATTCTAATCTTAATTAATAATAATAATATTCATAACTCTTATACCTTTCATGTTCATAACCCCTATTCATAACTCTCATATCTTTCATGTTCATAACCCCCTATTATTGCATTAAAAATTACTCTCAATGGTATGCCAATATAAGAGCCTTAAGAAATCAGAGAAGAGAAATTATCAGGATTCAATCTCTTTCAAGAATTTTCTCGTATGTGTAGTCTATAATTTTAGTATTACATTGTTGGAGTACTATAGGGCTTTGTTGGAGTAACTTTCTTCTAGGCTATATTGGAGTAACTTTCTTCTAGGCTATATGTTGGAGTGACTTTCTTTAACCATTTGTAGTTTATAATTAGTAGATTCTTTGTAGTCTTGTATTTGTTCTTATTCTAATTTTATTAGAACTATTGTTGTAGATACTTTTGTTATAGATGATGATGAAGATTAACATTATGAATTATTTTTCTTGTCCTCAACTCATTATGGTTATGAGACATACCATAGAACAGTAAAGTTTATGAGGTAAGGCAATTAAAAAGAATATTACTCGAGATACACTTTAAATTGCAACGTCATTTTAGTATTTTCATATTATTAATTTATAAAATTACAAGTTTTTTGCCAACAATTTTTTCCCCTTTCATGCTACCGATTTTTTCTCTTTTGCTCTTAAGATCGGACCAACATACAAATATAATAGATTATTGAGATGATAATGCTCTAATTATCGCTATTTAAAAAAAGAAATTAGTTATATGTATGAGGCATTTCTTCCTTACAATTTGATCCCTGCTCGGATGCCTCTGTAAGCTTTCCTCTTCAACTTATAATTATAGCATTTTCTAAAAAATTATTTGCTTAGTTAACTATTCTTGTATTTTTTAAAATTTTATGTTTTGTTTCGATAAAGTTCTCTTTTTGTGTGTCAAGATTATTTTCCTAACTAGAAGCAGGGAAAGGAAGTCAATGCATGCATTTGTGTTGCTTAAGGAAGTATGCATTTATCTTTTCGCAATCATGTGAATTAACTTAATAAACCTATTGATAAAAGAGGAGACTATAATATTAGTTTGTAATTTTATACTATATTTCATTCATAAGGAAGTGTTCATTATTATGTAAAAATTCATAAGAAAATATATTAAATAGGGACAATTCGGTGCATAAGCTTCCGCGGGAGGGGGGATAGGGTGATTCGAGAAAAGATTGGAGAGCAATAGTCTATTATACACAATCTTACCTTGCTATGTAAAATCAATCCATGTAACATTAGTTTACAATTTTCCTGTATACTATATTTCAATTCATACAAAAATGTTTACTGCTATGTAAAATTACGGTCATGTAATACCTCGTACTTCTACCTAGCTTGAAATCGTCCCAAAAATATTAGAAACTTACTTTGAAATATGAATCCATTTTTGTACACGTGGAATTTTTAAGATTTTCAACGATACCAATTTCGTCCAAATTCGGTATCGGAGTAAAAGGTTATGAACGTTTTACTCAGAGCTGTCAGAATCGCCCAGGTGTGACGGCCAGGTTGACGGACCGTCGATCTAGCGACGGACCATCGCCTAGACCGTTGCAGCCAAGGCAGTGAGTCAACCTTCTGGATAAAGTGTGACGGATAGGTTGACGGATCGTCGAACTTGCGACGGACCATCGCCCAAGCCATCGCTATAAGGCAGTGAGTCTTTTTTTTGGTCCACGTATGACGATCGAAATGACGGACCATCGAGCCAACAATGGACCGTCGTACAAGCTGTTGCAGGTCTCGTTCAGCGAATTTTAAGTTGTTTTTAAATGGTATTTGGGTTTTTTTCCACCCATTTTAACCCCTAATTATATCAGACCAAGGCTCATAAGTTCATTATTCATTCACAACATCAAATTAGGGTTTTCTCTCAAAGATAATCCCTAAGAACAAGATTCAAATTCTTCTTCAAGAAACCAAGAAATTCAAGTTCTTCAAGTCCAAGAACTTCAAGAAACTCACAATCAAGGTATATCATGTGCTGATTCATGGGTCCCTTTCACCCATGAAGCTCAAGAATCTCTTTTAAAATCCATGATTAGGGTATTTGTGAATGTTCATGATTTAAATTGAATTGAAATTCATGTCCATGTTGTGGTGTGATTTTGATTCATGTTTTAAAATACATATTCCAATGATTGACCCTAGTATGTGATGATTTGCATAATAACCATGATAAGTCCCCTTCAAATTACAAGTTGATTGATGTATCCATGATTATTAGATGTGTTGATGATTTTATAACCAAAGCATGCTCCCCATCTGTTTGATTAAATGCCTATGTGAAAGAAAAGTGTCATACTAGTATGATAATATGAAATCCCCATTCATGTACAAGTTTATGCATATCAAATGTTTGATAAAATGTCTTACTTAATTAATTATGGATTGTTGATGTTAGTCATGTATTCAAGAAAGTCATGTTTTGTCAGTTTCTTTCCATAGAGTCTTGGGTGTACTTGTACCCGAAAAATATAGTTGTGTGCCTAGAGTCGGTATCATGTTTTCACGATATCCTCAGTCAAGTCATGATCCATAGAACTCAGTCAGTCATGTGACTCAGGAAATCCCAGTAATACAGTAATCTCAGTACTATTCCGTCAATCAATGAAACTCAGTTAATTCAGTTCAGTAATTCATGTTCAGTGTTTATTCAGATGGGAGTAGGAATTAGCACCGAGTGAACCCAAGGATGGGAACTCACCTGTTATATGAAGGTGTGATTCTTAGAAACAATCCTTGCATTTCAGAACTACGTAGCCAGCGTAGGTTGAGACATCATAGCTTGCTATATGATGGTAGATGAGGTGGCTTAACCTGTTATGTGAGGGTTCCCACCGTTCTCACTAGAGTTACCTGTTATATGAGGGTTACTCACAAATGTCCTTACCAGTGGCGCGATATTGACACCTTTCCAATTGGGGTTACAGATTGGACCCCAACTCATCCATAATGGAGTATTAGGGGCATGTAGGTTAGATAACTACTTCCCACAGTTTCAGCGACAGAAGCAGGACTGTCAGATACAGTCAACTCAAAACAGTACGGAACTCAGCTAGTTCTATCAGAAACTAGACTTTCAGATACAGTAGCTCAGTATCAGTTATTTTAGTTATACAGTTATCAGTATCTCATGTTATCAGTACTCAGATTCAATAATCATGTTATCACGAACTCAGTTACAGTTATTATGTATTCATACATATATTCTCACGTTCATGTTGTCCAGTCAGTTAGTATAGTTCATGCATGTGAACCCTTTGCATTCAGCCAACCTTCCATGCATACCAGTACATTCAAAGTACTGATGCATTTGCGCTATGGTGTTTTATACCATAGGTTCAGAAGCACGAGCTCCAGAGCATCAATAGTATTCCAGTCTCAGCAGTCGGAGATAGCAGTGAGTCCTCATCCTTCAAGGACATGACCATTTCTTTATTATCTCATTAATTAATTTATTAGTTGGAGTTAGTTGGGGACATGTCCCATCAACTCCTTATTCAAATAGTTCATTCAGTTAGAGGCTTTTTAGACTTATTTCAGTGTTTGGGTATTTCATACCCCATCCATATGTTATGATTTATCAGTTATGTTTCAGTTTTGAACCTTAAGGCCTTTCAGTTCATTTTTCCGCATTTATACAGTATATTATGCAGTGTTCAGGTACAGATATCAGTCACGGGTTAGCTTGTGGTCCTTCAAGGTCATGAGCACCGTGTAGCATTCCGGGTACCAGATTCGTGGCATTACAGGTCATCCTCAAGTTTTTTACATTTTTATAGATTATTATTGCACTCTATTGATATGAGCCTTTCGAATATATATCTACACACACACACACATATATATATATATACTACTTTCACTAGGCCCGGGCTTAAACTCAAAATATAAAAGTAATAATTAAAATCTTAAAATATAATTTATATCATACTATTTTTTACTTTATAATTAACATAATCTAATGACAAACATGTTAAACATGTTTTATTTGGGTCAATTTATAATCACTAAAGTTATTAATCAAATAATTGAATATTTTTAAATAAAATTTTTATTTGGGTGGAAGGAAGTATTACCGAAGAATTAGAATAAATCAAAAGACCATAAGTAATTCAATATTTTGTAAAATAACATGATTTAAAATATGTTAATATTTACAATTCGGTGAAGATTATAAATATAAAATATTGTTATTTTTATGAATTGGTGGATATGTAATTTCTTAATTATAGATAGAAATAAATTTATTTTAGTATTTGTTGAGTTTTAGTTCGTTCATAATTTAATGTGGCAAGACTTTTTGAAAAACTCAATTTGTTTTGTCTTATACAACAAAATATTTCAATGGCTTCAAGTATATATAAGAATAGTTATGACCTTAATTTAGAGTCTTTACTCAAATTAACTTAATGATGATCTATAAGAATATTAAATAATAATTAAATTAAATTAATAAATTATTTTATTCAGTCCATTTACTTATCGTGTTTATCTTTTACACTCACTATAAAAGAATATTTTATTCATCCTCTTTTAACTATTGATTATCCTTTTTCATGTCCTTAGAAAAATAATAAAAATAATGTGTTATTTATTATTTATTACGTTACCTTATTTATTACATGATTTTTAAGAATTGAACAATACTAAAAGAACTATAAAGGTTCTAATTGAAAATTATTGCAAACTCTATTTTCGTATTAAAGTTATTTTGAAAATATTTATTTTTTTTTGAGCTAAAGTGATTGTTAATTTAAATAGAGTTTTAATTAGAAGGTCATCTATTAGGTAGCAAGAAGAGACCAATCACAAGCACACAAGTGGAAATGATTCTAACAAAAATAATAAGGGCAAAAATAAAAATATTTAACAAAAAACACCATCAATTGTCATGTGTAATAACTTAATTTACTTAACTAAAGAAGTGAAATACCTAAAATGTCTTTGTGAGAATTACCAAAATTTAATATTTTCCCTTATATATAGTAGTAATATATACTAGTTTCCCGGCATGTGCGTTGCACGTGTATACAAAGTCATGTTGTACATCATTTTATAAACCATATGAATATTATTAAACAAAGCTTTTATAAATAACTATACGACAACAAATGAAATGCAAGATTATCTGAATAATATTTATAAATCAACATATAAAAATATAATAAATCATATTTTACGTAATATTTTACAGTGCATCTCCCTCTCATACATTTCAATTTCTCTCTAGATTAGAAAATATAAGAAACTTTTTTCTAGAAAAGTTGATAAAAAATTCCACTCAATTTTATGTTCTTTATTCATATAGATTGGATGAATACATGAACCCTACAACAATAGCTATCAGTGCTAGAAAAAAAAAATCTTCTTCCATCTCCTTACAATTTGTTATATGGAGATTACAAATAGTTTTGGTTATGCTAGACAAAGAAAATGATCCTCACCCATTATGATCCTAGAGAGACTTCTTCAACAAATGTAATCACTTATCACTATAAATTCTTTCTTTATAAAATCACCGGTGACAAGGCGGCCATAATTCGTCGGTAACAAATGACGTAAATGATTGGAGAAATGTCTACCCGTTATCTAAACAAAGCCACGAGGTGTCCTCAACAAATCTTCTCGCAGATACAAATTCTGGATTATCACCGCCACAGTATACTTTGATTACTTCTATATACAGATCGCATAACTGATATTGTCACCAAGAGTGTACCTCCAAAGCTGTATTGGATAAATCATAGGGATGAGACAGTTCTCACTATGGCTTTGTTAAGTGTTGAGAGACTCCGCTATCAGATAAAAGGCATTTGACAAGGAATTATTTTTGTTGGAGGGGTGTAAACATCACCCATTTTACTCATGGAAAACCTAAAAGAATTCCACAGTTTGTTACACCATTGACGATGACCAACCACTCTCATGATATCAAGATTGATTTTATCAGACTTGAAGGACAGATTAAAATGTTAACGACAACCAAAGAAAGTCAAAAGAATCAGCTTATTAAATCTTAAGATACAAATGTGGCAAACATGAGCAGTGTGTAAGACGAGGGTAAATCTAAGAGCATCTACACCACATTCATCAATACAATTAGGAAAGTCCTTTTTTGCCCTCTAAAGTTCATTGTCCTCTAGGTTACCTTCCTCTACTTTCTAATAAAGACAGCCAAGTGTAATTTCATTAATAACTCCAAGAGTATCAACAACATTTCCAAACGACTTCGACATCTTACGCCCAAGAGCACCGCAGATCATTGGATACAAATAAACCTGCAGAATATTTTAAAATGAATAAGAACTTGTTGTGACGACAACAGAAAGATCAAGTTACATAACTACTTCATAGAGATAAAACACGAACTACTGAATAGAATTTTCATATCCACACAATATTTAATAATCAATTTTGAGCACTGGAAAAGCCAAGAATCATGGAAAGAGAACTATCTAGGTGAAAAAGATATCAACTCCACCTAAAATAGATTCAAAGAATCAAACGCAACTTATAGCATAAAGCTCAATAAGAAATATATTTTTTTCAATGTTTTTAACCTTTGAAAATGGTACATCACCACCCAGCTTTATTCCCAGCATCACCAGACGTGCAACCCTGAAGAAGAGGATATCATGTCCAATTTCAAGAACTGAAATTGAATAAAAAAATTTGAAATCTGCATTGTCATCCATCTACCCCAATACAGATGGTGAAAAATACCAGACGAAGATCAGGTATTCAGCACATTTGGATCTTGGGAGAGTTCAACAATTTCCTTCACGAAAAATTTTCCACCAGTCAAATCTCTCGATCTTGTTTTTCATTTCTAGCAACAACCAGTGATCATCACAGACACCAATTTCTTCTGCTCATCCTCACACAATGTCACATACCAAGCAGGAATACTATGACCCCACCAAAGTTGTCTTGAGTTGCACCAATTGTGAATGTTCTCAAGCCATCTGCATACTCATCACACAAGTATTCATGACGTAGTGGACAACAGATTCTTAAGCAGGAGAGGTATTAGGAAATGAGATAGACAAAAAAAAAAACATCTTGCATGTATGCATCTATGTCTAATGAGATACTTGCACAAAGGTAAATGATATAGTACCTATTTCTGCAATGAATAAAAGACAACCTATAGACTAGAACCTAAAACAGTCGAGCCCTATTTCATGAGCTAATTAATACTCTACAAATTACCTCACTTCTAATTGAGTCTTCGTGGATCCATTCTCTTTCATATGTTTTTTTGAGATCAGCTTTTGCACACTCTTTAGCTTCTTAATATGGGTTCAAGTTTCTTTCGAATCATCCTTTCCATCTTTTATTTTTATTCGTAAGCATCAATAATACCTAGCTTACGAAGCATATCAAAACTAATGTATCTCTTGTAGAAGAAGTGGGCATAGAGTTATTTATTATCCTTATGAAAAGTATCAAACCAGTTTCTTCAATGAACACACTAATACCATCGTTACTCCCCAAGTCAACACCTAGCTTAAAAAACATATCTAATCATATGCTTCTCTTCTAGAAGAATTGTACGTAGTGTCATTTCTTGTAAATAAAAAAAGATTTGGAATCAATTTCTACAATGAAACACTAACACCATCACTACGCGAACAGTCAATACCTAGCTTTCAAAGCATCCATATCAACTCTTATGCATCTTTTGTAGAAAAATTGGACAAAGTCATTTTTGTCCTTACCGAAAAATTTTGAACTAGCTTATGATGATGAACATATTTACACCATCATTATGCGACCAATGAATCATCCTACCAATCCAAACAACCAATAAGAAATATTTTGGGTTGAAATATACAGGACTTCTTTGAGAATTGGAGATTCTACTTATATGCCTTCTCCATAAGAATATATATGTGAACCATCGTAATCTTTTATTACATAAAAATAGACTGATTGCAAAAAAGTCTCTGCAGTAATCAAGAGTACCAAGGTTGATCATTTACTTATTCTAATCAGAATACAAAGAAAACAGTCGAAGAATCTTTTATCAACCAACACATCCTATTTTGAATGTTTTTGTCAGTTTATAGAGGAAGAACAAACAGAAAATTAAAAACTTTATTTCAAGTTACAATCACAAAAATGCAATAAAAAGATCACATTAAGATATACAAATACACACCCAAGTCATACCAAATACAAACCAAAAAATTATAAAATCTGACCTAAAAGAAAATACTAATCCCAAAACAGAACATAGAATCACACAAGTAGGGGAAAGACGATGTTGTTACTAATTTTGTTGGATTTGAATCTGATGTACCCCGTTATTCGGTAAGAGATTGTGGATACTATTAAAAATTCTAACCTTAGTTGCTTGTTTGGTATCTTTATTCCATTTATAACGATTCACTGTCTAATTATTGTCCAGTAAGAGAAATATAGTGCATGGCTCTGACACCAGATCCTAATTCGGACAAAAATTGTTTATTCATAATTCAGAAAGTTAATTTGAAGTTATTTACTGCAAAAGCTTCAGATTAATACTTTAAAAAGGAATGACTTACTTTAAATTGGCACAAAGTTTAAGAAAATAAAAATAAAATTAAATTTTATGGCCTTAAATTAAAGTTATGTCAAATGTACCAAAATGTCCTTTAATCTTGTGGTCCTAAACATGTCACGTGGAAAGTTGAAATTAAAGTATTGCCAAAAAAGAAAAGGGATCATTCTTTTTAAAACGAACTAAAAAAAAAATAGGTCATTCTTTTTTAAACGGAAGGAGTAGTAGAAAATACCTTCAACCGACAGAAGTGCTTTAATCCAGACTGGTATAACCATGCACGAAAGACCTTTTGAAGAAGAAGAAGGCTCTATGCATTTATACGCATAAATATATAGGATTTTAAGTTTGTGAATGGAAAAGATATGATGTAAATGGCAAAGAGATCTGAAGCGGTGTTTCTCTGAGAGAGCACGTCGGTGGTATATATAGAAACGCCTGTTAAGGCTTTATTTTATTTTCTTTTTTAATAGATAAGATAATTAGATTTTAAAGCTAAGAAGGGTATTTATGTAATCTCATTCTAAAGATTTTTGAGTTGATGCTTTTAAGATACACACACATACACACAAAGTTATTTGCCTCTTTTTATTTGTTTTCTTCCAATTCTTATCTAGACCTTAAAACTTAAATTTGTTGAGCAGAGTTTTTTTTTAATTTAATACTAACTTTGCAAATGATTGAAAAATTTATCAATTTTTTTGTCATATTTAGATTTTTTTTAATGACCGCGCGAAGCGCGGATCAGTTCACAAGTTATACTGGATATCAACTCAAAACTATTATAGGAGATAGGAGCTATATGAATATATAAATCTAAATTTTAACCAAAGTCACTTCTATTTAATTTAGCCTAGAAAACTAGTATATATTGATCTACCTAATAACACTAGAGGTGCATGATCCATGTCAGTACGGGTCCAACACTATATTATTGTTATCAATAATATATTCGTGTTACACAGAGGAATCATTAAGCTAACCATGATCTTGGTCACGCTCAAATGTTATGGAGGGATCAAGTTATCATCAATTGAATCTCTACTAAACTAAAACGTAGTGCGATATTATGAACACTTTTACAGTGTAGATATAACTTCTCAACAACATAAGCATGTAATCATCAACTGTGGTAAGATAAAAACAATACAATACAAATTTATAAGAATAAGAGTAGTTACATTCATAAAATGTCCTTTTGAGTACGAATGTTATTAGGTAATAGAAAAGGAATAGAAGAGATTCCAAGTAAAAATTTCAGGTTTATTAAAGGGACATCCTTGAATTCTTTCAATTAGATATAGGAGTCATTTGATTCTCTATGCTCTCATAAAGGTTAGGCAAACATGCGGTCATTACGAACTTTGGTGTCAGTCAACAGCTTCAAGGTAAGTTGGAACCCAAATTTGTCATTTTCTTTGGTTGATACTGCTGCAAATTTTATCCCAAAGTACTGACAAATCTCATATAAAATCACAAAGACATCATACTCCGATATCACATTTAGTGGCGGATTTAGGAATTTATTTTAGGAGGTTCGAAAAAATAAAAATATAAATGTGTGAATACATCAACAAAATATAATTTTAAGGTATAGGCAAAACAGATTTTAAAAAATAAAGCAAAACAGATTCACAACAAAGGGCTGAAGGAGCAACTTAAGAAGCGGACATAGAATCACTAGGCTATCCAACAACCTTGTTTTTAAGTGGTTCAAATTAAGATATATACATAAATATAGATTTTCTACGTTATATATACAACGTAATTTTTTGCCGAGGGGATTCGGGTGAACCCCTGGATACCACGTGGGTCCGCCCCTGATCACATTTAATCATTCCATAATATCATTCATTATTAGGTGGCTGAAAAAAGAAGTAAAACTACATTAAAAAAAATAATAGCCTTGAGGTCGTGATGGACAAGAAGACATTGTTTTTCTACAATTGCAACTTATGCTGCACCTTCTTCAATAATTCTGAGAAATAAGTTTTCCTCTTCCTAGCATGACCAATCGGACAATCCAAATATGTCAATGGAAACTTGCCTCTAGGAAAATCAGTACACTCTTTCACCATCTGAATAGCAGATTGAGCAGCCTTGTATATACAAAATAGTCACTCTTCTCCTTATTTAGCTTCTGGATTGATTCTTTTCATATTCTCCAAGCATCCCCATTATCATCTGTAAAGAAAACCTATTAGCAGAAGCAAAAATAATAGTGTCATCAGCATAAGCAAGGTGAGTCATATTTTTGCTCCATTTAGGCAATCCAAAGCTTCTGAACTCATCATTGTAGGAAAATAAACTTTCCAATTTGATTTTTTTTATTTTTAGTCTGAACTTGATCTCTTCTTTTTTGTATACAACTAATCCACTCACTGCCTGATGCTGTTTTGGGATAAAATAAGAACAAACTGGACACAAGATACCAAGTAATGAAACAAATCTATGTTGTTTGGACTTTTCAAGATGTGGCCGCATTCGTATCGGATCATTCAAAAATGCACTACTTTTGAACCTTTATTCAGCTCTTTTTAGACAATTTTGGCTACTGATTTCATGATTTTTTTTAGTTGATGTGCTTAAGTAATTTTTAAACACATCTGAGACTAAAGATCTACTTGGACATTTACAATTCATAAAGGAACAGAGAAGGTATGAGTGTTTAGTGTTGCCAAAATTGAAATCTAATGGATATTTTATCTTCATCGCATATATTTAAAACTGTTTAATGAAATTTTAAAGTAATGAACAAGATAGAATGTTGAATGGAATGTTAAAGTATAGAATGTTGAATGGCATGTTAAAGATGAGCAAGATTTTTAATACTACCTCTAGAGTTGCCCATTTTGTGGACAAGATAGAATGTTAAAGTAAGAACTATCAATAGGTCATTAAAAACTATATTGAATGGAAATAAACAAACTCCTCAGACATTATATTTACATATAATTTGGTATAGTTCCCAAATATGCAGAATAATGATTTATGAATTATTTGAGATTCAGCCTAAATTGAAGGCTGCAACATCATCATAACACTAACTTTAATAGATGACAATAGAACTAAGGCCAATAGATACCAATGACCCTAGAGTTGCTCTCGCTGATTTTGCCTTAGCTAACTCAAGAGCATACTTTAGACTTAAAATAGTTCACTGTTAGTTACTTAAATGAAAACAGTAGCTGATTCACAGCTAAAGAGAGACGAAAACAGTGCCTAAAAATAGCTGATATCAGTAACTAAAAATTACTTATACACATTAACTGGAAAAAATTAAATCATTAGTACCTAGGTGAATCTAAATGCTTGTCATAAGCTATTGACTTTTCTCACATGTTTGCAGAATGTATTGACATTTTCATAAACGCATAAACTAACTTCATGTCACGGTAGCAAGCTAAAACAAGAAACTTTATCTTTAATGACATAATGTAGATGTTTCAAGATTTAACTGGAGTATCCATTTCAAATAATAAGGTTTCTTTACATACTTTCTTATTTCATTGTCTAACTCATTTTTAACCTTTTAGAGATTCTTTCCATTTGGATGATGTTAAAATCACATTTGATTATATTTTTAAACAATAAGAAAACTAACATTGAAAGATAAAGCGGATAAGATTTTAAAGAAAAAAAAGTGAAGGTCGGAAATTGGTGTCTGTGTTGCGCAGACTCTTCAAAAATATCGATGGGTGTATGTCAGATCCTCCAAAAATAGTGTATTTTTGAAGGATCCAACATGGGTGCGGCAATATTTTTAGAGAGTTGGAGCAACTTAGATTTGTGCAATGAGAAAAAAAGAGGGGAAGAACTTACCAAAAGTGACAAATGCAACAGAGGGTAGATTATTCAAAATAGTGTGTTTCTCATTAGGATCGACAACATAGCTCTAGAAGAATCTATCGGTAGTCATTTACAGTAAGAAAAGTTAAAATTTCATCGATATGTTGTTTACAACAATATCAAGCATCAAAGGAATAAATTTGACAGAACTCTTGTATTTCTCTAGCAACATAATGTAACATTATACACAATGAATAGTGAGCTAAATCATTGCAAATCATATGAAAAAATCATTTCAAATCATATGAATCTATATTTTATATTCATAGACAGACAACCATGAAAATGAACAGGTAGGCAGAAAGATTCTACATTCTTTAGCTCATCTTTTGGATTTCCCTTAGGTGAGGTCACCGCATTGGGAAGGATCACCTAATATGTCAGTGTATTCGATTATGAGATGCTCAACTACCATTTTGAGCATATTCCATATGAAATAGAATGGAGGATACAATATAGCGGTAAATGGCATGCGATTCTCATCAAATTAAGCTTTACTCATCCAATCTATCATGCCGCTCCCTCTTGTTATCTCTCCGACAACCTAATTGAACAAAATGCATTGATCAAAATGTCAAGAATTCTGTGACGGTAAAAACTCCAAGGAGGAAACAAACAAAATTCTAGTCATCAAGAACCCATCTGATCTTACGTGTATTTATGCATCTAAGTGTCATTAGCAATACGTGATTAGCCTAGTTTTGAGGACTACTATGAGTGTTTGATGAGTTTTTTATGGAATAATTGAGTAATGAAGTGTTAAAGCACATATTTGTAGTGTTCAAGATGTGTTCAAAACCAGTGTATAATCAAAGCGATCGCATGGAGTTTAGATGAGAAAATTGGTGTTACTAACTTGAGTTAAGTGTTGTTCTAGTGCATCTCGATGGACACTATTGTGTTGTGTGCACTAATTCATGTTGTTTGATGTTGTAGGAGACCATGTAAGATGTTAAAAGCAATGTCGGGAAGAAATACAAGATGAAATGATGTTGGAAAGGCAACTACAAAGTGTGAAACTTTAAGGCAAATGGAAAGAGTTAACTATTGAAAAAACTGGACTTTTTTAGCACAAGGGCGGGTCACACCCTCAGAGCTACGAGATAAGGGTGTGCCACGCCCTGAGACACAAAGTAAACATTAAATTCCAGTGTCAATCCATAATTAGGGCATGTCACACCCCAAATCACGCAGGAACAAGGGTGTGCCACACCCAAAGGACAATTTCGGCTAATTTCTTCCATACTATAAATAGGACACTTGGCTCTTAATGTAAATATCTTAGATGACTTTTGGGGCTAGAGAAACACACGAGGAGTCTATAATTAGGGTTCTTATTCTTTTACTTTAGTTTACTTTTGGTTTTTATGTATGAATTCCAATTTGGTAATTCATTGTAAAACTATGAGTGGCTAAACTGTGGGATCAGAAATAGTCAAATAAAATAAATAAAAAGGAAAAGAAAATTGGTATTGCCACATGATTAATGTGATGACATGAAGTTGAAAATTGGTGTTGCAACATGATTTGAAAATTGGTGTCGCAACATGAAAAGTATGGAAAGTTCATTTATAAATAGATGAGTTCACTTTCACCGTAAGACACACCAAAATTGAGAGAGCAGTAGAGAGAAAAAGAGAGTAATCCACAGATATTCTATAGTCTGTGAGATAATAGTGTGGGAGTGATATTGTAGTGAGCTGTGAGAAATAAAAAGAGTGTTGTTTCATTTACAAAGAGTAGTAGTCTTTTGGCCCTGCCAAGTTATAATAATTATTATTGTATTACTTCATTGGGTATTTTACTTACCCCGTTATAATATTTAGTGTCGTTGTTACTCTCCTATTATTGCTACTTGTGTAGATATTATCCTGGGTGAGAATATTTATTTTTCCAACATAAACACCCTCGTTCTAGGGTTGAGGCCAAGAACATGAATACTTATACTTTCAATTGAGTTTGTTTAAGTTGATTATCATATTTGGTTGTTCATATATTTTTATTCTTACTATGGATTCATGACGCTTAGAATAAATCAATATTTCTATTGTGAGCTCAAAAGAAAGAACAATAGATTAGATCGGGGGATATATAGACTGGGATCTTATAGTTTAAATGAATTAAAGATAGCATTTGCAGTTAGGATAGGAATATATCTAATTTGCCCCATTTGGTCAAAATACGGAATGAAATACAAATGTGTTTAGGTTAGTTCTCATATCCCCACTCAATGATGTAATGATGGGTCTAACCTAGATAGATGATTAGAGGATGACCATTCTCTAAATATGTTATCGACCCCGTAAATCAAAAACCAAGATAATTAACTAAACCAACAAGATTGTATAGCTTAATAGGATTGTTCAAAGTGCCTTGACCCAGGATTCTCCCTATTATTGTCTCCAACACTTTATAATTCTAAATTGTTTGCAATTACTTTTAGATTCTCAAGCGTGAAAACTTTTTTATTACAATAGAACATATTTACTCTTATTAGTAAAGCTAGAATTGGGTAGTTGTTAGACACAAGTCCTTGTGGGTTCAGCATCTAGCTCAAAAGGGATACTTTATTACTTGCACGACCACATACACTTGCGTGTGCGGTAGGATCACAATAAGTTTTGGTGCCATTATCGGGGAGTTAAAAATTGGCAACTTTCTAATTATTAGTTTTGATATTTGTTTTATATGTGCTATAACTTGATCTTAGCTTCTGAACTTTCAGGAACAGGTCTAAATCTCAAGCAAGATGGTAAGGGAAAGGGATTTGATTGACTCATACCCTAAACCAGAGCGACGTGTACATTAGTTAAGGAGAGAAGCAGTACTTCTCTATCACATACTACAAGTTCAACAGGACAAAGCTATCCCTGTAGCCATGGCTGCAACTATCCCGTAGGTTGTACACGAAGTGACAATCCCACTCGCGACCAATGTTAACTCCACATCCATAGACAGAAACCTGGATGTAGATTTGAGCTCAAATAGAATATGGTGTAGTTATTGCACAGCAGTGAAAAATTAACAATTCTGTCACATGAGGATCCCCAAGTTCATCTACGAAACTTCTTAGAGATAAGTGATACTTTTATCCTCACTAGAGTCTCCACAGACTATGTGAGGCTCGCCCTCTTCCCCTTCTCACTATTATGGGAAGTAAAGAAAAGGTTAAAGACAGAATCTTCTACTCCATCACTATATGGGATAACCCGGTGAAGAAATTCCTTATCTGATTCTTTCTAACTGGCAAGATTGCAAGGTTAAGAAGTGAAATCCTACGTTTTAAGCAAAAGCAAGAGAAGAATTTTTATCATGCATGGAAAAGATTCAAATCTCTTCTCAGGGACTGCCCACACCATCAATAGACGAATGAGATATTAGCTTATACTTTCATAGAAGCTCTTGACCACGCCACAAAGATTTTGTTAGATTCAGCCACAGATGGTCAAGTGTTGGAGAAAACTTATGATGACCTATACACTTTTCTAAACCAAATTGCACAAGGTAATCTTGAATGGTGGGGTGATACGTCCAGAAGTGTTGGGAACAGCTTTGGCCGCTCAGTTGGCATCTCTTCAAAATCAAATGATGACCAGTTCAGCAAGTTGAGCATGAACCAACCTCAAGCCCAAGTAAATGCAGTTGAGCGGGCTCAAACATGGTGTGAGATTCATAGTATTAGTAATCACTCTGCAGATTCATGTAGAGCAAATCCAGAATCAATTAATTTTGTGGGAAATGCACAGAAAAGTGGTCAAAACTATGGTAATGCCTACAATCGAAATTGGTAGAGTTAACCCAATTATTCAGGGGACAACAATCAGGTTCAGACTTAACAATTTTAGAAGCAGCAGAACACTCAGGTCAATAATATCGAAGAGACCTTGAAAAAAATTCTGGCCAATCAAGAACAAATGGCTGCGGAGATAAAAAATCAACAACTTACACAAAAGAACTTAGAGACAAAGTTGGGACAGTTAGCTCAGGCTCAAAACACAAGACCTCAAGGCAGTTTATCAAGTGACACAGAGAATTCGAAGAAGGTAATGGCAATAACTTTGAGGAGGATTAGAAACTTGATTGACAGAACTTTCAAGAAAAATTAGGAGGTGTAAGCGAAGTTAGTCCCACAGCAGGAAGAGGAAAAGCAAGTGGCAGCCAAAGATACTAAAAATTTGAGGAGGTCTGAGCATTCGAAAACAGAGACAATTGAGCGTATACAAGAGAAACCACCACTATCATTCCTTCAAAAGTTTAAAAAGACTAAAGAAGATGCATGCTTTAAGAAGTTCTTTGACACGTTCAGAGAACTTTACATTAACCTTCCCTTGTTAGATGTTTTGCAGGATATACCTAAGTACTCTAAGTACTTAAGGATATGGTGTCCAATAAGACGAAGTTAGTTGACATTATGACAGTAGCACTTATTGAAGAGTGCAGTTCAGTAGTGAGGATCAAGAAGCCCACAAAGCTTAAGGATCCAAGGAATTTTACCCTCTCGATATAAATTATTGAAAAGTGACATGGTCCATATCTTGAGTGATCTGGGGGTGAGCATAAATTTGATGACCCTATCTTTATTTAATACTCTTGGATTGAAGAAGTCAAGGCCATGTCTGCGGTGCTCCAAATGGCGGATAGAACAAGAGTAGTGCCTGAAGGAATCATTGAAGATGTTCTCATCAAGATTGGGAAATTCATTATTCTGGCTGATTTTATTGTGCTTGATTATGATGCAGATGACAGGGTACCAATCATACTGGGGCATCCATTCTTGGCAAATAGAAAAGCACTATGTTAGAGAGGGCACTCTAACAATGAGATTGAATAATGAAGAGGTGGTCTTTAAGGTATACAAAACACTCAATCCACTCTCACACTATAAGGATTTGTGTATAATCACAGCTATGGAAGTGGATGAGTGTGGGATGGAGAAGTGAAAACCTTCATTTACCTCTAAGGACTATCTCATAGAGTGTCCTAAATCGCCCATTAAGCTTGATATTTAGAAATATGAGAAGGACTAGTTGTTATGTATGATTATATGGTGCAAGCGATTTTGAATGTAAAAGCATGTAGAGTTGAATGACTACTTTTAGGACACCTAGGCTAATTTGAATGACTATTTTTTAGACACCTAGGATCATGTATATGACTCTTGAGCGATGTTGACTTAATTTGAATTTATGGTATTATTTGGGTTAGAGTCTATAGTGATCCTACTTGAATTGAGCATGTGTCATGTGTCATGTGTGATGAGGCCTTTTGTTATATTCATTTTTGCATATTGATGTCTAGAACTTTTCTGGTGTGTGTGTGCAAAGTGAAATAAAGCATGTTGGATTTAGGAGATAATATAGGCATTTCTTTGATAGGTATGTTCATAACGTCTTTGTATACCCTTGATGCATGATCTTAGTTAGCCACGTTGAGCTTTTAGCCTATTCTTTGATAGGCTCATATGTAGCGTATTTCCCTTCTTTGAGTAATCGTAATTTGATTCAAAGATCCTAAGCACTTTAGTTGCAAAATTAATATGGTTTCGGAGTGTAAAATTTAAGAAGGGGAGAGGTGAAAGTGAAGCCCCGAGATAATAGTAGCTATTGGTGTGAAAAAGTTTATGTAATGTGGTTAGGAGTAGTGTAATGAAAAGAGAAAATTTGATCAAAAATCAAAGTATGTGTTGATAGAGAATACTCCCTCCTTACTATATATGAACTAGATTAAAGAAATAGGGAAAAACTAAAGAGATATGGTGACACAATCCGAACCAGGGTCTAGTCATGTCGAGCATCTCAAATCCAACCAGGAACGAAGACCACACCCAATACCCCACCGTTAACCACTATATGCCCTATGTCGGATGAATTTCGTACATATAACAAGATAATACAATAATAATCTAAAGACAATAAGGCAAGTCTATCACCATAACCAAAAAACCACAACCAAAAGTCCAACCAATACTAATCCCAATGCCAATACCAATACCAATACCAATACCAATACCAATACCAATATCAATACCAATACCAATACCAATACCAATGCTAACACTAATACCGACACTGCCCATTCTCATAGTTGTTCGACAAAGCCTCTAACTAATGTTAAGGAATATCCAGTCAATACATGCCCCCGACCATAGCCAAAACTAAATCCAATGAAATAACAATAATGAAAAGAAGCTCATAATATAAAATGGGGTCTTTCGGAGTATGGAAGCTCACCACTTCAATCCGACTTGAAAGTTGTTCCCGAATCCAAGTCTCCGAGCAGGAAGAATGGTAGTATGTCTAGTTTGTGCATCGCGTGGGAATACAGCGCCCGAAGACGGTTAGCGGAGTGAACACTAGCATATAACTCAGGGATAAAGATAAGATAATGCCATCAATTCAAAACCAAATCAAATAACCATATGCAATAACATATATACATGTATATCGTGATGGGATAGGGAACAAGGTTTAGCATGCATTTAAAATCTTAACCTAGGTTGTGTAGCTCTGCTATCCTAAAACCACACACAGGATATATGGGATATATGGGCTCATTTCCCTCTACTGAAAGGACCTCAGTACATGTTAGCCGCATGACCAAAGAAAATAAACTGGGATGAATAGTACATCCCTAAAAATATAAAGTGTGACATCATGCATACGGCCACCAAGGCCACCCTCACATCGACAAACGTGAGTTTTCAATGTCGGTCCCCCCGGGACGTCCACCTTCCACGGCTTTTCTACTCAACCCATTTTAACCTCAATTAAACCTTTTTCACATATCCATATCATTTATCAAGGAGTCTTTTAATTAGGCATTAACTGTTATATCGTCATACCAAAATTAGAACTTGCAAGTCCATTACCTTATGTCATATAATCTATTTAACCAAATTAGACTCCACTGTTTCCACTTAAATCAAAACTAATTATAATCAAACCATCGCCACCAAGGCCTTTCCAAAGTCATATGAGACCAACCAAAATCATTCCATATTTCTTTAACCATTTATACAATGCAAAGATTCCAAGAATTTTCAAACTATGTGACAAAATCATTCTCATTGATAATTTCACAAATGGTTTAGTGTCGTTATCAAAGCCAAAATCACCATAATTTGGGGCTCAACCATGACCCCTCAATTAAATAACCATTCACATGCACCCACATGTGGAAAACCATAAGCAAAACATGAAACCATAATTAAAATCATGAGAAACATTATTCAACCATGAACATCTAAAAAACCCAACCTTTAATTCACATCATAACAATACCATAAAAACCATACATTAAAACACATGCATTTAGTAAACTAACAATGAGGGAAGAATCACATGCCTTAGACACTAAGATGTACGGAGAGAAACCACCCTTGAAAGCCTTAATTGATTATCTTTATAAAACCCTAGCTTTTGCTTGAGAAGAGAGTTTGAGAGATAATTTGAGAGTGTTGTATTGGGAATAGTGTGTTAATGAAGTCCCAAAAGGTGTTTTTAGTCGTGGCCTCAAGGGGAGTTAAAAGGGAAAATGTCCAGAATGCCCCCAACTTAAAACTGTGAGAATGTCGTAGGTGGTTAAGAGTCGACCCCCGTAACTCGTGACCACAACATAAAACTCATACCCTTGAGTCGTATCCAAGACAGTGAGTTGGAAACCCATACACTGTCCACCATACGACCTCATGACCCCACTCGTTACCAAACCATACGACTCATATGGTCTAGTCATATCCCAGACAAAACCCAAAGAATTAGACACTAGACAACGTATGACCCAACCCTACCACTCGTAATCTATCCTTACGTCTCTTAGTGAACCACTCATATTCAGAGCCAAGACAAGTCACTAAGTTACTGATTTGATTAAGGTTTGACCAAACGACCTGTCACCACCCCTAACGACTCGTACCACCAAATCGTAACCATCACAGAACCCCAACCAGCATCCACTGGACACCTCAAGACTAGGGTCACCTAATCTGTACCCCCACCATACGACTCGTATGATGAGTCGTTAATAGGACGGTGAGCTCAAAGCTCAAAAAAATTCCAAGGGCCAAAACCTAAGGTGTTTCATATGGAAATAGAAAAGTGGTGAGAACGTGATTATTTAGAGAGAAGTTTAATCTATAATGTGACGTATTAAAGCGCTTAGGAAATATAGTCACTACTACAAGCCAGAATAGTTCATACTCATCCCTTAGCCTACATTACAACCCTTGAAGTCTTATTTGATCTTAAGTCTTAACGTTCTGATATTAGTGGAGTGATACACTTAGGAAAGCTTATGTCTCATCTTGTGTGGCATGTGAATTTTTTAGAGTGAGCGAAATTTGATTCTTCAACCCATTCTTGTAATGAATTGCATATCTGTGAATGAATATGGGTAACTCTCTAGTGGTGAGGGATATATTTGATGATAGTTGAGTGACTTGTATGACATTTTGATTGAGTAATATGCATGAGTTTGACAAATTTTTAGAGTCAATTCTTAAGGCTAGGATGTTTTGAAGTAGTGTTTATGAGTTTTCAAATGTATATGACATGTTTAATATGAAACTTGTTATTTGTGTAGTCATTATAGCTCTAGCTTGAGTGTCTTTCTTGTAGTAGTAATGTTGGTGTCTTCCTTGGATGGTGAAATTTAAAGAGTTGTTCGAGAAAGAACAAGAATTAAGTGTGGGGTGGTGATATTAGGTGTATTTATGCACCTAAGTGCCATTATCGATATGTGATTAGCCTAGTTTTGAGGACTACTTTGTATGCTTGATGAGTTGTTTATGGTATAATTTAGTAATTAAGTGTTAAAAAACATGTTTATAGTGTTCCAGGTGTGGTCAAATAAGTTTGCAATCAAAGTTATTACATGGAGTTTAGATGAGAAACCTAGTGTTACTAGCTTGAGCTATGTGTTGTTCTAGTATATCTCGATGGACTCTATTATGTTGTGTGCACTAATTCATGTTGTTTGATATTATAGGAGACCATTTAAGATGTTAGGAGAAATGCCAGGAAGCAATACAAGCTGAAATGATATTGGAAAAGCAACAATAAAGTGTGGAATTTAAAGGCAAACGAAAGGAGTTAACTAATGAAAAAATTGGACTTTTTGAGCACAAGGACGTGCCACGCCCTCAGAGCTCCAAGATAAAGGTGTTCCACGCCCTGAGACACAAAGTAAACATCAAATTCCAGTGAGCATCCGTGATTAGGGCGTGTCATGCCCCAAATTACGCAGGAATAAGGGCGTGCCACGCCCAAGGGATAATTTTGACTAATTTCTTCTATATTGTAATTTGTAAATAGGATACTTGGCTCTTAATGTAAACATATTGGATGACTTTTGGGGCCGGAGAAACACACAAGGAGGTTGCAATTAGGGTTCTTATTCTTTTACCTTAGTTTACTTTTGGTTTTTACGTATGAATTCCAATTTGGTGATTCATTGCAAAACTATGAGTAGACAAACACTCTCGTTCTAGGATTAAGGCCAAGAACATGAATACTTATGCTTTCAATTGAGTTTGTTTAAGTTGATTATCATGTTTGGTTGTTCATATATTCTTATTCTTACTATTCTATGGATTCGCAGAATAAATCTATATTTCTATTGTGAACCCGGAAGGAGGAACAACAGATTAGATCGTGGGATATATGGAGTGAGATCTTATACTTTAAATAAATTAAATATAAGATTTACGGTTAGAATAGGAATATACCTGATTCGCCCATTTGATTCAAATACGGGATGAAATATAAATGCGTTTAGGTTAGTTCTCATATTCCCGTTCAACGATGTGGTTGAAAGTCTAACCTAGATAGACGATTAGAGGATGACAATTTTCTAATTATGTTATCAACCTCGTGAATGAATAACAAAGATAATTAACTAAACCAACAAGTTTGTATAGCTTAATATGATTGTTCAGAGTGCCTTGATCCTGGATTCTCCCCATTATTGTCTCCAACACTTTATAATTTTGAATTATTACAGTTACTTTTAGATTCTCAAACGTGAACTCTCTTTGATTACAATCGCACTTATTTACTCTTACTAGTAAAGCTAGAATTGGATAGTCGCTAGACACAAGTCCTTGTGGGTTCGACATCCGACTCGAAACACATCCATGTAAATCAGCAACATAACCAACTTATAACATTTCAATCTATGTACCAGAAACACATCCAAACATCTCTTCTGCAAACCATGACATTTTTTTGTGCTAACAATCTCCATGTAAATCAAAATCATCGAAAAAAATAAAGATCACCACTTACCAAGCAATAATCACAGCAAAAATGCTTCAAAAGTCGAAACTTCACAACCAAAATAAATCAAAAATTACAAAAATAAGAAGAAAAACAATTGCAAAAGGCTCACATTTTTAAAACTTTTAGGTGACTTTAACAATCATTAATCCAAAAACACTAATTTTTAACACTTAAATTTGTATACCTTAAGAAAAACCTTAAATATCTTGATATTGTAAGTCAATCTAATCTAGGGATGGCAATGGGGCGGGGCGGGTTTTAAGCTATGCGGGGCGGGGCGGATTTTATGCTATGTGGTGCGGTGTGGTTGTGGGGCGGGTTAAAGTAAGTTTTTTTTTAAAATGGTGCGGGTTGCGGGTATATGCGGGTTTAAATTAAAAAAGCTAAAAATTAGTATTATTCTCGTAAATATACCTAAAATTATATGTATTCTTTACTTAAATTTTTATGATACTTAAAACGACGTGTATAAGACTACAAATAAATAATTTTATAGTTTTTGTAATAGCTCTATTCATTTTAATAAAAATATGATATTCGATCATTACTTGTACACGTGATACTTTTTGAGAATTTCTTAGTGAAAAGTGATATAATAGAAATTAATTATTATTTCCTAGTTGTAGATTTGAAAATATTATGATTTTTAATGGAGTTACAAATTTTTTTAAAAAAATAAAAATAAAAACAAAAACATGGGATGGTGCGGTGCGGTGAGGATATGTGCGGGTATGAGTATGGGGAGGGTTTATGCGGGTTTAAAAATGATGCGGTGCGGTGCGATTTTAAAACTTGCGGGTTTAGAAAAAACCCGCACCGCACCATTGTCATCCCTAATCTAATCTATGTGGAAATGAAAGAATCAAAATGGAACTTCTTCTTTCATTAGAAGCGAGGATGGACAAAAACCCCATAGAAACATATAACCCAGAAAAATGAATTGATAATCAGAAACTGAGGATGATAACATATTACAATCAATTGACAACATACTTAATACAACTTATGCTTGCTCTAATTGTTGAAAAAAAAATTAATGGAGAAAAAGAGATAGATATTAATACAAGAGGAGAGTTTCAAAATCTTGATTTATGACAAATATATAGTCTAAGTGTGAACACCTATCATTTTGATAGGTGAATGACAAAAATGTCCTTAAAATAATTTTTTTTTGACAAATAGCATACATGTCGAAACTCTACCATTTATAATATAGAAAGTGCGAGGAAAATAGAGCAACTTTCCTTTTAAATCCTTATAACATTATCGTCTCCTAAATCCTCATAAAAAACTATGACTTCTTTTGTCTTAATTTATGTAATACCTTTCCGACTTCAAGATTCAAACGAATTTTTTTACCACGAGTTTTATATGTATTTAAATATTCTGAATTGTCAATTATTGTAACTTATTGTATTTTTTAAATAGTTTCAAAATATGTAAATTTCGTTTTAAGAAAAAACTTAAAGACTTCATGTCTGAATACAAGGTCAAATCAACCAATCTGACTCTCGCCGACATAAATTGAACAAGAGTAGTATTAAATATTACCTTGAAGTCCAAAGAAATCAAAGATCCTCTTCCACGAATTCAATCTATATTGAATCTCTTAATATCAAACTAGCTTATATAGTCATGATACAATTAATGAATTAATACTATCTATCTATCTATCTATCTCTATATAGAGAGAGAATAATAATAATAATAATAATAATAATAATAATAATAATAATAAATGATTCATCACTTTTGCAACACAGCGAAATTAAATAATTCAAATATAAATTAATTTTAAGTTGTACACCTAATTTTTTCAGAGTTCAAAGACTTCAAATTCTAAATCTCTCTCAATTTGAATTGACATCATCTAACAAAACTCACTTCTGTTTTACCTAGAAAACTAGGGTAGTATCAAGCTAATTGTTATTAACACAATCTGAGTTGTTTCAAAAACCCAACATGCATACTATTCTATCTGATAACATGTGGATGAAAATACAGCAACTTTATCCTTAAATCCTCACTTATTACATTGTCCTCTTCTACACTATCATCTTGAAAAAAGCTTCACCTAAAAAAAAAAACCCAGAAATTGAACCAAAAAAATATAAATATATCCATCTACATGGCAACAGAACCAACATGGCATGAACTATTAGGAAGCAAAAATTGGGAAGGCCTTCTCCAACCTTTAAATCTCACTCTCCGGCGCTTGATTTTACGTTGCGGTGATTTTTGTCAAGCTACTTACGATGCCTTCAACAATGACCAAAATTCCAAATATTGTGGCACGAGCCGTTATGGTAAAAAATCATTTTTTGACGAAGTCATGTTAGAAAATGCTTCTGATTACAAGATCTACTGCTTCCTCTATGCCACCGCGCGTATTGGCGCGCTTGAAGCTATTTTCCTCCACTCTCTGTCTCACGAGTCGTGGGACAGAGAGTCTAATTGGATTGGCTATATAGCCGTTACGAGTGATGAAGTTAGTCGTAAACTAGGCCGTAGGGAAGTATACGTTGTGTTTCGTGGCACGTCTAGGAATTATGAATGGGTCAATGTTTTAGGTGCTCGTCCTGATTCAGCTGACTCTTTGCTTCATCCTAAGTCTTTGCAGAAAGGCGTTTTAAGTGGTGATAGCAGTAAAAACAAAGAGGATGAGGATGAGGATGAGGATGAGGATGAGGACGAGGTGAAAGTAATGGATGGGTGGCTTAAGATTTACGTATCCAGTGACCCGAAATCGTCCTTCACGAGACTAAGTGCAAGAGAACAGCTTCAAGCAAAGATTAAAGCACTAAGAAATCAGTATAAAGATGAGAATTTGAGTATAACTTTTACGGGGCACAGTCTTGGTGCTAGTCTAGCTACTTTAGCGGCATTTGATATAGTTGAAAATGTTGTCCCAGTTGATATTCCAGTATCTGCTATTGTCTTTGGTAGTCCACAAGTTGGGAACAAAACATTCAATGAAAGAATCAAGAAATTCTCTAACTTGAATATCTTACATGTTAAGAACAAGATTGATCTCATTCCCCTTTACCCTAGTGCTCTGTTGGGGTATGTGAATTCAGGTATGGAAACAAATGCCGTTGTTATAAAGAAATTTGACCAGGAAGGGGAATTTGGAGTAACTGGTAAAGTTGTTGTTATGTGATTAGAAGATCACGGGCTCAAAGTTTGGAAACAGTCTCTTGTAGAAATGCATGGTAAGGCTGTGTACAATAGAAATTTGATGAGGAAGGGGAGCCTTGGAGTAACTGTAAAGTTGTTGTCATGTGACTAGAAGATTACGGGCTCAAACCTTGGAAACAGCCTCTTGTAGAAATGCAAGGTAAGGCTGTGTACAATAGACCCTTGTCGTCGGCTCCTTCCCCGACCCTGTGCATAGCGGAAGCTTTAGTGCACCGAACTGCACTTTGTAAAGAGATTTGACATGTTTAGTGGAAATTTTCATGGCATTCATCCAAACATGTATATAAAAATCTCTTTATGATCATTAGAATTCTCCACATCCTATGTTGTAACCATGTTGATAATAGTGCAAAACCTACTTTAATAAGAATCGAAAAAACATATTTCTACATAATTTTGACTATAAGTCCTATTCTTCAACAGGTATCGAGCTACTCATCGATAGTAGAAAGTCCCTGAGTTTAAAGAAGTCGATAGACACGAGCGATTGGCATAACTTGCAGGGAATGTTGCATGTTGTGGCTGGATGGAATGGGGATGATGGAAAGTTTGAGTTGAAAGTGAAGAGGAGTGTAGCTTTGGTGAACAAGTCATCTTCTTTCTTGAAAGATGAGTTCTTGATTCCAGGGTCATGGTGGGTTGAGAAGAATAAAGGGATGGTTCTTGATGAAAATGGAGAGTGGATTTTGGCACCACCTTCAGATGAGAACCTTCCAATCCCTGAGTATTGAAAAAAAAATTCCCCCAATTTTTGGGATGAGTAGTTTGTTCGCTAAAAGGGCTTTCCTACAATAGAACTTTATTGTCGGGACCTTTCACCTTTATTGTCCGGACCTTTCTCGGATCCCATGCATGACGTGAGATTCGGTGCACTGGGCACGTCATTCGGTGCACTGGGCTGCCCTTTGTAGTAGTTTGTTCACTTTGCAGTTTTTTTGTTGATATTGGTTATCCTGCTTTAGCCTTGTCAAATGTGAATGCATCCGGTATCTATCTTGTAATATTGCATATATATTTTCACCGAACCTGGTATTGTACTAGTTTATTTATTTATTACTGTGGCGTTTGAGCCAGCTTGTACGCACATTGATTGATTCCATGGAATATCTATCACATCACGCCAGCAATAGGTATCAAGTAGTTTCGTCCACAATCAAAGCTAAAATATATGAGAAAAAATCAGCTAGTGTATTGTATTAATGTTGGAAGCGCTTCAAGATTTATTCTTATAATAATGAAATAAATTTATCAAAATATTTTTGCAAAATTATCAAATTTAAATTACATCGAAGAGTATACCAGAAAATGGAAATGAATACTCGATTGATTTAGTCGCCTCAAGAGTCAACATAGAGGGGAAGCTAATGTGAAAAGAAGAAAATTTGACATTGACTGACGTTCAAATGAATCACTACATCTGAATATACACATACTCAGTGTAATCTTACAAGTGAGGTATGGGGTGGGTAGTGTGTATGCAGACTTCACTCCAAGGAAGAGAGGTTGTTTCCGAAAATAAAATCTCGATTGCCTTGGACTCAAGCCATCAATTAAAAGACGACACTTTAATTAAATCAATAGCCGGTTTTCGCCTCACCATCTAAGCTTTAGTCAAAATTGGCAAACTTCAGGCAAAAGTTTGTTTGCTGCTCCTCTTCTCCATTTTCCCTTTCCTCTTAGTTCATTCTGCAATGGAAATGGAGGGGCTATAAGAGAAGTGGTAAGAGGAACGTAAAGAAGCATTAAACAGTCGTGATCAGACTATAACACATGGTTAAAAGAGGCAAATGAGGGGGGGCGGATTGGATATAAGCGGATCGAAAACGGACAAAATATCCCCGAGACCCGTATTACCATGGATAAAAGATGAGTTAACCAACAGATAATATGAATGTCCATATTATTCATGCTCCAACAGATAATATGAATGTCCATATTATTAATGCTCAGATGAGAACACAAACTAAAAGCTAACATAAGCTTATGATAATATAGATATTCATATTATCCATCTAGATATCCATTTTTCAGTGAAAAATATGGATAAAAATCCATATTTAATCCATTTTTAAATGTTCAGTTATCTAATTAATGGGTCATATTGGATAATTATTTATTTTTTAAAACTATTTTGCCGGTCATATCAAGACTGGTCAGCTGGTCCTTCCATCTATTACCAACAATTGGTAACCCACCTGGGAAGCCACCAACTATTTGCCCTCGCCCTTCTAAAGACGAACCTCAAGCCAAGTACGGAAAACCTCATATGCAGTTGGAATTTTTGGACCACCAGACCTAACTTCATAGATACACGTTTGAAGTTTGGCCTTGGCAGGCCAAACTTCAGAGGCATATGCTGAAAGTTTGGCCTTGACTAGCCAAACTTCAGGCAATATGCCAAAAGTTTCGCTTTTGCAAGCCCAACTTTAGGGGTGTATGTTGGAAGCTTACTTGCACAAACAATAAGCCAAACTTCAAGCAAGCTTTGTAACTTTGAACGCCTGCTATTACTGTTATTACTATCCGTGTTATTTTCTGTCTATTTCATATCTAAATTAATTCTAGTCTAAAACGTGAAAAAAGGCTGATCACATATGTCACTGGATAAGGGTGAAACTAAATATGAAAAATGTGATACTTCAGGTGTGTTTTTGACCATTAAATATAAGAACCACCATAGATGCTCCTTGACTTTGATCAAACAATCAAAAGAATTTATCTGTGGCAATTCTCTACCTCGTGGAGGTAGGGGTAAGGTCTGCGTACACTTTACCCGCCCCAGACCCTACCCATAGGATTACACTGGGTATGTTTTTGTATTCATCTGTGGCAATTGACTCAGCTATGTTATTTTCTAAATCTGGTCCTTGTTTCTACAGGCAACTAAGAGGATTATGTGCATATATCAGAAACAGTTGGTAAATCACATACTCTAAGAAGTGAGATAATATAATCATATAAGAACTGCACAGTCAAAATATGTAATTTTGGGCTCGCACGAACAAAGATGCACTTGAGTGAGATCAACATCAGTTGGCACTCCTATATAGATGGCTACAAGTTAGGTTCTATGTACTTTTTTTTATTAGACACCTAGATAAACTGTACCTGAAGGACCTCTGGTAAATCAAATCCCTTGTTTGTAGACTGCTGGACCGAACTGAATGAAAAACAGTTGGAGGAAGTTCTCACAGGACTGCTAGACTGAATACTCACTCTGCTGGTGCAATCGCTTTTATTTTAGAGAAACACATGGTAGATGTTTTAATGATGTCCAGCTCATTTTGTAAATGTGATGTCCAGCTCATGTTGTAAATGTTATCTGATTTTCCAGCATTAGAAGCATAACATAAAAACAGTCATCCTTCCACGCAAACGAAAGTAGAGTACATAAACCCATATCCGCTCACTGCTCAGCACGAAAAATTCACTTGAATAACTCCCAAGGTTGATCATACCTTTTGTTCAAAATGCATAATTTAACTGATGCATAAAACTATACAGAAGATCTGTATATTAAATATGTCAACACTATACTATCCCAGTAATACAATCTACGAAAGTTGGGCATAGGAAAGTTGCATAACAGTATCGGTTCCTTGCGTCAATCAGGCATAAAACAGTAAGGAATATTGGAAAATTGTACAATGTAATTCCTTGCATTAATCACAAATTTGTCGTCTGTTTAGGGCTGCTTCAAAGCGGCTCAAGGAGTCTGATCTCATTTCTGTACTCATGTCATTCTCTGGGGCCGGATAGTAATCTTCTCTCAGTTGTACATCTCTTAAGTTTGGGATTCTAAGCAGGAACATCATGAAATGTTCATTTGCTGTTCCGTGGATGAACAACTTCCGGAGTGCAATGCATTCTTGGAGAAGCCCAGCTGCTGGCAGGGATAGACACCTTTGGTTAACGTCCCTATCTTGTGGTGGCCAATAATCAAGCTCCCTTAGATTCAAACTTCCAATCCCAAATAGATTAAACCGTTCCCACAAGCTCAAATCCATCTGTCCGGATGGGGCAGTGTGCGTGTAACCGATAAGATCCCCACAATCCAAATGCATCTTCACAAGTTTATGGTACCGTGAAAGGGTGCTCAAACCAAATGCCCTCTCCGAAGGTTTTGACCATAGCCTGCAGTCTCCTTCCACCCTAATTTTGATCTCCTCCAAGTTAGGACAATGTTCAAGACCTGCAGCTGCTAACGGAGTTAAAAGATCACCCACACCAACCCAAAGTGAGAGATAATGCAGCCGGTTCCATGTTCGTCCACCAAAACCATTCCCATTGCCATTGTCTTCCACACAAACACTGTTAAGATCATAGTCGTACTTGCATCTTTTATTCCTGTTAAACATGATATCATCATCCATGGATCCAAATGTGTACCCAAATCCATCCGTACGAGTTGATGACTCAGCTCCATTGGTCTTATTGAGATCAAACCTGTATTCAACACCATTAAGATTTTCAATTTCCTCAACACTATCCTCCCACACACAATCAATATGAAGCCTCTGGATATGTTCTTGTATTGGTTCCAATGCTTTCAACGATGAAGCAGCTCCAAGATTCTTGCAACAAGATATTCTGACATCAACCAAACTTTTCTGAAGCAAAGAAGCTAACGTCCTCATTCCTCTCATTGTGATCCTCTTACAACTTTGAATCTGAAACTTAGTTAACCTTGTACACCCTCTACCAATTGCTATCAAACCCATATCATCCAAATCACCTACATTTCTAATCGACAAAGATGTAAGCCCCTGACATAGCGCAACCCCATCCAACTTCGACTCAATTGGCATAGAAATGCCATGAAATTGCCCCAACTTCAGCGACCGCAATTTAGGACATTTTCTGTTCAGTATTTCCAAAGCAGGACCACTATCTCTAACATTATTACAAACATCTAATACAAGGTCTTCAAGTAACGGAAGACCCGAAAACACCTCAATCAAAGTTGAAACATTAAATTTCGCATCATCAGCTGTAAATCCCTCATCATCAGGATCAGCTCTACAATTAGACAACGTAGACGTATCCGCTAAATGAAGCACTGATAATTTAGGGCAATTCGTAGCTATACAAAGCAAACCTTCATCACCAACAAACCCAATGTACATTGGATCAAACATACAAGCAATCTTCAACTCCTTCAAATTCGGACAACATTTCGTAATCACACCAATCTCATCCGTCTTAAAACCCTCCGAAAACGAAGGATTCATCAGATTCAACTCCGTCAAATTCCCCGCTAAGACAGGGTTCGATTCAAGAGCAGGCGGAACATCATCCGTCCAGCAATAAAAACTAGACAAGTCAACCGATTCCAAATGATAGCATCCTTTAAACAGAAAGTCGAACTCCTCCCCGCTGACTAACTGCGGACGTTGGTGCCAGCGCACTAACTTGATTGTGTTAAGATAAAACCACTGTACTGGAAGCAACTTAAGTACCTCCGCCCCACGCGCGTACACCGTCAATGACTTCACTGAAGGAAACGCGTGGCGGAGGAGGTGAGCTATTAAAGCAGAATCCGCTTCGGTGGATTCGCCGAGGAGTGGGTGGCCCCAAGGAGAGAGGAGAGAGAGATCGAGATGAGTAACACAACGGAAGCAAACAGGCAACATGAAAAGGTCACGGATATTGCCACGGAGAGTGAGGGAAGTGCGGGTAGAACGTTCGAGAACGAGCCATTTACGGCAGACGAGTGAGGCGGAGTTGCGGCTACGGACGTCGGAGATAGTAGCGATTATGTTGGAGAGGATAACGTCGGGGAGGTCGTTGACGGTTGTGGGTCGAGTTGAAGTAGAAGTTGCCATTGATGAAAATGAGTGTTGAAGAGTGAATGAGAGAGAGGAGGATTTTGGGGTTTTGGTTAGTGGGTGAAAGTTAGTACAGAATTTCTGGGTGTGTAAGCAGTGTAAGGGTGTGGGGATAGAGTAGCTAGGGGTTATTGGGGACAAAGTGTCGGGACAGAGAAAGACCCACGTGAGAGTCACGTGCCATAAATGCCAAGTTGGGCGTTTCTAGAGTTTGTATATCCTGCTACCTTTTATTTAACTTTTGTAAATTGAATTCTTAAACACAATAAAATAAAATATTTCAAGTCTCTTTTTCCATCGGTTAAATTTATATGGTATTAATGTTGTTGAATTAGAAAATATGTGATTACATGCATTAAAAAACGAGTAAATTTATTAAAAAATATTATTTTAAAAAAAAAATAAACTCCTACTTTTTTCTTCAACCATTAAACTTAGTAAAACATAATATTTCATAGTTCTTTGATTATTAATCGAGCTTATATAATATTAATATTGTTAAGTTAAAAAAAATATGTGACTAGATGCATTAAAATGTGAGTAAAAATAATATTTTCATAAAAAATATTATTCTCTTTAAGAAAAATAAAACTCTATCTTCTTCTTCGATAAAAAATCCCCCAAACTTTCTCCTTCATTCCAACATATTCTCTTCTTCATCTTCCAATCAACTTCAGCCTCTCTACCCCTTGTTCTCTTTTTCTATTGCAAATTAATACCACCATCACTCTAATTCCTTTGTTCAGCTCAAATTCAATTTCATGAATACCTTTTAAAAAAAAAATTAAAAACTTTTAGTTTTTAAAATTTTAAAAAAAATTGTGTATGAATTAATTAATGTAATTGTGATAACGAATATTGGAAAATTAAAGAATCTCTATTGATAAGCTCAAGGACGGCTCAACATCATTGGGGACCTAAAGCCAACTTCGATGAAAACCCTTGATTTTTTTTTCAAGAAAAAAATTATACAATATATAATTTTTATTTAAAATTATATAATATATAATTTTTATTTAAAATTATATAATATATAATTTTTATTTAAAATCTATTTTCTAACTTTTTGAGATGTAAAGTTATGAATAATTGTCTTATAATCGATTTCTTCTAATAATTTATTTTCAATTGATAATATACTTAATCCAATCAATCTCTTGAGACATTGTTGATCTCAAGTAAGATTTTATCAGTTTTAATTTTGAAAAACTTCTTTCCGTTGAGGCAATTGTTATAGGAATAGCTAACGTTATTCTATAGACAATATAAGCATTCGAAAAAAAATCAAGTCTTTTTATTTGATTGAGCATATCAATTAAAGTATTGTCATCTACTTGTATTATTTTTCTTAACACTCTTTAATTCGAAAAATAAGTCTAAACTATCAATATCAAAATGATTATTATATTCTTAAAGAACATTCAAGGTTAAGACAAATTTTTTTTCAAATTCTAATCATCTAGTGATCTCAATTTTTTACCTCTAAATAGAAATCCAAAAATATTTCCATAAGCTTCAAATTATGCAAATCTATTTTGAAGAGAAACAATAGTTTGGTCTACTATATATAAGAAGTAACCAACTCTAAAAGATTCTTCAGGAGACTTTGCGATTTCATTATTAACATTCTCATCAAACTGTTTTTTTCTATGTATTACACGTTTAATACGAAATTCAAATTTTATATTCTTCTCAAATGCAATTTTTTTAGCAAAAATCATAGCACTTAAAAATCCGTGCTCTATATATTTTTTTAAAAAAATTGAACCCCTTAATTGATTTATAGCCACATCAATATGCATATTTTTTTTATTGCAAGGATTCGCTAACTGAATTAACTTGCGAAAAAAATATCATGCTAAATAGTCATATTTAATAAAAACTCAAAAATTTCAAGCTCATATATTGCTAAGCAACTAGCCTCACTTTTAATTTTTGGATCCTCGCTAACTTCTGCTAATTTTAATAAAGCATATCTTATTTGTGGAGTTTGAGATCTTATGGCCTTAACACTTTAAATACGACTTCTTTATTGTGTTTGTGATAATGATTTAAGAGATAAGTCAGGTACGCCATCTTTCAAAACGTTTCATCACTTAGTAGAAGAAGAAAATAGTATATATATGCGTTGTACCACTCCAAAAAATGAAATATCTTTTGTACAAGAATTAGCAACATCACAAAACACTAAATTTAAATTATGACAACCACATAGAGTGTAAAATGGTCTAGGATTTATATCTAAAAAACTTTTTTGAACTTCTTGGTGTTTTTCCTTCATATTAGATCCATTATCATATTCTTATCCTATTAAATAATCAATGTCAAGTTCAATATTTTTAATTTCATCTACAATAATTTCAAAATGACCTTTACCGCTCGTATCATCCACTTTTTAAAAAATTTAAAAATACTCAATAACTTTTATTGGAGTTGCTGAAATATCGATACTTCGCAATATAAAAGACATTTATTCTTGATGACTAGTATCTAGAGTGCAATCAAGTATAATTGAAAAATATTTTATTTCTATGACTATTTCAATAATTTTATTTTTAATTTCACTCGCCAATAAATTTATTAATTCATTTTGTATATTATGTCCTAAGTAATAATTGTGAATTTCATTATGTTTAATTCATCGGATATGCTCTTGCATGATTGGATCAAATTCAACAACCGTTTTAATTAGACTTTAGAAAATTTCATTATTCTCTTGAATTTTTTTTTCTAAGTGTCAAATTATTTTTTTCGAGAATTTTTATCACGACAATAATTCTTCATAATACATTTTTTCAGTGCTCTCTATCCCTATGAATTTGTTCTTGAACATCTTTATCAATTATTTTATTTTTCTTCAATCTTATTTCTAAGTCAATTCATGCACTCATATTAATAACATGCTCGTTTGATATCTCATGAGTTTTAAGCTTAGCACTAAGATTTCTCCAATCTCGACTACCTTCACTTGCTAGTTTACTATTACTAATATTAAAATTTGTATTAAACAACTTACAACAAAAATAAATTACTTTATCCAAATCTCTCGAATAAATTAATCATTTTCTTTTATGCCTTCTCTATTTGCTAAAATTTGAAAGTAATGGACATTAGAAAAATATCTTGATATTTTATCATTTAAAAATTTTGTATCACTAATTTTAATTGATTCTTTTTCCACTAGTAAGTTCCTTAATTTTATATTGATATTGATCCATTGACTAGGATCGTATATATATTTTTAGGAATACAACTGTTTGATTCATCAAGTTCTTGATTTTCTTGAGGATCTATATTAGATTTATCACTAATTTCATCCTCCTCTTTTTGAATAGTATTACTCGTATCATCTAATTCAACTGAATTAATAACTTGCTCATCTTGAGAACATTCTTTGATATTTTCTAATTCTGTTGTTTTATTATTTATTAAAAAATTATTGAGAGCTCCTTTTTGAGATTCTACCAAAGTTTTAATTTTTTTTTCTAAGTTTTGAAGCACCGGATTCATATTTTTTAGTTGGCATATTTAAATTTTAAAAAATAACAAAAGAGTAATTTATATCTACAGAATTAAAAACTAAAAAAATCTATAAATAACAAAATATGTCTACCAAATATCAATGTACATGCATGCACAATTATTTAACAGAAAAATAATATTAATAATAATAATAATAATAAAATTAAAATAATGAAACCTAATTTAATAACTTGATCTGAAACTAATAACTTCAATCTTCATAAACTACCAACAATCTTGATAGTCAAGAAAAATTGAATCAATAATAATATTATGAAAAACAACCTCTTGAACAATTGAAATTTTGATAGTATAAGAATTAAAAGAAAATAAAAATTAAAGGTAAATAAATAGGGAAGAATGAATATGTACATTATTTTCATCATTCAAGAAAAGAAAAATGAAAGGTCTTATTTTAATTGAAAAGATAAAAAATAAAAAAAGGAACAGTGCAACAGAGTAGTAACTTACGGTTACTTCACTTTACATTTGAAGATTTTTTCTTTATTTTAGAATTTAAATATTAATTTCATATTTTAGCTTAGCATGAATCATAATTTTGGTGATTTCGTTATGTTTTGTAGGATTTTAATGGATAGTGAAGATAAAAGTTGGACGAATTATTTAATATGGTCTAATGAGTTCGGGCGTGGAGTAAAATATTTTCTTGAAAAGGCATTTGAACGAGCTGCTCAAGGAAATGGGATATTATGTCTTTGTAGAGACTGCAAGAATCAATATTGACGTTATAGAGATGTGGTGGAGGATCACTTGCTTTCTAGAGGGTTTTTCCTAGTTACACCAAATGGACTTTCAATGGAGAAAGCGCTTCCTCGAGAAAGACGCATCATCATCATCCTATCAATGATGATGAAGGTTCTAATATGCGTGATGATATTGATGGACTACTTCACGATACGTTAAGAAATGTAGATGCTGAATCGAGGTATGGAGAAGAAGTTGGAGAGGAATTGCCTGAAGATGCAACTAAATTTTTTAAATTATTGGAGAAAGGAAAAAAATAATTATATCCGGGGTGTGAGAATTTTAGTAAGTTGAGTTTCACCATTCGGTTGTTCTTGTTTAAATCATTGCATGGGTTGAGTAATGCAGCATTTTCATGCAGTCGCTAGTTTAGTATTAGTAGTTTGGTATTGTGGCCTGGTTAGAATTTGTTCATGCAGTTGCTAGTTTGGTATTAATATAAGTTGACCTAGTTATAAGTTGGTTATGGTGACTTTTTGCACATATATAGTTGACTATATATAGCACTGCTAGCTGGTACAACTTTCAGTTGTTATGGTGTCGTAGTTATTGTAAAGTCATGTTGTAATAGTACTAGTGTCATGGCTTGGATTGTTTTTTGAATCTGCATTGGTGTAAGGAGTTACAAGGTAGAAACAAATAAATATGACACTAAATATCACAGTTACAAGGTATAAAGATGACACTATATGTTTGTCTGTACGTAACACAATTAAAGGGAGAATGTAAGTACTGTAAATGTGATAGGCTTGTAATGTATTTTCATGCTTCATCTTCACTACTTTCAAGGACTACAATAGTTCTCTTAGTTTTCAACTTCTTAACAACTTTGGCTTTTGTCTCTTTGCTTCCTTTTGCATCTTGTTGGGGATCAGACTCATAACTAGCAATCTCTTCAAGAATTCTGCTTCTGTATTTTTTGATCTTCAACTTGCCAATTATCTTCTCCAACTGCATAAGCATATTGTAGTATTCAGATGATTGCATCAGATAAGAAGCTCTAAGGTTATCCTATCAATGCGATCGTGTAAAATATAGCAGTCTTAGCTCTAAGCTAGAAGAACTTTTACATTTTCATAACTAAACAAACATCATATCTCTACATTTTACCTACGTAATAGGCCATAAATGAGCATGCATTGGTATAATTATATCGCATGCACACGAAGAATACAGTAAGTACAATTACTCTGCAAGTTCTAGGCCCTTGATTATACCAATGAAAAATCTAAAATCTTTATGTTGACTTACCTGTCCTACTTCCGTTCTTTGGTCATACCCAAAAACTATCTATTTGTTCGAAAAAGCAAGAAGTTTCCTATTCAACACTCCATCTTATTACCGGATGCTAAACTTAGGAATAGCCAAATGCTCAACTTGGGACTCACTTTTTATGTTATTAATCTGTCCCAATCAATGTCTCCACTTGATTTGGTACTATTACTACAGTAAGTTAAAAATGCAAACTTTGAGGAAATTTTGTTGAAGTTGTTGCTTACTTTTCTTGATCTTTCAGAATACGATCATTTCATGAGAGAAGTAAAAGCAGGGTCCAGCCTTCCTAGCCCATAAGGGTAGGGATAAGGTCTGCTATATTCAATCTTCCCCAAACCTCACTTGTGGGATTACACTGGGTATGTTGCTATTGTAAGTAAAAGTGAGGTCCAAAATTTTAGTGGATAACAGTACCAATCTCTAGATTTTCCTCTTAACTAAGTAGATATAACTTTGACATGGACACCTTCATCAAAAGCATTACTTTAACATAGATGGAAAGGAATACCAGACTATTGGAGGTAAAAAAGTTCAAATTCCACTTTCCAAAGATTTTAGTAAACTATAACAAATAACAAGTAATAAAGCACCAAAAGTGGAAGTTAAAAAACATCAACTGTAAGAAAAGCAGTAGGAATGCACCTCTTCAATTGATTTTGGTTTTTGTGCACTCAAAATAAGAAGATATCCTTCATTCCTCCTCTGGCATAATTCAATGGCATATTCAATTTTAGTGCATCTATTAAGTGCTCATATATATCCCTATAAATTCATATATTCATATTATGATCATCATTTCCTTAAGGAGCTAGTTTTAAGAAAAAATATTCAAATTCTGAAATGTGTATGCTAATAATTACCTTGTTTTGATTTTTGTACTGCGTCCGTAAGACTACGGGGTTATACTGAATATTTTGTTGTTGTACGTAGTACTTATTAAGTGAAACAGTTGTAGGGCAGCTCTCCATTTGGCAGATAATTATGATTCATGAGATAATGTCTATGGTCTGCAAACTTTCTAATCTTTTTAGTGCCTTTTCCAAGTAGGACTTAGCGATATAAAGCCACTCCTCAAATAAGCCCCTAAACTCTTCCCCTTGAACACAGTTGGTATTGAATGTAGATTTTATATGTTTGCTGGCCTGTGAGTAACTGGAATTATGTCTGCCCGGTAGACTCATTGTATTATATGTTATATGAGAATCTATATATGACTAAGAGCCCAACCTAATCCTCCCGATGTGAACTCAAAAAATGCTTAAAGTAGAACTCCAATGAGGCATTGGCCCATTATATCATGTTGTTGTGTGATTCTAATCTTTTTATATTGTCATTTAAGTGCTAATTTATATTATTTGTTCTCTTTTTATAGGTGTCCAAAATGAAGAAAGTGATGAAGACATTGACTTTACTTGAGAAGAATTTTGGGTTGTGGATAAGTGCTCTAATATCAATAGTTTTGTGTTGAATTTCTTAAAACTTATCGCGACTCTAACTTGCTACTGTGTAAAAACTTAACTAATCATTTGGACTTGATTATATTTTGCTTTTGGGTTTAAATTATTAGCTTGTTGCATATTTTGTATTATGAGATTATTAATGAATGATTTTATTTTGTGATGAGTATATATTGTGTTATAATTTATTATGTATGTAAATAAAAACTTATATACATAATACGAGTGATCATTTATATAAATCATTTCAATTTAATAATATGTGGCAACAATCATTACAATAGATCAATAAGCCATTGCAATAGGTAGTCAAAAAGTGTTGCAACAGAATGACAAAAGCATTGCAATAGATGCTATGGCAACGGTTTAATGTCGTAGCAATAGAATCTATTGTAACGGCTAGTAACCGTTGTAATAGATGAAAATAGGCGTCCCAATAAGTAATGAAATAGTTGTAATAGGTACTCAAAAAGCATTGCAACAGAATAACAAAAGTGTCGTAATAGATGATATTGCAACAGTTAAAAGTTGTTGCAATAGAATCTATCGCAACGGTTAGTAACCGTTGGAATAGATGAAAATAGGCATCTCAATAAGTCAAGAAATAACCGTCGTCATAGGTCAAGCTATGGCGATGGTTCCAGACAACCGTAGCCATAGCTTGACCTATGGCGATGGTTTCAGACAACCGTCGCATAAACCGTTGCCATAGACCTATCGCAACGCCCACATATAAGACAATTGCTGAACCATTGCGGTAGATCTATGACAATGGTTTTTTTGTCTATTGCAATGATTTTGAAACCTCACCGTAGGGGTAATTTCCAGTAGTGAATGGTGGTTCGTGGATAGTGAAATCTGACGAATACTTTGCCGAAGAAGATAAGATGAAGTGGAGGTGGTGTGGTTTTGGAAGGTGGAGGGAAGTGAGAGAAGAAATAATAATTTTATTTTTTAAAATAAGTACAAAATCTTATTTAATATTTTTGATTAATAATTAAAAATAGTTAACAAAGATAATAATATGGAATGACACTAATTTAGGTGACGTAGACGTGACATGTCATTTATGTAAGGGCGAGTGAGCTACACACATGGGAGGAAGGGTTCAAAATCTTATTTTGATTAGATTTAAGGGTTCAATTGACAAAAGATTAAGTAGGAGGGTCCAAAATACAAACTCATACAAGTACAGGGATTCAGTAAATCATTTTGCCTTAAACAAGTCAATATTCATTCATGTTTAGATAACATTTTTTAACATACTCCCCATTCTTTTGTAGTTGGCATAATTTCTTTTAGAGAAAAATGATACAAATTTTGATCAAACTTTAAGACTTATTCTTTACTCATATTGAAAAAAAAAAATTGTACTTCATTGTAGTTTTCATATAGCTTTTAAATATCTAAATTTTAATTTTAAAATATGAAGTTAATCTAATCTAATTTAGAAATAAAAATTAGTTAAATTAACTCTCGAAAAATAAAACACGTCAACTAAAAAAATGAAGGAATATTAAACAAATCAATACCGCTAAAGAAAATAAATTAAATTCAGATGTATAGAAAAAAATTTATAAGGGCAGTCAAAGAAAATTGGACTGCAAGAGTCTATTTTACGCAACCTTAACTTTATTTATTTATCGTATACGTCATTAGTCTGATACTTTGTAGTAACTACCAGTAATAACGAACTTAAAAAATGGATCTATTTATCTAAACAGATTCATTGTTTCTGTCTAACTTTTTTGATAATCGTCAATTAAAAGGAGACATTTTCTCATTTTTTGTTGTAGCTATTGCAGCGGCTGAAGCAGTCATTGGATTGACTATTGTTTCATCCATTTATCGTAACAGGAAATCAACTTGTATCAACCAAGTAAATCTGTTGAATTATTTTATACAACGGATAGTATGATAGGCCACAAATTGAAAGAATTTGTACCTATATTAAATTTTAAAGGAGATAGATAGTACTACTAATTGCTCGATCAGGACCTTATCTTTAATGCGAGCCAAAAATTCAATTTATGTGCCCCATTTCTTTATTGTTGAAAATTCTATTCAATTATCAGCCCAGATGTGAAAATGAGTAAGGAAATAAGAGTTGAAGATGGCTTAACAGTAAGAGAGAACCCATCATCTCATGGCTAGGAATATCTATGTAGATAGAATTGGATTTGTAGTGTCAATTAGAGGTAGGTATAAACTTTTATTCCTCTTGTTTGATCTTTCTTGAAATATCCATCATCTTGATATCGACCTTGTTGAGCTCTCCCTGATTGAAAGCTCTTATTTTATTGTCTTATCGATTGTCTTTGACTCCCTAAAAAAGAAGACTAGTGACCTAAATGGTCAGGATCTTTTCTTACCTTAGCTGAGCCTTATGTCTCTTCAATATTCCTATTCATTTTGCCTTGTCTTGTACACCACAGTGGACTAGGGGGAATAATTTTGCACTACTGAAATGCACGCATTAATAATCTATGATGATCTTAGTAAACAGGCGGTAGTATATAGACAAGTGTCATTATTGTTACGCCGACCACTAGGTCGTGAGGCTTTCCCGTGGAATGTTTTTTATTTACATTCTCTACTCTTCAAAAGAGCAGCTAAATGATTCAGACCAGACAGGCGCAAGTAGCTTGATTGCCTTATCCGTCATTGAAGCACATATTTAAGACGCATCGACCTATATTTCCATCAATGTGATCCCCATTGCTGATGGAAAAATTTATTTGAAAATAAAGTTTTTTTATCGTCGAACTAGACCTGCTATTAACATATGTCAGACTCGTCGTATCTGTTGCTCAGTTGAAAACTATGAAACAAGTGTACGGTAGTTCAAAATTAAAATTGACACAATATCGCGAAGTGGTTGCCCTTGCTTGATTTGGCTCAGACTTTTGATGTTGCGATTCAAATATCACTCAATAGAGTTGGAAGGCTAACAAAAGTACCGAAACAACCAAATATGCACCACTGCCAATTAAAAATAAATTTTAGTCATTTATGCAGTTGTCAATGAATTTTGTGATCGAATGCCACAAGACAGAATGCCTCAATATGAGAGAGTCATTCCAAATAGTGTCAAACCAGAATTCCTCCAGCATTGACTTCCTTCTATTTATGGTATCTACAAGATCTAATTGAATAGCAGTTGCATTAGAACTAGCTTGAAAAGAAAGGAAACATTCTTATCTAAGTAGATCGTTAGCGTATTTTTATTCTCGAGTGAAGTAGCTTACTCTTGCTCTATACGCGAGGGAGTCAGACTATGCTTAGTTTTCATTTATTCTTGCGTTGTGTGAGTTATATCTAGGAAGCAAGATCGATAAAGGATTGACAAGGCAGCTCAGTTGGTAAAAAAAGGAGATGGTATCGAAGCGGGGGGCTCGTAGACTCTACTGGTGCAATGACTAGTCTAAACTTTTTTCTCTACATGAATTTTTTAATTAGGAAACTTAGTGTGTTATCTAAGATTTTTAACTAGTATAATGAAAATCTTCTCTATTGCAGTATAATTCAAAAAATAGTTACTTGCGCAGCAGTCTGCTTGCCTAAAATGAAAATCTTTACTAGCCGAAGAACTTTCTTACTGGAGCATACATAACGGAGAAGGACTTAGTTGCCTATTCTTAGCCTGGTATTTAAGAATCTTTTCTCAGAATGAATGATGAACTGAAGTGAGATTGGATTTTCATAGAGAAACTACAACCACAAATTTGATCCCTTTCTCTTCGAAAATTTCACTAGACGAGGGAGATATAAAAATAACGTTGACTCTACAAAAAATAATATCATTGTATAAGCAATGAATGAGCTAATTTCTGATTAGAAGCCTATTTGACTAGACAAGTCTCCTTTACTGAGGGGTTTCCACAGAGAATTCTTGCTCTGACTTCACAAAAAAATTTAATATTGAGAATGTTGGATGTATTACACACTAGAGGAATTGCATGAAAAATGAAAAACCACCTGAAATGTCTGAATTTTTTATTTCTAAGATCAATAAAATAAGTGATTTTGTCATTATAAAACATGAAAAAGTAGATCTGTAGGGTCCCAAATAAATTGGCCTATTTAAAAAAGGCCTTGTTCTTTCAAAGATCTATCTCGTACCTTGTACTGCATGTTTCAATCTGCAAGAATCCGAAATCATTCTCTTGAAGCTCATCCTCTTCATCATAAATAATGTGTTTGTCCCGAAATGTCCTGGACCAATAGAAAAATCTCAATTCATTGGCTCTTTCGATACAATCAAATAGAACAAATAGAAAGCCACAAAGGTGTCATATTCTAGGAGTCCAAACTATGTGATTGAATAAATTATTCGTTTGAAAATTTTTTGAAATCAAAAAAATTATGAATTACGAAGGCTTGATTCAGATCTAAAGAGATATTTGCTTGGCCAATTCAAATTAGTGGTTGCGAGCTTGCCCCACCCATGAGTAAATATTTCATAGTAGTCTCATTAGTCCGTACATCTTTTCTGATTCTCATTGACGTGCATTCAGTAGGAATTGAACCTACGAATTCGTCAATTATGAGCTGGGCTCTTTAACCGTTCAACCAAAGATTTTTCGTCCTTTCACTACAAAAAAAATTATGTTTAGCGACACGCACTTTTCGTCGCTATCATATGAAATTTTGTCTCTGAATAGAAATAGCAACAAATCTGCTTCTGTCGGTATATTGCTCATTGCTAGCCTCATAGCGATGAAATTTTGATTTCCGTCCTAAAATTTGTGACCCCTTAGTGACAAATAATTTCGATTGTTGTTGTTACCGATGGATTATTCCGTTGCTATTCTCAAAATCCATTTTCATCGTGGTTAAATTTATGACTGAATATTTTATCGCTGATCCATTGCAACATGGTTTGGTCGACTGAGTAGCGATCAAATTTATCCATCGCTAAAGTTTTTCAGTAGCAACGACAAAAGTTAGTCACTAATTATTTGTCGTAATACCAGCCGCCTTTAGCAACTAAATTTTTCCGTCCCTAAAGTTTTTCAGTAGCAACGACAAATATTAATAGCTAAATTTCTGTCGCTAATAATTTTGTAGGAAAATAATTGAAACACGTAAATTATAGAATAATTAAAATAACCAACATTCATATAGATAGCGAAATGCACAATAATTGTGCCCAAAAACCAACAATTTTAAATATTTGTCAAACATAAACTAATGTCAAACCAACATCTATGAAAATTAGTATTTGTTACTACGTACATAAATGTTTTGTACTTTCAAACAAAAATAGTCTATCAAAAATTAATGCAACGATCAAGGATTACAACTACTATGAAGCTAGGAATCAACGTCGTCATCATCATCATCATTAGTAGGAGGAGGATCAAGCACGGCCCCTTCTTGTCCCCTAATACCACCAACATGCTCAATAACTACTGGAAGAAAATGAGTAGTAAGTGCCGGAATTAATTGCTTCACAAACTCCTCCAAATTTGTTGTCGGCAAAGAAATCGAAGGTGGTACTGATGATAAGGAGGCATCGCAGCCACAAATATTTTTCCCATAATAACTGCCAGCTTCAGACCCAAGACTAAATAATCTTTTCTTCTTTGCTCCTCCCACAACTTCATAATATGTTTCCAATTGATCAATTTCAGATTCACACTGTAATTTTTCTCGTACAATTTATTCATACTTTTCCTGTAACAAGTGGAGTTATTAATATAGACTCAAGCTCATGTCAAAACAAAAGAAAAATAAGAGAAGAGTATCATATATAAATGCTATAAATTATGAACTTACATGTAGAAGTCGGGAATGCTCACCAACAAAAGATTTTTCATCATGATTATGTGTATGGACGTGCAAATGTAACTCACTTGGAGTTGGATCTCGACCTATTTTAAGAGCCTATACAGAATTCAAAGATAGTGACAAACATTTACATAGCTAGCAACAGCAGCAGTAGCATACTAATCATAAACAAGGCCTTAAAATGGAACACATATTATGGAGCACATAAACAGCAGCAGCAGTAGCATACATACTAACCAACTATCAAAGTCGGAACACATAAACAGTCGCAGCAGTAGCATACATACTAACCAACTCTCAAACTCATGGAACACATAAACAGCAACAACAGTAGCATACGTACTAACCAACTCTCAAACTCTAAGAAATCATCCAAAATGTAACCCATATTCAAACAAGGCTAGAGCAACATCAGTAGCATTGCAGCAACATCAGTAGCATGGCAGTAGCATATTCAAACATAGCTAGCAACAAAACATAGCTAGCAGTAGCCAAAAGCAACCCCAAATCAACCATTTCAACAAAAACCAATCAAGATCCACCTACATATATTCAAATGAAATCAGTGGACAACATGTAACAAGATTAGTTGCTTAGATATTAATGCTATCGTCATCACAACCAAGAAGCTACACTAACTTGTCCTACATTTTTTAATGTCATACAAGAAGTGCAGCCCATAAAGGAAAGAATTCACACAAAGTACCGGCCATATTATTCACACAAAGTACCAGCCATATCATTCAAATGAAATCAGTGGACAGCAACATAAACACAACTATAGAAGCATCCATGACAAGTCTAGCAAAAAGTACCAGCCATATCATTCAAATAAAATCAGTGGACAGTAACAAGATTAGTTTCTCAGATATTAATGCTATCATCATCACAACCAAGAAGCTACAGTAACTTGTCCTACATTTTTCAATGTCATACAAGAAGTGCAACCCATAAAGGCAAGAATTCACACAAAGTAGCAGCCATATCATTCACACAAAGTAGCAGCCATATCATTCACTCAAAGTACCAGCCATATCATTCAAATGAAATCAATGGACAACAACTTAGATACAACCATAGCAGCAGCTATGACTAGTCTAGCAAAAAATATCAAATGAAATCAGTGGATAGCAACAAGATTAGTTGCTCAGATATTAATGTTATCCTCATCACAACCAAGAAGCTACACTAAATCTTACATAAACAGCAGCAGCAGTAGCATACATACTAACCAACTCTCGAACTCATGGAACACATAAATAGCAGTAGCAATAGCATACGTACTAACCAAATCTCAAACTCTAAGAAATCATCCAAAATAGAACCCATATTCAAACAAGGCTAGAGCAACAACAGTAGCATGGCAGCAGTAGCAGTAGCATGGCAGTAGCATATTTAAACATAGCTAGCAACCCAAACATAGCTAGCAGTAGCTAAAAGCAATCCCAAATCAACCATTTCAACAAAAATCAATCAAAATCCACTTACGTACATTCAAATAAAATCAGTGGACAACAACAAAATTAGTTGCTCAGATATTAATGTTATCATCATCACAACCAAGAAGCTACACTAAATCTTACATAAATAGCAGCAGAAGTAGCATACATACTAACCAACTCTCAAACTCATGGAACACAAAAATAGCAGCAGCAGTAGCATACGTACTAACCAACTCTCAAACTCTAAGAAATCATTCAAAATGGAACCCATATTCAAACAAGGCTAGAGCAACATCAGTAGTATAGCAGCAGCAGCAGTAGAATGGCAGTAGCATATTCAAACATAGCTAGCAGCACAAACATAGCTAGCAATAGCCAAAAACAACCCCAAATCAACCATTTCAACAAAAATCAATCAAGGTCCACTTACATACATTCAAATGAAATCAGTAGACAGCAACAAGATTAGTTGCTCAGATATTAATGCTATACTCATCACAACCAAGAATCTACACTAACTTGTCCTACATTTTTCAATGTCATACAAGAGGTGTAGCCCATAAAGGCAAGAGTTCACACAAAGTACCAGCTATATCATTCACACAAAGTAGTAGCCATATCATTCACACAACGTACCAGCTATATCATTCAAATGAAACCAGTGGACATCAACAAAGACACAACCATAGCAGTAGCCATGACAAGTCTAGCAAAAAGTACTAGCCATATCCTTCAAATGAAATCAGTGGATACATAATCAACAATAACCAATACTTACAAGCTTTTTCTGGTGCTCTCCAGCTGTGATAGAGCCATCTGTGTGTGTCCCAATAGCTACTTCACGCCCCACCACAATGGTTATTTGAATTTATCTCGGACTTCTTAATACAGTCATCACTTTTCCAAAGTTTCATCCACTTTTTCCACACATGGTCATTTACAAATTCTGGTTGAACTGTAGCTCTATGTTTCTTGATATTAGAAATAAAATTCTTGTAGAATAATGCAGCCTTCTTCAACCATTGTTGCTTCACCACTTCTTCTCTAACGTAAGCATCCCAATAGAAACTCTTCTGAAATATTGTTTAAAGTAAAATAATTAAGTGCTAGCTGCAAACTCAAATAATTGCTATCAATTATTATTTTAAAAAACATACCTTGAACTCTCTAAAATAACCATATTTTGAGACACCTTTCCAGTTGATCCCATTGGGATCAACTACACTTTTAAAAGGTAATGTAATGGAACTGGAGCATTTTGAAGAATGTTCCAACATATACAATATCAAATCCATCACCAATAACACTACAATATTTGTGTACAAAAATAGTAATCACAAAAGCTATTTGGGCATTGATTATCTACTAATAATCACCAATATACAACAAAAACATTGATGAAAAATAAATAGTAAGTGCTAACCCTGAAGAAGTTAGCTAAATAAGGTTTTGGCCATTGCTAAAACTGGAATCAGCTGAACCAAATACATTTGTCTGACTAGATGTTCCCTCAGTTGTTGTGTTGTTTTGAGAATTCATATTCTTGACTGTTGGGCTGCTTTGGTTAGGTGTAACAGAAGATGTCTCAGGAATAACCGAGGTATTTATTTCTCCCAATGTCTGAACCGATGGCATACTATTGGGCAGCAGTGTTTGATCGCCTGGCAGACTGATAGAAATAGAAGTGGTATCATTCACTGGAGTTGGTAGAAGAAATTCTTGCACGATTAGCAGTCTTTCTCCTACTCGAGGACTTGCCTGCACGATATCCACCTCGAGTCATATCTACAAAAAAAATGGTGTCATTATATCATTACTATTAAAAACCAAATTAAAAATGATATGATATGAAAAACTGACAAATTAATAAAAGGAAATCAAAAACTAAGAAAATGATAATAATTTGGAGAAGCCAATACCAAAAATAAAACAGAATACAATAAAGATAAAATAAAAAAAAATTATCAAGCACTACTCACTATCAATGTCTTCTTACTAAATACAAAATACAACAAAGATAAAATAGCAAATTTTTTAACAAGCTCTAGTCACTATCTGTGTCTTCTTCAAACTCTTCATCTTCATCCTCATCCTCAATTTCATCAGTTTCATATTCTTCTTCTTCTGTGGATCCATCTTGGATTTCATAATGCTCTTCAAATAAACCATCATTAAGAGGTTCATTCATTTCAAGAACACCCCCATTTGGATCATGCAATAGAATATCTTCATCAATAGAAACAGACATATCTATCTCATGGACTTCAACTTCTTCAACTTAAAAAGTAACATTCAGATCTGAAGTTGTCACCACTTCCTCAGTTGGTAATTCAATAACATATCGAGGTTTGACCTTTAATACAGTTAGCCAGTCATCCTTGTCCTTCTTCTTGCTTAGATAAGGTACATAACATACTTGAGTTGCTTGCATTGCAAGAATAAAAGGCTCATACTTTTTATACCGATGACGATGGTTAATATCAAGTCATTTGTACTGGTTATGCTTCTTAACACCGACATCCATTGTTGGGTCAAATCATTCGCATTTGAATAACACAGTTTGCTTTAAAGGTGTTTTACGGTATTCCACTTGTATAATCTCTTTTATCCACCCATAATAATCATCAAAATTTGGATCTGAGATACAAACTCCACTATTCATTGTTAATCTCACGCTACCATGACCTTCTGTGTGAAATTTATATCTATTAACAAAATAAACAGAATGGCATGTAGCTCCTATTAATGGTCCACGAGCAAGACTACGCAAGTATTCATTTTTAATAAAATTGCACCGAGCCTATTTAAAAAAAATTAATGATTTAGTTAAATTTAAGAAGCCAATTTAAGTACATCATTATATAAAAGCTAATATTTATTTAAATCTTACATATTCCTTGAACCATATAGCAAAATTTTCTTCAAGGCTCTCGTCTATTTCACTTTGAAAGAGATTTAGAAATTCTTTTTCCAAATGTTGCAGGTATATACTTCGTTGCGACAAAATAATTTAAATAAGAGAAGTCACGATATAAGAATAGATTTTATTATTATTAAGAGAATTTGGTTACCTCACAAATGGCTCAACCTCCTCACAATTTAGTAAAATATAAGTTTGGGCCGCCTTGATTTCATCTAAGGTTAAATCTCTTTTTCTTGCTTCTCGCCAAAGTCGACCTAGATGGGAGAAAATTGAAAGATTTCCTTTAAGATCTTCCACAACGCCACCATCATCATTATGGTCCACATTATGATTTTGGAACATGACATGAGGTTCAAAATAATGAAAAAATAATTGTGTTGACTCCATCATCAAGTACGCTTCACAAATGGAATCTTAAACACTAGCTTTATTCCCAATCATCCGTTTAAGAGTTCCCAAATACCTATATACAGAAAAAGATAAAACATTATGTTTGAAAGTTATGTCTTAATTATTCGTCACAAGTTTAACATAGAGTTTCACATTTACCTTTCAAAATAATACATTCATCGATATTGCACAGGTCCAGTAATCCTTGCTTCATATGGATGGTGCACATAAAGATGTTCCATTGAGTCAAAGAACCCAAGAGGAAATATACGTTCTAACTTGCACAAAATTTATGGAATATGTCTCTCTAATTGAACCATATCATCCACTCATAGAGTGGTAGAAGTAAGATACTTAAAAAATAAGCTCAATTCTGTAAGTGTCTGCCACACATTACTAGAAAGTAGTTCACGAAAAGCAATAGGCATTAGCCGTTGCATGAACACATGACAATCATGACTCTTCATACCAAATAACCTTTTCGCATTTATGTCTGGCAACCTACCTAAATTTGAAATATACCCATCTTGAAACTTTAAGCCTTTCACCCAATTAAACAAGATATCTCTTGCTTCCTTGTCTAATGTATAAATAGCTTTTGGGTATTGTCCATTACTATCTTTTCCCAATTGAGGTCGATCACAATACTTTGTCGTATCTAGACGTGATTGTGGATTTTCTTTGGCTTTGCCATCAAAATTAAGAACAGTGTTAAATACATTATCAAAGAAGTTTTTCTCAATATGCATCACATCAAGATTATGTCGAATCATGTTAGAACTTCAGTATGGCAAATCCCAAAAGATGCTTCGTTTTTTCCACCCACATGTCTTACATATTATTTTATTAACTTATTTTGCATCTAACTCTGTTACATTTCTTTTCCCCAAATTACAAATTTGGTCCAAAATTTCCTTTCCTGTTTTATATGTTGGGGGAGTCTTTTGACAGTCCGGCCTTTAAGAAAGTTCTTTCGATCTCTCCTAAATGGGTAATGCTGGTCAAGGAACATTCTGTGGCAATCAAACCAGGATTGTTTTATTCCATGTTGTAATCTAAAGGATTGAATTTCCTCCATACAATAAGGACACGCTAATTTACCCGTAGTACTCAATCCCAATAACATAGAATATGTTGAAAAGTCACTAATTGTCCACATCAAAGTTGCCCTTAATTGAAAGTTTTGTCTTTTTGAGATGTCAAATGCTTCCACACCTGTCTCCCACAACAAGGTCAATTCCTCTATTAGGGGTTGCAGATAAACATCAATTTTATATTTGGGATTGATGGAACCTGGAACAATGATAGTTAAGAACATATAAGCCTCTTTCATGCACATTCCTGGAGGTAAATTATATGGTGTGACAATCACTGGCCACGAAGAATATTTCCTTCCAAACTAACTGAATGGTTGAAAACCATCCGTACATAACCCCAGCCTGACATTTCTTGGTTCAGCAGCAAAAAAGGGATGAGTTTCGTTGAAGTGCTTCCAAGCCTCGGAATCTGATGGATGGAGAATCACACCTTTCTCTTTTTTATGCTCATGTCGGCAGCTGTAGCATGGGATGCATCTAATCTTTGTAATCTCGAAATCAAAGAAAAATAATATATTTTCTTGTAAAAGACTAATTTCCTCTTATGAGATCCAACACAACGCTCATACCTTGGCTTGCCACAAATTTACAAGATGTAAGGTGTTCATCATCATCACCCCAATACAACATACATCTTGATTCACAACAATCAATCTTTTCAACTAGCAAACCCAAGCTACGCACTAGCTTCTTCGTCTGATAATAGTTATCAAGCACTATGTTATCTTTAAATAAAGCCTCTTTAAGCAATTATGTCATCTGGTTATAGCCTCTCTGCGATATATTATTCTCTATTTTAATATTCAACATGAGAGACAACTGCAAGTTGAGAGGGATGAACCTAGATATAATTCTGCATCAGCAGCATCTAGCAAATCAAAAAAAAATTGAGACACGAGATTATGATTTTCCTCCATTGAATATTGAGAAGGAAAAGATGACTCAGGTTCAATATTGCTATAAGATTGCCAACTTGAACCTTGATAAAAGCTGGGACCAGTTGCATCCAAAATCATTTATCGGTATGGATTCTCTCTGAATACATGTTGACCACCACTATGCAAGTCATTACCATAAGAAGTCCTACGTATACCATCTCTTTCCCCTTGATGCTTCCAAATAAAATAATTCTCAACAAATCCAGATTGATAAAGGTGACATTTAACAGTTTCGACATCCACGAATTTATAGTTCTGACATTTTGCACATGGACATCTAACTTTGTCACCACTCATGCGATTTTGTTGAGAACATGCAAATTGAATAAATTCATCCACCCCGATTACAAATCTAGAGTATAAAGCCCCTCGGCCATCTAACCTCTCATACATCCAACCACGCTCTAGATTATTCATGTTCATATTAAGGTTGAAATAAAAAAATAGGATAATCAGTGCTAATTAACCAGCTTAATAAGAAACGCAACAATTAGTCTAATAATTAACCTTGTTGGAAATTCATATTAACAAAATACGATAATATATGATCAGACTCTATATGAAGAACTAGTTAGCAAAGAAAGCATAATTAAGTAGATCAATTGACAGTTTAAAAGTTTCACTAAATTATTCAAACTGATGCTCTCAAAGTAGAAAACAAAACTAGTTTACCATAAAAATAAGATAAAAGTGATACATACTTCTATTTTTACAAAAAATTTATCGTTACATGCTTAATAACAAAAATAAGTTACAAACATAATCGATTGTTTAAAAACCCACGTGATTGTATATAATACTCCACTTATTTTGCCACTAATCTACAACTGTACTACACCAATTTGCAGTAAAAAGGCACCTGAAAGAAAAGTGTATCAAATAAATATTTTGAATATATGTCACTTACACCTACTAGAAAACAAACCACATCTCATCTAGTTGAACCACAGAACAAAATTAATAAACATTGAAACTAAAAAAAAATAGAGTAGAATTGGACAATTCACTCATCAAAATTCAATTAGATCCAAAACTAGCTAAGTTTAAAAAGCTCAAAAACCACACAGCAAAATCAAATAATAGCAATGAAGAACTCAAACAGTACTACAACAACTTATATAAACACTAGTAAAATCGAACAATTAACTTATCAAAATTTAATACTTTCAGCTCCAAATCCAGCTAGATCCAAATCTAGTTATCTTTAAATAGCACAATAAATCAAATCATTGCGATAAAATACTCAACGAAACTCAAATAATACTCCAAAAAATTATATAAACAATTGAAACTACCAAAAAGGTACAAAAACAAAGCAACAATTGAACAATTAGCCACAGTGATCAAATTATAAACCCACAACTCCAAATTCAACTACATCCATACCTAGCTAACTTTATATAGCACAATAAACCATACAACCAGCATAACAAATCATAAAATACTCGATAAAACTCAAAATACTACACAAAATTGTATTAAAAAAGTACAAAATCAGAGTACATCTGAACAGTTTCTTACTCTTGATAAGCGGAGAAAACGAAAACCGTGTAAACGAAAAAAATATCCTAGCCCCAAATATTTTCATGAACCCCAACCCTAACCGGTTGCATGCATTCAAAATCGTGCATTGTAATGTAAAATCACGGACAAAACATCCAAAACCAAGCGGATTCTCGAAGAATAGACTAATTCAATCTTCAATTCGAATAATAATTTAAAATTGACTCAAAAAATTAAAGAAAACACAAATTTAAATTCGGATAAAGTGTAACAATGGAAGAAAATACCTTCGAATATTTCAAATCGACAACCCAGTGTAAGCTTGACCTTCAATACATGCATAAATGTCTTCAATTCGTGCAAAAACTCGTTCAAACGGAGCAAAAACTCATTGAAATCATGAATGATTCTTGAGAGAGAGAGAGTAGAAAGAGGGGGGGAGGGGTTGAAATGAATAATAACCCTAGAAGCCCCCCTTTTCTATTCTTTATTATTAATTAAAAAACTAAAATTAATATTTTATGAGAAAAACGTTGGTCGCTAAACCACTTCTCAGTTACATTCAATTCTTGATTAATCAAGTAATTACTATGTCAAATAATCATGTCAAACTGCATAAGTACACCTAATTATAGTCAAATAGGTCCTAAATGAAGAGGATAATTCACTTGTAATGTTTTAATTATTATTCTTATGATGTTTAATTAAATATTTTTATCTTTAAATTAATTAAACTATGTTTTTGCTCGCTTTATATTGAAGATATGTGATACTTAAATTATATTAATCTAAAATATTAATAAAAATCTGACGTAACACATTGATAATTTAGAAATTTAGCATTTAATTATCTATATCTATATTATATTAAAAGTGTGAAGGGCCTTAGAAATGTCGTTTGAACTTTTTGCCCTTCATTAAAAGTCTTTACTTTAGACAAAATCGTCTTTTCACTATTTTTACTAATATATAAGAGTTGAAAAATAATTAAATATATTTATGATAAAATCTTTCCTTATTAGAAGTCATCAGAATTAACGACAACTAATACTTTTTCCATTAGTTTAAGAACTTTAAATTAATTAAATTTGATTTTAAGAAGATTTCAAAAATCTAGAAATAAATATAAAAGCGTTAAAATTAGAAAAATTTAAGAAGTATCAAATTTTTAAAAAATTTAAGTACGCAATAAGAATATAAATTTGACTTTACAAACAAGGAAAGATTTTAAATATAGAAAATAATAACTGTATCTTGACTTTAAAAACAAGAAAAGATTTTAAATATAGAAAAAAAAATCATACTACAAATATGGTTCAAATTGATGCGTCTCTCTTAGCATGTGGCAGCAAGGGAAAAAGGTACTGCATGACAAACGCAAAAGTGATATACATCAACCACTTAGAACTTCTGGTGGTAAAATATATATGTGTTTACACTAAAATATATGTTTATGTTTATATTATTATATTAAAGTCCGAAGAATGTGCGATTAATCTAGTATGTATGTGTGTGTGCGTGTCTGTATATATATATATATATATATAATTGTTAATGTATAAACAATCGACTTATTCTACTTTTATGTTTTTTTATTTTGATTTTAATTCAAGCCATCTTCTTGCATTCACTATCATCATCTTATTTATTTCCTTTAATTAATAATTTTTAATATGAATTATAGTAATCAACAATTGATAATGAATAAATAATTGAATTATTCTATTTTTACGTTTTCTTCTTATTTTGATTTTAATTCAAGTCATCTTATTGCATTCACTATCATCATCTTTATGTCTTTCCTTTTTTCTTTAGCTAATAGTTTTAATATGAATTATAGTAACCAATAATTGATAATGAATTCTCCTTTTTAATAATTTTTCGTATTTTCTTTTTCAGTTGAAAAATTCTGATCGAAAAATTGAATGAAACAAACATGTTGCCCCCAAATGAAGTAGCCGAAAAATCAAGGTTTATATTATTATTCTTTAAATGAGCGAATCAAGGTCTACAAACACAAGTTATCAAAAATAGTAAAAGTATAGTATAAGTTAATAAAAGCGATCGTGCTAGAAACACGAGAATCGGGGAGTGCCTCATACCTTTCCTTCGATCAACAGAATTCTTTACCCGATCTTCTATTTTCGCAAATCAATATAGAGTCATTTTCTTTTGATTAGCGATTCAATAAGGTAACTTGGAACACCATAACTCAATTCAAGTGGCGACTCTATAAATAAAATAATCTTCGTTCAAAACTGTCACTTTAATTGAAAAAACCCTTCGACCCTCACAAAAAGGGCTATGACACTAGTAACACTTTATTCAGTAACCAAAACATGTGACGGACAAATGATAATCTCGACATCTCATAAAATTAGTTTCAATAAATATTCAAAGTTAAATTTAAGTGCTGAAATTTAGAATTAATTGTTGTGAAAACAAAGTTCACTATGAAAAGTTGCACGAAGATGACATGCGGATTTCTAGTACTCATCACGGAATTGAATTAATCAAAAATTCAATACAGAGATTGAAAATAAAAGATACTTATAACAATACTTGTAAATTTACGTTAAAGAGTTTCTCCTAAAAAAGTGATCGGTTCAAATTTTTTACCCTAATGTCAATCCCAAACATCCATCGTGAAGAAATTGTATTCATTCATTCTTAGCGAGACATTTCAAATTTGAGTACCGAATATAGAGAGCCGTCTTTGATAGGGAGCAATTTACCCACAAAGTAGAACTTTCCGGCACATATCAGGATTAATCGAGCTCCAAAGTAAATACCGGACACTGAGTACAACAACAATATACTCAGTATAATCCGACAAAGTGGGGACTAAGGTCCTGTTTGGCCATGAAATTTTTTCCTTTTTTTTTGGAAATTTTTTTCGGAGTTGTAAATTGTGGTGTTTGGCCATGAAAATTCGGAAAATAATTCCAAAAAAAATTTCTGAAAAGGGAAAATAGGTTTTTGGTGTTTTCACAATTTTTCAACTCCAATTTCAACTTTTATTATTATTACATATAACCCCCAATCTTTAAATTTTTACATAAAACTCTCCTTATAACTGTAACTAACTACCAACAAACAAATAAAAAAATGGTAAGCATGCGATTGTTTTCCCCAGTTGTGGCTGTCTTTTTAATACCCCAAATAGCTTATCCTTCTGTTTTGGTTTGCTTAATGAGATTGATAAAGGATTAAATTTCCAATTATATTATCCAATTGTAATATTTTAGTGCAGGAACAAGGAATGGACATGTTTAGTGGCAAGAGTGTGTATGGCAAGACTATCTCAACACTTTATTCAGCATAATGGACTGTTATGGTGCTACACACTTTTAAGAAATAGGAAAAAATAGCTTGTTTCCTGACATTTTTTACAATCATTTTTACATTTGTTCTCGAGTGTTATTTTCTTCGTTAATGCAAACTTGGTTCGAGAAATGGAAGTGTCTCTATATATAAGAATCATTTGTATGTTAGTACGTAGGTAAATTTTAGTTGGGTGATTTTGATAGTTTGTAAAAGTTGAGGCATAAAATCATATTTTTTAAAAAAAATTCAAAAGTCAAAAAAAATAAAATTCAAAAAGACATGGTCAAACACAACTCCAACTCCAATTTCAACTCCAACTTCAACTCCAACTCCGAAAAATTTTAGTTTTCATGACCAAATGACTACTAAATATTGAAAGCCAACCTAGTACGCCACATAGTTTCCCAGATTCTACATATTCATCAGAAAGAGGACCCATACCAAGTCTCAACGTAGAAACACATCCCAATAAGTACTAAACTTAAGTTGACACAGAAAAGAGAAAATAGTTTGTTACCCTCCCCTCCCCCCCCCCACCGAATTATAGTCGAAAAAGCTGTGATACACCTCAACTTTAGGGGAGTCCTATTACCCTCCTGAACTAAATAAAAGTTTACACCCTTGACTGCTTACGTGGCGCCTTCGTGTCACAATGCGTGTATAAAAACGTTGATGGCGCGTGAAGATATTTTTTAGACCTGCTTATCCAATAAACACTCGCCACTTGTCCAAAATGAATTAAAAAAAAACTTTATTTAAACCCTTCTTCCTCCATTGTTAATCCTCCATTGAAGAAAAAGAGAGTAGAAGCTCAACGACTCTTTCTTCCTCTACAAATTCTTCTTGGAAATTTCATTATTCTTAGAATTTCTCTTTGATTTGGGAAGATAAAGACAATTTTTGTGTAAATTTCTTATGTTTAATCCATGTAATGTCGTTATTAAAGTTTTGATTTTCGGTTTGTTAATGTAAATTCAATTTCTCCATTTATGATTAATCCAAAATTTGAAGTTTTTCAGCACCATTAATGAAGTTTTTCATCTCCATTAATGAATTTTTCATGTTTTCTTTTTCTAAAATTTTATGATTAGAAATGAGGAAATACGAGTTGACTAAATTGTGTATGGATGAGACTGATCCAATAATCAATGCTTAAGTGCGATGTAAACATGGCATTTTATTGCAAATGCAGACGTCTTGGTCATATCGCAATCCTGGTAGAAGATTTTGGGTGTGTCCTCATTATGAGGTTTGTGTTGATTCTTGGTTAATTTTTTAATGTTGATGTTGGTGTAAAGATTTATTTTTATATTTTTAATTTTCAGGCTACGAATTGCAATTATTTTAGATGGAGAGATTTGGAACGAGTTGACGAAAGATCGAAATTTATTCTTTCGAGATTGGTGAACAAGATTAATGATCTAGAAAAGAATTACGAGAGTGTTAAGATGCAATTGACTAAGCTTGAAAGTTTGAAAATTCAGCGTTATAATCCCATCAACACGAATTTAGATGATTTGGAGTCAAAACAGGAAAATGACTTTGAAAATATGCAGACTAAATTTCAAAGTCTCAACATCAAGACAAGTCATTCAAAAATGAAGAATGAAGTAGACGAGAATGTGATGGGTAATTTGAAAGGGAATGACAAGTGCGATTTGAAAGACAAGAGAATGAAGATGAAAAAAAAAGAGCATGTAACTTTACTGGAAAATTTCTTTGTTGTATGATTATATGTGTAGGTGTTGTTGTTGTTAGTTTTGTTATGCAATTTGGAAACATGAAGAACAGTCTAATTAAGTTTTCGTAGCATGTAGTTAGGACTCATTTTGTGTAGAAATGGAATTGCAATTTGCTATGCTAAGCTACCGAAGTATGTAATAGATCATTATTTTGTGGTAATCTGACTTTAATTTGATCTTATTTTGGTCTTGTTATACTCTTTTGTTTATGATAAAGAGGATAGTGTATTATTGTGTTAATAACCGGAAAAAAACAACAAAACAGAACTTGCAATTTGGAAGAAAAGCAAAATTAACATTGCATTCAAGCAAGAGACTGAATATTAGTACATTTACATAAGACATTCATGAGTGACACCAAATATTGTCTTTGTGGGACAATAACAGCTTAAAAGATCCAAAACATGGTCTTTGTGGGACCAAAATAGTAGCTTCATTATTTCATACAAGAAAAGTAGCTAAGTGACACCAAATTAGTAATTAACAGACGACTATAGTTTTTAGGGGTCTCAGAGTTGTGAAGAGGATGAGGTATGCATGGTTGCATTGTTTGAATGCCATGATTGATCTCTTATTTGTTGGAGCCTTCTTTTTGTGATTGTTTGCTTGCCTTTCCACTTTAGTCCACTTGAAGGTTTGAAGCCACTGTCTCCAGATACAGTTGATTTCATTACTTGCTTAGGTCCAGTGGACACTATTCTCCTACTTGGCAACCCAGGCTACAAAAAAAGGGTTATTTAAGTTCAAGACATTATAAGAAAAGAACACAAGCACTGTGAATGTTTTCACTTACATTAATGGTTGTGAAGCCATTTTCAGCTTGAAACACACCCATTCCAGTCATTCCTGGTCTTTTATATTGACTTGTGTTTCCAACCATTTTTCCCTTTCCTCTAGCAGCAACAATTGTCTCTCTTGGTGCAAAATTTGAAGCACCATGTGTTGTACTACCTTGAGAACAGGTAAACCAACTTTCAAGTGGATAACCACTTCCTCTACCCCTTCCTCTGCCACTTCTTGTTCTTGATGACACTCCAACATTGTGTGGAGGGATTTTTGGTGTTGTAGATAGTTTATCATGTGTTGCTCTTCCTCTATAGTTTGGTGGTGTTGCAAAATCAGTACCAATAGATGGAACTGATTCAGCATGTGTTGTTTTTCCTCTATAGTTTTGTGGTGTTTCAAAATCAGCACCAACAGATGGAACTGGTTCAGCACGTGTTGCTCTTCCTCTAGAGTTTGATGGTGTTGGAAAATCAGCTCCAACAGATGGAACTGGTTCAATATTTGTTGATCTTCCTCTAGAGTTTGATGGTGTTGCAAAATCAGTACCAACGGATGAAACTGGTGCTTTTCTAGGTCTCCCTCTCCCTCTCTTTGCAGCAGGTTCTTCATTAGTATTTGTTTGTTTCTAACAAACATAGGATAAGGATATGTATTAGATGGTTATATTTTTTTAGAAAGGTAACATAAATGTATTAGATGGTTATAAACATAGTAAAGTAAACAGTAATAGATAAATACCTTTGGTCTACCCCTTCCTTTTTTTAGCATGATGATTATGCAGCACTTGCTACCTTTGGAGTAGCAATATCACCACCACTTCTCTTCATAGGACAATTTCTTTTGTTATGAACCTTTATACGGGATTCACTACATGTCATATTAACTCCAGTTTTAGGAAATTTCCCAGAATTCTTGCTTTCACTAGATTCTTTTGTTCTCTTCTTTTTTGGCCTGCCTGGCAGTTTCTCTATCTTTGGTAGAGCAACAAAATGGGTTTGTAGATAAAGGCCACAGTGGCATGTTACTCATTGGTTGCATGAAATGTGAGTAAGTGGACTTGTATCTCTCTTTAGAGTAGCATGGATCAATGAAATCTAGTGGGTCATATTGCTTATGCAATATTGCAGCTAAGGCATGTTGACATGGTATCCCCTTCAACATCCAAGATCTACAACTACACTCTTTTTTTCACAAACAAACAGTGTATTGTTTATATCCCTCCATAACTTCATAACCTGTTACTCCATTGAACTCTATGGTACAATTCATTGACTTATCAATATTTTCCCCTAACACTTTAATTGACATTGGAGAGAAATTATTGACCAAAATTCTTAGAAATTCACTTAACTTGGCTAGCCTAGTCATGACCTTGATTCTTATCTCTTCAAGCATACTAATAATACTCTTATGCCTTGCTGCTAAAATCCATCAAATAAAACTCTCACAGAGGTTGTTATCTATAGAATCACACTTGACTTGACAATTAAAATAAACCCTGTACCAATACTCTTTATTATAGTAAAGTATATCAGTAATAATGTTCTTACCAAGTTTAGACAATTCATTCAGAGTTTTCCTGAATTCAGCTTCAAAAAGTGTTTCTAGCACACTTCCAAAATGCCATCTTCCTTTGAAAACCCCTCCAATCCTTTGACCAATTTGCAAGGATATGTCTAGCACACCTTCTTTCCTCACAACCTGGTAACAACTCCTTAACAGCCAAATCAAGTCCCTAAAAATATGAATGTTATTAGTAAAAGCAAAAACATACATAAATAGATTTTTTCCCAGAATGAAATATAAATTGCAATAAAAAAAAGAGTTAACAAAAGAATACCTTTTGCATGTCTGACATAATAGTGAAACTACTTCCATCTCCTAATCCCAGGTCATCTTGCAGGAGAGAAAAAAATCTCCATGAATTTTTGTTCTCTTTTGGTACTACAGCCCAAGCAAGTGGAAGCATTTAGTTGTTTCCATCCTTAGCCACAGCAACCAGCAGCTGACCCCTACATACTTCCTTTAAGAAATAACCCGTCAACACCTATGAATTTTCTACATGACCTGAATGCCATCTTGATTGCTTCAAAGCAGATGTAGAATGTCTCGAAGAGTGGCCTACCAAGCTCATTAGGTTAGGTTGCTCAATTACATCCTCTCCCATAGCCTTGGCCAAGAATCTTGTGTTGCACAAGTAATTTCTGGTGACCCTATCACAATTATGTACTGAAATATAAGTCTTAATAACAAAGTTATTGGAATTTGGATCAAGACTTGCATACAATAACCACCTGCAGTTTTTCTTGCTGCATCTCACCCTAACTCTATTTGGCTCATTTATATACTTTTCAATTTGAACCTTTTTCTGAATTGCATACTTAGTCATCGCCTCTCTAAACTCTTTCACACTTGCAAGAGACATGCCCAGCTGCCACACAACAATATCACTATCAGGGTCATGCTTTACACTATCAGTCACAACTTTTTTTCTTCTTCTACTTCTAGACAATTCAATCTTATGTTATCTCCTTCTTCAAGACAACTAGAATTTGTATCAGTTTCATAGCTGCCAGGATCAGAACTACCATAATATGGTTCATCACCCACTAACCTTCCTTCTAAATTATTTCTCACTGGGACAGTCTCATCAAATCCCGGATCTGGTCCATCTTGACCACAAGGGACTTCATGATTGTCTGTAGGAATTCTCTCCCTTATTTTCTTCCTCAAGAAAGCCCTTTGCTCAGCCCTCAGTTATTTTACCTCCTCATGGACATCACTTTCATAGTCATCATCTCCAAGCAAATTTGTTGCTTTTTTATTTTTAGATTCTGTACTATCATCACTAGATTCATTAGATCCTTTTACAGAATAGTTATTATCATTAGAATCTGATGAATCAATGTGATGATTTACTAAATCTGAAGGATTGGAAGTATTTGGAGCAATTGGATTTGATGTTGAAGTAATGTTTGAGGCAGTATTTAAAGCTGCACCAACCACATTTTTTAAATAAGGCTCACCTACTTCCTTACACCCTATTTTTATACCAATACTATTTTCAGTGGTCCCCACATCTTTATAAAAAGCATCACAAGATTCCTCCTCAGCCATGTATACATATACATCCAAAACAGCACAATTTTGCAAAGTCTTGCATATTGTTAATAGAATAGCATCATTGTCTATGTCACCTAAAATGCAACTATTGGGTGGCCTTATACTAAATTTTCAATTAGGGCTATACCCAAGTTCTCTAATATAATCCTTCATCTCAAAATAAGAAACATTATCCACATCAACATTAAACTATTCATTCATTAAACCACCCACATAACTTACATCTTCACCATTATACAATAAGGTCCCACCATGATAGAATCTTAAAGTTATATATGTAAACCCACTCATACCTATATGCAAAGAATAGTATTATTAAAATCAAAACAGTTCATTGTTAATATTATTAGAACCAAAACAATGCAAACAAGTAAATTATTAATGTTCATTTTCATTCATTCAACAAAAGAAATTGACAAGTTCAACAAAAAGTGATACTTTTTTGGTTGTCTAAAACTTAGAGAAGTTTTAAACTCTTCATATATGTGTTTGTCTAATAAAGTGACAAAGACACACCATCTAACAACTATGTCATATTCTGTCCATATTCTTATACTTTTTCCTTTCTCTTATGGACAATTTAAAAAGAAACAAAACAACCACAAAAGGTCCATTTTTTATCACTATAAACGTACATCCTATGTTACTTTACAAAAAGCACAAAAGGTTCTTTTAAGACAAAAGGTCTAACTTTATGACAATATATAGGATGCATCAAGAAATAACATCAGTAGTGCATAAATTCACATTATAACAGACCAATAATCACAAAAAGTAGATACTGAAAAACTATCTAGGTCATGCATGTACCAAAATCAACATATCTAGGTCATGCAAGTACTAAAATCAAACCAACAATCAACACTGATAACAAAAACTCAACCTCAATTCCACATAGTGGCAAAATCAGACAAAAAAAAATAATCTATAAAAACTCGATCATAAATCGATATTGTAAGACAAACCCTAACTAGATATGCTTTATAACAAAATCGGAACACAAATATTACCACAATCAGAACACATATTAACAAAAGAGCATCACACGTTACATTTTTCTTAAAAAAATCCAAAGTCAAAATCTAATCCTAACAAAATATACCACAATCTAACTAAAATACGAACTCAAAACAGATTAAAAGTCACAAATAACTAACCTTTATGTTTAGATATTGACGATTAAGGATGAAATTTTTTTTTTGAAGAAATCGCAGCTGATCCAAACGTTAAAAGTGATTTAGGATGAACTTGGATGAAAATTACCACCGTCAATCGACTAACATTTGGCCAAAATATCACTTAGAATCAACATTTATTAAAGTTTTTGAATTTGGAAAGTGAAAATCTTCTCCAAAATGTTAAAAGTTTTGGTAAAGTAATGTTTATGTTTGTTTATCGTTTAAGGAAATGGGAAAGTGAAGAGTTTGAGGAAGGAAATGGAAAAGTGAAGAGTCCAACTTAGTGGACTGTGGGTCCCATCGAAATAATTATGTGTGTATTACACGCCCAAGCTTTTGGCTGAAAATATCTGTCACGTAGGCAGTCAAGGGTGTAAATAGTTCATGGGGGTAATAGGACCCCCCCTAAAGTTGAGGTGTGTCATAGCTTTTTCGACTATAGTTCAGGAGTGTAACAGGCTATTTTCTCCACAGAAAAATAAAAGTTTCGAGGATCTTTCAAAAATAACCAATCTATATCTACGAAGAAGATATAAGGTAAACGTGTACTCTATCCTCTCTTACCCCACTGTGAAAATACATCAGGTATGTTGTAGTACAGAAAAGGAAAAGTCAGAATATATACAAATAAGAATTGTTTGAAAAGGAAAAGCAGAGGCAGATGCTAAAAAGGGTAAATTTTCCCCTTGGAACTAGGAAAGTGTGTGGGCAGTGACAGAAGAATGATCAAGAAAATATCATTTATGAATGTTGCAGGATGCAGGATTCAGGTAGAGGGTTTGTCCATTAAAAACAAGCTCTCTACCTTCAAATTCAGATAACAACTAAAAGGAAAACCAAAAGGAACAAGGGTGCATAATTAGAAAATGTGAAAGAGAATGAATCTAGACAATTAGCGCGTAAGCCTCATGAATACCATGCATCGACTAAGGTTACAATGCTCATCAACTTTACAACTCACAAAAGCTGGTTTACTATCCATAAGCATCTAATTTTCTTGCTCAACTCGACTGCAAATGGCTCAACTCTAGAAAATAAAGATCCCAAAACACAAAAAAAAAATACTTCTATGACTTTCCTAGAGAAGCTTTAAACACTAATCGAAATCTATTAATTGATAAGAGAAAAAAATTGGGATAAATTACGCATTAGAAAGAAACTTGTTGCCCTAGAAACCAATTATGTATTGATCCACACCCGCCACCTCTACAGTACAACACATGGACCAGCCAAATTCCATCTCTTCAGCATCCCATGACAGAACAGTTATACACAAAACTACCTGATTGCTTTTGGCCGAGCAAGTTCCATTTTGGAGGTCCTTCACTCGGTACCCATGAATACACCTCAATAAATCCTTGACCCATAATCCTAGGCCCTCCAACTACAATTAGCCTATCACCACATGCCCGAAAATCCAATCCCCAACCATGCATGGAAGATACTCCTTCAGGCAGTTCACCAATGGTAACCCATGCTTTGGTATGCTTTTCATACTTCCTAACAGTCATTTCAACATAGTCATCAGCATACAATTGATTATCTACAAGGCTAGTTTTATTAAAATTACCTAATGGTGTAAAAAAAACTACGCCGACGGTGCACCAAAGTTAAATTCTTTATTAAATATATGGAGTTCATGTTTAGCACTTATAGATGGAGATACAATGCACTCAACAATTATAAATTTTTCTCTAACTCAATTTTCACTTTGAAAGTTGTATTAAATAATAGGGAGAAGGGTCAAACTTGCCCCTCTATTTTAATTTAATAGCTATATTTATCCTCCGTCATACTATGAGGTTATATTTGCCTCTTTCGTTATTAAACTATTCATTTCTATCCCTCTACTTAACGAAAATCCCCAAATCATAATAAATGTTGTTTTAAAAAACAAAAACCCATAAACCCACAATATGACTTGCCCGACCCACATGTGCCGGAACATAAGCGAGCAGCCTTTCGTCGGAAAATCAAGTAAGAAAGCAATCGTTTGCCGGATAATTAAGCAGCCCCTTGTTCGATAATTAAGCAAACAACCCTTCTCTGGGTAATTTACCAACCCCTTTCTAGAAAATTAAGCAAGCAACCTCTTGCTGAAAAATTAAGCGGGCAGCAGTTTCTTGTAAGAAAATTGAGCAAGCAACCCTGCCGAAAAATTAAGCAAGCAACTCATTTTCGGATAGGCAGCCCTTTGCCAGAAATTAAGCAATCAACCCCTCAATGAAAAATTAAGCAAGATACCTTTTGCCGGAAAATCATGAAGCCCCGTGCCAAAAAAGTAAATCAAGCCATCGCTCTTAGAAAAATTAAGCACGTGATCCCTTGCCAGATATGTTAAAGAACCCAAACCAACCAAATTAGATTGTGGGAAGTGGGGGAAGGAGGAGGAAATGGCCGCCATCAGAGAGGAACTTGCAATTAGAAGCTTTAGATCAAACGTGTAGGCAAAACATAAATAAATGAAAAAAAAAAAATTGAACCGGTGAAGACATTATGCAGATGTTAGTGTGAAACAGTGAAAGATGAACATAAATGTCAATCTCCATGTGGATTTATGGGTTTTATTTTCAAGAACAGACAATTTTCTATAATTTGGGACTTTTCGTTAATTAAAAGGATAGAAATAAACAGTTTAGTAACAACAGAGGCAAATATAGCCTGATAGTATGACGGAGGATAGATATAGCTATTAAACTAAAGTAGAGGGGTAAATTTGACCCTTTTTTCTAAATAATATACATTAAATAGATACTTTTCAAATATTATTTGTAAAAAATATATTAAACACAACTTTATTTTCAACTTTAATTGTGTAAATTTTAAAAATAAAAAATATAGGAAAAAAATATAAATACCCCTGCTAAACTTGTCACCATAACTTACTTTAGCACTCTTTAACTTTATACACATTTAAATACCTCTAAAATAACTTTCACGTGAATTATATTACCTCCTTAATGACTGACGTGGCGAAAATAAAAATTAAAAAAATAAAGTGCATTTAAAAAAAAGTGTTGATGGGATATTTTAATAATTTTTTAATTATATATATATATATATATATATATAAATAATAAACAAAAACACCTTCCCCCCCCCCCCTTTTTCATCTTCTTCAAATCCCTCCACCCCTTTTATCTTCTTCAAATCCAATTCTTTTTTCCTTTATTCACCTAAAGAAAAAAACTTTATCTTACTTTAAACAATCTTTATTCAAATCTCTATACATTTAAAAAAAATTATGAGAAGAGAAATTAGAAGTAGAAATTAAAAATTAAATCAATGAAAAAGGACTAAAAAATATTAATAAAATTTAGGAGAAAATAAAAAAGGAAGGTCGGATGGTTGGCGGGGTGGCTTGGGGAGGGGGGGATGGAAGGGGGTTGAGGTGGTAGAGGTGGTTGTTTGAACATTAAAAAGGGGTTGATCTTTTGAAGAAAGGGAGAGGAGGGATATATTTTTTTAATTATATAAAATATATATTAGTGAAATTAATTTTTTAAATAATTTTATATGTGACTTTGATGTGATAATAATATGACGCTGACAATAACGTGACATGAGTATAACACACTTTTCATTGTGAGAGTAGTATTATATTTTGAGAGTGATATTTAATATATGAAAAAGTTATTTATATATATATATATATATATATATATATATATATATATAAGAAAAAAATAATAAACAAAAACACCTACCCCCATCTTCTTCAAATTCCTCCACCCCTTTCATCTTCTTCAAATCCAATTCCTTTTTTCTTTATTCACCTAAAGAAAAAACCTTCATCTTACTTTAAAAAATCTTTATTCAAATCTCTATACATTTACAAAAAAAAGAAAAAAAAAATTGAGAAGAGAAATTAGAAGTAGAAATTAAAAATTAAATCAATGAAAAAGGACTAAAAATTATTAATAAAGGTTAGAAGAAAATAAAAAAAGGAAGGTCGGATGGTTGGCGGGGTGGCTTGGGGAGGGGGGATGGAATGGGGTTGAGGTGGTAGAGGTGGTTGTTTGAACATTAAAAAGGGGTTGGTCTTTTGAAGAAAGGGAGAGGAGGGATATATTTTTTTAATTATATAAGTAGCCGTTTGGCCATGAAAATTACTTATTTTCGGAGTTGGAATTGGAGTTGAAGATGAAGTTGGAGTTGGAGTTATGTTTGGCCATGTCTTTTTTAAAAAAAAATTTAGACTTTTGAAAAATATTTTTTTAAATATGATTTTATGCCCTCAATTTTTAAAAATTATCAAAATCACCCAACTACTAATTTACCTACTAACATACAACCAAATGTTGAGAAAATAATTTATATGTCTTCAATTGATAAAATAATTAACAACAAACTAATTATTATGATTGTTATTCTTCTAAAATTTGAATTAAAATATCACAAGCACGAGCTGAATAAGTTTATCTAATCATAATCAATTGAATAGAGAAAAATTATATTTTTATAAATATGATTGATAGATATAAATATATTTTATATATTCTTAAATTTGTTGATGAAAATTCTTAATTATTTTCACTTGAATTAATTATTTTATTGAATTTGATCTTTTTAAAAAAATTACGAAATTTAGTTAATAAGAGGAGTTTGTGTAAAAATTTAAAGATTGGGGTTATATATAATAATAATGAAAGTTGAAATTGGAAGTAAAAAAAAGGAAAACAACAAAAAGTTGTTTTCACTTTTCGAAATTTAATTCCGGAATTGTTTTCCAAATTTTCATGGCCAAACACCATAATTTTCAACTCCAAATTTTTTTTTTTTTGAAAAAAAGGGAAAAATATCCATGGCCAAACGGGCCCTAAAATATATATTAGTTAAATTAATTTTTTAAATAATTTTATATGTGACTCTGATGTGATAATAATATGACGCTGACATTAACATGACATGAGTATAACACACTCTTCATTGTGAGAGTGATATTTAATATATGAAAAATTTATATATATATATATATATATATATATATATATATATAAAATAATAAACAAAAACACCTCCTCCCTTCATCTTCTTCAAATCCCTCCATCCCTTTCATCTTCTTCAAATCCAATTCTTTTTTTCTTTATTCACCTAAAGAAAAAACCTTCATCTTACTTTAAAAAATCTTTATTCAAATCTCTATATATTTAAAAATAAAAAATTATGAGAAGAGAAATTAGAAGTAGAAATTAAAAATTAAATCAATGAAAAAGGATTAAAAAATATTAATAAAGGTTAGAAGAAAATAAAAAAGGAAGGTCGGATGGTTGGCGGGGGTGGCTTGGGGAGAGAGGGGGGATGGAAGGGGGTTGAGGTGATAGAGGTGGTTGTTTGAACATTAAAAAGGGGTGGTCTTTTGAAGAAAGAGAGAAGGATATATTTTTTTTAATTATATAAAATATATATTAGTGAAATTAATTTTTTAAATAATTTTATATGTGACTCTGATGTGATAATAAAATGACGCTGATAATAACATGACATGAGTATAACACACTTTTCATTGTGAAGTGGTATTACATTTTGAGAGTGATATTTAATATATGAAAAAGTTATTTAGAGAGTTATATAATTATCTATAAAATTAAAGTTCTAAAGTAAATTGGGCGACAAGTTTAGAGTTTTTTCTTTATGCTTTTCCCCAAAAATGTGTTTAGAATCTATGACCAAACGCCTACTTATTTTAGCAAAATTTCCTTTTTACGTGTACTCTCTCTATTGTATATTAGTTGATTTTTTATTTTATTTTTTAATTTAGTCTGAACTTGGCACACCTTTCAAAAAATATTAATTTGTATGAATATTTTACCACAATAATTATATTAATTGATGTTCAGCTTTAAATTTTGATAAGATATAGTACTCTCTTTGCGTCATATTAATTATTCACCTTTTTTATACGCCCATTAAAAAAATTATAAGCAAAAGTGAATATTTTTACTGATTTATTGTAAGAGACCTTCTCAAAAAGCTTTACAAATTTATTTATATTTTCAGAAAAATTTAATAATAAAAGCAAAATGAGATGGAATGCGTGTATTTTTGTCTTGAACAAGGAGAAGTAAATGAAAGAGAGTAATCTCTAATAAAAATAATGCTTCTTTTTATTTATCCAGTTTAATAAATTAATAAAAATTTATATTTTTTATTAATATTATGTTATTGTTAACTAACTTATAAAATATAAATAATCAAAATCAAAAAATTTAAAATATAATTGATAAAACTAATTTTTAAATAAATAATTTCTTAAAGTACATATAATAAATAAATCAAGTAATATAAAACGGTAATAGATTTGCAAGGATGAGAGCTGTGTGTACTTGTTGTTGAATCTTAATGTTGTTTGTTCTCTCTTTGGGGTGTACTTTATGTGACGACTCAAAATCTTATCCACGACTTTGAAGTGGCTGTCCTCGATTAGTCATCTCTGATGGCGTTTCACGAATTCCTAGTTTTTTTCATTATCTTCTGTATTTTATATTATTCCTATGAGTTAAACATAGATAACTCACATAACGTTTAATTATTTAAAATTAAATAATTTTATTTATTGTAAAAAATTTTAATAAAATGTGAACAATTTAAATTATTTTTTAAAGATTCTTTATATTTTAATAAAATAATATAAATATATATATTTTAGTATAAGAATATATAAAATACAATCAAAATTTTTAATTATCATCACCTTTGCATTTGTCATGTAATTTCTCTTTCTCTTGTTGTCAGATGTCAGATGTTAAAAGAGATTCATCAATTTGAATCACATTTGGAGTATGATTATTTTTTTTCTATATTTAAATGCTTTTCTTGTTTTAAAAATCAAATATTTACAAAATCATTGATTACATTCTTATTACGTACTTAAAACTTTCTAAAATTTGGTATTTCTTAAATTTTTCTTATTTTAACGCTTTAATATTTATTTTTAGATTTTTCAAATCTTCTTAAAATCAAATTTAGTTGATTTAAAATTCGTAATCTAATAAAAAAAATATTTGTTGTCATTAATTCTGATAACTTCTAATAAGAATTTTTTTTTACCAAAAATATATTTAATGAATTTTCAACTCTTAAATATTAGTAAATGTAGTGAAAAGACGATTTTGTCATGCACATATATATTTTACTAACAGAATTTCAAGTATCATCACTTTTACGTTTGTCATGTAGTATCTTTTTCCCTTGCTGTCAGATTCCAAAAGAGATGCAGTCATTTGAACCATATTTGTGGTATGATTTTTTTCTATATGTATACTCTCTCCTTGTTTTAAAAATCAAATTTATACAAAATCATTGATTACATTCTTATTACGTACTTAACTTTTAAAAATTTGATACTTCTTAATTTTTTTTTATTCTAACACTTTTATATTAATTTCTAGATTTTTCAAACCTTTTTAAAATCAAATTTAGTTGATTTAGAATTCTTACACTAATGAAAAAAATATTAGTTGTCATTAATTCTGATGACTTTGAATAAGAAATTTTTTTATCATAAGTATATTTAATTAATTTTTAACTCTTAAATATTAGAAAAATAGTGTAAAGACAATTTTGTAAAAAATAAATACTTTTAAAGAAGGGTAAAAAGTTTAAACAACATTTTTAAAATCTTTCACACTTTTAATATATAGATAGAGATGGATGGATGGATGGATGGATGGATGGATGGATGGATGGATGGATGGATGGATGGATGGATAGAGATTATAGGCCAAACCCATCGATAGCCCTCAAACTTGTCTCTAAAATTCACTTAGGCTCCTAAACTAAGATTTGTACCTATTAAACCCCTACCCCCCCCCCTCAATTTGGTTTCAATTGGGCATTTTTTGCCCAATCAGCTAAAAGCTCAAAGTGTGTGTTGCACACACGTGCTGATGTGGCAAAAAAGGCTAATTGGAAGCTAACACGTGGCATTGTGGGTCCAATAATTATTAAAAATTAATTATAAATTTATTTTAAAAATAAAAATAAAAAACTAATTATTTAAAAGAAATTAAAAAATAATTATAAAAAAAATAAAAATAAAAAAAATTATTAAAACGAAATTATAAAATTTTTAAAAAATAAAAAATTTCATTGAAGATCAAAATTATTAAAAAATAATTATAAAATTATTTTTAAAATAAAAATAAATAAAAATTATTAAAAAAAAAATAGCATTGAGGATCCAAATTATTAAAAAATAATTATAAAATTATTTAAAAACTAAAAATAAAAATAAAAAATTGCATTGAGGATTCCAATTATTAAAAAATAATTATAAAATTATTTAAAAAAATAAAATAAAAAACTGATAATAAAAATAAATAACTTATTATTTAAAAGAAATTATAAAATTTTAAAAAATAAAAATAAAAAATTGCATTAAGGATTCCAATTATTTAAAAATATTATAAAATTATTTTTTTTAAAAAAATAAAAAACTGATTATTAAAAATAGATTATAAAAAAATTTTAAAAATAAAAATAAAAAATGGCATTGAGGATCCAAATTATTAAAAAACAATTATAAAATTATTTATAAAATAAAAATTTAAAACTAATTATTAAAAAGAAATTATAAAAAAATTTAGAAAATAAAAATAAAAAACTCCCCCACCTTCCCCAGCCCTCACTCCCCAGCGTTAATCTTCCCCCCCCCCCCTGCCCACGTTCCTCTTCTTCTCCATTAAAGTGAATCTTGCTTCTCCATGAACCTCAAAAACTCACACACAAATTTCTTTTTGTTTAAATCTACTTCAAGAATTCAAAAGGGATCTAGAAAAAAGTCATTTTTATTGAAATTTTTCATAAAATGGTGATATTAATGGAAAAAAAAAAGTGATCTTTCTTTGTGGAGGAAAAAAAATGATGATAAAAGTGATCTTTCTTGGAGAAAAAAGTGATCTTTATTGAAATTTGTTGTAATTTTTCAACAAATGGTGATACTAGTGGAGGAAAAAAAGTGAATCTTATTGAAAATTTTCAAGAAATGGGAATATAATTATGGTGGATTAAAATGAATTTGTTCATGTGAAGATGTGGGGAGGGGGGGTGACGACGAAGATGCGGGGGTGGGGTGAGATTGAAACGATGAAGACGCGGGGTGGGGGTAGGGTGCTGTGAAGAAGATGACATAGGGGGTGGGGTGTTTTTTATAAAAAAGAATTAAGAAATTATAGTAATTAAAAATTATATTAATAAAATAATTTAAATATAAATTTTTAATTAATATTTTTTGGGGCCCTCAGTGCCACTTGGCACATTTTTATTCAAAATTTAATTAAAAAAAATATCACGCGTTTTCTGAGAGTGCATTGCACGCGCAGTGCCATGTGGGCAAAAAATGCCCAATTGGAACCAAATTGGAGGTTTAGGGATTTAATAGGTACATGCCTTAGTTTAGGGGCCTAAGTGAATTTTAGGAACAAGTTTGAGGGGCTATCGATGGGTTTGGCCGAGATTATATGAATTGCATGGGTCAAAGGCATCGATAGGCACTCAAACTTGATGCCAAAATTCATTTAGACACCTAAACTAAGACCTGTTCCTATCAGACCCCTAAACCCCCCACATTTTATTTCAATTGGGCATTTTTTGCCTGCATGGCACTGCACGTGCAATGCACTTGCTGTAGGCGCGTGAGGAATTTTTTTTTTTACTAAATTACGAATTAAAATGTGTCAAGTGGCACTGAGGGGGACCAAAAATATTAATTAGAAAATTTATATTTAAATTATTTATTAATATAATTTTTAATTATTATAATTTCTTAATTCTTTTTTTAAAAAAAGCACCCCACCCCCCATGTCATCTTCTTCACAACACTCAACGCCACCCCACCCCCCATGTCATCTTCTTCACAATACCCCACCCTACCCCCTGCGTCTTCAACCCCACCCCACCCCTAGAAGATCAACAGTAGTTAATGCAAGCTTCAGCACAAGAGTAGAACAAAAATTCATATAACATCAAAAACAAATCCCAAGATTCATCCTCGTTCTTCATTCAGGAGTATCAGATCGGAGGGTTGTAAAAAGAATAGCAGAAGTATTTGTTAGAAGATCGAAGATGCAGCTTTTGCCATGACAATAAGATAAAAATTATGCAATTATAACATAAACGGGCAAGCCAACCCTACACTCTAATTGTGTGTGTGTGTGTGTGTGTGTATTTTTGAGGTTTATGGAGAAGTTTAATGGAGAAGAGGAACGTCAGGGGTGGGGGAGTGGGGAAGAAGATGAACGCTGGGGGGGGGGAGGGGGGGAGTTTTTTATTTTCAGTTTTTTTAAAAAAAATTATAATTTTTGATTAATAATAATCAGTTTTTTTTTAAAATAAGTTTTAAATTATTTTTAATAATTTGGATCAGTTTTTTATTTTTATTTTTTAAATAAGTTTATAATTATTTTTTAATAATTTGGAATTTGGATCCTCAATGCAATTTTTTTATTTTTATTTTTAAAATTTTTATAATTTCTTTTTAATAATCAATTTTTTATTTTTATTTTTTAAATAATTTTATAATTATTTTTTAATAATTTGGATCCTCAATGCCATTTTTTATTTTTATTTTTTAAAAATTTTATAATTTCTTTTTAAAAATATTTTTTTTAAAATTTCTTTTTAAAAACCGATTATTAAAAACTATAATACAAAAAAATGAAGTTTTTTAAAAACTATAATTTTACAAAAAAAAATGATTATTATAGTTTTTAATAATCAAAAATTATACTTTGTAAAACTAAAATTTTATAGTTTTTTAAAAAACTGATTATTATAGTTTTTTAAAAAACTAATTTTTAAAATATTTCTTTTTAAAAACTGATTTTTAGAAACTATAAATTTTTTTTGTATTATAAAGAAATTATAATTTTTTTAAAATAATTATTTTTTAAAAAAATAATTTTAGAATTATTTTTTAAAAAAATAATTTTAGAATTATTTTTTAATAATTTCCTCAATGCCATTTTTATATAATTTTTTTAAAAAAATTATAATTAATTTTTAATAATTATTGAACCCACAATGCCACGTGTCAGCTTCCAATTAGCTCATTTTGCCACGTCATTGTGTGTGTGCAACTTTGAGCTTTTTGCTGATAGGGCAAAAAAAGCCCAATTGGAACAAAATGTGGGGGGATTAGGAGCCTGATAGGAACAAGCCTTAGTTTAGGTGTCTAAGTGAATTTTGGCAACAAGTTTGAGTGTCTATCGATGCCTTTGGCCAATTGCATGTTTATTTCAAAGTACTTGGTATAAAATTAATATGAAAATGATAAATTTTAAATGTTATACATAGTTGAATTTTTTTACAAGATTAACAACTTGAAGTTATAGAATTTTTTAATTATGATAACTTCGAATCTGACACATAATCATCAATCAAGTGAAGTTGGTGAAAGATGATACGAAAAATATGAAAATGTGATACCAATCTTAATATATTCGTTATTCGGATAGAAAATTTTCTATTGTAAGAGACCTCAATAGGCTGACGGACACCGCGCCTGTCTCATAGGGAAGGGAGAGAACAAACTCTCTTATCTAAAGGCCATATTCTTGGTAAAGTTAAGATGAACCAAGTCCTATTTAATCACTTTCCTATTAGTACTTTTTTCTTGACCAACCCACCTCTTCCCCTTCTGACGGTAGCTACTGTCAATTACTTATACCTCTTTATTGAGTCATTTATATGTCTCCTCACATATCCAAACCATCTCAATCTTTCTTTTCTCATCTTGTTCACTACGGAATTCACTCCTACATTGTCCCATTTCTCATCATTACTATCGTCTCTCCTTGTATGACCACACATCCACCTTAACATTCTCATCTCCGCAATTTTCATCTTCTAAACGTGAAAATTCTTAGTAGACCAACATTTCATTTCATACAACATAGTTGATCTAACAACCACTCTATAAAATAAAAGCTTACGTAGCAAAAAGATCGAATACGAAAAGTACAAATGTTTGATTCTAGAGACTATAGATGAAGAAATCTTCAAAATTGTTTTATTTGTGTAAATATTCAAGAACGAATTTTGATGATCTAAACATAAAACTTGCCTCGTCTCATTAGCTCTTCAATATGAATTGCACAATTACATAATTGTTATTATTTAATCGTAGAAGTAAAAAAAAATCAAGTAAACTTACCAGGATCAAAATACATAATATAATTCTTTTACAAAATTTATCCTATAAAATATAAATATGAGATCAAATCTAGTAGTATTAGGTCATCCATTGATTCACACATAAACACATGTCTGAGCACATATCTCTTTCCACATAAATTTTAATATATATAAAATTTAGTGTTGAGTTTTAATATATTATAGATTATAGGTATAGATTTTTTTGATTATTTGGATATTAGATTTGAAGTTTTGGTTGTTTTTTTGGTTTCACGATGGGAGAAACTAAGGGGTTAAATTCTTTAAAATTATTTTTTTGGTTTTTTAGAATTTTTATTTTTTTGATTTCACGATGGGAGGCTAAGGGGTTAATTTTTTTAAAATTAATTTCTTGATTTTTTGGATATTAGATTTGGGGTTTTGGGTTGCACTCTTTTAGTTAGGAATGATTTGTTGTATTTAGATGGTGGAAAAGGAATTCTATTTTTGCGAGGAAAGTTTTTTTCCCTTAAAATTTAGTATTACTAAAATAATAGGAGAAAAGTAAAAAGATAATTTTGTCTAAAGTGAAGACTTTAAATGAAGGGCAAAAAGTTCAAACGACATTTTTAAGGCGCTTCACACTTTTAATATATTATATATTATAGATTATAGATATAGATTAAAAAATAGTGTATGTCTTCTTCTTTTTTTTTTGTGTGTGTGGGGGGGTGGGGGGTGGGGAGGCAGGGGGAATATAATGTATGTCTTATATTATCTGCTGAATAATTTATAAAATTAATTATTTTTTTAAAATTAAAATATATAAAATTTTAAAAAATCTTTTATTTATAATTTAGTTATTGATGGATAATTCGGATAATAAAGTATATTGACAAGAAGTAAAAATAAAACAAAACTCTATATCTTGTATCTGTCTGGTCATAAAAATTAAAAAGACAATTTAAAAGTTAAAAATAGAGTTTAAGTTGTGTTTGACCATAGTATTTGTAAATGAGATATTTTTGAAGTTAAAAAATATAAAAAGTGAAAATAAATGTGAAAAATTTAGAGTTTATGAAAATTGGGGTATTTTATGAAAATAAAATTTTTATATTTTTTGAAAAAAAAAAGAGATTAAAAATGCAAAAAGAAAATCAAATAATAGTGAAAATGCTTCTTGAGGTGTTTTTCAAAAAATTAAATATAATGAAAATATTTATGGCAAAATAAGTATTATGAAATAAAGTAAAAACGTATTTTGAAATATTGTAAATAATATTAATGGCCAAACCCCTACCTAATAAACTCAAAATACTATATATTTATTTCGTCCACTTTATATGACACACTTTCTATTTTAGTTCGTATAAAAAAGAATGTCATCTTACCATAATTAGAAGTAGTTAGCTTTAAAATTATTATTTTGATTCTTAATTAAATAATTTATGATCACACAAATATCTAAGAATTATTTTAGAGCACAAGTTTTTAAAGTATGCATTTCATTCTTAAACACCCTGTCAAGTCAAAGGGTGACACATAAAGTGAGACAGAGAAAAGTACTTCCTCTGTTTCATATTAGTTGGCCCCTATGAATTTGATACACCTATTAAAAGAATTATTAATTAGAAATTTATTTTATCAAATTAGCCTTATTAATTATGCTTTGAAAATATAAATTTGAGTAAATATATTTTGTTTAATCATTTAATCTTAAGAGTAGTATTGAAAGAGCATAGTAAAATTCTCTTGATTTCATCAAAGGGACAACTAAATTGAAACAAATATTTTTAGAAAGAGGGTCAACTCAAATTAAACGAAGGGAGTAGTATTTATTGACAACATCTCACACCTCTTCACTAGGATATTTGTGCATCTCCTCAACATCTCACACCTCTTCACCCCCGCCCCCCGTCCAACCATGGCTGGCATGGCCATCACCATTAACGCCCCCACTCCCACAGCTCCAAGGATCTCTCTTCGTCTTCATTTTCTTCATCATCATATATCCCAAATTCTCCAAAAAAATAGTAAGACGTCTTTGTTGTGGTTGATTTGTTGTTGTTGTTCATTGTCAAAAAAAAATAATTATCGTGGTTGATTTGTTGTTGTTGTCCATTGTCAATTTTTTTTATATATATATCCCTTAAGAGGGTCTTTGATGTGGTTGATTTGTTGTTGTTGTTCATTGTGAAAAAAGAAAATTTTTGTTGTGGTTGATTTGTTGTTGTTCATTGTAAAAATAATAATTATATATATATATCCCTCAAGAGGGTCTTTGCTGTGGTTGATATTGTTGTTGTTGTTCATTGTCAAAAAAAAATTGTTGTTGTTTTAATTTTTAAATTTTTTTTATTCACTTTCTCAATTTAAAATTTTCATTTTGTTTAGGATTAATTTTGTAACTTTTACAAATTGTTAAAGATATTTAAATAAAAATTAAAAATTCATTATGTTTGTATATGTGAATTTATAGTTAAAATTTTAAATTAATTGGAGAAAATTTCAATTATTTGAAATAAATTTGATGTTTAATTAAATTTCTTGTGTTTGTGTATTAGAATTTACAGTTGAAAATTTAAATTTGAAATTGTTAAAGATATTCAAATTTAAAAATAAAAAATTCAATATGTTTGTATATATGAATTTATAGTTAAAATTTTAAATTAGTTGGAGAAGAATTTTAATTATTCGAAATGAATTTGATATTTAATTTGTGAGCAAAAATAAAAACATTATTATTCAAATTTTTCTACATTTTATAAAATTTCTTATTTAATTAAATTAATTTTAATATTTAATTTATTATATAGCAATAAAAAATGACTTGAAATTACATGCAATACTTGAAAATGACGTGGCAGATGACGTGACTGCTGACGTGGAGAGAGTATGTTACACTCATAAAAAAAGTGTTTAAAATATTATTTTTTAATGAGTTCAAGGGTCCAGATGACAAACATGTAAGTAGAAGTGTTAACTTACAAAACCGACATAGTATAGGGGTCCACTGAGCCATTTTGCCTAAAATCTTATGTATTGTTTTTGATAATGCTTCTAACAACAAGATTGCTATAGCAAAGTTAAAATCTAAGCTATCTCCGCAGTTACCTGAAAATTTTCATATTAAGTGTGCATGTCATATATATAATTTAATTGTAAAAGATGGTCTTGAGTTTTTTGAGCTTTATATTGAAAAAATCTGTCTTGCTATTGGTTTTATTCAAGAAAATAATCGAAGAAAAAGAATTAGAGAATTTAAAGTTAAATGTCAAGAAAATGGACTTGCACCGATATTGATGCCTGAGAAAATTGATATTAGATGGAATTCTACGTATGATTTTTTAAAAACTTATTATAAATATAGAGTTCCTATTACACTAGCTTTTAACCAACATTGTGGTTCATTTGTTGATTCTGCTGATTGCATGTTACATGATTCTGATTGGGTTGTAATTAATGATCTTGGTAAGTTTTTAGAAAAAATTTATATAGCTGCGGTTGAATTTTCCGGTGCTTATTATCCTACTGTTTGTAATATTTTGGCATATATAACCGATATTTTTGGTTTGCTCAAAGAATATAAAAATAAAGAAGGTTATAAAGAAGTTGTTGGTGTCATGTTTACTAAATTTAAAAAATATTTTTTTCCGATTTCCCTTATTTACTTGGTTGGTGTTATGCTAAATCCGTACATGAAATATAATACTATGTGCCACTTTAGTACTCTTTTTTATGCTAACTTAGAAATAACTACTAACAATGATTTTAAACAAGTACAACCTGATTTGTGGACGACTATGGCTGATGCGAATGCTTACATAGATAAATTATATAACCACTATGATGATTTAGTTGTACCGACACATATCACTCCAACTGTCGCTCCTCATCCTCCCGAGGAGTCATCATCTTCTAAAAGGCCGGCATATAGTGGTTGTCCTGATTCCTTTTATGATTTACCTTGTTGGAACAGTGTTGATGAGAGAGCTTACACATCAATTTATCGAGAAGAGCTTAAGTATTTTCTTCGGTCGCCGCCAGAGGATCGCAGACGACGGATCAACACGTTGGATTGGTGGAGGAGTAATGAAACACAATATCCTGTGCTTTCAAGATTAGCTAGAGATATCTTGAATGTTTCAATGTTAACCGTTGCATTAGAGAGCACTTTTAGTAAGGGACGACAACAACTTGGAGACAACCGACACTCATTGGTAAGCAATGCAATGAATGTTCTAGTTTGCCTCAGAGATTGGATTAGAACGGAAAGAAGAAATCAAGAAATGGAAGTGGAGCCGAACGACGAGCAGAAACTTGAAGAAATTATGACTTCACGGGAGAACTCAGCAGAATCAAGTCCAATGCATGGTTTTGCCCCCGTTGACTTTGACTAACCTATGCAAGTTCCCGTTAATATTAAGATGAATGAGTTGGAAAAAATGATGCATAATTTGTAGATTTTTCATTCATATAAATTATAAATTTTGGATCATTTTACAATCAATAAAATTCAATATTCATTCACTCCTTATTCCTTACTTTGTAATTTTTTTCATTTAATGATTTAAATTGAATTTCTAGTTTAAATGAAAAACTTATTTTTAATACATTATTAATTTACTATCAATTATTATTAGTTTATTATATTAAGTAGCATATGTTTTGTATATTTGTGTATATATATTCTATAGATGTGTATATTTAATGTATACATGTGTATATGTTTTATAAAGAGAAAAGACATCTTTTCCCCCCGAACTTGTCGCCACAACTCACTTTAGCACTTAAACTTAACTTCCGTTTATTTACCCCCCTTAACATCTTTAAAGTGAATTATTTTCACCCCTCAAAACTGAATACCACTCTCACGGCGGAGAGTGCGCTACACACGCGCCACGTCATTGCCAAATCAGTGCCACATCAGTGCCATGTCATTTGCCACGTAAGATTTTTTTTCTTTTTTAATAATCCCACACACTAACTTTTTATATTATATATATATATATATATATATATATATATACTATTTTTATATATATAAAAAATATATATATTTATATATATATATATATATATATATATTTAAAAGAGTATATTTTTTAATAAAAAAATATATTTTATATAAATAAAATAGACCCCACCCCCCTTCCTTCTTCTTCTTCACAACCCCCACCCCCTTCCTTCTTTCACAGCCCCCACCCCACCCCAATTCCTTCTACTTCTTCATTAGACAGCAGCCCCCGTCCCCTCCCCTTCCCCCTCCTTCTTCTTCTTCTTTACATAAAAGCACCACTTTTTCTATTTCTTTCACCATTACCACAAGCTTTTTCAATGAATTTTTTTCTTCATCAAATGCAAAATTAACTTGAATTAGCTTGAGCAAATCCATCAATGAACTAAATACAAGTATATGATCACAAAAACACATCAATACACAATCTCAAATCCAAATTCTTTCACATTAACCAAAACCCAAAATTCCAAAACTCCTAAATTTTCAATTTCTTACTCAAAAATGTCTATAGAAATGGCATAAACAGTTCGAAATTCGAAAATGACATAGATGATATTCGCATGACATGAAATTCTTGGCCAAGAATCAAACTTGTTCATCAATCTTAAACCCTTTTTGATTGTTGAAAAATAAAATTTTGGATTAATTAGGACTTGGTAGGAGGAGAATTACAAAGAAACGGGGTGGGGGTATGAAGAAGATGAAGAAATGGAGTGTTGGGGGTGGGGTGGGGGTGGGCGTGGGGGTGGGGAAGGGGAGTGATGAAGAAAATAAAAATGTCTTCTATGAAGACATTTTTCTTTTAATGTGTTATATATATATATATATATATATATATATATATATATAATAATAATAATAATACTAATAATAATAATAATAATAGCAATAAAGTGGTCTTTTTAAATAAAAAAAAAAAAAATTCACTCGCTCTTTTTTTTTTTTTCCATGTCAGCTATAGGGGGAAATTTAATTCATTTGAAAGTTGTTAAGGGGGTAAATAAATGGAAGTTAAGTTTAAGTGCTAAAGTGAGTTGTGACAACAAGTTCAGGGGGGAAAAGATGTCTTTTATCTTTTATAAATTAGTATATAACTATATATATATTGTAGTATATATATATATATATATATATATATATATATTGTAGTATATGTTTTATTTAAAGTAGTACATATATATTGAATGGTGCGTATATATGTGTATATATCTTCTATAGACGTGTATATTTAATGTATACATGTGTATATGTTTTATAAATTAGTATATAACTATATATATATTGTAGTATATATATATATATATATATATATATATATTGTAGTATATATTTTATGTAAAGTAGTACATATGTATTGAATGGTGCGTATATATGTGTAGTGTATATATCTTCTATAGACATATATATTTAACGTATACATGTGTATATGTTTTATAAATTAGTAATTAGTATATAACTATAAATATAATTATATATATTGTAGTATATGTTTTATTTAAAGTAGTACGTATAGTCGTATATATTGAATGTTACATATATATGTGTAATTATGTATATGTGTATATATTTTTAAAATTCTAATGTAGTATATACAATATATATAGTGTATATATATTGTTTAACGTATTAAAAATGTATGTATGTGGGGTATATATAGTGTATATTGAAAAAATCTTTTTTTTTTTAATTTTTGACCGGGTTGGGTTAAGTGGGCCGGGTTAGGGTTATTTTTTAAATTTTTATTGTTGAACCCAGCTCGACCCGGCCCACAACCTGGCTAAAATTAACGGGCCGATTCCGGGTTGATCCGATCGGGCCCACTTAACACCCTTATCTTGGTCTATCTCTCTCAAACATCCAAGTCAACAGTAGCTCCATAGAGAGTCTCGTTAACAAAAATTACATCATTCTTAAATAAACGTACACTATAAATTTTCTCCTTAAATGTATTGCATTAATATATTCATTATCAAAGCGAATAAAAAACAGAGTAAAAATAAATTCCTAATGCAATTCCATCAACAAGATAAAGTGATTTGAGTTTTCTTCTACTGTATGTACTAAATTTTTGACTCTATCATTCTTAATCGACTAATGTATTGTCATAGATACCCCTCCGGAAGGAGGGAAAAGAGAGAGAGAGGAGAGTACATAAAGAGAGAAATTAGGAAAATGTAAAGAAAAAAAGGTTATAAAAATAATATCTTTAACAATTTTGCTCACTCTATGAGAGAAATTGAACCACACATTCCACGTTACATGGCCGTCAATACCACTCGTTTGGTAGAGTGTATTGGAAAACTAATAACCTAACCCATCGCCAGGCCCCTTAAGTACGCGCGATCTTTCACTTAGACACCTCAAGTGAACGTCGCTCACTTTTGGCACCTCAAGTAGCCTAGCCATAAAGTGCGTCATTTTGGCACCTTTTGCTGGGTCAGCAAAATAATATTACGTGCGTGTGTTACACGCGCCGATGAGCTGAAAATGACGAATAAAATGTGGACATGTGTCATTTTTATCCAAATAATTTATAAATAATTAATTTAAATAAAAAATACCCCCTCCCCCTAACCTACCCACCCCACCATTCTTCTTCTTCAAACATCCCTCCCCCCACCCGCCACCCCCACTCCTCCAGTGTTTTCGTTAAATAACCCACCAACCCCGCCGCCCCCACCCTGCCAGTCTTCTTCCCCTCTTTATCTTCTTCAAAGACCCCGCACCCCCTCCTCACCCCCGCACCCTATTCATCTTTAATTTTTTTCATCGATTTTTCTTTGATTTTTAATTTTTCCTCACTGATTTTACTTGTTTTTTAGATTCGATTTTTTTTCAGATTTGTTTCATCTATTTTGCTTCAATTTTTAGTTTTTTTAATTGATTTTAATTTTTCTTCATGGATTTAGATTTATTTTTTAATTTTTTTCATCGATTTTTAATTTTTCTTCACTGATTTTTCTTGGTTCGATTTTAATTTTTTTTTATTGATTTTGTTTGATTTCAATTTTTCTTCACTGATTTAGCTTTATTTTTTAATTTTTCTTCATCGATTCTGTTTGATTTATAGTTTTTCTTCATTGATGTTGCTTATTTTTTATTTTTCTTCATCAATTTTACCCTTAATGATTAAAAAAAAGGTGCTTATTATTTAATCTTCACGAACCTTTAAATGCGTATATAATTTCTCTCAATAATTCTTACCGTTAAATAAATTAAGATTGACAAAAATAACGAATAAAAATGTGAAAGAAGTATAAATTAATGGGCGTTGAGTTAATATATTATTTTTGGCAAGACGAACTCCTAAATGTGTATCTAATTTTTACATCTCTCCCAATAATTTTCACCAATAAATAAGCTTAAGATTGACAAAAATGATGGATAAAAATCAGGAAAAAGAAATAAATTAATGAAAATGAGTTAATATACTTTTGGTGGGCCAAATTGGGCGCCACATCAGCCAAAAAAGGGCTTTCACGCGCCTTCATGGAGGTGTAATACACGCACCTTGCCAACTCAGCAAAAGGTGTCAAAATGACACACTTTATGGCTACTTGAGGTGCCAAAAGTGAGCGACGTCCACTTGAGGTGCCTAAGTGAAAGATCGTGCGTACTTAAGGGGCCTGGCGATGGGTTTGGCCGAAAACTAATACATTCATTAGTTTAATTTGTATTACTAATACCTTATTTGGTATACTTTTGCACCCTATGTATAACTAATGCTTGCATTAGTTATACACTCTATTGTGTATTAAGGTGTGTATTGAAAATTGAACCACACATTCCACGTCACATAGCCGTCAATACCACTCGTTTGGTAGAGTGTATTGGAAAACTAATGCATGCATTAGTTTAATATGTATTACTAATACCTTATTTGGTATACTTTTGCACCCTATGTATAACACTCTATTGTGTATTAAGATGTGTATTACTAATACCTCAAAATTCATGGTATTAGCAATGCAATGAATCCAACACACGCATTAACATAATTAAAGACACTATTGTCCCTCAAAAAAATTTCACATCCGTTCCAACATATATATGGAGGATGTTTTTGTAAAATATTTTTTTAAAAAACTTATTTAATTCATGTTATTTTTAATACATCAAACCAAATACTGTAAAAGAAAAATACAAGAATAACTAATGCAAACATAACTAATATAAACATTACTAATACAAACATTACTAACACACCATATTTTACATTATTCTTATACACTCTACCAAACGACCCCAATATATTGAGATAGGTAATAGGTTCTCCTCAAAATAGAAATATTTTTATAAGGTATTTGACAAAGTTTAAGATTTTTTTTTTAAAAAAATTATAATTTAATTAAATAATCGATATTCATATTATTATTAATTATTTTATTAAAAATAAATAAATATTTTATAATTAAATTTAAAAATATTTTTTTTTAGATTCATTAAAAAATAAATTATACAAATTTAAAAGAGTACAATTTATAGAATATTTATGTATCATCTAAAAAAGAAGAGAGCGCGAAAAGCCAAAAATAGGAATTAAGTGCGCGTGAAAAGTTGAGTTGATGGAATTACAAAAAAAAAACAAAAAGGTTGATGGAATTACGAATGCCATAAGCCACGGACGGTCGGCGGCCTTTGAAGGAGCAAATCATCCACCTGTCACCTCTGCATACACATGCCAATGTTGAATTGAATTCCACAACGAAAATCTATATTACTTTACTACTAATAACAAGAGAGAATAAGCGGGCAACAACGCACCTGCTTATGCTGCTTAATTGTTTTAATCGTGATTTTATTATATTATTTTTAATTAATTATTATAAATTATTTAAATAATAAAAAATTATTATAAATTTATTTAAGTATTAAAAAATTAATAATATTTAATATTAAATTAACTTGACGTTGTGTATATGATTCATTTAATTTTTTTTCACGAGTATTTTTTATAATAATTTTGCTATATCACTTTTAATTAGTTATTATAAGCCATTTAAGATATGTCTGTTTTGCTGCTTCAATCATGATTTTACTATATCACCTTCTAATTAATTATTACGGTCATCTAAACATTGTGTCATTTAAATTAATAGTAAAAATAGATCATCTAAGTATTAAAAAATAATAATATTTAAATATTATAAATCATTTAAGTATTAAAAAATTATTATAAATTTATTTAAGTATTAAAAAATTAATAACATTTAATATTAAATTAACTTGACGTCGTATATATGATTCACTTAATTTTTTTTCACGAGTATTTTTTATAATAATTTTACTATATCACTTTTAATTAGTTATTATAAGTCATTTAAGACGTGTCTGCTTTTCGATCATGATTTTACTATATCACTTTCTAATTAATTATTACGATCATCTAATCATTGTGTCATTTAAATTAGTAGTAAAAATAGAAGAAAAAGTATTATAAATCACAATAATTAAAAATTTAAATTATTTATAAAATATAATTGAATATCAATGTCACAAAAGTTTGAACAAAGAGAGCAACATATATCATTTGAAAAGTACATAAAAAGTATTATAAATTACAATATTTAACAACTTAAAATATCTAAAAAAAATTAATTTGTTATATATTAATAAAATATTATAGATCACAATAATTAACAACTTAAAAAAATTAAGAAAATCTAAAATATTTAGTTGACTCTCGAAATTATATCAGTGCCACTTAAATTGGAATAAGTAAAAGTATAATTGACTATCAATGCCACAAAAGTTTGGATAAGGAGAGCAACATGTATTATTTGAAAATTACATAAAAAGTACTATAATTACAATAGTTAATAGGTTAAAATATCTTTACAAAAAAATAATTTGTTATATATTTCAAAAAAATTAAAAAGTTATTACAAATCACAATAATCAACAACTTAAAATTTTTAAATATATAAAATATTTGGTTGACTCTCAAAATTATATCAGTGCCACTTAAATAGAAATAGAAAAGAGGTATTATAAATTTCAATAGTAAAATATTAAATTATTTTAAAAATATATTTGACTATCAATGTCACAAAATTTGAACAAGAAGAACAACATGTATTATTTGAAAATTAAATAAAAATATTATAAATTATGACAGTTAACAACTTAAAATAACCAACGCATTTCACGTGTCACATAAATTGAGACTAAAAAATAACATATATTGGGCCCGTGCCAGCACGGACATTCGACATCTAGTATATATATACATATATATATATACACACACACACACACACACACACACATATATATATATATATATATATATATATAAATATATATAAAAGTAAAATTAAAATCAGACAAGAAGTCAAGTGGCAAGATATTAAAAAGTTACGTGACAGTTTTTAAGACGAAGTTAACATAATAAAAAAATTTGAATTGAAATATTACGTATTTGAACTTGAAGTATATTATCCTTTTAAAAAAAATCATTATTTAAAAAAATAAAAATTCTTAATTAAAGAGACAACAACAACAACAACAACAACAACAACAACAACAACAACAATATGTTATCTGCTATGATAAAATATGTCATATGTAGTTTGATTTCAAATCATACTTTCAATTCAAATATAATATTATAAGATAAATATATATTGTATTAAATGTTATTTTTATGTTCTAAATAGATTTTTACTTTTTCATAAACTTATTTCTTTTAAAATATAAATATTGTATAATATATTTGAATATAATTTATATAAATGTTAAATTAAAGATGAAGCTATAATAATATAATAATAATTTCATAATGATGGAGCACAAAGAAATAGGCTAGTGATTAAGAAGTCTATTTCTAATTCAAAAATCTTTCACCGATTAGGATAATGGAAAGAACGACTTTCTTTTTCAAATTTAAATGTTATCACATGGATTTATTTTCTCACTTTTACGATATATAAGCGCCAGTGGGGCGGTTGGGAGCAGACAACTGATGGTCGATATGCCAGTTTCCATTGTTTATTTGCTCTGTGATTTTACTATATCATTTTTAATTAATTATTATTTGACATCTACTTATTAAAAGATTAATAATATTTAATAAAAAATAAAATAGACATTTATAAAGTAAAATAGACATTTATGATATGACTGTTTCAGCTGTTTCATTTGTAGTTTTACTATATCACCTATAATTAACTATTATGAGTCGCCAGTGGGGTGGTTGGAAGCGGGCAACTGAAGGTCGACATGCCTGCTTCCGGCTGTTTGCTTGCTCCGTGATTTTACTATATCACCCTTAATTAATTATTATATAACATCTACTTATTAAAAAATTAATTATATTTAATAAAAAAATAGACATTTATAAAGTAAAATAGATATTTATGAAATGACTGTTTCAGCTGTTTCAATTGTAATTTTATTATATTACCTATAATTAACTATTATGAGTCATCTAAGTATTTAAAAATTGATAATATTTATTTTATAAAAGGTGAAATAAACATAAAGTCATAAATTAATTTGACATCTTATGTGAGGCCCACTTAAAATTTTTTTACAAGTATTTTTTATAGCAATTTTGTTATATCACTTTTAGTTAGTTATTATGAGTCATTCAAGATGTTCCGATTTTGCTATTTCAATCATGATATTTGGTTTACTCTCGAAATTATATCAGTGTCGCTTGAATTGAAATAGAATTTTTTTTTATAAATTACAATAATTAAGAACTTAATTTACTTTTAAAGTCTAAATTCACTATCAATACCACAAAAGTTTGAACAAGAAGTGTATTATAAATTACAATAGCAAACAACTTAAAATAGTAAATTACAACGTCAAAAAATTACTATAAATTACAATATTTAGCGATGTCATATTAATTAGGATAAAGGGATATTACTTGAAAATAACGTTGAAAGTCGTATAAATTTAAATTACAATAATTAAAAACTTAAATTACTTTTAAAGTCTAAATTCACTATTAATACCACAAAAGTTAAACAAGAATAATATTATAAATTACAATAGCAAATAGCTTAAAATAGTAAATTACAACATCGAAAAAATATTATATATTACAATATTTATCGATATCATATTAATTAGGATAAAGGGATATTACTTGAAAATTATGTTGAAAGTCATATAAATCATAATATAATTAAAAACTTAAAATATCTAATGTTGACATCTAATTTTTGCCTTCCACAACCAAGTTTAATGTCGAGTTTCGTCGATTTTAAATAAAATTACAACATTTATTTCATTTGAATAAAAACTTTTCAAAATATTTATGTACTATTTTTTTTCATTTTAAGTAGTGATTATATATTTTCGTATCCATATATATGAGATTTTATAATTCTATTACTTAAAATAATTATTTTATGAAAAAAAATATATTTTAATCAAGGGTCGTCTTGAAAATTAATTCAAATGAATAAAGTCTTGATGCAAATATAATTTGTTCTAAAAATTAATTTATTCGGAAAATTATATATTTGATTTTGTCAAACCATGAAACTCAGAATTAAATGAAGCATTAATTCCTATCGAATTTGGAGTTAATTTGACCATAATTGAAATCAAATTGGCTAAAATTGCAATGCAATTGGCCAATTGATTTTCAATTTAGCCGAAATTTAAATGGATTTAGCTAACTCCTAATTTAATTGGGGTTATTTTTTTTTAAATAACCCCAAAATTGACCTAATCTACCAATTTAACCCAAACAATAACCCCAACCCAATTCAAACATCAGTGGCCCAATAACAATCAAGCGACTCGGCCCATCTTTATTTTCTTCAACACCGACATCAATTTCAACACCTCAACAATATCAACCCAATTATAATCTCCAAACTCGGGCCACCTCTCTCTCATATCATCTTCAACAAATGCACCACGTACAAAACAACCAGCTTTCAACGTACAATCAACAACGTACAAACCCAAACAACAACCTTCATCGTACAATATGCGAACCCATCTCCGACCTGTACCCAACTCCAACCTAGTATCCAAACCCGTATCTCGCAAACCGCTGACTCGAACTCACCTCCAACAGACCCGATTACAACCCACCCGCAATTTCAGTGAACCTACATGTAAACAACAGTTTAGCTCTTTTTTGAATTTCAAATTGTACTAATAGTACGAATTACAGCTCATCCCTTATCAAAAATCTCAATTTCAAAATTATCCCCTAAATTTTTTTTCAAAATTACCTCTAAAGAGAAAAATCTCACAACGGTGGGAGCTCAAATTGGTTCCCCACTTTGTTTGATATAAATATCTCATTCTTGAGCTAAATTGGCCAAGTCTTGAAGGCCAGAGAAAAGGGCTCTCAAGCACAAGTTTTTCTTTAGTAAAAATATTCTAACGGAAAGTTATCAAAATTCTTGGAATAGCTGCAGAACTTTTCCGGTGGTGGCGAGGAGATTCCGATAATAACTCGAGTCCCATTTTTCTACCCCGAAAGAGGTAAACATACTGTTTTCCCTTTTAGTTTTATCATTTTCTTCTTCATTTTTTTCTTCGTAGTAATAGTCGTTTAGTCGTAATCGTGATTAAAGCTGGAAATTGCTTATTGTAGAAGGCCTTAAAGGCCATTAGGTTTTTATGCGGTGTAGTGTTCTGTCAAGCTGATTGCTTCTGTTCTAGCTATTTGATTCACTGTTTGACTTGGCACTTGTTAGCCTTTAAATTCGTTGTTGGTCAAGTTGTTTGAAGTTAATAGCATACACTGTCGTTGAGGATATCATCAACATTAAATATCTGATGACACGCGAGATAGCATACGCTGACATCGAGGATATCATCAGCATTAAATATCTGATGACACACGATATAGCATACGCCGACGTCGAAGATATCATCAGCATTAAATATCTGATGACATGCGAGATAGCATACACTGGCGTCGAGGATATCAACAACATTAAATATCTGATGAAATGTGAGATAGCATACGCTGGCATCGAGGATATCATCGGCATTAAATATCTGATGACACGCAAGATAGCATACGCTGGCATTGATATGAGCCAAATGACCATCCTAGATTTGGAAGACATCATTCGAGGCCAACATATGAAGGATCCGGTCGTGGTCACATCGAGGGGAAAAAAGCATGTACGGAGAGGCCATTTCGAGCATTCCATGAGGCAAAGCCGCGTATGGAAGGTGGCTTGGGGGATGCTTGAAGAACCACGACCATTGAAGAGCACCTTCATTAAAGGTGTTTCAGGGATTTCACATGCCCAATTTACACTCCATAGGCGCCCACCCTTCATTAAGGGTGTTTTGGTCTTTTTGTCCTTCAATTGTAATAAGACTTTATATAGTTTAGTATTAGGGATTTTACTCTTTAGTTGTTTATTGGTGTAAGACTTGAAACTTTATAACAAACTCTCTCTAGTGTGAGGAGTGTAACACCTTTAGTTGTAGATCTTGGAATAACCACCAAACCGAAATGAGGACAACAAGTGTGGATATCACTTGTGTTACAATGTTGGCTTGATACATTGGTATTTAAATGAGGTAAAGTTCCTCTTATGTCAACGTAGGAGTTAGGCGTTTTTCGTGTGTAGTATTAAGGGTCCTAGAATCCACCCAATTCTTGGGTTCTTAAGATCATACCTTCACTTGTCTAACTATCTATCCCTTTTGTTTATATTGTAATCGTTTGTTTGTTGTTCTTGTACTCCAACCCGTGAGGTATTGTTATTATTACCACATTGTTGTTATTGTTATCTTGTTCATCATCTTATGTTGTACAATAGTTTGGATTGGCTGATTTGGTGTAATAAACACCTTGTTCTCTTCTTGTTATTGTGTTCTTGGGAATCCGAGACTTGGTCTCCAATAGGGCTCACAATTTTTTTCAAATTTGTGGACTGTTTGATCTGATTTTGGTGTTTCCAAGTTTGTATCGTATCATTTGGTATTAGAGCATGGCTTGATCATGTTCCCATAAGATAAATCTTGGGTTCGTAAACTTAAAAATAAAAAATATTTTTGAAAACTAAAAAATCCAAAAAAATAGCAATCTGCCCATTTTTTTTAGCCAAAATTGTGTTCTGGTTGTAGTAGTCTTGGCTGATTTTGAGTCTAAATCTAGGTGTATTTTTACTTGTTTTTTGTGTTAGATTCTTTCCTCACTAACACCATTGAGTCAAGATCCAAGTTGAGCTTGAATGATTCTTGTTGGTATTGTTGCTGCGATTCCAAACTTGAACATTGTTTGTGCGTTTTGGTGTTGTTGTTGGGGACTGAAATTTAAAGGTGTGGTTTGAACTCGGCTTGTTGGTATTTTGTTGTGGGTTTTAATTTTGATAAAGGTATTGTTAGTTCTTGGATCTCAATGTGAGACTTGGTATTCAAACTTCTATTGAATGTTCTTGTTGTTCTAGACCAATATTCATGTATAGTTGTAAGAAGACTCTTTAAGTGTGTTGTTTGATCTAAACCCAAGTAGTGGGAAGAGAGGACCTTGTGTTTTTCTTTAAACTAGTCCCCAAAAATCTACCAAAAGGGAAGGGAGACAAAAAATCTACCAAAAAGACTAGTTACCAAAAGAAAGAAAGACCACTTTCCTAAGTGTCCAAAAGAGGAAAAGTTCACCAGCCCCTCAAAAAGGTGTCTTGGCTAAAAGGTTTAAGACAAGTCAAACATTTTTAAAAGGTGAAAAGGGCTCCAATATTGTTGTTTTCTTCTCCAAGGGTGGGTAAACCACTTCAAGAACCGAAATTAAAATTTCAAAGTTGGGAAAAATAAGAACCTTTCAAAAACTGCAACCAATCCTAGACCGCCACATCACCAAATTCCGTACAATACCGAAACTTTTGGCTCTAAATCTTGGATTATTAGTTTCTTGTTGTTGATTCTTAGTTTCATTTTGTTGATTCTTATACTAATTGGCAACTAGTAAATACCTACTAAGTTGTAAATTAGTTTTTAAACACGTTTCTTTGTGTTAGCATTATTTTTGTGCTTTTATTGTTTTTGAATCGTAGTATTTCTTGGTTCAAGTTCAGACATTACTTTCTTGAGTCTTCAAGCAAATAATCCATTCTGACCAAGGAGTAGACTCACCCCTCGACTCATCACGAACCACAAGCCGACTTGCAACACTTGTAAAACCAAGTGTGAGATGATCAAAGTGTGTGAGAGCATGGTAAGGATTTTGTGAACTAATTATTTGTTTTGTGAGTTTGTTTTATTTGTTTTAGGTACAATTTCAATGAAACCCATGGATTCAACCTCTCAAACATTCGGCAATGATACCACAAGTGCTATTTTGGCTAAAGTTGAAACCATGGCCCGTCAATGGGAAGTGATAGATGAAATGTTGGATCATATGAGAGTTCCAAGGGAGCAAGTGGGCTGCCCAAACACACATCAATATGAAGGCTATAGCTCATGTGTGCTACAAGGTAAAAATGCCCTCCTACACTCCTATGAACTTGGAATATCGTGATGTGGCTAGTAGTAGCCAAGTGGGTGCGGTTGGTGGTTTGCCTAAGGAGTTGCATGAGCCTTCCCATAGTGATACCCTTGACATTGTTAGGAGTGAACCTGTGAGCTTGTTCTTGGATAAAGATTATGATGTTTGCTCGGCTCAAAGGGATGATCATGCGTTTGAAACCACTTTGAAACTTGGAAATAATCCCTTAGAGAGTGAGAGTTCCAAATTTATCCGCAGGATAGATCCTATTCTCTTTAGGCATAATATCTTATTTAAAGGTGGTACAATCTCTCTTAATGAACCTAGTGGTGAGGATGATAGTATAGCTTGTCTTGAGGGCTATAACCTATATGCTAACCCACTATGGTGTGACAACATTCCTCCTCAAGATGAAAATCTCTTCTTGGAAGATTAGAGTACTCTTAAGGGTAGGGAATGTGTAGTCTTGGGAAGGAATAATTAATTGGGTAACGATGACCTTGGTTTGATTGATTGTTTGGTAAACCTGAATTGTGCCTATTCCTTGAAAAATGAGTTCCATTGTGATCCTTTGCATGACACCTCACCCTTGCTTTATAAATGTGGGGATGACTTACTTAATATTTATGATGACTTGAATTGTGACCCCTTTGATATTAATGGTGGGTTGTGTTTACTCGAGGGCCCTAGGGTAAATGTGTCATTTCCTCTTTAGGGTGTTGCTCATATACGTGCATCCATGTTTGACACACTTGTACTTAAGTTATGTGAACCACAACTTGTGGATGCCAAGTTGTATTCTTATTTGTGAAAGAGTCCAAGGATGTTCAAGGTTTCTTGACACCTTTATAGGGTTGGACAATTTAAAGTATCTTGTGGGACTCTTGGGAGCATGTTTGATATCATAGGTAGAGGTAAGCAATTGTGTCTTATGGTTCCTAGGATAAAAGTAATCTTACATTTTGTATCTAGTGATTCCATTAGGACTATGTTGGCTTCCTTACCTCTTGGTGATTACCTTATCCAACTCCTTTGTAACATTTTTTCTATGTTCCTCTTGATTAAAACAAAAGATGTTTGGTGATATCTCAAGTGTGTACCACCGTGGCATGATAATGTTGTTTGTTGTACTAACCCTAACCCTTATGCCATGAGGATTTTGTGATTGCTTGCGCTTTCTTTATTCTTACAAGGTGTAGATTCGAGGTCAAATTCTTTTCAAGAAAGGGAGGATGATACGAGCCAAATGGTCATCCTAGCTTTGGAAGATATCATTCGAGACCAATGCGCGAAGGATCTGGTTGTGGTCATATTGAGGGGAAAGAGCATGCATAGAATGGACATTTCGAGCATTCCATGAGGCAAAGCCGTGTGTGGAAGGTGGCTTGGGGGATGCTTGAAGAACCATGGCCTTGGAGCATTGAAGATCACCTTCATTAAGGGTGTTTTAGGGATTTCACATGCCCAATTTATACTCTATTTGTGCCCACCCTTCATTAAGGGTGTTTTGGTTTTTTTGTCCTTCAATTGTAATAAGACCATATATAGTTTAGTATTAGGTCTTTTACTCTTTAGTTGTTTATTGATGTAAGACTTGAAATATTGTAAAAAACTCTCTCTAGTGTGAGGAGTGTAACACCTTTAGTTGTAGGGCTTGGAATAGCCACCAAACTAAAATGAGGGCAACAAGTGTGGATATCACTTGTGTTGCAATGTTGGCTTGATATGTTGGTGTTTAGAGGAGGTAAAGTTCCTCTTGTGTCAACGTAGGAGTTAGGTGTTTGTCGTGTGTAGTTTTAAGGGTCCAAGAATCCACCAAATTCTTAGGTTCTTAAGATTATACCTTCACTTGTTTAACTATTTATCCTTTTTTTTTTGTAATCGTTTGTTTGTTGTTCTTGTACTCCAACCCGTGAGGTGTTGTTATTGTTATCTTGTTCATCATTTTGTGTTGTGCAATAGTTTGGGTTGGCTGATTTGGTGTAATAAACACATTGTTCTTTTCTTGTTGTTGTGTTCTTGGGAATTCGAGACTTGGTCTCCAAAAGGGCTCACGGTTTTCTTCATATTTGTGGGCTGTTTGAACTGATTTTGGTGTTTCCAAGTTTGTATCGTATCAGGCGTCGAAGATATAATCGACATTAAATATCTGATGACACGCGTGAAAGTATACGCTGGCATCGAGGAGATCATCGGCATGAAATATCTGATGACATGCGAGATAGCATACGCTGGTGTCGAGGATATCATCGGCATTAAATATCTGACGACACACGAGATAGCATACGCTGGTATCGAGGATATCATCGGCATTAAATATCTGACTACACACGAGATAGCATACGTTGCCGTCGAGGATATCATCAACATTAAATATCTAATGACACGTGAGATAGCATATGCTGGTGTCGAGGATATCATCGACATTAAATATCTGACAACACGTGAGATAACATACGCTGGCGTTGAGGATATCATCAGCATTAAATATCTGAAGATACACGAGATAGCATAGGATGGCATCGAGGATATCATCGGTATTAAATATCTGACGACACACGAGATAACATATGCTGGCATCGAGGACATCATTGACATTAAATATCTGAAAACACGTAAGATAGCATATGCTGGCATCAAGGATATCATCAACATTAAATATCTGATGACACGCGAGATAACATACGATGGTATCGAGGATATCATCAACATTAAATATCTGTTGACACGTAAAATAACATATGCTGGTGTCGAGGATATCATCAACATTTAATATCTGTTGACATGCGAGATAACATACGCTGGGTCGAGGATACCATCAATATTTAATATCTGTTGACAGGTGAGATAGCATATACTGGCGTCGATGATATCATCATCATTTATATCTGTTGACACGCGAGATAGTATATGTTGGCGTTGAGGATATCATAACATTTAATATCTGTTGACACGCGAGATAGCATACGCTGCTGGCGAGGATATCACAACATTTAATATCTGTTGACATGCGAGATAGCATACGCTGGCGATGAGGATATCATAGTATTTAATATCTATTGACACGTGAGATAACATACACTGGTGTCGAGGATATCTCATCATGAATCAACATCTGAATGCATAAAAAACACGTGATTAGGATGACATTTGAGATTTCCTAGAAATTAATAATTTGAGGATCATCTATAAGTCATATTATTTGAAATAGGATAGTGTGCAAGATTACCTATAGGTTGATAGTCCACAGTTCATCCGTAAGCCACAACAAAATCCTAGTCAGATACTATGCAAGGTTACTCAAAGATCGATAGTTTGAAGGTTATTCATAAGTCATAACTAAATCCTTACCGGAGAATATGCGAGATTATCAAATTGATAAGTCCAAGGGTTCTCTATAAGCCGCGTCATATTCAAGATCGATTATGTGCAGGATTACCCAAAGATTAGCAGTTTGAAAGATATATATAAGTCATATTGTGTCTAAGGTCGGATGATGTGCAGGAATATCTGAGAGCTAGCGATTGGAGGGATATCTGTAAGTCATCTCTTATCCAAGGCCGGATAATGTGTAGGATCACCTAGAAGCTAACTATTCAAAGGATATCTATAATTCGCCTAGTATACAACATCAAATAATGTGCAAGATTATCCAAAGATTGACAATTCAAGGGAAATCTATAAGTCATATCGATAAAAAAGATGCACAAGACTTACCCGGGGTCACCTACAAAGAATCATTGTCAATAACCGTAGAAGTTATCATTCCACATACAACCATCATTATAGGTGACCAAAAGGGTTGCCACATCGGCATGAGATTACATGGTTGGCGGGACCATTCTGCATAAAGTACCATCGGTGTTCAAAGAGAACACCCCTCTTTGAAGAGTTATTGTATCTGTTATTGTAAGTTATTTCCTTTCAGTTAGGTACATGAGAGGATGACTTTGTTCTTTAGGTAACAACTCACGTGGAGATATGGTAAAACTATATACCCTTTCGTGAATTGTGTTTAGCACTAACGACTTTTGTTTGAGACATTGTCAAGAGAATCCGAGTAGATGAAAATCTCAAAACAAAACCACAGGTGCGGATGACTCCAAAAAGGATGCAGCACAATGTGGAACTCTTTCGTAGCAGCAAAAGGGGAATAGTCTAGAGAGGGACGTCAAACTCTTTGGACGCAAGCTAAAGAAAGATTTCCACAACCATCTAACCACACCCCTATTAGAAGGCAGGCGAGTATTTTTGATATATTCTGGTTTCAGCTTCACTTTCGAGATATTTCTAAACTCATACCGAGGGTAACCTTCTCTTTTCTCTAAATTCGAGTGATAGGACACCTAGAGTTTTGGAAATTATGTCCAGGTAAATTCTTACTTATGGATGTGAAGAGCTCCACGTTTATGGTTAAGAGGTTACAAGCCTCTTTTCCATAACTCAATCAACTTATCACTCATTCCCAACCAAAGATTGCCTAAAATAAAAGACTATTTTTTCTACCGATTTAGTCGAACTACAAGCAGTCTGATTTCCTGAGTCTCATGAATATGTAGGCTGGGCTCTATGTATAAAACTCAATTGCATTCCAACCTCCTCCCAATCCTCTTTTTTCCCAGGTATTCGGTTTTACTAAAAATTCAAAAACGGGGTAACTTGTGAATTTTTTTAAGATCGTGCTTAAAATCAAGCTTTATGAACTACAAGTGACCTGAATTCTCATGTAACCTGAGATATGTAGGAAACCTAATACCGAGGTCCGACTATAACTCCATGAAACTCGTGTGAAAGCCAATCTTTTTCAGATTTAAATTTGTGGTAGGAGAAAAATTAGGAATGTCAACCCCCCTTTGCCTAGGATTACTTGCATCGACCCTACCCAAAGGGATGTGGCAATTTTTGACACACAATTTTTGCCTTCCACAACCAAGTTTAATGTCGAGTTTCTTCGATTTTAAATAAAATTACAACATTTATCTCATCCGAATAAAAACTTTTCAAAATATTTATGTACGTAATTTTTATCATTTTAAGTAGTGATTATATATTTTCGTATCCAGATATACGAGATTGTATAATTTTATTACTTAAAATAATTATTATATGAAAAAAATATTTTAATCAAGGGCCGTCTTGAAAATTAATTCAAATGAACAAAGTCTTGATGCAAATATAATTTGTTCTAAAAATTAATTTATTCAAAAAAATATATGTTTGATTTTATCAAACGAAGAAACTCGGAATTAAATGAAGCATTAATTCCTATCGAATTTGGAGTTAATTTGGCTAATCTATTCAATTTGATCATAATTGAAATCTAAATGGCTAAAATTGCAGTGCAATTGGCCAATTGATTTTTAATTTGGCCGAAATTTGAATTGATTTAGCTAACTCCTAATTTAATTGGGGATATTTTGTTAAAATAACCTCAAAATTGACCTAATCTACCAATTTAACCCAAATAATAACCCCAACCCAATTCAAACATCAGAGGTCCAATAAAAATCAAGCGACCCGACCTATCTTTGTTTTCTTCAATGCCAACAACAATTTCAACACCTCAACAATATCAGCCCAATTATAATATCCAAACCCGGGCCACCTCTATCTCATATGATCTTCAACAAATGCACCACGTACAAAACAACCAGCTTTCAACGTACAATCAACAACGTACAAACCCAGACAACAACCTTTATCATACAATATGCGAACCCATTTTTGACCCATACCCGACTCTGATCCAGCAACCAAACCCGTATCTAGCACACCGCTGAATCGAACTCACCCCCAACAGACCCAATTCCAATCCACCCGTAATTTCAGTGAACCCACATGTAAAAATAGTTTAGCTCTTTTTTGAATTTCGAATTGTACTAATAGTACGAATTACAGTTCATCCCTTATCAACAATCTCAATTTCGAAATTATCCTTAAATTTTTTTTTCCAAAATTACCCCTAAAGAGAAAAATCCTACATCAATGGGAGCTCAAATTGGTTTCCCACTTTGTTTGCTATAAATAGCTCGTTCTTGAGCTAAATTGGCCAAGTCTTGAAGGCCATAGAAAAGGGATCTCAAGCACAAGTTTTTTTTAGTAAAAATAATCCCACAAAAAATTATCGAAATTCTCAAAATAGATTCAAAACTTTTTCAGTGGTGGCGAGGAGATCCCGACAACAACTTGAGTCCCGTTTTGCTGCCCCAAAAGAGGTAAACATACTCTTTTCCCTTTTAGTTTTATCATTTTCTTCTTCATCTTTTTCTTCGTAGTAATAGTCATTTAGTCATAATCGTGATTAAAGCTGGGAATTACTTGCTGTAGAAGGCCTTGAAGGCCATTAGGTTTTTGTGCGGCGTAGTGTTTTTTCTAGCTGATTGCTTCCGCTCTAGATATTTGATTCATTGTTTGACTTGACATTTGTTAGACTTTTAATTTTTTGTTGGTCAAGTTTTTTGAAGTTATGATTAGGGATTTTAAACATGTTTTCTTTACCGTATTAGGGGAATTTGCATACTTTCTCGAAATCAGCTTGTATACTTGTTTAGAAATAGTTACATGTTCAATGTGTTTTGTAACTACAGATAGAGGCAGATCTCGTCATGATGGAATTTATAATCTTTGTTAGTATAGTCCTTTTCGATTACACTTATAGAAAAACATGAGTAAATTATAGTCTTACTTCCAGCATTTTGGTTGTGTGTTTTCGTCTTGCTTAGTTGAGAGTATGTTTGATGACTTTTACTGCAATTACTCCCTTTTAGCGATTAGAACTTATGTTTATGCACAATCCCTGCTCTTTCTCTATTTTTGATCGATTCTCTTAAAAATGCATTTTTTTCTGCCTTGAGAGTATTTACTGCTGATAAGTATGATTAAGTATGATTAAGTGAAGTATTTACTTGTGTGATTTCAATCTTAATATAAAGTTATTTTGAAAATGGTGATTGGCAAGTAACGGGTATTTTCTCAGTTTTCGAATAACCTTCTCAAAATTTCATTGCTTTCTAGCCATCTATGTTTTTTTACAAATTAGGTGCCTCTAAGAAAATCTAGACATTAGCTTTTCTTTTGTAAAATTTTTGTTGTGTTCTTTCATTAAAACGTCCAGAAATTTCCGGTATTACTAACTTCTTTGCTGCCTTTGCTATTATCTTGCTTAAGCTTCGTTTTAAAATATTTTTTGATAATAAAGTTGAGTGACCCATAGCCTTATCCTGTCTTTGTAACTTTTCGGAATAGAGTCATAACCTTAATCACCTCTCGATCATATTCTCATCTCGTTATAATCTCGAATAAGTTTGTGTGTTGTTCTAATTGCTTGATTATGAAACAAATAATATTTTTGATCATAAAGACTTTCAAATAAGTTTGCCGAGTGTCCATGTGCCAGCTATGCTTTTATTAGTGTTATCATTTGGTATCAAATATATTACTTTCATTCAAGTGTAAAGAAACTTACATCAAGATATCACTTAGTGTGTTGCTTGACTGCCTGAACGTATCTCCGTTTCTTTTGACGTATCTCCGTTTTTTTCGTTCTTATAAATTTTCTCTATCTTTTTTCCTTCCTTCTTTGGTTGATCATGTGGTAACTAATTTTAATCTCTCTTTTCCTTGGTTGTCTATGTGTTAATTTTACTTTTCTTTCCCTTCGTTGACAATGTATTAATGTTTTTTATTTTTCTTATTTTGCATGGAAATCTGTTGGAGTCCAAACAGACTCTTTCCCTTTGCATTCTATAATGCGCCAATGAGGCCCATCTTTTGAGTCAAGACCAAAAAAAAGACTAAAAGACAATCACACGGCATACGGATACGAGGAGTTGGAAGAAGAAAAAATGAACCAAAGGTCCCTTGTTGAAGTAGCTAAGAGATTCGAAAAGTCTCATTTTCCAGTATTTATTTATTTATTTATTTATTTATTTATTATTGCTTTATTTATTTTTAGTTATTTATCTATTTATTTACTTATTTGAGGTTTCAAAATCAAAGTTGTAAATTAATACAGGTAAAGTCGATTATGGACCAAAAGGTCCGGAAAGATAGTTTAAGACAGGTTATGGGATAAAGCTCAATCTTTAGATTAGGACAAGTGAAGATGGGTTGAAATCCCAATTAGATTAGGATAAAGTTTAGGGAAAAATACATAGAGTAGCATACTTAAGAGTTAAATTACAAAAAATAGCAATACTTTTGTGTAATTACTCCATGTAGCATAAATAACATTAGTTTTAATAAAACTCAATTACTTTTACCTTGAGAAAAAGTTACTGTGCATATTCTCCCTATTTCATGCTTTCCAACATATATTTCCTTTTTTCAAAATCTTTTTTTTTCCATTTTTCACAACTCTATCCTTGTTCCCGCGTCCCAATCTTCTTCCAATTTTTTCCTTTCGCACAAATTCAACCACGATCTGAAATGATTTTGTTCCTATAATTCAGGTATCTATTTAACTCAGTTATTGCATGTTAGCGTTTTCAATTTTTTTTTTATATTCAATTCATAGCAAATTCATTTTTACGATTTCTACTCTCTAATGGCTGAACACACAGTAAAATCACTATCAAAAAGTGGTATACGAAGTACTAATTTGGTTTCTGATTATGTACCATCATTTAGTCTTGGTTTAACTCAAGAAAATATAGTTAAAGTTTTTTCAAATCCTTTACAGTCCAAACAATTTGTGAGTTTGAAGGAAATTAGGTTCAGGGAACGACGTGATGAAGATTACTGAAATTTTGAAATAGGGTAAAAGAATGAAAAAAATTGATTCAGTAAAAGAACAAAAATAAAAAAAAGTATGAGAAGAAAAGGAAAGCCGAAGAAATTGAAGAAGTAATGAAGGAGGATGTTGATGTTCAGATTTCTTCCGATGATGAATCCGAAGAAGACACTGAAGATGAGGTAATTTTTGGCTTTGTAAATGTTTTTTATATGTATTTTTTTTTTGTGTGTTTAATAAGCAGTTAATATGTATTTTTTCAAGCCATTAATATGTATTTAGGAAATTCTAGCCGTTAATATGTATTTTAGCATATGTGAGATACTAATGAAGATTTAGTGGCTAAATGTATTTTTAAGTATATTTGATATGTATTTTTTTGTATTGGTTGTATTTTTTTCATATTCAAATACATATACATGTTATATGTACTTTTTGTTTTATTTAATAAGGTGTAGGTGTAAAATGTATTTTTATGTTAGGATGATATGTATTTATGGATTCATGAGAGCTGATATTTTCTTAACATATGTTTTTTGCTTTTAGTGATGATTTTTGTATTTTTTTTGCTGTTCATAATACATATGAATTTATAGATTGATGTCATGCTGATATGTAGTTAGGGATTGATGTGAGCTGTGTTCTTTTTAACCTTTGTATTTTGGTTATAGTTTAAGACATTGTAGTTTTACTTTATATAGGTGCTGCATGACGACATATTCATTGCAAGAAAACTTTCTCGTTTGGCGCCAAATATGTCCATGTCAACACACTCTGTAGAAGATATGCTTCACTACTGTGGGACTATGGTATTCGGAAACAAGACGCGAATGCTCATAGTGATTTCGAAGCACCATCGAAGCCTGTTAGGCAAAGTAGAATAACTAGTGTCACATAAGTTCTAGATGTATGATGGTTTGTGGATTTATTACATTGGATATTGTAACAAACGGGTATATGGATGTAGTTTAATATGTATTTTTGTAAACTTATATTAAACTGCATGTTACAGTAAGTGAAAAATTTGTTCGATTTTACTTGTTTTATATGTTCAGTTTTTACATGTTGCTGTGAGAACTAACCCAAAAAATACATATACAACTAAAAATACATATGGATGAACAAATACATATGACAATTAAAAAACACATATAACCTAAAAATACTTACACAATATTAAAATACATATGCAGTGATCAGATAATTAGATAAAAATACATTTCAAATCTAAATCCTATGTTAGGTGTTCAACTCTGGCAATATGAATAAATACACTATTAAGTTTTAACACAGTTCAAATATCATTTTTTAGTTGTTTAGTTTTAAACATAAATATGATTGTTAACAATAAATATGTTTATAAATACATAAACATTATTAAATATACATATTAGTTAAAAATATAGATATAGTTTTGAAAATACATACGAGTTGCAAATACATATATAGTGATTTTAGACATGTGTATAGTGTTGAAAATATTTATCAATGTGAAAATACATTTACAGTGATAAAAATACATATGAATAGAGTATGCTGACAGAGTATTGAAAGTACATATGGGTTACAAATACATATAGAGTATTGAAAATACATATGACTAGTATTTTTCATAATGCAAATAAGTATTCTTTTTTTGACATACATACAAACACAACATTCAGATTTAACACTTTTCATATATCAAATGAGGCATAAATGACTTAATACATAAAATTGAGTTCATTCAAATAAAAAATGCAGAAGAATGCTTTAACTAAGAATCTAAAGGAAGAACAAATGTTCTATTTACGATATTTCCTACAAGAACACTTATTGTGACCCTTAGCCCCACAACCACTGTATGAGTTGATGCTCTTCTTCCCAAACATATCCTGTCCAGATGACTGACTTTAAAATTTTCTTGGTCAAGTAAACCTGGACTTCCTCAATATCCTTGTGATGTGGGTCTGAGATAATCACCTCAACCGTATACATCTCAAATACATCTAATGCTGCAGTATCTTCAGATACCACTAAAGCTCCTTCGTTATATGTATTTAATATTGTTTACAAGTTGTCACATCTCTGTCTCTTCTTTCAGCAACACACACAGATGAACTTGCAAAGCTGCTCCCTACAACTTTCTCCAAAATACTTACATATAAAAGAAGACATGAGTTCATGTCTTGAATATCTTTTTTCTGCAACACAAACACCTTTAAACCCATATCATTATGTATTTGTATTTTCCCTGTATCACCAGTGATTTGATATTCTATTAGAATCCATTTCCTATTTAAGTCCAAATTTAAGTGACTTGCCAAAATATCATGCACATCATTGAATGATGCTATTGTGCCCAACTTTATAGCATCAGTGATGTAATCTTCGTAGTTTTTTTCATACGTCCACCTACCGGAGTGCTTCACAAGAACTGGTATGCTTCTCATTTCTAATTGATTTTACATAAAGTAAACAAACATACATATTTGTCAGATATCAATTGTTACAACACTCACCTTTATATTATAATAGCAAACAAATTAACACAACCACCAAATAAACTCAAAAATACATTTACACTAATAAGGAATATAGATTTTTCGGTTAACACAACAACTTTTTCCAACCATAACAATGGTTCAAAAAAATTATGTTAAAGCTTACATACACTCAAATTCAAAAACATCAGATTATAACACAACAAAATACATCAGTTTGAACATACTCAATTATATCAAATCTAACAAACTGAATTCTATTTTTTTATTCTTCTAACAATACATATGAACCAACAATGCTACTACAAAAATACATATGAGAATTTTTACAATCAAATACAAACAGTTCGAACCAAATGAATTATGTCGGCTAGAACAAAATGATTTCAATCGATTTATTATTCTACCAATACATATGAACCAACGACAACACTAAAAAAAATACATATGATAGTGTTTAAAGTAAAATATAATCAAAGCAATAGTTTTCAGCAATAACAAGAGTTCAGAAGAATCTGTTACAGCTTACATACACTGTAATTCAAAAACACCAGAATCGAACACAACCAAATACATCAGTTTGAAAAAACACAATCAAGCTGATTGTGATCAATCGTTCTGCTAGGCTTTCAAAAAAGTACCGAACAGACTTAAAATCGAATTCTGTTTTCAATATACTCATAATTGATTATACGACAACAGTAAATAAATCTACAATGCATTACAAATTGAGGAATTGAATAAAAGATCGGCAAAAACAAAATATACTCAACAAAAAAAACAAATCTAATATCTGAAATCGTACTTACGCATAATTCGAAGAAGATAATTGAATTACAAAGTGTTAACGAGAACAACGTAATGTTGATAGTTGAACTTCACGAAATTTTTTTTGAACAACAACAAATACAATTGAGTTTGATTGTTCAATTACAGCGAATTTGAAGTTTCAACAAAAAATTGAATTGATTTTTTTTTTTGAAGAATCATGCGTTTAGCGACTGGAAATTTGAATCTATTTTTTTTTGAAGAATCACACATATAGTGAGTGGATAATACAGTTTTTTTTTAATTTGAACAGAGTTGTTAGAAGTTAACGAAAAAGGGTGATTAGTGAGCTTTTAATGGGATTGTAATCTTTAATTGTTAATTTATGAAATTATTACCATATTTAAATCAGATAATTAATGCAGTAAAAACAATTGTATTTGTATTTTTATAGCAACACTTTGCAAAAATACATATCATAATATGCAATTATAAAAGTGTTGCTATGAAATTTATAATTAAGGGGCTAAGTATGCTATTTCTGAATTTTTCCCTAAAGTTTATTTATTTGGGCCCAATGTCCTAAGTCTTTTATTTTCTCCCCTTCCCCTTTATGTGCTAGTAGTTATTAATTTGCTTAGACTTAGTTAAATTCCCTAATAAGTCATCAAAATTAATTTTATTCAAGTCATTTCCTAAATTATTTTTCTTTTAAAAAAACTATTTTTTAGAAGTTAGTCAAAAGAATTATCTTCAAATAGTCCGGATAACCGCAAGTTAGTGGATATTTTAGGTACCTTAAAAACCTTCCTAAAATGTTAATAAGAACCGCTCACCTAGAATTTCAAAACCTATATGATTTTGCTGTTTTGAATCATTTAAGTAATTTATAAAGATTTTCTTAATTTTCCTAAATAAATTAAGTGGCGACTCTAATAGTCATTTCTCCGCAAAACATCTAAAAATATATATAAAAAATCTAATTGACTTTCACAAATATTTCATCAGCGTCATAAATTTAGACAAAAAAATAACATATAATATCTGAAAAGTAGCACATTGGGCCCGTATTGGCACATGCTCCAATATCTAGTATCAATAGACTTATGAATATTTGTTAAAAGAATTCATTCTTTGTTAATGTGGTAAAAGATTTTTTCAAATTTGGAAGTTTATTGGCAACCATTTTTAGTGAGTGTGCGGAAGTTTTTTAAACTTTTTTTAAAAAAATTTACCTTGAGATGGGAAGTTAATAATTTTTTTTTTGACCTTCAACATACTAAGCTATAAGGAAAAAAATATTTTTTTTTATTTTGTTTGTGTTTATTATAAAAAAATTATGGATTAACATCACTGATTTCAAATATTTCTTTTAATTCAAAGATATATTTAAAATAAACATGTCAAATTTGAAGAAGATAAGGATAAGGATATTTGAATTCAAATATTTCTCTTAATTTAAATATATATTTAAGATTTAAGATAAGCATGTCAAATTTGAAAAATATAAGGATAAGGATATTTGAAGTTGAATTTTTAAATTAAAATTAAATTGGAATAGAATTTCTCCTTCTTAATCTCTCTTATATTGTTGGGATCCTTGGGGTTGCACCACACAATCAGGAACCAGGTCTCTCAAAATCAATCACAAGCAATAGAATAGTAAAACAACTATGAGGTGCTAAAAAATTAAGGGAGCGCAGGAAAGTAACAACACACAAAATTTAATGTGAAAACTCCCCTTGCTCAAGGAAGGGAAAAATCATGGCTTGACCTCACATGCACCTCCAAATTCACTATAATCAAACTCTTGATTCCAGCCTTCACTGAACCTAACTCTAGGTTCCTTTCGCTTGTAATAACTCAACTACAAGCTCATCTTGGTAACTCTACCAAGAACTCTCTTCTCTGATTAACTCTAATCAGTATCAAACTTAGGCAACTCTACCTAAGCACTCTCTACTCAAAGATAAAAGTTCATTACTCTTATAACATGAGTAATTTGTTATAAATCAGAACTCACTCAAGAACAATTTCTATTTAAGCACATATAATCAACTAAGAACTTGAGCAGTGTTGAAATGGGATTGTTGCCACCTCTCTTCACTCTTTGTAATTGCAAAAATCACTTGATGAAGAAGCGTCCCTTTCATTTTATAGATGAGTGATGATTAGGGCTGAAATATCATTGGACCAACTATCTTAATCAATACAAGCAGCACTGCAAGTTTGTTACATAAGAGAACAAAACTGTGCAATCATGCATGTCAGCTGTACTGTACCATGAACATCCAGGGATTTGGTCCCTTGTAGTTAGTTGCTCATCACCAAAACTCCATTTAGCAATTTTCTCCTTTTTTGATGATGACAAACCAACTATATATCTTTGAGCATCAATACAAACCCATCATATTTAATCAGTGTGATTACTACTCTGAAGATGAATGTTCCCCCTATCATCATGCAACACAAGGACCTGGTCCCTTGTTGTCATTTGTAGCAAAAACTCCGAGCACATGTTTGCTTCCCTTTGTCACTGTGTCTTATTTGCTTCCCTCTTCACTACTGCAGCTCATCACATTATTTTCCCCTGTCATCATTCTTACATATCTGTAATACCTTTAATATCCTTATTAGCACTTATTAAGACCTTTCCTCCCCATGAGGTCAGTACGGTATCAGTAGTATTCCCCCCTTTGGCATCATTGAAAAGGATTAACAGTAAATCAAAAGTAATAGTAAGCATAGAAGAGTTAACTCCTTGCCACTGGGGAAACACTATCATGAAGAATATTTGTAAGGTAGAATCAGAAAAAGAGTGCACAAGCGAAGACTCAGTCATGTTCAACAAATTATGTATTATTTCAGCGCAAAGATTACAATTCAAGCTTCATAGAAAAAGCCACAAAAGTTGGAGAAAATATATGGAGAATTTGGGGAGAAGGTTTGAAGAAATAAGTTCATCTTAGGATAGTGTAACAATTCAAGCTCAGTGGCCTCATTGATTAGAATTATACCCTTAATCTTGAGTTCATCATTTTCTCATTCCCAGGTTCTGTATTTTCTGATTTTACACCAGCACTCATCAAATTTTTGAATTTTCAAGCATTAGTCTTCTTTCACTTTTGTTACAAGCCCTACTGGGTTCATCATCAGACATTCTCTTCTTCATAGGACCAGGTCCCTAAAAAATTCGATGTTTTTTAATATGATTTACAGAATTCACTTGAAGGCTTTTGTTTTCAGGCATGTTAAATTGTTTCATGGACCATCCAAACTTTCTTTCACACTGTTAAAAGGATAATATATTTTCAGAGATGGATCTTTCTTAGAGGGGTAAGTGAAGAAAGGATTTATCTTTGGATAGTTAGAGTAGTTGAGTTGGGCAGGGTCTGTGGAGTTACACCAAAGATGAATTTGATTTCAATTTTGCCTAAAATAGGTTTTCTAATGTGGAGAGAAAAGATGTGGCCTTTTCTACCAGAATAAAAATTGAAACATGCACATTCTTGATACTAACCTGAGAGCTAGGACCAGGTCCCTCTCTTTCTTTGAGTGATTTCTCAAATATGTGCATACTTCATCTGTTTTCTTCCAAACCTGGTACCATGGGTGTATATATGCAAAGATATGACACTGAGTTAGACTAATAAATACATACTTTATCGAGGATACCCGTCTTCTGATCATAGCTAATTTTGTGGAGAACTACTGGTTCACATGGTAGGTTAGGTCATTTTGATCAGGCCTAACTTCAACCTATTCTTCACAAATTATTCCTTGTGAAGTGCCTTAGTAAAGATATCTGCTTTCTGATCCTCAGTCTTGCAGAACTTTATACAAATTGCCTTTTTCTCAACATTGTCTCTTAGGAAGTGATGCCTCACATCAATGTGCTTAGTCTTTTTATGCTGCACTAGATTCTTGGCCATGTTTAGAGTACTTGTATTGTCACACATTAGAGGAATAGTGTCTAAGACAATGCCAAAATCTTTCAATTGCTTCTTGATCCATAACAGTTATGCACAACAAGATGCAACAACAACATATTCAGCCTCAGCAGTAGATAGAACAACTAAAGTTTACTACTTAGACCCCCAAGAGATTAAGGATTAGCCAAGCAAATATGCCATTGATTAGCCAAGAAAATATGCCATTCTTGAAGTATTTTTTTCTATCTACCAAATATCCAGCATAGTCAGCATCAACATATCCCACCAAGTCAAAACTATCCCTTGATGGATCATATAGGACTAGGTACCTTGTCCTCTTCAGATACGTAAGAATTCTTTTTGCAGCTTTCAAATGGGACTCCTCTGGGCATGCTTAAAATCTGGCACACATTACTACACTGAAAACAATATTAGGCCTACTTGCAGTGAGATGTAGCAAGGATCCAATGATACCCCTATACATTGTTTTATTCACTGAAGGACCTAAATCATCATTGTCTATTTTTGAGCTGCTTCCAACTAGAGTATCAATTGTCTTGGCATCTCCCATTTTATACTTCTTCAGTAGCTCCTTGATGTACTTCTCTTGACAAATCATTACCCCTAGAGAAGTTTGCGTGATCTGCAGGTGTAAGAAAAAGCTCAATTCACCCATAATACTCATCTCAAATTTACTCCCTATTAGCTTAGCAAATTTTTCACAAAGGGATTCAGAAGTAGCTCCAAAGATTATGTCATCAACATATATTTAGACAATTAATAGGCTACTACCTCTGGTCTTTAAGAATAGAGTATTATCTATTTTCCCTCTTTTACAACTATTTTACAGGAGAAACTTTGAGGGTCTCTCATACCACGCCCTTGGTGCTTGCTTCAAACCATAAAGAGTTTTATCTAATTTAAGCACATGTTGAGGAAATCTGCATCTTTAAAACCTGGAGGTTATTTGACATAGACTTCCTCATTTAGGTTTTCATTCAGTAAGACACTTTTGACATCCATCTGAAAAGTTTGAATCCTATGTATGCACCAAATACAACAAGAATTCTGATTGCCTCTATTCTTACTTCTGGAATAAAATTCTCATCATAGTCAATCTATTCTTCTTGGTTATAACCTTGAACAACCAGCCTTGCCTTGTTCCTGTTGATAGTTTTATTTCCATCTTGCTTGGTTTTGTACACCCATTTGGTCCCAATAATTTTTCTGTCATCAGGCCTGGGGACCAGATGCTAAACTTTGTTTTTTTTTAAATTGATAAAGTTCTTCTTGCATTGAATTAATCCAATCAACATCTTTTCGAGCTTTTTTTCATTCTTGGGCTCAATTTGGGATAAAAAGGCTGAGATTGATACCACTGGGATCAGGTCCCTATGGATTTTGACTAGCTTCCTCTAGTTGTTCTTCCACTAGAGTTGGGATTTATGCCTGAGTTTCTGGATCACCATCAGTTTTATCACTCTCATCTGCATTATTCATCATTTGATTATCATCTTCAGCAATATTATCCTTTTGAACAAGAATGACTTCTTCAACTTCTGAATCTTCACCATCACCAGGGTCCATTTATTTCCAGACTCATCAAAGATCACATACATAATTTCTTCAACACACAGAGTTATTTTATTGAAGACTCTATAAGTCTTGCTTGTTGAAGAATAGCCTACAAACACTGCTTCATTACTCTTGGAATCAAATTTTCCCAACTTTCTTTTCCCATTGTTTAGCACAAAGCATTTATATCTAAATGGTCTGAAATAGTCTAGCTTAGGGTTTCTATTGAATACCATCTCATATGGAGTCTTATTCAGAAGTGATCTAATCACACACCTGTTAGTCACATAACAAGCAGTATTTACTGCTTTAGCCCAGAAACTCTATGGAAGTCTACTATCAATTAGCATAATCCTAGCAATCGCTATCAATATTTTGTTTCTCCTTTTAACCACTCTATTTTTTGTGGTGTTCTGGGAGAAGAAAAATTGTGACTTATTCCATGCTCAGCACATAATTCATCCACTTGAGAATTCTCAAATTCAGTACCACGGTCAGACCTAAATTCAACAAATTTACAATTTAGCTTTACTTGGATTTTCTTGGTAAAAGCCATAAGAACCCCATCTGTTTCATCGTTGGTTCTTATAAACATTGTCCTGGTGAACTTGGAGTAGTCATCTATAATAACTAATACATATTTCTTCCCTCCCCTACTTTGGACTTTAACAGGTCCACATAAATCCATGTGTAGTATTTCAAGAGGTTTGGAAGTAATTACTTATTTCTTCAATTTGAAGGAAGATCTGGTCTGTTTACCTTGAACACAAGCATCACAAACTATGTTTTCTGGGAACTTTAGCTTTGGTAAGACACGGACCAGGTCCCTTGAGATTAACTTATTTAGCAGAGAGAAACTTACGTGTCCCATTCTGTTGTGCCATAAGTCAGCATCTTCACTTTGAGCTCTTAAATAAGTTAATTCCCCATCAGTCATAGACTCCAGATCAACTACATATATATTCTTGATCCTTTTGGCTTTGAGAACAATTCTTTCAGATTTCATGCTTGATAAGTACATCCATCAGATGAGAATTTTACCTCATTTCCTTTGTCATAAATTTGAGATACACGTAGAAGACTGTACTTAAGACCATTCACATAATACACATCTTCTATTGCATGATGAGGTGATTTCCCATTCTTTCCAACACCTTGGATATACCCTTTTTTTCCATTTCTAAAAGACACACCTCCCCCTTGAAGTGCCTTGAGGGAGAGAAAACAATCAATCCTTCCAGTCATGTATTTTGAACAACCACTATCCATAAACTAGTTTTGGGTGACATCCCCCTTTTCTACCACATTTTCTTATTTATCTTCAGTAGTGGCCATTAGAGAGCAACGGAAACCTAAGATTATTTTCTTCTCACCATGTTTCAGAATGAAACCACCTCCATACTCTTTGTCTTTCTCATATTTATTTGAGGAGTTTTCCCATGCAACCAACACCTTGTTTGCTATACAGCTAATTGCATTCTTTCCTCTTGATTTTTAGGATTTTGATCATTCTTTAGCATTTGGTATTTTCTCATGAATGCTTTAGGGCTACCACCTTTGTGACAACCTTCAATTTTACCATTTCTTTTGCTAAGATGAGTGCCCTTTTTTATAGCTCTAACAATCCTTGTTACCAAAAGTGCAATATCGGTGTCTTCTTCACCTTGGTCAGACTCTAAAGCCTTCAAGTTCAGGAATCTCTCCCCCTTGCTTCCATTCTTTCCACTCCTAGTTCAGTTATAACAGCCAAGATGACCATAACACTCTAGCTATGAACCTTTTAGAGTGAACCTACTCTGATACCAATTGTTGGGACCCTTGGGGGTTGCACCATACAGTCAGGGACCAGATTCCTCAAAATCAATCACAAGCGATAGAACAGTAAAACAACTATGAGGTATTAGGAAATTAAGGCAATGCATGAAAGTAACAATGCACAAAATTTAACGTGGAAATTCTCTTTGCTCAAGGAAGGGAAAAAACACGACTTTTCCTTAAAAGCACCTCCAAATCCACTATAATCAAACTGTTTATTACTGCCTTTACTGAACCTAACTCTAGGTACCTTTCGCTTGTAATAACTCTACTACAAGCTCATCTTGGAAACTCTGTCAAGGACTCTCTTCACTGATTAACTCTAATCAGTATCAAACTTAGGCAACTCTACTTAAGCACTCTCTACTTAAAGAGAAAAGTTCATTACTCTTATAATATGAGTAATTTGGTTACAAATCAGAACTCACTCAAGAATAATTTCTATTTAAGTACATATAATCAGCTAAGAACTTGAGTAGTGTTGAAATGGGGGTTTTGCTGCCTCTCTTCACTCTTTGTAATTGCAAAATCCACTTGATGAAAAAGTGTCTCTTTTCTTTATAGATGAGTGATGATTAGGGCTAAAATATCATTGGACCAATTGTCCTAATTAGTACAAACAACACTTGCAAGTTTGTTACACAAGAGGACAAAATTGTGCGGTCACGCATGCCAGCTGTATTGTACCACGAACATTCAGGGACCTGGTTCCTTGTAGTTAGTTTCTCATCATCAAAACTCCATATAGGATTTATATATTTCACTTCTATCCTGTTATGTAATGTTAAGTTTTTTTCTCACTGTTATTGATTACTAATCATTAGCTTTATTTATGAATTTACTTATTACACTCTTTATTTTTTAAAAAAGGTTCATTTGATTTGACTTTTTTATTTTTATATGCAGATGATGATGTTTAACAACTATTTTTTTACATTCGGGTCTGAATTCAAGTAAGTGCTATTTTTCATTATAATTTTATAAAAGTAATTAAATATATCCTTAAAATTATTAATACATGATGTTAGACTAAGTAATTGCTATTTTATGTAAACTTTGATTATTAGAATTCAAGTTCGAGTTGTGATTGAGGAATATAATGAAAAATTATTACCCATAACTTTAAAATTCTATACTTATGAACAACTTTTACCGTTCATGAGAAAGCAGATTACAGATTCTGAAATGGTTGGAGAAAATTTAAAATAAATAAATATTTCTTGTTTTACAATTTGCAATATTTTAACCCAATTGTTTTGAAGGTGAAAATAAAATATTTAATAGTGAAAGTATGAATGAAAGGTAATAAAAAGACAACAAAGAATATAAGTAAAAAGAAGATATTTTTTAATATTGTTTGATAAATTAACTAAATGGAGAGAACTAGCCTAGCATAAATAGAAAAAGAGAATAAAAAAGTAAATGTAAAAATATTAAAAGAAACATACATATTGTGACTTAAATAATAAAGAGAAACATTGTATTTGTAAACATATAAAATTAAAAAAAATCATGCTTTAAATTTATGCACGTATACATATAAACTATTTAAAAAAATTTAAATTTCGTTCATTCTTTTTTCTTTTTCTTAACTTAGTTATTAACGAAGAGAAAAGGAAAGTATTATTTATATTAGTTTATTAGAATTTGAAGATAAAAAATAATAGTGTGAATTTTCAGTTTTTAAATATTTAGATACTTTACTATTTTAAAATTTTATGTCATGTATAACATTTTTTATCTTATTTTTCTTATTCCAAGAGAATGACAACAACAACAACAACAACATACCCAGTGTATTCCCATATAGTGGGATCTGGGGAGGGCAGAGTGTACGCAGAACATACCACTACCTCAAGTGAAGTAGAGAGGTTGTTTCCGATAGAACCCCAGCTTAGGACCGATAACAGTATAACAAACATAAAACATAAATGCATATAAACTAGTACAATATGCAAAAAAATAAACTAACACAGCTAGCCACAATATAATACTAAAAACTATCTGTTAGGGCATGTGGAGTTTTGATGATAGACATGTGAATGAAACATGTTGTGAAAGCTGGTCCATTCCAAGTGCACAAAGCAGAGCTGTAGGCAAAGTTGCTGATAAGATGATATTATGCAAAAACAGGAGTGGATAAGTATCATGTACTCAACACTTATCACATCAGGTAAAGCATATGTAAAGGAGAAGATAAGTGCAGCATCTAGAAGTTAAGTTGATGGAGAAGTCTTGCAGATATCATGAGATAAAAGAGAAGAGTCCTATTCAAATAAGGAGAGTGAGTGAAACCACCTGGGAGTTCTACTGAAGATAGAATATTACATCAACTAGAGGACTCCATTAGGTGTTGGCTTAAATAGGAGAGACGATATTCAGTTCATTCACTCACGTACTGATAAGATAATCAACAATCAGCAAAACAGTTCACTTACTTGAAGAAGAACCTGGTCCTTTACTTAGCAAGTCTTAGACTGTTTGTAGTAGGTAGGTTCTTTGAGTTGTAATGAGTAATTGTTCTAGTCTTAGTGATCTATAAACTGAGTTACGAGTTGTATCTTCAAGTTATGAAGCTTGATCATTTGAGAACACTTATCTTGGGAAGATTTGTGTTTTTGTAGCATAGGAGTTAGAAGTTTTAATTCCTGGTTTTACAAGAAGTCTTGTAATATAGTTGATTGTTGAGGCTCAAGAGTAATAGTGAAGTTGGGGTTAAATCCTGTAGAGGTACAGGTCGTGGTTTTTTATACCTTTCTTGAGCTGGGTGTTTTCCACGTAAAAACACTGTGTTCAGCTTTTACTTTTGTGAACCACGTTTACTTACTTGTTCCACAGATAGGCAACCAGTAGAGTAAAATATTAAAATTAGTAGGGCACGCACTCTAACACTATCTATACAAAATCATAGACATATCTCAACACCATGAACAAAAAACTTCCGACACAAATAAAGAACACTCCCCTACTATTATCGACGCACTTCCATCCCCTAACCCTCTACCCTAATTCGCGTTCTTCATACCTTCCTATCAAGCGTCATGTCTTCCATAAACTGTAACTACTCCATATCATGCCTAATCACCTCCCTCCAGTACTTCTTTAATCTACTTCTATCCCGCCTAAAATCATCCATAGCCAATGTCTTACACCTCTGCACTGGAGCATCAGAGCCCCTCCTCAACACGTACTCGAACCAACGTAACATCACTTCTCGCATCTTATCCTCCGCTGAAGCCACTCTCACCTTCTCCCGTATAATCTCATTCCTCACTCTTTCTTTTCTGGTATAGCCACACATCCACCATAGTATCTTCATCTCCGCCACCTTTAACTTTTGAATGTGGGAGTTCTTAACTGACAAACACTCCACTCCATACAACATAACTGGTCAGACTGTCACTCTGTAGAACTTTCCTTTAAGCTTCAGGGGCACCTTCTTATCACATAAAACCCCAGAACCGAGCCTCCATTTCAACCACCCTGAGAAGGTAGAGGTTTATTAAAATTCAAATCATAATTTTCATGGTAGTTCAATAATAAATGTAGTTATTGTATTAATTTTAATTCGAATTGATGACTAAAATTCTTTTGTTATTTAAATAAATTTTATAAAAATTAGTTATTTAGATACTTACTTTAAAAATGCAATCTTAAGTAGAAGGATAATTTTATGAAGCAGTATTATTGTAAAATAAAATAAATTTTTTGGAAAGATTATAAAATAAAATTTGCAGATATTTAGGTTTCAATTGATTTATTCCTTTCTTGATTTTACTTAAAATTCTACATCTCTATTTGTTTATCTTTTAACTGATTATGTGCAGTATAAAAATAAAAATAAAAAATTTAAAAAACTAAATGAAATATTTTTTAGGAAATGTGATTGAGTCATAATCATTGAATGTTAAATTACAATCTAAAAAAATACATTTAATGATGTAACTTAGAGTTTAATTAAACATAATGCACATAGGTTATATATTAAAATTCTTTTCTTAGAATAAACTCATGATTTTACCTTCTACTTTAAAATTCATATTCATAAACTTTTTTACATGCATTATGGAATTCATTTTAGTTATAAGGACATGTTAATAATTTTTTTGAATTTGATTATAAAATAAAAAATTTTAAACTCAAATATATGAGATAAATTCATATTTTGATAAATGTGAAAATGTTTGACTTAAATTTTAAATTATAACCACATCTAACAAACTGGATTATTTTGAAATCTTCTTCTAATTCATATTTCATTTTGTTATGCATAGCTAAATTTATCTATTTTAATCTCATATTTTGAGATTAGAGAGAAGAAAACTCAACTGCTTATGTGTGTAACAAAAAATATAATTTAATTCAAGGTTAAATTAGAAAAAAATTAACGTAATCAATAGAAAAGAATATACATGGAGGATTTGGGGTGAGGGGTGGGGGTGGGGATAGAGGCTATTAGCAATCCACCAACTTTAAATTGTGAATAATATTATAAAAAAAAATTGAAACATAATTTTTCTTTACAATTAGATGATTATTTTTCCATATAGATCTGATAAGCACTGGGGGGATTGGGTGTGTGAGGGAGGAGTGGGCGGAGAAAATTGAAGGAAAGGAGTCTTTTAAGTTTTGAATGAAGGATTGGTGACATTGACCAACTTAAAGGGTCAAATATAGTTAGAAAACTTGATTAAGTTAATTGTGGACTTGATTAATATTTTTAAAACTTTCTAATCTTTTTAAAAATACATATCAACCCAACCCACCACCCTCTTCAATCCAAACCATCGACCGTCTCTCTTCTCTCTCTCGACAACTTCTCTCAACCAACAGTTCTACAAATTTCTCCTTTCAATCTCCGGCGACTTCAACCTCCGACTACAAATAGTTGGGCTTCGAGTTCCTTTTTAACTTCAATCGTCAATCGACGTGACAGCTTTTCTCTCGAGCCACAACAACTTCGAATTCTTTATCGTTCCTTTTCTTCTTTCACAGATAAAAAATTATGGCCATTTTGGTTTTGAAGAAAACTAGAAACTTGTCAACTTCTCTTATAGTATTGGTTAACAATTCAATATTTGTTGCTTTAATTTGAAATGCTGTCTGAATAAAACCCTAATTTCTAGTATTTTTCCTCTTCTCTTTTCGAAGTGAATTATGATTTTTTGTTGTTTGTTGCCTTTTTTGGAAGTTTGATTTTTGTTGTTTGTATTTATAAAAACAAAACAAAAATTTTGGTATTTTTTGTGTTGCGCCCGTTGCTGGGTTGATTTGTTCTTGTTCTTGGTAAAAATGGTGATATTGTTGTTGCTCTGTTGAACAAAATCATTCTACTATTTTTTTTCTCAAACAGATTATCCATCTGGTGCAACAGATCAACCATTTGATCCAACAGAGAAACCATCAGATTAAAATTTCGATGCAATAAATTAAAGATCTGATGCTACAAATTAACCATCAGAAGCAACAGATTAATCATCTGATGCAACAGAGGAACCATCGGATTAAAATTTTATGCAATAGATTTAACATATAATGCAACAGTTTAACCATCTGATACAACAGTTTAACCATCTGATGCAACCGATTAACTATATGTTGCAATAGATTAACCATCAGATGCAACATATTTACTATCGGATGCAACAGAGGAATCATCGAATTAAAAATCTGACGCAACAAATTAACCATCTGATGTAACGGAGGAACTATCGAATTAAAGATCTGATGCAATAGATGAACCTCTTTTTTGATAAAATCCTATCAATCCAACAAGACATGTCCAATACTTGATATTTCCAACTTATCATTCATCTGTCCTGATAGACAATCCTTCTATTGGAAGAAATCTAAACAATATTGACCGTTGATAATTTTTCAACAGATCACTCATATATTGTAATAGATGTGTGACCTATTGCACAGAACATTCATCTTTCTCAACAGATGAGTGATATGTTTTGTATTGTCACAACAGATTACTAAGTCGTTGCTACAGGTTAGTTAACTGTTCCAACAAATCACACATATGTTGCAACAAATGTGTGATCTATTGCACAGACCATTCATCTTTCTCAACAGATGAGTTATATATTTTGTATTATTGCAATAGATTACTCATTTATTGCAATTGGTTATTTAACTATTCCAACAGATCACTCATATATTGCAATAGATGTGTGATCTGTTGCACAGATCATTCATTTATCTTAAAAGATGAGTCATATGTTTTGTATTATTGCAATAGATTACTCATCCATTGCAACAAATTAGTTATTTGGTGCAACAGATAACCTACCGGTGCAACAAATGTGTGATTTGTTGTAACTATTATTTTACTATTTTGTATGTTAGATTTACTGTTATCCTTTTTAATAATGCATTAATCAACTATAATATATTTTTTCTGTTTCTGTTAATTTAAGATAATATGACTCCCAAAAGAACTGAAACCGAATCAAGTCCAAGTAAAGGAATAAGTGAAACAGCTAGGCTACATCTACCTCTCTATGAGCTTGCTTTACAAGAGTTATCTCAATTAGAAGCAGAATATGATGAACACGGCAAGGAGAAATATTTTAAAAGAGATGATTCAAATGCTAATAGCCCTTCCACTGAAGAGTTGATCAAAACCTTCAGCATTGATTGTTACTCTATGAGAATGCAACACGATGGTTCCACAGATTTAACGGGAGATTTCATGGCTAAGTCATCCATGGGAAATTCTTTCGACACCTTCAAAAAATACTTCGAGAACAAAAATTGAATGCTTATTTAAGGGACAACTGCTTTGAGAAATATCTTGATTTGCCGGAGGACAACAATGCTCGTTTCCAAATGAAAATAGTATATGAACTTCTCAAGCATAGCTTTATGTATGAAAACAAAGATAAGATGGATGAGGTGTGGATAAATGATTGTGGCATGCCTATTTGTTTTGGTTGGAAGGAGTTTAGCATAGTTACTAGACTAAAATGTTATCCTCTTTCTCCTTCTTATGTTATTCCTATTCTAACCCAAAAAAGTACCCCGCACACCCAAAAAAGGCAAAGATAAGTCATGTGATCGTGATGACCTGGTGTCCATTGTTAGTTCAAGATTCAAAAATAAAAATTTGATAGAAGCATTGAAAGGTAAAAGAATTTGAAAGAAGCACAAGAAGTCATTGTGCTTGGTTTGGTTTGTACATAATATTCTTTGGTGAGAGACATTAACAACAACATAAGAGTTGATTTAATAAAGCTCTCCGAGGATCTTGAGGCATGTAATAGCTATCCTTGGGGTTATGAAAGCTTCAAAATGACTGTTAAATATTTGTTGACATCGTTAGCGCCAAAGACAGTCAACTTATATGGCTTGGCATGGGCTTTCATGGTAAACGTTTCTTTCTTTTATTATGATATCATTCATTTTTTTACTCAATAATGGTTTTGATTTATTGGCGTTATTTTATAGGCTTGGGTATTTGAAGACATTCCTTATTTGAGACAACAAGTGAACTATCAGGAAAAAGTTTTCTGTCCAAGAATCTTGAGATGGTTGTCGGCCAAAACTAATAAAAATGTAAAATTTCTTGATCTCTTCAACCCCCCGAAGGATGCAGTAAGTATAATTATAATTAAGTTTTTGTTTCAATTAATAATTTTTTTGAATGATCTAATCATCATTCTAATATATGTAAGGATTTATGTTAGATTGTGCATCTGTCACTAGTTCTGACCAATCGAGAGTTGAAGATGCTATTTTTTCTAACTTTATGGTCTTTGCAAACTTTATCGGACCCTAAGGTCATTGACAAAATATAAATAAAATTATTTAGAGCAACAACCATTACAAGAAAAATAATTTTGAGGGTGGGCTTGTTGTTGATGATGGTCTTAGTAGTGATAGAGCTGTTGGTGGTGGTAGTGGTGCTGCTATTGGTGCTAATGATGCTCCTCTTATAGTATTTATGACAAACCATTATGAGTATGATCATACTGGTTATACAGATTTTGCCTCTCCCAGTGAATGTTCTGCATGCAAATGTCAATACTGCAAGGGAAAACATGATGTAGTGATTAATGCTATTAATGCATTAACTGCTTTTGTAAAGGAATTAAAATCTAAGAGGGGCGTTATTCCATCAAAGAGAATTTTATATCCATCCACTCCATTAGAGATTAAGGCTAAGAGAAGAAGAAAAGTAATTTTTAAGGCATTATCAAGCATCCAAAAAAGCAAAATTGCAACTCCTCTGTCCATGTGTTGTATTGAACAATATAGAATAGCCAAAAGAGAGTAGCACGAGATGAAAAAGATGAATATATATGTCTATTCCAACTAACAAACAGACACATATCTGTTTCAACAGATGACGCATCTGCTGAAAATTATTAAACAGATATATATATCTGTTGCAACAGTTGAGTAACTTGTTGCATCAGATAAAGTATCTATTTCAACATATCTCTCGTCTATTTTAGCAAATCAAACAGCTCTTCATATCGCTTTTATTTATACCAAAAAATGACCTATCTGCTACAACTGACGAGTCATATGGTGCAACAGATGGGGTTCATCTATTAAAAATTATCATACAGGTCTTCCTCATGTAGAAATTGGTCTCAACAGTTGATTCATCTATTGCAACAGAAATATAATTTGTTTGGGATAATTTAAAACCAGAGGAAGAGCTGTTTGATTTGCTAGAACAGATGAGTTACCCTTTTCCGTTTTGTTGTATCTTCATGATTAGCATTCACCAATTCTGTCTTTCCAGATGGATATAGAAGGTACTGCTGAACAACATTGACAATATGCTACTCTTTTTATGGAAATACAGAGATCATAAAATGCAGAAATTGTACGTAAGTGACAATAAAGATCCATGATGACCAAAGTCGAATTTCATAGCACCGATTTAAGAACAACTTGTCCATATTGAGTAGATATTTATAGCTTGAGTCTGTCAAAGTAATAACGTCACCCCTCTTTAGGAATTCTTGGCATCAATACTTAAATTGTTGATCTATTTGTTGAGATCCGTACCTATAATAATTTATTTATATTTTATTTATTTGTTGATTTGTTTCAGCTAATTTCTGAAGGCTTCGAGTTATTTTATTTTGTGTATAAATTTTATTTTTTCCTTGGATTTGAACTTATTAATTGAAATGAAATAATAGATTCAAATATTGCAACAAATAATGTATCTGTTGCAACAGACGACATATCTGTTGAAAAATATCAAATATATTTAGACATATGTTGCAATAGGTACGTAAATAGTTGGAAATTATCAAACAGATCTTTCCACTGTTGCAACAGATAGATAGAAAAATTGACATAATGCAACAGATGACCAACCTATTGTAATAGATAAACTATATGTCAGAACAGGTAGAATATTTGTTACAACAGATGGATAATCTGTTGCATTATAAAATTCAACTTTCATTAGACATAAAAAATTGCCACTACATGTAAAAAAGTGAAAGTGACTTGAAATAAAAAAGGCAAAATTCATCGACAGTGTTCAGTTTAAACACCTAAAATAAAACAAGCATCAAATAGACAATGTTCATTTTAAACACGTAAAATAAAATAGGCATCAAATGTGTCAGTTTGCGCTTTTTTCCCTGTTGGCTGCTCGCGTATAATTCACGCAGCCAAGGCTCGTTGAACCCCTATTTTTGCTGATTTGGCCTCCAACGATTCTTCTTCATCTTTTTTTTCTCTAGCCAAATTTATCTCGATTATTTATTTAATTTTTTGCGTATTTTTTTGTTTTTTTCCAACTGAGCTTGACAATGTCGAGCTCATCTTCCACTGTTTTTTGTGACAAAGATTTTTGATATTGTAAGTGTGGTCATGAAGCTCTATTAAAGACTTTTTGGACTCAACAAAATCCAGGTCGTAGGTTTTTTACTTGTAAGATTTCAAAGGTAATATTTTTTTTAATTTAATTTGTTGATTACTTATTGACTTGTAATTATTAATTTTAATACTAATAACTAATAAGAATTTTTTTTAATTGAATTTTTTCATTTTAATATTTAATATAAATAAATAAAATAAAAAGAAGTCTACTTATTTTATAATTATGGTCTTGTTTTTATAGAAGTTGGGTGGATGTGATTACTTTGATTGATATGAAGAATGACACCTTCACAAGAAAATCGTCAAATCTGGGGTTTGTTGAAGAAAGTCAAGTCTTTTGAAGGGAAATAAAATCGAGCAAGAAGATACTACATTGTTGGCGTTATTGCTACTGATTTGGTGGTGTTAGGAACATGGATATTCAAGCCTAATTGTTGAAATTTTTATGGTGGTGTATTTGTATTTGCTACTGGTTTGGTGTCGTTGAGTACATGGATATTCAAGCGTAATTGTTGGAAAATATCAAATAGATTTAGACATATGTTGTAACATGTAGGTCATCTGTTGGAAATTATCAAAAAGCTCTTCCCTCTGTTGCAACAGATAAGACTATATCAGCATAATGCAACAAATGACCAACCTATTACAACAACTAAACTATTTGTCAGAACAAATAGAATATATTTTACAACAGATGGATAATCCGTTGCATTGTGAAATATTCAACTATCATCAGACAAAAAAAATTGCCCCTACATGTATGTATGTATGTATGTAATGTAAAATATGTAACGTGAAGTAACTTGAAATAAAAAAATTATTATTTCACAGGCTCTTCTTTATACACAGGCTCTAAGTGTCCAGTTAGTACCCCATAAGCCCAGACCTCTTACATGTTTGCCACAATATTGTCACACAGAAAGGTTGTTGGCTCGGCCATTTCTGTGTCGGTAAGCAAACATTCAATGTGTGCAAGAGTGTGCGACCCGTACGCGGCAACAGTTTTATTTTTTGAAAGGTCCATGTCCTTGTTTCGACCTACAAAATCCAATGACTGCTTCATCAATACTTTCGTTGGCAAATAATCCATCAGTTTACTCTGCCTCAACAAGATGGGGAACAACTCCAACAGTGGCTGCATGTAGGTAAAAAAATTGACCTCAGCCAAGGCTGGTAAGTTGCAGTCATAAACCTTGATTTCCCTCCGCGAGAAGTATCTCAATAGCCCGATAATGTACGTCATCCACGTTCATGACTCCAAGAATCCTCTTTGCCTCGGTCCATCTCTTGCCATGTGGATTTGGACTCTCCTCTCTAACATATTTTATCATTTCTTCATCCCATTGGAACCCAAAAAGTAACGAATAAAATACGTTGCCACCGGGAGTTGACGCTAGGTTACTGAGATAATCATACCTATCCTTGCTATTCCTATAGAAGTCGAGGTCCATTATCCTATCGGCAGCATCATAAGCTTCCAGGTAGGCTAATTGCTTTCCCCTCATGAGAAAGAGAATTTCTTCAACATACTGTGTTATAAGAAGTCAATTTTTAAATAGGTTAGTAATTATAAAGAAGGAAAACATAGTGAAAGATACAACGGATGGTACATCAATTGCAGAGGGTTCTCTGAATCTATTCACAGATTACCCATCTAATGCAACTTATGCAAGATATGGGTAATATGTTGCAACAGAACCACCACAAGTTGCACCAAAATACATATATATTGCAACAGATGACAAGTAGATTAGAAGGCTAGGTTAGGAAAAGTAAGCTTACCCTATCCACATACTGCGTACGCATATCTGTCATACTTTCGAAGTCTTAGACGAAAAAGGTATGGATGGGGTAATCTTTTGCGGCTTGCTTGGCCCGACGTAGATCCCTCTTTTCTTTGTCACCAAGTTCTGCGTATATGTCCACCTTCTTGAATGGACCCTAAACTTCAACAACTTTTGGAAAGGGAGGAGTTACAATTTTCTTAGATTTCTGATTTGAGAGTACTTGGCTAATTGCTCTTTTCTTCCTCCTAACCGATGTTGTAGGAATGTATGGCTCCTTCACCTTCTTGGATAGAATGAAACCCCTCTTGGATTAATTCCTCAACAGCTTTAGCGATAGCCTCTATTTTTTCAAAGATTTTATCCTGGCTGTCATTGCACTCTTCGCATTTGCAACAAGAATATGAGGGTGAAGAGGGGTGAGAGGGACCGGTGTAAGGGTGAGAGAGACCTGTGTAATGGGGAGCGGGACCTATGAGAGGTGTGTTTTCAAATGTATTTATTTTTTCTCGAGCATCAACATACTTAACATCACGACTGGGAGTAGCATCAACATACCTGCCACCAATATCAACTCCACCAGCAACACCCTCAGAAGAAGCACCCGAATCTGTTGCAATATTTTAGTCATGAAGAGCCCCAACACTAGGCTGACCTTGCCTAACTGCTCTTCTTATGACTGTTGCTCCAACCATTTCCTTCTTTATTAACTCCACAGTTGGGTCTGCTATGGTATCAACATAACCTAGAGTAATAAAAGAAGTCATCCCCAACTCCTGCTCAGTAAGCACGATCCATGGATGCACAACCTATAAAAAATGACAGTTACATTTAAATCATATAATATAATAATATTCACAGTTGGGTTACATGTTAACACAGATAACTTATGCAACAAATGATCTGTATGTCACAATAGATTAATAATATGTTGCATCAAATTACCCATCTGTTGCATAATTTGCAGTAGATGGTTAATCTGTTAAGAGTCAGGTTCAGAGAACCAAAGCAACATATGGGTAATCTGATGCAAAATATCAATCGTCTGTCGTAATTAATTACCCATCTATTACACCAGTTGGCACAGGACGGGTAATCTGTCGCAACAGATGTCCCATATGGGGCATCAGATATAATATTTGTTGCACTAGATATAATATTTGTTCAATATCTTTCATTGAGTCAAATTATTTGACTTGAAAGAAGATGTACTGCATCATCCAAAGGGTTCAAGAGATCAGCCTCCTTAATTCTTGTGTTGCTCTTTGCAGCCAACCACTTAAACATCCTTGGATGAGAAACCTCATCCGGGTAATCTATTGCCTGCTTTCGGAGGGGATGAATGGCTTCAAATACCCAAGCCTAAAAAATGTAAACAGGAAGCAAGCAAAAAAATTCATAATAACTATATTCAATATAAATTAATGGATGAGTAAAAATAGTAATTAATTTTACAATGAAAGCCCAAAGAAAGCCATATAATGTAATCATCCCTGAGGATAGCTTTATTAGTAAATATTTGACAGTCAAGTAGAAGTTGTCATATCCCTAGGGATAATTGTTGAATTTATCAAAATCCTCAGCACGCGCTAATAAATCGTCTTCTATGACCTTGTTGATGTCTCTTGCCAATATAACGGAATGAGCAAACCAAATTAAGCAAAATTGCTCCCTGTACTTCTTGGTATGGTCTTATCCTTGAGATCTGTTATCAAATCTGATGCTTTGTATCCATGTCCAGCAGTGTCCAACAACCCATTTATTTTTTCCTTACATTTGTTGGTTTTGCTGGGTGGTCGCTGGGATAATGCCTTCTCTCTATTTGCTTGTGGTGGTTTGGATGTCCTGCTTGCCTTTGACCTTTTATGGGGTGTTCCCTTGGCGATAGGTTCTTCTGTACGATAGCTTCTCAAGCCCCTCACTATGGCAAACTCTTGTAAGCCAAAACAAACTAGCACACCACAGTGGTTGATCCAGATTTCATCCATCTTTTTACCCCCCTCCTTCGTATCTTTATCATCTCCTACGTAATTGATCTTGTACTTGAGAAGACCATATACTATCCTTATTTGAAAATGGGCAGGGAGGTCCTCGGGCAGCTCAAGAAAGCATACGAAGCAACTGCTCTTTAAAAATCCGTCTATGTTTTCATTCTTCATAATATTGCTAAAATAATTTTAAAAAATCCCAACTGGCTTTTAAGTACAAGTTCACGAATTAGTTCTGCAGGGTCATCTATCGGCGTCGCAACTTGAAACCTGTCAATACTAATTGTTTTGATAGGATCATGCAGGGATGTCGATATTAATTCACGCCCCATTGGTGATCCATTATCATTATGTTGATGATCATCCTCTTTCTCACTCTCTAATTCCTCCTCTTTATCACTTTTATTTTCTTCATCACCATCTACAGACCGTTGTCCACCTCCCTCAACGTTGTTTTTATATCTCCCCTCAACATCACTTTTCCCAGACTGAGATTATTTTGGAAGCTATTCCAAATCCCTCTGTACTGTAGCCTTTGTTGTTCGGTGGTCAGAAGTTGATCCACTTTCACTTTCTTTTCTTTTGGGAGACATGTTTTACCTACAAACAACAGAAAAATAAAAATTACATTACATTTGATGTATGCATAAATTTTAAACAATACATTACAAACACAACCAATACTGACACACCAACAACCACCACAAACACCACCAACTAATGCCACAAACACCACGGATACCAACACCACCAACAGCTACCACAAACACCACGAATACCGACATCACCAACAGCCACCACAAATACCACGAATACCGACACCACCAACAATCACCTCAAACACTACCAACCAATGTCATCAACAACACCAAAACAACCACCAACACCACCAATGCCAGTAACACCACCACCAAACCACCAATACCAATACCAATACCACCACCAACGACCACCAACACCAACACCAACAGCTACCAACAACACCACAAACACCATCCAATAATACCACAAACACCATCCAACAATACCACCATAGTCAACGGAACACTGCGACAAAAATTAAGGCTTTATCGGGTTCTTCCTATGAATTTACCATCAAGACTAAAATTGTTAATCTATTTTCAAAGATAATACAACTAAAAGTCTTCTTTTTCATCATTAACTAAAAAAAACTAATTTTTAGAAAAAATAACAAATATAGAACTATTCTTGAACTCTGTTACCTACGAATAAAGATAAAAACAATGGATACAAGCAAGAATAAAGTCAAAAATAATACCTATGTGATCGAAAATGGGAAGAAAATTGATTTGTTGTGAAGGGTTGAGCAATATATTGTGTAGCTATTGTCTGTATTATTGAGAGAGAAAGAAAAGAGCGAGAACTCGAGATTTGAAATGATGAAACTTTTTCCCGCAAATAGATGATTTGTATGGATTGATTTGTATTTTGAAAAAAAATGACAAGTTTTGAAAATGTTAATTTGGTCCGAATTGCTATTAATTATTTTTAGCTAAATCAATTTAGGTATTAGCTTATAATAATAAGTTAATGAGAATTATTTCATCTCGGAGTGATCGATCGATGACTCGGGTCAGGAAAAATGCAACACCAACACCAACACCAACACCAACACCATGCAATTGCAAAAGACTCAATCTTAGTTGTAGGTTATCCTATGTACTCGTCCCTAGATCTAGCTAAATCAATTTAGGTATTAGCTTATAATAATAAGTTAATGTGAATCATTTCATATCGGAGTGATTAATCGATCTATGACTCAGGTCGGGAGGAACGCAATACCAACACCAATACTATGGAATTGCAAAAGACTCAATTGAAGTTGTAGTTGACCTTATGTACTCATCCCTAGAACTAGATAAATCAATTTAGGTATTATCTTATAATAAAAAGTTAATGAGAATCATTTTATCTCAAAGTGATCGATCGATCGACGACTCGGGTCGGGATAAACGCAACACCAACACCATGCAATTACAAAAGACTCAATTGAAGTTATAGTTGACCCTATGTACTCGTCCCTAGATCTAGCTAAATCAATTTAGGTATTAGCTTGTAATAATAAGTTAATGCAAATCATTTCATCTCAGAGTGATCAATCGATCAACGACTCGGGTTGGGAGAAATGCAACACCAACACCAACACCAACACTATGCAATTACAAAAAACTCAATTGAAGTTGTAGTTGACCCTATGTACTCGTCCCTAGATCTAGCTAAATTAATTTGTTGAAAATAATTGTGGTCTGCTGTATTATTTAGTTCATCTTTTGCCTCTTTTAATTGATGCACAAGTTATTAAAAAGGATATTTTATATATAATAAATGATAACATTACATTCATAAAAATGAGTTAAATATATAAATATCTACAACAAACAACAACACAAGTTTTTACAATTACAACAGTCATGGTGGAATACGATCTGGCCATGTAGTTCTTTTATGGCCAACACACTTACGTACAGAGTACTTATTTCTTCTTGATGAAAATGATTCTCCGACTCCATGCCTCCTCATATTTGGATTTCTTCCTAGTTTGATAGTGCTTGGGTCAATATATGGAGGAGGTATTAATCTCCCCAAAAGCTCTACAGGAACAACTCAAGATTATTCTGGAGGCACCAGAGTAATATGCCCACTATATGCCATTTTATATTTTTCCACCGAATAATATGAAGATGACTGCTCGTAAATTTTAGGTCCATATTTTGCACCGTATTGAGCTCGAAGTGCTTCTATAGCATGTGGATAGGGTATTTTTTCCAAGTCAAAAACTCTGCACGTACAAGATCTTATTTGAAGATCGATTATGGCAACATCACCATGGCTGGTGATACTGAATTTGTAATCTACTTATTGATGAGATAATAACCTATTCCCCAAACTGATGTTCATTGATATTAGTTTTTTTTATTTCTAGAACAAATGGAGTTCTTCTTGGGCCCTCGAACTATACACACCTTTCGTTAAAAAATTGGCCATACTTCTTCTTTATTATTTCACACAGAGCCTTGATGAGAAATTCTCTTTTATCCCCAAACAATGAATTCACCGATTCAACTATGTTTGATGTCATAATACTGTACATATACAAAAGAATCACTTAGTACAACATCATACCAAACTTGTAACTCAAATAAGATATTAAATTCGTAAGAATGTACCTGTCTGCCGGACAGAATACCTGACTCCATCTCTCAAAACTGACACGTACGAGATGTTCTGCTAACTTGGGATGCTGATCCGCTATTTGATTGAAATGGTCTAAAAAATCCTCCCTACTATATGCTTTAGCTGCTCTATAAAAAAGGGTCACGACTTTTTCATTGTGATAGTTGGTACGAATGTTCTCTCCAAGATGCCTGAAGCAACAACCAAAGTAAGCTGAAGTGAAGAAAATTGGACCCATCTTTGGAATACTTGGATGCCTATCCGAAACAAAACACAACTCTTCGGTATCTTCGATATAGCTTAACAGTTGTTCAAAAAAAAAATCCATAAGAGGCATCACATTCTCTGTCTGCTACACAAAAAGCAACAGAAAAGATGTGATTCTCTGTATCTTGTGCCACCGCCGCTAGTAGAACTCCATTATACCTGCTCCTCGAGAAGGTACCATCAATGGCTATGCCTTCTCTCAAATGTCAAAAACCTTGAATCCAATCACTATAGGATACAAAAAAGTACTTGAACCTTCCGTTTTCATCAACATGCAATGTTGTCTTACTTCTGGGATTTATGGACTCAATCATGTAACCGTAGGCATCTAGGACTACATACCCATGCTCGTGTGTTCCTCTAACCAAGTCCTTGGCAATCCCTATGGACATATATATCTTTCAATAACTAACTAGGGGACCCAATTCCATAAGAAGTTGATTGTCCATAACCCTTGTAGAAGGGTCTTTGCCATCGGGGAAACTATTATTGAAATATTCACCTAGGACCTTTGCCGTGGCGTGAGGATTTTGGCCCAAGTTATGCCCCGTACCACATGTGTGATACTTTCCTTGTTTATGAATAACAAATATATCAGAACTTACGTACTTCACCGCTCACAACCACCACTTGCAGTTTGGATTAGCACATTTATAGCAAAAGACACTGCTTTATTTTGAAATCTTTTTTCAAGCAAGAAATAAACAAAGTGGAAGATAGTTCTATCTTGTCCTTGAGTAACATTCCATTGAAAAATACAATCCCGTCATCTTAAAGATTGCCAAACTGTGTCGATCGAGAAGAACTGCCCACCTTATTGGTCGAATCAACGGGCGTAGGTGCTTGATCATCATCTAGAATATTCATGTCTATATCATCAAACCTATCATCAAAGATGTCTTGTTGTTGTTATTCTTCTACATTCTAGTTCTCATTCTCTCTTATCTTTTCAACCACGTACACCCTTAACACCAATCTGGATGAATTGCTAAGATAAGCACACAACAGAACCTGATTGGTTATCTTGATAGGTAGTACCCTCTGATTTTCAAAGGAGCTGTGCATGTAGCTGATGACGAGTTCTTCCGGTTGACAATTTAGTCCATAATAGCTGATGATTAGGTTCAAAAACTCATCATACGAAATATCACTTTGGACTACCTAGCTATCGTCTTTAGTATTTCACCCTCCTTCCAATGCTATACGTATTGATTGCTCTTCTCGATCCATTGACCATGACAATCCACCCCTATTGTTATTGATCCCTCCATTAGTGGTACCAAAATAAATTCATTTGTTAAAAAAAGTTAATAGTGATTTCATAGTGCCGTACATGAATCCCAACTGATGTGTAATCTGTTGCAACAGGTATGTGATCAGTCGCAACAGATTACTTACCTATTGGGATTCATGTTACGCTCGTGATGCTAATTTCAACAGACGAGTTATTTGTTATAATATGTGAATTATATGTTGCAACAGACTATATATCTATTGTAACAGATGAAGCGCTTATTAGGATAGATGTTATAGTACCCAGGTACCTTAGAAGCTAATTCCAATAAATGAGTGACATGTTGCAATAGATAATTAACCTGTTGCGACAGATGACTTACTTGTTGCAACAAACGACGTGTCTGTTGGAATCAAGGTTAGGTTTTATCGCAACAAGTTACTAATATATTGCAACAGATATTTATCGTCTGTTGGAATCGAGTTCAGGTTCAGTTGCAATAAGTTACTAATCTGTTGCAACAGATATTTACCCTGTTGCAACAAATGACACATTTATTGGAATCGAGTTCAGGTTCTGTTTCAATAGGTTACTAATCTGTTGCAACAGATATTTATCATGTTGCACCAAAAAACTAATCTATTACAACATATGGGTCATATGTTGCAACAGATAACCCATCTGTTCGATTCATGTTAAGGCACTAAAGAACCAAAAACATGAATCCAACATATGAGTCTTCTCCTGAAATAGATATCTCATCTGTCGCAACAGATGATTGATCTGTTTAAACAGATGGCTCTTATGTTGCATTCATGTTCCCGTGGTATCTATTGTTGAAAAAACAGCACAATAGCAGTTATCCAGATGACAAATTCAACTAAAAATCATAATTTGACTTACCAAAGTCTCCTATGAAGTAATGCCAAAGTAGAAAGTGATGTACGAAACAAAATTTGACCTAAGAAATTGGTCAAACAGCAGCAGTAGCGGTAACAACAACAATAACAATGATCAACAAGAATAAGATAAAGATGATAATGAAGTAGAAGATGATGATAATGAAGCAGAAGATGATGAATAAAGCAGCAGCAACAATGAACAACAAAAATTGCTAAGAGAGAGAAAACAACAATGGATGAGAAGAGAGAGAAATGCACCTTTTTTTCCTTGCGTTTCCCGTTATATTAGGTAAACATTTGGATCAAAGTGTAAATTTAAAAACTTGTGGGCTATTCTCAAGCTTACCCAACTTTCTTAATCCATAATAAAGTAATTGTCACCTCCACTCAATCATTAAGACTAATGTCACATACACCTCATTTTCAAACTCTTTTGTCAATTTTAACTCAAATCCCCGAGTGGTTGAGGGTGGAAGCGTGAGGGAAAAGTGGTAGAAAAATGTTTATATTAAAAAAAAGAAAAATAAAGATTTGGGGATGGGGGGAGGTGGGTAGAAAAAATATTTTATTTTCTCATTTTATTAAGAAATAAAATGATAAATAATTTTTTTAAGATAATATAATTTAACAAGTTCGAACAATATATTTCAATATGAAGCGATCAGAAATATTAATTGAATATTATCCGCGCATCGTGCGGGTACATATACTAGTTTCTATAAATAGTACTCCCCCTGTTCGCTTTTATTTGTTACAAATTTTTAATTTTATTTTTATTTTTACTTATTATTTTTTACATATCAAGAAAAGACAACTTATTTTTTTCTATTTTATCCTTCGTATTAATTGTTTTTCCCTCAAATTAATTTCAACACACAATATAAAATCATTTAATTGGGGTACTACGGTAAAATAGCCACGTTATTAATTATTTTTTTCTCAATGGATGTTCCAAGTCAAATTGTAACAAGTAAAAGCAAACGGAGGGAGTACTTTCTCCATTTTTCAAAAAAAATGAAAAAAAATCCTCGAACTATGATAAATAATACGTATAAATTTTTCATTATATTTTAGATACACATATACTTCTATCGTTAATAAAATTATACATATATGTCCCTCACACTAACTGTAGGGGCATATGTGTTTCCAAAATATGACAGAGAATAAATACGTATCATTTATTATAGTTCGAGGGGATATTTGTTCCTTTTTTATTTAAATTTTTTTATTACAAATAATTAACTGTCACGATCCAAATCAGGGTCTGGCCGTGACGGGCATCCCAAACTAACCAAGGCCTGAGATAACCCCTAACCTTACCTTAAAAGCACATTAGTGATAATTGACAACGGAAGCTAATAAAGATAAAAGAGATATATATGAATCCAAAAGAAAGTATAAGAGTCAAAATCAAATCCATAATGATATTCAACACTGTCCACAAAAGCCTCTATTCCAAAGAATATCAACTAAGTCGGAACATCCTCCCGACTATAACAAAAGAAAATCAAAAGTACTAGGATAATAACTGAAAACTAAAAGAGAGTCCATACCTTCAAAAAGAGGGAGGACTCACTACTTCACAGCTGACCGATCGCGATATCAAACCTCCTATCACTGCACAGGGTCACAAGATAAGCCCTCGAAACCTACATCATAAAATGATGTACCATTCGAGGATGGCCAGTAGGTGAGTACTGACATGCAACCCAAGAAAGGGGATAAAACAAGTATGCATTTTCCAAAATCAATTATAAACCACATGCACATCAAGTACATGTATATAATAGGATGTCAGGGTAGGGGTAAAGGACAAATTACATGAACATTTAAAATTTAAGCCTGAACTATATAATTTCATCATCATCTGCTGACCCGTAGATAGTATGAGTCATCTAATTACCCACGGGCTATATGGGTACGGTACTCCCCAACCGGCAGGGTCCAAGTCCGTGTAGGTCGTACGTACCGAGGTTAGGCTAAAATCACAAATAGACTAAGACCACCATACATATTATCCTCATGTTAAGGACACAATCTGATCATCCAACTAAGGCATGACATCTCTATGCCGGCAAACATAAGTTTCGGGCATTGGTTACGAATACTTACACCTTCATGGTAAGTTATATAATATCCTTTAGAGCCTAATTGAAACAGTTTGCACGTAACATTAATCATGGAGTCATTCATTAGGTATATTCACATTGGTATCGTCATGCCAAAAGTTGCAAGCAATTCATATAATGTACAAAAAACATTATCATAAAACATTGTCGACTCCTTATGTTTTGCCCATTCTTCGATTTCAAAGGATTGAAAAATATTATTTTCAATTTTTAAACTGTTCCACAACTTTAAAGAAAATTTCAAAATAATTTACTTAAATTACTGAGTCGCCACTTGATTTTTTAGGAAATATCAAGAAAAACTAAAAATATTATTTAAAAGATTAAAAATAGAAAAAATCTCTTAAGTTTAGAAACGTTGAGTAAGTGGTTCCTATTAATACTCTTGGAAGGTTGTTAAGGCACCAAGAGTATCCGCTAATTTGCGATTATCCGGACTATTTCGAAATAACTTTTTTGAATAACTTTAAAAAGGAAAATTGGTTTTTGAAAAGAAAACGACCAAGGAAAAAATTGCCTGCAAGATTTGTGCAAAACAAATTTTCACGACTTAGGGGGATTTTTAACTAAGTTTAAGAAAACTAAGAACAATTAGCATATAAAGGAAAAATAGGGAGACTAAAAGACTTAGGTCATTAGGCCCAAATCCATAAATCTTGTCCTAAGATAATTGGGGCTTTTGACCCATCTTCACCTATCCCAATCTAAATATTTGGGCTTTTGATACGCCCCAAAGTCGTGCCATGTCGTAGGGTCATCTCAAGTCCAGATGAACCGGAGGTCACCCCGATAACCGAACATAATCATCATCCCAACAACCACAAGGGTCGGGGAGCCCCGACCTTATTATAAGATTGTGGAAACATAAGGCTAGTAGTCAAAACTTAAACAATATCTAAAATTTCATTAATGTCAACAGTCTAGTCAATATACCCAAGTCCACAGCCATTCACAAAGCCTCTACCAAATCGGAGTCAATAATATGTTGGGGCATGCCCCCAAAAATAGTCAAGTACCAATTCTATACAAGTCCATGACAAAGGATAAAGTGACGATGGGAGGTATGTATTTCGAAGTATGGAAGCTCACCACTTCAAGGTAAATTCTCAAACTATTCGAACACCCGATCATTGTATATAAGAACAAGAAGATGCTCTGGTCCCTATGTTACGTAGGGACATAGTGTCCGAAGACGGTTAGCAGTTGGAGCGCTAGAATGTAACTCAAGGATAAAGATGAAATAGTGTATTTATTCAATCCAAACCATCATATGCAATCATATTTACATTAGGATAAGCATATATAAAGACGCATATACATATGTTTATAGAGCATGCCAAATTACTGAGAAAGTCATAACGATCATTCTTAAAATATTAATTCATGAAATATGGAGTGAAGAACTTTCAAATTTCTACCTTACCAATATTAGGAGCTTAAACTTCTCCATTACATTCGTCAAGGAGATCCGAACCTTAAACCAACTCAACCAATTTAACTAATTTAACATATTCATTAGTCAAGAGACTCGATCCACACACACAATCAATTAGGCATGGGTATATAACCACATGATCACACATTCAATTAGGCATGTAATTCCAATCACATGCTCACACATTCAATTGGGAAAGGAACTCTAATCACATGCTCACACATTCGATTGGTCATGGAACTCTAATCACATGCTCACACATTCAATTGGGCATGGAACTCTAATAACGTGCTCACATATGTAATTGAGCATGGAACTCTAATCACATGCTCACACATTTAATTGGGTGTGGAACTCTAATCACATGCCCACATATTCAATTGGGCATGGAAATCTAATCCCATGCTCACATATTAGGCAAGGGATTACAACAACAAGTCATTTCGTAAGGTGAGGTATTTTAACCTCAAGAGATCTCTTTAAGCAAAGGACTCCAACCTCAAGCCATTAGACGATGGACTTTATCCACAAGTCATCAAACAAGGGACTTTAACCATAAGTCATTAGACGAGGGACTTTAACCACAAGTCATTTTATTACCATCCTTAGTTGACGTTTGAACTCTTAACCCATTAGTTCATGCATTAATATCCATACAATTCATTTTGACATTTAAGGGATTGAACCCATTTAGGTATATCTAGCCACCAGGGCTACATATTAACACCATAGACAACCACATGGTCATTGCCTACCCAATCAACCATTAATCATATAGATAGGCCCAAGACCTTAGTTCACAACACTATATAAGTTCATTTATGGTCATCAAGACCTCTACAAACCAATCATTCCTCATTACTATTCTTACACACACTTTTTATTCAAACACAATTCAAGTTCATGTTTTAGGGACTATGTTCCTATTTAACCAACCAACTATCAAGGACATCCACTTACTCCTTGCTTGGCCAACAGGGACTTTAGAAACCATTTACCAAGCGTTCACATTCATTAACAACATCTTACCTCATTTATTTCCACTAGACAAATACCATAAATACACATGTGGCCTTCCCACAACCATTTAACCACTAATCACTTCAATGGACTAAGTGCCTTAATTCAATTCATCATTCAATTCAATTTATAGTCATCAAGAACCACACAATTATTCGCATTTCATTAGCAAGCTTATAACACATTCTCACTACATTTTAATTCAACGCACTATTCAAATTCAATTTAGTGATTAGGAATTTTAATCCCGTATTAGACATCTACCAACAAGATCATCAATTATACAATACATGTCACATAATGCCTTCATGATATAAGTTATCAATCATTCATGCTCATTGGGCCATTTCCCTAATTCAAAACATCACCAACATGTGACTAGACAATTCACTTAGACATTTTCACAAACACCTTATGTGCATACCTTTAACAAGGCTATTTTCATGGTAGAAATTATCAAGATTAGGGTTAGTCAAGACCCTCATGTTAAACCAAATACAACAAGCATCCACGTATGTAATTCATCATCAATAACATGTATAAACACAAGTCTAAGCAAGAAACAACATTATTCATCATTAGGCAACAAAATCCTTTTCATTTGATTTCAAAATCACCATTTATATTTGCTAATCCGAGTGTAAAACACATGGGTTTAGAGTTATTTAACAAGGGGAGGTGTTACATGCCCTACACATGATGATTCGCTAAGAAACATGACTTAAATTTGCCTCTTAAAGATCACCCTTGAAACCCTAACCTCTAATTCTTCAAAGATGAGTTTGAGAGAGTGTTTTGGGTGTTTGATCCACTCCAATTGTATTTAAGAAGGCCTTATACACTTATATAGTGAAGGGACTTAAGTTTTAAGGCATGGGAAATGACTACAAGGCCCTTGGTTAAAAGTTGTACAGTAAACCCGAGCAGGGGTACGACTCAACTCATGAACCGTACCCTAAGGTACAAGTGGTACCCTGACTCGTACTCTAGACTTCTCTTAGGTCACCCATACTATTAAGGGTACGATCACACACCCTTGATTCATATCCAAATGGTACGACTCAACCCTTCACTCGTATACCCCACTCGTACCCAAAACAGTCCACTCAAGCTAGGACTTCCCTCTATACGATCATATTGGGTACGCCTCGTATACTTAGGGTACGATTTAGGAGGAGGGTTACTCGTATAGTGGATAGTATACTATACTCCTAGGATGATCAAGGTACAATAGGGGAGGAGAGAGTGGATACAACTTATAGCCAAGGGGTACGACTCAAGCTCCTAGTCATACCCACCCCAGTGACATCAAATTGAAAAAAAAATGATAGTTCAAAGTCTAGGTGTTTCAATTCTCCCCCACTTGGATCATTCATCCCCGAATGACGGGTAAGGCAAGCAATAAACACATCTAACATATTATCACACATCAAAACAACCTTCAAATAAGTTAGAACAAGCATACAACAAGTATATAACACACATCAAACCCATTATCAATTAATCATTCACCTCATCGTCTTTGGGACTCAAACCCATTATTTATCAAGACACTTGTTCATTGCAATGCTTAGGGGATTAAACCGATCAACTTTCAAGGATATAAGACAACTCAAGTATTGGGAACTTTAATCCCTTGTCCAACGAAGACATGAATCAATCCTAAGCATTGGGTATTTTAACTCATTATTTTTTGAAGACGTAAACTAAGTTAGGAACACCAACCACATCTCATGCGTGAGTTTCTGGAACAAAAAAATGAATATGGATGCTTGGACTTCATATTCTCGTCCACCTCCAAAGTAACTTCCTCGGACTATTGGTTCCTCCATAGAACCTTCACCGAAGCCACTTCTATCGTTAGCAACAGGAGAACTTACCGATCGAAGATCCTCACCAAGATACCCCCAAAGAGGAAGGAGTCTGAAATACCAGCACTCTCCAAAGGAACAATCAACAAAGGATCACCTATGCATCCTCACAATATAGAGAAATGGAAAAACTATAACCAACCGTTATAGCCAAAATCACCAATATAGGCTTGAAACCCAAAACCATAACATAACTATGTTATAAAACAATTCATACACATGTCTTCCCAAACCTCTTAGGTACCAAACACAAGAAGGGTCACGGAGAAACTAAAGCACAATAAACACTCACGCCACTCAAGGTAAGACCCTCAGTAGAGACATGCCACTATAGTTACGGAGTGCTTCATAGCAAACACCTAGGTCATAAATAAGACCCATCCCGACACTACTCACCAAAGAAGGAGTCCATGGTACTGGGCACCAAATGACACACCACCGCATACCTTTTGGGGATCTACCATGATCCCTTCACAAGAGATAAATAACATGCCCAAAAAAAGCTACAACTTTCAACCAATTATCACACTTGGAGAACTTTGCATACAAACGTTGATCCTTCAGAGCTTGCAACATAGAACGGAGGTGATCGACATGATCTACCTCACTCTTAGAATAGACTAAGATATCATCAATGAAGACAATGACAAACATGTCCAAAACTGATGGAAGACCCTATTCATTAAGTCCATAAATTCCGCAGGGGCATTGGTCATCCCAAAGGACATGATAAGAAACTCATAGTGAACACACTAGGAAGCTCATCAGGAAACACCTCGAGAAACTCATTAACCATGGGAATGAATTCTAGAGGAGTCTCTTCCGAGTTAGAATCTTTAACTCAAACCAAATAATACAAACACCCCTTTTGAAATCAAGTTTTGGGCTTTGAGATAAGAAACGAACCTTCTCGTAGGTTCTAAGGAACCAACTTACCATACAATGATCGGCTCATTTATGGAATTTAAACATGACTCTTCGGGTCCAACAACCTAAGGAAGCGTAACAAGAATGCAACCAATCCATTCCCAGAATGATATTAAAATCAACAATTTTCAACTCTATCAAGTCTACAAGAGTTTCCTTGCCACTAACAGATACCACACACCCCTATAGACCTTTTTAACAACCACAGAGTCTCCTACTAGGGTAGAAACAGAAAAAAGAACTGATAGACTCTCGAGACAACAATCAAGATGCACAGTCATATACGGGGTTACATAAGAAAGAGTAGACCCTGGGTTAAGAAAGAAATACACATCATGAGAAAAGAGTTTTAAACATACCCACATCAGCATTCAAAGGTGCCTTGGGCTTCCGAGGGGTAGTAAGAGCATTAAGACAATCCCGACCAATATCGGAGCTAGCAGTGGCACCCCTTGGTGAAGAAGCTAGAGAAGTGGTAACCGACATCCTTTTTGCCCAAGTGGCAGCCATGATAGACACTCCCATTGTATGTAAGCCAATTGACCACATTTAAAGCATCGATTCTTTCCTTTCTTACAATAACTATGGTGTGATCGACCACAAAACCGATAAAGAGGATAGGTGAGTGCGGACTGGGCCTTGTTAACATGATGTTGGACATCTTGTGCCCTATGAGCATTATCAATCTGAAGATGCCTGCCTCCCAACAGGTTTGGGTAGGGAGCACTATCCGCAAAATGGAAACTAGTAACCACCTAATACTTCCTCTTGGATCACTTTCCACCAACCTGAGCAAATAGAGCAAAGGAACGATAGAACCCAACATTTTGAGGCAACTGAGGAGAAGCGTCACCTCCGACAGTGGGGTTAGTGGCAATAGGTTGAACCCCACGAGGACAGTCAGATGTCACGACCCTTAACTGGGTCTGAATCCCAGAAATTGGATGAGCATTGTCAATATTACCCCAGTCGGAACAGAATGGTTTGCCCGAACATCAGATATTCTGGGATACATGATCTGAATGATGATCAAGAAAAAATCAGAGGAATCTAAGACCTTAGACACTATATAGCTTGAGATTGAAACATAAGAAAAGAAAACATACCTAAATGTCTCATAGCCCCTCTCTTATAAGTATGGTGCACTACACACCTATTAAAGAGACTCTACCTGACACGGCTTTGTGGACTCCCAACTGACTATAAACCTAGGCTCTGGTACCAACTTGGCACGCCCCGAAATTGAGCCATGTCCTAGGGGCACCTCAAGCCCACATGAATTGGAGGTAGCCCTAATAACCCAACCTAATTATCATCACAACAACTACAAGGGTATGGAAATCCCGACCTTATTATAAGATAGCGAAAACATAAGGCTAATAGTCAAAACTTAAACAATATCTAACATTTTATTAATGTCAAATGTCTAGTCAATATACCAAAGTCCACAGTCATACACATAGCTTCTACTAAATCAGAGTCAATAATATGTCGGGATATGCCCCCTATAATAGCTAAGTACCAAATCTATACAAGTCGATGACAAAGGATAAAGTGACGATGGACGGTATGTCTTCCAAAGTATAGAAGCTCACCACTTTAAGGACAATGCTCGAACTGCTCGAACACCCAATCACTGCATAGTAGAAGAATAAGAAGATGCTCTGGACCATATGTCACGTGGGGACATAGCGTTCGAAGACAGTTAGCGGTTGGAGCGCTAGGATTTAACTCAAGAATAAGGATAAAATAGTGCGTTTATTCAATCCAAGTTAAACCATCATATGCAATGATATTTACACTAGGATAATCATATATGAAGATGCATATACATATGTTTATAGAGCATCCCAAATTATGGAGTAAGTCATAATGATCATTGTTAAAGCATTCATTAATGAGACATGGAGTGAAGAACTTTCAACCTTCCACCTTACCAATTTTAGGAGCTTAAACTTCTCTGTTATATTAGTCAAGGGGATCCGAACCTCTAACCAACTCAACCAATTTAACTGATTTAACAAATTAATAAGTCAAGGAACTCGATCAACACACACAATCATTAGGCATGGGTCTATAACCAAATGCTCGCACGTTCAACTAGGCATGGCACTTCAACCATATGCTCACACATTTAATTAGGCATGAAACTCTAATCACATGCTCACACATTTAATTGGGCATGAAACTCTAATCATATGCTCGCACATTCAATTGGGCATGGAATTCTAATTACATGCTCACATATTTAATTAGGTATGGAATTCTAATTACATGCTCACACATTTAATTGGGCATGGAACTCTAATCACATGCTAGCACATTTAATTGGGCATGGAACTCTAATCACATGCTCACACATTAGGCATGGGACTATAACCACAAGTTGTTTTGTAAGGCGAGGTATTTTAACCTCAAGAGATATCTTTAAGCAAGGGACTCCAACCACAAGCCATTAGACAAGGGACTTTAACCACAGGTCATTATACGAGGTACTTTAACCACAACTCATTAGACTAGGGACTTAAACCACAAGTTATCTTATTACCATTCTTAGTCGACGTTTGAAATATTAACCCATTAGTTCATGCATTAACATCCATAGAATACATTTATACATTTATGGTCTTGAACCTATTTAGGTAATTTAGCCACCAAGGCTACATAACAACACCATAGACAACCACAAGGTCTTTGCCGGCCCAATTTTCCATTAACATATAGATAGTCCCAAGGCCTTAGTTCATAACACGATACAAGTTCATTTATGGTCATCATGACCTCTACAAACCAATTACTCCTTATTACTATTCTTACACACACCTTTCATTAAAACACAATTCAAGTTCATGTTTTAAGATCCATGTTCCCATTTAACCAACCAACTATCAAGGACATCCACTCACTCCTTGCATGGCTAATAAGGACTTTAGCAACTATTTAACAAGCATTCACATTCATTAACAATATCTTACCTCATTCATTTCCACTATACTAATACCATAGATACACATTTGGCCTTCGCACAACCATTTAACCACAAATCACTTCAATGGAATAAGTGTGTTAATTCAATTCATCATTCAATTCAATTTGTAGTCATCAAGACCCACACAAATATTCACATTTCATTAGCAAGCTTACAATACATTATCATCATATTTTAGTTCAACGCACTATTTAAATTCAATTTCGTGATCAGGAACTTTAATCCCTTATTAGCCATCTACCAATAAGATCATCAATTATACAATACATGGCTCACAATACTTTTACGATATCATTCATCAATCATTCATGCTCATTGGGCCATTAGCCTAATTCTAAACATCACCAACATGTGACTATACAATTTACTTAGATATTTTCACAAACATCTTATGTGCATACCTTTAACAAGGCTATTTTCATGGTAAAAATTATCAAGATTAGGGTTACTCAAGGCCCTCATGTTAAACCACATACAACAAGCACCCAAATATGAAATTCATCATCAATAATGTGTATAAACACAAGTCTAAGCAATAAGCAGTATTATTCCTCATTAGGCAATAAAACCCTTTTTATTTAATTTCAAAATCACCATGTACACTTGTTAATCCAAGTTTAAAATACATGGGTTTAGAATTATTTAACAAGGGAAGGGTTACATGCCATAAACAAGATGATTCACCAAGAAACTTGACTTTACTTTGCCTCTTGAAGATCACCCTTGAAACCCTAGCCTCTAATTCTTCAAAGATGAGTTTGAGAGAGTGTTTTGGGTGCTTGATCCACTCCAATTATTTTTAAGAAGTCCTTATACACTAAAATAGTGTGGGGACTTAGGGTTTAACGCATAGGAAATGACCATAAGGCCCTTTGTTAAAATCTCTAAAATGAACTCGTGCAGGGGTATAACTCACCTTACGAACCGTACCTTAGGCTACGAGTGGTACCCTGACTTGTACCCTAGGCTTCTCCTATGTCACCCACACTGTTATGTGTACGATTACACACCCTTGAGTCATATCCAAACGGTATGACTCAAACCCTAACTATACACCACCCGTACCCAAAATAGTCCACTCAAGCTAGGACTTCCCTCTATACGATCATGTTTGGTACGACTCGTATAATGGACAGTATACTATCTTCCTAGGCTGCTTAAGGTATCAAATGTGAGGGTATATTAGATACGACTTGTATCCAAGGGGTATGACTCAAGCCCCTAGACGTACCCACCCCACTGGCATCAAATGGAAAAAAAATCGATGGTTCAAAGTCTAGGTGTTTCAGCTTTTGGCCCATAACATGTCCTAAGCTAGTTTTCGAACCCTTGAGGCCCAAAATCCGCTCCAGCTATATTAAATTAAAGCATTGACTTCAAAGCCCAAATGAATGAACAAATAGATAAATAAATAAAGAAAGAAAGAAAGAATAAGAAAATAATAAAAATCGAGACTTTTCAAGTCTCTTAGCGACCTAATCAATGGGGTTTCACCCATTTTCCTTCTTCTTCCATCTTCTTACAATAGCATACCATATAATAGACTTTAGGTTTAAACCTCAGACTTGACTTGAAGAGGTGGGCCTCTATAACACCCTGAGAAAGTACCCCAAATATCACACGGTGCCCAAGACTATGAGTAGTCTCAAGCTACCCCTATAAGCCTTCTACTAAATTTGAAACTCATAATAAAGAGATTTGCGCATGCAAAAATACTGAAATACTGAATATTGTCTGATAATACTTAATTTAATAGTCTAAACAACCAACACAGGAACATTTGAAATGTAACTAACAGTCGGACAAGCCTCTACTTCTACTAATTAGAGAGTCGTTGGGACAGACCCTCAGTTGACTTGAACTGAACTGAAAAAAACTGATCAAGTATTGCATAAAGCTAAAGATCTGAATATCTGGATCCTTGAACTATGAGGACTCACCAACTGTCGGGATGTAGATAGAGATGCTCGCGGTCAATCACACTGTTGGAACTGAGCACCTGAACCTATATTATTAAATAATATAGCACATAGACATATATGTGGATCAGTACTTTTAAAATGTACTGAGCGTGTGGGGGTGAATACATAAGTAAAAAGATAATGCAATATTCAAACAAAATTTCAAAACTTCGTGCTAAGTGTAAGTGACCCACCTTGGCTTGAATAATAAAACTGTCAAATCATAAGTCAGAAGTAGTAAAGCATAAAATTAATTCTAGTGAGCCACCACTCTTAGTTCTATAAAGTTTTACTCTTATTCTGTCTTCAAATCACACAAGCTAAGTATAGAAGGACTCACCTATAGCATCTGAAAATCGAAATTTGAAATCTCATCGCTAATGTCTTTATGTAAAACAATATCTGTATAAAATTGTGAGTCTCTACACTTAGTTTCTAAAAGTTATTTTGTTATTCTGAATTAGGACTTAGGGACTCTGGGAGGTTCTTCCAACCGACATACACCATGTGAGCTATCATGATGTCTAGCATCATATTCTTATAAGGGGAAAACCTCACGTTGGAAAGAGGTGTTATACTCTTGCATAAAAGTATAACCTTATCTTAAGTGATCACTGACTTAGCCCTAATCATAATCCTACGGTGGCATGTAGTTTTGGGGTATGGACCTTGGAAATATACCCAACTAGGTGCTAAATACTACTCCCATTCTTTTGCTCAGAACTTTAGGAAATCCACCTTAAAATAACACAAGGGTTTATAGTGAAAACCAATTATGCTTCTCTTTCTTTAAATCTCAAACTATATGAACAAAGTGGATTCCTTATCTTAGATTAGGATAAAAAGATCAATTTTTTTCTTAAATCTTGGCAAACAACTTATAAAAGAGGCTTAAAATCATAATCTTCTTGAAATATCAAAACTTAGACTTAGGGCTTAAAACCTATGCTTTAAACTCATGCAAATTCATGGCAAAACGTCATGCTCAATATACTTCTTGAAATACTTCAACAATATCAAGGTAATGAAATCAAGAATTACAATATCATGCTTAAAACTCAATTGGAAATCTGACAAATCATATCACACATATAAAGATGTGAAAATAGATATGCAATTCAACATTTAAATCACTTGTAACATTATAATCTTCAAGTAATGATAATTAGGTATGAACCCTAATTGCAATTCATGAAATCTTAACAAAAAATCAAGTTTTGGGCACAAGGATGAAAGGAGTATCCTTGTTCATAACCCCACATACCTTAATTGATGAGTTCTTGAAGAAATCCTTGTGTTCTTGAGAGGAAAATCTTGAATTATTGTAATTAGGAAAAGGGAAGGGTTTTTACATGAGTTTATTTGAGGAAGATGGGTAAATAATGCCCTTTTGGGTGTTATAATTCGTGCTTTGGACGTTTAGGGTTGAGGGGAAAGGACCAAAGTGACCCTTGACCCTTAAGAAGTTAAACTGTGGGGGAATAGCCCCCATATTGCGACCTCTAGTTGGGTCAAGCATCCCTCGCGATGTGGACCCTAGTTGGGTAAAGCAGCCCTCTCGACACAAGGCTATCTCAACCTCTTACTTCCTCACACGAAAAATGACATAACTTTTCACTCGGGTATCGAATTAAGGTGAAATTGGTATCGTTGGAAAGATAATTTGACTATCTACAATTTGGTGGGTCTTAATCTACCAAATTACATGTATACATAAAGTTATACTCATTCAAAGATGACCCTTGTAAAATCAAACATCAAAAATTGACCGAATTAAAGGCTCTTAGCTCACTTTGCTCTAAATGACACTTATGAACATCTTTCCCACCTTATAATCTTAATTCACACTAAGCTAATGGTCATTAAACATGTATGCAGGTATGAATCACGAGACTAGAGTTTACACTCGTAGGAACAAAGGTCCAATTTCTAGCTTAGAAGCGTATGAGGTATTACAATATTTCATACTTGGGAACATTCGTCCTCGAATGAGACTTACTAAACTGAGAATACTGAGGGACTGAGATTATTTACTAAACTCGCATGACTGAAAATATGACTTCATGACTAAACTGATCTGTGAATGTATGAATTATTACAAAACTGATTATATAAAGCTGGAACTGAGAATGGAAAAGAGGTAATCTGAGGAAACTTATTACCTTAAACTGAGTCTAAACTTGTGGAGAAAAGATGAGGGTACTTGGTTCGCATATCTACTTCTGCTTCCCAAGTGGCACCCTCAATGGACTGATTCTTCCAAAGAACTTTGACTAATGGGACTTCTTTGTTCCATAGTCTACGAATCTGATGATCAAGTATGTTAACTGGGATCTCTTCATAGAGAGGTTATCCAAAATATTCGTGCTTTATAGAGGGACTACAACATCTGGATCACGTGAACGACTGATAAGTCTGCAGGGAACTTAAGCTCAAACGCTACTTTCCCAACACAACTTAATATCCTATAAGGGCCAATGTATCGGGGACTAAGCTTCCCCTTTTGTCGAATCTCTTCACCCCTTTCATAGGAGAAATCTTCAAATAAACCAAGTCACCAACCTCAAATTTAAGGTCTCTTCTTCTCACATCTGCATACGATTTCTGATGACTCTGAGCTATTTTTAACCTTTCTCGAATCAATAGAACTTTCTCCATGGATTTAAACACCACAATTTGCCCTATCAAAGCGGCCTCACCAACTTTGAACCAACCAACTAGTGATCTATACCTTCTTCCATAGAGAGCCTTAAATAGAGCCATATGGATACTGGAATGATAACAGTTATTGTAGGCGAACTCGATCAACTACAAGTGATCATCTCAACTACCTTTGAAGTCAAGAACACATGCCCTCAACATATCCTTTAGGGTCTGAATGATCCTCTCTGCCTGACCATCTGTCTGAGGGTAAAAAGCTTAACTGAGATGAACTTGTGTGCCAAGACCTTTCTGAAAGGCTTTCCAGAAGTGAGAGGTAAACTGAGTACCCCTATCTGAAATGACGAACAAAGAAACTTCATGCAATCTGACTAACTCTCTAATATACAACTTATCATAATCTTTGGCTGAGTAGGACATGTGAGCTGGCAAGAAATGGGTTGATTTGGTCAATCTGTCTACAATAACCTAAGTCGAATCATGTTGACGATGCGAACGAGGTAACCCTATCACAAATTCCATGTTCACCTCTTCCCACTTCCAAGTGGGAATACTAAACTCCTGTAAGGTGCAACCAGGCCTTTGGTGCTCTACTTTAACCTGTTGGCAGTTAGAACGTTTAGCCGCAAACTCTGCAATATCTTTCTTCATACCACTCCACCAATAAACTTCTTGCAAGTCTCGGTACATCTTGGTGGCTCCTAAGTGAATGGATTAACGTACACCATGTACTTCTGCAATAATCCACTGCCTTAACCCATCAACGCATGACACACATAGCCTTTCCTAGTATTTCAACACCCTATCTCCTCCTTCGGTGAAAACCTCTACCTTCTGATCTCTAACTGACTCCTTCAGCCTGACCAAACTGGAGTCCTTATCTTGCTTCTCCTTCACTTCAAAAACTAAAGAAGACTCCGTACTACTCTGGACCAAGACATTCCCCTCAGCTGAGTCAACCAACCACATACCTAATCTAGCCAACCGATGAACTTCCCAAACTAACTCTTTTTTATCATTCTCCATTTGAGCAACACTACCCATAGACAGTCTACTAAGGGTGCTTCCACAACATTGGCCTTGCCCGGATGGTACAAAATATAAATAACATAGTTTTTTAACAATTTTAACCACCTTATCTGACTGAGATTTAACTCTCTGGGAAAACACATATTGTAAGCTTTTGTGGTTCGTGAACATGTTAATATGCACCCCATAAAGACAGTGCCTCCATATTTTCAATACAAACACAATCGCAGCTAAATCAAGATCATGGGTAGGATAGTTCATTTCGTAAGGCTTAAGCTATCTAGAGGCTTAGGCTATGACCTTACCTCTCTGTATCAAAACACAACCCACACCAACTTCAGAAGCATCACAATAAATAACAAATCCATCTGTACAGTCAGGTAATGCCAAAATTGAGGCTGAAGTGAGTCGAGCCTTTAACTCCTGAAAACTCTTCTCATAGAAATCTGACCACTGAAACTTAACTTTCTTTTGAGTCAATCTATACATGGGGGATGCAATAGATGAAAACCCCTCAACAAACCATTGGTAATAGCTCTAAACCCAAGAAAATCCTGATGTCTGATAGAAAAATAGGTCTAGGCCAATTTCTCTCTGCTTCGGTCTTTTGGGGATCAACTCTAATGCCATCACCAAAAATAATATGACCGAGAAAAGCTACTGACCTTAGCCAAAATTCACACTTTCTAAATTTGGTGAACAACTGGTGATCCCTAAGAGTTTGAAACACAATTCTAAGATGGTCTGCATGGTCATCTTCACAACGGGAATAAACAAGGATATCATCAATAAAGACTATGACAAATAAGTCCAAATATTGTTTGAACACTTTGTTCATCAAGTCCATAAAGGCTCCTGGGGTATTCGTTAGCCTGAAGGACATGAATAGAAACTCAAACTGACCGTAAAAGATTCTGAAAATTGTCGTTGGAATATCACATTCCCTTACATTAAGCTGGTGATAGCCGGATCTAAGGTCTATCTTGGAGAAGTAGCTTGCACCTTGGAGTTGGTCAAATAATTCATCAATCCTAGGAAAAGGATATTTATTTTTGACTGTGACTTTATTTAGCTGACGATAATCAATACACATTCGGAGAGAACCATCTTTCTTATGGATGAATAGGACGGGAGAACCCCATGGAGAAATACTAGGCCTTATGAAACCTTTATCTAAGAGTTTTTTAAGCTACTCTTTTAACTCTTTAAGATTGGCAGGATCCATACAATATGGAGGAATGAAGATAGGCTGAGTATCTGAAAGAAGATCGATGCCGAATTTTATTTCCCTATCGGGAGGTACCCTTGGCAGATCTTCAAGTAAAACTTTGGAAAAATCATTGACTATTCGGACTGACTGAAATGTTGGAGTCTTAGACTTAGTGTCATTGACTCGAACTAAATGATAAATTCACCCTTTTGATATCAACTTTCTGGCCTTAATATAGGATATGAAATGACTCTTGGGAGACACAAAATTACCTTCCTACTCAAAGGCTGGCTCATTAGAAAATTGAAACTTCACTACTCGAGTGCGATAATCTATTGATGCATAACAGGAATGGAGATAATCCATGCCCAGAATGATGTCAAAATCGACCATGTCTAACTTTAATAAGTCTGCTAATATACTCTTGTGAAGAACAGTGATAGGACACTTGTTAGACCCAGGGTCAAATCTCTTATATGACCCCATTAATTGCAGTAAGAAGGGCTTACAGAGTTTTTCAGGACCTGTCCCAAAATTTACTGCAATTAATGGGGTCATATAAGAGAGATTTGACCCTGGGTCAAACAATACATAAACAACAAGATGAAAGACACAAAGCATACCAGTAATAATATCTGGTGAACTTTCCTGCTCTTGATGGGATGGTAAAGCATAAAACTAATTTTGGCACTGACTGCCATCAGTACTGGATGATGTGCCTTAGGAAAGGATGGGGCGGCCTAGAGAAGTTGGTGCACTAGTAGCCTGAGTCTGGGAACGAACATCTTTGCTTCCCTACTTAGCATACGGATACTGTTTGACTCTGTGATCCAACTTACCACATCTATAACAACCTTTTTGTCATAATAAGCATTTACCTGGATGATTTTTACCACACTTAGCATATTCTGCAAAAGTGGGCCTTCCACCCACACTATTTTGAGATTTGGACATAGAAGTACTACCCCGCTGCTCCTTTCTGGTTCTGGGTGTGGAAGCACTGGATGAAGATGGAGCTAGCATAGATGAGCGACCCTAAAACTGCAAATGATTTCCCCCCTTCAAACCTTGTCTGGACATATTAAAACTCTACGGTTCTTGCCTTTTTGTTTCCTCTCTCTCTCCCCTTCAACTTCACTGCCTTAATCTATTGAGCATGAATCATTATCCTAGAAAGATCCATATCCACAATAAGTATGGCAGTCCTACACTCCTTGACTATGAAACCAGATACTCCAGTAACAAACTTACTCATACTCGACCTAGGGTCAGCCATCGCGTCATGGGCATACTTAGTCAATTGATTGAACTTAAGGCAGTACTCTTTTACTATCATTGAGCCCAGCCTCAGGTTCATGAACCCATCTACCTTAGCTTCTCTTAATTCACGCGAAAAGAAACTGTCTAGAAACACATCTTAAAACGCCTATCAACTCAAAGGAGCTACATTCTCACCTCTACCATTCTTCCACATAACCACCCAATCATATGCCACATTCTTCAGACTATAGGATGTTAAGTCTACACACTCCTCCTTAGTAGCATGCATAATTTGGGTGATCTTTCTCACATTATCTAAGTACAACTGTGGGTCCTCACTTGCTTTTGAACCAAAGAACTTCGGCGAATTCATTCTCATGAAGTCACGAATTCTGACTGCAACTAAATCACCATTTTGCTGAAGAGAGACTATAGCCTGATGGTTGCACTGAACATTGACAGTCACAATTTAGTCCAACGCCTAAAAGGCAACCCAAAATTCAGCATGGCATATATTCTCATTCAGAGGGTCAATAGACTGGGGCGGCTGGTTATTATTTCTGCATGGATTAGCTCAGCGAGGAGGAATATTCAACTTTCACGTAAGAGCACGAGTTAAAAACAGATATAGGAATTGTAAGCACGATAGATCATGAAATAAAAGGATGATTTCCTGAAACGTCCTGTAGCCTCTTGCTCAAAAAAGTGGCGCGCTTCTCACCCATGATCAATACTCTACGTAATGCGGCTTTTCTGACTCCCTAGGACACTTTAAACCTTAGGCTCTGATACCAAGTTTGTAACATCCAGGGAAAGTACCCCAAACGTCACACGGTTCCCAAGACTATGAGTAGTCTCAAGCTACCCATGTAAGCCCTCTACTTCTACTAACTAAAGAGTCGTTGGGACATACCCCCAGCTAACTCGAACTGAACTAATAACAACTAATCAAATATTGCATAAAGCTAAAAATCTTAATATCTGGGTCCTCAAACTATGAGGGCTCACCAACTGTCGGGATGTAGATAGAGATGCTTGTGGTCAATCACGCTGCTGAAACTGAGGACCTGAACCTACATTATTAAACAATGTAGAATATAGACGTGTATGTGGATTAGTACTTTTGGAATGTACTGAGCATATGGGGGTGAATGCATAAGTAAAACAATAATGCAATATTCAAACAAACTTTCAAAACTTTGTGCTAAATGTAAGTGACCCACCTTTGCTTGAATAATGAAACTGTCAAATCATAAGTCAGAAGTAGTAAATCATAAAAGCAATTCTTGTGAGCCACCACACTTAGTTCTATAAAGTTGTACTCTTATTCTATTTTTAAATCACGTAAACTAAGTGTAGAAGGACTCATATTTAGCATCTGTAAACCGAAAGCTGGAATCTTATGGCTAATGTCTTTATGTAAAACAATATCTATATAAAATTGTGAGTTTCTACACTTAGTTTCTAAAAGTTATTCTGTTATTCTAATTTAGGACTTAGGGACTCTGGGAGGTTCTTCTAAAGGAAATACACCATGTGAGCTATCATGATGTCAATTTCATATTCCCCTAAGGGGAAAACCTCACATTGGAGAGAGGTATCATACTCTTGCCAATATTTATAACCTTATCTTAAGTGATCACTAACTTAGCCCACTATGGGCATTTAATCATAATCCTACGGTGTCACGTAGTGCTGGGGAATGAGACCTTGAAAACATACCCAACTCGATGCTAAATACTACTCCCATTCTTTTGCTCAAAACTATAGGAAAACCACCTTAAAATAGCACAAGGGTTTATAATGAAAACCAATTATGTTTCTCTTTCTTTAAATATCAAACTATATGAACAATGTGGATTCCTTATCTTAGCTTAGGATCAAAAGATCAATTTCTTTCTTAAATCTTGGCAAACAACTTATAAAAGAGGCTTAAAATCATAACCTTCTTGAAATATTAATACTTGGACTAAGGGATTAAGACCCATGCTTTAAACTCATGCAAATTCATGGCAAAACGTCATGCTCAATATACTTCTTGAAATATTTCAACAATATCAAGGTAATGAAATCAAGAATCACAATATCATGCTTAAAACTCAATTGGAAATCTGTAAAATCATATCACACGCATAAAGATGTGAAAATAAACATGCAATTCAACATTTAAATCACTTGTAACATTGTAATTTTCAAGTAATGATAATTGGGTATGAACCCTAATTGCAATTCATGAAATCTTAACTAAAAATTAAGTTTTGGGCACAAGGATGAAAGGAGTATCCTTGTTCATAACCCCACATACCTTAATTGATTAGTTATTGAAGAAATTCTTGTGTTTTTGAGAGGAAAAACTTGAATTATTGTTATTGGAAAAAGGGGAGGTTTTTACGTGAGTTGATTTGAGGAAGTAGGACAAATAATGCCCTTTTTGGTGTTATAAATTTTGTTTTGGACGTTTGGGGTTGAGGGAAAAGGACCAAAGTGACCCTTGAACCTTAAGAAGCTAAAACTGTAGGGGAATAGGCCCCGGGTCATGACCCCTAGTTGGGTCAAGCAACCTTTACGATGCGAGGCTATCGCGATTCCTTACTACCGCACATAAAAAATGATATAACTTTTCACTCAGGTATCGGATGAAGGCAAAATTAGTATCGTTGGAAAGACAATCCGATTATCTACAATTTGGTGGGTCTTAATCTGGGAAATTTCACATATACATAAATTTATACTCATTCAAAGATGACCCGTGTGAAATCGAATACAAAAAATTGACCTAATCAAAGGCTCTTAGCTCACTTTGTTCTAAGTGACACTTATGAAAATGTTTCCCACCTCATAATCTTCCTTCAAACTAGGCTAATGATGATGAAATATGGATGCAAGTATGAATCATGGGACTAGAGTTTACACTCGTAGGAACGAAGATTCGATTTCTAGCTTGGAAGCGTATGGGGTATTACAGCCTCATTGGCCCATTACGAGATGCCAGAGGAAAAGAGTACATTTGGACTTTAAAACAGATTCATGCAAAGAAAAAGATAAAAGAAAAAGTATTAACATGTGTTCGAAAATTCTACACTTAACACATAAATGATGAGATGGAAAAAATATTATTCTCAAGCATAAAGAAACGTTATATTATGATATCAAAAACAAATCAAATTATCCAACAAAAAGGAAATTAACCTATTTGTCAAACAATCTTACAAAAAATCGAGCCTAGCACAATATAATCAACTAATCCTTGAAAAGAATATATTGACCCACAAGTATAGTTTCTTAAAATTTGGATAAATATTTTCTATAGATTAACACATATTTGCACCAAATACTATGATATGATATAGTCTAAGACATGCTTTATTTTTATTTTTATTTTTTTTGGTAAACAGATTTTCATTTCACCAAAAATGTTCATTACAATACCAGGTAATTACTGACCAATCACCTCTCACTTCCTATTGCTACTTTCTTACATACATCATACCTAGCTATCAACAAGTACATTAAGAATATGAATTAAGACTCTGTAAGTACTTGTGCCACTTAATTATATAATTTTCTTTTGTATGTATATGTAATGCTATATCTCTACAAATATGATCACTAGAATACGGTCTCTTCTGAAATCTGAGGTTATTACTGGTTGTCCATATGGAATAAATCATCTTGTTGAAAGATGTTGCAACTACTTCCTTGAATTCTGCTTCAGCCTTCAACCCTGTCATCACCCATTGTACCTCTGAATTCCAGCTGCTAATAGTTTTTGTCTGTTCCAGCCACCTAAGCACCCTTCTCCAGATGTCCTTTGTGATATTGCATTTAAAGAACAGGTGTTCAAATAATTCTTCTGTTGTACCACAGAAGACACACAATTTAGTAACTTGGATGCCTATCTTTTGTAGCCTCTCCACTGTTGCTAATCTATGTTGTAAAGCTAGCCACAAATTGAATTTGTGACTTAGCTGAATGTGAGCCTGTAAGATCAGTTTCTTCCATGACACTCTGGGATAATGAGGAATCTTCTGTAAGTACAGGTTCTTGATGCTAAATTTCAAAAGCCTTAACTTGTCCACTAAGTGGCCCTGCAGTTGTTGTTACATCTCAAATATGAAATACAAGACATACTAATACAACAACACTTTTCAATGCCAAATGGTGTCAATCAACATATTTGAAGAAAAATTTCATGGTAGTATGTGAATTTCAGTGGAACTTCTAAATACACAAAAATACTTCAAGAAATAAATCAATAAGGGAGATGAAGCAAATAGCATATATTAAACATGTTTGAGAAATGATATTCAAAGACAAGATAGAAAAAATAGTAAAAGATTAATTCTAAGAAAAAGTGTCCAATTATGCCAACTCCTATTTTAGTTCTACACTATTTCAACAAAATCTATAACCCTAACAACATTTCAATCTAAACAAGATAAAATTAAAGACACTTTTGACCACGAAAATGACTAAATCATGACTGCAAACATATATCAAAAGAACTTAGAATTTCATCGTGGCATATAATCAAGGAGAAAAATAACTCTTTAATAAAAAAGAATTAAGAATCGATAAAGGAGTTAGATCTTAGAGGTAGCACTTGAGTTGCAATTTCTACAAGTGAATGAGCCAGCTATCATGTGTATTCCAAAATGATCAACTTCAACCTTAAGCGGTGATTTTACAAACCACTAGACCACAAACATAATAAATTATGATATGCCTTTCAAAAATAACACTAAATCTCTAGATACAAGTAACTCACTACTTCAAATTGAGAACCAATTTCAAGATCCTTAACCATAGTAAGTATTCTTTATTAAGTACTAAAAGCGATCATAACCACCAATACGAATTTAAACAAGACATGAGTACGTATTTTAATCAAGCAAAGATCAAAATTTTATCCATCAAATTTATTAAGGCATAACAAACAATAGTGAATATTCTTTTTCGATATAAAGGAAACAACTTTACATGTTAAAAGCAAACATTTTCATCAATAACGAATTTAAACAAGACATGAGTACATAGTGTAATCAAGCCAAGGTCGAAACTTTATCCATATAATTTATTAAGGCGTAACAAACAATAACAACTATTCTTTTCAACATAAAGGAGATAACTTTACATGCTAAAAGTAAATATATCCGCCAATAACGAATTTAAACAAAGCATGTGTACGTATTTTAATTAAGCAAAGATAAAAAACTTTACCCATCTAATCATAATAATCAAAGAATAAAGTCAAAGAAATACATTCAACTATTGATAGCTCATTTTATACCATGAACATAAAAATAGTCATATTGATATCACAACATCCTAAGGCCTTCAAGGTCGTCTACAACAAACAATCCAACCAAATAAAATTAACACTACGAGAACTACCAAGAAGGGATGGAGAAGAAACCGATATCAAAACTAAAAGAAAAAGATGTATTTACATTTTTTGGAGTAGCAAAATGGGACTTCAAGATTTCTTCGGAGTCTTGGTCACCATTGGAGAGCAATCTTTCGAGAACCCTGATTAGACTACTACTTGAAAATTCTCACTAAAAGAAAAATTTAACTCTTTGTTCAAAAGTTATTTCCACTCTTTGATACTTACTTTCAACCAAAATGGTAGTGGTATTTATAAGAACGGATGGGGATTAAATTCTTTGAATCCACCAATGTGGGAGAAATAACTTAGGGATGTTTTGGAAATTTTTAAAATGAGGGTTAGATTTGTTGTAGGATAAGGTGAGGTGGAATTGTACAATCTAGTACAAATTTTAAATTTAAAAATGGGAAAAGGACAAGGTGGAGGGATAATTGTACAATCTAGTACAAATTTTCAAATTTAAATTTTGGGATTTGAATTTATTTTTGGTGGCTTTTGGTTGTTGGGATTAGAGGGAAATTCGGTACGGGTTTGAAGCCGTTGTTTTTGTGTGTGTTGATGTTGCATTATTGTTGTTGTGTTGATGTTTGTTGTTGAAGAAGAAAAGACAAAATTGACTTGGGTCGGGTCAGTCTCAATTGAGCCTAGTTGTGGTGTTATTTGTTATGGTTTGGGCGGTGGTGTTACTGATTTGGGCTAATATTGGAGGGATGGGCTGAAGTTGTTTGATTGTTTTATTTGGCTACTTTTGTGCCCCAATTTAAAAATGGGGAGGGGTAAAGGATTTTTGGGGTTATTTAAAAAATAACCCCAATCAATTTAGGATTTAGTCACTTATCACATTTTCGGCTAAATTAAAAATCATTTGGCAAATTGTTTTGAAGTTATGGTCAATTTGATTTCAATTGTGGCCAAATTTAATAGATCGACTAAATTAAATTGACATTTGATACGAATTAATACTTTGTTTAATCCCGAGCTTCTTGATTTACTAAAAACCAAATAAATATTTTTTCAAATAAATTATTTTCACAAACAAATTACTTTTAAATAAAGATTTTAACCATTTGAATTTATTTTCAAGATAAACCTTGATTAAAATATGATATTCCCTAAAATAAATCTTTAAGTAACAAAATTATATAATTTTGCATGATTGAATACGATAATATATAATCTCAACTCAAAATAGCAAAATTACCCCGATAAATACTTTGAAAAACCTTTTATTCAGATAAAATAAATATTACAATTTTATTTAAAATTCGAAGAAATTCGGAATTAAACTTAATTGTGGAGAGCAAAAATTTGATGTCAACACCTTAACCCCATCATTCAAAATCATGCTCGTATTCACTATTAAATTGTATAACAATCTCAAGTGGTCATAAAGTTCAACACTTTCAATCTTTTAAAAAGATGGGGAGTCATCTTTGTTTATCTCAACTCAAAGCTTTTCAAAGACTTGAAAATCATAATCCCAATCATACTTAGCATTCAATGTTTCAATACTTATATAATACAATGCATTCATGTTTAAAGCCAAATTTAAATATGTGGGTTAGGTGCTTATTGTTAACATAATACCATTCCATAATTATTGTGAAAGCCAAATGGTCAATTCCATCATTTAAATCATTAAAATAAAAAAAACAATGCAAGTGGTCAACATATCAAAACCATCAATCCTAGTTAAATCAATCATTCAAAAACACTTAAATAACCTTGAAATTAATGTAATAATATAAAATTTAAATTAGGGAGTGTCCAACATGTCTGAAAATTGAAAGAATTTGGAGTGAATGTGGAGTTTAGAGCCCGGAGTAATGAATTCATGAGAAAATCATGAGTTTCTTGCATTGGGGAAATCTGGGAGGTGAAAGGCAATATTAAGAATTGATAATTGATGATTAAGGGAAATAAAAGGGGGGGGAGGGAGGTTATGTCATTAAATGGGGTAAAGGACCAAAAAGCTCTTGCCCCAATTGAAAAAAAGTAAAGTTGGGCGATTTTTTCCCAGCGGTGTGGCACACCCTTATCGCGGAGCGTAGGCAGCGTGCCACACCCTTATTATGGGGCGTAGGCAGCGTGCCACACCCTTATTATGGGTCGTAGGCAGCGTGCCACGTTCTTATTGTGGAGGTTTACTAGTTTGGGTCCCGAAATGGCCCCAAACGCTTTTTAAATATTCTAAAAGTACCCAAATTGCTCCTTTAACATCCATTATCATGATTCAAGCCAAAAATTATCATTACACATGTGGAAGGATCAAAAATAAATTGGTTAAAATTTTATGGGGTCTTACATTATCCCTCTTTTGGATCATTCATCCCCAAATGAAGAGTTAGGACATCTTTAGCACGATAATAGAAAGAGTACAATGAATTCAAGGAAAAATTTGAAATACGATAAGAAAAAGATATAAAACTCATACCTTCATACTTTTGCTCAACGTTGAGAGAAAGAATAGGTACTTGACTTTCATATCCTCTTCCAACTCTCATATAGCCTATTTTATCTTTTGATTCCTCTGAAGAACCTTAACCGAGCCTATCTCCTTAGTCCTCAACTTTCGGACTTTCCTATCTAATATCTTCATCGGGACTTCCTCGTAGGACAACGAATCTTTTATACAAATATCTTCAAATGGCACTACCATGGAAGTATCACCCACATACTTTTTAAGCATGGACACATAAAATACAGGGTGGACCGAAGTCAAACTCTCCGGTAGTTCCAATTCATAAGCAACATTTTCAATCCTTCTTACATATTGATACGGATCAATGTAGCGAGGACTGATCTTCCCTTTTTTCCCAATCGTATGACTCCATTCATAGGAGAAACTTTCAAGAATACCCAATCATCAATTTCAAATTCCAACTCCCTCTGCCTCACATCTGCAAAAGATTTTTGGCGACTTTGAGTAGTCTTAAGTCTTTCACTAATCACCTTTACCTTCTCCATTGCTTGGTAAACCAAATAGACCCCAAACAATCTAGACTCACCCACCTCAAATCATCCAATCGAGGGGATACACCTTATACCATAAAGGGCCTTAAAAGGGGCCATTTGGATGTTGGAATGATAACTATTGTTATAAGAAAATTCGATAAGAGTCAAATGACCAACCCAACTTTACTTAAAGTCTATTACAAAGGACCTTAGCATATCCTCCAAAGTCTGAATAGTTCTCTCCGCTTGCCCGTCCATTTGCGGATGAAAAACAGTGCTGAGGTTCACCTGAGTACCCAATTCTTTCTGAAACAAACGTAAAAAATGAGAAGAGAACTATGTCTTCGGTCAAAAATAATGGACACCGAAGCACCATATAACTTAACTATATCCTAAATGAACAACTTTTACACAATCCTCTCCTAGATAGTTGGTTCTCACAGGCAAGAAGTGAGCAGACTCTGTCATTCAATCTATAATGACCCAAATAGAATCATATTGGTTTCGAAACCTCGGAAGATCGGTAACAAAGTCCATATAAATCATTTTCCATTTCTATATGGGCAATTTTATCTCTTGAGAAGTACCACCTGGCCTCAAGTTCTCAACCTTGACCAGCCGACAGACCATACACTTGGTAACAAAATTTGCCACATCCATTTTCATATTGTTACACCAATAGATTTTCTTCAAGTCATGATATATTTTGATCGAACCCGGATTAACTGTATGTCTGGACTCATGAGCTTCAGTCAAGATCCTTTATCGCAATCCATCTACATCAGGAACATACAACCTTCCTTGATATCTCAGAATGCCATCTCCCCCAATATCGAAAGCCATAACCTTTTACTATCCCACATTATATTTTATTTTCATAAGTATGGGGTCCAAAACCTGTTTTTCTTTGACCTCAGTCCCAAGAAACAATTTAACCACTTCTTGAATGATCACCCATCTATCCTCGAAGTCCAGAAGGCAAACTCCTAAATTAGACAACAAGTGAAGATCCTTCACCAATCTTCTTTTCTCATCCTCAACATAGGATAGAATCCCCATGGACAACCTGCTAAGAGAATCAACAACAATATTAGCTTTACCTAGGTGATAGTGCAGGCTCATGTCGTAATCCTTGAGTAGTTCACGCCACTGTCTTTTCCTGAGGTTCAATTCCTTTTGTGTAAAGACATACTGCAAACTCTTATGATCTGAATAAATATCCACATGCACCCCGTACAAATAGTGATGCCAAATCTTTAAGGCAAAGACTACAGCCACCAACTCTAGATCATAAGTTGGGTAATTTATCTCATGAACCTTGAGCTATCTGGAAACATAGGCCATAACCTTACTATGCTATATTATAAAACAACACCAGTCCCATACGGGATGCATAACAATACACAACATACCCTTCAATACCTTCGGGTAGGGTTAAAACGAGAGTAGAAGTCAACTTATCCTTTAATTTCTCAAAACTACCTTCGTAAGTATCAGATCACAAAACTTTACCTTTTTTTGAGACAATCTCATCAGCGGAGCAGCAATAGATAAAAGACTCTCCATAAATCTCCTATAATACCTAGCCAAGCCCTAGAAGCTCCTAATGTTGGTTGAATTCGTGGGTATATGCCACTTCTTAATCGACTTAATCTTTTGTTAGTCCACCTTGATTCCTTCACTAGGCACAACATGCCCAAGAAAAGTCACAACACTTAGCCAGAATTCACACTTAAAAAATTTGACATATAATTCCTGGTCCTTAAGGGTATGCAACATAATTTGGAGGTGATTTTCATGGTCCTCCTCACTCTTGGAGTACACCAAAATGTCATCAGTGAAGACTATAACAAACAGATCCAAAAATTGCCTGAACACCCAATTCATAAGGTTAGTGAAAGCAGTCGGAGCATTAATCAACCCAAACAGCATAATCAAGAATCCATAGAGAACATACCAAATTTGGAAAGCAGTTTTGGGTATGTCAACCTCCCTAATTTTCAATTGACGATAATCCGAATGAAGATCTATCATAGAGAAACACCTAGAACCTTAAAGCTGATCAAAGAGGTCATCAATTCTAGGAAGAGGGTACTTACTTTTCATGGTGACCTTATTTAACGAATGATAGTCTATGCATATTCGAAGAGAATCATCTTTCTTTTGCACGAAAAACACAGGGGCACCCCACGGGGAAACACTAAGACACATAAAACCTTTATTGAGAAGGTCCTTTAATTGCTCCTTTAGTTTTTTTAGATCCGTTGGATCCATCCTATACGGAGGAATGAAAATAGGATGAATCTCCGGTAGAAGATCAATTCCAAAGTCTATTTTCTTATTCGGGGGAATCCCAGGAAGGTCATCAGGAAAAATTTAGGAAATACCAAGGGACAGACTGCAAAGATGGACATTCAGAGTTAGAATCCTTGACCTAAACTAGATGATACAAACATCCTTTGGATATTAATTTCTGAGATCTAAGGTAATAAACAAATTCCCCTTTGGGTACTAAAGAACTTCCCTCTCATTCAATTAGCGGTTCATTAGGAAAGTGAAAAGTGACATTTTGGGTCCTACAACCCAGAGAAACATAGTATGAATGGAGCCTATCTATCCCCAATATCACATCAAAATCCACCATATCAAGATCTATCAGATCTACCAGGGTCTCTCAATGAAGGATGGATACCCAACAAACCCTATATATTTTTCTAGCAACAATAAACTCACCAACCGGGGTAGAAATAGAAAAGGAGTCATAAATACTTTGAGGACTAAAATCAAAGTGTACAGCCACATAAGGAGTAACATAGGATATTGTAGAACCCGGATCAAGAAAATAATAAACATCTCAGGAGAAAAGTTATAACATACTAGTAATAACATCTAGGGAAACCTCAAATTCCTGATAAGTGGCGAGTGCATAAAGGACATTTTGCCTATCCCTGAAGTAGATCCCTTAGATGCAGGTGCTGATGAAGTGGCGATCGAGACCCCATTAGCCCTGATAGCCACCTTAGCTAAAGGATAATTTCGTTGTATAAGACCCGATTGACCATATCCAAAGCACACTCTACTCTTAACATGAAAAATCCCATGATGGATCTTCCCACATAGGCAGCAAAGTGAAGAAAATAGTGGCAACTGTGCTACACTAGCCTGAGATGGGGCACTCTGTGCCCGATGGCCATTGTTAGGCTGAGAGCACTGATTACCTGAAGGTATGGGGCCAAAGCACTGGCCCATTTATATGAGTTTCCTTGAAATTTCTAATTAAACCACTGTTTACCCTCTTTTCCACCATGTTGCTAACTTGCATCCTGATCTGCATTCTTAACCTTCTTTTTCTGCCTTTCATCCATCTCTACCAACTTCTTTTTTTCATCCTCTACCTACTGTATATAAACCATCAATCAAGATATATCCATGTCATTGTTCAGCATATCTGGCTTACACTTCAGCACCAAGTCATAAGAGAAACTAGAAGCAAACTTTCTCATCCAAGACCTCATATTAGACACAAGCTCAGGAACATACTCCTTGACACTCATCTAACCTTATTTTAGGTTCACAAACTTTTCATCATTGGCTTCTCTCAACTCCTGAGCAAATAAGTGATCAAGAAAAACACCCGAGAACTCTTTCCGTACTATCGGTTCAACATCTTTACCTCTCAACTTTTTACATTCCTTATACCACTGATAAGCTACTTTCTTCAGTTGATAAGCTGCAAACTCAACCCCTTCTGTATCACTAGCATGCATCACCCTGAAGATCTTCTTCATCTCATTGATAAACCTTTGAGGATCCTCCTCAATATTAGAGCCTGTAAAGGTTGAGGGATTCAACCTCATGAAATGGCCAACCCGAGATACTTTAGATGAATTGGGGATAGAACTAACATGTTCAAAATGGTAAGACTGTTATTCCACGATCTAAGAAAATAAGTGAATGGACTGACGAAACTCAGCATCGAGACTTCTCTCTGAGGGCACTGAGTAGCGTCATCCCGAGGTGGACTAGTATGGACTGATAGAATTACAGGTGGAGCAGTGCAGTCAGGAGTATGGGTCTTATACCGATTTTTCATTCTATGAGTAGGGCGAACTTCTTTAACATTAGCCCTAGTTGGGGCAGAGGTTCCGAATGAGTTCCTACGATCATCAAATCTTCGTGGAGGCATGATATGAAACTCGAGTAAGTCAGGAGTTAAAGAAAACTCAAAGAAACTATACTCTCTAGCACGAAATAGAATACAAGGAGGGAAAACATTCCTAAAAGCCTTGTAGCCTTTCCCATAAAAGTGTGGTGCGCTACATATCCATAACAGGGACTCTACTCGATACGAATTTATGGACACCTTGGCACTCTGAACTGTGCTCTGATACCAAGCTTGTTACATACCAAACTAGGGTCTGGCCTTGACGGACATCCCAAACCAACCAAGTCCTAAGATGAACTCTAATCTTACCTCAAAAGAATATTAGTGGTAATAGATAGCGGAAGCCAACAAAGACAAAAAGATACATATGAATCCAAAAAAAAGTTTAAGAGTCAAAATCAAATCCACAATGATATTCAACAATGTCCATAAAAGTCTCTATTCCAAAGAATATCAACTAAGTAGGGAAATACCCCCGACTATAACAAAAGAAAACCAAGAGTACTAGAATAATAATTGAAAACTAAAAGAGAGTCCAGGCCTTCTGAAAGAGGGAGGACTCACCAATTCATAGCTGACCATCCGGGATATCAAACCTTTTATCGCTACATAGGGTCGTGAGAAAATCCCTCAAAACCAACATCATAAAATGATGTAGCATTCGAGGATGGTCAATATGACAAGTACTGGCATGCTACCCAAGGAAAGGGATAAAATAAATATGAATTTGCCAAAACCAGTTATAAACCATATGTATATCAAGTACATATATATAATAGGATGTCGAGGTAGTGGTAAAGGATGAATTATATGAACATCTAAAATTTAAGCCTGAACTATTTAACTTTCACCATAATCTGTTGTCCTATAAATAGTATGAGTCATCTAGTTATCCACGGGCTATATGGGTCCGGTACTCCCTAACCGACGAGGCTTCAATCCGTGTTGGCTGCATGTACCAAGGTTAGGGTAAAATCACAAATAGACTAAAACCACTACATATATTATTCTCATATTAAAGACATAATTTGGTCATCTAATTAAGGTACAACATTCTTATACTAGCAAACATAGGTTTCGAGCATTGGTCACAAAGACTTACTCCTTCACGGTGAACTATATAATTCTTTTTAGTGCAAAAATAAAACAGTTTACACGTAACATTAATCATTGAGTTATTCATTGTAATACCCCATACTAATATTAGCTCGATTCAGCTTTTAGCTATATGCATAAGGGGACTAAGGCTTGAAATTTCACTAAGTGTTGGGAACTCAGACATTTTCAAGACCCTTAAACTTTGATGATCTTATTTTTAACCTTCTCGACCTAAGGACGTCGATTTTTGAGTTGATTCATGATCTAGGTTGTTCAAAGTATGTCCTAGGTGAGTTTTGGAATTTTTGGATGAGCGTAGAAACGTGTTTTGAAAACAAAACCAGTAGAACCACCGGGCTAAGTGAGCCCCGCCCTCTCCAGTCTGCCGGGTCCAGGTGGGCGTCGCCTGGTCCAGTCCACTGCTCTAAGGCGGGTGCTGCCCGGCCTAGTCAATCGCTCCAGAGCCCGTGCCGCCCCCTCTCTATTCTGTCCAGTTTTATTCCTTGGAATTTTAAAGGTATTTGAGTCATTTCCCTTTACCTAATCCGTCCATAACACGAATTTGGGTCTTCTAAAGAGCATTATTTTCCCTGTTATTCACAAATTGCTTTCAAGAAACCCTCTCTTTCCCAAGAACAAGTTCAAACTCTTTTATAAGAAATAGAGGAATTCAAGCTTCAAGCTCAAGAAATCCTTAAGGAATCTTTAAGAATTCATCTAGTGAGGTATGTGGGATGTTCATTGATGGGTCCCTTTCACCCATGGAGCCCAGAAATCTTCTTTTCAATTAAAGTATGGATTTTTCTCTTATTATGGAGTTTTCTATGTTCAAGATGAGTTTTAATTCAAGTTTCTCCTTAGTAGTTTGACTTAATTCATGCCCAAGAATGATTCCATGACAAGTTAGGTTATCTCATGATTTAAGCTTCAACCTGTCATGTTGTATCAAGTGAATTTCATGTAATATAATCAAGTTATGATCTTAGTCATGTAAACATTCTTTTTTCCTATGTTTTAAGAAATTTCCATGTTCAAGTTCATGATTCTCACATATTTGATGAAATGTCTATACTTTGAGTCTTTGAATCATGATTTCATACTACAGATTGGAGCCTTAATATTGTATTTCATGATCATTCAGTGCTGGTGGGTTATGAACACCCGATATCTACATGATATCAGTTCTTTCAAATAATAACTCAGTGAAACCATGAGTCTTGTTATTTACTCAGACATTTATGATCATGATGAGCACTATCAATTATCAAAAATAATATTCAGTTAACTTTAGTTCAATACCAGTGTCAGTTCAGTTGGGAGTAGGATTTAGCACCGAGCAAACCCAGGGATGGGGGATCACCTGTCAGTATAGCGTGTGACCCTTTGTATCAATCCTTGAGTTACAGAACTATGTAGCCAGTGTAGGTTTGAGATGTCTGCTTACCAGTTGAGATTTGACACAAATCTCATGAGAGCACCTTCCAGTAGAGGGTGACTCCTTAGTCCTTCGGGACACCAGTTTAGTAAATCCACACAGCCAGTGTTAGTACCTGTGGCACGGTACTGACACCCTTCCAACTGGGGTTACAGGTTGGACCCCAATTAGTTCATATTGAGGCATTCGGTTACATGATACCTCCCACAGTTTCAGTCCAGTTATTCATACTAAGTACAATTCAGTATTATATTATCAGTATTCAGATATTAGTTAATTAGTATACAGATACCAGCTAATCAGTAATCAGTATTTCTCAGCTCAGGTTCGCTTGACAAAAGCATACAAATTTTCATGTCACAACTCGAACTGGGGCCCTGGCTGCGATGGGCATCCCGAATCTTGAAGGCCCGAGAGCCTCTTTCTATCTGGAAATCATATGCACAATTCATATAATATAAGGAAATACGGAAAACAAACAGAAACATGGTCACTTTAATATCTCAACTGAGTAATGCAAACATAAGTTCAATAAAACTCAAACTATCTAACACAGGTCTGCGGAATCTCTACTACAACTAAAAATAACAATATGTCTGAAAATTGGGACAAGGCCCCAAATCGGATCATGAACTAAAATAAAGTAACAATGTTCCATAAACACGGCCTTTCAAAATAAGAGAGGCTCACCAACTATAAACTTTTGAAAGACCAATATACTACTTAGTGGGACCCCGGGACTGAGCCTCAGAACCTGAAATATAGGGGGTCAATACAGATTTACTGGAACGCAGAGCAATCTAAAATAATATACTTTTATACACCATAAGTAAGAGTAATTCATAAAATAGTTTATATACGATATAAGAAAAACACATGGGCATACTGGAAAGACTTTAAAACATTTCTTTGAAATCATGAACCACTGTTTTTGTTACTTCTGAGATAAATGGTACACCATAAATTCTGTAATTCCATGGGCTATATGGAATTCTCCCTTGACTCGACGGCCAAGCCTCCAATCTAAGTTTTCCGCAAGGATTAGAGTATCTATAAGGGGAGACACGCAAAACCGCACAGCATGGTGCCATGATCTCCAATCAAATCAACATATCATGGTAGTGCACAAGACAACATCGCATGGCTCCTAACCATAGTCCCAAATTGGGACGACAAGAATCAAGGTACATAAGATCACAAAGCATGGTACCATCAACCCGTGTTGGCAAATCTCGGTTTCTAGTATTGAGTCTTTTAACTCGTACTTTCTTCGAGTAACCATCTAACTCTCTTCAAGCCCATTTTTATCCTTTTCTAAACATGCATCTTTCTAAATTCAAAATCTGAAAATCTGAGTAAAATCTGTACTTTAGTCTGTTCTTAATCTGCTATGGCATTCATCTGTTTGGATCATCATATCGAGACTTGCAAGTCGTATGTATAAGCCATATAATATTCTTCTTTAGATTTTTCAATCAACTCATTCATTTTACCACCAAAAATATTTAAACAATGCAAGAGAGTCTTTATTTCAAAACATGTACAAAACTTATTTAAAGATTCTCCCTTTTCAATATTTCAACACATGATGGTCAATTCCTTTACAACAATCTATGTAACTCTTTCAATTATCACCTTGAATATTTATAAGTAAGAAAACACCCTCTCTTCAATTTATAATCAATATAAAGTCCAAAATAATAGTAAAACACTTATCTCATGCTTCAAGACATGCAATTGAACAACCCACAAAACATGTAATCAAGAGGTATCATAACAAGAGAGGGGTTTCATCATTCATTCTCTCAATTTAATATTTGAAAAATTGAAAATTCATACTTACATATATATGAGTAAAAATCAATTTCAAGGGGAGGCCTCAAGACCAAAACAGTATATATATCATTAAAAAGGATTTCATGATTTGGCAATTCAAAATAATTGTTCAAACCCTTGTTATAAACATCATAACATGCTTTCAAAAGATTGATAAAACCATAATTTATGCCCATAGAGTTTTTAGGACAGCCCGAAGTACCTTAATTGACAAAAAATTCATGAAAAGATCAAACCTTTAAGCTTAAAAGAGCAAACCCTAAGTTACTTTTCTTCTATTGTGTCTTAGAAGATGAATTAGGGATTTTTTTAGGAGGAAATAACGTACATTAGGATTGTAATTCACCTAAAGGTGTTTAGGGACTGTTATGGGACGTGAAAGGACCGTATTTCCCTTAAATAATACTAAAACAGAGCTTTTATGCATTTTTTCCAAGGTGGGCGACGCACATCCCATGGTACAATCCAAGCTGGGTGTCTCAAAGCCCATGGCATAGCCTTAAGTGGGTGTCGCATGCCCTATCGCATAGTCTGGATAGTGTCTCATCCAAACACTCATAACTTTTGATTTCGGACTCGGACTGACGAACGGCTGGTGGCGTTGGAAAGAAGATTCAAAGGAATTTAATTTGATATATAGTAGGCCATCTAACTCGTCATATTCTAGGAGTAATAGTTGATGGAAGTTGATCCAAGTTTAAACGTCCACTAAAACTTAATCGATAGAAATGTTTTCAACTCATCTTAGAGTTAGGGAATTTTTGTGACCTCAATTCATATTCAAATATATTCCCATACTATAGGTTTTATCACCACACATATATTAACATCAAATTATTTAGTTTGGGTCTATACGCGTAGGAACGACGTTTAAAATTCTAGCCAAAAGGTGCAGGGTGCTACATTTCAGTTATTCAGTTATTTACAAATTACCTCATAAACATGTTTATGCTTGAACTTGCATTCTCAGATTTTACATGTTCATGCATTTATCTGTTATCTTATGCATTTCAGTCAGTCCTTATCTCACGTACCAGTACATTTAAAGTACTGATTGCATACTTTTCTTTGCGCTATGTTGTCTTATATAATAGGTTTGGACGCCCAATTTTCCGATAGCTCTTAGATAGCTCAGTGTACTCAGCAACAGTAGTGGAGAGTCCTTATCTATCGAGGACATATTTTGTTTATTTTGATTATTTCAATACTTCCTTATGTTCAGTTAGTTGGAGGACTGTCCTATCACTTGCTAATTCGGTGTAGAGGCTTTCAGACAATCAAACAGCCAGTCAGCCAGTTAGTCAGTTACCAATTATTTCTGTACTTTTTCGTCGTTCAGATAGACAGTTGGTTTTCAGTATTTATCAAATGTTTTATACTTGTGATGTAATCACATCTCAGTATTCATATTGGTATTATTTCAGCAGTTTATCTTCCACATACGTATTTTATCATTATTTTATTCAGTGCTCACAGCAGGTACCCGCTCATGGGTTAGCTTGTGGTCACTTGTGACCGTAAGCACCATTGTCAAGACTAGGGAGTAGCTTTGGGACGTGATATTCATTAGGCATATTCACATTGGTATCGTCATACCAAGGCTTGCAAGTCATTCATATCATTCCAAGAAAATATTAGCATAAAACATTGACAACTCCTTAACCCCACATTCAAAATCATGCTTATATTCATCGTTAAATTGCATAAAAACCTCAAATGGTCATAAAGTTCAACACTTTTAATCTTTCAAAAAGATGGGGTGTCATCTTTGTTCATCTCAACTCAAAACTTTTTAAAGACTTGGAAATCATGATCTCAATCATACTTATCATTCAATGTTTCCATACTTATATAATGCAATGCATCCATGTTTAAAGCCAAATTCAAACATGTGGGTTGAGATGCTTGTTATTAACATCATACCATTCCATAAACATTGTGAAAGCCAAATTGTCAGTTCCACCATTTAAATCATAAATAAATCATTGAAATAAAGAAAAAATAATGCAAGTGGTCAACATCTCAAAACCTTCAATCCTAGTTAAATCAATCATTCAAAAACACTTAAGTAACCATGGAATTAATGCAATAATATAATATTTAAATTAGAAAGTGTCCAATCTTCCTGAAAATTGAAAGAATTTGGAGTGAATGCGGAGTTTAGAGGCCGGAGTAGTGAATTCTTAAGAAAATCTTGAGTTTCTTGAATTGAGGAAATTTGGGAGGTTAAAGGCAATGTTAAGAATTGATAACTGGTGGTTATGGGGAATAAAAGAGAATTTTATGTCATTTAATGGGGCAAAGGACCAAAAACTCTTGTCCGAATTGAAAAAAATAAAGTTGGGCAATTTTTTCCAGCAGCGTGGCACACCCTTATTACGGAGGTAGTAAGCGTGGCACGCCTTATCGCGGAGGCTTATTGGTTCAGGATCATTCCCAAAAATTTTAAAACTTACCCAAATCACTAATTTAACATCATTTATCATGATTCAAGTCAATAATTATCATTACACACGCCGAGGATCTAAAATAAATTAGTCAAAATTTTATGGCGTGTTACATTAATTCAAACTCACTACCGTTGTAAGGAACCCACTATCCAATTCGATCCCAATTAAAACCCAAGAAACGCCTATCTAACAGACGAATTTTTTCCACCCCCATAATGATATACATACACAATACAGTAACACCTACTAGTATCAATTTAAAGAAAAATACTAACCCATAACACCCCAAAACAACACCAAACAAATTGAACCCCTCACATTTAATTTTCAGCAAAATTTTATGGGAAAATACCGTCACTGTCGGTCAACACCACATAGCCACCATCTCCGTCGAACGTCTCTATCGACCCTAAAACACCCCAGTAGCGAACCATTATCGCACCCCTAGCTCTAGCCACCTTCCACCTAATCTCCACTCTCTCCAACCAATAAACACCAACTAGCAGCAACGACCAGTTACTGCAATTTAATTGAATTTTACATTTAAGAGAAAAAGAGAGGGAGTATCTGATTTGGAAAAAAAAATAAAGATCAAGCCGAGTTGGTTTGAAATCTGGATCAAAGGATCTATTGGGTCGGATAGTGAATTTAGGTTAATTATTTGAGATAAAAAAATTAGAATGAAAAAGAAACAAATATAACTCTGAACTATGATAAATGATACATACATACCTTCCATTATAATTTGAGTATACATATGCCCCTGCCGTTAGTGTGAGGGTCATATACGCATCATTTCATTAACAGTATGGCATATGTATACCCAAAGTATGACGAAGGATATATACGTATCATTTAACATAGTTTTAGTTTAGTGGTATATTTGTCCATTTCTCAAAAAAAATGACCCACTTTTTTTAGGGATACATACATACTTTAACAAATATAAACTCCTAATTATCCTAGTTAGCTTAGATTTTAATTAATTGCAATTCATAACATCTCTTGTTAACTAATTACAATTCATATCCCTCTTCTTTATTTTCTCTCTTTCTATATCTTCTATTTCTCTTTTTTTTTTCTTTTCCAATTTTTTTGTTATTTTTTTCATTTTTATTTTCTTTTTCTCTTTTTCATTTCTTTTTTCCTTTTTTATATTTTTATAAAAAAAAATTCCTTTTTTGTTTTTATTTCATTCTTCTTAGCAGTTTTTTTGTACTTTCTTTCTTTTTTTCATTTTTGTTTCATTATTTTTGTCATTTTGTCTTCTTTTCTTATTCTTTTTTATTTTTTTCTCTCGTCAAATCACTAAACTTACATTTCAATCACTCCGTCTTGGTCTTACTCAATCTAAACCCTTTAGACACTGAGTATATCTTCAAACCTCCAACTTATCATTAACTCCTCCCGGAATCTCGTCAGTTAGCACTACATCATCAACAAATAACATACACCAAGTCACCTCCCCTAGAATGTGTTCTGTCAATACATCCGTCACCAATAGGGGCGCACAAAAATTGAATTAACCAATAAATCAAACAAAAAAATCATTATTAGTTTATTATATCGGGATATTTGGTTAATTATTTTTATTAGGATTTTTTTTATTTTTTATTTTAATGTTTTAGTTAACGGTTAAACCGACAACCCAATAAGAATATATGAAAATTATATTTTTATCCCTAGTTATATAATAGTAGCTTTGTATTTTAAATACACACCTATTGTTCTTTTGTATTTTATTGGTGTTGTCTTAGTATTGTTTTTTTCTTTATAAACTTGTTGACTTTTTCACCCATTAATATAAACTATAAACCTACATTGATTTTTTTTTAGAGATCTCTATCGATTGCTACTGCATTCAAGTTCGCTACTGAAGAAATTAACTAATCCCACCATACGTTTTATGAACCTGGTGTCAAAAATTTTAGTAAACAACAAATAGTAAAATAAAGTGTAACGCAAATTTATTGTGGAAAACTTGTTGCTCAAGGAAGTAAAAATCCACGACCTACACTGTGTAGGATTTCACCACCAATCTTCACTAATTTCAAAGAGCTTTGTTCAAGATTAAAACCCCGCAATCCTAAAATCTAACTCTTAACTCAAAACTCAACACCCAAGAAGTCAAACCCACTTCTTGTTACAACGTCTCACAAACAAAAAGTCAAACCCACATCTTGTTACAACACTCCACGAATAAGAAGTCAAACCCTCTTCTTATTATTCAGACTCACAACGTTTCAATAATAGAGAAGATTACAACTCATAATCTATCCTATTACAGAATCAAAACTCATTAATTTACTCCAACTAATGATATCAACAAAGACTACGAACTCTAGCCTTAAACTTCTCAGACTTCAGCTTTCAGTAATGCAAACTCGAACAGAAACTGTGAACTAGGTTTCTGTTTTGCTATGATGAGGTCCTGCAGTTTTTTATTTGATGGCTATTGCTCTCAAGATGATATATTTTATGGATTTGCAATAGGTGTGGCTCTCAATGATCTTCATGCCATATATATGTTAGAGATTCGTCATACCCTAGACTATCACAGACTGGGACTCCTTCTCCAAATGGAACATGGTTTCCTATAAGAAATTATATGATTCCTTTTTTATAAGGAGATTGTATCATATAAGGAAACTTTTACTCCTTTTTAGACTTAACTTCTTCTTGTTATTTCTTTCCTTCTTTGCTTTTTTTTCTTTTATGTATTTTCTTTTTTATTTCGTGATTGTAATCTTCCTTATTTGTGCTTGATTTCCTTGTGTATTCACGCTACCTCTTCTCGGACCTGGTTCGCATCTGTTCTGGAACCTAGTTCACATGATACAGCATACAAAACACAACAAGTAGTAAACCAAGTTCTTATTTGTCAATCATCAAAACTACAAACATGGTTCTACTTTTCAATAATTTTTCCTTTTTTTATGATGACAAACAATGCATCATATATTCTATGTCCACCCCCCATATAACTTCTCCTTTTTGGCATCATTGAAAATCAACAACCAAAGAACCCAGTAAACATACAATGAGTGCAATATCATTTTAAATCTTAGCCACTTGGGCAATACTATTCATCACACACTTGTTGACAATAAGGTAAGTCAATTTATGGATATCAACCATCTTACATACACAATCAAGAGATACAGAGAAGGAACACAATGAAGTAGATATGTACCAATTTACGCCCTTAGGACCCTAATCAAAAGCATATCATATCATAAGTATGAGACAAAACATAAGCACCACAAGAAAAACTAGAGGCGCAGGAACTCAAGGATATATATTGGGAGAAAAGGTACTAAGGCTGAGAAGGAGGAGGTGGAATGCTTTTCAATACCATTGTGCATTTCCTCTTTTTTGGAATTTTTTCACAATACTTCATGCTAAGCATACATGAGGTCCACCTTTAGCTGAGTATTTTCAGCTTCAAGTAAACTGTGTATTTGCAAGATGTAGGTGAAACAACAATTAAGTGATCGAACCCTTTTTTTTAATTTTAAAACTTGGTTCAAATGCACAAAGATCTTAATCCATCCAGGTACTTTTATCAAATAACTTCTTCTTGATGAATTTCAAACCCGAATTGTGGAAGAATATATATGGTTAAGAAACTTATCAGACTTAGTGCAACAATGATGGATTCAGCAACAATAAGGGAACTGATCGTAGTTTATTTCTAAGAAGGTTGTTCCTCCAAGAAATAGTTAGTTACACTTGAGAGGTGAGACCATGATTTGGGATTTGTGAACTTGGTTCAAATGAATGAGGTGGTTAAGACAATGAAGACATTAAAGGAAAGGGACTAGGTTCCTCTGAATTGGAGCCAGGATAATTTTAAGACTAAGATCCTCTTTATCAAAGTAGTTTGGGATTGAAGGATGTTCAGCAATTAAAAAGACAAAGGAGGATTCTTGATGCTTTTCTTGGAAGAATTGGCTTTTTAAGAATGAATCAGGTTCACCAGTTCTCAAGCTTTACACATACTCAAGAAATACATGCATTGAAAAGGATGGTACATACCTAACTGTAAATAAAGAACCAATGTTCCCCTTTTATGAGTTCATCCTCAATTTCTTGATGCAATTTGTAACAAAGCAAGGGTAATATCTACAGACCTTCTTGCCACTATCAAAGATGTGTCTGAGGTGTGTACCTGTAACAATACGAGACTAAGTTATTAGATATACATTATATGTCCAATCAAGCATAAAATTGTTTATTTACTAGCCAATTATTAAGGAAGTCTTGATGATGTGCCAATGTTTCTTGATAAGACCAAGCTCCAGGAAAACAGAAACCAGGTTCACATTGCGTTGAACCTTCTTGTTCCCCCTACTTTATGTTCATCATGCATAGAATCAATACTTGTTCCCCCTGTCTCCTATACCTCCTCACTGATATGAGTATTAACTAATCCCACCACACGTTTTAGGAACCTGATCTCAGAAATTTCAGTAAACAACAACTAGTAAAATAAAGTGCAACACAAATTTACCCTGGAAAACTCATTGCTCAAGGGAGTAAAAAGCCACGACCTACACTATGTAGGATTTCACAACCAATCTGCACTAATTTCAAAGAGCTTTGTTCAAGATTACAACTCCGCAATCCTAGAACCTAACTCTTAACTCACAACTCAACATCCAAGAAGTCAAACCCATTTCTTGTTACAACGCCTCACAAACAAGAAGTCAAGCCCACTTCTTGTTACAACACCCCACGAATAAGAAGTCGAACCCGTTTCTTATAATTCAGACTCACAATGTTTCAAGAATAGAAAAGATTACAACTCAGAATCTATCCCATTACAGAATCAAAACTCATCAATTTACTCCAACTAATGATATCAACAAAGACTACAAACTCTAGCCTTAAACTTCTCAAACTTCAGCTTTAAGTAATGCAAACTCAAACAGAAACTGTGAACCAGGTTTCTGTTTCGTTGTGATGAGGTCCTGCAGTTTTTGCTTTGATGGTTATTGCTCTCAAGATGATATATTTCGTGAATGTGCAATAGGTATGGCTCTCAATGATCTTCATGCCATATATATGCTGGAGATTCATCATACCCTAGAATATCACGGACTTGGACTCCTTCTCCAAATGGAACATGGTTTTCTATAAGGAATTATATGATTCCTTTTCTTATAAGGAGATTGTATCATATAAGGAAACTTTGACTCCTCTTTAGACTCTACTTCTTCTTGTTATTTCTTTCCTTCTTTGCTTTTTATTTCTTTCCTCTTTTTTCTTTTGTGCATTTTCTTCTTTATTTCGTGGCTCCAATCTTTCTTATTTGTACTTGATTTCTTTGTGTATTCACGCCACCTCTTCTGGGACCTGGTTCACATCTGTTCTGGAACCTGATTCACATGATACAACATACAAAACACAACAAGTAGTAAACCAGGTTCTTATTTATCAATCATCAAAACTACAAACATGGTTCTACTTTCCAACAGCTACTTAACTAAAAAGAAAACAAGTTTGTTTCAGTAATAATATATTTGAATTTGATTCTACTTGTACTTTGTGTAAGCTTTTATGCATGAAGGTAGTGTATATATATGAATACATGAAAATAAGAAGAGAATGTGAAAAAAAAAGGAGCATTTTCTTATTAGTTAACTGATAAACCGAACCGTTAAGGATCAAAATCGATAAGAAACTAACTTATTGATTTGGTTATCGATTTAGTATGTTGACAAAGCAAAAATTGATAAATCGAATCGATAATACATAAAATTGAATCGAACCGATCGATGACATCCTTGATCACCAAGGCCAATAAAAACGAACTAAGAATTGATCCCTGATTAAAAAATGACTCCTGTTTTTTTTTACAACACTTTAATTTCAACTTTTCACATGATTTGTTAAAGACCATAAAATTTAAAAGTTTTTTTTATTTTCTTAAATTTTATGCTTAGTTAAAACATGTCATTCTTTTTCAAATGAATGGAGTATTATGAAATAATGTAATCCTTCTTAATATAGTATCAATTATCTTAATCTTTTGAAATCATCCTCTCTACCTTTCAAAGTAGAGATGAAGCATGTGTGAAGTCTACCATTTTTTGACCAACTTATAGGATTACATTCAGTATATTGTTTATATTTCATTTATTTTAAAATTAAGTATTTATACTTTATATAAATATAGTAATGTTAATCTTCTACAGAAAATATTTATAATTTTTAGATAATGAAAATTAAGATAACTTTTAGAGGAAAAGTAAATAAACAAATTAAAATTGCAAGAAAGTTATTGTACTAACTATTACAGTAGCACACTTTAATTCTCTTTTTAAATTAAAGGTGCGAGCAAAATTAGCAAAATTTTCAAACAAAAGTATGTATCGTTTATCGTGATTGGTATAGCTAAATTTGTAGGTAAACGAAGAATACACATTATGTTTAACTTTATTTTAGGATTGATTTACTAGTTGATAATTTGAAGAAGCGAAAAATAACTTAAGCGAAATAAACAAAGTAAAGAGGACAAACTAAATCTTAAATTCAAGCGCGCTAGGAGTGACTACGAGCGTTTTCAAGATCAGTTCCCAACTACTCGAGCTACTAACGTAAGAAGACAAATAGTGAACCAAGATAAACTATATAAAAAAAAAAATGTTTGAAAACCAAGAAAGCTATTGTATTCCGTGAGGGAATTGAAGCCCAAATCCTTTATGAGTGAGGAGGGACGACTATTATTGAACTACAACATTAGGCTTTGTCTAATTAGAATATGTCACTAAAGCCTTAAAAGTTAAAACACTAAAACATATATTCCTACTTCCTAGGCGGCCACGCGTCTTATTTTGCTAGTGAGGATGCTAACTAATATTCCTGCAGCGCGTAGTCGACAACTTGATCAGTCTAATCCCCTGCTTGTCCTTTATGCCATCTCACTGGGGGGTCGTTTTGGTTGAGAAATAAATTACGTTGGGATTAATTATGCTGAAATTAGTTATATTGAGATTAGTTATAATAGAATTAATTATTTTAATATTACTTTTTTAATGTTTGATTGATTTGTGATATTAAAAATAATATATATTGCATTCTTTTTAATAATAGATAATTTATTTATAAAAATACTCTTCATCTTATTTAATATAGCTTAATTATTTTCCTTCATATTAAATCATACAAAAGAAATTAAAAAGTTATTATTTTTTAAAATTTTATTAGTTTTTTTTTCCTAAAAATACATTTTAAGAAATCTATATTGATATTTCTTAAATGTGTATGAAGCTTTAATATTTCATGTTAAATTACTTATTTTGTCCTAAATTCTATAAAATGTTGAAAGTCTCATTTTTGTTGAAAAAAATCATCATCAAAAATTTTGAAAAAGAATTACATCATCATCAAAAAATTTGAAAAAAAATTACTCTAATTTTTCATTATTTAGTATCATTAATATTTGGAGAGTCAAATTGTATTTTTTTAAAATATTAATTTTTTAAATATTTTTAGCTAAATATAAAAAATATTTTTCATTTGATAATTAAGCATGTATCAAGTTAAAAAGAGAATGTCAAAATACTTTAATTACTTATTTTTGTTAGAAAAAATGATAATTTGAAATAAGATTAATAAACATATCTACAAAATAGAAAGACAATAAACCCTTGGATCAATTTTGAATTTGATTGTATAAATATTTTTTATGGAGTTACTATCATTTTTTCACGACTCATTACTTTTGTAGCATTTAATAAGTTTAGATAATTATTCAAATTTATCAAAATGAATAAAAATTTGTAGAGTAATTAAAATTTAAATTAGAGATAAAATTGACTAAAAAATTTGATGTAAGGACTACCAAAATCTCACATTCTCTCTTATACGTAATAGTAAAGTAATATATATATATGAAATTGATAATCAAAAATTTGGAGGGTAATTGTGTTCTTTCATGACTATATCCCAATAATAAATTAGGGTGGGATTGTTATACCACCAAATATATATGATAACTTATTTCGATACTATTTCTTAGTATCGAAATAAGTTATCTCAAATTAACCACCCAAATAAAACATCAAAATATTTATCTCAAAATTATTATTTTATTTCAGAACTATTTGTGTGTGTGTGTATATATATATCAAGAATTTAGAGGATAATTGTGTCCTTTCCTAATTTTATCCAAAGAATAAATTAGGGTGAGATTATTATACCACCAAATATATGAAATAACTTATTTCGATATTATTTATTAGTATCGAAATAAGTTATCTCAAATTAATCAACCAAATAAAATATTAAAATATTTATCTCAAAATTATTATTTTATTTTAAAACTATTTGTATTAATACCTCACGTCAAACCACACCCCTAGGGGTGATGTTCCCTTGGCCCCCATTCCTCACAAGAAGGCATTTTCTACCGTCGTTAGGCTTCTCGAGATTCTGTGTTCTTTGTTGTGATGAGTTCTTATGCTAGTCTTTTTATTGATGCCACGTTTCGAAACCCCCCAATTTCGCCTTATACATTTATGATGTTAAATTTCATAAATTTAAATATATTGGATCCATTTACTAATAGCTTTAAAATTGTATTTAAGTAATTGTATTTTAATATAGTTAGTTATGGTTATACCTAATATTTTTCAAATCAACATATTCAACACCCTTATAAAATAGAAACATTATTCGAATTAATATTTTTATAGGATTCCTATTTTATTAAAATTGTAAGTATATAATTTTAAAATATAAAAAGTATTCGGTAACGAATCATACCACACAAAGTTAAAATAGTGAAGCTTTATTAACACAATTATGAGTGTTTGAACTTCCTATTCCAACACTACAAAAAGTAAAGCTCTAGATTAGAAGGACAAAAAGAAGACATACCAAAGAAAAAAAAAGTGTCACCTCTTTTTGTGGATAAGTTGATAAGGCAAAAATATTAGTGTGAGATGTTACCAACTATTCTTCTTTTAAAAGCAACAAGAAAAACTTTTGGATTAATTATCTTATCCTAAATGTTTTCAAGATGAGTAGACTGTTAGTAGGAGTGAGAGAAAAGAAAAAGTCGAAATCCGTGAAATCTATCTATATATATATATTATAAAGCACGAAGAATCTTATCAGCTTTTAAGATAAGTTTAATAGTATTGTAATAAGATTTTTATAATTATTTAAATTTAAAAATACATTATTTTTTATAAAAATTATTAATTACTTAAAAAAAATTGAAACCTACACTGAAAAATTCTAAATCAACTCTTATAATTCATAAAACTTATCTGTATCAAATATAATGATAAATATATTATTATTATTATTATTATAATATTATTATTAATAATAATAAATATAAATAATACATATTTGTAATGTGTGTCTAAAACTTATCTTTACTTGTAATTATTTTAAAATTTTTAATATAAATTAAAATTTAATAATTGAATTTGACGTATATATCTACTTGAAATATCTTTATATATCTAAGTTGTCAATTGATTTTATTTAAAAAAAAAATAACAAACAAATAAAAGAAAGAAGGTAAGAAAAGGGAAGAAAAGAAAATTTAAAAAAAAAACATGAAAAAAAAGATAAACTATCAAAAGATAATTAAGAGTAATAAATTATTAATTTTAAATAAAAATAATTAAAAAATAAAATTACATGTTAGAAATAGTATGTTATCACATTAAAGAATTTTAATTGGACTTTTATTATTCTTTAACCAATCATATAAGATACTGTCTATTCTATTAATCTTTTGAAATTTTAATTGGAGATATAATATTTTCTCAAAGATAAACTTATAATTAAAAACTTAAGTTTCTATACATGTTTTTGGATGAAAATATATTTATAAAATAAACTTATTTTTTTAATATTTTTAGAAAAAGAGCATAAAATAAAAAGATCAAAGAAATATTAACTAAACCTAAACCAACTTAAATTCCTACCCACATAACTTTTCCATCCTTGCCCACGTAACTTCAAACTAAATAATTTTTAGTAAACTTTATTTTTATCTATAAAGTTTATTAAAATTAGTTAATAGATAGATATAAATTATTAAAAATTATTTTGTTTGAAACATTTTTACAGTGGTTTGAAACGGCAAGAGAATTTATTTTTAAAAATAAATTTTATTTTAAAATTTCTTTTAAGATAAAGATTAAGGTAGCTAAAAATTGGTTAGCTGAATTAATTTTAAATTTTTGAATTTTGAATTTGAATTTGAATTGAAAGTTACAGATTCTTCTAAAATTTGAAATGAAAATCAACTCTATACAAGATAAAATCAAATTTCAAATAACTCTTTTTTTATATAAATTAATTTTTTGATCAAACTTTTTATTTTATTCTCAAAATTCTTTACTTATTCTTTAATTCTTCAATTAAATTTGCTTATGATTATGCAACATTGAGGATTCCCCTACTTACATTAATAAATTTGAGTACAATTTATTTACTACTTAAAGTTTGACTTTAGATTATTTGATTATAATTTGTTGACAATTTATGTATTTGATAATATAGAGTTAATCTATTGTAAATTATAATTGGTTAATTATTTATGTATTTGAGAGTATAAAGTTAATCTGTCGTAAATTATTTTATTGAAGACAATGATTAATATGAAATAATCATAATATATACTGAACGATGACCTACTCTCTTTGATTGTGCTAGGTTGCTCTAAAAGAATTGGCTATAAGATAATTGCACATACGCTTACAAATAAAATCATGTTTTTATTATCTATAAAGAATTTCTTTTGAGTTTTTTTTATGTGATAATTTTATTTGGTGTTGTTGTCTTGCAGAAAAAATCAAAATAATAAAAAGAAGAGAAGAGTAAATAATTGTAAAAGAATAAAGTAGGATCGAAGAGTTATGACAATGCATCTAAAGCATAGTAAGCATATCTTGGTAGCAAATTCATACGGAAAAAGGACACTGTGGAGCATTTTTTAAAACAAATTGTCCAAGTATGATATTTTTTCAAAAAAGTGGTCAGTCGGGTATACTATTTTCACTTTATAGTCGTTTCCTAATTTGGGTCATTTTGGCCCATTTAGTTCAGATACAGTCCATATACAATACTGTTATAGTCCATATACAATACTGATACAGTTTTCAACTTTGATCATTTGACCCCTTTAAAAATATTTCAGTCTTTTTTTTGCTATAAATTTTTTAACTGAAAAAATATTCTGTTTTTTTATTGTTTAGAAATAATAATTAAATATAATTATATAAAAACGATATAATTGTTATATACAATATGTATCTATATAAGATATATGTATAGAAATTGTATAGTTCTATCAAATATGTATTTGTATAAAATGTATATATAAAAATATATAGAAAGTGTATAAAAATTATACAATTATTGTATAAAATGTGTAAAAAAAGTAAAATTATTGTATAAATTGTGTATCGAAACTATATAATTTTCGTATAAAATATTTATATGTATAAGATATGTATAGAAACTGTATAGAGGGTGTATAAAAATGGTATAGAACAAGCCAGCAAATTGAAATGTCTAGAAAATGAAATTGAAATTTCATGATCATATTCGTGGAAATAATTTAATTTGAAATGTCATTTCTGTCCTTTTCCCAATTCATAAATCCATCCAAAAAAATTCAAACAAGTAACCTTTTTATTATTATTATTTTATTTTTGCCTCTTTACTGTTTTGTTTGATCTTCATAGACAAATATACAAGGACATGAAGTTTCACCATGAATAAGGGAGAAAACAATATATTATTACAATAATATATTTTATAAATAATATTTAATCAATATGGAATTGTAGTGATTAATGATCGTAAGGAGAGACAAAATGTTGTCGTGGGCATATTATTTTATTTTATCTTTTGATATTATAATTATATTATACTCTTCAGCAATTTAATTTGGAGTTCTTTCTTTTTTTTGTTGTAATGTAATTCATATTTTTTTTTAGTTTTTAGCAATTTAATTAAAGCTCTTTCCACAAGAAAATGGTGCATGTTATATATGATAATAAGGATTTTAGTTCTCCATCCTCAGGTATGTTTCTTCCGGAGTACTTCTAATTTAATTAATAATTTTTCAGTTATCATTAAAATTTGACAGTATTTTTTTTGTATTATATTTTTTAAGTCTTTAAATATCTTAAACTTTATTTCATTGATTTCAGATAATAATTAAATAATTATCTGTGATGATGTTTTGTTTTATGTTAGATCAATTTTAATACATTTTTTTTAAAATGAAATATCATTTAAAATAAATCTAAATTTTTATGTGTTTGATGGTATTGAAATCAAATAAAAGAAGATCTTTTACATTACCTTTTAAACATAACAATAAATTTTAACTAAAATTTCAAAAAGCATTCGCAATAAAATATTTAAAAATTTATTTAAGCATAGTCGTTTGGGTATTCTTCGAGAGTTGTATCATTTATCTTGAATAAATAAATTCTTATCTTTTATCACTAGATTCTTTCAACGATTTTATGGGTGTGTTTGGTAAGGAGAAAAATGTTTTTCATTTTCCTAAAAAATAAATGTTTGAATTCTTATTTTCTTGTGTTCGATAATATAACAACAACATACCCAGTCTACTGAAATTAAAAAAAAAAAAAGAATCCTTCTAAAAAATTTTATGTATGTCTAACACAAATAATAAAAATGCATAGAGATAGATCAACATATATATAGTGATGGAGGAGAGGGTGGACACGGGTTATGTGGTGGGGCGGAGGAGGGGGGTATAGGTAGGGCCATAGGGGCCAGATAGGGTGTGGGCTAGGTGGGGCAGTGTTGGGGTTGGGTTAGGTGGAGTGGTGGATGTAAGTTTTAGAAAATTATGTCAGGGTAGGGTGAGTGGGGTAAAAAAGAAAATTAAAAAATAAATAGACTGGAATGGTGGTGGGGTGGGATGTGGAATTTAGTGAGTTCGGTTATTTTGAGAGTGGTATAAAATATTTTAATTGAATTAATTTAGAAGATATAATAATAAGTATAAATAAAATATTTAAATCAAACATTGAAAAAATGATGAACAATAAAAAAAAGAAGAAAAATTTAAAAGAAGATGAAAAGTTGTAAGTGTTGGGTTCTTTAATTGAAAATAATGAAATTTAAAATTTGAAATTAGGTGTTTTGAAATTGACACAATTATATATTTTTAGTGTTTAAAATGGAATTGATATAAAACTTTTTGAATGGAGCCTACTTAGTTGTTGAAGTTGGGTTGATAGAGAAAAAGATGAAATTTGAAATTAAAGACAAGAAATGTAATTACATATCTTAATTTATTAAAAATAAAAAAGTAAACGTTCAACAACAAACTTAACAATTATTTAAAATTTAAAATTTTATTATTTTTAATCACCAATTAATGAAATTTCAATATTAAAAAATCTAAAATAACTGAAATTGCGATTAGGTACTCAATATTAGTTGTAATTTAAATATTAACAATTATTTCTAATATATCATAATCAATTTAAATTATGTTAATGTGATGTAATAAAAATTAATTGGGTACTCGATATAATACAGTAAGAATATGCTACAATAAATATACTCGATTATGTAAATGAAAATATTTTACTGAGAATTTTAGTCAAATTGATAATTTTAAATGCTAAATTTTGTGAATATTTTTACATTATTATTTCATTAAAATACTTAAATTGTATACAATATATTTGTCACGACCCAAAAATGAGGGTATGATGGCACTTGTCGCGGCATATTTTGACAAGTAAGTCTATCATCCAAAATGATACAAAAAAAGGAAAAGACAGAAATATCTCAAGGTAAGGCTTCTAGAACGAAGTCGAACCATACAAGTAATCATAACAATGCGGAAAGGACTATTCAAAATACCGATCATGCCCAAAATCAAATGTCATTAGTGTAAGAACTACTAATACAATCCAGGAGTCAAATACATTAGAAAAATAACTACAAAGGAATAATATCTTTCTCCGAATACTAATAAAGACATAACTACTATAGAAAGATAGAGATGAACTCCGAACGCATAAATGTCCAACTGCTACCTTGAAAGCTCCAACAATCACCCGAGTCAAGCAAGCAGAGGCACACTCGACCTAGGACCTGCACCGAAAAGGTGTAGTAGGCATGAGTATGATCCACTTGTCTCAGTAGGTATCATAGGCCGATCAAGCAAAGAAGTAAATAAAGCATACAAAATATACACTAAGGGCACGTCACCTATAATAAAAAAAAATGTCTCACAATGGTAGCTCATACTGTTTACACTAACAGTTATAATATATCATATATATTGCAACATCATAACCAGATAGAACACAAGTATGCATCATATCACATATAAGTAGAGCAAGGGGGAACATGCATATACAAGATCATCAAATACAAGTAAAAGAAGATAAGACAATTACATAAATGGCAAGTCAATATGGCAATACAACACAATATAAACACAATAAAGTAAGTGTAATGTGTATGATGATGATGCACGAGGTCGTCGCACAACCTTCGGGATCGTTGCACAATCCCCATCTACACCTACGGAGGCAAGCTTCCTAATGCAGGACCCATGGGGGGTTCATCAACCCGTATACAATCCATATATCTCATATCTCCTTTCTGTCACATCCTTCGAAAAGGGTTTTATAAGATGTTACAACATCTCCTTCTCGGCACATCCTTCTGGGAGGGTTTTAAAAAGGTGTTTCCAGTATTACTCAGGTGTTTCCACGGTGGTACCAATGTTTCATGAATGAGTATGATATGAGATGTAATGCTCAAAACCAATCACAATGAGTATTTCCACAATAAACCACATGATATATTTCCACAACCAACCACAATGATACGTTTTCACAATCAACCACAATGATACATTTTCACAACTATGTGAGCCAATATCCACTCATTATTTTCGTTTTATCCATGAATTTCCACATGTCACATATACCAACAAGTATGAATGTATCACAATACACTAATGGTTTCACATAAGATATTTCAACAACATAATATAATTATTCACATGTATTCAAGGTTATCAACATCACATAGGACCCCACACAGTCACACACATCACATAATATCTCAATTTCGACAATTACATCACATATAGGCCCCCGCACGGGCAAAAAACAAAGATAGCCATTTTCCATGATTAGTTCCCACTGTTAACATGCATTTTGTACCATCATTTACTACCCAACCTAGTCTGAAAAAGTTAAGTCATAACCTACCTCAAAAGTCGAAACCGATCTGCTACACCTCGAACCTACGATCTTATTTTTCACGAACAATCTCGAACTCCCCTAACAACATCAAATATGGAATTTATGCGTCAAAAAAAAACCAACGACACCCATATCGACTACTTTTGGTTCGGGATCAAAACGAATCCCCGGAATGAATTTTCGAAAAAGAAGGGCAAAATTAAAACTTTACTTCAAAAAATATATTCCCCATATTTTTAGGAATCTACAGCTGAAAACTCAAGTAAAAAATAAAGTTCAAATTGAAGAAAAAATATTTTTAAGCTTTATCGGGTAAAATCTCTTAAATCCGGATTAAAATCAAGAATCAGAGTTGTTTTGAAAGTTAAATTGATAAATAAAAAAAACTAGTAATTATAAGATAAAAGTATTATTCAAGTGAAAATAAGTAAAATTGGGGTTTAAAATCAAGCCCTAAGATTTTTGGGGCTTTGAGAAATTAATCAAGAAATTACTAAGAAAAAAGTGAATTCTTACCTTAAATCCGTAATAAAACCAAGAAATGAGTGTTAATCTAGCTTCCCAAGCTCCTACAAACTTTACTTTTAAGTTTCCACATTATTTTAGGGTTTAACTCCCAAGAGGCAAGATGAAAAATGAGCAAAAAGGGTCAAAAAAGTTATTTATACAGCAGAAAAATCTGATTTATGCACCAGAGTCCGATATATGCAAACGAACTATACAATCATACTAAATTCGACGTTTTGAATGCGTTGGTATAGTCAAATTTTTGAAAAAACATCATTTTCAAAAAGTTAACCCCCAAAATTTGAAATTGTAATTTTCCAAATTGAGAGTCGAAATGAGATTAAAAGCCGTGAAATCACTTCAAACATCTTATCATCCTAAATTTGACATTTCGAATCTGCTGGAGAAGTTGAATTTTTCATCCGAGGCCGTTTCAACCAAATGTGGATCCCATACCCATATTCTCAATTTTTCAACTTTCCGAACAATAGTTCGAAATGAGCTTGGGTACACCGGTACCCGAACCGAAGGTCTACCTAGCCTAAAATTGATATTTCAGAGTTGCTGGCATAGTACGTTCAGCCATCCGTTGTACGGATCAAAAGATATCCCCATAAGTCTAAAATGAGACTTTGAAGCATCAAAAACTACAATATCGCATAAATGGTACCCAAATGCATCAAAATCATGTTAATTACTCCCACGCCCCAGAAATACCATAATGCAACTATGATGAGGGATAAAATAGTCAAATCACACAAAATCACAAATTTCACATATTTCATTAATTTTTTAGATCATTACAATATTAGAAAAAAATATAAAATATAAAAAAAAATTCAATTGCATGATTATTTTTACTCATATAGATTTAGTTTAAAATGGGGAGGGGAGGAGTTGTGGAGGAACCGAGGCGGGGATATTAACAATCTAATATATTTGTATTGTAAATATTATAATAAAAAATATAATTTTTCTTATAATTATATAATTATTTTTCGTATAGATTTGATTAGAAATGAAGGGATTGAGTGGGGGTGGAGGCATGTGGGGTTGGGGGTTGTGGTGGGGGTAGAAAAAAGTTTTTGTTATTATTTTCTTAATATTGAGAGGTGGGAGGAGGAGGGGTGGTGGAGATGGTAGAGGTGGGTAGGGGTAGTTTTTTTTTTTTCCGCATTTCATTTAGAAATAATATGGTAGTTAAATTTTTTTAAAGATAATATCATTTAACGTGTTTGAACGAGACATTTCAATATAAAATAATTAAAAGTAATATTTTAGTATTATTTGTGCATCTCACGGGAACGTATACTAGTATAAACTAGTGTACGTACCCGCGCGCGTGGATAATATTAAAATAATATTTTTAATATTTTATGTTGTAGTGTTTGTTCAAACATGTTAAATTCTATTATCTTAAAAAAATCAACCATGATATTATTTCTCAATGAAATATAAAAATAAAATATTTTTTTCTCTACCCTCACCCACCTCCCACCCCTCCCACCACCTCCACCCATCCTCAATTTGTTTTTTTAAAAAAAAAAAATCTCCCTCCTCAATTTGATATTTTTCTTTATTATATTATTGACAATTTAAAGATATTATATTTTTATCCTTTTCTTCAATATTTATAAATATTTTTAAAAATTAAATGCATATTTATCATTATTATTATTATCAATAATTTTATCTTTTCCTAATATGTAAATAAAATATATTTAAATATATTTTATAACATTTAAATTTTAAAAGAGATAAGTTTGAAATGTACTATGTATTATTGTTTCTACCACTAATACTGGTTATATAGATATTAAAGAGATATTAAGAAAATAGAACTCTACTTCAATTTGAATTTCATTTAAATTCAAATTCAAATTCAAATATAATATGTATTTATTAAAAGAAGATCAATTTATTATTCTTCCTTCTTCATAATTTTTCAAATAAAATACATATTTATCTTATAATGTATATATTTGAATTAAGAGAAAATTTGAAATCAATAAGATTAATTCACATGTTATTTTCTTTTAAAAAAAAGTCCCCACTTTTTTTTTCTTCTACCACTATAACTATGTTCTACCCACTACTACCATTTATTTATTAACTTATTTTTAATTTTTAATTTTATTATTATTATTATTATTATTATTTTTATTATTACTATTATTATTATTATTTTTATTATTATTATTATTATTATTATTATTATTATTATTATTATTATTATTATTATTATTCAGTACTACTACTACCACGCCTGTTTAAAAAAATAACTAAAAGTACTACTACATACTAAGTGTGTACTACTATTATTAATATTAGTTATATTAATATTTTTATCTATTTTTTTCAATATTTATAAATATTTTTTTAAAATTAAATGCATATTTATCATTATTATTACTATCATCAATAATTTTTATCTTTCTCTAATATGTAAATAAATTACATTTAAATATATTTTATAACATTTAAATTTTATAAGAGATAAGTTTGAAATAGTATATATCTATTAGAACTCTTTAATTATTAGTTTCTATTTTTAAGATAATGAAAATCTTTGTTGTAAAAGGATAATTTATTCAAATTCAAATACTTAATTTCTCAATTTAAAATTTTTATTATAATATTTTTAATTTTTTCCTAAAATATTTTTTAATATTATCTTAAAAATTGTCACGTGGCTATTTTAGTAGCTTGACGTGCATTTTGTCTTGCTTATGTTTTGTTTTTACTATTACTATGTACTACGTGTGTACTACTAAATAATAATATTATTAGTTATCTTAATATTTTTAATCTCTTATTTAATATTTAAGAATTTTTTTAGAACATTAAAAGGAAAAAGTTTATGAATAGTAAGAGTTCATTTATTATATTATATTATTTATTTATTTGTTACTGTAGTATTATTATATTTTTATTTTTATTTAATATATTATTTTATTATTATTAATGTATATTATAAAAATAGTAGTAAATATTATAAATTTAGGAAATACTAAGAATTTAGAATTCCATTCCCATTCAAATTCTATTTAAATTCAAATTTAAATATTATATTATATCAATTTGTTATAAGAAGATCGTTTTATTATTCTTACCTTATCCTTAATTTTTTCAAATTAAATGCATATTTATTCTATAATTTATAAATTTTAATTAGAGAAAATTTGAAGTCAATCTAAATAATTTTTTTATTTATTTTAATTATTATATTTATTCCTACTACTACTTATCAGTACTAACACATACTGTTTACTATTGTTTATTATTTATTTATTTATTTATTATTATTAGATGGGCCAATTCATGTAGTGACAATAACAACCTTGGCTTTGTACGCTTGTCATCGAGATCTTAATAAGAGTACAACATGATTAATAATGAAAATTCGTAAAAATATCAGTCGCAAATTAATTTGAAATTAAAACGTAAATATTATTGTTTGTTAGCATACATAAGTTAGAGACTCTAATGTTTACCCCCCCCCCCCCCCCCAAAAAAAAAAAAGTTAGACTTTAAGAGAAGTTTATGGGGACCGATCCCATGCAGAAAAACATGTATTTTAAATATTAATTGTACTTTATTTTTTCAATTATAATGTTATTATATTTTTTTCTTTAAAGATGATCTGATAAATATTACGTGATACTTAATATTTTAGTATCATATACGACGAAAAAATATGAACATTTATTTTAATAAACTAATAGTATAAAAATGGTAATAAAAGTTAGCATTTAAAAAGTTAATATGCGACTCAAAATCTTAAGAGAAACGTAATTTCAGTTTTCACTTATATAATCAAATGTATTATTTTTTTATCAAAAATCAAACAAACAATATTAAAATAACAAATTACTTATTTGAATTTGGGTCTGTATATACAAAAGAAAAATAGTCAATAATATGATCATCACTTATCTGCATATAAAAATGAAGAGATTAAATAAAAAATATTTCAAGAAAATGAATACTATGAAGAATGCAACAACAGTAAAAAAAAAAAAAAAGAGGAAAGTTTAGTGTGTACATCATTGCAGGAGTATATATAGAGAGGTTAGGAAGTTAACTTCACTCCAATTCAAATTTGAATTTGAAAATTAAATGCCATAATAGGTGATTACATTTAAAAGTTTATTTTTTGTGCAATAATAACAAACTAAAAATCTGTAACAATCAAATAATTGTCCATCTGTTCATAATACAACATATACTGACCTCTATTCCTCAGCCTAGAACAGACAAATAATCACCCGAAAAATAGTTCTAAAAACCAAAAAGAAAGAAGAGAGGATGGTAGAAGAAAAGCAAAAAAGAACAAAGGGCAGGTCAGTGCATTTAAAAGATATTATTATCCTATTTCTATGTAATACGTAATATAAAAGAGATTTTAAGAAAATAGAACGCTACTTCAATTTAAATTTTATTTAAATTCAAATTCAAATATAATACATATTTATTAAAAGAAGAACAATTTATTATTTTTTCTTATCAATAATTTTTCAAATACAGTATATACTTATCTTATAATGTATATATTTGAATTAAGAGAAATATTTGAAATCAATAAGATTAATTCACATGTTATTTTCTTTAAAAAAAAAATCCACTTTTTTTTTCTTCTATCACTATAACTATGTTCTACCCACTACTAATTTTTTTTTTTAATTATTATTATTCCGTACTACTACTACCACGTCTGCTTTAGAAAATAACTAGAAGTACTACTACGTGCTAACTACTATTATTAATATTAGTTATATTAATATTTTTATCTTTTTTCTTCAATATTTATAAATATTTTTAAAAATTAAATGCATATTTATAATTATTATTATTATTATCAATAAGTTTTATATTTTCCTAATATGTAAATAAAATATATTTAAATATATTTTATAACATTTAAATTTTAAAAGAGATAAGTTTGAAATGTACTATGTATTATTGTTTATACTGGTTATATAGATATTAAAGAGATATTAAGAAAATAGAACTCTACTTCAATTTAAATATCATTTAAATTCAAATTCAAATTCAAATATAATATGTATTTGTTAAAAGAAGATCAATTTATTATTCTTCCTTATCCATAATTTTTCAAATAAAATACATACTTATCTTATAATGTATATATTTGAATTAAGAGAAATATTTGAAATCAATAAGATTAATTCACATATTATTTTCTTTTAAAAAAAAGTTCCCACCTTTTTTTTTCTTCTATCACTATAACTATGTTCTACCCACTACTACAAATTATTTATTTATTTATTTATTTATTTATTATTATTATTATTATTCAGTACTACTACTACCACGCCTGTTTTAAAAAAAAACTAAAAGTACTACTACGTAAGTGTGTACTACTATTATTAATATTAGTTATATTAATATTTTTATCTTTTTTTTCAAATTTATAAATATTTTTTAAAATTAAATGCATATTTATCATTATTATTATTATCATCAATAATTTTTATCTTCCCCTAATATGTAAATACATTATATTTAAATATATTTTATAACATTTAAATTTTATAAGAGATAAGTTTGAAATAGTATATATCTATTAGAACTCTTTAATTATGAGTTTCTATTTATAAGATAATTAAAATATTTTTTGTAAAAGTATAATTTATTCAAATTCAAATACTTACTTTTTCAATTCAACATTTTTATCACAATATTTTTAAATTTGTCTTAAAATATTTTTTAATATTGTCTTAAAAATTGTCACGTGGCTATTTTAATAGCTTGACATGTGGCATCTTGTCTTGCTTATGTTTTGCTTTGATATATATAGAGATTATTTATTTATTTATTTATTTATTTATTACTATTATTATTATTATTATTATTATTATTATTATTATTATTATTATTATTATTCAGTACTACTACTACCACGCCTGTTTTAAAAAATAACTAAAAGTACTACTACGTAAGTGTGTTCTACTATTATTAATATTAGTTATATTAATATTTTTATCTTTTTTTCAATATTTATAAATATTTTTTAAAATTAAATGCATATTTATCATTATTATTATTATCATCAATAATTTTTATATTTCTCTAATATGTAAATTAATTATATTTACATATATTTTATAACATTTAAATTTTATAAGAGATAAGTTTGAAATAGTATATATCTATTAGAACTCTTTAATTATTAGTTTCTATTTTTAAGATAATGAAAATCTTTTTTGTAAAAGGATAATTTATTCAAATTCAATACTTAATTTTTCAATTCAAAATTTTTACTACAATATTTTTAACTTTGTCTTAAAATATTTTTTAATATTGTCTTAAAAATTGCCACGTGGCTATTTTAATAGCTTGACACGTGGCATCTTGTTTTGCTTATGGTTTGCTTTTATCTATATTTATAATATATTAAAAGTGTGAAGACCCTTAGAAAAGTGATTTGAATTTTTGCCCTTCATTAAAACACTTTACAATAGACAAAATCGTCTTTTCACCTTTTTCTCCAATTATTATTTAATTATATATATAATTTTGAATCCTAGAATATATGGGTTAGGACTTTAAAATATGGTAATGGATTAGGACTTTAAAATATGGTAAGTTTTTTTCTTAAATTAGGACTCCTATTTGTTTTGTAATTTATATAGGTTTAATTTTCAACATATTTTTATATTAATATATATTGTCCACACTTCTATTTTATGTTTTCTTCAACCATTGTAATTGTCATCCTCCAGGTTAGTATGTTATATTCTCTCTCTTTTTGTTGAGTTGTTTTTCCTTTTTTATTGGTTGTCGTGGCTTATTATTTTTTCTTTTAGCTTGGAAGTGATTTTAAATTTAACACATTATGCATTATCACATCTGTTTTATTTGTGGATTTTAATTTTCTAGGTTTGATATTCTTGTATGTTCGAATCTAACAACGTAATTATTTTTCTCATATATATATGTGCTTAAAATAAAATATCTGTTTTGAACTTTTTGCAATCATTAAAAACCTTCGTAATAGATAAAATCATTTAATTTTAAATAATCAAAAGTTACACGTGCGAGGAACGTGCAGCTAAACTAGTATATATATAGATATAGATGTATATTTATAATAATAATATTATTACTATGAGCATATGAGAAGTTACGAAATTATAATTCAATTCCAATACAAAATCAATTTAAATTCAAATTTAAACATCATATCATATCATATCAATTTTTTATAAGAAGATTAATTTATTTTTTTATCCTTATCCTTAGATTTTTTCAAATAAAAATACATACTTATCCTGTAATCTATAAAATTGTTATTATTATCTTATTATTGCTACAACTACTACTTACCGGAACAACATATTATTACTGCTAAAACTACAATTTATTTATTTAGTAATTATTATTATTATTATTTCTTTATATAAAATCATGTTCTAATATATATATATATAGAGAGAGAGAGAGACAGAGAGAGAGATTATTTTTATTATTATTATAATTGTTATTATTCCCACCACTTCAATTATCATTACTAATACTACTATGTTTTTCAAAAAAATTAAAAGTGTTGCTGCTACACTTTTTTATAAAAATATATTATTATTTTTATTAGTGTTAGTATTATTATCTTTTATTTAATATTTAAATATATTTTATGACATTGAAAAAGATAATTTTCTTAATAGTAAGATAATTTTAAGTTTCTAGTTTTAAGCTAATTAAAAATCTTTTTTTTAAAAAGCCTAGTATTTTCAAATTGAAATATTTCTAATCTTTTGATTCAAATATTTAATATTTTTTAATTTATAATTTTTATTACAACATTATTATGTTATGTCCTAAAAATTATCACGTGGCTTTTTAATATCTTGCCATGTGGCATTTTGTCTTGCTTTTAGTTTTGCTTTTATATATATAGAGATAAAATATAAAGGAAGGTCAAAGAGGAGGTGATGTGGTACCTCTCTACGACCTTCATTCATGTTTATCTTTCTTTCTCATTTTTTTAGGCTTTTTTTTTTCATTTTTTGAGAACTTTTTTTTAATTTTTTATTCATAACCTATTTATTAAATGACTTTAAAAACCTCACTAACTAGGGTTATTCTAAAAAATAGACACAAATTAGAGTGACTTTCAAATTTTAGCCCCAAATAAAATGGCTTTGTTAAAATAGCCTTTACTTGTTAAGTCATATTTTTTGAACGAAAATATCCTCCTTCAAAATATTCGTTGTTCAATCTCTTTCTTCGTCTTTTTATTTCAAATTCCAGAATCAACCCATGCGATGGCTCTCTAAAGCCCGAGGCTAAGTTGCCCAAACCGTTAAAGCTCTTTCTTCCTTTTTTTCTTCTAAATTACAGAATCGACTTTCAAACATTCGCAGAATCGACTTTTGTCGTAAGGGTTCTTCAGGTATGAAATTCATCATCAAAAGTCATCGTGGTAATTTTAGCTTATTGATGCATTGTGGTAATTTTAGCTCATTATATAATTAGCATATTGATTTGATTTTTGGAGAAGTGAACGTAAGCTGAACTTAGGATATGCTATTGTTGTAGTAACATATTTACCGTTGAGGAATTCCGTCGAACAGGTTGTGGGGAGTTTGTTATTGCGGTTATAATTGTGTTTGAGTAGTTGTGGAGGTTGGTCTTGGAGGAAAAGGCCGTTAATATGGGAGTTGATGTTGATCGCAACATATTTTGGGAAGGCCAAACATATAAGGTCAAGATGGTACAAGAAATTAGTTCCAAGTATTTCAAACTAGTGGTATAATTAGCATTAGAAGATGATGAGGAATTATGTCGAACAGGTTGTGGGGATTTTGTTATTATGATTATAATTGTGTTTGAGTAGTTGTGAGGGTTTGGTCTTAGAGGGAAAGCCTGTGTTTTTCATCTTGGCTGAATCCAACCTATGTTTTAGAGATTAAAGAAGCACTAACTTGTTGATTCTAAGAGAGAACACCTTAGCTATTAGCTTGTATAACATATAGCAACAGGCAATGGGTTTAAACTCTCTAATGGTAGTAGGATTTGGCACTAGAAGAGAACTACAACCACCAAAATATCTGAATAATAAATGCATTTATGAAAGATGGGTAGAGTCAGGATCGTATATCACAAGGGCCTTCGTGAAAGAATTACGCTATATATATATAAGGGGAAAAGTATATTTTTATGTATATATAGTACATACTGAATCCTTTGATTTCTTTCGTGTGTTCACCTATTAATATTTGGAACTCCCTTAGTGAAAGTCCTGACTTCTCCACTGATGACAGACCATATTCAAGTGTTGGGTAAGTGAAAATGGCAATACTTTTAGCTTTGGAAACTGATTGTGATGGAACTTACCTTAAAACCTAAGATTGTAGAGTTTCTATCAGTTCATAAAGTTAATATCATATACTCTAAATAATGACTATAGATGAGCAGTTTCTAAGGCTGTAATCATTGAAAATGACAAATCAAATAGCTGATTTTTTAAGCATCTAAAGTCCAATGTATTCAATTTTCTTGCTCAAGATGTGGTGTGAATGGTGTAGACATCAATAATTATTTTCCTAGTTTCCAACATGTGTATCTTGTGAGGGCCCTCTAGTTAGTACAGATGAGTTTTGCAATTAGCTGTTAGATTACTCCACACCACATTTTAAAGACACCCAAAAATATCTGGCACTTTTCTAGATTGAATTCAAAAATAGCACACATACAGAGTATTGTTAACTTTGTTTCAACATTTTTATCCATTCAAGATTGTGTTTTTATGCTATTTTTGGTTCTAAATTACGGTCATATGTACAAGCAAAAAATCAGGCTGACTTATGCTCTCCGAAGAGTTAAGGTTTCATCATTTCAATTTAGATAGCTTTAAGACTCCATACATCTAGCATTGAGATGTAAGTTGCACGTGCATGAAACCTTAGGCTAATTTTTTTTTTTAAAAATATAAGTTTCCAACTTTTGATCATTGACTATATCTTCTATTGCAGGCCAATATCTGATATTTTGAGTGATCTTACTATAGAAGTCGGATCAGCCAATTTTGCTCTTCACAAGGTACAAAAATAAAGTGTGCAATCTTTCTTCCTCTCGTATAATTTAATCTACCGTTTTTCATCATCATTGCAATGCTCAAGTCTATGGAAAAACAGAAGTTGTGCAAAGAAATGGCTAGTCTAAAGTACCTTGAAAAAGATTGATGTTTAGGCCGTTATAAGTAGGCTACCGATATCAATATAGCTGTGTTGAGGAGAAAAGAAAAGTCAATAGTGAGATGCAAAAACAGAACTACAGAACTTAAGTTATGTGCTTCGTGTTAAAATAAAGAAAAATGAAAGAAGAATATCTTGGATACATTTCTAATGTTATTGCTAATTTTTCATTATTTGCAGTTCCCTCTGGTTTCGCGAAGTGGAAGAATTAGAAAGTTGTTGCTAGAGGCGAAGGATACAAAGGTTTTAAGAATCAATCTTACTGGTCTTCCTGGTGGATCTGATGCATTTGAACTTGCTGTAAAGTTTTGCTATGGAGTGAACGTTGAGATTACCATATCAAACGTGGCGTTACTTAGATGTGCAACCAGGTTCATGGAAATGACAGAAGATATCTTCGAGAAAAACCTGGAAATTCGTACTGAGCTATTCCTTAAGGATGCGGTATTTCCAAACATATCCAACTCGATATCTATTCTTCATCGTTGTGAAACATTACTACCGGTATCTGAAGAAGTTAATCTTGTTAGACAGTTAACAAACGCAATTGCAAACAATGCCTATAAAGAGCAGCTAACATCTGGTTTGTCAAAGCTAGAGTATAATTTTCCACTCAAACCTGTTCAGTGCGTTGATTCTGAGACACCATCAGATTGATGGGGAAAATCACTCGCGGTACTAAATCTGGATTTCTTTCAGAGAGTTTTGTCGGCAGTAAAAACAAAAGGCCTTAAACAAGACATTATCAACAGAATTTTGATAAATTATGCCCAAAATTCTCTTCAGGGCTTGTTCATCAAGGGCCTTCAGTTGGTTAAAGAAAGTTTCTTGGATTTGGATTTGCAGAAAAGACAAAGGATCATCGTCGAAACAATAGTTGGCTTACTACCAACACAATCCAGGAAAAGCACAGTGCCAATGGCTTTTCTTTCAAGTTTGTTAAAATCTACAATAGTAGCATCAACATCGACTTCCTGTAGGTCTGATCTAGAGAGACGCATTGGTATGCAACTAGATCAGGCAATTCTTGAAGATATTCTCATACCTACAAATCCACATGGAAACAATCACAACACTCTCTATGACATAGATTCTATCTTGAGGATCTTTTCCTTTTTCTTGAAATTGAAAACTTTTGCCCAAGAGGCAAAAGTTTATTCTTTAATTGCACTGATTAGATTATTAACATATATACAACTCTTGCCTCGTGGGCAAGACTTAAAATTGTTGAAATTGAAAACTTTTGCCCAAGAGGCAATAGTTTATTCTTTAATTGCACTAATTAGATTATTAACATATATGCAACTCTTGCCTCATGGGCAAGACGTGCAAAACGTAGTCAAGAAAATTATTAAAATTGGAAACTTTTGTCTCTTTCTTTAATTGCACTGATTAGATTATAACATATATGCAACTCTTGCCTCATGGGCAAGACTTAATTTAGAAAATTATTGAAATTGAAAATTTTTGCCCAAGAGGCAACAGTTTATTCATTAATTGCACTGATCAGATTATTAACATATATGCAACTCTTGCCTCATGGGAAAGAGTTAGTTTAGAAAATTGTTGAAATTAAAAACTTTTGCCCAAGAGGCAAAAATTTATTCTTTAATTGCACTTATTAGATTATTAACATATATGCAACTCTAGCCTCATGGGCAAAACTTAGTTTAGAAAATTATTGAAATTGAAAATTTTTGCCCAAGAGACAACAATTTATTCTTTAACTGCACTGATTAAATTATTAGCATATATGCAACTATTGCCTCATGGGCAAGACTTAGTTTAGAAAATTGTTGAAATTAAAAACCTTTGCCCAAAAGGCAAAAGTTTATTCTTTAATTGCACTGATTAGATTATTAACATATATGCAACTCTTTCCTCATGGGCAAGATTTTAGAAAATTATTGAAATTAAAACTTTTGTCCAAGAGGCAACAATTTATTATTTAATTGCACTGATTAGATTATTAACATATATGCAACTTTTGTCTCATGGGCAAGACTTAGTTTAGAAAATTATTGAAATTGAAAACCTTTGCCCAAGAAGTAAAAGTTTATTCTTTAATTGCACTGATTAGATTATTAAGATATATGCAACTCTTGCCTCATGGGCAAGACTTAGTTTAGAAAATTATTGAAATTGAAAACCTTTGCCCAAGAGGCAAAAGTTTATTCTTTAATTGCATTGATTAGATTATTAACATGTATGCAACTCTTGCCTCATGGGCAAGACTTAGTTTAGAAAATTGTTGTACAAATGCTATACTGTTTAAATTGAAAACTTTTGCCTAAGAGGCAAAAGTTTATTCTTTAATTGTACTGATTAGATTATTAACATATATGCAACTCTTACCTCATGGGCAAGACTTAGTTTAGAAAATTATTGTACTGTGATTATAAACATCAAATACAAATTGTTACTACTATTTTTTTGCTCAACACAGGTTTCAATATCCATTTTTTGCTTATGGCGCTTCAATCATTGAGTTACATGTTTAGCACAAATAGTATTGGATGAGCTAAAATAGGGACCTAGTTAATAAATATGTTGGTCCAATATGCGAATTTGTTACCTCTCTCGCACTAGTATTATTGACATTGACACTCCTTATTCTCGAGACCAACTGATAAAGTTATTGTTTTAGAGGATACATATAAATATATATATATATATATATATATATATATGAAGGATTTTTAAGTGTGTCCACCAAGCTTCTAGTCACATTAGTTGTTAAGTGTATTATGTGTCCAAGCTTCTAATCACTTAAGCTTTATACTGTTAAGAAGAAATTTTAACTTTCTAATGTTTGTATTCAAGAAAAAGTATGGAAAGCAAAATATTTCACAAAACACCAGCAATGTCAAACAATGTACATGAAAAAAATAAATAAACACATGGTTCTCTCAATAGCAAAAGAACTCAAAAACACCCTTCCCCCTTCCCAGAGCTTGGGGAAACATATGTTGTGCACACATTAATAATTTCATTCAACACAACTACTAGCAAAGCATGCCGTTCCCCCTCATGTGTTCTTCTTATCCTAGAACCCGGCTTCTAACAGAAAAGAAACTGGTTCACATCTTGCAGCATTACTATATTTAGACGTGCTATACTTTCGGTGCACGCCAGTAAGCTTCCCAACTGCTGCCTTCTAATGGAAAGAAACCATTAATTCTGAGCATTCCCTGTCATAGAAAATAAGGCACACAATTACACATCTTTGTCTATTCGATAAAGGGATGTACATTTACAAGTATCTTTAAAAACAAAATATACTTACAAAATCTGATTCTTGTTGTAGCTACTATGCTTCTCGCAGGTTGCGCTCCACTCCCTGGACACACCGAGAGTGCACTGAGCAGTAAAGACAGCTGCAGCAACAAGCATTAATGGTGGGAATCTAAGCATTTCATATTCAACCAGACATAGCTCGATAAAAAAGAAAGACACGAGCTCTACCTGATTTAAACAATGACAAAAAGTTGTATGAGTAGTGATTCAGATTGTTGCGTTACTTCTTCATGTGACACGATGTTTAACCAACCTTCTTATCAGACTGAGAGGCTTTAAGGAACTGCCGTATAAACACATAAGTTGTAGGTACTTTCATGTTGAACTGTAAGGCATTAATCATCAACTTCTCCTGTGGATAAGAAAACGATTGAAATCATTTAGCGAGGAAGAGCAAAATGGAGATACAAGTCCTGATAATGTAAGATTTTGGTCTTTAAACTAACCATTTCAAGCACTTTTTTTCTGGCATAAGCCTTGTCAGAGATCAAAATTAGATCCTCCACTACAGGTACATAAACCTCTTCATTCTTGCAGGCAAGAAGCAAAGCTGTTATTCCAACAAGCTGAAGTTTTTTCCTAATCACTGACTGAACTGCCAGGAATCTATCGATGAGATTCATTGTCAAATACAAGGTCTACTCCATCAGTTCAATCTTGTAGTGAACCTATAATTGGATTAGACGTTAAATGACACCTAAAATTATCACATTCTTCTTCATAAAACTCAGAAATAACATGCAATAGCAAACACTATATACCTCAATCAGTCAGTCAATGAGAATGCCTCTCATCCTCTCATTGATATCAAATTATTGTTCCATATAGTTTGGAGGGACGCAACTAGCAATCTGTAATTGAAAATGACATTAAAAGAAAAGGGTAAAAAATACACATCCATTTCTTTCCAGATTTTCAATTAAAATTGAAACAGTAATCATCCTTGATAGAATAACATCACAACAGAAACATCCCAAGTATACCCTCTGTGTGTCTATATATCCTATGTTCTGTACCTATTATTTTACTGACTAAAAACTACAGTCCATGTTAAAATTAGACTAGCTTCTTGTTATGATACCTTGTTTCATGCTTTATTACGAATCTGTTTACTTTTCTCTGTTTACTATTACTTGTGGGTGTCGTATTTATGTTATGTCATCTTGTTCCATGCTTTACTATGAATTTATTTATTATTCCGTGTCTCGAGCCGGGGGTCTATCGGAAATAGCCTTTCTACTTCTTTAGAGGTAGAGGTATGGACTGCATACATCTTACCCTCCCCAGACCTCACTATATGGGAATACACTGGGTTTGTTATTGTTGTAATGAGATCCTATCCAAAAGAATTAGCTAATCAATTGAAAAATATGGGACTTCTGCTAACTCTACACGTCATAATCCTAATGAGCAAGTACAACAACAACAACAAACTCAGTGTATTCCCACACAATGGGGTAATGAGCATGTATAAGTTGTAAGAAAAAAAAAACTTCTAACAAACAAATAGAGAGAGTGGAGATAACATCTCCACCTCAGCCTTCTTGTAGTAAGCATAGATGTCATCAATGTATTCCACTACAGTGAGTTCGTTCTTTTTATCAGAACTGTCTATGTCCACAACTGACCAATCTTCTGCATCTTCCATCTCAATTTCCTCATCCTGAATCAAAGATTTAACTCATCAATGGCAATACACAAGAATTATATTCATAACCAAGATATATAGATCATATAAGCTTACCATCCTATCAATTTCCTCCATCATTGCTTCAGTATGTTGCACAAATAGTGGCACGTCAGAATAACCAGTGGCCTTGTAATCTTCAGCATCGATAATAATGCAGTCTTCTGTTTTATTTTTAATTGGTGCCACTGGGATTGGTGGCTTTGTTATCTGTGGATATACAATGTTAACAACAACTCAGTTATAAAATAAACTAGGAGGGGATAGACACTGTACCTCAACTGTTGATTTCTGCTATTTGTTCGTGATTTGTGCAACTAACTTCCTGAAATGTCAGTAATCCCACATACGAATTAAACATTACTCTATCTTCAACTCCAACTTTATAAATTCTACGATAAAGCGCCTATTTAGTATCATGCAATCAAGAAATGAGCCAAACCTTGTGATCGAACGATGAATCGGAACAGGAGGGATCTTGTTGACAACATTGGCTTTTTTTCTACAATGAAATGAAAATAAAGTTAAAACAGGTAGAAAAATCAATATTAAACTAAAAATCGAATGACCCCCTTTCACCCCTCTAACTATACACCTGGCTCTACTAGTGAATAGAAAAGTTACAACTTTACACCAAAGTTACAAAGATAGCAGGTAGATATTAGCCAATCCAAATATAGATTAGGATAGCAAGTGATAATACCGTGTCATTCAAAGGTCCACCACAAGTTGCAAGTGAATAAAACCACTTCTTTGAATCCACAGCACAAGAGCCAAGCACTAAACATTCGGGCAACACATCTTTTCCTTTAACATATATATTTTTGGCACTTAAAATACATGAAAGATGAATACAATTAGAATATATGTGTTACCATAAGTACAAAAATGACAAAATGAAAAGCTTAAAGATAGTAAACCTACCATTTCGACGTATTCAATCCACACTCGATGAACGCCCAAAAATTAGTGTTCAAACTCGACAGATTATCAAATGCTTCAATGTTACAGATGAAAGGATGCTTCTGATAAAAAATGGATTGCGAAGCATCCGAATCAAAACCTGCCACATATGGTACCTAATTTTATCAATTTTTTTAAAAATTCTTTCTCTAACAATGGCAACTGTGTGTCATCCAAAAAGCTCATTATCGTTGTATGATAATTTGAATCCCCTCTCCAACGGGGGTCTGACTTGAACCAATCATTAGGATCAATAAAATACTCGACACGATTTGTCTTGCTAGACATGATTACCAAAATCTGCAGAGTTATAAAGATAAAAACAACTATCAAATTAAAAATTAACAAAAAAATAAGAATCAAGCTTCAAAATAAAATTTATTGGACAAAAAAATTGACCCAATGACTACACAAAACACCCAAAATCCAAATCTAAACAACCTACTGACTGGACAATAGTGAGATCAGTGAGTAGAGAAACCACCCAAAACGCATTTTCATCAAGGTGATATAGATAGAAAAAAATAGAATTTATAAATTAATCTATGCATTATAGAATGTGATTCACAGAAAAGAAAAGTGGTTTTCAGCTCAAAAAAATTGCTAGGTAACAAATACTTCAAATGCATGCAATAAGATTAAGATAAAATGAGAGAAATTACCTAAAGTGCAGAGAGTTGAATGATAAAATCAAAAACCCTAAAGTTAGAATGCAATTACACCAAAGGGAAGAGAGAAATCCGAAGCTCAAGCTTTGAGATGAACTTTTTTTGTAGCTTTATGAAATTTCTCGTCACCTGAGCTTATTACAATGGGTAAAACATGAAAATAAAATTAAAGGAAAAAATAAAAATTAAAAATAATAAAAATCACAATAATAAATTTAAAGGAAATAAAAAGAGTGAAAAAAAGTAGAATAATAAAAGTAAAGTAAAAATAATAAAAAATAAAATTTGACAGATAAATGAGTATGGAAAGATTAAAAATATATTTGAGGTGTGGAGGGGCAAAATGGTACTTTTAGTATATTAAAAAGTAAGGAAGACTATTCTTCAAAGACATTCTTATTTGGGATCAAATATCTAAAGCCACCCATATTTGGGTCTATGACATGCAATTTCCTGCACTAAATACATACAGAGAGTTAAAGCCCACGTCTAAACAATCAATTAAATTTTTAAGGTGTTCCATTTCTCTTGTCTGGCCATATTATACTAATTACAATGGCTTTTCATGTACTTTTCTATATAGTTTTTGGTTTAGTTGTTGCTTCTTCCTAATCAGATGTAATTAGTGGATTTTAATATGTGTTAATTCTTGGATGATATATTTTTAATTAATTTCTATGCCTTTTCATATTCTATTTTTGTGCTATATATTGATTGAAAGTAAACGAGTTTTCATGTTTTAGCTTAGTCTATCTTGCTTTTAATTAAATCTATACAAAGCTAGAAATAAAGAAGGTGGTGTGACACCTCTCTATGTTCTTCAATTTATTTATTTTTTCCTCTTTTATTTGGCCTTGCTTCATGTTTGTGTCATATACTTTAAAGGTGCGAGAATCTGAAAGTAAAGTTATTCTTTTATGCTATGTATTATACTATAACTTTGTTGGTTAATATTTTTTTTTATATATTGTGTATAGTTTTTTTTTTTTATATATATTGTGTATAGTCTTTTATTAGATTTTTAAAATCTTACTATTTTTTTCATGTTTTTGAATCTCTCTAGATTTGGTTGCAGATGATGATGATGAAGAAGCTTACACGCCATTGATAGTTCTCCGAAAGTATATCTTGACATATACGTTTCTTATGCAATGGATCGAGGTTAAGAAAGCAGTTTTTTTACCTCTTTATAGGATTAATTTACTTAAGCAATTGAATTTTTCTTTTTATAATGCATGCAGGGTTGATTATTACTTTTGGTGTCTACCTTTTCATATCAGATAACTCAAATGAAGTCTGAAACATACTATGCAACACTTAAAGTTTTTGAGTATTTATATGTAATATAAACAAAAGTATAGATAAGGTGATGTGACATATTTTTATGACCATTAATTGTATTTATCTTTTTTCTTAGAATTGTTCTCTATTTTTTTTTCTTATCTACTATGTGGTATATTTAAAAATACTCAAAATCATTCAATAAACTCTCTTAATTATGTTTAGTATGCTATGTTAATTACCTTAGCCTTTCAATTACCAACATGTTTTGTATTCAAAACTAAGTATTCTTAACTTTTCTGGTATAGGTGATATACTTATCTCTTAAGCTAATTTATACTTTCTCCATCTCAAAATAGGTGATATATATATTTTTTTAATAAAGTTAAAGATTTAAATTTTTTTCAACATTTTAAGATGTTTTTATTAATCATATTGAAAAAAGAAAAGTTGCAACTTATATTATTTTTCATATAATTTTTGAATAAATTTTAATTTTAAAATATTATATTAATTTAATCTAATATAATTCTGAAAATTAGTCAATCGACTCTTAAAAAATGAAATATGTTATTTTGGTGATTTTTCAAGTTATAAGTATTAGCATTCGTTCATCTTTTTTTTTTTTCTTTTTTTTTTTTTTAGGTACTTTTGCCTTCTTTCTTTTCATTTTTGCCTTACTTTTTTTTTCCAACTTAAATACTTTGACTTAAAAAGGGAAGTCAATCGTTACTTCTTTAGTTTTAGCCTTAAGTATATGGCCAGTAAAAATATTTATCATTTGTGTGGGAGCAAATGGTATGTTATATGAAGAGATGGAGGAAAATCCAATTATAACTTAGTTTATAGTTAATCGCAACAACAACTTTTTTTTTGTGATTAATTATTTTGTCACTTAAAAGTCATATTTTGTCATAAAAATATTTTGTGATGAAAAAAAAAAATTGTCAATCTTTCGTCTCTAAGCGTGAGTTGCTAAAAGTATATAAAGATAAATTAATGTCTCGTCACTAAATAAAGTCATTTAACTATAAAATAAAATTTCATCCCTAAATTCATAGTATTTATGGCGAACCTATTTGTCATAAATAACATAAATTTTGTGGCTAAAAACATTATAATGTCACTAAAAGGGCGTTTATTATCAACAAATCTAATTTATCACTAATTATAATTTTAATTAATGACGAAATGGATTGTCCTTAAAGCTACGCATAATTTATAGTTAAAAGATTGTTATTGCATCACTAAAAGATACAGTTTGTGTACGAAAGAGAATTTTCGTCCCTAAATATATAAACTAGAGACATTTTCCTTTGTCTAGAAAAGACAACAATTTTGTAGTTAACAACTATTTTTTGATATTGAAAATGTTGTTTTTAATGACAAAACTAATTCGTCACCATATGTTATCTTAACTAGGGACAGTTTTAATTGTTACAAAATATTAAATTAATTTAACTATTTTGGAGTAAATAATTTTTTTCATTAGATGTAATCAATTTGAAATGAATGAAAACATAGCAATACTATTTACTTCCTGTAGATACATATTTTCGTAACCAAAAACTATTGTCATAAAATGTATAAATATTCAAAGGTTGAATTATTAGTAACAAGTTATATATTTATTTAATTATAATCACACTATTTAAATCTGTAATTGATAAGTTAACCGTAATTATATGTATTCTAATTTTTAAAAGTAACTTATGTAAATTAAAATTAACAAAAATAAAAGAGAAAAGCAATACTGGAAATTCATACAAAAATCATATACTAATTGCATATATAATTATTATAATATAATATTAGGACACATATTCATTGAAAAATCAAGTGTAATCACTTAAACTTATAAAGTCTAATTGAAGGAGAATAATTGTCAACCGAAAAAAGCCAAAAACATGATGCTTCCTCCTGTGTGATTGTAGTGTTTTTTTATCTAAAAACTTCACTTTTAGTTGAGATATTTTTTGCACCTTCACGTATCTGTATAATAAGAAAAATTTATATTTCGTGATTTAAGAAAAATATATCTTCAAACATTAATAATAATACTAACATTAATTAGTGAAGTAAATAAACTAAAAAATAAGTAACTTCTATACCAAATCGATGAAAAATAAATTATCTCGATGAACTTTTGCTAAGAGACTAATGGAGTAAATGTTAGGAACTCTTGTTAATAAAAATGTTGATATGTATCCAAAAAAATATTGATGAGTCGAAACCAAATAATAGAGAGGAGAATTAATTTACCTGAAAATTGCGATTGTTTAATGGCTATCAATAGCAGAATAGAAATAAATTGATAGAGAAATGAGAAGAAAATGTGTGTGGGAGAGTTTTTTTTCATTTAAGAATTGGGAGTATATGTTTTTGTATTTTATAGCTTGTTTGGGATTGCTTATTTCCCAAAATAAGCACTTATTTTTTTTAAAAAAAAGGTGTTTGGTAAACTTGCAAAAGTGCTTTTAAAATAAGCAGAAACAATTTTTCTGGCTTTGGGAAGAAGCAAAAAATTTCTGCTTCTCAAAATAAGCAGAAGCAGAAAATTATCTTTTTATGATAAAAATATCCCTATCACACACAACTATACATATATATACATACATACATACATATATATATATATATTTCATATTTAAGTCATAATTCTTTATAATTTATCTATTATTATTTTATTTTCACTCATTTTCTTTGAATAAATTTGAAAATATCATTGATGATGATGACTAAAGAATATATATAAATTATTTTATTATTATTAATGATAACAATTGACAGATGAATCACGTTACAAGATTGTATTTTGACATCACATATAAGTTTTTTCTCGAATATTTAATTTTAAATAAACAATTAATGAAAAGTGACATATTTGTTAAAATAGTGAGTATATATATGAATATGATGACTGCTTATTCGTAGTAAATTTTAACACCGTAAAAATATATTAAAAAAGATAACAAATAACAAATAGAATTTTATTTTAAATATTTGTCATCAAGTAGTATACGTATATGAATTTGGTTACTTAGTTTTAGAATTGAAATGGCAAAAACATATCCAAAAGAAAACGTAACAAATAACAAATATTATCTCATTTAGATATTCGTAAGCATGAATATAGTGTTTGCTAACTTTTAGTAAATTTGACACACTAAAATGTATTCAAAAAATAAGGTAACAAAAAAAAGATAGATTCTAATTAAATTTATTTTTTTTGACCTTTTCTTCAAACCTTCTATTCATTCAACGAATTTATCGTATTGCACACCTTCTCCTTCATCTATAAATACAAATAATATTTCACATATATACATATACTTTATGAAATAACTTCTGTTTTCATTTTTATTTGATGTTTTAAGTAATATTTAAATTATTTAAGTAATATATCAATATTTAATTTTTTTAATGTATATATATATCAATATTGATTGAAAATTTTAGAGTACATACTTTTTAATTAAATTAAAAAAAATTAATTAAAAAAATTATAATAGATATTTAAATAATTTTTCTCTATAAATTGATTTTAGTAATAAAAGTTTATTGATAGATGTCCTTTTTGGTCATTTGACTCAAAAAAGCACTTCATGAAAAAGATTATCCAAACATATTTTGATTATCAAAAACACTTTTCAAATGAATTTACCAAACACAAACTGTTTTTTTTTAAAAAGTACTTTTCTGAAAAGTCATTTTATAAAAATACTTCTTAAATAAGCAGTTTTGTAATAGCAATCCCAAACGGGCTCTTAGTTGGATACTAAAATTTAGATGAGTGGGTAGTTGTTTATGGGTTACAGGGAGGGAATGGGTGATAGGGAATTTCACACGATAATATTGGAGGGAAGAAAATATAATTGAAAGTGAAATTTTATTATTTTACCTTCCCTCCAGTATTTTCTTGCAATATTCCATACTTATGACGTTTATAATTAAATGATTTCCCACTAAAAATTTAGTTTATTCTTGCGTCTTATATTAATTGTTCATTTTTTATACACATTTTAAAAAAAATTATAAATAAGAAGGATATTCTTACTAATTTATATTTTAATTCGTCTAAATACACTATTTGTTGTTGTAAGCCATTTTCCCTAAGATTAATTTTTATACTTTAAAAAGAATTAATTTTAAGGACAAATAGGAAATATCAATTAAATTTTGTCTTGATTTTATAAATTAACTAATGAATTGAAAATTTATTTTTAGTAATGTCAACAAGTAACGGAAAGAGTATTTCTATCTTTGTATATTTGTGCTTATAATTAATTTCAATATGTTGTACCTTACAATTTTATTTGAACAAAATATGAAACACTTCGAAAGTAATTTTGTATATGATTGATATTATGTATGCCATGATCAGGCTTAGTATGAAGATAATTATCCATATTGCTTGTAAATATTCACAAATTTCTATATTTAAATGTAATGACCCGGGACTACCCCCTAATCGTCACACGGTGCTTACGACCCCGAAGAACCACAAGCTAACCCATAAATGATATCTACTATGAGCACTGAACAATAATACTGAAATAAATGCGGAATAATGGGCAGAAATGCCATAAGGTTCAAAACATCAAAAATACTGATAAAATATAACATCTGTAAAATCGAATACTGTCTGAAAATCTAGTCTGAAAAGCCTCTAACTGAATATGTCTGAAAGTGGAGTTGATGGGACAATCCCCTAACTAACTCCATCTACTAAAATACTGCTAAGATGAAGTACTGAAATAAAAGCATATCCTCGATAGATGAGGACTCACTGCTAAATCTGCTACTGCTGGTTGAATCTGGCTAAGCGCGGTTAGGAACCTGAGCGTTCGAACCTATGATATGAAATATCATAGCGCAAGAAACGGGTATGCGATCAGTATGTGGGAATGTACTAGTATGCTAAATGAGGTAAGGCTGAATGCATGAGTTTATATATATGATCAATAACTAACTGAATGATATGTAAGAGCTGGATTAGCATACATGGAGGATCTGTAACTACTGAACATACTAAGCATACTGTAACTAAGTATACTGAAACTGAATATGATAACTGATAACTGAATATACTGATAATCTGAGATCACTGATAATCTGAATTACTGATAACTGAGTGACTGTATCTGACAGTCCTAATTCTGTAGAACTGAATTGAGTTATATTCTGAAGACTGAGACTGAAATTGAAACCGTTGAAGGTAATCATCTAACCGACATGCCCCAAATAAGATAAGATAACTGGGCTGGGGTCCAATTTGTAACCCCAATTAGAAGGGTGTCAGTACCGTGCCACGGGTAAAGACAAGCTGAAGAGTAACCCTCTACTGGCAGATTTCCTAAACGAGAACGGTGGTACCCTTTACTGGTAGGTAGAGCACCTCATCAACCCTCAGCTGGCAGGTTTGATGTCTCAACTTATGCTGTCTACGTAGTTCTGGAACGCAAGGATTGCTTCTAAGGATCACACCCTCTGCTGGCAAATGAGCTCCCATTCTTGGGTTCACTTGGTGCTGAATCCTACTCCCAACTGAAAGACACTGAACTGGACTGAATTCACTGAGATTACTGAGTTTTCCTAAGTTCTGTAACTGACTGACTGAATTTTACTGAGTTGTGTAACGGACTGAGAGTACTACTGATCGTGACATGAATGATACTATTCTGTAACTGACACTGGCTCTAAATAAACAGCTAAGTTGTCGGGTATTAAATACCTCCAAGACTCGATAGCATGAAAAGTAAAGAAAAGCATAATCTTGAATAACATAACAATGTTCACTTGGTCATAATTCATTCATAGAGACATCCCATCAAACACGTGTAATGCATTAACTTGTACATGAATGGGGAATACATGTTAGTATGCTATAATGACATTATTTCATTTTCATAGAGAATTTATCAAACACATAAGAAGCATACTTGGTTTATTAAATCATAAACACTTAGGGTTAACATGGTTAAAACAAGCAACTTGCAAAAAGAAGGATTTATCATGAATATCATGTAATTCAACCCATACTAGAATCAATTCTTGAAACTTGTAATCTAAATCATGGATTAAAACCCAAACAACATCATGAACATGAATTCAATCTAATTCAAACATGAAAATCATAAATCATAAATCTTGTATTTTGAAAAAGGATTCTTGGGCTCCATGAAAGATAAGGATCCATGGATGAACATCTAACATACCTTAATTTGATGAGTTCTTGGAGAAATTCTTGGGATTGACCTTGATTCTTGAGAGCTAGGGTTTATTTTCTTGAGAGAGAATTATCTTTTAATTTTGGGGAAAAGTGAAAAATGAAGGATTTTACATGTTTTTAGGACTTAAATCCCATATCTGGGCAGAATAAAATCATGGAAAAAGATTGTTTTAATCCTGGGCGCAACTTTAATTTTTTTAAGAAATTTTCCCGATCTGGACCCCTGGCGCGATGCGCTGCTATCGCGCTAGGCCACTGGGAAATTGCATGGTGGCTCAATGCGGTGGTATCGCGTTGCCACTTTGTTTGTGAACTGAAAGTGCACTGCGATGCAGTAGAATCGCGTTGGTACACTGAAAATTGACAATTATGAACTGGGTCTATGGCGCGACGCTCCAATATCGCGGAGCAACACTAAAAATTGACAATTGCTATTTTAACACACTCCACAATGCGCTACTGGCCTGAATGATAATGTTTAACGAGTGAAACTTAAAATCGTCATAACTTCTTACCCGGTTGTCGGATTTAGGCGAATTTTATATCGTTGGAAAGCTAATTGAATTTCCTACGCAATGGCAGGCTCAAATCTAAAAAATTACTGAGTATTTTAAAAATTTTATTTAGAATAACCCATGTACTGAAGGTTACTCTAGGCTAGGGAAATACGGGGTATTACATTAAAATAGAAAAATTACAAATTTAATGATATAATTGAAGTAAATTCAGGGACGATAAAAACAATTGAAATATTGTACATGGCTATGGGCTAGTTTAAGGATCAAGTATTGATCACATGCCTCCAAATTTGAACGTGATAATATGTCCAAATTATTTAATTAGCAAAAAACATAATAAATTAGAATAATATGATAGAGCTATGAAAAGAATTTTTCATATTTTGTAAAAAAAATTTAAATTATTGTATTTATCATGATGGGTTATACATGAATTTTCCATCACGATTTTAATGTAGTTGAAGTATACCATATATACTATGTGAGTATCATAAATGCCCGATGAGTGTTTTAAAGAATTAAAATCATAGTTTATGATATCCTATCAGTATATAATATATATCAATATAGTCCCCAATTTCAAAGAAGATGATGAAGTGAAAAGGGAGAGAGGATCTCTTTTTTGGTGTTTTGAGAGACGAGATGAGGAAAGATGACATGATTTCACCGGAGGCTCATTGGTGATAGGGGCGTATGGTGGCTAAAAGAGGAGATAGTGAGAGTGTGGTGAGAGTGGAGAGTGAGATCAGTAGTTGGTGGGAGCGTAAAATGAATGAGAGTTTGAGGGATTTGGGGGTGGTAGATTAAAAAAATAATAATAATAGGAATTCCATACGGCCTATTGGATGATTGAGATTTTAGGTTGATATTAGATACAGGGATCAGTCGAATTAATGGGTCAAAATTGAATCATGAATTGGGATTTCAATATTCAGCTAAATTAGATTCCTTAAATTGACGTTAATTAGATAGAGATTAGCTAGAATTTAAATAAATTGAGAAGAAGCTTAAATTGAATTGAAATAAGGCTGCTATTTAATTAATAAAATCACATATACATAATTTAACCAACAAATAATATTCATATAATAGATACTAATATAATATAAAATATTATTCGTTAAATCAATTATAAATAAAGTATAAAGAGAAGTAAAAAGTCACATTGAAATAAGACACTATTTAACTAAAATATATATTACAACATATGAATATATGTTAGAGATAAAACATATGAATCATATATGACACTAAAATATATATAATAAATATGATACTTATAAAATTATAAAACTAGAAACAAATGATAAAATGTATGATTAATTGAGTAAATAAAATAGATAACTATATAAAGGAAATTAATTTTTTAAAAGATCTAAAATGCATCAATTAGTCCAATAGAAGTCCAAACAAGATATAGGGAGGTCAAAATTATGTGTTAACAAAGACTACATTAGAGACAAATTTGTAAAAATTCGTCATAAAACTTAAAAAAAAAAAAACTTTAAAACTCGACTAACTCATTTATGCCTCATAGGAATTCCTCTTTATCTGAGGAAACACAAATTGGAGATGCTTAAATTTTGATAAAATATCTATGGAGGAGAATACAAAGTGTCGTTTGGTGTATGTATTGTGGTGGTCCGCTAGCTGAAGTGGCCAAAGGTGGAAAAACAACGACAACCAAAAATTAATGAGTTTTTGAGGGATTTGGAGATGGTAGATTAAAAGGGACAAAATAATAAAAATTCTATCTGGTCAGTTGGACGATTGAGACCGACGACTAAGATTATTATCAGAGATGGATAAGATTAATGAGTCAAAATTAGATCATGAATTGAAATTTCAAAATTAGATTTAATTTTTGCTAAAATTGACGTTAATTATATAAAAATTGTCCAAAATTTAAATAAAATGGGAAAAAATTAAATTCAATTGAAATAAGGATGCTATGTAATTTATAAAATCACATAGACATAATATAATAAATAATATTAATATAATTGATAATAACATCATATATAATATATCATTTATTAAATTAATTACGAATAAAGTATAAAGTCGTAAAAAATTATGTTGAGATAAGACACTATTTAACTAAAAAGGATATTACAACATCTGAATATATGTTAGATATAAAATATATGAATTATAAACTAAAAAAATAATAAATAAGACACTTATAAATTTATGAAATTAGAATGTGTCGAGATGATAAAATGTATGACCAATTGATTAAATACAATAAATAATTTTATAAAAATATTAGTTTTTTGCAAATATTCAAAAATATATTAATTGGTCACATAGAAGTCTGGGCAGGATATAGGAAGACCAAAATTGGGTATCAAAATTGGGTCACAAATTTGTAATGATTCGTAGTAAAGCTTTGAAAAAAACTTTGCAACTTGATTAAATCATTAAAGCATCGTATGCATTCTTCTTTGTTAGAGAAGACACGAATTGGGCTCCTCAAATTCTGATCGAAAAACCTAAGGAGGAGAGTTAGAGTGTCGTTTGGTGTGTATCTTGTTGCAGTCCGCCTCGGAGACGAGAAAACAACAACAACTAAAAATGAATTGAGGTTGAGGAATTTGAGGGGTGGTAGATTAAAAAGAAAACAATAATGAAAATTCAATCTGATTAGTTGGAAGATTGAGTTTGATGGCTGAGATTATAATCAGGGATGAGCTGAATTAATGTGTCTAAATCGATTCATAAATTGAAATTTTAAAATTCAGTCATATTAGTTTCAATTTTTGCTAAAATTGACGTTAATTATGTATAAATTGGCTAGGACTTAAATAAATTGGGAATAAGATTAAATTGAATTGAAATAATGTTGCTATTTAATCAATAAAATCACATACACATAATTTAACAGATAATAATATTAATATAACTGATAATAATATCTTATGAAATATTATTCGTTAAATTAATTAGTGAATAAAGTATAAAATTGTAAAAAGTCACATTGAGATAAGATGCTATTTAACTAAAATACAACCTTTATTATATCATTTCGTGATTTTGTCTTGTTGTTTCCTACAGAGAGTGTTTGAAATATTTGTCAATTGACATTTGTAATCATAAACAACGTAATCATGGCCAAAAATTATTTTATATTTAGCTATGAATTTTTTTCGTAGCAAATAGTTAAATTATTAAACTATAAATTTTAAATCATCGCTATTTAAACATCATATATTTTGTGATAAAATTATGTTGTCACTAAATTGCATGTTGATTAGAGACGATAAAATTATCGTCACTTATTACTACATTATTAGTGACAAAACTAAAGGTCACAATTAAATAAAAATATTTGTAGCTAAAGCTTACAACATTTAACTACAATCTCTAATTTGTTGCTATTGAATCAACTTATTTTTTGTGATAAATTTTTTTTCGTATAAAACTAATAATTAATTTTAGAAAAATAACAGTTTGTCACAAATTGGATACATTACTTGCGACAAATAATGTGTCACTAATAACATATTATTTGTCGCTAATTGGTATTTAATAAATGACGCCAAATTGTTCTTTTGTGAGAAACTTTAGTGGACAAAATTTTGCTACGAAATTATATGTTTCGTAGCTAAAATTATGTTGCTTATGCATTTAAATACAAAATGTAATTTTTATCGCAAAAGATAAATAATTAGTGACAAATTTCATGTCGTAGCTATATTTTAAAATTTATATGTACTATTTATTTTTATTGTAATTTTAATAATTTTTTTTATTTATAAATTTTTGTTTTATGTGAATGTACAAAATTAGATGAATTAGGTATAGTAACGATAAATTCGTCCATGGATGGTGTTAAACAAAGACGAATTTGGTGATGCTATCATTCGTTAGCGGCAACATGAGTGGAGAGGCTAAATAAATTCTATGTTTTAATCATTGGAAAAGGTCTAAAATATCCTTCAACTATTAAAAATGATGTAAATATACCCTTCTTCCATCTTTGGGCTCTAAAATGCCCTTTCATCCACTTGTTTGACCCCCTATTTTACCCTTCTTCTTAACAGGTAAGTAATTAAGATTTTAACTTAACACGTGACAATTTCTTATTGGTTGAATTTTTATTAATCAAAAGTAAAAAAAAAAAGCATGATATTTTCACTAAGTCACTATCTTCCCCATCAAAAAATGGAAGAGTAGTGGAAAATGATCTTGCTTCATCTGTACAGGTCTCAATTCACAATGCACATCCAGACACGGTAACGTAATTTTATTAAACCAATTCTTTTTTGGTTGGTGTAAGAAATAGCTAGTTTTATGCATAGAATGTACAACACATTGGTAATTCATCTATTCAATTTCTTATTTGCCTCGCTCTTTGCAAGCCATAATGTAGATTCATTTATCTCACAGTAATGAGCTTTCGTCACACTATGACAGCATGTTGCTGAAAATCATATTGTTCTCTTCGAATTTTCCCTTTAAATCAGACACTACACTTACGAGTAGAGATATTCTTTCTCGATTTTTAGTCAATCACATCCACTAGTGATTCAAGGGGGGCAAATTCTTTTTCTCTGTTTGATTGACAATAACTTTTAAATTGATGCGATTGAAATAAAAAGTGCCTACGAATAGAAGGAGATGGAAACAAAGAAACCTAAGTACAGGAAAGGGTAAAGTTAAACCTTGTCGTTTGGTAGAGTGTATTGGCAAAAATAATACATGTATTAATTAATGTGTATTATGAATATCTTGTTTGGTACAATTTTTAGTCAATGTATAACTAATGCATTAGTTATACATTCTATTGTATATTAAGGTGTGTATTACTAATACCACTATTTTTTATGTATTAGTAATGCAAAGTCTTTAATACATGCATTAACTTATTAAATAACCTTAATACTCCTCAATTTCCCTCTCAAAATATTTCACCATTTCTTTTCCCATCATTTTAATTTACAATAGTGAATCTTTTCAAAATATTTCACAATTTTTTTCCCACCATTTTAATCTACAACAATGAATAATTGATTTAAATAATTGTAACATATTTTTGCTTTGCTTCGAGGGTCTTTAAAAAGATTGAAAAAAAAAATTGAGGCTATTTCTTAATTTTACGTCTTATATTTTATTTTTGTTTCGACTATGTTAATCCGTTGGCATAATATTTCATGCGCAAAGACGAAGGTCTTGCAATTAATCTGAAACCCTATATACTAGTTCAACAATACTAATTATATTTGAGATGGTAAAAGAAATTTATTGCAAAAAAGTGTACAAAATCAAAGAAAGGTATTTTTGTAAACAAACATTTCTTTTATAAAAATTATGTAAGATATATTATTTCTTATACATCAAACCAAACAATGTATAAAAAATAATACAACTATAACTAATACAAGCATAAGTAATACAAGCATTACTAATACAAGCATTACTAATACACTATATTTTGCATTAATCCTATACACTCTACCAAACGACCCCTTAGAATTTAACAGGCCTACAGAAAAGAGAGCAAAAGATGTGATAAGAAGTTTGAAGGTTGGAATATCTTATATTTGTGGCGAACTTTTCACATCATTTGATGCCTTCTATTATTGTGCTCAAATGCTTGTTTTGCCGGTCAAATTGTTGGTGAAAATATCAAGCTCAATAATTTTTTTTTTAGTGATTTGGCTTTCGGTGGATGGGTTAGATTTTAGTGATTTGAGTTGATTTTTATTTTTTTTGACTTTTGATTAATAAAAATTCAACCAATAAGAAACTGCCACGTGTTAAATTAAATTTTTAATTATTTATTTGTTAAGAAGAAGGGTAAAATAGGATCAAAAAGGTGGATGGAAGGATATTTTAGAGTCCAAAAGTGGAAGGACATATTTACACTATTTTCAATAGTTGAAGAGCATTTTAGGTCCTTTTTCATTTAATCTTTGGTTAGCAAATATAGTTGAATTCGACTGATAATAAAGCCAAGTAAGGAAGAATTTGAAACTTCTCGGAGAAAACTGAAAAGTAAAAAATAATTTAAGCAGACTAAAAATCGAGGCTAAAACACTGTGATATTAGTATTACCATTAAGTTTACCTTACGTTATAAAATAACATTTTCATGATAGAAACAATCACTTTTAGCCAAAAAGTAGAGATACCTGATATATCTTTATTTTACTTATCAATAATAAAATAATGGGGAAAAGACAGAAACGGTACTTCAAATTAAACTATTTTCACGAAAATGACTATGAAATTTAAATTTCGCTTTCTAGCCATTTCAATTTGCTGGCTTGTTCTATATCGTTTTTACGCACCTTCTATACAATTTCTATACATATCTTATATATATAAATATTTTATACGAAAATTATACGGTTTCGATACGCAGTTTATACAATAATTGAACTTATTTTTTTTACACATTTTATACAGTAATTATTTAATTTTTACACTTTCTATATTTTTTTTATATATATTTTATACCTATACATATTTGATAGAATATACAATTTCTATACATAGATCTTATATAAATACATATTCTATATAACAATTATACCATTTTTATATAATTATATTTAATTACTATTTCTAAATAATAAAAAAAAAACAGAATATTTTTTCAGTTGAAAAATTTATAGCAAAAAAAAAACTGAAATATTTTAAAAGGGTCGAATGACCCAAGTTGAAAACTGTATCAGTATTATATATGGACTGTATCGGTATTATAAATGGATCGTATCTGAACTACATGGATCAAAATGATCCAAATTAGGAAATGACTATAAAGTGAAAATAATATACCCGACTAATCACTTTTTAAAAAAATGTTAAACTTGGACTATTTATTTTAAAAAATGCTACACAATATTCTTTTCTCTAAAATAATTATGTGTATTTTCTTTAGCCCATAAATTTAGCGTTTATGCTTATGATGTAAATATTGTCATCTCCTTGGATTCCAAATAACTAAGTCAGGTGATGAAAGATTAGAGGAAAAAATTATATAAAACAGAGTGTAAGTATTAAAATGAATTGAAATTTTAAATTTAATCTATTTGAATTTTAAGGACTGAATAGAATGTTTTAAAATATTTTAATTTTTGGATATAATAATTAAAAAATTACTTTTTAAATCTAATGAGATCTTCTATTATCGCGCTCGCGCGATCAAATTTACTAGTTGGATTATAAGTTGGTGGTTGACTATGAGCCAATTTGGATAGGATTAAAATAATCAAATCAGTTTTTTAATATATTTTTTTTTAGCCTTTTTAGGTGTTTGATAAAATTTAAAAATACATAAAAAAGCTAAAAACTGATTAAAATGTGAGAAGCTGGGTACCCTAACTTTTTAACTTTTAGATTAAAATTCTTTTAGGTTTGACCGAAATCTTTACCAATTTATCCTTTATATTTTCCTCCAATATTAACAATATCCTGAACTTGTAGTCCTTAAATATATGATTTTACTTGTAGTCCTTAAATATATGATTTTTCTTTCTTTTTCTCGCTGCCGCTTCTTTCCTCCAATTTCCTCTCCTTCTTTCTCCTTTGTTTTCAACGAATCATCATATATCAAAGGTTTGCTCAAAATTTTTATTTTAGAATTAAAAATTATAAATAATCATCTTATTTATGATGTTAACAACTTTAAGGGCATTTAAGTCATTTTAATAATAAAAAAGTGTTTAACAACACTTGTTTACCAAACACATCAACAATTTTTTTTCAGTTTCAGCACTTCTGTTCAAACACTTATCTGCTTAATTTATAAACACTTATTTTAAGTTTTTATTCACTTATGCTAAAAAACTATTTTTTCAATCATATCCAATCGGGCTCTATGTTTATAAGTTGATCAAATCAATTTATAATTTTTTTTAGTCTATTTATGGATTTGATTATAATAAGCATTAAAAGTTCTTATAAGCTAAAATCAACATTATGTAGGCGTTTGGTCATGAATTTTTTTTATTTTTTTAAAAATTATTTCACTTTAGTGAAAATAATGGTGTTTGGCCATAAAAATTATTTCATTTTAGTGAAAATTATTTTTGAAAAAGAGAAAACAACTTTTACTTGTTTTCACTTTTCTCACTCATATTTCTCTCACAAAAATTTAAAAATAACTCCAATTTGTAATAATGGCCAAACACAACACCAACTCCAACTTCAACTCTAACTTCAAAAAATTATTATTTTCATGGCCAAATAGAATTCATAAGTTGGAAACACTTAATATGATTTTAAAACTTATATGCATTTTTGGTTTGAACAACACTTTACAATTTTATTCCGAATATTTTTGTAATCTCCAAATATATTTTTCAAAAATGAGAATTTTTCTTTTGATGAATAAATGAAAGATTTATCTTGTCATTTTAGGCATATAAATTTTAGTTATTTCTCTATTTTATTTACGTCATTCGTCCTTTTTGTTATTGTTTAAAAGTACTTTTAATTTTTCATTTTGAAATAGCTTGGCGACAGTTTGAATTAGTTTATTTAAATAGAATTATTGTTGATAAAACAATAATTTACAAAACGAGAGTGAAACCAAAGTATGCCCTCCAACTAAAAAAAGAACCATTCTATGCCATATAAAATAAAAAGCACTAAAATAGGCTTTGTGCACTTAATAAGTGCACAATGCCTTTATAATTTAATGACAAATCTGTTCACGGCGTCAATAAAGGTCAAATTTAAATTGTGCACTTTTTAAGTGCATAGTCCATTTTTTTTATAATGGATTGTGCACTTATTAAGTGCACAATGTATTTTAAATAGATTATGCACTTATTAAGTGCACAATCTCTCTTATCTTTTTACGGCTGGCATCTCTTTATCTTTATGTTTTCACTATTCACCTTCATACTCATTTCAATCCTCTCTTTAAAGGAAAAACCGATGGTCTCCCATTTTCATCTCTCTTAAAAATTCATATTTTAGTCCCCTACTTTGTCTTTGATGGTCTCCGCTGTTTGTATTTTTTGAAAAAAAGTTCGACGGCGGTGGCTGTTTGACGATCCAGAATTTGATTATTTTTTGGTCGGTTAAGTGGTATAAAAGTACTGAAAAAAAGATTAGTTTTACTCCATTAGTATTTGAAATTTAATTTTTTAATTATGTTAAAGGTGTGTTTTTTTATTTTTTTTTGCTGTATATTCAACATGAAAAAATGGATAGTAACGTGGTTGTATGTATGTGGTTATTTTTTAATTATGTTAAAGGTGTATTTTTGATAGATTTGAAGTTTGTATCTATTTAAAAGTGAAATTTTTGGATGCGGTTTATAAGGTTAGAATTGTTGTAGCGTAGATAATTTGTGGAAAATCTGAGGCAGCCAGATTGACAAAAACTCATGCTCTTAAAAGATTTGCTGTAAATTGGGGTTAAAGAGGAGAAAAATGGATTTTAACAAATTGATGCTAAACTTTTCATGAATTTTAGGTGTTTGAAAATAGTATTAAATTAAGAAGGAATTATCAATCAGTGTTGACTATCATTTTGCCTGTTTCTTTACTTCTATTTTAATATGTTAAGGAATTTTCATGAAAAATGCAAATGAATTCAAGAATGACAATCAGTCCATTATGTTTCAACTTTCAAAGATGGAAATACTAATGAATTCAACATTAACATCATCAATTTTGTCACCTTTCTTCATTTATCTTGATTGACCACAGTGGTAATGACATTTTAATATAATATACATACACGTTAATGGAATTTGGTGTGCAGATCTTTATAATGCAGTAGGCATTGCATCCTAGGTCCATTGATCGTTCATTACTTACATTACAAGATAGTCGTAGATCACAAAAATTGTGGGATGAACATATTGATTGTAATCAGGCTGCGAAACCAAAAATATGTGCCGCGTCCTGGACGTTTTTTGATAACCGCCCCTATCAGCGCATCATAGAGTATATTTTCAGGGTGGAGTTATGGGATGTTGTTAGGGTAGGAAAAATACAGCTTGACCATAAACTTATCACAGCTATGATTGAGCGGTGGAGGCCAGAGACGCACATTTTTCACCTACCCTTTGGAGAGGTCACTTTGACCTTGTAAGATGTTCAAGTTTTGTTTGGACTACGTGTTGAGAAAAATCCTGTGATATTTTTAAATCTAATACATCGTAATTCTGAATGGGCTATGATGTTACAAGTTCACACTAGATTCATTCCTGCACCGGATGATTTTACAGGGACTAGCCGTCTTAACATTGGTGTATTAATCGAGTATATTTGGCAGCAGGTACATCACCATCATATTACAGATGAGACTCCTGATGATAGGGTTCGGAGGCTAGATCGACTATATATGTTGTTGATTTTAGGAGCTATCCTATTCCCGAACACATCAGATAATTCATTGAGTTTACGGTTCTTGAATTTTGTTGTTGATCTCGACTCGACGGGGAACTACAGGTCGGGCAATGCTGTTCTAGCCTATCTTTACGGGTGTTTTTGTCAGATATCTATTGGTGGAATCATACTTGGAGGATTCCTACCTCTCCTCCAGGTATCGCACTTTATCTTATAATGTTAGTTTCAGTTCGATTGTTCGTTAGTTTAGTTAACGTTAACTAATATGTAACTTTTAGATATGGACTTGGGAGAGGGTCCTGCCCTTCCAATCGAGACCAGTTGATGATATTGATGAGGATGAGCCATTGATGCCATATGGTAGGAAGCGGACGCGAGGTAAAAGGCTTAAGCGCGATATAGAGGTACACCATGCCCTAGTCCCCATGAGAGATCAGCTTGATTATTTGACATCCAAGCAAGAATGTTTTCTTAATGTTCTATAATATTAAGTAATATTATTATGTATGGTGACGTGCGATGTCAGAATTTTAGTGTATTGCGTTGAGTTGTGATGGTACATATATTCATTATCGTGTTGCATGTGGCAATGTGAATATATATTTTACACTATTAAAACTTATATTTTACTCTACTAGAAGCTTGATTGCGAGTATGTGTTGGTAGGAGAGTAATTTAATAAGTTTATTAATTATCCGTGACATGGAGTGCTAAATAGATAACGTTAAATAGGATTTGTATTCTCTCTTTGTTTTTTTATGCTTACTTTAACATTGACTTTTTTTTGTTGATTCAGTTTATTTGGACACCTTATTGTGACATCCTCCATACTTTACCTCCTTGCTGCACATCTGGTTAGGAGATGTGGCGGATGCGAGTGCCAATGTTGTGCTTAGAATTTATAGAGTGGCACCCAGCAGACAGAGTTATGCGACAGTTCGAGCGTCCACAACACATTCCTGAGGATCCTCTATGGCAAGCTAACCATGCTAAGCATGATGATCGATCTCCAGTTGACCAGCAGTTTATTGCAGAGCATAACCAGGCTCTTAAAATGTGGAATAATTGGCAGCCTACAGTTGTGGAGTTACATCATGATGCCGACTTAGATGCCTATATGGGGTGGTATTTGAGACATGGTCGGTTGTAATTGGGCAACCCCACTGTCAGAGGTTCTAGGTACGTCGCCCTTGCTCCTTCACATGAGGCGATGCGTAGAGGCCTTAAGAAGCTGTATGACAAGGTTTTAGGATGGACGTTGAGTCCGAATCCGGTGACTAGAGAGCATGGAGCCGAGATTGCTAATGATATTAGAAGGACTTTTGACCAGGCAAATCAGGCATTTCAGGGGCCTGCAGTTCCTGACGAACACTATCAACAGTCACTCGGAATGCGTGGACGAGGAAAGTGAGAACGTGGACGTGGTGATGCAGTTGTGTGAATAAGTGATGACAGTGTATGTAAGTATACATGTCATGTATTCATTGGGTTGTTGACGAAAACATCGGGTCGAAGTAAGTATCTTTTTTTCTTTTGGTATATGGATGGATGAAGATATGAAAAACACATATAGCTTTTGACTTTGCAGGACAAATTTCATTAGGAATTTTCTTGTCGTAGGAGTTTTCTCATACTTCTTGTTTTAATCTTTTTAATCTTTTAAATTCCCAAGAAACTTCAATCCTTAACTTTTAACTTGATTTAATTAATTACAGAAACTTCTGATTCACATACTTCTTCATTTCAGATTGCAAAAGGTATTAACTGTTAAAGTTAATAATGATGTTGGATAGAGAAAAGCAGGCGATGAAACAATCGGAGCAGTGAACCAACCAACTGTGACTGTCTCAACGGAAAAGGAGGATAGCCTAGTGTTAAGAGTATTCCGCAGGTTTACCTCCTGCTTGGTTTCCTTGTACTCCACCCTCTACATTTTTTCTCCTATGGACTGTTGGAGATGTTTGTTAAAGACTCACGATATTCAACACTAAAGATTAATAGAATATCTTTGCAATTTCTAGTGAATGTTAGTAAACTTTATTTAGTTTATCCGTTTGTAGTGGCATTACTTTGTTTGGGTCATATATATCTCATATAAGACATCAAGTATAAATAAAACGTCAATAATTAATTTATCATTTTATATTTAATTTATCATCTTTATTAAATATTATTAATTATTTTATTCTTAGATGACTTATAATGATTAATTAGGAATGACATAGTAAAATAACGTTGAATTGTGCATTTATTAAAAAAAATACACAATTGTACAAAAAAGTAGATAGTACAAATAAATGAATTGTGCACTAAATAAGTGCACAATCCATAAAAAAATAGATTGTGCACTTATTTAGTGCACAATCTATTTATTAATAGATGACTAAAAACAATCTTTAAAAAGTGGCTCGTGAAACACAACCTATTAATAAATACATTGTGCTCTTATTAAGTGCACAATCCATTTTTTCACTTAAAAAATATATTGTGCAAATGCACAATTCATAAAAAATGGATTGTGCACTTATTAAAGGCATTGTGCACTTATTAAGTGCACAAATTTTATTTTGATTCTTTTTTTATATGGCATACATTGATTCTTTTTTTAGTTGTAGGGCATATTTTGGTTTCGAATTCTTACAAAACCGATCAACTATCGTTTTACAATACTTCATGGATTTTATTTTTTTTGTACCTATTGAACTCATTACAAAATTGATTTAATTAATTATTGTTACATCTCTATATTCAAAACAGTAAAATAGAAAATTGATGAAAAAAATCGATCTCACAAAAAATAGATAAAAAATTCAATCTCACAATTTGTTCATGTATTCATAAGAAAATTAATCCTCACTGTTATCTATGGATTAATTTCTCTCAGTATAGAACATAAATCTATTTAGTAAAAACGGTACTTCAATTTACAGATTAGCAACAAATTAAAGTAGTAGAGCAAATTAAAAAGAATGTAGAAAACATTTTTGAGGGGGACAAATAATTAAAATTTTCATATTTTGATGTCTAAAGTCTGAGGAAAGACGTCTGATTTACAAGCAACGAAAGGGTGAAATGAAAAAGTGAAACCTAAAAGGTACCTTTTTGATGCAATCCAAAAATTGTCTTTTCTCATTTCACATTCACATCATACCGCTCCCCCTCCGCCGGCCCCTCCGCCCCGTACCTTAAGAATGTTTTCCTTTAAATTTTTCATAGTGAACATAGGTCATGATCCAAAAATCTCTTTAAGTTGTGAGAGTACCTATCATTTTTCGTAGGCGAATTCCATTCATCTTACAAAATCATTTAAGACGAGTAAAAAAGAAGAAGCTTAATTAAAAATATTAACATAACAAAAATTCATATTTCAGGTTCAATGAAGTAAAACTACATGAAAATTTCAAGGTTTGATAATACCAATACAAGAAATATGAATAAACAAAATTTATCAATGTTTAGCAAAGAGAGGAAGAAGAAAATAGTGCAAGACAACAGTTTGATTATGCCATTAAGAGAAATCAATAACTGTCAATACAATGGATAATAGAGAATGAACAAATATTCTCCTTTATATACAGGTGTTATCCTACACCGCCTATCCAGTTGGACACTACTTCTATAACTAATCTGCTAAGCTAACAACTAATCTAATCTTCTAATTATTAGTTAGTTACATTCTTGCTACAGTAATAACTTACTGACTTTGCTAAGTCACAACTTCTATTTCATTGCTCCCTATTAAGTTGGCAGGTATAAACACATCTGAAACAACCAGCTTGAAAATCAAATACTCATGTTGTAACTTGAATGATCCCTTTGTCTTGATTTCTGTTCATTGTTCATGATTTCATAAGAATATTGGTTTGGTTAGTCCCTTTTAAACCTTCTCTCTGATAAAATAACAATCTATCTCTATGCATTTTATTCTTTTATAGTATACTAGATTTGCTACTATTTGGAAGATTGTCTTGCAATCACAAAAAAGCTCTACTGACATCTTCAATTCTTCTCTTAACTCTTTATACAACCCAATGATTCATACTATCTCTAAGACTGTAGAAGCATGCTTCTATACTCGTATCCTGTTGAGCTTCTTGAGATAATTGTTTGCTTTTATGACTTTTAAGAAATCAATGATTCATTATTTTTAATCAAGAAACATGTTAATGATCTCTTTGTGTTTGGGCATGCAACCCAATTTGCATCACAATATGTTGTTAATTTATTTTTATTTTTGCTACTCATCAAGATTTTTATAGCAGGTTTGTCTTTTTATGTACCTTACAATTTTTAAGGTTGCCTCCATATATGATCTCTTTGGTATTTGCATGAATTGACTTAATGTCTAAACTGCAAAACATATATCAAGTCTGGTTGAGATTAAGTAGAGCGATCTTCCAATCAACCTCTAGTATGATCCTATATACTCCAATATTGAATCATCTATAATTCTGGTTACTTCATCCAATTCTATAGTTGTCAACTTTATGTTAGTATTCATTTGTGCCAAGAAGGTTTTGCTCCAGTAAGACCTACCCCCTCCAATCATGTCCAAAGAATATTTTCTTTGATTCCTCAATATGCCTCTACTTGACCTGCTAAACTCAATTCCGAAGAAATAGTTTAAAGTTTCAAAAATATTTAATCTTTAAGTTATCATGTAATGCTTGCGTAGTTTTGTCAACATGGACCAGATCATTTCTAGTAACTAGCATGTCATCAACATATACTAAAATCATCACAATCTTCTCATTTTTTATTTTGATGAACAATGAATGATCCAAGCTAATTTGCAAGAAAATATTGCAAGTAAAACATCTTATAAGTTTCGCATTCCATTGTCTGCTGGCTTGTTTAATACCATAAAAGAATTTGACTAGCCTACAAACCAGACCTTGAGACCCTCATCCAGCTAGAAAATTCTTCAGTTAAAGACATATACATCTCATCAAAGAGGTCACCTTGAAGGAAGACAATATAAACACTTATTTTATGGATATTCCAACTTGAAGCAACAACTATATACAAAACACTTCACAACGTAACAATCTTCACAATAGGTGAAAAAGGTGTCTTGATAGTCAAGACCTTCTTTCTGATTATAGCCTTTGACAACTAACCTGAATTTATTCTTTTCCACTGGACCATTGTCCTGAAACTTAACTTTGTACACTTATTTGCAACCAATAAAAGTCTTACCATGGGGTAAAGGAACCAGTTTCCAAGTGTGGTTAGGCTCAAGTGCTTGAATATCCCCCTTCATAGCCGAAATTCATTTAGGGTCTGAGAAAGATTTAGCATAAGACTCAGGCTTAGTGACACAAGAAAAATAACTAATTAATAATGATAAGATGGTGAGAAAACACCATGACTCAACACTTGAGAGAGAGGATAAGGTATTTTATGTGAAGCTACATTAGAGACATAATATGTCATCTAAGTTGGTTATTTCTTTATCCTCCTGGATTGTCTTGTATTCAACTCTGCTAGTGCATTAGCAAGAACTGGTATTGGTAAGACAACATCAATAATAGGTATAGGAGTTGGTGTTGCAGGTTGATCTACAAATTGTTTTTTAGGCATCATAACAACATTATCAACAATCATATTCATATCTTCTGCTGACAGATGTACTTGAGAGGCTGAGATAAAAAAGATCATTGGAGAAATTTAAGAAAATAGGACTAGAGTAAGTAAAATTTCTAAAAATGAACGAGTAATCAAATTGTACAATATATAACCTTTGGTGACTGAAGAATAGCCCATGTGAACTGCAGTCATAGCGCTGGCCTCAAACTTACCACCTATAGGCAACCTGTTAGCATAACATAAACAACTCATAGTTCTGAGATGATTAAGAGAATTTTTGTGTCCATGAAAAATCTTAAAAGTTATTTTTCCTTTTAAGGCCATAGAAGGAATTCTATAGATCATGTTCTCAACTCCCAAAACATAGTGCCCCCGAAATTTCAATGAAATGGACCATTAAAACCTGATTGCCTTTGCAATCTTGATATACCTTTGTTCTCCCTCTGCAACTCCATTTTGTTATGGAGTGTAAACACAGGTCCTGTGTTGCATAATATCATTTGCAGAAATAAATCACCATATTTAATGTTCATAAACTTAGTCCCATTATCTGATCCGAATACCTTTATCTATTTATTAAATTGTGTTTTGACAAACTGAACATATATCACAAGAGTCTAAATCTTGTTTACATATAGTATGGTCAACATCAACAACTTCTGTATAACACTAATAGATGCATGTCCCATTCTCTATGCCATAGAAAAACATTTATTTTATTTCTTGTTGCTACCAATTCTCTGAGTATCTATAATTTATGGTTTCATATTGCTTTGTGTTTCATCAAGTAAAGTCCTTTTTTTCCCTATCAATTTTTAATACCTTCCCACTTGAGAGTCCCTGGAATAATGATGATAGGCAGATTTACACGCCTATATCAATATATTTTGCCCATATTTTAGCCTAGTTTTGAGAACAAATTATACATTTTATGCACTTTTAGTCCTTTTTCCTGTAAGAGAGCTAACGAACATGGTTAGTAAAGTTTCAGGTATAAATAATGAAAAATATAGCATTTTATGGCTAACTTGACGCAAAAGAAAGCTCACGAACGAAGGAGAAGGAAGTGGGACGCCTAAAGGACCAAAACTGCCGCATGGAAAATCTGTCCCGGGCTAAAACAGCAATTCTGAAGACTTTGGGGACTTACAGACACAAAGCTGGATTTTGACAATGATACATTAACCTAGTGAAATTAGGTTATGTATTTAATTATTTTATGTGGATTATGATAATGTTACCTTAACCTAGTACATTTGGGTTAAGGATTTCATTAGTCTAGTAGGATTTAGTTATTTATTTCATTAGCTTAGTAGGAGTAGGATATGGGTATTATAAATACCCTATCATGCTAGAGATTTTAGAACATCTTCTTAACTTCTCGTCTTACAATTCAATTTTATTACTCTACAATTCTTCTAATCTTTCCATTAATTCTATTTTTCTTCTTCTACTCTTCTATTCTTAAATTCCACAACAAGAGAATCGTTACTTGCTAAGGAATCACGCCTCACGCCTATCACTTGATCTACACGCCATTACTCAATATCGTGATATAATAACAATGTCAATCGTGATTTCCTTCGCATTCATGGGTAACTAAACTTCTCTGTTGGGGTTATGGAAGCCGTATGAGATACTATCTATTGTTGTGAGTTTGTGAGTTTGAGGCACGTATATTGCTTATATCATTATTCTCTTCATCTTAATCTACATTCTTTGCGGTTGCAAACGCAAGAATACGCCAGTCTAACATTTAACTTGTTTGAGAGAAAAGTTATTTGTCTGGAAAAGAGATAATGTCAAGGTAGTAGGACACCCTTTCCTATTAAAAAGCTAGTGCCGTAACTGGACTAACCTCTTGGAGAATTCGTACCGTTAGATACGCTTTAAGCTCGAGAGAGTTAAAGTGAAATAGTCCTTGTTTAGGTCGAGAGACGCTTGGATTTACCATCGACTACAATTCTCTATAAGCAATTGCATGACAGAATTCTACACACTCATAGCCAATAGAGACGTATACCTCAGAAGGTGGACATAACCCCAACGCTTCAATTCTCATTGTTTACAACTAACGTAACAATCTCTCTCTTTTTACTTTATTATTTTCAGCTTTTATTTACATTACTTGCAAGACAAGAATCCCCCCTTCTTACGAGACTTGCACCAAAAGTTTAGTAATTTTACTTACTTGTTGGCCAAGCTATTCCCTGTGGGATTGACACCCAACCCAGGTTGGGTTCTATATTTGCTAACGACCGCTTTACACTCAAACGAGAGTTGTAGATTGAGCGTTATCAAAAATTGGCGCCGTTGCCGGGGAATACAAGTGTCAATTAAGTTCGTAATAATTACTAGACCCTTTGGTCAAAGATTCTCGTACTTTTACTTTTACTTTTTGTTTACTGCAGGTTTTTGTTCAGTACATCAATGGATGCACAACGTGAAATACCATTCGATGATGATGATGATGATATTGATGGAGCTGGTGCCACTGGAGCCATTATTCTTCTACCATTAGCGCCCGGAGCCAAGTTCAACATCACAAGCACCATGATTCAGTTATTGCAACTCAAGGGATTGTTTGGTGGACTAGCAGGCGATGATCCGAATATGCATCTCATCAACTTTATTTCTACATGCAAGTCTTTTGACAATCCTGGTGTTGGTCAGAATGCAATTCGATTACGTCTATTTCCATTGTCTCTGTCTGGGGAGGCAACACTATGGTTGAATGGGCTGACTCCTGATTCTATTACAAATTGGAGGCAATTGAGAGACGTTTTCCTAGAAAGATTCTTTCCGCCATCCAAAAGAGCACAATTGAGAGATGAAATCAGCAACTTTCGTCAGCTTCCCACTGAAGCTCTTCATGAAACATGGGAGAGGTTCAAGACAAAGCTAGCGAGGTGTCCAAACCATCATATGACTAATGTTCACCTAATGGAGATACTATACAGAGCCTTGAATTCAATAACTAAACCAGTGGTGGATAATGTGGCTGGAGGATCATTTATGGACCTCACCTTTGGTCAAGCAAGCAATATGCTAGATCGCATGACGCAACAAAGTAGAGCTTGGCATACCAGGGATTCCGAGGTAGCAAGTCCCACTTTATCTATAGGCATGACTGCAGACCAAAGAAGAAGACAAGAAGAACGTGATCAAGATATGACGCACATGAAAACACAGATGGATCTTCTTACAAAGCATTTATTATCAGGGAAGACCGAAAAAGTGAAAGCTGTGGCGCTAAAAGGAAGAGACGAATCTGATTCGGAAGAAGAAGCCAACTACTTGAATAATCAGGGGGGTTTCCGAGGCAATACCCAAGGAAACCAAGATCGGAACTATTATGGTAAATCTGGAAACATGGACCAAGGTAGTTGGAAGAACAATAATGAAAAGAGTGGTTTGTACGTTCCCCCTGGTAGACGTGATACCACCACATCTAATTCTGGAATAATGGAAGACATGATGGCTAAATTATTGAAAGGAGTGGAAGCAACAAGCGCGGGAGTTACTGAAGTAATAAATGATTTGTCCTCTATGAAGCAATTAGTTGATTCTCATTCCACTTCAATCAAGCAAATAGAGCAGCAACTGAGCCAACTTTCAGCAGCACTCAATCAAAGAAAGGCTGGTACTTTACCTAGCGATACTGTGCAAAACCCAAGAAATGATGGGTCATGCACGGCCATCACTACCCGAAGTGGTAAGGTGCTGGAAACTTCATAAAAAGGCAAGTAAGTGGTTGACGAAGAAGCGGAAATTGATGATAAGGCGAAAGGGGAAGATGCCGCAGAAGTCGATCCTAACGTCCTTAACGTCACTCCTCACGACGTGCAGACTGGTAAAGCTGAAAAATAGAAGCAAGAGGAGAAGAAAGCCGTGGAGAGAACAATTCCATACCCACCACCACCTTTTCCCCAAAGATTGAAGAAGGTGGCGGATGATACGAAGTTCAGCAAATTCATGAATATGTTAAAGCAGCTGACCATTAATGTTCCATTAGTGGAGGCACTTAAAAAAATGCCTGGGTATGCGAAATTTATAAAGGACCTGTTGACAAAGAAACGGGCAGCAAGTTATGAGTTAGCGGATAATGTTCATCATTGTAGTGCAATCGCTACAAGGTCGCTAGTTCAAAAGAAGGCAGATCCTGGAGCTTTCACTATTCCCTGCACAATTGGATCGTTGAATTTTGCCAAGGCATTGTGCGATCTAGGAGCTAGCATCAATGTGATGCCACTATCCATCTACAAGAAGTTGGGGCTAGGAGATCCAACACCAACCAATATGAGGCTCGTGATGGCTGATAGGTCGGTAAAATGACCTGTGGGTATCTTGAATGATGTGTTGGTGAAGGTATCTTCATTTATCTTTCCTGTAGACTTCGTTATTCTGGATTGTAAGGTGGATTCTGACGTTTCCATAATATTGGGACGCCCCTTCCTCGCAACTGGAAGTGTGCTTATTGACATGAAAGATAATGAGCTTTTGTTTCGAATTAATGACGAAGTGGTCTGCTTTGATATATGCAAAGCCATGAAGCAGCCCAACGATATGAATGAGTTATCTGTAGCTGATGTTCATCATGAGGATATGAAAGCATTATCTATAGAGAAACAGCCTACTGTTGAGCCATTGTCTGCTGCGCCACTGAAAGTTGAGCATGAGGATAATGAAGATTATGAAGAACCTATGGGTGCTCTAACAGAAATAGAGTTTTATACTCCTAAGCAACCGGATTGTGATCTCAAGAATCAACCAACAGCGAAGACTCCCATTGACGAGACACCAACACTAGAATCGCAAGAGCTCCCCGATTATCTAAGGTATGTGTTCTTGGAAAGTAGAAATATACTTCCGGAGAGTGCAAGTGATTTAAGTGAACAACACGTAGAAGCTCTCATCTCTGCTCTGAAGAGATACATGAGAGCTATGGGTTGGACTATTGATGATATAATTGGTGACCCTCCGGGGAGACGTATGAGTCTTCTCGAAGAAGATTGCATGCCTACAAGTAAGCCTCATTATCGTCTAAATCCATTCAGAAAACGACCAACCATCTATCTCGACGAAGTCTAAGTACTCGAGGTAACTATGTCGAGCCACGACAATAAATAAGGCGCTAGATGGGAGGCAACCCATCGTTTATCATTTATCGTTTTTCATTTTTCATTTCGTTCAAGTATGTGTTTTGCTTTTGATAAATAAAAATCCAAAAATAAGAGTCGTGCCACGACCAAAACTAAGGCGCTTGGTGGGAGGCAACCCATCGTACTAATCGTTTTCATTTGTTTGAGAGAATATAGGTGCAAGAAGTAGTCAACGAGGAGATTGATTTCAATTGACGATTTGGACGCATTGTATGGTAAAGTTGGTAAGTTAGGAAGGGTGATGCATAAGGCTATGGATTGAGCCTTTCTCACGCCAAAATAGGCTTCGAGGAAGGCTAGGCCTTGGTAAAACTAGGCCACGAACGATGCACAACCTATCCTATAGCCTAAGGTCTCGGAATCTAGTGTGCTATACACTATGCGCCGCCTATTCCTAGGTATGCTTTTGACTATGCGCCGCCTATGCTATGGCATTTGGTCTCAGTATCTCATATGCCATAGACTATGCGGCGCATATGTCTACAAATGCCATAGACTATGCGGCGCATATGTCCCATTATGCTATAGACAATGCGCCGCATATGTCATATCTATGCCAAGCATTATGCGCCGCATATGTGGGATTTTTGTCTCCAAAACCGATTGTAAATGGGTCATAACCCGACCCATTCTCTTCCTATATAAAGGGGACTTAGTTTTACAACACATTGCAAAGTGACCTAAAGGTGCCGCATATTCATCCAAATCCTCTCAAAATTTTCTTTTTTGCTCTTCCAATTCACAAAACCACCTCCAAAAGCTTCAAGCAAGTAAGTACTCTCTTATTCTTCATTTATTTCTCGTAAGTACTACGTTGCTATGTCTATTATAAATTGCTACATATTGAAAGATTGTTGGTGAAGTTCATATGTTTGGAATGTTAATGCAAAATCATGTGAGTAAACGTATACGTTAGAATCATCTTGACTTGTTTCCGACTTGAATTTGGTTTTAATAGCATTGTTATACTATTTGCGGAATTGCTATAGTCTTGAACATTGTTTAAAATTGCTACTTGGATACTTACATGTTAGGCTATCCCGTTCATCGGGATAAGACTTATAGTGCCTGCCGACATAGGAGGTTGTGATTGTTGAAAGTAACTATATTATGTGGTAACCCCTATGTAGTAGTGTTGTTATATCTAACATGAAAGTAATGCAATGGCTGCAAGTAGTGATACATCACTGATTTTCTTGCCGGAATACAACTCCTAAAACGTATGTCGACGAAATCTGAGTAATCGACCACTTTCACTTTACTGATTTGTGTCAACAAAACTAAGTGTGGGGTGGTACCCCTACTGCTTGTGCATAGATTGTATCCATTGATATTGTGCTACCACTAACACTATTTCTAGTCTCAGGTACAATGGCACCTAAAGCGAGACAAGGCAAGGAGAAGGCTACCACCTCCCAAAAGGGCAAAAAGAGAAGTCGCAAGGACCAAGGAGAACCCTCCTCGCTGCAAATACCTCGAGTCACGCTTGGAATTAAGTGGGATACTTATGAGGAACTTCTAAGGATGAAGACTCTGATGATGATTCCAATGCAAGGGGTATGACCCCAGACATAGAGGATAAGTCCGACCAACCAGGTTCCTCGTATTTATTTTCCACTGAGGACAGTGTCCCGACTAAGTGTGGGGTGGTGGTATTGCATGCTATACTTCTCTATTCACATCTATGTTTGTTTGCTTTTGTTTCGTTTTGTTTTTTTAGTAGTTAAATTTTTTTTTAGCTTCGCATGAAATTATTTTGATAGGCAGCTTGAGATTATAACAAGAGTATGTGCTACAATTGTGACTATTGAGACGTTTAGGCTCTAGTTGTGACTCAATATGTGATATTGTGTGATTCAATTCCTTCACTTGTTGGGTCGAGAGTCTATATTACTTCCAATCAAGTCGACCATGTGCCTTGTGTGTGAGAGATAATAGTATATTCTATGTATGTGGCTGATGCTAGAACTTGCCTGGTATGTATGCAAAGCGAAAATAAGGAGTGTAAGTTTAGGATATGATTTAGGCATTTCTTTGGCAACCTATACATGTTTACCTTCAGTTTTACCTACCCATGGACATCATCCTAGTTAACCCTTTTGAGCCTTTAGCCTATTTCTTTGACAACCTTGTATGTAAGCCTAATCCATTTCTTTCAAGACCGTAATTTGATCCCAAAATTCCTAAGTGCTTTAAAGTGAAAAAGTCATGTGACAACATAAAAGGAAATTGGGTGAGTATAATGCTATAAATTGGAATGGTTCTTGAATGTGTTATGAAAAAGAAAAAAAAATGCTATCATAAGAGGTATGTTGTGAAAAGAAAAAGGAAAAGAAAGCTGAAAAGTGAGTTGTGCTTAAAATTGAAAAAAGAGGAGAACAAGGGTGGTAGAAAAAAAAAAGAAGAAAGGTTGAAAGAAAAAAGTGTCAATGATACAAAGTGATGTATTAAAGCGCTTAGGAACCTAGTCACTATTCTTGGCCAAAATAGTCCTACCCGTCCCTTAGCCTACATTACAACCATCAAAAGACCTACTTGATCCTAATCTTAACATTTCGACATTTAGTGGAGTACTACATTAAGGGCAAGCCTATGGTCATCAGTTGCTACATATGAACTCTTTGTGAGAGTGAGAGCAAGGACATTTTGATACCCATGTTTGAAAAATATGCTATATTTATGAGTGATTATGGGTACTATATTGTGAGACACACATGGTTGATGAGTTTTGGATAGTTGTATATGATTCCATGCACCTTAACGTTTGCATGCGAGTTGATCACCATCACGAGTCTACGCTAGAGGTTAAACTGTTTCTACTTATAATCGGAAAGCTACTCTTTGTTGATAATTGTTGTGCTTGTCTTGAAGAATGTTTTGTGTTGTTGCTGTAAAAACCCTAAGTTGATGTTTAGAAGGACATGGTATGTTGTTCGAGGACGAACAAAGCTCTAAGTGTGGGGTGTTGATGATAGGTGGATTTACACGCCTATATCAATATATTTTGCCCATATTTTAGCCTAGTTTTGAGAACAAATTATACATTTCATGCACTTTTAGTCCTTTTTCCTGTAAGAGAGCTAACGAACATAGTTAGTAAAGTTTCAGGTATAAATGATGCAAAATACAGTATTTTATGGCTAACTTGACGCAAAAGAAAGCTCACGAACGAAGGAGAAGGAAGTGGGATGCCTAAAGGACCAAAACTGCTGCATGGAAAATCTGCCCCAGGCTAAAACAACAATTCTGAAGACTTTGGGGACTTACAGACACAAAGCTGGATTTTGACAATGATACATTAACCTAGTGCAATTAGGTTATGTATTTCATTATTTTATGTGGATTATGATAATGTTACCTTAACCTAGTACATTTGGGTTAAGGATTTCATTAGTCTAGTAGGATTTGGTTATTTATTTCATTAGCTTAGTAGGAGTAGGATATGGGTATTATAAATACCCTATCATGCTAGAGATTTTAGAACATCTTCTTAACTTCTCGTCTTACAATTCAATTCTATTACTCTACAATTCTTCTAATCTTTCCATTAATTCTATTTTTTTTCTTCTACTCTTCTATTCTTAAATTCCACAACAAGAGAATCGTTACTTGCTAAGGAATCACGCCTCACGCCTATCACTTGATCTACACGCCATTACTCAATATCGTGATATAATAACAATGTCAATCGTGATTTCCTTCGCATTCATGGGTAACTAAACTTCTCTGTTGGGGTTATGGAAGCCGTATGAGATACTATCTATTGCTGTGAGTTTGTGAGTTCGAGGCACGTATATTTCTTATATCATTATTCTCTTCATCTTAATCTACATTCTTTGCGGTTGCAAACGCAAGAATACGCCAGTCTAACATTTAACTTGTTCGAGAGAAAAGTTATTTGTCTGGAAAAGAGATAATGTCAAGGTAGTAGGACACCCTTTCCTATTAAAAAGCTAGTGCCGTAACTGGACTAACCTCTTGGAGAATTCGTACCGTTAGATACGCTTTAAGCTCGAGAGAGTTAAAGTGAAATAGTCCTTGTTTAGGTCGAGAGACGCTTGGATTTACCATCGACTACAATTCTCTATAAGCAATTGCATGACAGAATTCTACACACTCATAGCCAATAGAGACGTATACCTCAGAAGGTGGACATAACCCCAACACTTCAATTCTCATTGTTTACAACCAACGTAACAATCTCTCTCTTTTTACTTTATTATTTTTAGCTTTTGTTTACATTACTTTCAAGACAAGAATCCCCCCTTCTTACGAGACTTGCACCAAAAGTTTAGTAATTTTACTTACTTGTTGGCCAAGCTATTCCCTGTGGGATCGACACCCAACCCAGGTTGGGTTCTATATTTGCTAACGACCGTTTTACACTCAAACGAGAGCTGTAGATTGAGCGTTATCAAATACACAGTAATCACGAAAGAAGTTGATTGGACAATTCAACTCCCTAGTGATCCTGGATACTGACATCAGGTTATATACCTAAAGTCAGGTATATACAACACATTGTGAATGTTATGACCATCCAATACTCCACATCTACCAATGTGAGAAACATTAACTACTTCTCTATTAGGCAATGTAATTTCATATCATTAATAATAACTTGTTCTTTATACAACAGTTCTTTACTAGAGGTCATGTGATTTGTGGCCCTTGTATCTACTATTAACTGTATTTTGTCTTTATTTACACAAGATGCAGAGACAATACCGATATTGGTATCTTCTGACACATGAGAAGCAAGAACGTTACCTTTCATATTCTCAAGTTCTAGTAATGAAATCTTGCTCATACTGGATGAACTCTATCCCATGCACCTTCTCTAAAAACTACTTCATTTTATTATACTGTTAAGGGTTATCAATCAGTTTTAGCAACTTATCATACTTGCTTTGGTCATGTATACCTTTGTAACTCTCATCTGCATCTGTTTTCCCTTTTATAGGTGGATTAACATTTTCTGAGACTCTAAATATCTTTCTTTACTTTGTAGTCCTTTTCCTTAACATCATATCCCCTCATATTAGAATCTTTGTTTCTCATATCGGCATCTCTCATTTTGTAGCTCTTATTGATTTCAGACATCTTTATAAGCTTATAGTCTTGAGAATACCCTACAATTGAAAATAATCTCCATATTGTGTCCTGTTAGCTTACGATAATAACATCTGGAGTTTCAATGAGGATTCAAATTTTTCTTAGGTTTATGAAAAATGTTATTCCTATTACTCATCAATCTAGTCATTTTTGCAAACTCAGCTGGTGCAGCTGTATGAACTATAGCTCGTTGAATTTCCCTTTCAGTCACCATCGAGTAAGCTTGATTGACTGATGGACAGAGACTAACATCAGAATTTGACCACAAGATTGCTCATACGACTCGTTGAGCACCATTAGAAACTGTATTAGTTTCTTTCACTTTATGAATTTCATAAAAGCTTGAGATTTTTCAAAATTACAACAGGGAATGGGGTTAGACAATCAAAATCAACTCATAGTAAACGCAATCTATTGAAATACTCAACCATACTGCTCGTACCTTGAGTAGTGATTGCAATTTATCAATGTAACTGGAAAATTTGCAATCCATCAACTTTATCAAACCATTCTTTTAGATCATTCCACACAAATTTTCATCAGATGAGTACACAATGCCACTTAGCAGCTCCTTAGAAAAGCAATTCATGATTCATAATAAAACTATTACATTGTAATGTTCTTGTAAATCAGCCAAATTTGGGCCAAAATTGCGCCTTCCTGCGTGTGTCATTGATGAATTTCAACTTTTTCTCCCAAGTATGTCAATTTGCATCGATCAACTGATGATTATGACTAAGTTTCTCTGGCAATTCGTTATCTACTGTTCCCACTATGGTTGTTCTTCAATTTCGTTTCTAACCAGCTTGATTAAATCATATTAATGGCCGATGACTATAATATCATGTGAGTGAATAGATTTTATAAAAGTTGAGCTAGGAGAGGAAGAAGAAACTAGTGCAAGACAATAGTTTGATTATGACATTAAGAAAAATCAATAACTGTCAGTACAATGAATAGTAGAGAGTGAGAAACTTTTGTCCCTTTTAACAAGTGTTATCCTACACCACCTATACAACCGTACACTACTTCTACAACTAATCTATTAAACTAACAACTAATGTAATCATTTAATTATTAGTTAGTTATGTTCTTGCTACAGTAATAACTAACACTGACTTTGCTAAGTCACGACTCCTATTTCATTAAGAACATCTAAGATTTCAATACGAGACCAGAAAATCTATAAGTACATGACTCAGTTATACTTTTATGTTGGAAAAAAAATGTAGAGAACATTTTTTAGGGGAAAAAATTCAGATTTTAATATTTTGATGTCTAAAATTCAAGGTAGGACATCTGATTTTACGGACAATGAAAGGGTGAAATAAAAAAGGACAATCAAAAAGGTATCTTTTTGGTGCAATCCAAAAGATGTTTTTTCTCATTTCACATTCAGATTTTAAATCACTCCCCACCCCGCCCCTCAAGTATGTTTTTCATTGAACTTTTCATAGTGAACATATGTCATGATTAAGAAATCTCTTTAAATTGTGAGAGCACCAATCATTTTTTATTGGTGGGCCTCATTCATCTCACAAAATCATTTAAGGCGAGTAAAATAACGGGAGCTTAGTTAAAAATATTAACATAACAAAAATTCATATTCCAGGCTAATGAAAAAAAAAAACATCAAAATCTGGTGATGTCAATACAAGAACATCTAAGATTTTAATAAAAGATCAAAAAATCTGTAAGTTGTCTAGAAAAATACTAGAGAAGATGAAGGTCAGTGTTACATAAAGATTTGGGATGATAGAACTGAGGGTTGTGGGGTGGGACACTCATGGAATAGAAACTCACCATCCTACGAGAGGATCTATTATTTATTTACCCAACTCCTTATCTAGCAAACAACAGTCATCCATTGCGAGAGAGATCCCATTTCGAATAGCTTGTTTTATCCCACCTAATGACTTGACTAGGACATTCTTATGGAGGTAAAGGTGAGATGTGTAGGTGGTGTGAAGAGTTCATGCTAGTTTCCCTCCAACTTTGGGATTTGATCCCAAACAGACTTAAACAACAAGAAACTAAATAGTAAAGTACGTGAAAGAGAGTAAAATATACAATAATTTTACGTGAAAATTTCCTGCTCAAGGGAGAAAAACCACGACCCACCTCTAGGATTTCTAAGCTCCACTAATATTCAAGCAACTTGAATACAACTCCATTACATCAAGAATTAACCTTCTAATCTTTCTTCTCCTAGTAATACCTCTATTACAAAGAGAAACTTGCAGTAACTCTACTACACCACTATCTAGCTAACTATATCTGAGTTAAAACTAACTCTAACTTTAATATCACCTAACTCTAGATGAAAATAAGGAGTTTGAAGCAAAACACCGATGTTGACACCCAATTTTGGCTTGCCTTTTTTTCTTTAATTACTTTTTCGATGCTTCTTGTCCCTAAATAATTTTTAAAAATTAAATAAAAAATAAGATTGGTATTTTTTATCTCTATTTCTATAATTTTTTAAATAATAAAGTGAATCTATTTTTTTATCATATTACACAATATTTTTATATAATTAAGTATTTTAACATCAAAATCATAAAATACATTTTGATACTCGCATTCGCATTTTTTTAGGCGATATTGTGACTATATATATATTTTGTTATATAAAATAAATATTTTATATTTTATTCTTATTCTTACATATATTTTATTATATTCTTATTTTTACACACACACACACACACACATATATATATATATATATTGTTAATATTAAAACACAAAAAGATATCAAATTGGACGCTTATACAAATTATGTCTGTAATTTGTATACGTTAAACTAAAAATAATTTTAGGACAGCAAGAACAACAACAACAACAACAAACCCAGTGTATTCCCATAAAGTGGGGTCTGGGGAGGGTAAAATGTACGCAGTCCATACCGCTACCTCCAAAGAAGTAGAGAGGTTGTTTCCGATAGACCCCTGACTCCAGGTAGTGAATAGTAACCAAAGCATAGTGAAGCATGATGGATGGCATAATATAAAAAGGAATAAGACATACTAAAATAAAAATAAAATAAAGTATAAATCCGAGCAATACTAAATAAGATAAATAGGCGCAATAAATAAGAGATAAGCGATAGGGCATCCAGAATACGACACCCTCCTAGTAGTAACAAACATTCACAAACCAGGGACACCTGGGCCCTCCTGACTAGTGGCTCCTACCTACTTGCTACAACTCACGCACTCATCCTAGCCATCTACCCTTATCCGCAACCTCCACGCCTTTCTATCTAGGGTCATGTACTCGGTAAGCTGCAGCTGTTGCATATCATGTCTAATCACTTCCCTACAGTACTTCTTCGGTCTACCTCTCCTCCTCCTGAAACCCTCCAACACTATCCTCTCATACCTGCGGACTGGGGCATCCATACCCCTCCTCATCACATGCCCAAACCATCTCAACCTTCCTTCCCGTATTTTATCCTCCACGGAAGCCACTCCCACCTTCTCTCGGACTGTCTTATTCCTAACTCTATCCCCTCTAGTAAGACCACACATCCAACACAACATTCTCATTTTCGCCACCTTCATTTTTTGAATGTGGGAGTTCTTGACTGGCCAACACTCTGCTCCATATAGCATAGCTGGACGGACTGTCACTTTGTAGAATTTGCATTTAAGCTTAAGTGGGACCTTCTTATCGCACAAAACTCCCGAGGCGAGCCTCCACTTCATCCAACCTTCTCCAATACAGTTAGCGACATCATCATCAATCTCGCCATTCTCCTGAATCGTAGACCCAAGATACTTAAAACTATCCCTCTTACAAACATCCTGGGAATCCAACCTCACGACCACATCTTCCTCTTGCGTTAAGTCACTAAACTTGCATTCCATATACTCTGTCTTGGACCTACTCAACCTGAACCCCTTAGATTCCAGAGTTTGCCTCTAAACCTCCAATTTTTTATTCACACCTCTCCGCGTCTCATTAATCAACACTACATCGTCTGCAAATAACATACACCACGGTATCAACCCTTGGATACTTTGCGTCAACACGTCCATCACCAAAGCAAACAAAAATGAACTAAGATTCGAACCCTGATGCAACCCTTTCATGACGGAAAAATATTTTGAGTCCCTCTCGCCGTTCTCACCCGAGTCTTTCCTCCATCGTACATGTCCTTAATAGCTATGATGTACGCTATTGGGATCCCTTTTGCCTCTAAGCATCTCCAAAGAACCTCCCTAGGGACTTTGTCATACGCCTTCTCCAAGTCGATGAACACCATGTACAAATCCCTCTTCCTTTCCCTATACTGTTCCACCAATCTCCTCACCAGGTGGATTGCCTCCGTTGTCGAGCGACCATGCATAATACCAAACTGATTCTCCAAAATGGACACGATCTTCCCCAATCTCTGCTTAACCACCCTCTCCCAAATCTTCATAGTATGACTCAATAGTTTGATATCCCTGTAGTTGGTGCAACTCTGAATGTCACCCTTGTTTTTGTATAACGGAATCATTGTACTTCACCTCCAAGCCTCGGGCATTCTCGCCGTCTTGAAAATGCTGTTAAACAAAATAGTTAACCACCTTAAACCTGCCCTACTTATAAACTTCCAAAAATCCACCAGAATCTCATCAGGCCCCATCGCCTTTCCCCTCCGCATTGTGCAAATAGCTTCTCTGACCTCCTCAACTGTAAAACATCTAGAATATTTGAAATCACGTCTCTCCTTCGAGTGCTCCAGCTCCCCTAACTCAATGTCTCTGTCCCCCTCCTCGTTCAAAAGCCTATGAAAATACTCCTGCCATCTCTTCGTAATGTGGGCATCCTCCACCAATACTCTACCATCCTCCCCCTTAATGCATTTCACTTGGTCGAGGTCTCGGCCCTTCCGCTCCCTAGCCTTAGCAAGACTAAACAACCTCTTTTCCCCGTTTTTCTCCTCTAGTCCTGCATATAAGCTCTTAAACGCTGCAGTCTTAGCCGTTGTAACTGCAAGCTTAGCCTCCTTTCTTGCAACTTTGTAGACCTCTTTATTCCCCCTCTTCTCCTCTGCATATTTACTCTCAATCAACTTAGCATACGCCCCCTTCTTAACCTCAACTTTCTTCTTAACTTTTTCATTCCACCACCAGTCCCCCTTATGACGTCCTGCCCAACCCCTCGAAACTCCTAACACTTCTCTAGCCGTCTCCGTGATACAGTTGGCAGCCTTATCCCATATAGCATCCACTTCCCCCTACAGTCCCACACCCCTAATCCCGCAACTTTCTCCTCTATCACCAGCGCACTTTCAGGCGTCAAGCCACCCCACCTAATTCTAGGCCGACCCTCCCCAACCCTTTTCTTCTTGCTCTTCTTCAAAAACAAGTCCATCACCAGAAACATGTGCTGAGTCGAAAGATGCTTGTTCGGAATGACTTTGCAGTCCTTACATAAAACCCTATCCTCTTTCCTTAGCAGCAAAAAGTCAATCTGGGTCTTGGCTACCACACTACGGAAGGTAATCAGGTGATCCTCCTTCTTCTGAAAGCTCGAGTTCACCACCACTACCCCAAAGGCCCTCACAAAATCCAACTGAGACTCTCACTCATCGTTTCTATCACCGAAACCAAATCCCTTATGCACCTCATCGTAGCCTCCCGGCAGAACCCTAATGTGTCCATTAAAGTCCCCCGCTATGACAATCTTCTCCGAACTAAGCACGCTTCTCACCACCTCGTCCAAAGCCTCCCAAAACCTTGCTTTCACCTTCTCTCCCAACCCACCTGCGGTGCATAAATACTACACACATACAGCGTAGACCCTCTAAAGACTAAATTTATCGTCATCATCCTATCACTAACCCTCTTAACCTCCACCACCTGCTCTCTAAGCTTCTCATCCACTAAGATCCCCACACCATTCCGATGCTTGTTACTCCCCGAGTACCACATCTTAAACCCATCCACATCTCTAGCCTTAGTCCCTACCCACTTAGTCTCTTAGACACATACAATATTAATCTTCCTCCTCTTAAGAATCTTCACCAGCTCTATTGACTTACCCTGAAGGGTCCCTATATTCCAAGACCTCACCCTCAACCTATCTACTCTCGCCTCTCTCCTCCCTTTACCACCTCTCACCGTACCAGCCCTAACATCCAAAATATCATCCGACCTATACCCCACACCCACCCCTGTCCTCTTCTCTTCACCCTCACCTAAAACCGCCCCCGAACCCAACCCCCTCGAACATGACCCTATTCCACCATCAACCTCTACAGCCACCAACTAAAAATTGAAATAAGTCTAAACGAAAGCCCCAACCGATAGGACGATAAACAAGATAAACAAAATAATAGAAAAGCAGTATACAAAGAGTAGGCATGCATAAAAAGCCCTAATCGGCCTAGCAGCTACAACAACACCACAAAAACTACCAATAAGTGAAAAACAAGACAATCACAACTATACTCACAATAAACAAAATAATACCCACGAAACGGGAAAAATAATAACTAGTAAAAGTATCCAAATATCAAAGTTTAGATGTCACCGGGTAGTTCTACGTACTGAAGGTACCATTCATTTTGATTTCAGAATTGATTGCTGAAAATCGAGTTGTCGGAAAACTGCCACCGGAAACATTATCGATTTTCGCTGTTGCTGGAGCATTTACTGGTGATACATGATCTGTGTTCTGGTGACCTTTGCTGGAGTCTAACTGGTGGGAACCCTAGTCCCGCCGACAATGTCAGTGGCTAGATGACAAAAAAGAGGGGGGAAGATAGAGAAATAGCTCAGGAGAGCTGAAGAGAAAGAGAAAGAGAGCGAGAGGAAGAACTCGAGGGAGAGAGACAAAGAGGGAACCTTACCTGGGCCGGCGCCGGCCGAACGGTCGGAGAAGAAGACCGTTAGGTGAACTTTCGTAGAAGAACGTTAGTAGAAGAACGTTAGTAGAAGAGAGGGGGAAGAGAGAGAGAGAGAGAGAGAAAGAGAAAGAGAAGAGGATTTCTAGTTATCAAATCAACAATTAAAATAATCAGTAGGATAGAAAGAAGCATCGATAAATTTAATTTCAGTAGAAAAAGAGTATTCAGGTTAACAATAATTCAACTTCAACTTATTTATTTCATCCGAACCTAGCTCTTTATTTATAAATTTCAAACAAGAGGCTCAAAAATTAGTCCAAAATCTAGTCCAATATCCATGTCTGCTTCATCAGTCCACTGCGCGTGATATTCGCCAATCAAAAAGTGATGTTATTCTAAATTTTTCATGGTTGTCTATGTTCACATTAGTGATGTCCTTGTCCGACTTTAAATCTTCACAAAGGAGGTGTCCTTTTTTTACGTTACCCTTTCCCCTTAATCGACATGTTTACATAATACCACATATGTTTTCTTTATGTTTAGCTTCATGTTAAGTAGTCGGAAAAAGAGGTCATAGTTCTTGGAGGGTTCGGAATATGTCGTCTGATACCATCACTGGATTTTTGTTGTTAGTTATTACCTCCGGATCGCATTCATGAATGTGGGTTTTTCGTTTTATCAAATTCTATGCTGATTTTGGAGATTTTTGGGCTTAGCAATTTTATGGTTAGCTGGCTAATGGTTTGTTTTTTTTACTCAATTTCACATTGGTCTTGAAGAGTACCCTATATTTTGGACTTATCAGTTCTGTGCCTAATTTATTTCACTTCTAATTTGAAACCACAAAGGATTGCATTTTTATATGGGTTTTTTTTTATTTCAATTCCATGTTGGTTTATGAGATCCCTGACTCACGGATTTTAGCGAAGGGACTTGGTAGATTTAAACTTTGCTTCGAATTCGGTACATGAATTTTCTGTTTCTCATCCTTTTAATTATCTTCACATCTGTATAGTTATAGGGAGTGAAAGGATTTGTGTCTGCGATATACAAATTGGTCTTTGCCAAAGTGTATGGTATCTGCATAATTGATTTCTTTGGTAAAAAGACTTAGAGATCCCATGTCCTCTGTTTCTTTTGTTATGTCTACAATGGCTGGTTGTTTTCTACCCATGCATTAAAAATAATAAGCAAGTAATATTTCTAAGTCATAATTTATTAAATAAAAAAAACAGCCCTGTGAATTCTTGTATGAATCCTTTTACATGATATAACCTTTCTTTCATCAGAAGAAGAACAACAGCAGACTAGAGGTGTGCATCGGTCGGTTCGGTTCGGTTTTATATGTTATTGGTTCGGTTTATCGGTTTTCGATTTTTAACTATGTAAAACCAAAAACCAACCAATAAGATATTTTCTTATCGGTTTTTGGTTTATCGGTTTTTGATCATTAACGGTTCGGTTTTCGGTTTAACCAATAAGAAAATACTCATAAAATTGAAATAGTAACAACTAACATAAAAAAATAAAATCTTAATTACCGTCAAAATTCTATGCAATGCATTTTAGTTTACAAGAATGTTCAGACTTGAATTAAATATTAGTTCGGGAAAAAATTGAATCCTAATTGTTGGAAGCTACTAAATGCTTCAAGCTTTCCAATACGATAATGCTTATGCTTTATATTGTGTCTTTGTTGCCCTGAATAGGTTAATACTTTGTGAATTACAGAACTGTGAATAAGTAGTGTATATAACACACACACACACACACACACACATATATATATATATATTACATAAATAGGGGAAAAATAGTAACTTGGTGTATTCTTATTGGGTTATCGGTTTAACCGATAACCCAATAAGCTAAAACCAAAACTGAACCGTTTACCCAATAAATTTTTTTATAAAATCAATAAGAAAACGTTAACCCAATAACCCAACACCAATAACCCAATAGTATTTTTATCGGTTCGGTTTATCGGTCGGTTCGGTTTTTGCACATCCCTACAGCAGACCCAGTATATTCTCACAAAGTGAGATCTGGGGAGGGTAAAATGTACGCAGTCCATACCACTACCTCCGAGAAAGTAGAGAAGTTGTTTCCGATAGAACTTCGGCTCAAGATACAAAAGAATATACCTAGGTTGTAATGAGACATGAAAAAGGATGTTTAGTATAACAGAGATAAGAAATAATAACCCTAAGTATCAGAGAAATAGGAAATAAAAGGAATACGAACAATACAGAATAGGGGAAATAGGGGAACAGAAAACGGATACCCATGTTATAGTAACATGCACTCACAAACCTAATACACCCACCACACCCAAACTCTCCTAACACCTAGCCACAACCTACATATTCACACTAGCTGTCTACTCTAATCCGCGCCCTCCACACCTTCCTGTCTAGAGTCATGTCCTCAGTAATCTAAAGTAGTTCTATGTCATGCCTAATCACCTCCCTTCAATATTTCTTTGGCCTACCTCTACTCCTCCTGAATCCATCCAAAGCTAGCCTCTCACACCTCCGAACTGGGGCATCCGTGCCCCTCCTCATCACATGCTCAAACCATCTCAATCTTCCTTCTCACATCTTGTCCTCCACCGAGGCTACTCATACCTTCTCCCGAATAACCTCATTCCTAACTTTATTCCCTATAGTAAGGCCACACATCCAACACAACATTGTCATTTTCGTCACCTTTAATCTTTGAATATGAGAGTTCTTGACTGGCCAACACTCCGCTCCATACAACATGGCCGGACGGACTACCACTCTGTAGAATTTGTCTTTAAGCTTAAGGGGCACCTTTTTATCACACAACACTCTCGAGGCGAGCCTCCACTTCATCCAGCCTGCTCCAATATGTTTAGAGACATCCTCATCAATCTCGCCATTTTCCAGAATCATAGACCCCAGATACTTAAAACTATCCTTCTTACAAACGTCTTGAGAATCCAACCTCACCACCACACCGTCCTCCTGAATCGAGTCACTAAACTTGTATTCTAAGTACTCGGTCTTGGACCTACTCAACCTGAACCCCTTAGATTCTAGGGTTTGCCTCCAAACCTCCAATTTCTCATTCACCCCCCCTTCCCGCGTCTCATTAATCAACACTACATCATTCGCAAATAACATACACCAAGGCACCTTACCTTAAATACTCCGCATTAACACGTCCATCACCAGCACAAAAAGGAACGGGCTAAGAGTCGATCCCTAATGCAAACCTGTCTCGACCAAAAAATGCCCTGAGTCTCCTCCCGCCGTCCTCACCCGAGTCTTTCCTCCATCGTACATGTCCTTAATAGCTCTGATGTACGCCACCGGAACTCCTCTCACCCCTAAGCATCTCCAAAGGACCTCCCTGGGGACTTTGTCGTACGCCTTCTCCAGATCGATGAACGTCATGTACAAATACCTCTTTTTTTTCCTATACTGCTCCACCAATCTTCTCACCAGGTGGATTGCCTCTGTCGTCGAGCAACCAGGCATAAAACCAAACTGATTCTCCAAAATGAACACTACCCTCCTCAATCTCCACTCAACCACCCTTTCCCAAATCTTTATAGTGTGACTCAACAGCTTAATACCCCTATAGTTGTTGCAACTCTGAACGTCACCCTTGTTTTTATATAATGGAATCATCGTACTCCATCTCCAAGCCTCAGGCATTTTTGCAGTCTTAAAAATGGCATTGAATAAATCAGTCAACCACCTTAAGCCTGCCCCACCAGCATACTTCCAAATTGGAATCCACCGAAATCTCGTCAGGCCCCGTCGCCCTACCTTTCCGCATCCTACGAATAGCCTCTCTGACCTCTTCTACCTTAAAACATCTATAGTAACCGAAATCACGGCTCTCCTCCGAGCGCTCCAACTCCCCTAACACAATGCCTCTGTTCCCCTCCTCATTTAAAAGTCTATGAAAATACTCCTGCCATCTCTTTTTAATGTGACCATCTTCCACCAAAACTGTACCGTCCTCCCCATTAATGCACTTCACTTGATCGAGGTCACACCCCTTCCTCTCCCTAGCCTTATCAAGCCTATACAACCTATTTCCCCCCTTTTTCTCCTCTAACCCCGCATACAAGCTCTCAAACGCTGCTGTCTTAGCAGCTGTAACCGCTAACTTAACCTCTTTCCTTGCAACTTTGTACACCTCTCTATTCACCTGCTTCTCCTCTTCATCTTTACTCTCAATCAACTTAACATACGTTCCTTCTTAATCTCCACTTTCTTCTTAACTTCTTCATTCCACCACCAGTCCCCCTTATGTCGTCCTGCCCGACCCCTCATCAGAAGAACAATAAGTATATTTTATTACATTACTTTTGGTTCTAATGGGGGTTTGATGGATTTTGAAATTTAATTTCGTCTAAACATTGAATATTGGATTTGAAGATATAAAGAAAAGTTCTGAATCTATGTCCTCACTCATCCCTTTTTCTTAGACAAAGCAAGTTTGATTTGTCTACTTGATTGCTTTGTTCCCTGTTAAGATATAAAGCCTTTATCCTTTGCTCCCCTTTTTCACAATTCAATATAAAATCAAGGTTATGCATTTACACACTATGTGGTATTTAAAGTTCAAGTATCATGTGTTTAGGTGGCATATATTTGCTTTAGTTTATATTCTTTCATGACTAATTAGTTTGGTTCATAATTCTTTTTTTTTTGTTACATGTGATCTCGGGAGTTGGAGTTTCACAACGGAATTCGTTTTGACCCAAGCTTCGGGTCAACCGTCACTAGGATTGCAGAGCCTCGAAGTCTCACAAATTAGGAGTCTAAACTCCTAACGGAATTTAATATTCCTTATCTCTCTTAGATTTAATTTATCTTTATCGCATTGAGATTTTTTTAGTAACTAACTCTTGTTGTCTATTTTGTTTAAGGTAGCTTTATTTTATTGTCAATTTATGTTGCTATGTGATTTGTAGGTCCTTTATGGTTTTAGCATCTTGACTTTCGTTAATATCACCCGATCACTGCTAAGATATAAAATATATTGTGTCATATTTGAACTATTCTTTTGAAAAATTTGTCATCATTTTCTAAATAAAATTGGCATAGTAAACACCACGTTTCTCCCAAGGGATACAACAATAAAATGATAAAAATTATCAAAATTTCAGATTTTTCCAGAGAGTTTATTCACCATTTTTAACCTTTTTTTAGTACATAATTTTAACATTCAAGCTATACTTTATATTTTTAACGTTCATTCGGATATTCAGATTCTCGAAAGATTAGAAAATGTGAGGTATATATATTCTTTCGCTATTACGTACAAGGTATATCGTATTACTTTCATGACAACTATTTTATATCATATCTATTTTTACCATTATTATTTATACCATGATATTTGTTACATGTTTCAATTATTATTATTGTTATTATTATTATTATTATTATTATTATTATTATAATCGTTATTAATATTATTATTATTACCATTATTATTATTATTATCTCAATTTTATTACACCTATGTATTATATTATCACATCTACTTCTTGCTTATTTCTAATCTAAATCTATTTTAGTTTCATAAAATCAAGTAAAATTTTACATCTTTCGTACTTTCAAATATATTCATATTCACATTTGTCTTAATTAATCCACACTTTAAACTATTTTTACAAAGTGTATTCACCTATTCAACTTTATAAATGTAAAGGTAATAAAGTTTTCCCTTTTCATAAAAAACAATAACTATTTTTATCTTAAAATGTTCATGTAATATATGTATATATTCGATGATTGCATTACTTCCTTGTACATGGTAGCGTCACGTTTATCGTACCTTAAGTTTTTCCTTTTTAAAAGATAACAAATAAAAAATAACAATAATTTGTTTTTTTCATATCGCCATTTTAAGCAAATAACAAAATAAATTTTTTCTAATATTTTCCTAAACTAAGTGTAAGAATTATCTTCGGATAGGCCCTGAGGGATGCCTAACATCTTCCCCTTGGGTAACCAAAATCCTTACTCAGAATCTCTAAATATTTTTGAAAAATCAAAACCGAGTTTTACACAATAAAAAATGGTATTTTCCTAATTTTCTTAAAAAGTTAGGTGGCGACTCTAAAAATGATTTTCAAATCCCAAGAGTTATTAAACGCCGCCATACGTTGTGTGGTGTTTCGACCAGTTCGAAATAGGGCGCGACAACCGACACCTACTTATAACAATAACAACAGCAGGCAACATATGTAAGCACAATATAAAGACTCAAATATAACAAGAATATGAAATACAATTTTTGTGAGCGATCAGTTCCCTGTTGCAAATGAGAATTTGATTCAATAGCCTTAAGAGAGATTTTGGTGTGAGTATTTGGAAGCTTGATTTTCTTGTTATGAAAATTGAGTAAAATATATATATATTAAATTCTTGTCTCATATATATATTACTCATCTTCCCCAACAAAAAAATCAAGCTTCCAAATACTCACAACAACGCACCCTTAGTGCTCCTTGCTTTTTTTTTTTTGTATTCTCATTCATATTGATTTAATTTACAAATTTGTTCAACTTGTAATGCCATTCCTCATCCCCCACCCTACCCTACCCTACCCATCCCCCCCTTACCCCTAAATATAAAAATCAACAACAAAGCACTTTCTCTCATTTTTTTTATTATCATATAAAAGAACAACAATAAAGCACAATATACAATGTCGAGTTTGGGACATATTTTCCAAATCTTATCCCAAACCCAAAGTATTCGTTGTGGATTAGATTTGTTGGTATTGTTTTTTGGGGCCCTTAAAAGATAGTCGTTTCTCCGTCAACGTTTTTGTTGTGATTGAGTTATATGTCAATTAAATTCATTGCTAACAAGACATTTCACATGAGTTGTCCAATCGATCAATGCTCCATTCTTGTACCAACACCTGTCCCTACTAATACATCCTTCTAGAGATTTCTTCCTTCTACTATTTGACTTGATAGAAGGAATAAGACAGTTATTCATCGAATAGTGCATCTTTTTTACCTTCAATTCGACGGTTATGAATTTGAGCCATCTAGAAAGTTAAAAAGAAGAGAGCTTCTAAGAATGGGTAAAATTTAAAAAAAAAGAGGAAGAAGACTTGATACAAAGGGTGTGTTCGATATAGAGAGAAATGTTTTTATATAAAATATATTTTTTATTTCTTTTATGTTTAATTAATTAAAATATTTTTTAAATATTTTTTATATAAAAATAAAAAAATAACTTTTCTAATAAAAATTTTAAAAAAGTCACAAATGATATTCATTCAACATATTTGGTCTTCACCTTAACTCTGGCCCATTCCCACCACCCAAAGTTTTTCAAAAAGTAATTTTAAAATTTCATGTTTAAATAAATCATTAATATTTATATGAGTATATATTATTTTAGCAAAGATAAAATATAAAACGTTAAAGTTAAATTATTCTAATAATATGTGATATTTTATTGAGACAACACAAACAATAAGTGTAACATAAATTGGATAGATGAGATACGGTTAAAACTTACATGCATTTGGTGTATACACCAAGTCAATACATATATGTCGTGTGTTTGAATTTAGAGTTCATGTTATTTAATTATGATTAATTAACATGTATTTTACTTAATTTAATTACTTAATCATGGTAAAGTACATATATTTTGTGTATACACCGGATGAGTATAAATTTTTACCGATAAGATACTTCTTCTGTTAAAAAAAAAGATATAGTAGTTTTTTAATTTTTAATTTGTTTAAAAAAGAATGATTTTTTTTATTAATATTATAATTTAAATTTTTTACGTGGTATGTTTAAAATTGTAAGATTAAAAAATATTTTAAAATATTTGATATAATTTTAATTTAAGAGTATATAATATTTTATTAAATATTAAATTAAATTAAAATAGATCAATTTTTTTTTAAACGGAGTAAATATTATTATATGGCCAATAAGCCAGCCTAATTTGACTTTTATTTTAGTTGGTATCAATAGCAATCATTGAGTGACTGATATTGTGTGTTGCACGAATATTTTGGAGAGGTGGTAATTACATATATATTCCATTCCAAGATGATTAGTCAGAAATTTTAGATTTGATCCTGAAAACGAAGTGACATTTTATAAGAACACAAATCAATGGGTTTCATATTTTTTGAGTGTAATAGTGGACTCAAAAACATAAAAAATATGATTACTACGATAAAATTTATCATAAATAATATTTTAGGGAGAAAATAAAGAAAAAAAAGAATTGGAAGGGGAGAGAAAACGTCTTTTTTTAATGATGGTTCTTTTAATTTTTAAAAAACCCATTTTTCCTTTATTGTTTTTGAAAATTGCTATTAATCATAATTTAAGAAGTATTGCTGTGACATGTAATATACTCCCTTCTTCCCATTTTACTCGTCCCAAATTTTCTAATTTGATTTCTCATTTTACTTGTCATTTTTCATTAATCATGACAATTTTTTTTTCTTTTTTACCCTTAGTATTAAGTATTTTTTCTCCAAATTAAAATGTAAACATCATCTAATAAGGATATTATGGTAAAATAGCTTTGTTATTAATTGTTTTTCTTAATTAATGTGCAATGTCAAATTGGGACAAGTAAAATGAGACGGAGGAAGCATGATCTAACGATGTATATTCTAGTTTTTTTTTTCTCTTGGATTTTCTACTCATTTGATTTTGGTAATTGTATACTCATTAATGAAGAGGACACATAAATTAAGCAAGGCATAATATATAAACGTGCTCTTTAATTTGGCCATAGTTGACATTTATGTCCTTTAATTTTGAGTGTGCACAAGTAGACACTTAAATTATCATAAAATTAAGAGAAAAAACATCTTTTCCCCCCTAAACTTGTCCTCCAAACTTACTTTAGCACTTAAACGTAATGTCTGTTTATTTACCCCCTTAACAACTTTCAAGTGAATTAAATTCACCTCTTACGTTAAAATTTCACTCTCACAATGGAGAGTGCACTACACACGCGCCACGTCATTGTCAAATCACTGTCACATCAGTGCCATGTCATTGCCACGTAATAAATTAGAATTTTTAAAAAAAAATTCCACACTCTTACTTTTTATATATTCTTTTAATATATATATATATATATATATATATATATATATATATATATATACTATTTTTATATATATATACATATATATAAAATATACTCTTATATATATTTTTAAATTTTAAAAGAGTATATTTTTTATAAAAATATATATTTTATATAAATAAAATAGACCCCACCCACTTCTTTCTTTTTCTTCACAGCCCCCACCCCACATACCACCCCACTCCACCCCAATTCCTTCTTCTTCTTCTTCAGTACAGCAGCCCCTCGTCCCCCCCTTCCTCCTCCTTCTTCTTCTTCACATAAAAACACCCCTTTTTCTATTTTTTTCACCATTGTTGCAAGCTTTTTAATGAATTTTTTTTCTTCATCAAATGTAAAATTAACTTGAATTAACTTGAGCAAATTCAACAATGGACTAAATACAAGTACATGATCACAAAAATACATCAATACACAAAATCTCAAATCCAAATTCTTTCACATTAACCAAAACCTAAAATTTCAAAACTCTCATATTTTCAATCTTTTACTCAAAAATGTCTACAGAAATGGTATAAACAGTTTCAAATTCAGAAATGGCATAGATGGTATTCGCATGACATGAAATTCTTGGCCAAGAACCAAACTTGTTCATCAATCTTGAAGCCTTCTTGATTGTCGAAAAATAAAATTTTGGATCAATTATTTGATAGGAACCTGAAATTGGGAGACAACATCAAAGTTAAAATCAAAACGAAATCTCGAGTAGGAACATCAAAAGTTGCTTTTGAATGACGAGTCATTACTTATTTTCTGTCACTGTAGATGAAGAGCATTTGAAATTACCTTTAGAAAAGTTGAGAGTAAAAGTAGGCTAATCAGATCCAAGGTAGTTTATATGAAAAACAAGTTCATCAGGCAAATCATCCTTGCTCCACCATATCACCCAACCGACACCAGCATATACAAGGCCATACTTATGGCCACTGACATTTATACTTTTCACTAAAGGCTGGCGGAAATTCCATTCAAAATCTGGCCACAAGAAAGGAACAATAATTCCTCCACTGGCAGCATCGATATGGATCGGTGTATCCCACCCAGTTTCCTTATTCTTTTTTTGTAAGGAGCTCGTTTAGGAGCTTCACATCCCCAAATTCCCCCGTCAGAGTGGAACCAAGAATAGCGGCAACACATATTGTATTCTCATCCACCATCTCCACTGCTTTGGCAGGTCCATTACATAATACCCTTCTTTTAGTTTCACCTTCTTCAATTCAACCTCAAAGTACCTTGCAAATTTTTCCCAACAGACCTGTACCACATAATTCATAGAGAAAATTTTGACCAGAATTGAAAACAATAAAGAGGACCTTTAGTGATCAGGCAATAAAGAGGACCAAACAATAAAGAAAATAATAATAATAATAACAATAAAGTGGGCCTTTTTAAAAAAAATTAAAAATTTCACTCGCTTTTCTTTTTGCCATGTCAGCTATAGGGGTAAATTTAATTTACTTAAAAGTTGTTAAGGGGTGTAAATAAACGAAAGTTAAGTTTAAGTGCTAAAGTGAGTTGGAATGACAAATTCAGGGGGGGAATATTTTTTTTCTAAAATTGAATAAGTAGACACATACATCTTACATGATAAATTGTGTGACATGTGCACATCCTACATGTCAAATCACATGAGTTTGCCACGTAGATAATTGCTCAGACATTCATAGAGGAGACACATGTAGCGAAAGTTCTAGCCGTGTGCGTTTGAAATTATTGCAAAAAAATATTATTTTTCAATTTTCAACATCAAAATTTACTCTAAATAAAATCAATTTTAAAACATAAGTTCCATGTATCATAACGAACAAACTTGAATAATCAATTTCAAATAATAATATATCTAACAAACTCATTTAACACTCTTTAAATTTTTCTATTTATGACTTACCTCTAACATACCTGGATGAAACATGAGTTAAAATTAGCCAATATTTTATTTGTGTGCCTCTAAATTTTATGTAAATAAAAAAATAATTTTATTTTTCAAATTTTAGCACTCAAATTCGCTCCAAATAAGCTCACGTTTAAAACCTAAATTGCATGTATTATAAAGAACAAACTTTAATCATCAATATATCAAAATAAGCAAAAAGTTTAACAAACTCAATTAGCACTCTTTACCTGAAGCTCATCTAACAACCTCAATTGTTATTTATGTCTGCTCTCAGTTATACATATTAAAATGCATGTTAATAATAGCTAAAATTTTCAGGAGTATGCTCTCAGTCATATATAACTGAATACATGTTAATTAGGGGTGTACAGATCAAACCGTCAAGTCAAATCAAATTGAAGAACCAAATTAAACCGAGAAAAAAAATTGACTTATGATTTAATTTGGTTGGTTTGGCGTTTGAAAAAAAACAAAACCATTCTTGATTTGGTTTGGTGTTAACGAAAAAAAAGTCAAACCGAACCCAAATCAAACCGACATAATTAATGTATATATATATGCATATATATAATTTAACTTTTTATACATAAAATATTAATTATAATCTACTTTTTAAATACTTTTTCAATTAGTTTTATTAATTTTCAATATTTAGAAAGTAGGTGTGTGTGTGTATATATATATTAAGTTATAATATTTGTCCATTAATTGCTAATAAAAAGACTCAAAACCCAATATAAACTTAAAATCTAAACTTTTCACTCTTCATCTTACTTTTTAGTTTCAAGAGAGTTTTTCGCTCCTCAATTTTTCATAATTGAGTTTTTTCATTAGTACATGAGTGAAAACATACTTGATCTAGTCTTCAAACACAATATAATTGTAAAAAATAAAGATTATAAATAAAACCAAGAAAATCCCAAAAAAAAAAACGAAAGAACTGACTAAAACCTAAATCGAAAAAAATGATTTTATGTTGGTTTGATTTGGTTTATAGTTTTAATAAACCGACATAATTGGTTTGATTTTTATTCGATAAAAAACAAACCAACCCGACCTATGTACATTCCTAATGTTAACAATAAGTAAAATTTCAGGAGTGTGAGTCTGAACGCATAATGAGAAATAAAAGAAATGAAAACCGAATTGTACTTTAACATTAAAATTATCTAATACTAGATATTAAAGGATAACATTGTGCATTAAAGCGCCCCTATGTGCCAAAATCGAAAAAGGATCGAATCAGAAGAGTCTATTGTACGCAACCTCATCTTACATTTATGTAAGAGACTGTTTTCATGCCTTAAATATATGGCCTTCTACTAATATAAAAATAAATTTACCAGTTATTTCAAAATTCTCTTCATCTAATATTAGATATTCCTACAAAAAAAATCATACAATAGATATTAGTAGTTAAATGAGGCTACCAAAATCAAGAAATTACGTGGGATGACCCCCATAGTAGGTGGCTTTGATTTTTTGTCCCTCATAAGAAAAGTTTTTAATGACTAGTCTTTTTTTTTTTTCTATGTATAGAACATATATATTTTTGTCCATCTACACCTCAAATATTTTCACAATTTCTATGTTCATTTGTCTCTCAACTTTTTTTTCTACTTTTTATTTTTCCTTGATTTATATTTTTCCTTGTTTTAGTTTATTTGTCTCAACCTTTATTTTTCTTTTAATTTTTTTCTCGTTTTTCTTTTCTTCTCAAATATTATTTATTTCTTCATTTCTTTTTTTTTTAATTCATTTGTCTCAACCTTTATCATTATATTTTTAATCATTTCTCATTTTTCTTTTCTTTTTTTTTCCTGAAATTTATTTTTTATTTTTTTTCTTCTCATTTTATTTTAAATTTTTATTTTTATTCTTCTCTTTTTTCTTAACCTTTATTTTTTTCTTCTTTTTTTTCTCAATCTGTTTTTTCTTTCCTCTATTTTGTTTCTTCTCTTTTACTTTTTTCTCAACTTTTATTATATTTTGCTAATTAATAGAAACCTGAATAATCCGCAAAGCAATCTTCTTTCTTCGACATCAAAGTAAGTTTAATGACATGCGTTGTTTGAAAGTCCTTTGGAATAAATCTTGCCTCTAACTCAAAAGTTATAGAACATCTTATAAATCAAGACACAATGTGGTAGTGTCAAGTCTTGCTCGTGGGGCATAACTTGTTGTTTGAAAATTCTTGAGTTAAGTCTTGCCTCTAAGAAAGAGTTATAGAACATCTCATAAATCCAGGCACAATGTGATAGTGACATCACTTTCTCATTGGGCGTAACTTATTTTTTCTGGGAGGTTCTTGGGTTAACTCTTATCTTAGAGTTAAGATTAATAGAGCATCAGTTAAATTAATGCACAATATGATTGTGTCAACTCTTGTCCATGGGTGTAACTTGTGGGCTAAGTCTTATCTCTAAGGCAAGAGTTATTGAACGTCTCATAAATCAAGACACAATGTGGTAGTGTCAACTCTTATCCATGGAGCGTAACTTGTTGTTTGAAAGTCCTTGGATTAAGTCGTGCCTTTAAGTCAAAAGTTATAGAACATCTGATAAATCAAGACGTAATGTGGTAGTGTCAACTCTTACCCATGGGGTATAAGTTGTTATTTGAAAGTTTTTGATTTATAAAACATCTCATAAAAAATGTTGAAGATGTTCCTAATAGCGAAGCGAGCAATTTCTACAAAGAATTGCATGCTGCTAGTCATCCTTTATTTGACGGGTGTTCGCACTCTCGTTTGTCTGTTGCTGTTAGATTATTAAGTATTAAATCTAACTGGAATATTGCTGAAGGAAGAATGGACTCAATCATAGACCTTATTAAAGAGTTAGTTGACCCCGGCTTGGAAGTTTCTGATTCTTTCTATAAGGCAAAAAGATTGGTGTCAAAGTTAGGCCTCTCCTCGGTTAGAATTGATTATTGTAAAAATGGCTGCATGTTATACTTTAAGGAAGATGCTAAGCTAGAGTTCTGTAAGTTTTGTCATCACTCTCGATATAAGCGTGGTTCTACTGGTAATAAAATTACTATTAAGGCGATGCATTATTTACCTTTTATACCAAGGTTGAAGAGGTTGTATGCTTCAAACAGCCCAGCTCCTCATATGAGATGGCATAGTGAAAATAGAAGGCCACTGGTGTTATGTGTCATCCATATGATGGAGAGGCTTGGAACCATTTTGATGCAACTTATCCAGATTTTACAGCTGAACCACGAAACATTCGATTGGGATTATGTGCGGATGGGTTCTCTCCTTTTTCAGTTAGTGGTGCGCCATATTCATGTTGACCTGTATTTATCACTCCTTATAATCTTCTTCCTGAACTGTTGATGTCTAGTCCCTATATATTTCTGAATTGTGTTATTTCTGGCCCACGTAATTCAAAAAATGGAATAGATGTCTACTTGCAACCTTTGATTGATGAACTTCAAATTTTATGGCATGAGGGGGTTGAAATTAGGGACATCTCTCTTAAACAGAATTTCAATCTGCGTGCATATCTAATGTGAATTGTTAATGATTTTTCTGCTTATGGAATGTTGTCTGGGTGGATGATAGCTGGAAAGCTGGCTTGTCCATACTGCATGGAAGAAACAAAATCTTTCACATTGAGACATGGCAGGAAAAATTCATGGTTTGATTGTCATCGTTGTTTCTTTCCACCTGATCATGAATTTAGGATACTCAAGAATGCATTCAAAAGGAATAAAAGGGAACATGATGGTCCACCTCCAAGGCTGTCTGGTCATGACGTCTAGAAAATATTTCAGGATTTGCCTAAAGCCAGCGAGAAATGATTGTACAGGCTTGATGGATATGACGTTTCGCATAACTGGACTAAGCAAAGTATATTTTGGGAGTTAGAATATTGTCCAAATAATTTACTTACAAATAATATTGATGTCATGCATATTGAGAAGAACTATTTTGACAACTTGTTCAACACAGTTATGGATGTCACCGACAAAACAAAGAATAATTCTAAGGCCAGACTTGACTTGCCAGAATATTACAACCGCAGAGAATTACACTTACAGCAGGGGGCCAACGATAATTTTCTTAAGCACAAGGCTAGTTTTACATTCAAGTTGGACCAAAAACGTCAAATATGTGAGTGGGTTCAAAGTTTGAAGATGCCCGATGGATATGCCTCAAATTTGGGAAAAAGGGTTGATATGACATAAGGAATCTTGCATGAAATGAAAAACCATGATTGTCATATTTTCATGAAACAATTACTTTCAATTTCTTCTATTGGTTTACCTGAAATCATATGAAAACCAATAGCATTGATCAGTTTGTTCTTCAAGGACTTATGTGCCACCACATTAAAAGAAGAAAATCTGGCGTGAATGGAAAGTAATATTGTTGTTATCACTAACAAGCTGGAGAAGATTTTTTCGCCAGCGTTCTTCGATGTGATGAAACATCTTCCCATTCACCTTGTGCACGAAGCTCGGCTAGGCGATCCAGTTCAAAATAGGTGGATGTATCCATTCGAACGGTAAACATTTGCAACATATTTAAATTCATACATATCTTTTTTAAATATAGTAAACATCTAACCTTAACATTGTACAGGGCAATTGGAAAATTAAAAAGGGGTCCCAAAAACAGACATAGGGTGGAAAGCTCTATAGCTGAGGCATATCTTGCAAGAGAAACTTCTCAATTTTGTTCATACTACTTTCGTGATGAACTTGCTTGTTCAAAAAACTGATCGAATCGTGATCAGGACGATGTGAATGAGCCTCATTTGCAACCGATATCAATTTCAATCAATCTGGTTGTAAGGCTAAAAAGACCATACCTCTCCGCCTCACTCCCACGAAACGTAAGTCAGCAACTTTGTATATCATGCTGAATTGCCTGGAAATTGAGCCCTTTCTGAAGTAAGGAGATTAAAATTTTAGCATATCTTATTTGTTTACTCATTCACTTAAAGAAACTAATTGTATTTCTCATGTTGGATATTCAGTTCATTTAAGACTCAATTCCACGAAAATCAAGTGTATGCATCCTTTGCAACATGGTTTAAAAATGAGGTTCGTTAGTGTATTAATATTTCTACAAAGTTTAAACATTTACACATTCCTCAACTAAAATATATATATGTATAATATTTTTAGGTACACCATTCACCAAATGCATCCGAATACGATCAACTCTTGAGAGATATTTCTTTGGGTCCAGTTGAAGCTAATGCAATGTCCCAAAACAAAGTAAATGGGTTTAAATTTTCCACAGAACAACACTCTAGAATAAGGAAAATAAATAATAGTGGTGTTTGGGTTAAGGGTGATGATGATGTTGATTACTTTGACATCATACATGAGATCTTAGAACTGGAGTATGCTGGTTTTCCAATTAAAAAATTATCCTCTTTCGATGTAAGTGGTTTGATCCAAGCACAAGAGTACATAGGGAGCATAACATCATTGAAGTGAAGCAGAATAGCTCGTATCATATTTACAATCCATTTGTTCTAGCGCAAAATGCAAAACAAGTATATTATGCTCCTTATCCATTGCGCAATGACAAGTCTGATCGGTGGGCTGTAATAAAAACAAAGACTATAGGCCAGGTGGAAGTTGAGAATGTGCTGGAGACTGCGTATCAAAATGAAATGCAGATTGATCACCAGCTAGTGGACGTTGAATTAGTGGACGGTTTGAATCACCCGAAAAATATATTTGAAGAAGTTAATATTACAGAAGAAGAGGCTGAGTGGGTAGGAGATGAGGAAACCTACGAAGAGGGTGAATGGTTTAGTGGAGAGTCTTCAAAAGAGGAGGATTAGATGTGTAGGTTGTATTTATTATGTATTGATGTCTTTATGCTTTGTACTATATATTTACCTTTATGCTTCTTGTTTAAGATTGATATGTAATATACTGTTTTACTTTATTGTTTCCACTTTTCCATGATTTATATAGTAATAAAAATATTTTTGTCTATATCTCATGTTGTTGGAGCTATTTGAAATGTGAATTAGTAACTTGAAATTATTTACTTGGAATATTTTCTTATACATTCATTTTGTAGTAACTAACTATTTGTTAACTTAACATAATTTAGATGTCAGACAGAGGTGACAAAGGTAAGGCAAAAATTGATACTACGAAATCAAAAAAAAATAGACAACTTTCATCTTATAGACAACCGACAGACATTCATATATCTGAGGGTCGGTTTGCTGATGCGCCAGCACGACCCTCATCTTCTAGGTCGTCCTAGGATTCGATACCTACTTCTATGCATGTGGGGCCACTACATGGGTCTGCACCGACTCATTTTGCTGCTATGATCGTGCCACCACCAGAACAATACTATTGGACACCGCTGGCCCCTCCAGACATGTACCATCATCGATACCCTCCTACAACAGTCACGCAGCTTCGCACAGTGATTCTGTTGGATCTATTGAGTTGTCGGATCTTCAGCTTGGAGGCACTCTATCTGGTACTTCAGATCCGCCCACGCCAGTGCATCCACCATCACTTACTAGGCATCCAGGAGACAGAGATGATTCTGGGAGGATTTATCTTATTCCAGTTGCGATAGGGTAAGATTTCTAAATATAATAATGTTACTCATTTTTTCATTACTATTATGCTCTATGAAATTACTGTTTGATCTTGTGTTGTAGGTTTAGTCCGGATGCTAGAGTTGGACAAAAGACGCGAATATGCATTACTCGGCATTTCAACGTCTACTGGACCAGCTGGCAAAAGGTATAATATCCTAAACTCAGACTAACCTTCTACCCTAATTCTTCTCCTCCACAACTTCCTATCCAGGGTCATGTCCTCGGTAAGCTGGAGTTGCTCCATGTCATGTATAATCACCTCCTTCCAATACTTTTCGGTCTACCTCTACCTCGTTTGAAATCATCCCTAGCCAACCTTCCCACTAGGGCATCCGTGTTCCTCCTCATCACATAACTAAAACATCTCAACCTCATTTCCCTCATCTTAGCTTCCACTGAAGATACTCTCACCTTATCTCGAATAACCTCATTTCTAATCCTATCTTTCCTAGTATACTCACACATCCACGAAAGATTCTCATCTCCGCGACCTTCATCTTCAGGATATGGGTCTTCTTAACAGGCCAACACTCCACCCCATACAACAAAGCTGGTCTAATCACCACTCTGTAGAACTTTTCTTTAAGTTTGGGAGGCATCTTTTTGTCATACAAAATTCCAGAGGCGATCTTTTATTTCTTCCATCCTACCCTAATCCGATGAGTGATATCTTCATCAATCTCTCCATTCTCCTGAATCATAGACCCCACATACTTAAAACTATCTCTCTTACTGATAGAATAAGGGTTAAGCTTAACAACCATAACTTATACTCCAAATATTCCGTCTTGGACCTTCTCAACCTCAACCCTTTAGACTTAAGAGTTTGCCTTCTAACCTCCAATTTAACATTAACTCCACTACGTGTCTCATCAATTAAGACTACATCATCCACAAAAAGCAAATAATAAGGCACCTCACCATGAATGTGTCGCGTCAAAACATCCATCACCAAGGCAAAAAGAAATGGACTATCCTTGATGTAACTCCATCAAGATGGGAAAGTGCTCCGAGTCCTCTCTCCCAGTCATAATCCGAGTTTTGACTCCATCATACATATCCTTAATCACCGTAACATACACTAAAGTTTCACCTCTAGCCTCCAAACACCTCAAAGGAACCTCCCTGGAAAATCCATCATAGGTCTTCTCTAATTCGATAAACAACATGTGTAAATCCTTCTCCCTTTCCCTATACTACTCAACCAGTCTCCTGAAGAGATGGATGGCTTCAGTAGTCGAACGCCCTGGCATAAATCCAAACTGATTTTCAAAAAAAGTAACAATCCTTCGCAACCTTAACTCTACCATTCTCTCCCAAACCTTCATAGTGTGACTCAACAACTTGATACCCCAATAATTATTGCAATCCTGAATGTCACCCTCATTCTTATACAACGGAATCATCGTACTCCACCTCAAAGTTTCAGGAATCCTCCTCGTCTTGAAAATTAAGTTAAACAATCGAGTCAACCACTCCATACCTGCCCCTCCAGTACACTTTAAAAAATCCATCGAAATCTCATCTAGCCTCGTCGCTCTACCTCTATGAATCCTACGAATAGCCCCCTTAACCTCCTCAAATTTAATGCACCTACAATAACCATAATCGCGAAACCTCTCAGAATGCTCCAAATCCCCCAACACAATGCTAGTATTCCTTCATTCATTCAGGAGCTTATGAAAGTAAGACTGCCACCTCTTTCTAATACAAACCCCCCCATCAAAACTTTGTCGTTCACATTCTTTATACATTTCACCTGATCCAGGTCCTGATCCCTCCTCTCCCTAACCTTGGCGAGCCTGCATAACTTTTTATCCCCACATTTACTATCCAACGATGTGTATAAACTCTCAAAAGCAGTATCCTTTGCCCTCGTGACCGCTAACTTGACCTCTCACCTAACAACCTTAAACTCCTCCCTAGTTTTTCAAAAATCTTCTTCATCCTTACTCTCAGTAAACTTTGCATACGCTCTCTTCTTTGCCTTCACCTTTTCCTTCACCTCTTCGTTCCACCACCAGTCCCCTTGGCGCTTGCGCGACGTCCTCTCGAGGCCCCCAACACCTCTCTAGCTGTCTCGCTGATGCAATTGACATTCTCATCCCATAATATATCAACATCCCCTCCACTCTCCTAAGTCTTTCTCGTCATCAACTTATCCCCCATATCCAATGCACTGACCAAAGTCAGACAACCCCATCTAATCTTCGGTTGATCTTCCACACCTCTCCTCCTTTACTCCTTTATGATCTCCAAGTCCATCACTAAAAGCCTATGCTAAGTCGAAAGACTCTTACTCGGTAAGACCTTACAATCCTTAAAAATACCCCTATTTTCTTTCCCAAGGAGTAATGAGTCAGTCTGAGTCTTGAACACCGAACTACAAAAGGTAGCCAACTGAACCTCCTTCTTGGAAAAGTTCGAATTGACTGCCACCAATCCAAACACCCGGAGCAAAATTCAGAAGTGTCACTCATTCAACATTCCTTATACCTAACCCATAGCCTCCATGCATATCATCATAACCTTTTGAAGAAAAAATAAGTATGAAGTTGTTTAGAAATATTTGAAATATAAAGGAACACGCTGATAATTGTTCTATATATATATAAAAAAAAAGAAACTAATTTTGTAGGAATTTTCTTATAGGCGACAAAAAAGATAAAGTAACCCATTATGAGGGTAGTTACTCGACCAAAATAAGACGCCGAACACCCGAAATTTTTACATAAAATTCTCAAGAACTTTTGCCCAGATGTTGCCTAAAGACCCAAAAATATAGATAGGCTAAACCGGCCCAATATTCAAAGCCCAAAAGCTAAAATTCAAAACATTCCCTTCCCCCCCCCCCCCCACCTCCCCCGCCCCACTTAACCGAAACATCGTCGGCACATTTTTGTCGATGTACCGTCGACTTAATCATACTGAATACTTCTCATTTTCCCCAGTTTCTTCTTCTTCTAACCCTAATTCCTCCAACACCGTTCAACTATCCCATTCCGCCGCCGCCGTCACCGCCCCCTCTCCGATGTCCGACGACGATCTCGTCGCTAGCCCCTCCTTGAACAACAATTCTCCGTCGCTGTCGCAGTCGCCGACACGTAACGAACTAGTACCTCTTCCTCCACTACCGTCGATCCCGACGCCGGCGGGATCGACTCGACTGGCGGCGTTTCCGTCAAGGGAGGATTGTTGGTCGGAAGCGGCGACTCATACTTTGATGGAAGCGTGGGGTTCTCACTACCTAGAACTGAAACGCGGGAATCTCCGGCAGAAACACTGGCAAGAGGTGGCTAACGCCGTTAACGCACTTCACGGCCATACGAAGAAGCAATATCGGACAGATGTGCAGTGTAAAAACCGGATTGATACGTTGAAGAAGAAGTATAAGATCGAGAAAGCTAGGGTTTCTCAATCTCACGGTCGGTATGTACCGCAATGGCCGTTTTTCAACGGCCTCGATGTACTCATCGGCGATAATTTCAAACCGTCGCCATCGCCGGTGATGGTGACGGCGTCACCGGCGATGGCTACTAATCGCCGGAAGACACCTCCGTTGCTTCCTCCTCCACCGTCCGCCGTTCCTGTTGGTCCTCGGTCAAAAAGACCAGCGGCAGTCTTGGAGGACGCCGTTTCCCGGAGGAATTTCTCTACTATGGCAGCAGCTGCAGCGGCTGCAGCCTCGGAGGATACGGAGGAAGAAGTAGAGGAGGAGGAATCAGAGACTTCAAGTCCGGATACAATTAAAGGCACGGGGGGTTTAAGTAGGAGGAAGGAAAATGGGGCATTGGCAGAAGGTTGTAGCAGGTTAGCTGAAGCAATAGGAAGATTTGCAGAGATATACGAACGCGTTGAAGATGCTAAGCAGAGGCAGATGGTGGAATTGGAGAAGCAAAGAATGCAATTCGCAAAGGATTTGGAGATTCAAAGAATGAAGCTTATTATGGAGTCACAAGTTCAGCTTGAAAAGCTTAAGCGTGCGAAGAACAGTACACAAGCTGGTGAGTGACTATGTATTTGTAGTGGGAGAATTTGTTTTTTATTTCATTGTGTTTGATTTTAGATAGCAATCCGATTGACACTAGTGTATGTATGTACCTATTTATGTGAATGTTGGATACAAATATGTATGAAGATGTTTCTTATCCAAGTTGTTAGATGATATTTAATGTTTGGGAAGTTCCCAATTGATCATAGTGATGATATAGTATGTTATTGAATTTTTTTCTTAACTGGTCATTTTCTTCGATCTGGGGTTCTTCTTGAGGAATGAGAGATTGGGATTGGTGTTGTTAGTTTCTTTCTCTTTTTAACATGCACTAGTTGGATTCTTTTTGATGCGACTGTAGAAAATAAACCTGATAATTTCGAGTTAGCATTGGTGAAATTCAGGATACTTGATAAATGTGAACAAGTGATGTAATATGACCATTTTCTTCAATCTGTACTTGTGCAAATAAACACGGGATGATGTTTGACAATCATAAAGAACAGATCAATGACCAAGACTAGCCAAGGATGGAGAATTGGTGCTTGTCACTGGATGTGAATTGGGGATGCATTGTCTGTCTGCCGAGTTATTATTTGAATCTCATCTTATTGTTAGAGTTAATGTTAGGAAAGGTTTCTTCTGTGTTTACGTTGGTTAAGGAGTTGGTGTATAAAATTTCTTATATGAGTTAGTTATCAAGGAGGTTAACTAGATTGAAGTTATAAAAGGTGACATATGTTGTTCTGTTTTCTGTAAAAGCTGAGATAACATATATTATTAATTGATGGGAAAGTTTCCTTGTACAAGAAGTATTCCAATAAGTGTAGAGATCTAAACATAAATATGGTTCTCCACAAAGTACACCCAATCCTCTATGTGGACTGGAATCTCATGGTTGCACCAAAAAGATACTAGAAAGTAGAAATAAGAGGTTATTCCTCTTCAAAATCAGACTTTTCACCATCAAAAGCTTTCTAATTCCCTCCTGCCATCAAACGCACATAAGTAGTAGTGTGGCGAAAACCCATGTTCTACGCCTTGGTCTCCTGTTTCCATATGCTCAGTTGTGCAACACCTTCTTTATTGTTCAACTTTGTCTTGCAGTCTCAAAGCTGGTGAACAAAATCTTTCTTGGATAGTTGGGTGTTTCATGTGTCATGAATCAGCTTCTGAGGGCTTATACAAGTTTAGGCAGTTGGTCATTTTCTACATTGATAATTGGTCGCAACGTGCCTGAACTGTCTAGATGACAAACCTCTTGGTTAAGTATGCATCTCTCATTTTACCTAAATTAAATTGCTTATGTAAATTTTTGTTCTTATTGACCCATAAAGAAATGCTATCCTCCCCAAACCCCGCTTGTGGGATTATACTGAATATTGTGCTGTTGTTGGCAAATAAAGAAATAAACTTATCTATGAATGAAACTGTTACTTTAACTTCTTTTTTCATTCTGGCGTTTAGATGATTGAATGTTTTTGTGGTTTGGTGAGGGCTTTGACCAACACTTGGTTCTGACTCCTCTTGACTTTTTCGTTCTTAGATGTGAAATGTGATGCGGAAGGTTTTCCTGCAAGAGGGGCGAGGGAAAGAGTTTCTGGTTATTTGAATATTGGTAAAGCATTATGGTTTTGATTTTTTTTCCTTTCCCATAACCCTTGCATAAGCCACACGGTGCACCCTTTGAAATGACGCAACTTCCCCCCCCCCCCCCTCGCCCCCTCTTCCAAACCCACCCACCCACCCAGTATGCTATACATCATTTGAAACAATTTAATTTGTTCAATTCATTTTCATGTTGAATAATGCATTTTTGCTTACACTCGTAAAATTGCCCTGTGGGACACATCTCTTGAACAGATTGAATTTAAAATGAAAATAGGCACTTTCCAATGTATCCCGGAACATAATTGCTATGGTCCTGAGACTATCTATTTACTTTCCTGGGGAATTGTGGATTTAATGACTGCAAAAAATTCTTATGATGCCACTAGAGAACTACGATTGGTCTAACACTTAGTTTTAGCTTACAATACTAATTGTCAAAAAAAACAAACACTTAGTTTAATCTTCGCTGGACAGCTGCTAAGAGCAGTAAAAAGATGCAAACAAATATATTTACTCATAGTTTTAAATGTGCATCTTTGCCCTACCACGACGCTTATATAGAAGCTTTAGTAGTTCAGCTGTGTGAAGCAAGCTTCAGTCTATAGTTGATTTTCTCATTATTCTATTATTGTGATTACTGTTTGCTCCTTCTATAGTTCAGTTGTTAGCTGTATTGTTATGGCTATGGTTTTGAAGGAATTTTATGATTGTTGAGCTCTAATTATGGAATTACCAATCAATAGGGTCAAAATATATAGTGTTTCTTAGTTCTTGCTCCACTTGGGTTCAAGAAGGGTTATTCAGAAGCTTTCCTGGTGCACTCTGGCTCCTAAATACTTGAAAGTTCTCGTTCTCGGAAAGAAGAGAATCCTTTCATTTTTGTTGTCTTTTCTTCCTCACCAACCTTCTAAATTTTACGTAAAGCCTGTAATGTGCCATTATTATGTACTAGTTACTATTCTTTGGATGTTAGCTTGAAATTACTTTGAAACAAATGAGAAGTTCATGAGTTTCTACTTTTATATGAGTAGATGGTTACTCGTTGAAGGAATGTTGACTAGAAGAGTATGCATTCTTCCACGAATCTTTTGGAGGTGATACATATATTTTGGTTAACCTTCACCAAGAGTATACAAGTCTGCTATAGTGAAGATGATCAGTAGATACTAGTTTTGGTATACTTCTGAACAGTAGATACTTGATTTAGTGTACTTTTGCTTTGACACTTGAATAGCTTGTAACTAATTTCTGTATGAAGTGTTGGCCTGAGCCAGACCCTCATCGCCGTACTGCTTACATTCATTTGACTTTAAGCTTCTTTTTTCCCGATGACTAATGTGCGGCTTGAATCATGAAATTCCTGTTTCGACTGGCATGGTTATGCATACATTTTCACCAAATGGGTTCTCATTTTTCTCCTCCAACGTTCGATGATTAATTTGTGTCTAGCTTTTACTATGAACTTGGAGGATGATTGCCACTACAAGTTACGATAACTTATCCAGTGAAATTCCACAAGTGGGGTTTAGGGGGGGGGGTGTTATGCAGTCTTATCCGATCTTACAAGGGTAGAGATAGGGGTGTGCATCGGTCGGTTCGGTTCGAATTTACATGTTATTGGTTCGGTTTATCGGTTTTCGATTTTTAAATATGTAAAACCAATAACAAACCAATAAGATATTTTCTTATCGGTTTATCGGTTTTTGGTCCTTAATGGTTCGGTTTCCGGTTTAACCAATAAGAAAATACTTATAAAATAGAAATAGTAACAACTAACATAAAAAAATGAAATCTTATTACCGCCAAAACCTACGCAATGCATTTTAGTTTACAAAAATCTTCAAACTTGAACTGAATGTTAGGAAAAAAATAGAATCATAATTGTTGGAAGCTATAAATGCGTCAAGCTTTTTATTACGATAATAGCCGAACTTTATATTGTGCCTTTATTGTCCTGAATAGGTTAATACTTTGTGAATCACTGAATTATGAATTAGTAGTGCATATAATCTATATACATACACATCTCTCTCTATATATAGATAAATAGATAGATAGACAGATAAAGAGAGAGATTTAAATATATAACATAAATAGGAATAAAACAATAACTTAGTGTAACAGATAACTCAATAAGCTAAAATCGATACCGAACCGTTTACCCAATATTTTTTTTTATAAAACCAATAAAAGATCGTTAACCCGATAATCCAATAACATTTTTATCGGTTCGGTTTATCGGTCGGTTCGATTTTTGCACAACCCTAGGTAGAGAGGATGATTGTGATGGAGGATTGAAATTATATTTCTGTTCCTGTGAGTTTTGCGCTGGTTGGACTGCATTTTTTAATTTTCTGCATTATTTGTGAAACATCCCATATTAAAATTGGGCTGCTAGTTCGTTTTGAGTTTCAAGTTTTCTGCACCGAGTCCGAGTCTGCTAGTTCTTTTGATCCTACTCGGTCTTTTCTTTCTATTTTCTTCCAATAGTTGGAAACGGATGAATATTTATATAATTAGATTACTTCAAAAGATAATTGCAAGTAAGTCGGGGGTTTGGGCCACAAGTGACAAAAGAGTTTTAAAATGAGGTGTAGGTGACACAAGTCTTAATTATTAGGTGGAGGTTACAATTACTTTATTACGGATTAAGAAAGTTGGGGAAGTTTGAAAATAACCCACAAGTTTTTAAATTTACACTTTGATCCAAACGTTAGCCTATATAACGGAAAACGGAGGGAAAAAAAATGTCTTTCTCTCTCTTCTCACCCTTTGTTGATTTCTCTCTCTTAGCGATTTTTGTTGTTCATTGTTGCTGCTGCTTCATTCATCATCTTCTGCTTCATTATCATCATCTTCTACTTCATTATCATCTTCATCTTGTTCTTGTTGACCATTTGTTGTTGTTGTTGTTACCACTACTGTTGCTATTTGACCAATTTCTTAGGTCAAATTTTGTTTCTAACATCACTTTCCACTTTGGCATTACTTCATAGGAGACGTTGGTAAGTCAAATTATGATTTTTAGTTGAATTTGTTATCTGGGTAACTGTTATTGTGTTGTTGTTTTCCAACAATGGATAGAACCCAATCATGAATCCAACATAAAATCCATCTGTTTAAACAGATAAATCATTTGTTGCGACAGATGAGACATCTGTTTCAAAGGAAGACTGATATATTGGATTCATGTTTAAACAGATGGCTCATCTGTTGCAATATTTGACATATATGTTGCAACAGATTAGTTACCTGTTGCAACAGAACCTGAACACGATTCCAACATAGGTTACAATAGATTAATAACCTGTTGCATCAGGTAAGTCATCTGTCACAACAGGTTAATTATCTGTTGCAACTGTCACTCATCTGTTGGAATCAGCTTCAAAGGTGATTTAGTTATAACATTAATTCCAACAGGCGATTCATCTGTTGCAACAGATATTCAGACCTGTAACATGAATCCCAACAGGTAAGAATCTGTTGCGACTCATCACTTACCTGTTGCAACAGATAACACATCTGTTGGGATTCATTCACGACACTATGAAATCCCTATCAACTTTTTTTAACAAATGACTTTATTTAGGTACCACTAATGGAGGGATTAATAACAATATGGGTGGATTGTCATGGTCATTGGGTCGAGAAGAGCAATCGATATGTATGGCGTTGGAAGAAGGGTGAAATGCTAGAGACGATAGCTATGACAGTCCAAAGTGATGTTTCGTATGATGATTTTGTGAACTTAATCATCAGCTTTTGTGGACTGAATTGTCAACCGGAAGAATTCGCCATCAGCTACATGCACAACTCCTTTGAAAATCAGAGGGTACTGCCTTTCAAAATAACCGATCAAGTTCGGTTGAGTTCTTATCTAAGTGATTCAACCAGGCTGGTGTTAAGGGTGTACATGGTTGAAAAGACGAGAGAGAATGAGAACGAGAACGTTGAAAAAAAAAAGAAGAAAAAGAAGACTTCTTTGATGATAGGTTGGATGATCTAGACATGAATATTTCAGATGATGATCAAACACCTACGCCCGTTGATGCGACCAATATGATGTGCAGTTCTTCTCAATCGACACAATCTGGAAATCTTCAAGACGACGGGAACGACTTTTTTATTGGAATGTCATTCAAGGACAAGAATGAACTATCTAACACTTTGTTTATTTCTTGCAGAATAAAGAAGGTGATTAATTCGAGTAGTGTCTTTTTATTCAAATGTGCTAATTCGAACTGCAAGTGGTGGTTGAGAGCGGTGAAGTACGCAAGTTCTGACAGATTCGTCATTCATAAACATGAATAGCATCACACATATGGTTCGGAGCACATCTCGGTCCAAAATCCTCACGCCACGGCAAAGGTCCTCGGTGATTATTTCAGGAGTAGTTTCCCCGATGGCAAAGGCCCTTCAACAAGGCTTATGGCCAATCAACTCCTTATGGATTTGGGTGTCCTGGTCAGTTATTGGAAGGTATATACGACCATGGGGATTGCCAAGGACCTGTTTCGGGGGACACTCGAGCATGGGTATGAAGTATTGGATGCTTACTGTTACATGATTGAGTCCACAAATCCCGAAAGTAAGACGACATTGCATCTGGATGAAAACAGAAGGTTCAAGTACTTTTTTGTATCCTATGGTGCTTGGATTCTAGGTTTTCGACATTTGAGAAAAGACATAGCCGTCGACGGTACCTTCTTGAGGAGAAGGTATAATGGAGTTCTGCTAGCGGCGGTGGTGCAGGATGCGGAGAATCACATCTTTCTTGTCGCTTTTTGTGTAGCGGACAAGGAATGTGATGCCTCTTATGGATTTTCTTTTGAACAACTGCGACACTGCGTCGAAGATACTGAAGAGTTGTGTTTTGTATCGGATAGGCATCCAAGTATTCCAAAGATGGGTTCACTTTTCTTCACTTCAGCTTACTTTGGTTGTTGCATCAGGCATCTTGGAGAGAACATTCGAAACAACTATCACAACGAAAGGGTCTTCACCCTTTTTTATAGAGCAACTAAAGCATATAGTAGAGAGGAGTTTTTAGACCATTTCAATCAAATAACGGATGTGAATCCCAAGGTAGCAGAATTTCTTGCATGTGTCGGTTTCGAGAGATGGAGCCGGGCATTCTGTCCAGCAAATAGGTACATTCTTATGAATTTAATGTCTTGTTTGATTTACAAGTTTAGTTTGATGTCGTACTAAGTGATTCTTTTCTATAGGTACAATATTATGACATCAAACATAGCTGAATCGGTGAATTCATTGTTTGGCGATGAAAGAGAATTTCCCATCAAGGCTATGTTTGAAAAAATAAGCAAGAAATATAGCAATTTTTTTAACGAAAGGCGTGTGCAGTTCAAGTGCCCAGAAAAAAGAACCCGATTTGTTCTCGAAATTGAAAAGAAAATATCAACGAACATCAGTTTGGGGAATAGGTTATTCTCTCATAAAATAGCAGATTACAAATTTCGTATCATCGGTCATGGTGATGCTGCCATGGTCGATCTTCAAACAAAATCTTGTACGTGTAGAGTTTTTGACTTGGACAAAATACCTTGTCCACATGCTATGGCAGCCCTTCGAGCTCAATACGACCATAAAATGGACCTGAAGTTTACGAGCACTCCTCTCAATATTATTCGGTGGAAAAATATGAAATGACATATAGTGGGCATATTACTTCGGTGCCTCCTGAAGAATCTTGGGTTGTTCCAGTAGAGCTTATGGGGAGATTAATACCTCCTCCATATATTGACCCGAGCACTATCAAACCGGGAAAAAAGCCATATAAAAGGAGGCGTGGAGTTGGAGAATTATTTTCATCAAGAAGAAACAAGTGCTCCATATGTAAGTGCGCTGGCCACAAAAGAACTACATGTACGAATCATAATTCACCATGATTGTTGTAATTGCAGAAACTTGTGTTGTTGTTTGTTTATTTATTTATTGTGGACTTTTATATATTTAACTCATTGTTGTGAACCTAATGTTATCATTTATTATATATAAAATATCTTTTTTCTAAATAACTTGTGCATCAATAAAATGAGGCAAAACATGAACTTAAATAATACACCAGACCACAATTATTCTCAACAGTTGCACAAACAACTGGAATGCTTTCCTCTAACAGATGAAAATCTGTCAAAACAGATGGATAATCTGTTGAAACCCAACAGATGACTAATTGGTTCCAACTGTTGAAAGAACTTAAAAGCCAAAATTGCTAGTGCTACTGGATTCAACATTGCCTCCAACTGTCGACATGTTAACATGTATTAGATTAGAAGAAAACAGAATGAAAATTGAATAGGAATTAAAACGCCAAAGTCTGACTAAAAGTAAATTTTTCATTAAATGAAAAATAAAATACATTAGGTATAGATCCAATATAGAAAAATTAAAATACATACGCTAAAATAAAAAACACATTCTAATTATTATTATCATCATCATCATCATTAATGACAGCCGACCAATCAACTCGCAGCAGCAGGACTCTCATCAGCCTCTGCATCTCTCTGAACATTGTCACTCTCACAGCGACCAACTCGCTCTGCAGGTCATTAACCTGCCTTTGAAGTTCCCGCACTGTGTCGCGTAAAATAGCAATGTCCGGAAAAAGATCAGTCATATCTAGAACACGCATGAATTGACAAATGTAAAGAAAAATGTTCATAAGGTAATACAACGTATACGACCAACTGGTAAATTTACGCCAGAAATTTTTTTACCTCAACGAGAAAGAAATATGCTCTTTGAAGAGAAGTGGTTGAAGATGTCACACGAAAGGAAAAAATGTAAGAAATAAATAGAGTTGAATGAAGATTGAGGGACCTATAATATAATCTGGACGTGTCGGGCCAAAAGGCAGGACTGTTCAGCTCCATTGTATTAATTACATTCAAACTGGTGGCATTTTATTTTCTGTGAAAAGTCGTGACTTTTTCTTTTACACTAATTACTTCTTACCTTTTCATAGCGGTTTGAGACTCGATAAAAGCCGTTATTATTGAGCTGTTGCAACAAATCGTCCAACATTTTTAACAGATTTAGCATCTGTTGCAACAGATGGACGAATTGAATGTGCAACAGACGACTGTCAAAACAGATTTACCATCTGTTGCAATAGATGGTTTGTATATGCAACAAATAAGACATCAGATGCAACTTATGTATTATCTGTTGCAACAGATGGACAGTATGTATAAGTTGGAGGAGATGTTTTGATATTTTCTGACAACTGATTCATTAGTTTCAGTTTCAACAGATGGAGTATTCGATTCATTAGCTGTTTTGAATGTGTGAGATAAAAAGTCTTCACCTCTTTTTAATAGTCCCTCCGTTACGTATTAGTTGGGCCCCATGGGCTTGGCACACCAATTAATAAAAATATAAATTAGGTGATTGTTTTGCCAAATTGGCCTTATTAATTATGATTAGAAAGTATAAATGTGAATAATATACTTTATGTAGTCATTTAATAATAGGGGTAATCTTGAAAGAATATAATAAAATTCTCTTGATTTTATAAATAGGAAAACTAAATTGAAACAAACATATTTAGAAAGAAGTAATCACATGCGTGCAGATTAATTAAAAAAAAAGTCAGGTCTATCGCAACAGATTTACCATCTGTTGCAACATATAGATTATCTGTTGCGACAGATGGACCATATGTTTGGAGGAGATGTTTTGATTTCTTCCAACAGCTGATTCGTCAGTTGCAACAGATGGAGATTTCGATTCATCAGCTGTTTTGAATGTGTTAAGATAAAAAGTCACGACTCTTCACACCTCCATTTTAATAGTCATCACATTCGTGCAGATGAATAAACAACACTGACATGTCCTGATGGGGTAGGAAGAATAAGATGCGTGCAATGGATCCCATTTTCATGCATGCGAGTTATGTATATTATTGATCAGGATACCGTGAAGACACATAAAGTGCAATGATTTTGTGAATGCAGTTTTTTACCGATGATTAGACACTGATCCTTCAAACAAGATCCTGAATTGTACAGTTTAGTTTGATAGGTGCAAACTGATAAGGCCAAAGGGTTCCAAGATGGTGGTGTCGATACCTCGTGACAATTTAATGACACGATTCATGCACATATTTTTGTGTCAAGTTTGGGGAAGGGTTCAAATTTTTGGCGGCAGTGTAAATATCCAATAGTGATTGGACCGATTTTAATGGCACAATGGACTTCTTGAAAGGCCTCCGAAGCCTCACAATGCAACAAACAACGATAGAACCAATAGAAATTCCCCTGGTCCAAATTTATATAGATGGATTGGTGGAGGAGACTATTATATAGCAGAAGGTGTTTGGGAGAAAACCTGTGCAGGAAGAGGGAGGTTGAGAAGGCCATATATCATCTTAGTACTTGTTTAAGAGGATACACAGGGTCAATTCCTCTTGATCATTCTTCTTTTTCTTCAACGACTGATGGATTTTCATTTTTGGATACACTTTCACATTCGCATCTCATCCATTTTTTTCATTTTTCATGTCAATTTCATAAGCTAATTTCGCTACACTTTCCTTCCGACCCTGTGTATCCTCTTAAACAAGTACTAAGATGATATATGGCTTTCTCAACCTCCCTCTTCCCGCACAGGTTTTCTCCCAAACACCTCCTGCTGTATAATAGTCTCCTCCAACAACCCATCCATATAAATTTGGACCAGGAGAATTTCTATTGGTTCTATCGTTGTTTGCTGCATTACGAGGCTTCAGAGGCCTTTCAAGAAGTCCATTGTGCCATTAAAATCGGTCCAATCACTATTGGATATTTACACTGCCGCCAAAAACTTGAAACCTTCCCCAAACTTGACACAAAAACATGAGCATAAACCGTCATTAAATTGTAACGGGATATCGACACCACCGTCTTGGTCCCTCAACCTTTCCAGTTCGAACCTAACAATCTTAACTGTAAAATTCCATATCTTGTTTGAAGAATTAATGCCTAATAGGTAAAGAACAAACATTCTCACAATCATTGTACTGGATGTGTGTTTTCATGATAGGTTGATCAGTAATATATACCTCCCACATATGAAGTGGTTCCATCTGCAAGCAGCTTATTCCTCCGAACCCATCCTTACTCTAGCCTTTAATACTGGTCGGGCAAAAGTGGATCCAATTTCACTTTCTTTTGTCTGCAAACAAGAGAAATACATTTGATGTCAAACAAGATAAGAGCAAAAAGAACATTACAAAAGGGTAACACAAAATTGAGTGAATCAACAGATGACCAATATGATGCAACAGATTACCCATCTGTTCAACCGATGAGGCATCTTTTGCAAAGGATGGATAACATGTTGCAACAGATGGGCCATCTGTTGAAATAAATCAAACCAGCCTTGCTACTGGTTTGATTTCTTCAAAAAGTTACTCCATCTGTTCCATCAGCTGATTCAACAGTTGCAACAGTTGAGGAAACTGTTGCAACACCACCATCAACAACATCAACAACAAAGAAAAAAACAAAACAACATCATATGTTCCAACACCATCCACAACACAAACATCACATGTTCCAACACAACTACCACCCCCAACAACAGCACCACCAAAGTGCCAAACAAAAGACATAAAAAAAACTATACTGATAACAAGGCTTTTTAAGTTTTCCCAACAGATGACTTTTTTTGCATATTTTAATAAAAACAACGGTTCGTTCATTCAAGACTTAAAAGTCACCTTTCCTTCAATTTTCTCAATAAATAGCAAACTGGTAATGGGTAAATCATTGATAGCAACGGATATAAATAACTAATTTAAATAGCATACACAGAAGAAGACGAGATGAAAAGAGCAACTTTGAACCATACCTGCAATGTCAAAAAAGCAAACGGATCAGAACATCCAGTTCAGTCGAGAAAAAATATTGATTGGTTGAGATCCAAAAGGATCCTCATCCGAAAGAAGAGAGAAAAGAGAGGAAAAAATGAAACAACAAAGATAATTGAGAATAAAGAATAAAGAAGAGTTATGAGTTGAGTCTAGTTTAGACTACTTTATGGCTGAAGGAGAGAGAGTTCTAGATATGAGGGGTTTTAAATATTCATTAATAACTTTTGAGGGGCACGAGGAGGCGGTGACATTGAAAAGACTAGATAAGACTACTCACTCAGGAGATTTTTGAGTTATCAAAGTTGTACCGAGTAATATTTTTTACCGCCTTAGTATTATAACTATTTTATCTCGGACAGGAAATACCTAAATTGCTTTATGAAAAAAGGATAAAAAAATATTTAAGTGCAATAGATGACTTAATCTGTTTGATAGTTTACAACAGATTCGTGATCTGTCACAACAAATGACGCAATCTATTTGATAGTTTACAACAGATGTGTAATATGTTGCAACATATTACCTAATCTGTTTGATTTGATCCAACAGAAAAGACATATGTTGCAACATGTTGAACATTTATTTATATATAATTTCAATTGAGTTCATATGTCAGACTAAAATCTTAATTGAATGTGAGTTCTCATAAGGTCAAATACAACTTTAATTGAATCTTTTGGCAATTTCATGATGAGACGGTACTGCGTTCCTCCGACCAGAGACGTCGATCGATCACTCTGAGCCGAGCCGATTCTTACTACCTCATATGTTAGACTAATACCTTAATTGATTAATCTAGGACTAAGGTACTAATACCTTGATTGAATAATCTGGGACTAGGGGTGAGTTCTCATAAGGTCAACTACAACTTCAATTGAGTCTTTTGGCAATTGCATGATAAGACGGTACTGCGTTCCTCCCAACTAGAGTCGTCGATCGATAACTCTGAGTTGAACCAATTCTTACTACCTCATATGTTAGACTAATACCTTAATTGATTAATCTAGGACTAGGGTACTAATAACCTAATTGAATATAGGGTCAACTACAACTTCAATTGAGTCTTTTGTCAATTGCATGATGAGACGGTACTGCGTTCCTCCTGACCAGAGTCGGTGATCGATCACTATGAGCCGAACCGATTCTTACTACCTCATATGTTAGACTAATACCTTAATTGATTGATCTAGGACTAGGGGTGAGTTCTCATAATGTTAACTACAATAGATAACAACGCCTATTTGATAATTTACAACAGATGGGTAATCTATTGCAACATATGACTCAATCTATTTGATAATTTACAACAGATGGGTAATCTGTTGCAACAGATGGGTAATCTGTTTGATAGTTTACAACTGATTCATGATCTATCGCAATAAATGGCTTAATCTGTATGATAGTTTACAACAGATGTGTAATATGTTGTAACAGATTACATAATCTATTTGATCCAACAGAAAAGACACCTGTTGCAATAGGTTGAACATTTGTTTATATATAATTCAATTGAGTTCATATGTCAGACTAATACCTTAATTGAATGTGAGTTCTCATAGGGTCAACTACAACTTCAATTGAGTTTTTTGCCAATTGCATGATAAAACGGTACTACGTTCCTCCCGACCAGAGTCGGCGATCGATCACTTTGAGCCGAACCGATTCTTACTACCTCATATGTTAGACTAATACCTTAATTGATTAATCTAGGACTAGGGTACTAATACCTTGATTGAATAATCTGGGACTAGGGGTGAGTTCTCATAGGGTAAACTATCGATTAATCTAGGACTAGAGGTGAGTTCTCATAGGGTCAGCCACAACAGATGGCAGCGCCTATTTGATAATTTACAACATATGGGTAATCTGTTGCGACATATGACAATCCATTTGATAATTTACAACAGATGGGTAATCTGTCGCAACAGATGACTTAATCTGTTTGATAATTTACATCAGATTCGTAATCTGTTGCTACCTAATCTGATTGATAATTTACAACAAATGAGAAATCTGACGCAACATGTTGAACATTTGTTTTTTATAATTTCAATTGAGTTCATATGTTAGACTTCTAAATTGATTAATCTAGGACCAGGGGTGAATTTTCACAGGGTCACCTCCTAGAGTACTCGGTCAACTACAACTTCAATTGTTTTTATATGATTTTAAAAATTACGCATATACTTTATGATTTTAAAAATAATTAAGATCATTTCGGACCAAATTAACATTTTTAAAACTACTTGTCATTCTTTTCCAAAATACAAATCAACCCATACAAAATGTTTCATCATTTCAAATCTCGAGGTCTGGCTCTTTCTCTCTCATTCTCACTCAACAATACAGTACAGAAAACAACTACTCAAAAAATTTTCTCAACCCTCCATAACAAATCGCTTTTCTTCTCATTTCCGACCACATAGGTTTTATTTTCGACATCATTCTTGCTTGTATCAGTTGTTTTCTTTGTCTTCATAGGCAACAGAGTTCGAGAAGAGCTCTATATTTATTTATTTATTCTAAAAAATAAGGGATTTTAAGTTAATGATGAAAAATAAAACTTTTAGTTGTATTATCTTCGAGAATGAATTTGTAATTTTGAGTTTTAATGGTAAAATTGTAGGAAGAACTCGAGAAATCCCTAGTTTCCATCGCAGTATTCCATTGACTATCGTGGTATAGTTGGATGGTGTTGGTGTTGGTGTTGGTGGTGGTGGTGGTGTTTGTGGTCGTCGTGGTGGCACCGGTGGTGGCATTGGTTGGTGGTGTTTGTGGTGGTGTCGGTATTCGTGGTGTTTGTTTGTTTGTTGGCATTGGTTGGTGGTGTTTGTGGTTGTGGCTATTGGTGTGTCGGTATTCGTGGTGTTTGTAATGTATTTTTTAAAATCTATGCATACATCAACTGTAATGTAATTTTTGTTTTTCTTTGACTGTAGGTAAAACATGTCTCCCAAAAGAAAATAAAATAAAAGTGGATCAACGTCTGACCACTAAAAAAAAAGGCTACAGTACAGAGGGATTCGGAGGATCTTCCTGAACAATCTCAGTCAGGGAAAAGTAAAGCTGAGGAGAGATGTGAAAACAACATTGAGGGAGGTGGACAAGGGTCCGTAGATGGTGATGAAGAAAATGAAAGTGAGAAAGAGGAGGAATTGAATAGTCAGAAAGAGAAAGAGGATGATCATCAACATGATGATAATGGATCACCGATGGGGCGTGAGTTAATATTGACATCCCAGCATGATCCTGTCAAAACTTTTAGTATTGACAGGTTTGAAGTTGCGATGCCGATAAATGACCCAAAAGGAAAACAACTAACTGGTCAAATTGTACTTAAATGTCAGATGGGGAAATTTTTTGAACATTTTATAAAAATTATGAAGAACGAAAACATAGGCGGACTTTTTAAGAAGAGCTTCTTTGGACGCTTTCTTGAGCTACCTGAGGACCCCTCTGCCCGTATCCGTTTCCCTATGAAGATGGTATATGGTCTTCTCAAGCGCAGGATCAAGTACACGGGGGATGATAAAGATCCGGAGGAGGGGGCAAAAAGAAGATGGATGAAATATGGATCAACTACTGTGTCATGCCTGTTTGTTTTGGCTTACAAGAGTTTGCCATAGTGACGGGCCTGAGATGCCATCATTCAGAAGGACCACCACCCCACAAAAGATCTAAGGCAAGAAAATACAAGGGAAAAATAGATGGGTTGTTTGACATTGCTCGACGTGGCTACAAAGCATCGGATTTATTGACAGATCTCGAGGATAAATCCATACCAAAGCAGTACAGAGAGAAATTGTGCTTAGTTTGGTTTGCCCATTCGATTATATTGGTAAGAGACGTCAACAAGGTCATAGAAGATGATTTGTTGGCGCGCCCTGAGGATTTTGATAAATTCAACAATTATCCTTGGGGATATGACAACTTCTACTTGACTGTTCAATATTTACTGACAAAGCTATCCTCAGGGACGACCACATTATACGGTTTTCCTTGGGCTTTCATGGTAAAATTAATCACTAATTTTACTCATCCATAAATTTATATTGAATATAGTTATTATGATTTATTTATTTTTACTTGCTTCCTGTTTTGCACTTTTTAGGCTTGGACATTTGAAGCCATTCCTCCCCTCCGAAAGCAGTTAATGAATTACCCGGATGAGTTTTCTCATCCAAGGATGTTTAGGTGGTTGGCTGCAAAGAGCAACACCAATATTAAGGAGGCTGATCTATTTAACCCTCTGAATGATGCAGTACGTCTTCTTCAAGTAAAATAATTCTACTCAAAGATAAGAAAAATATTGAATAGATGTTATATCTGGTGCATGAGATGTTATATCTGATGCACCAGATGGGAGATCTATTGCGACGAGGTATATCTTGCATCAGATTACCCATTTGTGGTTTTGGTTCTCTGAACCCAACTCCTAAAAGATTAACCATCTACTGCAAATTATGCAACAAATGTTTAATCTAATAACATATCGTTCATCTGTTGCGACGTACAGATCATCTGTTGCATAACAGATTACCCGTCTTATTAAGCTGTTGCAACAGATAATTGATATTTTGCATCAGATTATCCATGTGTTGCTTTGTTTCTCTGAACCAGACTCAAACGGATTTTAACCATATACTACAAACTATGCAACAGATGGGTCTTTTTTTTTAAATGTAGCCCAACTATGAAAATTATTATATTATATGATTTAAATGCATCTGTCTTTTTTTTTTTTTTATAGGTTGTGCATCCATGGATCGTGCCTACTGAGGAGGATTCGGTGATGACTTCTTATATTACTCTAGGTCATGTTGATACTATTGCAGACCCAACGGTGGAGTTAATAAAGAATGAATTGGCTGGAGCAATAGCCATAAGAAGAGCAGTTAGGCATGTAGCCTAATGTTGAGGCTCTTCATGACCAACCTTTTTACTAAGGCAGATCCGAGTGCTTCTTCAGGTGGAGTTGTTGGTGTTGGTGGAAGGCATGCTGATACTGCTACCATTTGTGATAATGAGCATATTGATGCTCAAGAAAGAATAAATATGTTTGAAAACACCCATTTTCTCCCTTACACAGGTCCCTCTCACCCCTCTTCACCCTCGTATTCTCGTTACAAATGCGATGAGTGCAAGGACAGACAGGATAAACTCTTTGAAAAAGTAGAGGCTATCTCTAAAGCTATCGAGGAATTCAAATCCAAGAGGTGTGTCATATCACCCAAGAAGGTGAGGGAGCCACACACTCCTACAAGGTTGGTTAGGAGAAAGAAAAGAGCAATTAGAGACGTACTCTCCGCATAAAAATTAAATGAAATTGCAATTCCTCCCTTTCCAAAAGCTGTTGAAGTTCCGGGGCCAGTCAAGAAGGTGGACATATACGCGAAACTTGGTACCGAAGAGAAGAAGGATCTGCGACAAGCCAAGAATGCCAAGCCAGGCGCACCAGATTACCCCAGGCCTCCCTTTTCCCCTCAAGACTTCTAGATTATGACTGATATGCGTATACCGTACGAGGACAATGCAAGTTTACTTTTCCTAATCTAGCCCTTCTAATCTACCCCATGAAGAAGAAGCTATGCAACAGATTTCATATCTGTTGCAACAGCTGGGTATACTGGTGCAACTGGTTGTGGTTCTGTTGCAACTTATTATCCATCTGTTGCACAAGTTGTGTTGGATTATTGATTCAGAGAACCCTATGCAATAGATGGACAATCCGTTGCATCTTTAAAATTACTAACCTATTTAAAAATTGACTTCTTATCTCACAACATGTTGACATAATTCTCTGCCTCATGAGAAAAAGGCAATTAACGTACCGGGAAACTTATGACGCTGCCGATAGGATAATGGACCTCGACTTTTGCAAGAAGCTCAAGGATAGGTAAGATCAACTCAATCGAAAGGCGTCATCCCTTGGCGTGAGACTTGATTTCCTAGTTCCTACGTTGGTCTTAGATGAAGAAGAAACGTTAAGATATGTTAGAGGGGAAATACCAAATCCACACGGCAAGAGCTGGAACGAGGCAAAAAGGATTCTTGCAGTCATTAGCGTGAACGACATGAATTATCGGCCTATTGAGATACTACTCGAGGAGGGAAAGATTAATGTTTGACTCTAACATACCTCTCGTCGATGATTTCGATCTTTTTCTCCTCGTGGAGCCACTGATGGTGCCGTTGCCCTTCTTGTTGAGGGGGAGTAAACTGATGAATCATTTTCCAAAGGAAATGTTGATGAAGAAATCATGGGATTTTGAAGGTCGAAACAGGGGAATGGTTCTTCGAAAAGATGATGCCGCTAAAGCGAGCGGCTCGCACGCTTTTGCACACATCGAATATTTGCTGACCGGCATAGAAATAGACGAGCCAACAAATTTTACGTGCGACAACGCTGTGGCAAACTTGCAAGAGGTCTGGGCTTATGGGGTACTAACTGGACGCTTGAAGCCTGTGTATATAGAAGAGCCTGTGAAATAGAAATTTTTAATTTTAAGTCACCTTTCACTTTATTACATGTACATGTAGTGACAATAATTTTTTTCTGATGAAATTTGAGTTTTTTATAATGTAATAGATTAGATTGTCAATCTGTTGTAAAATATCTTTAATCCGTTCTGGCAGATAATTTATCTGTTGCAATAGGTTGGTCATCTGTTGCATTACGTCGATGTTATTTCTATGAATAATCTAATAATCTAAGTCTAATCTGTTGCAACAATGGGAAGACCTGTTTGATAATTTTCACAGATGACCTAAATTTTACAACATATGCCTAAATCTTTTTGATATTTTCCAACAGTTACGCTTGAATATCCATGTGCTCGTCGACAACAAACCAATAGCAAATACACACACCACCATAAAATTTTTAGCAATTAGGCTTCAATATCCATGTGCCCAACAACACCAAACCAGTAGCAATAACGGCAACAATGTAGTATCTTCTTGCTCGATTTTGTTTCTCTTCATAAGCCTTGACTTTGTTCAACAAACCCCAGATTACACGATTTGCTTGTGAAGGGTTTCGTTCTTCGTACCAATCAAAGTAATCGCATCCACCCAATTTCTATAAAAAAGGAGAACACAATTACAAAATAATTACAAGTCAATAATTAATCAATTAATTAAATAAAAAAAATATTACCTTTGAAATCTTATAAGTAAAAAACCTACGATACGAATTTTGTTGAGTCCAAGAAGTCTTTAACAGAGCTTCATGACCGCACTTACAATATAAAAAATCTTTATCACAAAAAACAATGTAAGATGCGCTCGACATTGTCAAGGTCAGTTGAAAAAAATGAAAGTAATAATTTGAAGAATTTGGATAGATAAAAGAAGATGATGATGAAGAAGAAGATTTGGGAATTTAGGGTTAAATTTTAGGAGGAAGATGAATATATAAGACAATGGGGGGAAAATGACCGTTGGGGGCCAAGTGACGGCAAGTCAGCGAAATGTGCCAGGACTGACACTAACACATTTGATGCCTATTTTATTTTACGTGTTTAAAATGAACATGTTTACTTGATGCCTATTTTATTTTAGGTGTTTGAACTGAACACCGTCGATGGGTTGTGCCTTTTTTATTTCAATTCACTTTAACCTTTTTACACGTAGTGAAATTTTTTTATTTCCAACGAAAGTTGAATTTTTATAATACAACAGATTCTCTATACGTTGTAACAGTTATCCTACCTGTTCTGACATATAGTTTATCTGTTGCAATAGGTTGGTCATCTGTTGTATTATCTCGATGTTTTTATCTAAAGTTCATATGTTGCAACAGTAGGAAGACCTGTTTGATAAATTCCAACAAATAACCTACCTGTTGCAACATATGTATAAATCTATTCGATTATTCCAATAGATGTGTCTTCTGTTGCAACAGATAAAGTCTATCTGTTGCAACATATGTCTAAATCTATTTTTTTTCCCAATAGATGTGTCATCTATTGCATTATCTTGATGTTTTTATCTAAAGTCCATCTGTTGCAACAGTGGAAAGACCTGTTTGATAAATTCCAATAGATCACCTAACTGTTGCAATATATGTCTAAATCTGTTCGAATTTTCCAATAGATGTGTCATCTGTTGCAACAGATACATTATCTGTTGCAATATTTGAATTTAGTATTCCTTTTCAATTAATAAGTTCAAATCTAAGGACTAAATAAAATTCTTAGAAAAAATAAAATAAATCAAAGCCTTCATAAATTATCTGAAATAAGTCAACGAATAAATAAAATGTAAAAAAATTGTTATGGGTACAGATCTCAACAAATACATCAACAACAATTTAAGTATTTTGCCAAGGATTTCTTTGACAGGCTTAAGCTATAAAGATCTACTCAGTATGGACAAGTTGTTCTTCATCCGGTGCTATGAAATTCGGCTTTGCTCGTCGTGGGTTTTCATTATCGCTTGCGTACGATTTTTGCGCTTTCTGTTCTCCGTATTTCCATAAAAAGAATAGCATATTGTCAATGCTTTTCAGCAGTAGCTTCTTCTACATCCACCTGGATAGCCAGAATTGGTCAATGCTAATCACGGAGTTACAATAAAACGGAAAAGGATAACTCATCTCTTCTAGCAAATCAAACAAGTCTTTCTTCCATTTTAAATTGTCCCAAATATATTATATTTCTGTTGCAATAATAAATTAATTGTTGGGACAAATTTCTACATGAGGAAGACCCTGTGTGATAATTTCCAACGGATGAACCATCCGTTGCAACATATGAATCATCTGTTGCAGCAGATAGGTCGTCTGTTGGTACAAATAAAAGCTGTACTAAGAGCTGTTTGATTTGCTAAAACAGATGAGACATATGTTGCACCGGATAAAGTATCTGGTGCAACAGGTAAGTAAACTGTTGCAACAGATGTATATATCTGTTTGATAATTTTCAGCAGATATGTCATCTGTTGAAACAGATATGTGTCTGTTTGTTTTGTCAGTTGGAAGACATAATATATTCATCTTCTTCAGCTCGTGCTGTTCTTCTTTGGACATTGTACGTTAATCAGTGCAACACACAGACAGAGGAGTTGCAATTTCACTTTCTTGGATGCCTGATAATGCCCTGGAAATCATTCTCCTTCTCCTTTTAGCCTTAATCTCTAATGGAGTGGATGGAAATAAAATCCTCTTTGATGGAAGATACCCCTCTTAGATGTCAATTCCTTTACAGAAGCAGTTAATGTATTAATAGCATTAATCGCTACATCATGTTTCGCCCTGCAGTCTTGACATTTGCTTGCAGAACATTCGCCGGGAGAGGCAAAATCTGTATAACCAGTATGATCATACTCATAATGGTTTGCTTTAAATACTATAAGAGAAGCATCATTAGCACCAACAGCAGCACCACTACCACCACCAACAGATCCATCAACAATAACAAGCCCACCCTCTAAAATTATTTTTCTTGTAATGGCTGTTGCTCCAAACAATTCTATTTTTATTCTGTCGATGAGCTTAGGGTCCGATAAAGTTTGCATAGACCGTAAAGTAAGAAAAAATGGAATCTTCAACTCTCGATTGGTCAGAACTAGCAACAGATGCACATTCTAACATAAATCATTACTTATATTAGAATGATGATTAGATCAGTCAAAAATAAAACATTAATTAAAAGAAAAAATTAATTATAATTATACTTACTGAATCCTTTGGGGGGTTGAAAAGATCAAGAATTTTTATATTTTTATGAGTTTTGGCTGACAACCATCTCAAGATTCTTGGACAGGAAACTCCTTCCTGGTAGTTCACATTTTGTCTCAAATAAGGAATGACTTCAAACGCCCAAGCCTATAAAATAACGCTAATAAGTCAAAACAATTATTGAGCAAAAAAATGAATGATATCATAATAGAAGAAAGAAAAATTTACCATAAAAGCCCATGAGAAGCCATATAAGTTGACTGTCTTTGGCGCTAACGAAGTCAACAAATATTTGACAGTCATTTTGAAGCTTTCATACCCCCATGGATAGCTGTTAAACGCCTCAAGATCCTCGGAGAGCTTTATTAAGCCGAGGCTTATGTTGTTGTTAACGTCTCTCGCCCAAAGAATATTATGAACAAACCAAACCAAGCACAATAACTGTTTGTGCTTCTTTGAAAGTACTTTACCTTTCAACGCTTCTATCAAATTTTTATTTTTGAAGCTTGGACCAACAATGGTCACCAAGTCATCACGATCACATGACTTGCCTTTGCCTTTTTTGGGTGTGCGGGGTGCTTTTTTTGGGTTAGAATAGGTATAACTTGAGAAGGACGATAACATTTTAGTCCAGTAACTATGGCAAACTCTTTCCAACCAAAACAAACAGGCATGCCACAGTAATTTATCCACACCTCATCCATCTTATCTTTGTTTTCATACATAAACCTACGCTTGAGAAGTTCATATACCATTTGCATTTGAAAACGAGCATTGTTGTCCTCCGGCAAATCAAGATATTTCTCAAAGCAGCTATCTCTGAAATAAGTATCCAATTTTTGTTCTCGAAGTATTTTTCTGAAGGCGTCAAAATATTTTCCCATGGCTAACTTAACCATGAAATCACCCGTTAAATCTGCGGCACCATCGCACTGTATTCTCACAGGATAACGATCAATACTGAAGGTTATGACCAGCTCTTCGGTGGAAGGGCTATTAGCATATGCATCATCTCTTTTGAAACATTCCTCCTTCCCGTGTTCATCATATTCTGCTCCCGATTGAGATAATGCTTGTAAAGCAAGCTCATAGAGTGGTGGATATAATCTAGTTGCTTCACTTGTTCCTTTACTTGGACTTGATTCGGTTTCTGTTCTTTGGGAACCATATTATCTAAAATTAACAGGAACATAAAATAATATATTATTGTTGATTAATGCATCGTTAAAAAGGATAACAGTAAATCAAACCAGTAAACAGTAAAATAACAGTTACAACAGATCACCGATCTGTTGCACCAGGTAGTATATTTGTTGCAGCATATAACCAAACTATTGCAGTGAATGAGTAATCTATTACAACAATACAAAACATACCACTCATCTTTTAAGACAGATGAATGGTCTGTTCAATAGATCACACAACTGTTGTGACATCATCTGTTGCAACATATGAGTGATCTGTTGGAATAGTTAAATAATCCATAGCAACGGCTGAGTAATCTATTGCGATAATACAAAACATATCACTCATCTGTTGAGAAAGATGAATGGTCTGTGCAACAGGTCACACATCTGTTGCAACACATGAGTGATCTGTTGGAACAGTTATCAACGATCAATATTGTTTAGATTTCTTCCAACATAGGGTCATCTATCGCGGCAGATGAATGATCAGTTGGAAAAATCAAGTCTTGGACTTTTCCTGTAGGAAGAGTTGGTAGGATTTTATCCAACAGGAGGTACATCTGTTGCATCAGATCATTAATCTGATGGTTCTTCCATTGCACCAGATGGTTAATTAGTTGCATAAGATTTTTTATCCGAAGTTTAATCCGTTGCAACATATGGTAAAGCTGTTGCATCAGATTATTAATCTGTTGCATCAGAATTGTAATTTGATGGTTTCTCTGGTGCATTAGATGGTTGATCTGTTGCATCATATGATAAATTTGTTGTATCAGATGGTTAATATGTTGCACCAGATGGGTAATCTATCAGAGAAAATAGTAGCACGATTTTGTTAAACAAAAAACAGCAATTTCACCATTTTTACCAAGAACAAGAACAAAACAAATCAAACCAAATTTTTCTTTTGTTTTTATAAACACAAACAATAAAAATCAAACTTCAAAAAAATGCAACAAACAACAAAATATCATAATTCACTTTGAAAAGAGAAGATATACCAGAAATTAGGATTTTATTCAGACCGCATTTCAAATTAGTGCACCAAATATTGAAATTGCTAAGCAATACTATAAGATAAGTTGGCTCAAGTTCCTCATTTTTTTCAAAACTAAAAAGGCCATAAATTTTTATCTGTGAAAAAAAAGGACCGATGAAGAATTCGAAGCTGTTGTGGACGGAGAGCAAGGCAGTCACGTCGATTGAAGTCGAAAAGGAACTGGAATCTCAACTATTTGTAGTCGGATATTGAAGTCACCGAGGATTGAAATAACAAATTTGCAGAATAGTTGGTTGGGAGAAAGTTGAGAGAAGCTGTCAAGAGAAGGATGAGAGACAGGTTGATTGAATTGAAGAGGGGAACTCGAAGCCCAACTATTTGTCGTTGGGGGTTGAAGGGAGAAATTTTGCAGAACTGTTGGTTGGGAGAGAGTTGAGAGAAGTTGTCGAGAGGGAGGAGAAAGTGGTTGATTTGGATTGAAGAGGGTGTAGGTTGGGTTGATTTGTATTTTTGAAAAGATTAGAAAGTTTTGAAAATATTAATCAAGTCCACAATTAACTTGATCAAGTTTTCTAATAATGTTTGACCCTATCTGTTGGTTAATGTCACCAATCCTTCATTCAAGACTTAAAAGACACCTATTCTTTAATTTTCTCAAGTAAGTCCATGTAATTTATATTGATCTATAAACTAAAATAAATTGTAAATATCATGTTATATAGACTAAATTACATGAACGACGTAAATGATTCAAACCCTTTCCTTTCATGAACTAGTTGTGACTTCACATAATTCAAGATATGACTATGTACATACCGGAAGAAGCTCTATATAACAATAACACTAGATAAATGCTGCTGACAAGTAAGGGTGTACCATTGAGTTCGGAGATAAAAGAGATACTTTTTCAGATTTAGGAGTCAAACGAACAGTATTTTAATTTATGTTACAAAATGGACAATTTGCCCATTTTTGAGCAAACTACAATTAACGGTGTTTGTTAAACATTTGGGGTGAAAAAATTGTTAATATGGTTTGCCCAAAAATGAACTACATTTCATACATTTTTTTTGTAATGTGAATTGCTTGAAGAGATTCACTGAGAGATTCCCGAAAATATTTTTATACAGTGAATGTTTGTCACTTCAGTATAACTTTTTCACTTAAAATGTGTTATTGTTAATTCACTCCATTTTATCTCATTCATTTATCATATTATTCTACTAATATCATTTCTTTTGGGCTTTGAGAATCCCTTCATAATTATGTCTCAACAATCTGAAATGTCTTTATTTTTAATTGAACCGGATGTATGTAAATATAATGAATTATTGTAAAATAAAAACATCAAGGATTTAAAGAAATCCTGGTTGTAAGTTTTGGAGCTGTGCGCGTTTGAAGGTAAAATTTTAAGTTGTTCAACTAAAAATATGTGTATGTTAATCTTGTTCCTTATTTTGTTATTTTAGAAAAATGATGGATGTGATTATTTTTGGTGGATAGAAAGTATGTCAATAAATGAAACGAACACCATTCTGTCACGATTGAAGAGACCCGCATTCGATGATGATACCGCGGCTTCACAGAACACTATAAAGTTTGACACGCTATTTAATCTCAATGAAGTCATATAAGATAGAGATTTTCTTAGGACATTGCTAAAAGAATACGAAGAAAAACTAAATTATTTGAAGGATATGCTTAATGAAACTGAGCAGGAGAATTGCGTTTTAAATATGAAATGGAATGAAGAACAGAAAAAAAAAACTATTGAAAGTATTATGTGTTATATTAATTTGTTGTTTGATTTGAAATTTTTTTACCGTCGATTAGTCATTATATAGTCTTTCAGTAAGTTTAATGTTCATGCAGTATATTTTTTTTAATGATTTTAGTAGTATGAATCTGTCATGTAATATGTTTTTCAATGTAAATTCGAATAAAATCAATTCCTATTTAGTAATTGTTGTTCATTTACTTCATCTAAGTAATTATTTGCTATTCATTTTTTATTAAAAATTTTAATTTTTGTAAATTATATTTTGTTATCTATACTTTTTAAATCCATAATTTAAAATTAAAGATGTGAATGTTTAACACTACAAAAAATGCAATTACATACCAATTTTGAAAAGTGCAATTAGATAAAATGAAGTGAATTAACAACAACACATTTATAAGTGAAAAAGTTGTACTGAAGTGACAACGTTCCCTGTATAAGAATATTTCCAGAAATCTCTCAGTGAATCTCTTCAAACAATTCACATTACAAAAAAAGTTTATGAAATGTATTTTGCCCATTTTTGGGCAAACCATATTAACAATTTTTTCACCCCAAATGTTTAACAAAAACTGTTAGTTGTAGTTTGCTCAAAAATGGGCAAATTGTTCGTTTTGTAACAGAAATTAAAGTACTGTCCATTTTGACTCGTAAGTCTGAAAGGGTATCTCTTTTAGCTCCAGACTCGTGTACCATTCATGTACCTTGGCTCGTTTGGTTGAGAAACAAGTTAATTTGGGATTAGGTATCACGAGATTAGTTATCCCACACTCAAGGCGGGATAATAAAAATAACACTACAATTTCAGGATAACTAATCTCGGAATGACTTACTTACTTACTCCATACATGCGTTATCACAGAGATAAACTCATCCTAAAATTAATTTTGGGATTGATTATCCCTCACCCCTTTAGCAAATGACCCCTAATTGTTATGATTCACATGCTACGTTAGACACAATGCTACGTTAGACACAATATAATTGTTATGATTCACATGCTACGTTAGACACAATAAAGTGTTAATCTTATTTAAATTTTCAAATACAAATGGACATTGAAGTTTTCTAATTATACTAGATCACCCTATTAATTATACGATATTTAAATGTTGGATCATGAATAACGTTTAATAGCAGGAAAAATCTTTTTGGCCATAAAATTTGGCCCAAATTTAGCCATAATAGTAATAAATTCTATTCAGAGTTCATAGGAGGTCTAAGTGCAAAATTATTTATATTTATATTTATGGTTATAATTTATCGTTTAAACATTATATTACATATTTAATTATAAAGACACTTCATAGGAGGTCTAAGTGTAAAATTATCAAAGTACACGTGTAAGCATTTCATTTTAAAATTTAGAAAGTATATTCATATTATAAAGTGTTCAATACTAATCATTTATATATTGAGAACTTGAAATTAAATATCATGAATTATATATATATATATATATATATGTGTGTGTGTGTGTGTGTGTGTGTGTGTGTTCATATTTTATTAAAAATCACATTTTAATGAATGATGATTTATTTATTACCATTTTTCAATGTGGGAACTGACTTTTACGTTTAAGGAATAACAACGACTTTAATTTTCTTTGATTAAAAAAAAAGAAAAAAGAATTAGTTTGTTTTGAAAGAGAAAGGTCATTTCAGTCTTTTTACAATTATGGCCAAATTTTTATGGCCATTTAGCACTATCCTTAATAGAAAATGTAAAATAGACATACATGGGTAAATTAACTCTTACTAATCCAATTTGGACAAGTAAAATTGGACAATTATTTTTTGACAAGTGAAGATGGACGGAAGGAGTACATGATGCGTATTCCCTCTGTCCCATTTGAATTGATCAACTTTTCATTTTACACGATACTTAAGAAATCATAAATAAGATTAATTTTACTAATTTACAAATTATTATAGTGATGGATATGAAGATCATTTATGAAAAAGTTGCTCACATTAATTCGCTTAAGCTGCCAAAGAATATTAATTGTAAGATAAACTTGAGAATTTTTTTTATTTAATTTTGTCTCGATTTAGTAGGTAGACAAATAATTTATGATATGGATTTATAATAAAACAACCAATTAAAATGAGGCGGGCGAACATTTTTCTGTCTCAATTTAATTTAAGTATATTTTCATTTGAATTGAACGTGTATTTTGTTTCCACTGCATTCGTTGGAAATAGGATACCAAAATTCTTTTAACGTGTTAACATTCTCAGTCACTGTAAATATCTCATGTGCTCAAAACTTAAAAATTTCACACACGCAAGAATCACCGGGAGAAAGAGAGAGAGATTGAAGGGGATGACCGTTCAAAATAAAAACTCGCCCAACACCTAACCTTACGCTAGACTAATGAGAGAAAGAGAGAGATTGAAGGGGGCTGACGGTGCAAAAAAAAAAACTAAAATTTACATATATATACATAAGGTAAAGTTACCTTATTACATTAAATTCCAATTTGGTAAAGTATTTACACAAATCTCAAACTAATTACATAAATAGTCCTTTTTTTTATTTTCTCTCTCTTAAATATTATACATCTAAAACCACATTATTTTCTTTCGATATTTGCTCCCAAGTGCTCTCATTACCCAACTGTACTTTCCTCCATTTTTGAATCCCATAAATCACGACAAAATACAAGTAACCTCTAATTAGAGGTTACCAATTTGTAAGTGTTTAAGCTTTAATTGATTTTTCTGATTTAATTCATTAATTTTTTTATTTTTACCAATTCAGGAGTTTTTCCTTTTTTTGTTTGCTTGCATGTTGATTTTGTACGAAATTACCGTATTGTGCAATCATATTCAAGATCAGTAGTTTAATTTTTTCAAATTTTTTTCATATACTACAAGTTAGATCTTTGATTTTCTTGTTTTGTACTTTGATTTAACACTACTGTTAAATCAATACAGTGTAAAATTGGTAATGGATTATCCTCCTAACTTTAGTTAAGGAATTACTCAGTTAGATGCAAAAGAAAAAGATATTCCCGTTGGATTTGTTCCTGGTACATTTGATTACGAGGATATTGATTTCGCAGAGAATCGTTAAAAGCACCGAAACGATCCCGTTACAATGAAGAAATTGAAGGAAGTTACCATTTCTAGATCGAAGAAGTCAGGTTAAAAAGCGGCAAGTAAAAAGAAGTTTGATGATTTCGGTCATCCATGGTATTGATTATAATTTGATAGATAAGTTGACATATGTATGATATGACATTATACATTATAACGCTCAATCTACAGCTCTCGTAGGAGTGTAAAGCGGTCGTTAGCAAATATAGAACCCAACCTGGGTTGGGTGTCGATCCCACAGGGAATAACTTGGCCAACAAGTAAGCAAGATTACTAAACTTTTGGTGCAAGTCTCGTAAAAAGGGGGGATTGTAATGTGTCACCAAAACAATTAAATAAAAGTTGAAAATAGCAAAGTAAAAGAGAAAGATTGTTACGTAAGTTGTAAACAATGAGAATTGAGGCGTTGGGGTTATGTCCACCTTCTTAGGTATACGTCTCTATTGGCTATGAGTGTGTAGAATTCTGACATGCAATTGCTTATAGAGGATTGTAGTCGATGGTAAATCCAAGCGTCTCTCGACCTAAACAAGGACTATTTCACTTTAACTCTCTCAAGCTTCAAGCGTGTCTAACGGTACGAATTCTCCAAGAGGTTAGTCCAGTTACGGCACTAGCTTTTTAATAGGAAAGGGTGTCCTACTACCTTGACATTATCTCTTTTCCAGACAAATAACTTTTCTCTCGAACAAGTTAAATGTTAGACTGGCGTATTCTTGCGTTTGCAACCGCAAAGAATGTAGATTAAGATGAAGAGAATAATGATATAAGCAATATACGTGTCTCGAACTCACAAACTCACAGCAATAGATAGTAACTCATTCGGCTTCCATAACCCCAACAGAGAAGTTTAGTTACCCATGAATGCGAAGAAAACCACAATTGACATTGTTATTATACCACAATAATGATCAATTTCGTGTAGCACAAGAGTGGTAGGCGTTAGGTGTGATTTCTTGCAGAGTAACATTTCTCTTGTTGCGGAATTTAAGAATAGAAGAATAGACGAAAATAGAATTGATGGAAAGATTAGAAGAGTTGTAGAAAGATGATTAGCAGGTAAGAAGGTGTATAAAGATGATAGAAGATGAGAGGGATGGAAGGAAGTATTGTGTTCTCCCTCCTTCCTCCCTCCTTATTCTCTAAAATCTCTAGCATGATAGGGTATTTATAATACCCATATCCTAATCCTACTAAGCTAATGAAATAAATAACCAAATCCTATTAGACTAATGAAATCCTTAACCCAAATGTACTAGGTTAAGGTAACATTATCATAATCCACATAAAATAATGAAATACATAACCTAATTGTACTAGGTTAATGTATCATTGTCAAAATCCAGCTTTGTGTCTGTAAGTCCCCAAAGTCTTCAGAATTGTTGTTTTAGCTCGGGACAGATTTTCCATGCAGCAGTTTTGGTCCTTAGGCGTGTAAACTCCCTTCCCTTCCTTCGTGAGCTTTCTTTAGCGTCAAGTAAGCCATAAAATGCTGAATTATGCATCATTTATACCTGAAACTTTACTAATCATGTTCGTTAGCTCATTTACAGGAAAAAGGACTAAAAGTGCATGAAATATATAATTTGTTCTCAAAACTAGGCTAAAATATGGGCAAAATATATTGATATAGGCGTGTAAATTCGCCTATCATCAACACCCCACACTTAGAGCTTTGTTCATCCTCGAACAACATATCATGTCCTTCTAAACATCAACTTAAGGTTTTTACAGCAACAACACAAAACATTTATTAAGACAAGCACAACGATTATCAACCAAGAGTAGCTTTCCGATTATAAGTAGAAACAATTTAACCTCAAGTATAGACTCGTGATGGTGATCAACTCGCATGCAAACGTTAAAGTGCATAGAATCATATACAACTATCCAAAACTCATCAACCATGTGTGTCTCACCATATAGTACCCATAATCACTCACAAATATAGCATATTTTCCAAACATGGGTATCAAAATGTCCTTGCTCTCACTCTCACAAAGAATTCATATGTAGCAACTGATGACTGATGATAGGCGAATTTACGCGCCTATATCAATATATTTTGCCCATATTTTATCCTAGTTTTGAGAACAAATTATATATTTCATGCACTTTTAGTCCTTTTTCCTGTAAATGAGCTAACGAACATGATTAGTAAAGTTTCAGGTATAAATGATGCATAATTCAGCATTTTATGGCTTACTTGACGCTAAAGAAAGCTCACGAAGGAAGGGAAGGGAGTTTACACGCCTAAGGACCAAAACTGCTGCATGGAAAATCTGTCTCGGGCTAAAACAGCATTTCTGAAGACTTTGGGGGACCAAAACTGCTGCATGGAAAATCTGTCCCGGGCTAAAACAGCAATTCTGAAGACTTTGGGGACTTACAGACACAAAGCTGGATTTTGACAATGATACATTAACCTAGTACAATTAGGTTATGTATTTCATTATTTTATGTGGATTATGATAATGTTACCTTAACCTAGTACATTTGGGTTAAGGATTTCATTAGTCTAGTAGGATTTGGTTATTTATTTCATTAGCTTAGTAGGATTAGGATATGGGTATTATAAATACCCTATCATGCTAGAGATTTTAGAGAACAAGGAGGGAGGAAGGAGGGAGAACACAATACTTCCTTCCATCCCTCACATCTTCCAACATCTTCTAAACTTCTCATCTTACAATTCAATTCTATTACTCTACAACTCTTCTAATCTTTCCATTAATTCTATTTTTCTTCCTCTACTCTTCCATTCTTAAATTCCACAACAAGAGAATCGTTACTTTGCCTAGGAATTCACGCCTCACGCCTACCACCAAAGCTACACGAAATTACTCAATCTTGTGGTATAACAACAATGTCAATCGTGATCTCCTTCGCATTCATGGGTAACTAAACTTCTCTGTTGGGGTTATGGAAGCCGAATGAGTTACTATCTATTGCTGTGAGTTTGTGAGTTCGAGGCACGTATATTGCTTATATCATTATTCTCTTCATCTTAATCTACATTCTTTGCGGTTGCAAACGCAAGAATACGCCAGTCTAACATTTAACTTGTTCGAGAGAAAAGTTATTTGTCTGGAAAAGAGATAATGTCAAGGTAGTAGGACACCCTTTCCTATTAAAAAGCTAGTGCCGTAACTGGACTAACCTCTTGGAGAATTCGTACCGTTAGACACGCTTTAAGCTCGAGAGAGTTAAAGTGAAATAGTCCTTGTTTAGGTCGAGAGACGCTTGGATTTACCATCGACTACAATCCTCTATAAGCAATTGCATGTCAGAATTCTACACACTCATAGCCAATAGAGACGTATACCTCAGAAGGTGGACATAACCCCAACGCTTCAATTCTCATTGTTTACAACCAACGTAACAATCTCTCTCTTTTTACTTTATTATTTTCAGCTTTTTTTTACATTACTTGCAAAACAAGAATCCCCCCTTCTTACGAGACTTGCACCAAAAGTTTAGTAATTTTACTTACTTGTTGGCCAAGCTATTCCCTGTGGGATCGACACTCAACCCAGGTTGGGTTCTATATTTGCTAACGACCGCTTTACACTCAAACGAGAGCTGTAGATTGAGCGTTATCAAAAATTAGCGCCGTTGCCGGGGAATACAAGTGTCAATCAAGTTCGTAATAATTACTAGACCCTTTGGTCAAAGATTATCGTACTTTTACTTTTAGTTGTTGTTTTTGTTTTATTCAGGTTTGTTCTGTGCATCAATGGATGCACAACATGAAATTGAAAGGATGGATGCTCAAGCGCATCAGCAAAATATTGATAACCCAGGGCGTGCAACAAATCTTGATGAGGAGGACCTGGGCGATGAGGAGCTACTAAACCCACGGCATACTGCTGAGATGGCGGCACCCATGCAGAGAAGAGATCGACAAGCTCGGTTTAGGTATGATCGCCAACCCATGCAACCAGCTTTCGACGATGATGATGATGATCTTGATGGTGCCGGAGCCACTGGAGCTATAATTCCACCACCATTAGCGCCCGGAGCCAAGTTCAACATCACAAGAACCATGATTCAGTTATTGCAACTCAAGGGATTATTTGGTGGACTAGCAGGCGATGATCCGAATATGCATCTCATCAACTTTATTTCTACATGCAAGGCATTTGACAATCCTGGAGTTGGTCAGAATGCAATTCGGTTACGCTTATTTCCATTGTCTCTGTCTGGGGAGGCAACACTATGGTTGAATGGGCTGACTCCTGATTCTATTACAAATTGAAGGCAATTGAGAGACGCTTTCCTAGAAAGATTCTTTCCGCCGTCCAAAAGGGCACAATTGAGAGATGAAATCAGCAACTTTCGTCAGCTTCCCACTGAAGCTCTTCATGAAACATGGGAGAGGTTCAAGACAAAGCTAGCGAGATGCCCAAACCATCACATGACTAATGTTCACCTCATGGAGATATTGTATAGAGCCTTGAATTCAATAACTAAGCCAGTGGTGGATAACGCAGCTGGAGGATCTTATATGGACCTCACCTTTGGTCAAGCAAGCAATATGCTAGATCGCATGACGAAACAAAGTAGAGCTTGGCATACCAGGGATTCCGAGGTAGCAAGCCCCACTTTATCTATAGGCATGACTGCAGACCAAAGAAGAAGACAAGAAGAACGTGATCAAGATATGGCGCACATAAAAACACAGATGGATCTTCTTACAAAGCATTTATTATTAGGGAAGACCGAAAAAGTGAAAGCTGTGGCGCTAAAAGGAAGAGACAAATCTGATTCGGAAGAGGAGGCCAACTACTTGAACAATCAGGGGGGTTTCCGTGGGAATACCCAAGGAAACCAAGGTCGGAACTATTATGATAATTCTGGAAACAAGGACCAAGGTAGTTGGAGAAAAAACAATGAAAAGAGTGGTGTATATGTTCCCCCTGGTAGACGTGATACCACCACATCTAATTCTGGAAGTATGGAAGACATGATGGCTAAATTATTGAAAGGAGTGGAAACAACGAGCGCGGGAGTTACTGAGGTAATTAATGATTTGTCCTCCATGAAACAACTAGTTGATTCTCATTCCACTTCAATCAAGCAAATAGAACAGCAATTGAGCCAACTGTCAGCAGCACTCAATCAAAGAAAGGTTGGCACTCTACCTAGCGATACTGTGCAAAACCCAAGAAATGATGGGTCATGCATGGCCATCACTACCAGAAGCGGTAAGGTGCTGGAACCTTCAGCAAAAGCAAGCAAGTAGCCAAAAATAAGGAAGATGATGACGCCATAGAAGCTGACCAAGACGTCCATGACGTCACCCCTAGTAGGTTGCAGCCTGAAACTACCAAAATTCAGAAGCAAGAGGAGAAGAAAGCCGTGGAGAAAATAATTCCATATCCACCACCACCTTTTCCTCAAAGATTGAAGAAGCAGGCGGATGATACAAGGTTCAGCAAATTCATGACGATGTTAAAGCAGCTGACTATTAATGTTCCGTTGGTCGAGGCACTGGAACAAATGCCTGGGTATGCTAAATTCATGAAGGACCTGTTGACAAAGAAGCGGGCAGTAAGCTATGAGCCGGCAGATAATATTCATCATTGCAGTGCAATTGCCACAAGGTCCTTGGTACAGAAGAAGGCAGACCCTGGTGCTTTCACTATTCCTTGCACGGTTGGATCTATGAATTTTGCTAAGGCATTGTGCGATCTGGGTGCTAGCATCAATTTGATGCCACTATCCGTCTACAAGAAGTTGGGGTTAGGCGATCCGACACCAACCAATATGAGGCTCGTGATGGCTGATAGGATGGTAAAACGACCTGTGGGTATCTTGAATGATGTGTTGGTGAAGGTATCTTCATTTATCTTTCCTGCAGACTTTGTTATTCTGGATTGTGAGGTGGATTCTGACGTTCCCATAATCTTGGGACGCCCCTTCCTCGCAACTGGAAGTGTGCTTATTGACATGAAAGATAATGAGCTTTTGTTTCGAATTAATGACGAAGTGGTCCGCTTTGATATATGCAAAGCGATGAAGCAGCCAAAAGATATGGATGTGTTCTCTGTAGATGATGTTCATGGTGAAGATAAGAAAGCATTATCTGTAGAGAAAGAGCTTACTGTTGAGCCATTGTCTGCTGCGCTGCTGAAGGTTGAGCATGAGGACGATGAAGATTATGAAGAACTTATGGGTGCTCTAACAGAAATAGAGTCCTATTCCCATACTCCTAAGCAACCGGACCGTGATCTTAAGAATCAACCTTCACCTACAGCGAAGACTTCCCTTGAAGAGCCACCAATGCTAGAATCGAAAGAGCTCCCCGATTATCTAAGGTATGTGTTCTTGGAAAGTAGAAATATACTTCCGGAGAGTGCAAATGATTTAAGTGAACAACACGTAGAAGCTCTCATCTCTACTCTGAAGAGATACATGAGAGCTATGGGTTGGACTATTGATGATATAATTGGTACCCCTCCTACAAGTAAGCCTCATTGTCGTCAGAATCCATTCAGAAAACGATCCACCATCTATCTCGACGAAGTCTGAGTACTCGAGGTAACCATGTCGTGACACGACAATAAATAAGGCGCTAGATGGGAGGCAACCCATCGTTTATCATTTTTCATTTATCGTTTATCGTTTTCTTTCATTCTAGTACTTGATTTGATTTTGATAAATGAAAAATCCAAAAATAAGAGTCGTGCCACGACCAAAACTAAGGCGCTTGGTGGGAGGCAACCCATCGTACTAATCGTTTTCATTTGTTTGAGCGAATATAGGTGCAAGAAGTAGTCAACGAGGAGATTGATTTCAATTGACTATTTGGACGCATTGTATGGTAAAGTTGGTAAGTTAGGAAGGGTGATGCATAAGGCTATGGATTGAGCCTTTCTCACGCCAAAATAGGCTTCGAGGAAGGCTAGGCCTTGGTAAAACTAGGCCACGAATGATGCACAACCTATCCAATAGCCTATGGTCTCGTAATCTAGTGTGTTATACACTATGCACCGCCTATTCCTAGGTATGCATTTGACTATGCGTCGCCTATGCTATAGCATTTGGTCTCAGTATCTCATATGCCATAGACTATGCGGCGCATATGTCTCATTATGCCATAGACAATGCGCCGCATATGTCTCATTATGCCATAGACAATGCGCCGCATATGTCTACAAATGCCATAGACTATGCGGCGCATATGTCCCATTATGCCATAGACAATGCGCCGCATATGTAGCATTTTTGTCTCCAAAACCGATTGTAAATGGGTCAAAACCCGACCCATTCTCTTCCTATATAAAGGAGACTTAGTCTTGAAACACAAACACATTGAAAACTTGACCTAGGCGCCGCATATACTCTCCAAATCATCTCAAAACTTTTCTTTTTGCTCTCCCACTTCACAAGAACATCTCCAAAGGCTTCAATCACGTAAGTACTCTCTTGTTCTTCATCTATTTTTCATAAGTGCTACGTTGCTATGTCTATTATGAATTGCTACATCTTGAAGAAATATTGGTGATGTTAATGTGTTTGAATTGTTGATACAAAACCAAGTGAGTGAACATGAACGTTAGGATACTCTTAACTTGTTTACAACTAGAAATTGATTTTGATGCATTGTTATACTACTTGTGGAATTGCTATAGTCATGAACATTGCATGCTCTTGTCACTTGAATACTTACATGTTGGGATGTCTCGCTCATCGGAATAAGACTTATAGTTGCCTACCGACATAGGAGATTGTGATTATTGATAGAAACTATACCATGATGTAATCCCTATGAAGAAGTCTTGATATACCTAACATGAAAGTATTGCAAAGATTGCAAGAAGTGTTACATATCTGAATTTCTTGTTGGAATATAGCCCCTAAAACGTATGTCGATGAAGTCTGAGTAATCGACCACTTTCACTTCACTAGTCTGTACCAACAAACTAAGTGTGGGGTGGTGCCACTACTGCTTGTTTATAGATTGTATCCATCGAGATGATGCTAACATGAACATTTTATTTAAGTCTGAGGTACAATGGCACCCAAAGCAAGACCACTTCACAAAAAGGCAAGAAAAGAGGCCGAAAAGAGCAAGGAGAACCCTCCTCGCTGCAAATACCTCGACTCACTCTTGGAATTAAGTGGGATACTTATGAGGAACTTCTGAGAATGACGACTCTGATGATGATTCCGATGCAAAGGGTATGACCCCCGACATTGAGGACGAGTCCGACTGACTAGGTTCTTCGTATTTATTCTCCACTGAGGACAGTGTCCCGACTAAGTGTGGGGTGGTGGTATTGCATGCTATACTTCTCTATTCGCATCTATGTTTGTTTGCTTTTGTTTCATTTTTGTTTTGTTTTGTTTTTTTTTAGTAGTTAAAATATTTTTTTTTTAGCTTCGCATGAAATTATTTTGATAGGCAGCATGAGATTATAACAAGAGTATGTGCTAAAATTGTGACTATTGAGACGTTTAGGCTCTAGTTGTGACTCAATATGTGATATTGTGTGATTCAATTCCTTCACTTGTTGGGTCGCGAGTCTATATTACTTCCAATCAAGTCGACCATGTGCCTTGTGTGTGTGAGATAATAGTATATTCTATGTATGTGGCTGATGCTAGAACTTGCCTGGTATGTATGCAAAGCGAAAATAAGGAGTGTAAGTTTAGGATATGATTTAGGCATTTCTTTGGCAACCTATACATGTTTACCTTCAGTTTTACCTACCCATGGACATCATCCTAGTTAACCCTTTTGAGCCTTTAGCCTATTTCTTTGACAACCTTGTATGTAAGCCTAATCCATTTCTTTCAAGACCGTAATTTGATCCCAAAATCCCTAAGTGCTTTAAAGTGAAAAAGTCATGTGACAACATAAAAGGAAATTGGGAGAGTATAATGCTATAAATTGGAATGGTTCTTGAATGTGTTATGAAAAAGAAAAAAAATGCTATCATAAGAGGTATGTTGTGAAAAGAAAAAGGAAAAGAAAGCTGAAAAGTGAGTTGTGCTTAAAATTGAAAAAAGAGGAGAACAAGGGTGGTAGAAAAAAGAAAGAAGAAAGGTTGAAAGAAAAAAGTGTCAATGATACAAAGTGATGTATTAAAGCGCTTAGGAACTTAGTCACTATTCCTGGCCAAAATAGTCCTACCCGTCCCTTAGCCTACATTACAACCATCAAAAGACCTACTTGATCCTAATCTTAACATTCCAACATTTAGTAGAGTACTACATTAAGGGCAAGCCTATGGTCATCAGTTGCTACATATGAACTCTTTGTGAGAGTGAGAGCAAGGACATTTTGATACCCATGTTTGAAAAATATGCTATATTTGTGAGTGATTATGGGTACTATATGGTGAGACACACATGGTTGATGAGTTTTGGATAGTTGTATATGATTCTATGCACCTTAACGTTTGCATGCGAGTCGATCACCATCACGAGTCTACGCTAGAGGTTAAACTGTTTCTACTTATAATCGGAAAGCTACTCTTTGTTGATAATTGTTGTGCTTGTCTTGAAGAATGTTTTGTGTTGTTTCTGTAAAAACCTTAAGTTGATGCTTAGAAGGACATGATATGTTGTTCGAGGACGAACAAAGCTCTAAGTGTGGGGTGTTGAGGATAGGCGAATTTACGCGCCTATATCAATATATTTTGCCCATATTTTAGCCTAGTTTTGAGAACAAATTATATATTTCATGCACTTTTAGTCCTTTTTCCTGTAAATGAGCTAACGAACATGATTAGTAAAGTTTCAGGTATAAATGATGCATAATTCAGCATTTTATGGCTTACTTGACGCTAAAGAAAGCTCACGAAGGAAGGGAAGGGAGTTTACACGCCTAAGGACCAAAACTGCTGCATGGAAAATCTGTCCCGGGCTAAAACAGCATTTCTGAAGACTTTGGGGGACCAAAACTGCTGCATGGAAAATTTGTCCCGGGCTAAAACAGCAATTCTGAAGACATTGGGGACTTACAGACACAAAGCTGGATTTTGACAATGATACATTAACCTAGTACAATTAGGTTATGTATTTCATTATTTTATGTGGATTATGATAATGTTACCTTAACCTAGTACATTTGGGTTAAGGATTTCATTAGTCTAGTAGGATTTGGTTATTTATTTCATTAGCTTAGTAGGATTAGGATATGGGTATTATAAATACCCTATCATGCTAGAGATTTTAGAGAACAAGGAGGGAGGAAGGAGGGAGAACACAATACTTCCTTCCATCCCTCACATCTTCCAACATCTTCTAAACTTCTCATCTTTCAATTCAATTCTATTACTCTACAACTCTTCTAATCTTTCCATTAATTCTATTTTTCTTCCTCTACTCTTCCATTCTTAAATTCCACAACAAGAGAATCGTTACTTTGCCTAGGAATTCATGCCTCACGCCTACCACCTAAGCTACACGAAATTACTCAATCTTGTGGTATAACAACAATGTCAATCGTGATCTCCTTCGCATTCATGGGTAACTAAACTTCTCTGTTGGGGTTATGGAAGCCGAATGAGTTACTATCTATTGCTGTGAGTTTGTGAGTTCGAGGCACGTATATTGCTTATATCATTATTCTCTTCATCTTAATCTACATTCTTTGCGGTTGCAAACGCAAGAATACGCCAGTCTAACATTTAACTTGTTCGAGAGAAAAGTTATTTGTCTGGAAAAGAGATAATGTCAAGGTAGTAGGACACCCTTTCCTATTAAAAAACTAGTGCCGTAACTGGACTAACCTCTTGGAGAATTCGTACCGTTAGACACGCTTTAAGCTCGAGAGAGTTAAAGTGAAATAGTCCTTGTTTAGGTCGAGAGACGCTTGGATTTACCATCGACTACAATACTCTATAAGCAATTGCATGTCAGAATTCTACACACTCATAGACAATAGAGACGTATACCTCAGAAGGTAGACATAACCCCAACGCTTCAATTCTCATTGTTTACAACCAACGTAACAATCTCTCTCTTTTTACTTTATTATTTTCAACTTTTGTTTACATTACTTGCAAAACAAGAATCCCCCCTTCTTACGAGACTTGCACCAAAAGTTTAGTAATTTTACTTACTTGTTGACCAAGCTATTCCCTGTGGGATCGACACCCAACCCAGGTTGGGTTCTATATTTGCTAACGACCGCTTTACACTCAAACGAGAGCTGTAGATTGAGCGTTATCATGTATAATGTCATATCATACATATGTCAACTTATCTATCAAATTATAATCAATACCATGGATGACCGAAATCATCAAACTTCTTTTTACTTGCTCAATCTACAGCTCTCGTAGGAGTGTAAAGCGGTCGTTAGGAAATATAGAACCCAACCTGGGTTGGGTGTCGATCCCACAGGGAATAGCTTGGCCAACAAGTAAGCAAGATTACTAAACTTTTGGTGCAAGTCTCGTAAAAAGGGGGATTGTAATGTGTCACCAAAACAATTAAATAAAAGCTGAAAATAGCAAAGTAAAAGAGAAAGATTGTTACGTAAGTTGTAAACAATGAGAATTGAGGCGTTGGGGTTATGTCCACCTTCTTAGGTATACGTCTCTATTGGCTATGAGTGTGTAGAATTTTGACATGCAATTGCTTATAGAGGATTGTAGTCGATGGTAAATCCAAGCGTCTCTCGACCTAAACAAGGACTATTTCACTTTAACTCTCTCGAGCTTAAAGCGTGTCTAACGGTACGAATTCTCCAAGAGGTTAGTCCAGTTACGGCACTAGCTTTTTAATAGGAAAGGGTGTCCTACTACCTTGACATTATCTCTTTTCCAGACAAATAACTTTTCTCTCGAACAAGTTAAATGTTAGACTGGCGTATTCTTGCGTTTGCAACCGCAAAGAATGTAGATTAAGATGAAGAGAATAATGATATAAGCAATATACGTGTCTCGAACTCTCAAACTCACAGCAATAGATAGTAACTCATTCGGCTTCCATAACCCCAACAGAGAAGTTTAGTTACCCATGAATGCGAAGAAAACCACAATTGACATTGTTATTATACCACAATAATGATCAATTTCGTGTAGCACAAGAGTGGTAGGCGTTAGGTGTGATTTCTTGCAGAGTAACGTTTCTCTTGTTGCAGAATTTAAGAATAGAAGAATAGACGAAAATAGAATTGATGGAAAGATTAGAAGAGTTGTAGAAAGATGATTAGCAGGTAAGAAGGTGTATAAAGATGATAGAAGATGAGAGGGATGGAAGGAAGTATTGTGTTCTCCCTCCTTCCTCCCTCCTTATTCTCTAAAATCTCTAGCATGATAGGGTATTTATAATACCCATATCCTAATCCTATTAAGCTAATGAAATAAATAACCAAATCCTATTAGACTAATGAAATCCTTAACCCAAATGTACTAGGTTAAGGTAACATTATCATAATCCACATAAAATAATGAAATACATAACCTAATTGTACTAGGTTAATGTATCATTGTCAAAATCCAGCTTTGTGTCTGTAAGTCCCCAAAGTCTTCAGAATTGCTGTTTTAGCCCGGGACAGATTTTCCATGCAGCAGTTTTGGTCCTTAGGCGGGTAAACTCCCTTCCCTTCCTTCGTGAGCTTTCTTTAGCGTCAAGTAAGCCATAAAATGCTGAATTATGCATCATTTATACCTGAAACTTTACTAATCATGTTCGTTAGCTCATTTACAGGAAAAAGGACTAAAAGTGCATGAAATATATAATTTGTTCTCAAAACTAGGCTAAAATATGGGCAAAATATATTGATATAGGCGTGTAAATTCGCCTATCATCAACACCCCACACTTAGAGCTTTGTTCATCCTCGAACAACATATCATGTCCTTCTAAACATCAACTTAAGGTTTTTACAGCAACAACACAAAACATTTATTAAGACAAGCACAACGATTATCAACCAAGAGTAGCTTTCCGATTATAAGTAGAAACAATTTAACCTCAAGTATAGACTCGTGATGGTGATCAACTCGCATGCAAACGTTAAAGTGCATAGAATCATATACAAATATCCAAAACTCATCAACCATGTGTGTCTCACCATATAGTACCCATAATCACTCACAAATATAGCATATTTTTCAAACATGGGTATCAAAATGTCCTTGCTCTCACTCTCACAAAGAATTCATATGTAGCTACTGATGACCATAGGCTTGCCCTTAATGTAATACTCTACTAAATGTTGGAATGTTAAGATTAGGATCAAGTAGGTCTTTTGATGGTTGTAATGTAGGCTAAGGGACGGGTAGGACTATTTTGGCCAAGAATAGTGACTAGGTTCCTAAGCGCTTTAATACATCACTTTGTATCATTGACACTTTTTTCTTTCAACCTTTCTTCTTTCTTTTTTCTACCACCCTTGTTCTCCTCTTTTTTCAATTTTAAGCACAACTCACTTTTTAGCTTTCTTTTCCTTTTTCTTTTCACAACATACCTCTTATGATAGCATTTTTTTTTCTTTTTCATAACACATTCAAGAACCATTCCAATTTATAGCATTATACTCTCCCAATTTCCTTTTATGTTGTCACATGACTTTTTCACTTTAAAGCACTTAGGGATTTTGGGATCAAATTACGGTCTTGAAAGAAATGGATTAGGCTTACATACAAGGTTGTCAAAGAAATAGGCTAAAGGCTCAAAAGGGTTAACTAGGATGATGTCCATGGGTAGGTAAAACTGAAGGTAAACATGTATAGGTTGCCAAAGAAATGCCTAAATCATATCCTAAACTTACACTCCTTATTTTCGCTTTGCATACATACCAGGCAAGTTCTAGCATCAGCCACATACATAGAATATACTATTATCTCACACACACAAGGCACATGGTCGACTTGATTGGAAGTAATATAGACTCTCGACCCAACAAGTGAAGGAATTGAATCACACAATATCACATATTGAGTCACAACTAGAGCCTAAACGTCTCAATAGTCACAATTGTAGCACATACTCTTGTTATAATCTCATGCTGCCTATCAAAATAATTTCATGCTGCCTATCAAAATAATTTCATGCGAAGCTAGAAAAAATTTACTACTAAAAAAAACAAAACGAAACAAAAATGAAACAAAAGCAAACAAACATAGATGCGAATAGAGAAGTATAGCATGCAATACCACCACCCCACACTTAGTCGGAACACTGTCCTCAGTGGAAAATAAATACGAGGAACCTGGTTGGTCGGACTTATCCTCTATGTCTGGGGTCATACCCCTTGCATTGGAATCATCATCAGAGTCGTCATCCTCAGAAGTTCCTCATAAGTATCCCACTTAATTCCAAGCGTGAGTCAAGGTATTTGCAGCGAGGAGGGTTCTCCTTGGTCCTTGCGACTTCTCTTTTTGTCCTTTTGGGAGGTGGTAGCCTTCTCCTTGCCTTGTCTCGCTTTAGGTGCCATTGTACCTGAGACTAAAAATAGTGTTAGTGGTAGCACAATATCAATGGATACAATCTATGCACAAGCAGTAGGGGTACCACCCCACACTTAGTTTTGTTGACACAAATCAGTGAAGTGAAAGTGGTCGATTACTCAGATTTCGTCGACATACGTTTTAGGAGTTGTATTTCGGCAAGAAAATCAGTGATGTATCACTACTTGCAGCCATTGCATTACTTTCGTGTTAGATATAACAACACTACTACATAGGAGTTACCACATAATATAGTTACTTTCAACAATCACAACCTCCTATGTCGGCAGACACTATAAGTCTTATCCCGATGAACGGGATAGCCTAACATGTAAGTATCCAAGTAGCAATTTTAAACAATGTTCAAGACTATAGAAATTCCGCAAATAGTATAACAATTCTATTAAAACCAAATTCAAGTCGGAAACAAGTCAAGATGATTCTAACGTATACGTCCACTCACATGATTTTGCATTAACATTCCAAACACATGAACTTCACCAACAATCTTTCAATATGTAGCAATTTATAATAGACATAGCAACGTAGTACTTACGAGAAATAAATGAAGAATAAGAGAGTACTTACTTGCTTGAAGCTTTTGGAGGTGGTTTTGTGAATTGGAAGAGCAAAAAAGAAAATTTTGAGAGGATTTGGATGAATATGCGGCACCTTTAGGTCACTTTGCAATGTTTTGTGTTATAAAACTAAGTCCCCTTTATATAGGAAGAGAATGGGTCGGGTTATGACCCATTTACAATCGGTTTTGGAGACAAAAATCCCACATATGCGGCGCATAATTCTTGGCATAGATATGACATATGCGGCGCATTGTCTATGGCATAATGGGACATATGCGCCGCATAGTCTATGGCATTTATAGACATATGCGCCGCATAGTGTATGGCATATGAGATACTGAGACCAAATACCATAGCATAGGCGGCGCATAGTCAAAAACATACCTAGGAATAAGCGGCGCATAGTGTATAGCACACTAGATTATGAGACCTTAGGCTATAGGATAGGTTGTGCATCGTTCGTGGCCTAGTTTTACCAAGGCCTAGCCTTCCTCGAAGCCTATTTTGGCGTGAGAAAGGCTCAATCCATAGCCTTATGCATCACCCTTCCTAACTTACCAACTTTACCATACAATGCGTCCAAATCGTCAATTGAAATCAATCTCCTCGTTGACTACTTCTCGCACCTATATTCGCTCAAACAAATGAAAACGATTAGTACGATGGGTTGCCTCCCACCAAGCGCCTTAGTTTTGGTCGTGGCACGACTCTTATTTTTGGATTTTTATTTATCAAAAGCAAAACACATACTAGAACGAAATGAAAAATGAAAAATGATAAACGATAGACGATGGGTTGCCTCCCATCTAGCGCCTTATTTATTGTCGTGGCTCGACGTAGTAATCTCGAGTACTTAGACTTCGTCGAGATAAGTGATGGCCATGTCATTCATCGAGTCAAGAGGACCGATATAAGGCTTAACACGTTGGCCATTCACTTTGAAGACAACACCCTTATTGCCTTCCAATTCGACTACTCCAGACGAGTAGACTTGGATAACTTTAAATGGACCAGACCACTTAGATTTTAACTTACCTGGGAAGAGCTTAAATCTGGAGTTGAAGAGTAGTACCATATCACCCTTTTGGAAGTTTCGTCGAACAATCCGCTGATCATGATACTTCTTCATCCGCTCCTTGTATAAATCCGATCTTTCATATGCATGGAGACGGAACTCATCTAATTCGTTCAGCTGCTCCAACCTCAGATTCTTCACATCATCCAAATTCAGATTCAAGTGCTTCAATGCCCACAATGCCTTGTATTCAAGCTCGATGGGTAGATGACAAGCCTTCCCATAAACTAGTTGATAAGGAGACATGCCAATGGGTGTCTTGAATGCAGTCCTATATGCCCATAGTGCATCATCTAGCTTTCGAGACCAATCCTTCCTGTTTGCATTAACCGTCTTTGCAAGGATTTGCTTAATCTCGCGATTGGACACCTCTACTTGTCCACTAGTTTGGGGATGATAAGGCGTAGCTACCTTGTGTTGCTTGACACCATACTTGGCCAATACAGATTTGAATAGCTTGTTGCAAAAGTGAGATCCTCCATCACTTATGATAGTACGAGGTACCCCAAAGCGAGAGAAGATATTCTTCTTTAAGAACGCTACAACACGCTTTCCTTCGTTGTCGGCCAATGCTACAGCTTCAACCCATTTTGAAACATAATCCACAGCAACCAAGATGTACTTCATTCCAAACGAATTCACGAATGGACCCATGAAATCAATACCCCACACATCAAAAAGTTCTACCTCCAGAATTTTGGACATGGGCATTTCATGGTGTTTTGAAATAGCACCTTGACGTTGGCATTGGTCACACCTTCTCACATAGTCGTATGCATCTCTGAATATTGAAGGCCAATAATAACCACTTTGCAATACTTTTCTTGCCGTTCGATTTCCTGCATGATGTCCTCCAACTTGCGAAGTGTGGCATGCTTCCAATATAGTAGGCACTTTTTCATGGGATATACATCGTCGAATGATTCCATCCGCGCATCTTCGAAACAAATAAGGTTCATCCCAATAGTAGTGCTGAACGTCATGCATAAACTTCCTCCTTTGGTGGTAAGATAAATTGGCAGGTATCACATTACTCTCTACGAAATTTGCAAAGTCGGCATACCATGGTACTTTCTCCATTTTTGTCGCTAATATCTCCTCGTCAGGGAATGCATCATCAATCTAAATTTCAGGTTGCGCCATATGTTCATTCTCAAGTCTAGATAGGTGATCAGCCACTTGGTTCTCGCAACCTCTTCTATCTTTGACTTCGAAATCAAACTCTTGCAGCAGCAACACCCATCGAATCAACCTTGGTTTGGCATCCTTCTTCGTCATTAGATACCTAAGAGCTGCATGGTCTGTATGGACGATCACCTTAGTACCCAATAGATAGGCACGAAACTTCTCAAACGCATATACAACCGCTAGAAGCTCTTGTTCAGTAACAGTGTAGTTCCTTTGGGCTTCATTTAGGACCTTACTCGCATAGTAGATAGGATGAAATAATTTCTCCTTTCTTTGTCCAAGAACAGCACCAACGGCTACACGACTAGCATCGCACATGACCTCAAACGGGAGCGTCCAATCTGGTGCTACCATGATAGGGGCTTCAATGAGTTTTCCTTTAAGGCATTCGAATGCCTTTAAGCAATTGTCATTAAAGTCAAACTTCGCATCTTTCTCCAATAGTTTGCACAATGGACTAGAAATTTTGGAAAAGTCTTTGATGAATCTACGATAGAAACCAGCATGGCCAAGAAAACTACGAACTCCCTTCACCGAAATTGGAGGCGGTAGCTTCTCTATTACCTCTATTTTTTCTCGATCAACCTCTATTCCACTTTCAGAGATCTTGTGCCCAAGAACGATTCCTTCTTTTACCATGAAGTGGCACTTCTCCCAATTCAGCACAAGGTTGAACTTTACACATCTTTGCAATGCCATGCTCAAGTTTGCCAAACATGCTTCAAAAGACTCACCGACAACTGAAAAGTCGTCCATAAATACCTCCAAAGTGTCTTCAACCATATCAGAGAAAATAGACATCATACAACGTTGAAAGGTGGCTGGTGCATTACACAACCCGAATGGCATGCGTTTGAAGGCAAAAGTACCATATGGGCATGTAAATGTTGTCTTCTCTTGGTCTTCTGGAGCAATACAAATTTGATTATAACCTGAATAACCATCCAGGAAGCAAAACCATCCTTTCCCTGCTAATCGATCTAGCATTTGGTCCATAAATGGCATGGGGAAGTGATCCTTGAGTGTCCAAGAATTCAGCTTGCGGTAGTCCATGCATACTCTCCATACAGTAACGAGCCTGAGTGGAATAAGCTCATTCTTTGCATTCGCGACCACCGTCATTCCTCCTTTCTTGGGAACACATTGTACAGGACTTACCCATGTACTATCAGAGATAGGATATACAACTCCTGCGTCTAACCACTTGATAATCTCCTTCTTCACCACTTCTTGCATAGGTGGGTTTAAACGCATTTGATGTTCAATGGTGGGTGTGCACTTTTCTTGAAGCTGAATTTTATGTGTGCAAATCCCATGTGGAATACCAATAATATCCGCAATGGTCCATCCAATGGCTCTAATATACTTGCGTAAGATCGCAATAAGAGCTGCAACTTGTTGCTTACCCAAATCGGCTGCCACTATGACTGGAAGTGTGTTTCTGCTTCCTAAGAATGCGTACTTCAAATGACTTGGAAGCTCCTTTAATTCTAGTGTGGGTGGTTCTTCAATAGATGGCTTGGCTGGTGATGTGGGTCAATTCTTGAGATCAAGATCCAGCTTCTTGGGATTATAGCGATATGTCCCTAATCCCGATAAAGCACAAATAGCTTCTTCAGAAATTTCAGCATCCTCATTCTCACCTTTCATGAGCAAAGCCTCCAAAGGATCATCAAGAATTTGCTCTTCTTCAAGTCGTTCTTTCTCATCATCAAAGACAACATCAGCCACAGAAAATACACTCAGATCTTTGGGTTGCTTCATTGCTTTGCAAACATCAAATCGAACCACTTCGTCATTTATTCGGAATGAAAGTTCATTAGCTCTCAAATCAATGAGCACACTTCCTGTAGCAAGGAAAGGGCGTCCCAAGATTATGGGAACCTCTGAATCTGCTTCACAATCCAAGATGACAAAGTCTGCTGGAAAGATAAATGAAGAAACCTTTACCAAGACATCACATAGAATACCAACCGGTCATTTTACCGACCTATCCGCCATAACAAGCCTCATGTTAGTTGGTGTAGGATCTCCTAACCCCAACTTCTTATAGATCTATAATGGCATCAGGTTGATGCTGGCTCCTAGGTCACATAATGCTTTGGCAAAGTTCAAAGATCCGACGGTGCAAGGAATAGTGAAAGCACCGGGGTCGGCCTTCTTTTGAACTATCGATCGGGTAGCAATTGCACTACAATGATGTACATCATCCTTCAGCTCATAACTTGCTGCCCTCTTCTTAGTCAAAAGATCTTTCATAAACTTTGCATACACAGGCATTTGTTCAAGTGCCTCTACCAATGGAACATTAATGGTCAGCTGCTTCAACATAGTCATAAATTTGCTGAACTTAGTGTCATCCGCCACCTTCCTCAATCATTGGGGAAAAGGCGGTGGTGGGTATGGAAGTGTTCTCTCCATGGCTTTCTTCTCCTCTTGCTTCCGTTTTTCTATTTTTTCAGGCTGCACGTCACTGGGCGTGACATCCTTGACGTCAGGATTGGTTGTTGCGGCATCTTCTCCTTTTACGTTATCATCCATGTCCGCAACTTCGTCAACCACTTGCTTGCCTTTTTCTGAAGGTTCCAGCACCTTACCACTTCTGGTAGTGATGGTCATGCATGACCCATCATTCCTTGGGTTTTGCACAGTATCGCTAGGTAAAGTGCCAGCCTTTCTTTGATTGAGTGCTGCTGAAAGTTGGCTCAGTTGTTGCTCTATTTGCTTGATTGAAGTGGAATGAGAATCAACTAGTTGTTTCATGGAGGACAAATCATTAATTACCTCAGTAACTCCCGCGCTCGTTGTTTCCACTCCTTTCAATAATTTAGCCATCATGTCTTCCATACTTCCAGAATTAGAGGTGGTGGTATCACGTCTACCAGGGGGAACATATACACCACTCTTTTCATTGTTTTTTCTCCAACTACCTTGGTCCTTGTTTCCAGAATTATCATAATAGTTCCGACCTTGGTTTCCTTGGGTATTCCCACGGAAACCCCCTTGATTGTTCAAGTAGTTGGCCTCCTCTTCCGAATCAGATTCGTCTCTTCCTTTTAGCGCCATAGCTTTCACTTTTTCGGTCTTCCCTGATAATAAATGCTTTGTCAGAAGATCCACTTGCGTTTTCATGTGCGCTAAATCTTGATCACGTTCTTCTTGTCTTCTTCTTTGGTCTGCAGTCATGCCTATAGATAAAGTGGGGCTTGCTACCTCGGAATCCCTGGTATGCCAAGCTCTACTTTGTTTCGTCATGCGATCTAGCATATTGCTTGCTTGACCAAAGGTGAGGTCCATAAATGATCCTCCAGCCGCATTATCCACCACTGGTTTAGTTATTGAATTCAAGGCTCTGCATAGTATCTCCATTAGGTGAACATTAGTCATGTGATGGTTTGGGCATCTCGCTAGCTTTGTCTTGAACCTCTCCCATGTTTCATGAAGAGCTTCAGTGGGAAGCTGACGAAAGTTGCTGATTTCATCTCTCAATTGTGCTCTTTTGGATGGCGGAAAAAATCTTTCTAGGAAAGCGTCTCTCAATTGCCTCCAATTTATAATAGAGTCAGGAGTCAGCCCATTCAACCATAGTGTTGCCTCCCCAGACAGAGACAATGGAAATAGACGTAATCGAATTGCATTCTGACCAACACCAGGATTGTCAAAAGACTTGCATGTAGAAATAAAGTTGATGAGATGCATATTCGGATCATCGCCTGCTAGTCCACCAAACAATCCCTTGAGTTGCAATAACTGAATCATGGTGCTTGTGATGTTGAACTTGGCTCCGGGCGCTAATGGTGGTGGAATTATAGCTCCAGTTGCTCCGGCACCATCAAGATCATCATCATCATCGTCGAAAGCTGGTTGCATAGCTTGGCGTTCAGGCCTAAACCTAGCTTGACGATCTCTTCTGTTGGCAGGTGTTGCAATCTCAGCGGCATGCCTAGGGTTTAGTAGCTCGTCATCACCTAGATCCTCATCGTCAGGATTTGGTGCTCGTGCAGGGTTATCAATGTTCTGCTGTTGAACCTGGGCTGCGGCAAGGGCAACCAATCTTGCTTGTTCCTGTTGAGCAGCCATCCTTGCGATTTCAGCTTGTGCTTCCATTCTACCAATGCGTTGTGGTTCAGGATTGATTGGTAATAACGGTTGACCAGAACTTCAAGTATGGGGCATGCACTAAAATAAAAACCTGCAGTAGACAAAAACAAAAACTAAAAGTAAAAGTACGAGAATCTTTGACCAAAGGGTCTAGTAATTTTCACGAACTTAATTGACACTTGTATTCCCCGGCAGCGGCGCCAATTTTTGATAACGCTCAATCTACAGCTCTCGTAGGAGTGTAAAGCGGTCGTTAGCAAATATAGAACCCAACCTGGGTTGGGTGTCGATCCCACAGGGAATAGCTTGGCCAACAAGTAAGCAAGATTACTAAACTTTTGGTGCAAGTTTCGTAAAAAGGGGGGATTGTAATGTGTTACCAAAACAATTAAATAAAAGCTGAAAATAGCAAAGTAAAAGAGAAAGATTGTTACGTAAGTTGTAAACAATGAGAATTGAGGCGTTGGGGTTATGTCCACCTTCTGAGGTATACGTCTCTATTGGCTATGAGTGTGTAGAATTCTGACATGCAATTGCTTATAGAGGATTGTAGTCAATGGTAAATCCAAGCGTCTCTCGACCTAAACAAGGACTATTTCACTTTAACTCTCTCGAGCTTAAAACGTGTCTAACGGTACGAATTCTCCAAGAGGTTAGTCCAGTTACGGCACTAGCTTTTTAATAGGAAAGGGTGTCCTACTACCTTGACATTATCTCTTTTCCAGACAAATAACTTTTCTCTCGAACAAGTTAAATGTTAGACTGGCGTATTCTTGCGTTTGCAACCGCAAAGAATGTAGATTAAGATGAAGAGAATAATGATATAAGCAATATACGTGTCTCGAACTCACAAACTCACAGCAATAGATAGTAACTCATTCGGCTTCCATAACCCCAACAGAGAAGTTTAGTTACCCATGAATGCGAAGAAAACCACAATTGACATTGTTATTATACCACAATAATGATCAATTTCGTGTAGCACAAGAGTGGTAGGCGTTAGGTGTGATTTCTTGCAGAGTAACGTTTCTCTTGTTGCGGAATTTAAGAATAGAAGAATAGACGAAAATAGAATTGATGGAAAGATTAGAAGAGTTGTAGAAAGATGATTAGCAGGTAAGAAGGTGTATAAAGATGATAGAAGATGAGAGGGATGGAAGGAAGTATTGTGTTCTCCCTCCTTCCTCCCTCCTTATTCTCTAAAATCTCTAGCATGATAGGGTATTTATAATACCCATATCCTAATCCTACTAAGCTAATGAAATAAATAACCAAATCCTATTAGACTAATGAAATCCTTAACCCAAATGTACTAGGTTAAGGTAACATTATCATAATCCACATAAAATAATGAAATACATAACCTAATTGTACTAGGTTAATGTATCATTGTCAAAATCCAGCTTTGTGTCTGTAAGTCTCCAAAGTCTTCAGAATTGTTGTTTTAGCCCGGGACAGATTTTCCATGCAGCAGTTTTGGTCCTTAGGCGTGTAAACTCCCTTCCCTTCCTTCGTGAGCTTTCTTTAGCGTCAAGTAAGCCATAAAATGCTGAATTATGCATCATTTATACCTGAAACTTTACTAATCATGTTCGTTAGCTCATTTACAGGAAAAAGGACTAAAAGTGCATGAAATATATAATTTGTTCTCAAAACTAGGCTAAAATATGGGCAAAATATATTGATATAGGCGTGTAAATTCGCCTATCATCAATACATTCTGGAAGTTTATATTGTAAAGTATAAGTTATAATATATAAGACACTATACATTAGTTATTTTGTCCCACTAATGTATAATATAGGTATTTTGAAATATATTGCAATATGTTATACATTGGCAGTTCTGAAAATTCAAACAGTTATAAAGTATTAATATTGTATAAGGTGACATTATACATTCAGATAAGATTATAGGTCATACATATTTTAAGGTGAAAATCTATATTATGACATTATATATTATAGCAGTTTATTTCTTAAATGTATAAGTTACCCTCATACATGTCTAACTATTATTTAATTAGGGTCTGATTTTAATTTTGAGATGTATAAGATACCCTCATACATGTGTAACTGTTGTTTATTTAGAATCTAATATAAATTGTTAGATGTATAAGTAACCCTCATACATATGTAACTGTTGTTTAATTAGGGTCTGAATTAAATTGTTAGATGTATAAGTTATCCTCATACAAGTGTAACTATTGTTTATTTAGGGTCTGATATAAATTGTTAGATATATAAGTTACCCTCATACATGTATAACTGTTATATAATTAGGGTTTGATTTTATTATACATTACTGAAGTTTATGTTTAAATGTATAAGTTACCCTCATACGGGTCTAAATGTTGTTTAATGTGGGTATTATTTTTTTTTTTGAATGTATAAGTGAACCTCATACAATGTGTAACTATTGGATAATTAGGGTATATTTTTTCCTTTCAGGGCATGAAATACCGCATTGACAAAGTCCCTGCTCACCCATTGCATATGGAGAGAAGAAGTGTTGACTGAATCAGATGGAAAGGATGCAGCTAAAGAATTTGATGATATCGGGCATAGTAAAGCTGCCAAGAACTTTCTCTTCAAATACCAGATTGGATATCTTCAAGGCTATAAAATCCAAAATGATGATAATTTGTTTACTGATTCCTTCAAAGAACCAATAAAGGCCAAAGAAATGGAAGCTTTTGTGATCAAAGAGGATCCCAAACCAAAGTATCTGACTTTTGTTGAGTACTTTGTGCCTTTCTTGGCTGCTGCATTCTTTCTGTATTATCGATATTTCATTGGAGCTCCCCAGCTTTGAACACCCAGAACAAAGGAATTAATCATATGATTTTCATTAGTAATTTATTTGTTTGCGTTTTTATAGAAGTTCAATGGTGACAAATTGAACAGATAAGCTACCATGAATGTACTTACTACTAGTTTTTCTACTTGCTAACTACTAAAGAAACAATAAATAAGTCCATCTATGTGCTTAATTTGTTTGGACATGACCAATGTGCAGAATTTCCAAAATAGAAGAATGGTAAGAGAAGTTTAAACCCAAAAATGAATAAAGACAACAATACAATAATATACATGATTTAGCAAGTCAAATAGACCTAATCATCTCTTTCATTTCTGTATACAACAACATATGTCATGTAATCCCAAGAAGTGGGGCCTGAGGAGGTTATAGTGGTACGCAGACCTTACCTTACCTTACCTTGAAGGTAGAGAGGCTGTTTCCGATAGAATATCATAATGCAACAGAATTTCATATCGACTAATGACAACCTAATTGAGGTGCCAAGAAAGAGGTCAATGTATTACTACAAAGTATATTGTTGAGATAATAGCACCAGGTCTGCATCACCTAAACAAAATTACATGTAATTTACACCTTCCCTCTATAAGGTAATACCAAAACTGATTGCACTAGGCCTCTTCTCTGACCATCGACACTGCAAGCTTATCAATTTCAGGGATAAAGGTTCATCCCTCAGATTGTATGGACTGCCACTAAAACTGCAGAAGGGAAACAAAATAATTCAGGCACCAACTAACAAATGAAACTCTGTTACCAAATACAAAAGATACACTATACAAGGCCACAACAACAACAGCAACAACAACTTAACCAGTATATTCCCACAAAGTGGCGTCTGGGGAGGGTAAGGTGTACGCAGTCCATACCACTACCACAGGTGAAGTAGAGAGGTTTCTGATAGACGCCCGGATCAGATAACAAATATAACAAACAAAAAATCTAAAATTAAACAACAAGGGATATCACAGCACTAGATAGTACTTACAATCTTACAAGGCCAAACATTGTAAAATATATATGTAACATAGCTCAACATAATACTAAAATGAATATACGCTGGCACTACATGTATTCAGATCTATCTACTTTATGACAGTACAATCTTACCTTAAAGCCAATCACACTTGCAAGAAGGAAACAACTAACACAACTTTTGCATATCTTGTTAACAAGGGATTTCATCAATGTCTACGACTGATTTTAAAAGAAAATTAGGATACCATAAATTATCATTTATGCTGTGAATTTTATATGATATTCATCCAAAGACTGCACCAAGATACGTTAAGATATGTTGCGTTATACTGATTTACTATTACAGAAAGAAACGGCAATACTCCAAACATCCTACAATTTTGATTCAAACCCATCACCTAGGCACCATGGAGTGAAAAATGATTACAATAAACTCATGAATTGCAATATTGCTTCATTGCAAGAATGGGGTAGAGACCAACTAACAGAACCAATCAAGAAAAAACATAATTTAAAGGGCTATGTGTTGTAAACATGTATAAGTACAACGATAAGGGTTGATTTTTAAGGCAATTGGGAATGAAAATTTCTGCTCCGCTATACTTAGCCTCAATATATTAATGATGCTTTGCGGTCCTGTCGGGAAGGAGAAGGCGCAAAGCAGACAAACTAATAGCAAGTTCGACCAAAAGCTTCTGGAAAGTCAAAAACTGATTGCATCACTTTTGTATGATTGATAACTAATTCCCGACTCCCAAATACCAAAATGTCACAACAATATGGGGATATTCATATTGATTTTAGTAGAATTGAAGAACGAATGTAGGAGAATTTTTTTTTTTTGGTTTTCCAGATAGTGAATCCAAAAAATAAAATTACTGTGATGTTTAAGAAAATTTTTGAAATTGAAATTTCAGTTACTATTTTTATTCATACACTAGTTAATATTACCTAATTATTGTCGTTAATTAAGGAACAGTAAAATAATTTATGATTTATCTTACCTTAGATATAGGATTAACTGTTTTATCATACATTCGACCTATGTATGATAGACGGCCGAATGTATGAGTATATTTGCAAAAATCGGGAGAGAGAAAACTTGAAGCGATTTTATGTAATTAGTTTCATTAACTAGGGGATTTATGTTGTTTAAACACAAAAAAAACTCACCCAACATCTAAGCTTACGCCAGATTAATGGGGTTCATGCTTCACGATACTTTCGCCTCAACAGATTGCCTTGGGGCATTTTTACTACGGCCCACTCGAAGATTGACCCAGAATTGCAAGTTGTAGCAACTTTTTTAAAAACTAATTTATTTATTATACTTTTAAAAAATCGGTAAACAATATTTTAAAGAATAAATAACTCCTTATTAGTATTCAATATCTTCTTTAAACAAATATTTTACCTGAATGCGTAGAGATTTTATAGAGTTTCAATTGATAATTATGGAAGGAGTAAAATGCATATTAGATTATTTTCTCATTTAAATATTACAGTGGCGGGAAATTGGATACCAAAAGGTATTTAACGTGATAACATTTCCAGTCCACTATAAATATCCCCAATGTGTTCAAAACTTCAAAAATTCACACTACACAAACACACGCGAAATCAGTTGGAGAAACACAGAGAGAGAGAGAGACAGAAATGGATGTGGTGGAAAGTAGATACAGAGTGATGAAGAAATCGCAGAAAATGACCTTAGAAAAATATCTCGATTTCATTGGCAGTAACAAGCAACTCGACCTCACTGTCGCTAATCTCAACGATGTATTTCTTCTTATCTCTGAATTTGCGTGAATGTGTAGAGATTTTGTAGAGTTTCAATTGATTGAATGATCGTAAATGCTGATAATATCCATGAAGATCTGCTTGTTTTTAACGTATTTTCAATTTCTAGTAAACTCGCTGATAATAATTTTGATGTTTGAATTGCCAAATTTCCATTTGTTTTTCAGTGTGAAATCGGAGATTAATGATGTGACTGTGTGAAATTAGAGAATCTTATTAGTATTTGTAGTTATTTTGATGCTTGCATTGTCATTTTCTTGACATTCGTAGCTCGATTTTTAGAGATTTTGTAGAGTTTGGTTGCTTGGATAGTCGTAAATAGTTGATAATATCCGCGGGGATCTACTTGCTTTAATGTATTTTCAATATTTTCTAGTATGAAAATCAGAGACTAATGATGTGACTATGTGAAACTAGATAGGGATTCTTATTATTTGTATTTATTTCGATGTTTGAACTGTAAGGGCCTGCAATCCTACATGAACTGTCAATTTCAAGTTGTTTTTTTCAGTGTGTAATCGGAGATTAATGATGTGATCGTGTGAAACTAGAGATTCTTATTAGTATTTGTAGTCATTTTGATGCTTGAATTGTCAATTTCGTGATATTCATAGCTCGATTTTTACCAGATCAAATTCAAGAAATGAATTTGGAACAGAATTAGAATTAGATCTCCTTTTTCATGTGTCTATGAGGCATCTCTGCTTCTCTCTGAATCCACAAATGTGTGGAGATTTCTCTACGGAGTTTCAGTTGCTTGACTAATGATAAATCATTGATAATATCCACGGAGATCTGCTTTACGTATTTTCAGTACTGCTTCGGTGTTTATCCATGTTTCTTACTCGGAGGTGTTTTTTCCGTTATGAAATTGGATATTAATGACGTGACCGTGTGAAATTAGAGATTCTTATTATTTGTACTCATTTCGATGTTTGAATTGTCAATTTCATGATATGCGATTTGTACCAAAGCAATTCGATTTCACTATAGCTAATCTCAGTGAGGTAATTAAGTTTCTCTCTGAATCTGCAAATGTGTAGAGATTTCGTAACAGTTTCAGTTGCTTGACTAATCGTAAATCGTTGATATCCATGGAGATCTGCTTGTTTAAACGTATTTTCAATATTGCTTTTGTGTTTAACCACATTTCTTACTCGGGGGTGTTTTTCCGGTATGAATTTAGAGATTAATCTCAATGAGGTATCTCCAACGTCTAGAGATTTCTCTATAGTATTTTGTTTAGTGAATTATATTGTGTGATTTTGATTGCTTATCATATCCCTTTGTCGTTCTCTAATCTTAATCATTGATAATATCCATGGAGGTCAGCTTGTTTTGTCGTATTTCAGTAATACTTTGGTGTTTATCCATATTTCTTACTCAGAGTTGTTTTTTTCCAGTATGAAATCGGAGATTAATGATATGACTGTGAAATTAGAGATTCTTATTGTTCGTATTCATTTTGATGTTGAATTATCAGTTTCATGCTATGCATTTTTCGATTTGTACCAAATCAAGTTGAAGAGATGAGGTCGAAACAGAATTGGAATTCAATTTCAGTTTCACAGTAGCTAGTAACCTTAGAAAATTAGCCCGGTTTCAGTGACAGTACCCCTCATTCTCTCTGAATATTCGAATGTGTTGAGATTGCTTGTCAGTATTCAGTATTTCATCAGTGTTTATCCGTATTGCTTACTTGGAGGTGTTGCTCCTAGTTGTTTTTCCCGTATCAAATCGGAGATTAATGATGTAACTGTGTGGAAATAGAGATTCTTATTCTTCGTAGTCATTTTGATGTTTGAATTGTCAAATTCATGGTATAAGTAGCTCGAGTTTTTTTTACCAAAATGAGTTCGAAACAGAACTGGAATTCAATCTCCGTTCTTATGTATCGATGACTTTTGCAGATCATCAGCATTCACGGATTCAAAAAACCCAAGGGTCAAAAGGTCAAGTTCACAATTCACAATGTTCAAATTTCGATTAGAACTGCTGTTTACCTGGTCAAAATTCTGTAGTTACTGTTAATTCAAATTCTGAATTTCTTCGATCTGCTAAAATTACAGAAGGTTCTGGCTGATGCAGTAAACACGATTGAGTTAATGGACCTGCGACGCTCCACATTGCAAGAGGAGATATCATCAGAAGCATTCATTTCTCTTGATGAAGCAATCAATGACCTCACGCGTCTCAATTGGCAAGAGTGTTGTGTCACCTCTCTACAAACCATTTGCTTCTCTAATGGAGTCAATAACTCGGGTCAATGCCAGGCGAGGACTAATGCTTCAGCCTCTTCGATCCAAAATATGGCACCACCAACAAAGAAAGCAAAGGTTCAATGTCAGTAAAGTCCTGTTACTTGGAATGAAAAAATAACTAAGAAAAATAATAGTGATGGCTAGAAAATAGAATGGAAGTGGTAACTGATCTTCGACCAGCTTGTTTTGATGCATATTTGTTTGATTGATAATCAATCATGGTTGGATATTGTTCATGGAACTACTATCGAGATTCTTTGGACCATAAAATTCCTAGGATCATTTTGTGATAGCTAGAAAATCCAAATTGTGATGCAATCTGTGGGCAAATTTTTTTTGAATCTTTTCCTTGGTTATTCATAGTAATGTTTAGATTTTGAGTATACGATAACTCAATATACAAGTATTCTCTCTGATTGAAAGTAAATAATGCAAATCAAACGAATCATAATTCGAATTAGCAATTATAACTATATAGATTGAGGACGACATATTATGGATAAACATGATGTTGCCCACCTAGAATCAAAGGTCAGAGACAAGTGACAATGAGAACCTGTGCTCAAAAGGTCCTTCGTAGACGGGAAGATCACCCATTGCGTGCCAAAACTGAGCCGAGTTAGATTGGAAGAGGAATATTAGGTAGTCACTTTCTCTTCAAACAATTCTTTTTTGGCATTTCAAATAGTGAAGTTCAACATCTGCAAATACTGAATATTACTTAAGTAAAAGTCCAATACAACTATTCTGGTAGACACTAAGATGCATCTCAAAGGTTTGATGAAGTGGAAGTGTGACACCCCAAAGTTTCGGGGCTTGACCACCGGCAAAACTGTGCGTGCCAACTAGGTTGCACCCTTGTTAGTTATGCAGGCGACATGCGCTGAAGGATGAGCTGAAGTTGAAGATGAGGCAAAGGGGCATAACATGAGGCAACAAGCATTTATATATGTTGCATGACATGTCCTAAGAGTGCCAAGGTGATTTGGTGAGGGCTTGATGTGAACCTAAGGGGTCGGAGGCATGGTTGAGGATCGTGCGCAGTGTTGGATGTCAACACCGTGCATTTTGGAGTTACAAGTGGAATTTAAGGATTTCGGGTTAAAGCCTTGTTCTTAAGGGTCCCTTATATATGCTTACCAAGTTTGGGGTCATTTGGAGTCCGTTTGGATAGGGGCTTGACTTACCCATGGTCTAGTAGCATTGTCGTAATTTGTTGGTTGGTCCGAAGGCTATAACTTGTTCCATGGGTATGGGAATGGGATGAAACTTCATGGAGGTGTGAAGGAAGTCAAGAAATCAGTAGGAACAAATGGCACCCAATTCGGAGGTCGGATGGACAGTCAAAGCCTCAGTATGATTCTCGGGCAGAACGATGTGTAGTGCTGGCCAAGAGAATTATTTATTTTAAACATATATAAGGGGGTATACATGGTGACAGCCTACCAGCCTCCCCCCGGGCATGTCGTCAGATGGCCGCCCCAAGTGTGATGCCTTGAGGGACAACCTCAAGGGCATGCCTTGGATGTTAAAGGAGTGCACATGGTACTCATAGGTCTCGGGAACCCTATGGGCAACACAGGGTAGGGTGGACCAGCGTTGGGCACCTCGACAAGGCTAGAGGCTTGATATTTGAACCGACATGCCCCGCATGCTATCCTAATGATGGAAGAATGCCTCCAAGCCGATAGAGAAATCGAGATACTCTCCCCAAGAGACTCATGAGCTAACTTATGAGCTTGGCCAAGGTTTAGCCAAGCGATCAAGGGTTTATTGGCCTAGACGCGCAGTCGTGGGGCGACGCTGCATTGTGCAAGTTGGATGTAAGTTGCGTAGGCTATGTTTGGCTATGTCATAAGACATGGGAAGGCATGTTTAAGCAAGACGCTTGCGACCAAGGCCAAGGATTGAAGGTTGCCCTACTCAAGAGAAGAAAAGGGCCAAGTGCACATGCATGAGGCGATGTCAAGCTTGAGGATAGGACTGTGCATGCGATAGCGATACTTAGGCCCAGGCGAGGGACAAGTATGTCCGTAGCCATCCCCTGAAGCGCATATGGATGAGATCGAGCATATGAAGGTGCGCCACAATAGTTTCTTATAAGTCGGCCATGTCAGCAGAAATATCGATAGAGCGACACCAACGGGGGCAAGCCTCTAAGGCGAGCTTCCCACAGGCATAGAATCATGTCAAGGACTTGGGAAATGAGGAAGGCTGGACTATAGTCGAGGGAATTATAAGCGCTGCACGGGAAAATTTGTGTGGCGCTGCACGGGAAAAATTGTGTGCCACTAACGCAGTGAAAAATGAGATTGTAACAAGTGGTATCAGAGCATAAGTTTGAGAGAAAATTGTAAATATCATTGCAGCGATCACGTCAAAGCATATATTGATATTCTTGGTCCTCATGAGATCGTTTGAGACGATGCTACTGTGTGAAGGGAATTAGTTGTATGTTGAAATGCTTGAGTTAGCTATGTCAACCAAGGGCCATCATTTCAGAATCACGCCATGTCACAGTCGTTGATTCCTCCTTTGTCTGTATAGGTTAATTCATCTTCGAAGAATCTGAAAGTGATTGAGTATACCTTTAAGGGATGACTTCAAGTCAGTGGGTATCGTATATAGATGGATTCTATAAAGGTGAGTTGGACCAACAGGTGTGGTCATCATTCAATGTTGTTTGGGTGAAACCACAAAGTTGGACAATTGGATAACTGTCTCTCAGATGTCCTAGATTGTGGGGAATCATCAGTTTGTCAGAAACTCTGTTAGCGGTATGTTGACAACTATGGTCAGAAGGGAGCATGGACTTGATAAAGACATTAAGTAGAGTTGGTGAAGTACATCAGAAGCTTGTCGGTCAAGCAGTTTATTCATATGAAGCGATGAGCTAGGGTTGTCAGCCATGAAAAAGTCTAGGCTGTGGTAGAGAAAAAGATATACCGCTAAGTCGGGTGGTCAAGAAGATGAACCATGTTTGCCAGGTCGTGCAATAATGTTCCAAGAGAGTTGAAATCGTAGAATTTAAATATGTGCTTGATCGTGCAGAGATCTTGCCATGGATGTGACTTAGACATCAAGTAGAGTGTCCACCATGAAGGTTGGACTTGAGCTTTGCCGGTAGGCCTGTGAAGGGGTCCGTCTAAGAAAGTCGAACTCAAGGTCGGAACTAAATCTAGCCATCTAATGGGCTGCGAAGAGTGGCAGGAGAGTCCCTACAGAAGAGAGCCATGCAGGATGAGTGACACGACCCAAACCGGGGCCTTGTCGTAATGGGCATCTCAAGTCCTACAAGAATCGGAGACCTCCCCCGATAACCAACCCAACCAACCAACATATACCCTATGTCGGATGAATTTCGAACATATAACAAGATAACATATTTAATAATGTAATGACTTTGGGATAAGTCTTTATCCGAGACCAACCTAATCAAGTAAATCCCTCCAATAACTAACCAACCAAACCAAAAATGAAAACCCAATGTATATATATAAATATATCATGACCATTTCTATACTCAAGTCTACAGTTGTCCATACAAAGCCTCTAAGACAAATCAAAGAGTACCTGGTCGGGACATTCCCCTAACCATAGCCAAAAATCAAAGTCTAAAGAAGAAAAGAACATGTAAAATAATTCATAGCATGAAATGAATGCCTTCCAAACTATGGAAGCTCACCACTTCAATCCAACACCGACTGTTCTCTAATCCGATCAATGAGTAGGAGGAGTAGTATGGCCAGTTCCTGCATCGCGTGGGGATACAGCAGCCTGAAGACAGGTTAGCGGGTGAACGCTAGTAATTACTCAGGATAAGGATAAAATAATGTCAAACTTCAAATCCAAGTAAACCAACCACATGTATACACAACCATATATATATATATATATATATATATATATATATATAATCCATACCAAGCAATGTTTTTAGCCAACCATAGGGGATTCTCATGTACCCCATAGGTTACATTATTTATTTTACTTGGGGGATTCCCATATACCCACAAGTACATCATTATTAGGCTTACTTGCAGAATTCTCGTGTACCTCACAAGTATCTCATTATTAAGCTTTGCTTGGGGGATTCCTATGTACCCCACAAGATATTCATCATTCAAACCAATTTCATTATTTCATTCACTTGGGGGATTCCCGTGTACACCGCAAGGTTTTCATTGATAATTTCATTGCCACCAAAGCCGTACCATTTAACCATTCCTAATCGTTTAAACCACTCAAAATCATTTTAAACCATTCATACCGTTCAAAATCATTTTAACCATTCAAACCATTTTAGCCATTCAAAACCATTTAAACCCATGAAAAAACCATCCAAACCAATTTAGGGTTCCATTACTAAACCATACCATGCAATAGCTTCAATAAAATTTCAACAATAGAGTAAAACGTCTCATAAGCATTTTATCAAACATGTTGTGGGCATACTTTTGCCAAGACCAAAACCAAAGCATAAACCATCAAGCTTGAGGTTACCCAGGACCCATTTGTTAAACCATAACCAACAAGTACCAACATATGCAAAACACAACCAAAAACATGTAAAAACATAGTTTAAGCCAAGAGTAAATAATACCTATCAATATGCATCAAAATCCTCAACAATTGGTTTTCAAAACCACCATTCATGATTCATAATCGATGTTTAAATCACATTAAAACAGGCCTTTAGTTGGAACTAACAATGAGAGAGGAGTAACTTGCCTTATACAAGAAGAATCACGAAAGGAAACTTGACTCTTGAGCCCTTGGAAGAACACTTGTGGAAACCCTAGGTTACGACTAATACCCATTTGTCGTAGCTTGCCCAGAGTCTCAAACTTAGGAAATTTTTTCTAAGAGTCCAAGTTTAGGGTGTTTCATTCTCCCCCACTTAGGATCATTCGTCCTCGAATGACTGGTAAAGGTAAGAACAAGGACGAGCTAACACATTGATACCCATCAAACTTCCCTTCAACCAAAATAGAAGACAAAGATATAATTCAAGATGGGAAGATCACCACATACCCCAAACACGATTTACACCCAAACACCTCCATTCCAACTTCTAAGTAAGTTAGAAAGCAAAGACACATGGGAACCCATCTTTCCTTTAACAAAGTTAAAAAACAATGATGCGATAAGGATCACATACCTTATGCATGAATTTTCAAAACAAAGAACCAACGTGGATTCTATGTCCATTTCCGTATCCCAAATGGTTTCCTCGAGCTTTTGGTTCTACCATAAAACCTTCACTGAAACCACACCTTCTTGTTCGCAACTGGCGAACTTGCCACCCAAGATCCTCACCGGGAACTTCTTATAGAATAAAGAGTCCGACATACCAATATCACCCAAAGAAACCATCCAATGAAAGACCACCCACACTTTACCTCAACACAACCACAAGGAACACTGGATGAATAAAACTCATTCTAGAGGGCAATTCCAATTCAACTTACAATTTCCCAGAGACACATCACCACGAGAGTCTGAGTTTAACCATACACTACTTCTATATTCAAGCCTATCCAAAGTAAAGAGGAAATTAACTTATGCCACAGAGCTCTACTTCTTACACCTACCCAAAATAATAATCCACTCCCCTTCCACTACTACAACCAAGCATCATGCTCCATCAAGATTATCGTGTGCCCAACATAACAATTGGTATATCTATCAACCACAACATTCAAGCCTACATTTTCTATACTCGTGGTGTGACCTATACTACTAAAGGTTTAGCAACCTCTATCATCCTTCACAAGGATTCTTCACCACCTACTCCTCTTCTAATCACTTTTTATGACAACAACATTACCTTACCCTCCAAAACCTTAGCTCTAGCAATCACCCCAGACTCTCCCCCACTTAGTGACTTCTACTTTTTCTTTGATTCAAAACATTACTACACCTCCGAAGCCACTACCACCCTAACATAAAAAGGGTCATTAATGAACTAAAGTACAATAATTCCTCACGCTACTCAAGGAGAGACCCCCAAAATAAGACACGGCACAATAGGCGCACGAGGTACTTCATAACAACCATCTAAGTCACAATTGAAGAAATATCCCAACATAACACACCATAATAAGAGTCCTTAGAACTGTACATCGAAAGACACACAACTATATACATCATAGGTAATGCAACATAAGGTCAAGATTCATATACAGGGTACACGGAGAATGCAGAATGTGAACCTTGAGCATAAGCATTATTAGAATGCATGCAGCACTAGGAGAGCGCTCTTAACCGAGATAGGAGAGCATCACTAGAATAAGCAACCCAAACTTCACTATAAGTCCACCACTAGAAGAAGATTAAAGATCAACCCTCGACCTTCACCTTACTATACCTTTAAGCACAACACTCCGCTCTAAAGGGTATCACCAAGGATGATCACTAAGGATGTTGGTTCTCTTACACCTAAAACCTCATTTATCTAATACTACCTAGAGCCCAATATAGTCATCTAAACTCCATGCTATAACGCAACCAAATGACCTAACCACCAACCCACCAGTTTAACCTGAACCCCCGTCCTAAATGTCATAACTTTCCCCCTATCGCCTTCCTAAGTTACAAACATTGCCCTTTTCGCATACCTCATCCAACCTACCAATCTACCTCTACCATTTTCACATTACTATATGATACGCCCAAATTATAAATCTCATTAGAAATTGCAAGCGGTCGCTGTCAAATATAGAATCCAACTAGGTTGGGGTCAAATCCGACAGGAAATACTGTGTAAACTAAGTGTTATGATTATTAATGGACTATTGATCGAAGGTTTCAGAATAAAGAGGGTTTGTTTGTTAACAATGAAGTATGCTTGTAGCAAATCGTGTTCCAACTAATAAGTATGCTTGCAAGTTTTGATTCAATAAGAATAAGTAAACTAGGATTATGTTCACCAGGATGTTACAACAGTTAAGGTTGAGAGTTATCCCAAATTCCTACTTAACAAATTTCAATTGCAAGAATTATTGAACTTTAGAGCTCATCTATTTATTTCTCTACCTTAATAGATGATTACCCTTTAATTCTTTCGGACTTAAAGAATGTGTTGATATGTTCAATTGTTTTCTCAAGTGGGTTAATCCTGTTAAGGTATCAACCTTTAAATCAAAGGTTAAAGGCTTTGAGTCCCTTGTAAATCTCTTCTTTTCTCAACACACACATTTCTACTAAAATAAATGGTGTTCTTGGGCTCACCCTTCAAGTTTGCAACAAAGAAAGATCACAATAATGAAGAGGAGTTTATGCAATTAGTTACAGAATTTAGGCATTCTCACAGCCCTAAGAAACCAATCACATCAAGGCTCCCATAACCCCAGTTATGGGAGCTTTAGCCACACATCATAGAAGAAGAAGATTTCATTGTGTTTCTCATAAATAATTTAGAAAATTACTTACAAAAATATCCAAAAGATTGTTTTTGATCTTCAAAGAAATAGTGAATAAAATGTTAAGATCCACAATATCGCTTGTTTCCCAGAGAATGGTAGATTACAAGTTGCTCAAAAGATGAAAAGTAGATTAAATATACCTAATCTAACCCTAAACTGGGTATTTATATGTTTCCAAGTACTGGGGTGTTAAAATTTGAACTTTAGATTGCCGCATCACGGTTGACGGTCGAGTTGATGGCCCATCAGTGGCTTGACGGTCCGCCACTTGGACCGTTGCTTGGGTCCCCAGTATGACTTATTCTATCTCAGGTCTGGCGGCCAAGTTGTTGTCCCATCAGTGGACTGACGGTCCGTAACTTGGACCGTCGCTAAGTTCCTGGATGCTCTGCATTCTGCTTGTCTCTGACGGCCAAGTTGATGGTCCGTCACATATACCGTTGCTGAGATCCTTTGATTCTTTCATTCTTCTTAAGGTTGACGGATACCCTGACGGTCCGTCACAAGGTTGGTGACCGTTAGTAAGGCCGTCAATGGTCATTTCTTTTGCTTTTCCAAGTCATTTATTTTCTAAGTCTTTTACCTAAAAAATAGTAAAACCAAGCATCAAATACAACAATGGTTTCTTAAAATGAAAAATTATCCCTCGTAAAAGATGTAAAATATTTTTTCCAAAGCCGAAACATCAACACCCTCAACTTAATACAATTGTTTGTCCTCAAGTAACCCAACACCATATCATACATATGAACAAGACAATGACGGGCACACAACTGTTCAGCTATGCATGATTCAACCACTCAATTGTTACCTAACTCATGTAGTTTCAACACATCAGGATCCATAATTGGCACTATTTATAATTCAGCAAATACACGATCACAAACACAATATCCCACAGAGATCAGTAAAAGCAAGTATAGCTCAGATTGCCCTCACAGTTAAAGAAGTATGCCAGACCTTATTCATTTAACTTGTGGACAAACAATTAAGAATCTCACTCTCATAAAAGAAGTTGCAAACACAACATAGACACCCATAAGCTTGCCCTTCTCATCTAATGCTCCTCTATAGTTGATTTGCAAAGATCAAACATGACTTTCTATGGCTTGTAATGAGATTTCGATGCTAGGTGAGGAATAAGTTTGGGAAAGTGACTCCAAGTTCAGATTTCACTCTCTTCTCCCTTGATTCCTACTCACCATGACCACTATTATTCTTCTTTACTTACACTCCATACTAGTCATCCACAATTTCACAATAACCCTAGTTTTTTTTGTATCAGCCACCCTCAACTTATGTTGTCAGTTGAGGTACACAATATCTAAATAGATCAGGGCTAGATGAGATATTTTCTTTCAACTCCGAATCCACTTACATCAGATTGTTATATTCCCAACAGTAGCCACCCTCAACTTAGGTATTTTGCCTAAGTTAAGGTACACAATGATCAATACTGAACCAGGGACAAAATTAGGTGTTAACATCCTACTGAGAGTGAATTAGAATTATTGGGACTGAATAAACACTAATAAAAGCTCAAAAAAGGTTCAAAGGGAGAAATCTTTTTGGTGGGTCTTTACGGCTAAATGAACTAATAATTGAAGGGGGCCTACAATTCTATCCTATTAATTCAACCAAAAAGTAACACAAATGAACTGGGAAAGGTCTATTTGTACACACTATGCAAGAACTATATCAAAATACTCGCACACACAAGCAATGATCTCATACTTATCCTACAAACTCTCGGGTTTACATCACATGATCATGCTTACTTTATCTTTGCATCCTAATGCCAGTCACAAATTCAAAATAGTTGATCAACATATATTAAGCGACAAGAAAGAATTCTCATATACAAGTATATTTACAGTATTCTTCCACAATTCATCATCTATCCATACATACAAAAGGTGCTAAAAGAAAAAACATGAAACATCTATAATATAATCACTGAATAGTATTTACATCATGATGCACAAGAAAAAAAACATAAGCAGCAACCTAAACATGTCGGTTCTACTAGATAGCGCACGAAGGAAAATAACACATGCAACAAAAAAACCCATATTGACGAACAACACAACAAATACCTACCCCCACTAAAGAAAAATGTTTTGTCCTCAAATGCATGAACAATAAAGTACAAGAGAGTGAAATACTTGCAAAGCCTTTCAGGCTAGTGAGTCGGTCGAATGTGGTGAGGCTTCTTTGTCCTCAGGTGCAACATCAGTGACCCCAATGGTGGTAGGGGTTCTCACAACAGGTTCCTCCTGAATAGGAGGTATCTCGAACGGGAATGGATCAGGTGTGGCCCCCTTTACTGGGGCTGAACTAGTTGAGACTCCCGCTGCTTCATCTTCAGTTTTTTTCTTCCTCTTTTCTTCGTGTCTTTTTGATATCTTATCAACTTTTCTCATGTCTCTTGCCTATATTTCCTCGGGTGTTATATATTCATGCATCCTTCTTCTTGAAGCCTTCATGTCAATAATTTTATCAATCTGCTTGCCTTTATCTTTAAGCGGCCTACCCATAAGATCAATGAGGCCCTCATCTTCATCACGGATGATCAATGCAGGATCAAAGATGGGTTGTGATGGTTGCCTTTTCAGATCGTCTATGTCAGCCTGTGCCTATCTAAACTCTGCCATAAACTGGGCAAAATCTGGAATAGATAGCCCATCCAACTGTTTGTTTACACGCTCCTCTATGTGGTCCATTCTGACCTGAATATTCTGATAAGGCCTGGGTGCTTCAGCAATAATGTGGTCAACAAATGGCTTGAATTTCTTAGCCCAAGCGTTCAACTGCTTCTCAAACTTTTTCTGAGCTCTTGCAGACTTGGAAAAATTTTATTGTGTCAGTTGGTATTCAGAATATTGAGATGGGATAGACGCAGTGTCTAAAGTTCCCTCCATTGAAGGAATCGATGTTAATCCTGCAGAAGTACTGGCAGGTACATAGTCTGATGGCTCATAAGTAGTAATAGGTAATGGCATACCTGTGGGGATCTCAGAAGTCTCGGGAGCTGGAGCCGACTGTGTCTGATATGCAGGAGGCTTGTTAACTCGCATTTTATATTTTGATTCATCCTTCATTCTCTCAATATCCTTCCCGTGGCTCGCTTGGACCTCATTATCAACCCCTCTGAGTAAAGACATATTTACCCGCCTACATAAGTCCATGATCAGGCATGAGAATGGTAGAGGACTGGCTGTCTTGTGTGCGCGGGCAAACAACTCATCAACAATAATATGACCGAAGTCAATCTTCAGTCCTTCAACCAAGCTGGCAACCAATACTGCCCTCTGAATCTCTAAATTTGCATCTTCGCCAGTCGGCATCAACCTCAGCCTCACAATCGCCCACCAAAACTTTGCCCTAAAACTTAGGGACGATTTAGCTATACGCTCCTTGGGGTTGTGCAGCCAAGATGGATTGCCCTCATCTGTCAAAAGTCGGGCCAGCCAGGGCCTTTATTCTACTGCGATGAACATGTTATGCTTCAACTTTAGAATTGCAGCAGGTGACTCATACTCAGGAACGAAAAGTACTTTGTGGAGTGTGCGTTCTGAAATGTCGATGTAGACCCCATGCATAAGAACTTGGGTCCGGTTCCCCATTTCATTCATCTTTATACCTTTGGGACACTCCTTCTCTAACAAAGCCAAATATTAGCGAAAAATACCCGAACAAGATTAGGATAATACGTACCAGGCGGCTTGCTTAAACAAGATAATTCATATTCATTAAATCTTCTCTCAATCTCCAGATATTCGTAAAGCTCGGAGGTCACAATCTGATATTCTTTTGAAATGGGTCGCCTGATTACTCTGTTAGCTGTTGGTTCAAGCCCGTCGAAGAAGTGCTTTTGTGCCCCCTAAATCTACCATCGAGTAGATTCTCGCACCTGAGGGTCCTTACTTTTAATCACATTAGCATTCTCAGTCTTCGACGCCTCAACTCGGTCGGAGTTTGAAGTTTCAACCCCTTCCTCATCGGGGCTGGAAGTAGGGTTGCTACTTCTCTCGTGCTCCTCCTCAGACTGGGAGATATTGACACCTAATTTTTACCCTCCACGACTAAATTTAATCCTGAGTTTCTTCAGTTTTTAATAAAATCAAAATATTTATTTCATTCGAATAAAAAAATTTCAAAATATTTTTTGTATGTGATTTTATCATTTTAAATAGTGATTATATATTATCGTGTTCAGTTATACGAAATTATATAATTTTATTACTTAAATATTTATTCTATGGAATATTGGATTTTAATTAAGGATTATTTTGAAAATACATATACTGATTAAAATCTTGATTTTAATATAATTTATTATCAAAATAATTTATTTGGATAAATATGCATTTGATTTTATTAATTCAAGAAGCTCGGGATTAAAAGAAGTATTAATTCATATCGAATTTCAATTTAATTTAGCCAATCTATTAGATTTGGCCATAATTTAGATCAAATTGGTCATAATTGCAATGCAATCCGTTAATTGATTTTTAATTTGGTCAAAATTAAATAAATGGCTAAATTTTAGATCCCAATTAGGGTTATATTTTAAATAATCCCACAATTCCCAAAAACTCTCATAACTTCTACCCAATTCTCACTAAAAAATAATTTCAAATTGCACTACATTGTACTATTTCCCAAACATTGTCATTTCCCAATTTTGAAATTCAAAAATTGTATTATATTTTACAATTCCCCCCAACCTTTTTCCTTTTTCCAAATTCCAATTTTGAAATTCTAAAATTGTACTACATTGTACAATTTCCCCCACATTATCTTTCACCTCACCTTATCTTCAATTTTTAAATTTCAAAAACACCCTTAAAAATGTTTTTTCTCCCACATTGGTGGATGAAAAGATTGGATCCCTATCCTTTCCTATAAATACTACCACTATTTTGGTAGAAAAACTAAGTCTCAAAGCCTCAAAGAATTGAAAAGCTTTTGAGCAAATAGTTGACATTTTTTTTTAGTAAAAAAAAGAAGTCTCAAGGTTGAAAAAAAAAATTTGAGCAAAGAAGAGTTGGTGGATATGTTTGTTTTAGCATGTAAAGTTCTTTCCTTTATGTTGAAAAGAATAGTTAATATTGATTGTTTTGCTTTTTAGATTTATTCTTTTATTATTTTGTATAAAGTTTTGTTCTTTGCTCAAAAGATGTACTCATGTCATGTTTAAATTTATTGTTGGTAAATATATTTGTTTTTAGCATAAAAAGTTGTTGTTTTTTATGTTGGAAAAATAGTTACTATTGTTTGTTTCGCTTTAATAAAAATGGTAATTTGATTAAATCAAGAACTTGTCATTTGCTTGTTAATTATTTTAAGGGATTTCCAAAATCCTCATATAAGAGATGAAGTACTAGCTTTATTTTCCATCCACAATATTTATTCCTCTTTTTTTCGCAAGTTTTTTTAATTTGTCAAAATGATGAGAAAGTTTGAATTTTTGTGGCTAAATAGAATTATTTAGATATTTTCGAGTCATGCATAGTATGATTGTGAGACAATATTTCACTTTTAGAAATGCTAAACTTTTACTCTAATTTTCTTACTCCCTTTGGTTTGTTATATGTGCTCTTTGTGAGTGTGAAGACTTGATTCGTGTCTATCTTTGATTCATAATATCAAAAGAGAATCAACAATGTCTTAGAACGATAAATCATAGGTCGTTACATGTTTTTCCTAAAGTTGGCCATGATTTAGATGTATGAATCTTCGTTACTGTCGCCTTAATTGAAATTTAAAGATTCTCTTTCTTGAAAAGTTAGCCTTTATTTTATTTTATTTTATTATATGGATTTGTGTCTATATTTGTTCAATTTTAGAAGTCATGGTTATTTTTCTTACTGCCTCATCCCTTTACTTTCGCAAGCTTGAGTTGTTGGTTATCGAATTAATTGATTGAATACGGCCTTCTTCGTTTTACCTTTATTCATTCTTAATATGAACGTAAATCATGGGGCATGTAAGTGGGTTTCTTTGCTTTGCATTTTATATGTTGACTTTCATCCTTGTTATACGTGTGCAAGTGTGTTTATCATTGTCATTCAAAAATTAGTGCTTGATATTTTCTTTTGCTTTGAAATATGTCACTTTTATGCCTTGAACGTATATTAATTTCTTTATCTTTTCTTTGCATGCAAAAAATGTCTCGAGTTCAAATGGACTCCTCTCCTCTTACATTTCGTAATGGGCCAATGAGGTCCACCTCTTCGAGTCAAGTCCGAAGTTTAAACCCAAGGTCGACTACATGGCGTGCGGATGCTAGAAGATAGTTGAAGAAGCAAAATGGGTCAAAACCCATTGATGAGGTCGCTAAGAGACTTGAAAAGTCTCGATTTTTGTTATTGTCTTCTTTTTACTTAGTCGTTTATTTATTCATTTATTTGGGGCCTCGAAGCCAAGGTTGTATTCTAATACAGGTAAAGCAGATTGTGGGCCAAAAAAGGCTTGAAAATATAGATTAGGACCGGTGATGATGGGCCGAAAACCCAAATTAGTTTAGGACAGGTTTATTGGTTTAGGCCTAACGGCTTAAATCTTCTAATTTCTCCCTTTTCCCCTTTATGTGCTTATTTTGCTTTTCATTTGCTTAGACTTGGTTAAATCCTTTGCTAAGTCGTCAAAATTTATTTTTTATACAAATCTTTTCCTAAAATCACTTTCTTTTCAAAAAAATCAACTTCTTTTGTTCAAAGTTAGTCAAAGATTGTTTTCAAACAGTCCGGATAACCGCAAGTTAGCGGACATTTTAGGTGCCTTAAAAACCTTCCTTAAATGTTACTAGGAACCGCTTACCTAGAATTTCAAAACTTAAACGAGTTTTCTATTTTTGATCATTTAAAGTAATTTATAAAGGTTTTCTTAATTCCTTTTCAGAAAATTAAGTGGCGACTCTGAAAGTCAAATTTTTGCAAAACAAAAAATGGCGACTCTGTTGGGGATTTTAACTAGGTTCTGACCAAATGTTTGAAATTGCCTTTTTGACTAACGGTTATAGTGTTTATGTGCTTATATGTTTAAACTCGACAAAATTAAACTGTTGCATTTCATAGCATACTTCCCATTTGAAATATAAACTATTTGGGGTTTCATGGATGTCCCGGCCCCTGTTGTTCAACTCCAAATAAAGTGTTGGAAATATGACGGTTATTAGCACGTGAGGTGTCTGATGGCTGTTCGTATCTTCAAGCCCAAGTCATCTGCCTTGGAACCTGGTTCTAACCCACTCTAGACACCCAGGATAGAGCTAAACTAAAATCCTTTTTAGGCATAAGCCTAGGATGACTCAATACCCGAAGGGGGTATTGGGCCAATTAGAAAACTGGCCCTGCGTCTATTGACCCCGAGTCAATTACAGATGAATCATATTTATGTGTTGAAGAAATATATGTATGTTTAATTCAATCCATTATCCTTTAGGGGTCGGGAGAAGGCTTACTTTGCTTACATTTGTGTTAGGATTTCTCAATCATACACCAATTGAGGGAGGAATTAAAGCAAGCTAAGCAAGAAATTGATCGATTTAGACGGTTACATCTAGAGCACAATCATTCAGAAATATCTGGATCATCAACGGATATCGCCAATGACAAGAAATGGACAAAACCAAGAGGGCGAAGGCCGATAGTAGAGCATTGAGGAGCTAGTATTTCCTATCCCCTGCACGGGACATTATTCTTTTTCTAATGTTATTTTCTCTTTCCTTAAAGATTGTATCCCTTTTGTGCAACTTCTGTAGGCATTTATGCCATTTATGTACACCTATGAAGGTTTTTGGGGCATAATGGATTGGTTTTAAAAAACATATACTTCCTTCAAATACGTTAGGCCAACTCTTGACTCAAAAGGGTCACCCAATTTGGATGCACGTTTATTACCATATGCTTGTGTGATATAAATATTTACGTGCTTATACTTTTTATCTTGATTCGAATCAAAAGCGAATTGATCCAATGTTATTTTCCACAGAGCATCTCTAGGTAGAAATATATCCCACTATTCAAAAGTCCAACCAAACATACTCCAAGTCTCCCAAGTTTCTCAAAAAAGTCTGCAGGCATTCTTAAAACTTTCTAAATGCTCACTACCATGTTAGTAAAGTTGACTTTAAATCCGAAAAAGCCACTATAGTTTACAACTACTTAGGGCCTTATTTCTCCTCTGTGAGATATGTAGGTAGCCTTTCGGCTAGGCCCATATCTCCAAAAGATCTGTTGTCCTCCACTTTCTTGAAAGAAGTAATAAGGCTGGAAAGAAGAAAAGTTTAGCCTTCCTGATGAATTCCACCTATCCATATCATTGATCAAAATCCTATTCATTGAAATTCTCGAGTCATCATTACTTCATGGATCAATTCGCATGAGATGAGAAATAACTCTATGTGTTTACTTCCTACCTTATTATCTTGTTTTGCTTATTACTAACAGAATCTAACATGTCAGCCTTTGAGTTGTTTTTACTCTGCAGGTAATAGAAACTACTCTATGTTGGCACAAAATGACCCTACTTCACTCAATCAAAACGAATACGAAAACCCCTTCTTAACTATAGCTTCGTTACAGGAAAAGATAAATGACTAGTAGTAAAACTGGACTCTACCAATGATTTTTCAAATTTGTAAACGATGGTCTCGAGTATGGGATAAGGAAAATATGAGGGAATAATTTCCAAGACAATCGGGATCATGGAAGATTAATTGGAGAAAACATTGTAGAATTGGACCTCCACTCCACCCATGACTCGTCGCCCATCGTACAATAATAACTTAAAACTTGTCATTGTCATGTCATATCAAGAAGTAAGATAATGATGAATGAGAGACAATAGCCTTAGAACAGTCAACATAAGAGTCAAAGAGTTTGAGAATCAAAGAAGCCTAATCTAGAGAAAACTGAGGTAGTTAACTAGGAGGGCAATGACTAAGGGAATTGGACAGTTGATCCTTCGTTCTATCAAGACAAAGGCAATAAAAATGTCATGTCATCCATAGAAGTGCTTATTTCTATCCTAGTAAGATGGATAAGAGTATTTTAGGGCCATGATGAGTTTATGTACGAACTACGTTTGACCTAAATTCTCAAGAAAGGGATACGTAGGCGGCCTATGTCAACTTCGGTCAACCCCTTAGGGTAATTTATCCCTTCCTTTTATGTACGAACTATGTTTAACCTAAATTACCAAGAAAGACATACGTAGGCGGCCAATGTCGGCTTCGTTCAACCATTTAGGATAATTTATCCCTTCCTTTCATGTACGAACTATGTTTGACCTGAATTCCCAAGAAAGGGATACGTAGGAGGCCTATGTCGGTTTTGGTCAACCCCTTAGGGTAATTTATCCCTTCCTTTTATGTACAAACTACATTTGACCTGAATTCCCAAGAAAGGGATACGTAGGCGGCGTATGTCGGCTTTGGTCAATCCCTTAGGACAATTTATACTTTTCTTTTATGAATGAACTACGTGATGACCTAAATTCTCAAGAATGAGATACATAGGCGGCCTATGTCGGCTTCGGTCAACCTTTTAGATTTTTCCATATGTCCCTAGCGTAGTCTTGAACTACGTTTGACCTGATTCCTGCTTCAACGGGATACGTAGGCGCCCCAATAACTCAATCATATAACCCCAAGAAATAAAAATTGGGACAGAATTTTTGAGAAGGAATATCGAAAATTCACAAGAGGAAGATCATCTTCCAAAAACAAAGAGAACAAAGACTAACAAAGACTTTGGATCCTCACGGGCTGATATCATCTCAAACAACTTTAAACTGGGGAAGAAATTTTGAGGAGGTCCTCAAAATTTTCACTAATATATTGGACTATATTTCAAATTATCCAGTACCAGAGGTCAAAGTCAAGCTTTAGAAGTCACTATCTGTGACAAAGTCTAGTTAGACAAAATCTTCGGCTATGACAAAACTTTTGATAGATAGCCTCAATGATGATGAATCCCTGTAATTCCTCCATCAAACGTCGAAATACAGTCAGAACCAAGATAAAGATATTAGTCAGGCTTGTACATGACGTGACTGGCAGAGATTTCCAAAGCTTTTACAAGAATTTTTTAAAACTAGTATTACTTTCGAAAATCTATACAAATCTTTTTATTTAGGGATTGTCTAAGCATCTATTGAAACGGGGAGTCAGAGTGGAGGTCCCAACACGATGGAGCACCCGAAGATGGCGAGGAGAAAACAAAGGATCGAAGTACGCCACTACGGAGTAGTTTAATTCAAAACTAACTATTTTTCTGTGGACGCGGGGATCAATACACAAGGATGAAAATATTTTTCAGAAAAAACCCAAGCGAGTTGCGAGCCACACCAAAGCATATAATTCTCAAGAATAGTATTTTTGGGTAGCCCCAAAGACGGGTTTAATACCCATTTATTGAGGACTTTTTGAATTGTTTATCTCATTTCTTGAGTCCATACAGGACAAACAAAGGCGTCTTATCTACTTTATGAATATTGTATTTAGAATTCTTTATATAAAAAGAGTCACTAGCATAAACGACTTTATGTCTATTAAATATTTACTTTGAGTGCAGGTGCATTCAAGAAAGTCGGCACAATAAATACAACAATCAAAAGAATACTCAATAGGAGGAAGAACCGAAAGTTATCCTCAAAATTTGCCTTGAAGCGAAGCAAACGGTATTTGAGTAGTCCCCAAACAAGGGTTTTGCCCCATTTACTTGCATTCGGTGGATCTGCTATTTAATTATTTCTTCAAAAAGAGAAGATTAATAGCATAATAAGTCATTCAAATTATGATGCTCAGTATTTGTCATTAAACTATCATAAATCTTGGTTGTGGTCGCCAGTGAGAGCGACATTGTGTCTACTAACTGTCTACCTTGAGTACAGGTACATGTAGAAAGCAAAACGCAGATAAACGGACTCAGGTGAAACTATTTTCAAACCACAGTAAGAAAAATTTCATCTCATTGCCGAGAGGGACATCTCATGCCATTGCCGAGAGGGCCATTTAATGATATTGCCAAGAGGGTCATTTCATATCATCGCCGAGAGGGCCATTTCATATCATCGCCGAAAGGGTCATTTCATGTCATTGCCAAGAAGGCCATTTCATATTATTTCATTGACGAAAAGGCCATTATATTTAATATCTATTGACACGCGAGATAGCATACGGTGGTGTAGAGGATATCATCAGCATTTAATATTTGTTGACACGCGAGACACAAACACCGGAGTCGAGGATATCATCAGCAATCAATAGCTATTAACACGCGAGACATAAACATTGGCGTCGAGGATATTATCAACATCTAATATCTGTTGACACGCGAGATACAAATTCTGGCATCGAGGATATCATCAGCATCTAATATCTATTGACATGTGAGACATAAACGATGGCGTCGAGGATATCATCAGCATCTAATATCTGTTGACACGTGAGACACAAATACTGGCATCGAGGATATCATCAGCATCTAATATCTATTGACATACAAGACACAAACGTTGGCGTCGATGATATCATCAGCATCTAATATCTGTTGACACGCAAGACACAAATGCTAGCATCGAGGATATCATCAGAATCTAATATCAATTGACACGCGAGACACAAATGTTGGCGTCGAGGATATCATCAGCATCTAATATATATTGACACGCGAGATAACATATGCTGGCATCGAGGATATCATCAACATCTAATATTTATTAACACGTGAGATAGCATACGCTGACATCGAGAATATATCATTATTTTATGAATCATCATCTAAATTCATCATAAGCATATGATTCAAAGGGACGTCTTTAAGTTGCTATCTGAAAGCGAACGACATATGTGACTTCTTAGAAATTGACAATCTGTGGGTCATCTATAAGTCATATTATTTAAAATAGGATAATGTGCAAGATTACCTATGAGTTGATAGCCCATAGGTCATTTGTAAGCCGCAATAACATCCTAACCGGATAGTGTACAAGGTTACCCAAAAATTGATAATCCAAAGGTTATCGTAAGTCGCAACTAAATCCTTACCAGAGAATATTAAGATTGCTAAATTGATAAGTCCAAAGGTGATCTATAAGTTGTGTCATATACAAGATCGATTATGTGCAAGATTACCCAAAGACTAGCAATTTGAGATATATCTATAAGTCATATTGTATCTAAGGTCGGATGATATACAGGAATACCTGAGAACTATCGGTTCGAGGGATATCTGTAAGCCATATCTTATCCAAGGTCGAATAATGTGCAGGATTACCTGAAGGCTTGCAACTCAAAGGATATCTATAAGTTGCCTCATATCAAACATCAAATAATGCGCAATATTATCCAAAGATTGACATTTTAAGGGGAATCTATAAGTCGTATCGATACAAAAAATTCGCAGGACTTACCCGAGATCCCATACAAAGATTATTGTCAATAACCTGAAAGGTTATCATTGGCAACCAAAATGGTTCACCTCGGCATAATATTACACGGTTGCAAGGACTATTCTGCATAAAGTGTCATCGGTGTCCAAAAGGATCACCTCACTTTGAAGACATAGTCAATCGACAAATGAGATAATTATGCAACAACCAAGAGAGTATTTGTTTCTATTGTTGTAAGTTATTTCCTTCAAAACAGGTACATAAAAAGGATGACTTCACTTTTTAGGCAACAACTCACGTGGATATATGGTAAATACTATATACCTCTTTCGTGAATTATGTTTAGCACTAACACTTTTGTTTACGACCTTGTTGAGAGCATCCGAGAGGATTAAAATCTCAAATCAAAACCACAGGTGCGGATGACTCCATATAGGACGCAGCACAATGTGAAACTCTTTCTTAGCAGCAAAATGGAACATAGTCTAGAGAGGGACATCAAACTCTCTAGATGCGAGATATAGGATGAGCACCACCATCATCCAAACACACCCCTGTTAGAAGGCATATGGTAATTTTTGGGATATTTCGGCTTCAGCTTCACCTTTGGTATATTTTTTAAACTCATACCAAGGGTAAACTTCTCTTTCTTTCAAATTCGAGTGATAGTGTACCTAAAGTTTTGAAAATTATGTCCAGGTAAGTTCTTGCCTATGGATGTGAAGGATCCCAGACTCATGTCTAAGAGGCTACAAGCCTCTTTTCCACAATTCGATCAACTTGTCACTCATTCCGAGCCAAAGATCATCTAAAATAAGAGACTATCTTTTCTACCGATCGAGTCGAACTACAAGCAGTCTGATTTCCTGATTCTCGAGGATATGTAGGTTGGGATCTATGTAGAAAACTCAACTGCATTCCAACCTCCCCCCCTAAATCACTCTATTCCCCAACTTTTCAGTTTCATCAAAATTCCAAAATCGAGATAGCTTATGAATTTTAAGAAATCGTGCTTCACTTCAAGCTTTATTAACTACAAGTGGCCTGAATTCTCAAATAACCTGAGATATGTAGGAAACCTGATACCAAGGTCCGTCCATAACTCTATAAAACTTGTGAGAAAACCAACCTCTTTCAGATTTGAATTTGTAGTCGGACAAAAAATTAGGAATGTCAACCTCCCTTTGCCCAGGGCTACTTGGATCCATCCTACCCTAAGGGAGGGAGCAGTTGTTGACACCTAATTTGTGTCCCCCATGACTAAATTTAATCCTGTGTTACTTCAGTTTTTAATAAAATCAAAATATTTATTTCATCTGAATCAAAAAATTTCAAATTATTTTTTGTACGTAATTTTATCATTTTAAGTAGTGATTATATATTATTGTGTTCAGTTATATGAGATTATATAATTTGATTAATTAAATATTTATTCAATGGAATATTGGATTTTAATTAAGGATTATTTTGAAAATAAATATAATGATTAAAATCTTAATTTTAATATAATTTATTATAAAAATAATTTGTTTGGATAAATATGAATTTGATTTTATTAAATCAAGAAGCTCGAGATTAAAATAAGTATTAATTCGTATCGAATTTTAATTTAATTTAGCCAATCTATTAGATTTGGACATAATTGAAATCAAATTGGCCATAATCGCAATGCAATCCGTCAATTGATTTTTAATTTGGTCAAAATTAAATAACTATGGCTAAACTTTAAATCCCAATTGGGGTTATATTTTAAATAACCCCAAAATTTCCAAAAACTCTCATAACTTCTACCCAATTCCCATCCAAAAATAATTTTAAATTGTACTACATTGTACTATTTCCTCCCAACTTTGTCCTTTCCTAATTTTGAAATTCAAAAATTTTATTATATTGTACAATTCCTCCCAACCTTTTTCCTTTTTCCAAATTCCAATTTTGAAATTCTAAAATTGTACTACATTGTACTATTTCCCCCACATTATCTTTCACCTTATCTTCAATTTTTAAATTTCAAAAACACCCTTAAAAATGCTTTTTCTCCCTCATTGGTGGATGAAAAGATTGGGTCCCTATCCTTTCCTATAAATACTACCACTATTTTAGTACAAAAATAAGTCTCAAATCCTCAAAGAATTGAAAAGCTTTTGATCAAATAGTTGACATTTTTTTTAGTGAAAAAAAGAAGTCTCAAGGTTGAAAAAAAAAAAGTTTTGAGCAAAGAAGTTTTTTTATTTTATTAAAAAAACTTCTTTTTCCATGAATTTCGTGGGCTGATCGAAGTTCTCGAAAGATTACTTTCCGGTGGTGATCAAGACTCCGAAGAAAGATTGAAGTCCCGTTTTGTTGCCCAAAAAAAGGTAAATACACCTTTCTCTTTTTTAGTATTATTATCATTTTCTTCTTCATCTTTTTCTTCTTCGTAGTTCGTAGTTATAATTTTATTTGCTGAGATTATTTTCTGTAGACGGCCTTGAAGGCAATAGAACGGTGTTGTATCAATATTATGGTTATTTTCATGTTCATGGTATAAAAATAAGCTAGCAGTAGTTGTACATGCCTTTTTGACTTTATTCTTTGATTATTATAGATAAAGTTTCAATCTTTGCTTAAAAGATGTACTTATGCTTTGTTTAAATTCATTTTTGGCGGATATATTTATTTTTAGCATGTAAAGTTGTTTCCTTTATGTTGAAAAGAATAGTTAATATTGATTGTTTCTCCCTTTTTACTTTATTCTTTGATTATTATAGATAAAGTTTCAATCCTTGCTTAAAAGATTTACTTATGCTTTTTAAAAATTCATTGTTGGTGGAAATATTTGTTTTTAGCATGTAAAGTTGTTTTCTTTATGTTGAAAAAAATATTTAATATTGATTGTTTCTCTTTTTTGACTTTATTCTTTGATTATTATAGATAAAGTTTCAATCTTTGTTTAAAAGATGTACTCATGGCTTGTCTAAACTCATTGTTGGTGGATATATTTGTTTTAACATGTAAAGTTATTTCCTCTATGTTGAAAAGAATAGTTAATATTGATTGTTTTGCCTTTTAGCTTTATACTTTGATTATTTTGTATAAAGTTTTGATCTTTGCTCAAAAGATGTACTCATGTCATGTTTAAATTTATTGTTGGCGGATATATTTATTTTTAGCATGAAAAGTTGTTTCTTTTATGTTGAAAAAATAATTACTATTGTTTGTTTCGCCTTAATAAAAATAGTAATTTATTAAATCAAGAATATGTCATTTTCTTGTTAATTATTTTAAGGGATTTCCAAAATCCTCATATAACAGATAAAGTGCTAGCTTTATTTTCCATCAACGATAGTTATTCCTCTCTTTTTCGCATATTTTTTAAATTTATCAAAATGATGAGAAAGTTTGGATTTTTGTGGCTAAATAGAATTATTTAGATATTGTCGAGTCATGCATAGTATGATTGTGAGACGATATTTCACTGCTAGAAATGCTAAACTTTTACTCTAATTTTCTTACTCCCTTTGGATTGTTATATGTGCTCTTTGTGAGTGTGAAGACTTGATTCGTGTCTCTCTTTGATTCATAATATCAAAAGAGAATCAACGATGTCTTAGAACGATAAATCATAGGTCGTTACATGTTTTTCCTAAAGTTGGCCATGATTTAGATGTATGAATTTTCGTTAATGTCGTCATAATTGAAATTTAAAGATTCTCTTTCTTGAAAAGTTAGCCTTTATTTTATTTTGGTCTATGGATTAGTTTTTATGTTTGTTCAATTTTAGAAGTCATGGTTATTTTTCTTACTGCCTCATCCCTTTACTTTCGCAAGCTTGCGTTGTTTGTTCTCGCATTAATTCATTGAATACGGCTTTCTTCCTTTTACCTTTATTCATTCTTACTATGAACGTAAATTATGAGGCATGTAAGTGGGTTTCTTTGCTTTGCATTTTATCTGTTGACTCTTATTCTTGTTATACGTGTGCAAGTGTGCTTATCATTGTCATTCAAAAATTAGTTCTTGATATTTTCTTTTGCTTTGAAATATGTCACTTTTATGCCTTGAACGTATATCAATTTTTTATATTTTCTTTGCATGCAAAAAACGTCTCGAGTCCAAATGGACTCCTCTCCTCTTGCATTTTTTAATGGGCCAATGAGGTCCAACTCTTCGAGTCAAGTTCGAAGTTTAAACCCAAGGTCGACTACATGGCATGCGGGTGCTAGAAGATAGATGAAGAAGGAAAATGGATCAAAACCCATTGACGAGGTCGCTAAGAGACTTGAAAAGTCTCGATTTTTATTATTGTCTTCTTTTTACTTAGTCATTTATTTATTCATTTATTTGGGGACTTGAAGCCAAGGTTGTATTCTAATATAGGTGAAGCAGATTTTGGGCCAAAAAGGGCTCAAAAATATAGATTAGGACAGGTGATGATGGGCCGAAAGCCCAAATTAGTTTAGAACAGGTTTATTGATTTAGGCCTAACGACTTAAATCTTCTAATTTCTCCCTTTCCCCTTTTATGTGCTTATTTTGCTTTTCATTTTCTTAAACTTGGTTAAATCACCTGCTAAGTCGTCAAAATTTACTTTTTATACAAATCTTTTCCTAAAATCACTTTCTTTTCAAAAAAAATCAACTTCTTTTGTTCAAAGTTAGTCAAAGATTGTTTTTAAATAGTCCAGATAACCACAAGTTAGCGGACATTTTAGGTGTCTTAAAAACCTTCCTAAAATGTTAATAGGAACCGCCTACCTAGAATTTCAAAACTTAAATGATTTTTCTATTTTAGATCATTTAAAGTAATTTATAAAGGTTTTCTTAATTCCTTTTCAGAAAATTAAGTGGCGACTCTGAAAGTCAAATTTTCATAAAATAGAAATGGCGACTCAGTTGGGGATTTTAACTAGGTTCTGACCAAATGTTTGAAATTGCCTTTTTTACTAACTGTTATAGTATTTATGTGCTTATATGTTTAAACTCGATGAAATTAAACTATTGCATTTCATAGCATACTTCCCATTTGAAATATAAACTAGTTGGGGTTTCGTAGATGTCCCGGCCCCTGTTGTTCAACTCCAAATAAAGTGTTGGAAATATGACGGTTATTAGCACGTGAGGTGTCTGATGGCTGTTCGTATCTTCAAGCCCAAGTCATCTTCTTGGTAACCTGGTTCAAATCCACTCTAGACACCCAGGATAGAGCTAAACCAAAATTCGTTTTAGGCATAAGCCTAGGATTACTCAATACCCAAAGGAGGTATTGGGCCCATTAGAAAACTTGCTCTGCGTCTATTGACCCCGAGTTAATTATAGACAAACCACATTTATGTGTTGAAGAAATATATATTTATTTAAGGGTGTGGAGGTCGCGAATAACGGTAGAAGGCTAGTGTAAGTGTGTGGGTTGTAGCAAGGTGTTAGGAGAGCTCTTGTGTAGCCAGGTTAGTAATCCTAAGATTGTGTCCATTAGTAGGAGCCTCTAGTCAGGAGAGTTTGGGTGTGGTGGGTGTCTTTGGTCTGTGAGTGTATGTTACTACAAGATGAGTGTCCTATCTCTTATTTCTTATTTTGAATTGCTCGTAGTTCTATTATTTCGTATATCCCTGATGTCTATTTTATTTTTTCTTATTCCTTATTTCTGTTATGTCATCCATCCTGCTTCATGTTTCACTAGGACCTTGTGTACTATTCTCTATTCAGAGCTGGGGGTCTATCGAAAATAACCTCTCTACTTCTTCAGAGGTAGCGGTATGGACTGCGTATATTTTACCCTCCCCAGACCTCACTTTGTGGAATACACTGGGTTTGTTGTTGTTGTTGTTGTTAATTCAATCCATTATCCTTTGGGGGTAGGGAGAAGGCTTGCTTTGTTTACTTTTATGTAAGGACGCCTCAATCATACCCCAATTGAGGGCGGAATTGAAGTAAGCCAAGCAAGAAATTGATCGATTTTGACGATTGCATCTTGAGCAAAGTTATACGAAAATAGCTGGATCATTAACGGATGTCGCCAATGACAAGAAATGGACAAAACCAAGAGGGCGAAGGCTGATAGAAGATCATTAAGGAGATAGTATTTCCTATCTCCTGCACGGGATATTATTCTTTTTCTCATGTTATTTTCCTTTTCCCTAAAGATTGTATCTCTTTTGTGAAAATTTTGTAGGCATTTATGCCATTTATGTACACCTATGAAGGTTTTTGGGGGATAATGGATCAGTTTTAAAAAGAATATACTTCATTCAAATACGTTAGGCCAACCCTTGGCTCAAAAGGGTCACCCAATTAGGATGCATGTTTATTACCATATACTTGTGTGATATAACTGTTTATGTTCTTATACGTGTTATGTTGATTCGAATCAAAAGCGAATTGATCCAATCCCATTTTCCAAAGAGCATCTCTAGGCAGAAATATATCTCACTATACAAAAGTCCAACCAAACACCAAGTCTCCTGAGTTTCTCAGAAAAGTCTGCAGACATTCTTAAAACTTTCAAAATGCTCGCTACAATTTTAGGAAAGTTGACTTTAGAATCCGAAAAAAGCCACTATAGTTTCAAACTACATAGGGCCTGATTTCTCCTCTGTGAGATACGTAAGCAGCCTTTTGGCCCGGCCCATATCTCCAAAAGCTCTGTTGTCCTCCATTTTCTTGAAAGAAGTAATAAGGCCGAAAAGTTGAGCCTTCCTGATGAATTCCACCTATCTATATCATTGAGCAAAATCCTGTTCATTGAAATTCTCGAGTCATCATTACTTCATGGATCAATTCGCATGAGATGATAAACAACTCTATGTGTTTACTTCCTACCTTATCATCTTGCTTTGCTTATTACTAACGGAATCTAACACGTCAGCCTTTGAGTTGTTTTTACTTTGCAGGTAAAAGAAAATACTCTGTGTTGGAACAAAATGACCCTACTTCACTAGATCAAAATGAATAAGAAATTCTCTTCTTGACTATAGCTTTGTTACAGGAAAATAAAAATGACTAGTAGTAAAACTGGACTCTACCAATTATTTTTCAAACTTGTAAATGATGGTGTCGAGGATGGGATAAGGGAAATGTAAGGGAATAATTTCCAAGACAATCGGGATCATGGAAGATTAATTGGAGAAAACATTGTTGAATTGGACCTCCACTCCACCCATGACTCGTTGCCCGTCGTACAATAATAACTTAAAACCTGTCATTCTCATGTCATGTCAAGAACTAAGATAATGATGAATGAGAGATAATAGCCTTAGAGCAGTCAACAGAAGAGTCAAAGATTTTGAGAATTAAAGAAGCCAAATCTAAAGGAAACTGAGGTGGTTAATTAGGAGGGCAATGACTAAGGGAATTGGACAATTGATCCTTCGTTCTATCAAGACAAAGGCAATGAAAACGTCATGTAATCCATAGAAGTGCTTATTTCTATCCTAGTAAGATGGATAAGAGTATTTTAAGGGCATTATGAGTTTATGTATGAACTACGTTTGACCTGAATTCCCAAGAAAGGGATACGTAGGCGGCCTATGTTGGCTTCGATCAACTCCTTAGGGTAATTTATCCCTTCCTTTTATGTACAAACTACGTTTGACCTGAATTCCCAAGAAAGGGATACGTAGGAGGCCTATGTTGACTTCGGTCAACCCCTTAAGGTAATTTATTCCTTCCTTTTATGTACGAACTACGTTTGACATGAATTCTCAAGAAAGGCATACGTAGGCGGCCTATGTCAGCTTTGGTCAACCCCTTAGGGTAATTTATCCCTTTCTTTTATGTACTAACTATGTTTGACCTGAATTCCCAAGAAAGGATACGTAGGCAGCCTATGTCAGATTCGGTCAACCCCTTTGGACAATTTATCCTTTCCTTTTATGAATGAACTACGTGATGACCTGAATTCTCAAGAATGAGATACGTAGGTGGCCTATGTCGGCTTCAGTCAATTTCTTAGATTTTTTTGTATGTCCCTAGCGTAGTCTTGAACTACCTTTGACCTGATTCCTGCTTCAACGAGATATGTAAGCGCCCCAATGGCTCGGTCATATAACCCCAGAAAATAGAAACTGGGACAGAATTTTCGAGAAGGAATATTGAAAATTCACAAGAGAAAGATCATCTTCCAAGAACAAAGAGAACGAAGACTAAAAAAGACTTCGGATCCTCATGGGCTGATATCATCTCAAACAACATTAAACTAGGGTAGAAATTTTGAGGAGGTCCTCAAAATTTCCAATAATATACTGGAATATATTTCAAATTCCCCAGCACCAGATGTCAAAGTCAAGCTTTAAAAGTCACCATCCGCAACAAAGTCTAGTAGACTATATCTTCGGCAATGACAAAACTTTTGATAGAAAGCCTCAACGATGATGAATCCCTGGAACTCCTCCATCAAACGTCGAAATACAGTCAGAACCAAGAGAAAGATATTCGTCGGGCTTGTACATAACATGACTGGCAGAGATTTTCCAAAGCTTTTACAAGAATTTTTTGAAACTAGTACTACTTTCAAAAGTCTATACAAATCTTTTTATTTAGTGATTGTCTAGGCATTTATTGGAACGGGGAGTCAGAGGGGAGGTCCCAACACGATGGAGCACCCGAAAGATGGCGAGGAGCAAACCAAGGATCGAAGGACGCCATCACAGAGTAGTTTCATTCAAAACTAACTATTTTTTTGTGGAGTCAGGGATCAATACACAATGATGAAAATCTTATTCAGAAAACCCCAAGCGAGTTGAGATCCACACCAAAGCATATAATGCTCAAGAACGGTATTTTCGGATAACCCCAAAGACGGGTTTAATACCCATTTATTGAGGACCTTTTGAATTGTCTGCCTCATTTCTTGAGACCATGAAGGACAAACAAAGGCGCCTTATCTACTTTATGAATATTGTATTTAGAATTCTTTATATAAAAAAAGGTCGCTAGCATAAGAGACTTTATGTCTATTAAATATTTACTTTGAGTACAGGTGCATTCAAGGAAGTCGGCACAATAAATACAACAATCAAAGGAATACTCAATAGGAAGAAGAGCCAAAAGTCATCCTCAAAATTTGCCTTGAAACGAAGCAAACGGTATTTAAGTAGTCCCCAAACAAGGGTTTTTCCCCATTTACTTGCATTCGATGGATCTGCTATTTAATTATTCCTTCAAAAAGAGAAGATTAATAGCAGAATAAGTCATTTAAATTATGATGCTCAGTATTTGTCAATAAACTATCATAAATCTTGACTTTCGTCGCTAGTGAGAGTGACATTGTGTCTACTAACTGTCTACCTTGAGTGCAGGTACATGTAGAAAGCAAAACACATACAAACGGACTCAGGTGAAACTGTTTCCAAACAACCGGAAGAACCATTTCATCTCATTACCGAGAGGGCCATCTCATGCTATTGTCGAGGGGCCATTTAATTTTATTGTTGAGATGATCATTTAATATCATCATCGAGAGGCCATTTCATGCCATTATCAAGAAGGCCATTTCATATCATTTCATTGTCGAGAGGGCCATTGTATTTAATATCTATTGACACGCGAGATAGCATATGTTGGCATCGAGGATATCATCAGCTTTTAATATTTGTTGACATACGAGACACAAACGCTGGCAATGAGAATATCATTAGCAATTAATATTTGTTGACACGCGAGACACAAACATTGGCATCGAGGATATCGTCAGCATCTTATATCTGTTGACACATAAGACACAAACGCTGGCATCGAGAATATCATCATCACCTTATATCTGTTGACACGCGAGACACAAACACTGGCATCAAGGATATCATAAGCATCTAATATATGTTGACACATGAGACACAAACACTGACTTTAAGGATATCATCAGCATCTAATATCTGTTGACATGCATAATACAAATACTGGCATCGAGGATATCATCAGCATCTAATATTTGTCGACACATGAGACACAAACGTTGGCGTCGAGGATATCATCAGCATCTAATATCTGTTGACACGTGAGACACAAATGCCGGCGTCGAGGATATCATCAGTATCTAATATCTATTGACACGCGAAACACAAATGCTGGAGTTGAGGATATTATCAGCATCTATATTTATTGACACGTAAAACATAAACGTTGTCATTGAGGATATCATCAGCATCTAATATTTGTTGACATGCGAGACACAAATGCTGGCATTGAGGAAATCATCAGCATTTAATATCTATTGACACATGAGATAGCATACGTTGGCGTCGAAGATATCATCAACATTTAATATCTATTAACACGCGAGATAGCATACGCTGATATTGAGAATATCTCATCATTTTATGAATCAATATCTGAATGCATCAAAAGTACGTGATTCAAAGGGACGTCTTTAAGTCGCGATCTGAAAGTGAACGACATATGAGATTTCCTAGAAATTGATAATTTGAGGGTCATCTATAAGTCATATTATTTGAAATAGGATAGTGTGCAAGATTACCTATGAGTTGATAGCCCATAGGTTAATCGTAAGCCGCAACAACATCCTAACCAGATAGTGAACAAGGTTACCCAAAAATTAATAGTTTGAAGGTTATCGTAAGTGGCAACTAAATCCTTACCAGAGAATATGCAAGATTGTCAAATTGATAAGTCCAACGTTATCTATAAGCAGCTTCATATCCAAGATCGATTAAGTGCAGGATTACCCAAAGACTAACAATTTAAGACATATCTATAAGTCATATTGTATCCAAGGTCGGATAATGTGCAGGAATACGTTAGAACTATCGGTTCGAGGGATATATGTAATCCATATCTTATCCAAGGTCGAATAAAGTACAGGATTACCTAAAGGCTAGCAATTCAAAGGATATCTGTAAGTCGCGTCGTATCCAACATCAAATAACGCGCAATATTATCCAAAGATTGACATTTCAAGGGAAATCTATATGTCGTATCGATACAAAAGATACGCAGGACTTACCCGAGGTCACTTGAAAAGATTATTGTCAATAACCAGAAAGGTTATCATAGGCAACCAAAATGGCTCACCTCAGCATAATATTACACGGTTGCAGGGACCGTTCTGCATAAAGTGTCATCGGTGTCCAAAAGGATCACCCCACATTGAAGACACATTAAACCGACAAATGAGATAATTTATACAACAACCAAGAGAGTTTTTGTGTATATTATTGCAAGTTATTTCCTTACAAACAGGTATATGAAAGGGATGACTTTGCTTTTCAGGCAACAACTCACGTAGAGATATGGTAAAGACTATATACCTCTTTCGTGAATTATGTTTAGCACCAACACTTTTGTTTAAGACCTTGTCGAGAGAATCCAAGAGGATAAAAATCTCAAATCAAAACAACAGGTGCATACGACTCCATATAGAACGCAGCACAATGTGGAACTCTTTCTTAGCATCAAAACGAGACATAGTCTAGAGAGGGACGTCAAAATCTCTGAACGCGAGCTAAAAGATGATCACCACCACCATCCAACCATACCCATGTTAGAAGGCATTTGGGAATTTTTGGGATATTTTGATTTCAACTTGACCTTCGGTATATTTCTAAACTCATACCGAGGGAAAACTTCTCCTTCTTTCAAATTCGAGTGATAGTGCACCTAGAGTTTTGGAAATTATGTCCAGGTAAGTTCTTACCTATGGATGTGAAGGATCCCACACTCATGGTTAAGATGTTACAAGCCTCTTTTCCGCAACTCTATCAACTTGTCACTCATCTCAAGCCAAAGATCGTCTAAAATAAGAGACTATCTTTCCTACCAATCAAGTTAAACTATAAGCAGTCTAATTCCCTGAGTCTCGGGGTTATGTAGGCTGGGATCTATGTAGAAAACTCGACTGCATTCCAACCTTCCCCCCAAATCCCTCTATTCCCCAGCTTTTTGGTTTCATCAAAACTCCAAAACCAAGATAGCTTATGAATTTTTAGAAATCGTGTTTCACATCAAGCTGTATGAACTACAAGTGGCCTGAATTCTCAAATAACCTGAGATATGTAGAAAATCTGATACCATGGTCCAGCTATAACTCTATGAAACTCGTACGAAAGCCAACCTCTTTCAGATTTGAATTTGTGGTCGGACAAAAAATTAGGAATGTCAACCTCTCTTTGCCCAAGGTTACTTGCATCCACCCTACTCAAAGGAAGGGGGTAGTTATTTACACCTAATTTTTTTCCTCCACGACTAAATTTAATCCTCTGTTTCTTCAGTTTTTAATAAAATCAAAATATATATTTCATCCAAATAAAAAATTTCAAAATATTTTTTTTACGTAATTTTATCATTTTAAGTAGCGATTATATATTATCGTGTTCATTTATACGAGATTATATAATTTGATTACGTAAATATTTATTCAATGGAATATTGGATTTTAATTAAGGGTTATTTTGAAAATAAATATAATGATTAAAATCTTGATTTTAATACAATTTATTATTAAAATAATTTATTTGGATAAAAATGCATTTGATTTGTTTAAATCAAGAAGCTCGGGATTAAAAGAAGTATTAATTTGTATCGAATTTCAATTTAATTCTGCCAATCTATTATATTTGGCCATAATTAAAAGCAAATTGGCCATTATTGCAATCCAATCCGTCAATTGATTTTTAATTTGATCAAAATTAAATAAATATGACTAAATTTTAAATCCTAATTAGGGTTATATTTTAAATAACCCAAAAATTCTCATAATTTCTACCCAATTCCCATTAAAAAATAATTTTAAATTGTACTACATTGTACTATTTTCCCCCAACTTTATCCTTTCCAAATTTTGAAATTCAAAAATGGTATTATATTGTACAATTCCCCCAAACCTTTTTCTTTTTTTCAAATTCCAATTTTGAAATTCAAAAGTTGTACTGTATTGTACAATTTCCCCCCACATTATCTTCCACCTCACCCTATCTTCAATTTTTTAATTCCAAAAACACCCCTAAAAATGCTTTTTCTCCCACATTGGTGGATGAAAAGATTGAACCCCTATCCTTTCCTATAAATACTACCACTATTTTAGTAGAAAAATGAAGTCTCAAAGAATTGAAAAGCTTCTGAGCAAATAGTTTTAAAAAAAAAATTGTGAAAAAACGAAGTCTTAAGGTTGAAAAAAAAAAAGCTTTGAGCAAAGAAGAATTTTTATTTTAGTAAAAAAAAAAAAAAATCATGAATTTCGTGGGCTAATCGAAGTTATCGAAAGATTGCTTTTCGGTGGTGATCAAGACTCCGAAGAAAGCTTGAAGTCCCATTTTGCTGTCCAAAAAAAGGTAAACACACCTTTCCTTTTTTTTAGTTTTATTATTATTTCTTTCTTCATCTTTTTCTTCTTCGTAGTTCGTAGTTATAATTTTAATTTGTGGGATAGTTTGCTGTAGACGGCCTTGAAGGCCATAGGACGTTGTGATATCAAAATTATGGTTATTTTCATGTTCATGGTATAAAAATGAGCTAACAATAGTTGTACATGCCTTTTTGACTTTATTCTATGATTATTATAGATAAACTTTCAATCTTTGTTTAAAAGATGTACTTATGCTTTGTTTAAATTCATTATTGGCGGATATATTTGTTTTTAGCATGTAAAGTTGTTTCCTTTATGTTGAAAAGAATAGTTAACATTGATTGTTTCTCCTTTTTGACTTTATTTTTTGATTATTATAAATAAAGTTTCAATCTTTACTTAAAAGATGTACTTATGCTTTGTTAAAATTCATTGTTGGTGGATATGTTTATTTTTAGCATGTAAAATTATTTCCTTTATGTTGAAAAGAATAGTTAATATTGATTGTTTCTCCTTTTTGACTTTATTCTTTGATATTATAGATAAAGTTTTAATCTTTGCTTAAAAGATGTACTCATGTCTTGTCTAAACTCATTGTCGGTGGATATGTTTGTTTTAGCATGTAAAGTTATTTCCTTTATGTTGAAAAGAATAGTTAATATTGATTGTTTTGCCTTTTAGCCTTATACTTAGATTATTTTGTATAAAGTTTTGATCTTTGCTCAAAAGATGTACTCATGTCATGTTTAAATTTATTGTTGGCGGATATATTTATTTTTAGCATGAAAAGTTGGTTCTTTTATGTTGGAAAAATAATTACTATTGTTTGTTTCGTCTTAATAAAAATAGCAATTTATTAAATCAAGAATTTGTCATTTGCTTGTTAATTATTTTAAGGGATTTCCAAAATCCTCATATAACAGATAAAGTGCTAGCTTTATTTTCAATCCAAAATATTTATTCCTCTTTTTTTCGCATATTTTTTTAATTTGTCAAAATGATGAGAAAGTTTGGATTTTTGTGGCTAAATAGAATTATTTAGATATTTTTGAGTATGCATAGTATGATTGTGAGATAATATTTCACTTTTAGAAATGCTAAACTTTTACTCTAATTTTCTTACTCCCTTTGGATTGTTATATGTGCTCTTTGTGAGTGTGAAGACTTGATTCGTGTCTGTCTTTGATTCATAATATCAAAAGAGAATCAACGATGTCTTAGAACGATAAATCATAGGTCGTTACATGTTTTTCCTAAAGTTGGCCATGATTTAGATGTATGAATCTTCGTTAATGTCGCCTTAATTGAAATTTAAAGATTCTCTTTCTTTAAAAGTTGGCCTTTATTTTATTTTGTTATATGGATTAGTGTTTATGTTTGTTCAATTTTAGAAGTCATGGTTATTTTTCTTATTGCCTCATCCCTTTACTTTCTCAAGCTTGCATTGTTTGTTCTCGCATTAATTCATTGAATACGGCCTTCTTCTTTTTACCTTTATTCATTCTTACTATGAACGTAAATTATGAGGCATGTAAGTGGGTTTTTTTGCTTTGCATTTTATCTGTTGACTCTTATTCTTGTTATACGTGTGCAAGTGTGCTTATCATTGTCATTCAAAAATTAGTTCTTGATATTTTCTTTTGCTTTGAAATATGTCACTTTTATGCCTTGAACGTATATTAATTTTTTATCTTTTCTTTGCATGCAAAAAATGTCTCGAGTCCAAATGGACTCCTCTCCTCTTACATTTCTTAATGGGCCAATGAGGTCCACCTCTTCGAGTCAAGTTCGAAGTTTAAACCCAAGGTCGACTACATGGCGTGTGGGTGCTAGAAGATAGATGAAGAAGGAAAATGGATCAAAACCCATTGACGAGTTTTCTAAGTGACTTGAAAAGTCTCGATTTTTATTATTGTCTTCTTTTTACTTAGTCATTTATTTATTCATTTATTTGGGGACTTGATGTCAAGGTTGTATTCTAATATAGGTGAAGCAGATTGTGGGACAAAAAGAGCTCAAAAATATAGATTAGGACAGGTGATGATGGGCCGAAAGCCCAAATTAGTTTAGGACAGGTTTATTGGTTTAGGCCTAACGACTTAAATCTTCTAATTTCTCCCTTTCCCCTTTTATGTGCTTATTTTGCTTTTCATTTTCTTAAACTTGGTTAAATCACCTGCTAAGTCGTCAAAAATTATTTTTTATACAAATCTTTTCCTAAAATCACTTTCTTTTCAAAAAAAATAACTTCTTCTTTTCAAAGTTAGTCAAAGATAGTTTTCAAACAGTCCGGATAACCGCAAGTTAGCGGACATTTTAGGTTCCTTAAAATCCCTCCTATATTGTTAATAGGAACCGCTTACCTAAAATTTCAAAACTTAAATGATTTTTCTATTTGGATCGTTTAAACTAATTTATAAAGGTTTTCTTAATTCCTTTTCAAAAAATTAAGTGGCGACTCTGAAAGTCAAATTTACACAAAACAGGAGAGTATCGGTGTCGCTCTGTCGTGATAACGAGTGTTGAAGACAGGTGTTTCTTTACTACGTGTCGATTTACCTCTACCCCTTGCTTGTTGAGATCTACCACTGCCTCTGTATAGGGGTAGCTTCCTTGCTATTTTGCCTGAACAGGGAACAAACCATCAATTTCTTATCAAAATCAGAATGAAATAAAGCACAAAGTTGAGTTGACGGACGGTCTGACGGTCCATCAAAGTGTCCGTCACAGCTTAACCAGAGAAGAATTTATTCATAGGCTTGGTGATGATAAAGTTAATGGTCCATCAGAGGTTTGACAGTCCGTCAAGGTGTCCGTCATGGCTAAACCAGAGAAGCCTTTATTCATAGGCCTAGTGACGAACAAATTACGATCCGTCAGGGGTCTGACGGTCCGTCAATTTATCCGTCATGGCTGAACCAGAGTAGCGTTAATTTAGACGCCTGGTGACGGTTAAGTTGATGGTTCGTCAGAGGTCTGACAGTCCATCAACCGCGTTTTTCAACTTCAGCCTTCATTTTGGCAAATGGTCAAACATCTAGTATGCATGGATTTGCTAGGTATAACAATCATGCCATCAATTCAACATTTAAACACTAGTTTCACCATTTTTGGGCCATGGGTTACTCAGACTTCACACAGAATAGTATTTACCAAAGCTTGATTTAATTAGAAGCACAACAGCAACAAAAGCAGAAGTTCTTTCCAACATTATTAAACTACACTATTCACGTTCACTATTCTGAAAAAAAAAGAGTTTCGATCATACCTTGTCCTTGAAGTATTCTTCACTACTTTGAACTTGCAAAACATAGAACAAACTTCACTATTCAGTTTTTATCAGTAGGAGATTTAACTTTTATTTTGATGAGAATAACAAAAGGAGATGGTAGTTTAAATAGGAGAAGGAAAGAGATAAAGAGTCCTAAGATGGGATGTATTTGATCCCCACAATGAATGTACAAGAATTTGAATGGTTTGGGGAGTTGAAGAAGTGGGAATGTGTGTGTAACTGTCTTCCATTATCCATAAAATACGTTTTGGGTCGGATCAAAATAACTGAATAGGCCTTTGGTGACCAGACCCGCTATTTTAAAAATTAGGGTTTATCTGACGGGAAACCTGACGGTCCGTCAGTTTGTTCGTCAGGCCTTACCAGAGATTCAACCTTCTGGATCAAGTTGATGGTTAGAGTGACGGCCCATCAAGGTGTTTACAGTTCATTAAGATGGCCGTCAGTCGCTTTCCAGTACCTCACGTTTCTAAATTCCTGTTGACGGCTTACTCAATGGCCCATTAGATTTCTGTCAACATTTCTGTCAAACCCCTCAACTTGTTCAGATCCTATTTTCCTGAATTTATATCCCTACATACTTCAACAAACACATCAAACTGTACCAGAATAACAAATACTTCTAACTACAATTACAACAACATATTGTGGGTTGCCTCCCACTTGCGCCTGATTTATTATCCCGGCACGACTCAGTAAACTCATTACTCAGACTTCATCGAGATAAACTTTCCCTAAGCATTTCATTGAGTCCATTAGACTGATGAATAGCTTGACTCGCTGCCTATTTACTTTGAAGATGTTTCCATCATTATTTTCTAGTTCGACTACTCTAGATGAGTAGACCTGTGTACATCAAACTATACCAGAAGAACAAATACTTCTAACTACAATTACAACAACATATTGTGGGTTGCCTCCCACTTGCGCCTGATTTATTATCACGGCACGACTCAGTAAACTCGATTACTCAGACTTCATCGAGATAAACTGTCCCTAAGCATTTCATCGAGTCCATTAGACTGATGAATAGCTTGACTCGCTGCCTATTTACTTTGAAGATGTTTCCATCATTATTTTCTAGTTCGACTACTCCAGATGAGTAGACCTGTGTAACTTTAAACTGGCCAGACCGCTTAGACTTAAGTTTACCCGGGAAGAGCTTCAGTCTGGAGTTGAAGAGTAATACCCAATCGCCTTTCTGAAAATCCTATTTTTCAATCCTTCGATCGTGGTATTTCTTCATTCTTTCCTTGTATAGGTCCACTCTTTCATAAGCCCCAAGAAGGAATTCATCCATCTTATTCAATTTTCCCAGTTTTAGCTCCGCTACCTCCTTCCAATTCAGATTTAACCTCTTGAGTGCCCACAAAGCCTTATGTTCTAGCTCAATTGGCAAATGGTATGCTTTTTCATAGACTAGTTGATACAGTGACATCCTTATAGGTGTCTTGAAAGCTGTCTGATACGCCAAAAAGGAATCATAGAACTTTACCAATCCTGTCAACTTGCGTTCACCATTTTAGCTAGAATTGCATTTATCTCCCGGTTTGAAATCTCGACTTGCCAACTAGTCTGTGGGTGATATGGAGTTGCTACCTTATGTTGTTTCACCCCATATTTTGTAGAGGCTGCCCGGAATATTTTGTCTAAAAAATGAGATCCTCCGTTGCTTATGATGGTATGAGGTACTCCAAAGGGAGAGAAGATGTTCCTTTTTAGAAAGGCAACCACTCTTTTACCTTCATTGTCAACCAAGGCAATGACTTCTACCCATTTGGACACATAGTACACAGCAACCAGGATGTACTTTAGACAATAAGATCTTACAAATGGCCCCATGAAGTCAATACTCCAGAAATCGAACAATTTAACCTCCATCATTTTCGTCATAGGCATCTCATGGTGTTTCGAGATAGACCATTGTCTCTGGCACTGGTCGTATCTCCTCACAAACTCATATTCATCCTTGAACAAGGTTGGCCAATAATAGCCACTTTACAATACCTTTCTTTCAGTACGATTACCTGCATGGTGACCCCCAACTGGTGAAGCATGACAAGCTCCCAGAATACTCAGCATTTCAACTTCTGGGATGCATCTTCTGATAATATTATCTGCACAATGCCAAAATAAATATGGCTCATCCCAGAAGTATCTTGTATCGTGGATAAACTTCGAGGTTCTCCGGAATGATTTCACTTACCACATAGTTGGCAAAGTCCGCATACCAAGGCACCTTTTCAAGTACAACAACAAGGATTTGCTCATCAGGGAATGCATCATCCATTTCAAGTTTATCTGTAACTTCCTAATTTACCTCAAGCCTGGATAGGTGGTCTGTGACCTGATTTTCGCATCCTATCCTGTCTTTGACCTCAATGTAGAACTCTTGCAGAAGTAGCACCCATCTAATTAGACTTGGTTTAGCATCCTTCTTCGCCATCAAATATCTCAGGGCAGTGTGGTTTGTATGAACCACCACCTTAGTTCCCAACAAGTAAGCACAGAACTTCTCAAATGTATAGACAACCGCAAGAAGTTCCTGCTCAGTAACAATGTAATTCTTCTGCGCCCCATTCAATGCCTTGCTTGCATAATAAATGGGGTGAAACAATTTTTCTTTCTTCTGGCCAAGCACAGCCCCAAGTGCCACTTTACTTATGTCACACATGATTTCGAATAACCTAGACCAGTCTGGAGCAACAATAATATGGGCAACCACCAGTTTCTCTTTAAGGCATTCGAATACCTTCCTGCAATCATCATCAAATACAATCTTGGCTCCCTTCTCCAATAGTTTGCAAAGTGGGTTTGCAATCTTGAAGAAATCTATAATAAACCGACGGTAGAATCCAGCATGACCGGGGAAACTACAGACTCCTTTTACTGAAATAGGAGAGGGTAGTTTCTCTATCACCTCTACCTTCGCTCAGTCAATATCAATTTCTTTTGCTAAAATTCGATGTCCAAGCACAATGCCCTCAATCACCATGAAGTGGCATTTTTCCCAGTTCAGCACGAGATTGAACTCCTCACATATCTGTAGTGCTCTACTCACGTTTACCACGCACAATTCAAACGAATCACCCACTACAGAAAAATCATCCATAAGCACTTCAAGGGTGTCTTCCACCATATCAGAGAAAATCAACATCATGCACCTTTGGAATGTGGCGGGTGCATTACATAAGCCGAACGACATTCGCTTGAATGCAAATATTTTGTACGGGCATGTAAATATAGTTTTATCCTGATCTTTCAGGGTAATCGAGATCTGATTGTATCCTGAATACTCATCCAAAAAGCAATACCAACCCCTTCCTGCCAAATGATCAAGCATTTGATCCATGAAGGGCATTGGGAAATGATTCTTCAATTTCCACGAGTTTAATTTTTGATAGTCCATGCACACTCTCCATCTTGTCACTAGCTTGAGTGGAATCAACTCGTTCCTTTCATTCGCAACTACAGTCATGCCCTCTTTCTTGGGCACGTACTATACCGGACATAACCACTTGTTGTCAGAGATTAGGTACTCTACCCCTGTGTCAAGCCATTTAATAATCTATTTTTAACCACTTCTTGCATCAGTGGGTTTAATCTGCGTTGATGCTCAATAGTTGGCATGCACTCTTCCTCTAGCTGAACTTTATCGGTACACATACCCAGTGGAATACCAATAATATCTGTAGTTGTCCATCCTATAGCCATTTTATATCTCCTAAGAACAGATATAAAGGCTTCAACCTGTTGCTCACCCAAGTCTACTACAATAATCACTGGTAAAGTGTTTCCATTGCTAAGAAACACATACCGCAAATTATTCAGCAACTCCTTCAGCTCCAACACTGATGACTCTTCAATAGATGGCTTAGACGGTGGTGTTGGATAGTTTTTAAGGTATAAATCAATTTTCTTGGGAGCATACGAATATGATCCCATTCTTGTCAGTGCACATATTGTCTCCTCATATTCTTCAATACCCTCGCTATCGAGGTTCATCAACACAATAACCAATGTTTCAACGCCAAATTTCTTGTCATCGGTACCTATTGCTCATCTTAATAATATATATCAACGATCAAGAATACACTTATATCTTTGTGCTGCTTTATCGACTGGCAGGCATCAAATTGGAATACCTCATCATTGGGCCTAAATTGCAGCTCATTCGCCTGCAAGTCAATCAACACACTCCCGGTTGTGAGGAAAAGTCTACCCAAGATTATGGGTACCTTGAAGTCCACCTCACAATCTAGGATCACAAAGTCAGTAGGGAATATAAAACTGGCTACCTTCACAAGCACATTATATAATATACCAACTGGTCTCTTCACTGATCTGTCTGCCATCACAAGTTTCATATTGGTAGGGTGGGATCTCCCAAACCCAACTTTTTGTAAACTGCCAGTGACATCAGATTAATACTCTCCCCAAGATCACACAGGGCCTTCACAAAATCTAGTGATCCAATAGTACACGGAATAGTGAATGCTCCCAGATCCGTTTTCTTTTACACTAAGGATTTTGTAGAAATAGCACTACAATGGAGAAGATTGTCCACCGGTTCATAGCTCACCATCCTATTAGTTGTGAGAAGTTCCTTTATGAATTTAGCATAGCCAGGCATTTGTTCCAGTGCCTCCACCAAAGGCACATTTACATTCAACTGTTTTAGCATTGTCATGAACTTGTTAAACTTTGTGTCATCCACTTTTTCTTTAATAGATAAGGAAATAAAAGGAGTGGCTTTGGTATGACAGTAACCACTGCTTCTTCTTCTTTTACCTTATCTTTCACTAACTCATTAACCTGTTGATGGTTAGATGGAATTTTATCACTATCCAGTTTCTCAGACTCCACTAGATGGTCTTGTTTTACTTCTGCATCCAACTCTACCACATTATCAATCACAGGTTTGCCCATAAAAGGGCCGGTAGTACTTTACCACTACGGGTAGTAATCTCCATGCAAGAACCATCATTTGGAGGGTTTTGCACTGTGTCACTCTGTAATGGACCGCTATTTCTCTGATTAAATATTGCAGATAACTGGTTCATCTGTTGTTCTAGTTGCTTGATGGAAGTTGAATGTGAGTCGGCGAACTGACTCATAGATGATAATTCACTCTTCATTTTCGTCACACCGGCGTTAGTCGTCTCCACCCCTTTCAGTAACTTTGCCATCATGTCCTCCATAGACATTTTTTTCAAACTAGTAGCAGCAGTATCATGATTTCCAGGAGGTACATACAACCCATTCCTATCATTCTTGTTTTTCCAGTTCCCTTGGTCACGATCTTTATAGCCAGATTTATCATAGTAGTTTCGACCTTGATTTCCTTTTCTATTGCCTCGAAAACCCCCTGATTGTTCAGATAGTTAGCCTCCTCCTCAGAATCAACCTCGACTTCCCTACTTTGTGACCCCATAGCCTTAACTTTCTCTGTCTTCCCTGATAGCAAATGCTTGGTCAGCAAGTCCATCAGAGTCTTCATGTGGGCCATGTCTTGATCTCGCTCTTCCTCTCTCCTGTGTTTCTCAGCTATCATACTACTAGACATAGTAGAGTTTGCTACTTCAGAATCTCTGGTATGCCAAGCTCTACTCTATTTAGTCATTCTATCAAGCATTTTCGAAGCTTTCGGAAAATTCAGGTCCATAAATGCTCCACCTACAGCATTATCCACCATCGGCTTTGTCATAGAATTGAAGGCTCTATACAAAGTCACCATCAGATGTATATCAGTCATTTTGTGGTTGGGGCATTGCATCAACTACTTCTTGAATCTCTCCCACGTCTCATGAAGAGCTTAAATTGGAAGCTTCCTGAAGTTACTTATCTCATCCCTCAACTGTAACATTCTGGATGGCGAAAAGAACCTTTCTAGGAAAACTCCTTTCAACTGCCTCCAGTTTGTTATAGAATCAGGAGTTAACCCATTCAACCACAGTGTTGCCTCCCCAGACAGAGAAAAAGAAAATATTCGCAAATGGATTGCATTCTGCTCTACTCCCAAATTATCAAAATACTTGCAAATAGTGATGAAGTTCACTAGATGTATATTTGGATTATCACCCGAAAGTCCACCAAAAACCCCTTAAGATGGAGCAACTGAATTATGGTGCTCGTAATGTTGAGCTTTGTTGTACGTGCTAATGGTGGAGGGATAATAGCTCCAGTATCACCTACTCTATCCACATCCTCATCATCATCATCGAGGTCAAACTGCACAGCTTGGCGATCTGGTCTCCCCCTGAATGGGCGATTTCTGTTCATAGGTGCAGCTACACCCTCTGCTCATCTTCTACCAGTTGGATAAATCAAGTCATCATCTCCCAGGTCCTCATCCTCTAGATTAGGTTCCCGACCTGGTCGACCTTCATTTTGTTGATTCACTTGAGCTCTAGCCAAAGCGGCTAATCTCTCGGCTTCTTGTTGATTTTCCATTCTGCCAATTAATTGAGCTTCCGAATGAAATGGTAATAATGGTTCTCCTGACCTCCTTGTACGTGGCATGCAAAATAAAGATCCTGTAATGAACAAAAACAACAAATAAAAGTAAAATTAGGAAACTTGACAAAATGTCAATTAACAATCATTAACTTAGTCGACAACCGTACTCCCCAGCGACGGCGCTAAAATTTGATATGCCCAAATTATAACTATCGTTAGAAAGTGCAAGCAGTCGCTTTCAAATATAGAACCCAACTAGGTTGGGGTCGAATCCAACAGGGAATACTGTGTAAACTAAGTGTTATGATTATTAATGGACTATTGATCGAAGGTTCCAGAATAAAGGGGGTTTGTTTGTTAACAATGAAGTATGCTTGTAGAAAATCGTGCTCCAACTAATGAGTATGCTTGCAAGTTTTGATTCAATGAGAATAAGTAAACTAGGATTATGTTCACCAGGATGTTACAGCAGCTAAGGTTGTGAGTTATCCCAAATTCCTACTTAACAAGTTTCAATTGTAAGAATTATTGAACTCTAGAGCTCATCTATTTGTTTCTCAACCTTAATAGATGATTACCCTTTAATTCTTTCGAGCTTAAAGAATGTATTGATATGTTCAATTAATTTCTCAAGTGGGTTAATCCTGTTAAGGCATCAACTCTTAACCCAAAGGTTAAAGCCTTTGAGTCCCTTGTAAATATCCTTTTTTCCCAACACACACATTTCTACTCAAACAAGTGGTGTTCTTAGGCTCACCCTTCAAGTTTGCAACCAAGAAAGATCATAATAATGAATAGGAGTTTATACATTTGCAATTAGTTATAGAATTTAGGCAATCTCACCACCCTAAGCAACCAATCATATCAAGGCTCCCATAACCCTAGTTATGGGAGGTTTAGCCACACATCATTGAAGAAGAATATTCCATTATGTTTCTCATAAATAATTTAGAAAATTACTTACAAAAATATCCAAAGGATTGTTCTTGATCTTCAAAGAAATAGTGAATAAAATATTAAGATCCACAATATCAGATTGTTTCCCAGAGAATGGTAGATTACAGGTTGCTCAAAAGATGAAAAGTAGATAAAAGATACCTAATTTAACCCTAAATCGGATATTTATATGTTTCCAGGTACTGGTTTTAAAGTTCGAACTTTAGATTGTTGTGTCACGGTTGACAGTCAAATTGATGGCCCGTCAGTGGCTTGACGGTCCGCCACTTGGACCGTCGCTTGGGTCCCCAATATGACTTATTTTGTCTCAAGTCTGGCGGCCAAGTTTACGGCCCGTCGGTGGACTGACGATCCGTCACTTGAACCGTCGCTAAGTTCCTGGATTCTTTGTATTTTGCTTGGCTCTAACAGCCAAGTTGACGGTCTGTCAGGGACTTGACGGTCCGTCACATATACCGTCGCTGAGATCCTTTGATTCTTTTATTCTGCTTAAGGTTGACGGACACCCTGACGATCCGTCACAAGGTTGGTGACCTGTCAATAAGTCCATCAATGGCTATTTCTTTTGCTTTTCTGAGTCATTTCTTTTCTAAGTCTTTTACCTGAAAAACAGTAAAACCCAGCATCAAATATAACAATCGTTGCTTAAAATGAACAATTATCCCTCGTAAAAGATGTAAAATATTTCGTCTAAAGCCGGAACATCACTATCCCCGAGCTAACACACTTCTTTCATCAATATCAACATCTACGATTCATACTTAGCGTCTAACAACCCCCAGGCACTTCCTAACAAAGCACACCATATAGACTATAGATATATAGTCTACCCCACAAAGAGGACACTCCAAATTCCTTATTCACCCATCAACAACCTATGCATTTTAGGGGAAAACCATCCCCCTTAATCATAAAAGAAAGGAAACAGCCCACGAAGAATCACTAGAACGGGGGAAACCTTTTTCTAAAGGGTTTTTTATTGGCCCCTTAAGCCCCTTTTTTACTCAACCGAAACCATTCTATAATGAAGGAATAGAAATTTGGACAAGTGTCCGAAACAAAACAAATCCACAACTCAATCTCCCATAAGAAAGACACCGTGAGGACCTCAAGAAAAACTCATTCACTACCGATATCGAGTACAAAGAACGACCTTTAGAGTTAGAATTTTTAACCCAGACCAAAAAAAAATAATAGAGACACCGCTTATGGAGATTAATCTTTGAGCTTTAAGATATGACATAACCTTTCCCTTAACAGCTAGGGAACCATCCTCCCATCCCATTCCGACTCACCCGGGAGGTATAAAGATAACCTTATGGGTCCAACAGTCTAATGATGCATAACACGAGTGTAACCAATCCATCACTAGAACACTTAGAAACCCACCATATCTGAATCAAAAAAATCCACCAGAGCTTTATGACCACCAACAAATACCACACGCACCCTATAGACTCTTTGCCAATCACAGAGTCACCTGTCGGGGCAGAAATAAAAAGAGGGTTCGAAACACACTCCGAACCAAAACCAAAATACACAACTACAAATGGAGTCACATAAGAGAGAGGGGATCCCAGACCATATAACCTACACATCACAAGAAAAAATTTACAACATACCAGTGTCAGCATCAGAAGATGCCTCGGCCTTGTGGGGAATAGTAAGGACATTGAGTTGATCCCGACCAGTGTCGGAGCCCGAAGCAGCATCCCTCGGTGCAAGAGCTAGAGAAGTGGTAACCGGTGTCCTATTTGCCCAAGTGTCAATCATTATGGAACACTCCCATTGCTTATGACCCAACTGACCACAATTAAAATAACGATTCCTCTCTTTCTCGCAACAACCACGGTGCGACTGACCAAAAAATCTACAAGAAGGATAAAATGGTGAGGATTAGGCCCCACCGGCTCGAGGTTGGGCACCTTGTTCCCTAGAAGCATTACCAATCTAAAAATGCTTGTCTCCCAACAACTTCAGGTAGGGAGCACTTGCCATAGAATAGGAGTTAGGACCCACCCAACTCTTTCTCTTGGACGACTTACCACCATAATATTGGCCTTTCTTTTATCCAGAAAATTGATACCTCTCACCCGGCCTATTTCTCGACCTTGCCTTATTCTCTTTCGTACCAATAGGATCGGACTAGCGGATAGTATTGTCACTATCTGGGTTAAGAGATGAATATAATGTCAAAATTCGGCAATAGTAACCCCTCCTTGAAGTAACTGAGCATGAGTGCTACCTTCCGAGGTAGGGTCAATGGAGAACGGTGGAACTCCACGGGAAAAATCTGAAACTACGACCCTTGATAGGGTCTGTGCCTCATGAGTTGGACGAGATCCATCCATTTTGTCCTTAAGTGGGGCAGGTGAGTTTCCATGAACTTTAGACCACTGAGAGGACATGATCTAAAAAGTGAATCAAAGAAGATTTAGGGAAGAGTTCAAGACCTTGGACTCCAAAGCCCGAAAGTAGAACAACAAGAAAGTGAAATATTCATAAATGCGTCGTAGCCTCCTGATTATAAGTGTGGTGCACAACACACCCATAAGATAGAATCTACTCGACACAGCTTTGTGAACACCCCATGACACTAAAACCTAGGATCTGATACCAACTTGACACAATACGAATTGAGGCCTTGTCATAATGTGCATCTCAGTCCAACCGGGACCGAAAACCTTCCCCGATACCCAATCCAACCAACCAACATATACCCTATGTCAGATGAATTTCAAACATATAACAAGATAACGTATTTAACAATGTAATGACTTTGGGATACGTCAATATCTGAGACCAACCCAACCAACCAAACAAAAGAAATGAAAACCCAATGTATATATATATATATCATGACCATTTCCATACCCAAGTCCGTAGTTGTCCATACAAAGCCTCTAAACCAAACCAAAGAGTACCTGGTCGGGACATGCCCTCAACTATAGCCAAAAACTAAAGACTAAGAGAAGACAATAATATGTAAAATAATCTATAAGATGATATGGATGTCTTCCGAACTATGAAAGCTCACCACTTCAATCCACCACCGACTGTTCCCGAATCTGATCAATGAGAAGGGGGAGTAGTATGGTCGATTTCTGCTTTGCGTGGGGATAGAGACGCCCAAAGATGGGTTAGCAGGTGAACGCTAGCAAGTACTCAGGATAAGGATAAAATAATATCAAACTTCAAATCCAAGTAAACCAACCACATGCATACACAACAATACATATATATATAATCCATGACGAAAAAGGGAATCAGGTTAAGCATGCCTTTAAAACTATTAACCTGGGTATGTGTAGCTTAACCATCATAATCCACCCACGAGCTATATGGGTCCAGTGTCACCTCTTGGATGGGCCACGATGCGTGTAGCCGCACGAACCGGAGATACCATAGGAGTAGGGTATTTCTATGTACCCTTCGCTTTCCATAATGCGTATACAGGTGTTAGGGGATTCCCGTGTACCCCTCAAGTATAGGGTCGCCATGCCCAATTCTCATATCGACAAACATGAGTTTCCAGTGTCCTTCCATTGGACTCACACCTTCATGGTTAGCTATCACACCCCTCCATTATTGCCCAATTATAATCATTACACACAACCCAACCACCAATTCCATTCATTATTAACCAAGGTTATCATAAGTGGTATCGTCATACCGAGTATAGCTTGCAGGCAATGTCTTTAGAGGGGATTCTTATGTACCCCTAGGTTACATTATTTAGTTTACTTGGGGATTCCCATGTACCCGCAAGTACATAATTATTAGGCTTACTTGGGGGATTCCCGTATACCCCGCAAGTATCTCATTATTAAGATTTTCTTGGGGGATTCTCATGTACCCCAAAAGATATTTATCATTCAAACCAATTTCATTATTTTACTCACTTGGGGGATTCTCGTGTACCTCTCAAGGTTTTCATTGAAAAATAATTTCATTGTCACCAAGGCCTTACCATTTAACCATTCCAAACCGTTTAAACCACTCAAAACTATTTCAAACCATTCATACCATTCAAAACCATTTTAACCATTCAAACTATTTAAGCCATTCAAAATCATTTAAACCCATGCAAAAACCATTCAAACCAATTTAGGGTTCCATTACCAAACCATACCACGCAATATCTTCAATAAAAGTTCAATAATAGAGTAAAACGTTCTCATAGACATTTTATCAAACATGTTGTGGGCATACCTTTACCTAGACCAAAACCAAAGCATAAACCATCAAGTTTAGATTTACCCATGACCCATTTGTTAAACCATAACCAACAAGCACCCACATATGCAAACTACCACCAAAAATATGTAAAAACATAGTTTAAGTCAAGAGTAAATAATGCCCATCAATGTACATCAAAACCCTCAACATTGGTTTTCAAAACCACCATTCATAATTCATAATCAATGTATAAAATATAATAAAACATTACTTTAGTTGGAACTAACATTAATGAGGGAGGAGTAACTTGCCTTATAAAAGAAGATTCAAGAAAGGAAACTTGACTCTTGATCCCTTCGAAGAACACTTGTGGAAACCCTAGCCTCCAATCTTCAAGAGTGAGTTTGAGAGGGTATTTGGAATATTTGACCCACCAAATGAGTGTTATGAGAGGCTACAATGAGTTATATAGCATGGGGACATAAGGGTTTTGGGGTGGGAAATATCCGAAAAGCCCCAACTTAAAAGCTGAAAACCAACTTCCAGGAGGGTACGACTCACCCATCCAAACCATACCCTAGGATACGAGTGGTTCTCTAACTCGTACCCTAGACTTCACAAGAAACTCCACACTGGTCATAATACAAAACGCATGCCAAACTCGTACCCAAAGGTACGAATGGTACCCTAAACCATACCTTGGACAGAATCGAATTCACTAGACTAACCTTAGGTTATTATACAATTTTCAAGATACCACTCTTACCTTATTATACGACTCGTATGATGCCTACTCGTATCTTGAACAAAATCCAACCAAAACTTACTGACCAACATATGAGAAGAGGTACCCTAAATCGTATCCTAGGGTACAACTAGTACCCATGAGTCATACGCTGCCTAGAGTCTCAAACTTAGGAAATTTTTTCTAACAATCCAAGGGTGTTTCAATGAGTGGGCATGAAACCCACAACATGGGCAAGCGGAGCTTGCAGTGAATATAGTGCTACGCAAGGCAAGAACCAGGCTAGCACCAAGTGGGCCATTAGGCTGCGACAACGTAAGAAAGGACCTGAGTACAGACTTCTTTATGGGAAAATAAGTTTCAAAGTTAGGTGGAGGTAAAACCGTCAGGTGTGTGAGTGGCACGTCAAAACCAAACCAATTCATGAAGAGGTGTTGTGCCAAACTACTAATGGTAAGGAAAGTCGTCAAAGTGGGATTAGGCAAAGCACCAAAAATGGATTAGATTCCAAGTTCTAAAATGGGTTCTTTCCAAGAGTAGAAGATCATATCGGAGGCCGTAGATGGGTGAACAAGGAAGTTATCGCCATAGGCTATAAGTATGGGTGTACCCCGAACGTCGGAGGACTATAAACGGAAAGAGAGAGTTCTGAATGAAGTGTCTTGTTCAGAGTAGTGCGCAGATGCCGATGCTTTGAGATAAGAAGTACTTACCAAAGGTACGTCCCAAGAGAGTGCGAGGTGTCTATAGGCACGGAGCACGTGAAATGCCAAAAGGTGTCATAGTGTAGCATGGGACAACCCTATGGGAAACGCAGGGTTGGGTGAACCAGCATTGGGCGCCCTAACAAGGCTAGAGGCTTGATATTTGAACCGACATGCCTTGGGGGTTGTCCTAATGATGGAAGAATGCCTCCAAGCCGATAGAGAAATCGAGATACTCTCTCCAAAAGACTCATGAGCTAAGTTGTGAGCTTGGCCAAGGTCCAGCTAAGCGAGCAAGGGTCTATTGGCCTAGACACACAGTCATAGGGCAACGCTGCGTTGTGAAAGTTGGATGCAAGTTGTGTGGCTATGTTTGCCTATGCCATAAGACATGGAAAGGCATGTTTAAGCAAGACGCTTGAGACCAAGGCTAAGGATTGAAGGTTTCCTTACTCGGGCGAAGCAAAGGCCAAGTGTACATGCATGAGGCGATGCCACGCTTGAGGATAGGATTGTGCACGCGATAGCGATGCTCAGGCCCAGGCGAGGGACAAGTATGTCTGTATCCATCCTAGGGAGCGCGCATAGATAGGATCCAACATATGAAGGTTTGCCACAAGAGTTGCTTATACGTCAGTCATATCAGTCGTCATGTTGGTAGAGCGGCACCAAAGCGGGAAAGCCTCTAAGGCGAGCTTTCCACAGGCACAAAATCGTGTCAAGGACCTGGGAAATGAGAAAGACTGGCCTATAGTCAGGGGAATTATAGGCGCCGTATGGGCAAAATTGTGTACCGCTGACACAGTGAAAAATAAGCATGTAACAGGAAGTCTATCATATAGCGTGTTCTATTATTATTCCAAAAGGAAAAATAAATCTTTGGATCGATTCTTTCTATGTTTAAGTAGTCAAAAAAGCATGCACTAAACTGTTCCTCGTTATATTTATGTCATTGTCTTAAATTTCAGTTAGTCAAAGGATAGTTGGTTTTCAAATGGTAGGAAATGCTTACACACTTCTACAGGAAGAACTTCTAGACCTAAAGAAAGGCTTGGAAATGGCAAACACTCACAATCCAACTCCATTAGAGATCAAAACTGATTCAAGGGAGATAATCAAATACATTAAATTAGGGGTGTCAAAATAAATCCAAATTGAGTTGAACCGCCTAATTTGCTCAAAACTTAATGGGTTGGGTACAAGATAATTTGCTATTGGGTAAATCTCAACCCCTTAAGTCTCAACCCATTTTCAAATTGGGTTCAAATGAGCTCAATCAATCTCTACTTCAACCTGTTCAATAGAAAAATTATTTTCTTAATGAAAGTAGAGGAAAACGTGACGATGTGTCCTCCCACTCTCAAAATCACCTACCTCACCTCACCCCCACCCCACCGCAAGTCAACGTATCCCACCTCCACCCCGCCTCCCTTGAATAAATTAGTTTTATTTCTTAAAAAGCTCTTTATAATTTTTCTTCTTGTCCACACCCACCTCATCCCCATTCCCCCCTTCCTACCCTGAACCCCCACCCCACCACTACACTAAAAAATTAAAAATCTTTTAATTTTCAAAAGTAAATAAATAAATTTTTTTGACAAAAAAAATAATCTTACCCCAACCCACATCTCTCCCTACACCCCCACACCCTTCTTCCCTATATGACATATCCTTCCCCCCCCCCCACACACACACAAAAAAAAAACGTATATTTTTTTAAAGAAAAACTCTTACCTCAATCCCCATCATTTCCCTAACCCCTACCCACTACACCCCGCCCGCTCCCATTTATTTTTTAAGAAAAAATTATTTATTTTAAAAAAAAAAAAATTACCTCAACTCCCATCCTAAAACCCACCCCTCCTACCCCCGATCCCTCCCTAAAAACTAATTTTTTATTTTTTAAAAAAATATTATTACCCCACCCCAACTCCCTAACCACCCACCCAACCTGTCAAACTCATTCAAATTTATTTTCTTTACAAGAGGTAAATATTAATATGTTAATATTTCTTAGACTTAAGCGGGTTAAATGGGGCTGGTCAAGACCCAACCCGATTTTTACCCATTTTAAACCAAAGTGAATTTGGGCGGGTCATGACCCAACCCGATATCCAATTCAACTCATTTAATATCTTCAATCTCAACCCAACTCACCCATTTGACACCCCTACATTAAACACAACCACCCAACTTATTCATTCTAACAGTATATTTGACTGCAGGTTGTTGATGCACCAGTTGAAGAACCCAGTGATCAGGCATAACTTTGGTCAAGGAACGAGGTGCCACATTTGCTGTCAAGAGAAGCTGTAAATCAGTCCACAGTTAATAAACTTACGTATATAATGCAACCTCCCCGTTTTATGGTTGCAAAGTTGCAACAAGAAAAAACTTTTTTTTGTTAAAAACATGAAGGCACGTGCATTTAATAGTCTGGCTACTTTTGGTAGCCTAAATGTCTTTAAGGGCATGAACTCTAGGTCCGTTTATGACAAATCTATATATTCCAAATGTTGGCAACACAGAAATTAGTGTCATTCTTGGTATTGAGAGCTAGATGCAGATACCTTTTCATTCCTAGGTATGATCTACACGAATGCTATAACAAAGCTTATAACTCTAATAAACTAATGAAAGAGGAGAGAACTAGATAAACCGAGGATGTCATATTGATTTGAGAGACTTAACAGGTTAGCTGAAGCAATAATAGAAGAAAGGAGAGTGGGGCGGGGGCATAGGCAGAAGGTTATAGCAGGTTAGGTGAAGCAATAGGAAGGTTTGCTGAGATATACGAAATAATTATGAGTGACAAGTACGTACTAACGATATAATGTTATGATTCACAATTCACATGCTACGTTAAACACGATAAAGTGTTATTCTTAATTAACGCTTTCAAATAAAAATGAACTACGCATTAAAGTTTGTGAAGCGAGATTGCGAAAAAATAACTAAAAACCTCAGCTACTTCTAAAAATTATGCTCTCATTGAGAGCCGAACTAAAGACCTCCCACTTACTGAACAACTGCTCTAACCAACAGAGCTACGAGAGCTTGATGAGAAAATCGCAAATTCATTTTTTGTAACTGTGCATTGTATTTATATTTACCATCATTTTTTTATTTTATTCTTTTCTTTACCTTTGATTTTTTTCCTTTTTCTTTTTCGATTCTTTCTTTCATTTTTTATGTTTTTTTTCTTTTTCGTGTTTTTTCTTTTTTTCTTCCTTTCTTCTATATTTTTGTTTTTTTCCTTTTCATTTTTTCCTTTTTTTTCCCTATCTCTATCTTCTATTTTTCTTTCTTTTTTTCTTTTTTTTTTCTTTTTGATTTTCTTTTTTGTATCTTTTTTTTTCTAATCTTATATTTTTTATATTTTTAAAAAAATATGGCTACTTGAGTACAAGTCACGAATAATAATAAAATATCATAATTGTTTATCGTATTTGTATTCAAATCATCATTTGTATAATTGTATTTGTTGATACAATTATATTTGTATTTGCATTTTATAGTTCACACTTATTTTTGTATATATATTATAGTTTGCATTTGTATTTGTATTTTATAGTTGACACTTGTATTTGTATGTTATAGTTCGCATTTGTATTTGCATTTTATAGTCAGCACTTGTATTTGTGTTTGCTAGTTAGCACCATTATTTATATTTTATATAATTCACACTTGTATTTTAAGAAATTATTTTGTATTTGTATTTTATAATTGACTAGACATTGTATTTATATTTTGTAATGTTATTTTATTTTTATTTGTGTATTATTTTTTTCGTTGCACTTATATGTTTAAAGAACTATTTTTTATATATATTTGTAAGTTGACAGTGTATTATATTTATATTTGTAATCTAATTTGTTTGTATTTGAATTTATAGTTGACAAGATCATTTGTATTTTAACCAATTGTAAAAGAATTTTTATTTTTCTTTCTATGAACACTTGTATTTATAAAATGATAAATTGTACAAATACAAATATTATATTTACATCAAATGATACACGTTTATACAACTTGAACCTTAAGCATACAAAATAATACTTGCTTATATACAAACACAGGCTTCTGGTGATGGATTTGGGTTTAAAGAAGGATAAGAAGAGAAGGGATGAGGAGGGTCGTCCTAGAATAAAGTGGGGAGAGGGGGGCTTGACACCGGTAAGTGCGTTGGAGATAGGGAAAAGGGTGGCGGAGATGGGGTGTGGGATTGTAGGGGGGGACGTGGATGGTATGTGGGATAGGGTAGCTAGGTGTATCAAGGAGACGGCTAGAGAGGTGTTGGGAGTCTCGAGAGGTCGGGCTGGTCAACGTTAGGGGGATTGGTGGTGGAATGAAGAAGTAAAGAAGAAAGTGGAGACTAAGAAGGGGGCGTATGCTAAGTTGGTTGAGAGTAAGGATAAAGAAGATAAGCGAGCAAATAGAGAAGAGTACAAGTTAGCTAGGAAAGAGGCTAAGTTAGCAGTTACGGCTGCTAAGACGGCAGCTTTTAAGATCTTTTATGCGAGGTTGAAGGAGAGAGGTGGGGAAAAATGTTGTATAGGCTTGCTAAGGCAAGGGAGAGGAAGGGTCGTGACCTCGATCAAGTGAAGTACATTAAGGGGGAGGATGGTAGTGTGCTGGTAGAGGACGCTCATATTAAGAAAAGATGATAGTCGTATTCTTCTAGACTCTTAAATAATGAGGGGGACAGAGACATTGTGTTAGGAGAGCTGGAGCACTCGGAGGGGTGTCGCGATTTCAGGTATTGTAGGCATTTTAAGGTGGAGGAAGTTAGCGAGGCTATTCGCAGGATGAGAAGGGGTAGGGCGACGGGACCAGACGAGATTCCTGTGGATTTTTTGGAAGTTTGCTGGCGGGGCGGGGTTAAGGTGGTTGACCGAATTATTTAATGGCATTTTAAGACTGTAAAAATATCTGAGGCTTAGAGATGGAGCACCATAATTCCTTTATATAAGAACAAGGGTGACGTACAAAGTTGCAACAACTACAGGGGTATTAAGTTGTTGAGTCACACCATGACGATTTGGGAGAGAGTGGTCGAGCGGAGGTTGAGGAAGATAGTGTCTATTTCGAAGAACCAGTTTGGCTTTATGCCGGGTCGCTCACGGAGGTAATTCATCTGGTGCGGAGACTGGTGGAGCAGTATAGGGAAAGGAAAAAGGATCTTCACATGGTATTTATCGACTTGGAGAAGGCCTACGACAAAGTCCCTAGGGAGGTTCTTTGGAGATGCTTGGAGGTGAGTGGGGTCCCGGTGGCGTACATCAGATCGATTAAGGACATGTATGAAGGAGCTAAGACTCAGGTGAGGACAGCGGAAAGAGATTCAGAGAATTTCCCTGTCTTAACAGGATTGCATCAGGGTTCGACTCTTAGCCCTTTTCTGTTTGCTTTGGTGATGGATGTATTAACGCACCGAGTTCAAGGAGAGGTGCCTTGGTGCATGCTTTTTGCGGATGATGTAGTATTGATTGATGAGATGCGGGGAGGTGTGAATGATAAATTGGAGGTTTGGAGACAAACCCTTGAGTCTAAAGGGTTCAAGTTGAGTAGGAGCAAGACAGAGTATATGGAATGCAAGTTTAATGGCTTGAGGCAGGAGGACAAGGTGGTAGTTAGGTTGGATTCCTAGGTTGTGTGTAGGAGAGATAGTTTTAAGTATCTCGGGTCCATGCTTCAGGGAAATGGTGAGATTGATGAGGATATATCCCACCGGATTGGGGCAGGTTGGATGAAGTAGAGGCTCGTCTCGGGAGTGTTGTGTGATAAGAAGGTGTCGCTCAAACTTAAAGGAAAATTTTACAGTGTGGCAGTCCGTCCGGCCATGCTGTATAGAGCGGAGTGTTGGCCAGTGAAGAACGCCTATATCCAAAAATTGAAGGTGATGAAAATGCGGATGTTGCGTTGGATGTGTGGGCTTGCTAGGAGTGATAGGGTTAGGAATGAGACTATCCGACAGAAGGTTGGAGTGGCTTCGGTGGAGGACAAGATACAGAAAGTTCGGTTGCGATGGTTCGGGCATGTGAGGAGGAGGGGCACGGATGTCCCAGTTCGTAGGTGCGAGAGACTGACTTTGGATGATTTCAGGAGGGGTAGGGGTAGGCCAAAAAAATATTGAAGGGAGGTGATTAGACGTGACATGGAGCAGTTACAGCTTATTGAGAACATGACCCTAGATAGGAAGGTTTGGAGAACGCGGATAAGGGTAGAAGGTTAGTGTCTGCGGGTAGGCCGTAGTCAGTAACTAGAAGAGCTTTGGGGTGGGGGTGCCTTTGGTTTGTTAGTATAGGGTATTACTATGTGGGTGCTTTTTCTATATTGTGCCAACTTATTTCATTTCATGTTGTATTATGAATTTGCTTATTATTTTTCGTCCTGAGCCGGGGGTCTATTGAAAAAAGCCTTGCTACCTCTCCGGAGGTAGTGGTATGGATTGCGTACATTTTATCCTTCCCAGACCCCACTGTGTGGGAATACACTGAATTTTTTATTATTGTTGTTGTTATATACAAATACAAATGATAAATTTGAAATACAAATACTAACGATACATTTGGATTGAACAACACATTGCATATTTATATATTTAAGACCCAAGCAAATACAATTAATTCATATACTTTGTTGTATACAAATACAAATAATAAATTATACATGTTCACGGTTAAACTATTCAACTATAAATAATAAATTTATCTAAAATATATAGTATGATAGAAATAAATATAAAATATAAAATATAAAAGTTATAAAATACACCAACAACAACGAAAAAAATGAGACAGAAAAATACAAAAAAAAAAATGAAAAATGAAAAAAAAATAGAAAAGGAAAACTGGAAAAGAAAAAAATGAAAAAAAAAATGGAAAACGAAAAAGAATGATGCAAAAAAAATGAAAAAGAAAAAAAAGTACAGTAACAGAAAATAGAGAAAGAGAGAAAATAAATGAGAGAGACTATGAATTATAATTAAGCATAATTAATAGGTAAGATGGGACTATAAATTGTAATTAATTAAAATTTAGGCTAAATAGGATAATTAGGAGCCTATGTTTGCTAAGTCATGTAATTATTCCTTTAAAAATTTTATAACCAAACACTATTGTTTAAAATAAAGTAAAATAATTTTCTAAAAAAAAGTAAATAATATTGATGACCAAACTAATCCTAATTGTAGTGGAAAGACAATAGATTCCTAAAATTTTGATCAACAGATTAATACTTCTGACATGTACTTTCCGACTTCATCCAGCTAGTTGAAGTGAAAGATAAAGTATTTTTTTAAGGTAAAATGATTTCGTGGACACTTGTACTTGTCCTGATTTGTAAAGTAGACATTTCTACTTATACTTTTGTCCTCTAAACTCTTTAACCCATTAAAATGAATATTTTAAATTCCTTTTTACATATGTGGCATTAAATTGATGATTTGAAAAACCGTGTGTAAACAAGTGAAGTCAATTTTTTTTTTACTTTAAATACTTTTTTTAAAAAGATTATAAATTAAAAAAAAAACAAAAAAGAATTAAATAAATAAATGAATAAATAACCCCTCCTCCTTTCACGCACCCACCCAACCTATCCCCACCCCTCCATTTTTTCCGTTCATTTTCACTACCACCAGTCCGCCATCCAACACCTACTCCTCCATTTTCCCCATTCAATTCACTCGTTAATTGGGGCTTTTGCATTCAATTCACTCCTTATCTTCCCAAAATTTGAATGACATTGATAATTTTAAAATTCACCGAAAAATTTTGGGTCATTAGAGTTTTGAGTTTTTTTCGACGGTATTGCGATTTTGCTTTGAGCCACAAACAAAATGGTCTGGGCGCCTTGAGCTCCTCTAAAAATATCTTCATTCAAATCACGACAAATTTTCTCACAAGAAGATCGAATTTGTGTGGTTGTTGTCTTCGAATTTGTTGCGGGAGTGGGTGTTGTCTTTGAATTTGTTACGGCAGTGCTTGTTGTCTTCGAATTTGTTGTGGCAGTGTGCTGAGCTTTATGCACGATTTTTTTTTTCAATTTTCTGAGAGCTGTGAGAGGAATTTTTGTGCGATTCCATTTGCGTTGGATTCGCATCAATGATGTCCTCTTGTTGTGATACTAATTGCGATGATTTAAAAATTAAAATGATACTAATTGCAAGTTTAGGTGTCTTTTAATGGTGTTCTAATGATATGGTGATGTTCCAAAATGGAGGTGAGAGGAGAGAAGGACAGATGTTATTGAAGAAGAAAGTGGAGGGGGGGAGGGAAGTTTATTTTTTTTTTTTTAAAAAGGATAATTTTCTATTTGTCGTTGCTAAATGACGTGAAATCTACATGCACTCATTTGAATTACACACTAATTAAATGAGAAAAGGATTTAAAAATATGTGTTTTAATGGATTATTGGGTTCAAATGACAAATGATTAAATAAAAGTATCCACTTTACAAATTAAGATAAGTATCAAGTGTCCACGAGATTATTTTACCTTCTTTTAATGAAAGAAAAATAAATTACTAAAATAATTTTCTCACTTTCCAACAATCAAAAGCCACAATGAAGGCAGCTCTTCTGCTTTTTGTTTCAAGTTAAGGTGAGTTATTTGGTGGGATGTTTGGTTAAGGTAAACAATGCATTTTTTTTTTATAGCCGTGTTCGGATCAGCTTTCGGGCTAAACTAAATATACATGTCTTCTCCCATCGACAACAGAAACCATGTAAGTGAACACTATTAACTATGAAATCACCATCAATTTGTCGTTACTATTATCCCCTCTCAACTTTCTTCCTTTTGCACTAAATTAGAAAGCTTTTTTCTTCCATGGCCAAATTTAAAAGGGAATTCACATTACGCTTATAGTGAAGACAGTTTTCCAAGTTGATGGCTAATCCAGAATCAAATGTAAACGCCAATGGTTTTTTCTTCCATAGCCATTGCTCGCATGTACCAAATGATCAGCAAGTGTTCCATATTAATTTCTGAGTAACATTTAAGTGGTAATGATTAATCAATTTATATTATCCCACCCAAGAGTGTTACCTACTGGTTCAATGAAGTTGAATTGAGCACCTTGAAGTCTCAAGTTCAATTACCAACAGAGACAAATACTAAGTGATTTCTTCCTTGGTACTTATTGTTGGTGGGAGGTGACAGATATTCCGTGGAATTAATCGAGATGCGTGTTATCATTTTTCTTCAATATTATTATCGTAATTTACGATTTAGCACATGACACATCCTCTTCCAGGTGATTTAAGAATTCAGAACCTTAAAAATATCAACAGCCACTTGAATATGTTGATGAAGTAAGAAAAGTAAAGATTTTATGTTGATGAAGTAAGAAAAGTAAAGATTTTTTTTGGTAATCGGATACCATGTAACTCTGTCTACCAAGACTAGAATAGAAGGAAAAAAATCACTTAATATTTTTGTCTTTGCTTGAACGTGAGAACTCATGATTCTTAACCCATTTTTGAAATCTAGGTGGTCATTATGTTTTGAATCCCATTTTTGCAGAACCTGAACTTTGTCTCAGCAATAAGTATGAGGTGGAGTGTAATACTGAGGTGATGTTTGAAAGAGTAACAGACTAACAGTTATATACGCATTTATGGACAAAATGACTCTGAATGTGACTTGTGAGTGTTTTGATGTATAGAGTGACGAAGCGAACAAGAGATTACTCTCAGCTGGGGTTATTCATTGCAAACACTGACAAAGTATATGAAGACCTTGAAGATTGACAATGAATGTGGTGATGAAGTTGAACTCTAATCCGAAAAAGGTAGATATTTGTGGGAGAGTCCCAATGAAGAAAAGTTGAAGGCTTTGATACCCGAGCAACAGTTCCTGTGCACGAGTAGAATGATGATGCGCGTATGGTTGGTGATTGAGAAGCACATTGACTACTCGTGGCACTGATATTAGTGAGATCATGACACATATGCCGTTGGACAGAGACAGTGTTGCTTGTTTTGCCTCCCTTACGCCAACCACTGTAGAAGAGGTTGACAAGGAGGCTGATTGCTGAAGCTGATTTGACGAAGACCGGGGCTATTACCACAGGTGCGACTACTGCTGCACGCCAATTGTTGCTCGGGTGTCTGGGCCTTCAACATTTACTTTATTGGGACCCTTTACAGCAGTGATATCTACCTTTTCCTGGATTATAGAGTCATGCCAATCTTCAAACTCTTAATATACTTTGTCAATGTATTCGTAAAGAACAACTGCAGCTGAGGGATACACATTGTTCGCTTAATCTCTCTATACATCAAAGCACCTCCATTCAGTTATTTTGGATATCAATGTGTATGTGATTACTGCAATAACATATCCAGTGTAATCCCACAAGTGGGGAGTGGGGTCTGGGAAGGATAAAATGTACGCAGAACTTACCCCTACTTGGTAGAGAGGCTATTTCCAATATTAATGCATATGAGAAAATCAACAACAACATGCCCAGTATGCTCCCACCAAGTGGGGTCTGGGGAGGTAAAGTGTACGCTGTCCGCACCACTACCTCAGGTTGAGGTAGAGAGGCTGTATCCGATAACCCCCTGGCTCAAGACGAAAAAACATTCTAGAAAAGACATAATATAAGAACAGTAAACAATAGGTAGTAACAAAACAACAAATAATAACAGAACAAGACTACCACAAAGTCATATTACACTCGATCTATTCGAAACAACAAACAACACCAAGCATATGTGACAATTACTCTTTCAAATACCACCTGAGTATCGCTATCCCGTTTTGCAGAACCTGAACTGTCTCTAAAATAATTTTACAGTGGAGTGTGAGAAGTAAAGAGAAAGAAGACAGACCATAGACCAAACTCAAAATAGGAACAACCAGTATTTTACTTTGCTCCTTGATGAGTCAAGTATATAAGAGGATATGAATTCAACATGTCATTGTTGCTTGAACTATACAACCTTGTTTTAAAACAAGAAAATTGATGCAGTAAAAATGTAGACCTTACTCCTTTGTAAATAAATATTGAGGCCAAAACAAAAAATTATCAATCCTAAGTGTGACTTTGGAAAACTATACCTATTATAATTATGTTTCTGTCTTCTTCCCTATAACTGTCACTGCCTCCTCGATTGCTTGTGCAAAAGTTGCAATCTTGTAAGTGAAAAACCCCACTAGCATGGGTATCAACTCAAGGTGCATGAGTCCATATTCTGCCGCAAGGATGCTGAAAAGAAACCAAATCCATACAAGTTGCAATTTGTAAGCGAACAACCACAACTTAAACCACTTTATCCAATGTAAAAGCATCAGCTCATGCTTCAAAACAGTCAAACAATAAGCGCAGCACGGTGCACTAAGCTCTTGCTATGCGCAGGGTCCGGGGAAGGACTAGACCAGAAGGCTCTATTGTATGCAGCCATACCTTGCATTTCTGCAAGAGGTTGTTTCCACGGCTCGAACCCGTGACCTCCTGATCACGTGGCAACAACTTTACCAGTCACGCCAAGGCTCTCCTTCAGAACAATAATAGAGTCTATAAATGACTCTTAGGTCCATTCAGTCACTAAAGAATTCAAGCTGCTACAGAATGGTTGACAATACCCTTTCTTGTGGTGTTTCAACTTTTTACAAGACAAGTCTCAAGTTGACTGATGGTTAATTACATGGAACTGAGTGAAAATTCCACTTTGATTTTTGGTCAAGGAGTATCCTTGGGACATCTCAAACCAGAAACAAACACATTAATAATTTGTGTCATTAGATTAAACTGAAATTTACGCGTCATCAATAATGTTCCTCAGCTTACTAAGTTTTTTTTTTCCTTTGGCAGATAAGTGGTTAACTTCAAAACTCGGTAAACCAATAGGTCTAATTAAATCTTGAAAGTAAAAGGTGAGTAGCAGAAACTGAAGCTCCTTATAACCATCTCCAGTTTCTTTATCCGTGCAGAAACGTTATAAGAGAAGTTTCCTTGGAACAATTATTCTATTCACAGGTATTTTAACGCGATAATAACGAGATAGTGAAGATCCTTACCCATTCCACCAGTTATAGATCATGACCAAAACAACAGGAACAAGTAGCCTTGGCTGCCCAACTGCTCCCCTGCAAGTAAAGCTTTCTCGTAAGTTATTTAATCGGAGCTCAAACCAGTCCGTTATGGCATATGACTACTATTCTTAAGTCAGTTAAAGATTCAATAATGATACAAAGTCCTGGATTTTTCTTTACCTACTTGTTGCTTAATAACTTAAAACCCTGGAATTACGAAATTGTCCATAGTGAAACAATCACAATGCAGCTGATCATGTACAACACAATGGGAAAATGGTAATTGCAAGTCTTACAAAGTATGGGTCAATTGGAAACAACCTCTCTACTTCACCGCTGAGGTAGTGGTATGGACTCGTACATCCTACCCTCCTATGTTGTTGTTGTTGTTGTTGCAAGTCTTACAAAGTATGAAGAGTAGGAGTATGTCAAAGTAAACCTACAAACATCTTTTACCTATTTCTTAATACTGGTATAAGGTTAAAGAGGAGGATGCGGAAGTTGAAAAATCAACAAATTGACATCCCATCACACTTATTTAATCCTCTTTGTCAATAATGGTTTACACATAATTTTTCTTTTCAAATATCCGTTTGAGCAAATAAAATATACATATTTAAGCCTATTTGTCGATGTTGGCTTACACACATTTTTCTTTTCAAATTTTCATTTCAGCAAAGAGGCATAATACATAAACAGACACTCAAACTTGGCCTCAGTTGGCAAGTAAGCACTCCAACTTTGAGAGTGCACATCTAGACATCTCAGCTTATCTCCACTGCGTCAGTTGAACACTCCAACTTACAAAATGATCATCTAGACACCTCCAAAATTTATGTACCACGTCAGTGTTGACTGTTGAGTATCCACGAGACAAAGTCGGGACGAGTTGGAGTGTTTAGTTGTCAGTTATGACCAAATACAGAAAGTTGGCATTGAAACACCTCCAAGTTTAACTCAAGTTCATGTTATGTGCCAACACTCTATAATTTATCCACTAAAACATATTGGAATTGTTAGACGCTAGAGACTGGTTATATACATTTTAACCGACATACAAATCTGTTTTTTACTATAGTTAACCTACATGCAAATCGCTAAACAATTTAATAAGACCCTTACGTACCAGACGTAATGCAAGTGTATTAACACGATGAAACCTTAATCCTAACAAGTCGGCATCTCTATATGGACCTTTTACTTCCATTGTGTTATGTTATTCACCAAAATCACATATATACTGAGAGACTGCAGGTCTCCACTTCCTTCCATATAATTTTTACCTTATCTCCATTTAATACCTTCAATATCATAATACTACGCATATAAATCAGTGCATTTGGAGGTTAATGTAGGGGACCTTCCAACCATCTCACGTTACTTTCTCTTGTTTTATCTCCATTTTCTGGCAATTGCGATCATTCTAATCTAGTTTAATCTTATATGATCACACAACCAACTTCACATTTGCTTTTCTACAACATTCATCTTGTAAAACTTGCCTTTCACTCTAACTTCCTATCGCATAGCACTCTCGTTGCACTTCTTCAAACTATAATGGAAATACACTTTGGCTATGACTAAAGAGGAAGATAAAAGACAACATCAAACTGTTGGAGATAAACATGGATAGAAGGAAACATCAGCTAAAGATTGAATCATGAAAAGCATACTTGATGAGAGCTTTGGGTCCATCTGTCCTTATAGAATCCACGCTGTTCCCCAACATACGCATATACATCAATGAACCAAGTAGCCCAGCACCATAACTGGACAGATGGAAAACATGACATTTATCAACACCAGACATATGCATGTACATGAGAAATCCAAGTGACCTAGCACTGTGACTGGTCAGATTCAACACATAGTATTTTATCAACGCCAGTTTTAAAAGCTTCATGGCATATGTGCAGATCATAAGCTTAATTCAAAAGGCAATTTATTCTTTACAACGTGTTGGGAAATGTAATTTTATATAAGCAAACAGAAATAAAACAGTCTTCACTTGAAGAATACTAGAAGATCGTTGTATAAATGGCTATTTGTTCGGTAACAACATCACCTCTTGAAGCAAAAATAAAGAAGAAGAAAGTGATGATTTCCTTCATTCACAAATACTACCAAAACTAGAAACCACAATGGACCAATACAGTAATCAAAGGGAAGTTCACTTAATGGATCAGGGGTACATTAAATTGCAACATCACTTAGATGAGACCATACGTTAATCCAGAAGAGAAAAGAACTAGAACTTCTAAAGACAACTAATTTACCTTGCTGCAATTTCAGGAGAATAAGAGATATATGCTGAAATTATGCCAACACCACCAATCCCAATGGTGAGGAACTGTAATTTGTCCTTCAACTGTAGAGGAAAGAAACACAAATATTTTAGAAGTGTGAACTTGTACAAAGTCAACGGATCTCAATCAAGAGTATGATTCATGTGGAGAAATTAATAAATATGTACCTTAAGATACTGCTCCTCTGACCGAGCAGCCAAAATATTTGGGTCCTCTTTTGAACGTCTTGTTTCTCGGAGTAACACTTCCTGAGGGATGGATAACTCAGCATTATAAGGTTAAGCAGCATATTCCTATATCTCAGGAAGGAAACATGTTGAGCAAAAATATAGTTTCAAGAAATGAATCCTTCAGGCGGTTCTAGTGACATACACTGCCCCCAGTTGCAGCTTTTGCAGCCTTATCCCACTTCTCCTGCTCGCGTCGTGTTGGTGCTGGTCTCCATCTTTTAGCACTTACGCTAGCCTGAAAACTACTTTCAGCTTGAAAGATGTCCGTAGAAAGACAATAAATGCCAAATAGCTAGAGCTAAGTGTCTTAAAATTGGCATACTTTACTTTCCTCGACTTCAGCATCCAACACATTTTTAGAAGGGGAGACTAGCTTCTCAGTCAAGTCGATTTCCATACTACATCCTCCAAACGCAATCACATTAGAGGAAGAAGGAACTTATATATCTCTATTCAAAGGAAAGGTAGGAAAATAGTCGCACCTGTCAAGACTCATGACTCTGTTTAAGCTAAGAAATCCAGATGACTCTTCCTGCTAAGATCAAGATGACATAGTCACCAACAAATTAAGAAACCATTTTAACAGAAATGGTATTAAACAAATGCTGAATTTTACTGTCTATAGTATTATAGAACTTCTTCAGACTAACGCACTACAGAGACAAATCACAGTTTCATGCAAAAACAACTACAGCAAACCAAGTGTAGTTCCATAAGTGGGGTCTGGAGAGAGTAAAGTGTACGCAAACCTTACCACTACCTCAAGGAGGGAATGAACCACTCAATGACCAACATTAGTCTATTCCCTGTCGTGCAGAAAGCTAGAGACTATCAAGGAAAGATTCATCAAAAGACATAAAAGTTGACTGCAGAACAGAGAATCCATAATGTAGTCCAAATAAAATTCACCTCAACTCCAAGCTACTTGAAGTCCATTGTTTCAATTTTCAGTAACCATCACATTCTATTCAGCTCTATGTCATTCCAATACTATATAGTTCATCCTTCAAAACCAATCTGGGATACTATACAACTACATGTCATATAAATTGCACACTTACCTTGAAATCAATTCTCTAACAAATTAAAAGAACTCCTGGAAAAAAACAGACTAAACTAAGAGTGTTTCGATGTGGAGGAAATCATTTTACAGAAAACATTTTCTAATTTTCCCATGTTTCGATGGTCAAAATGTTGTGGAAAACATTTTCTCTGGGTAAACAAGTTTCTTAAAAATGAGGAAATGACTTCCCTTGAAAAAACAAGTTCTATAAGTCACATTCCAAAGTCATTGTCTCCTCCCACCCACCCAAAGCCCCCAACCCCCACTCAACCTATCCCACCTCCACAATGTTTTGCTAGATTATATTTAAATGTTCTTGGGATAATATGTTATTGCTTACTTAACAAACACTAGAAAATAGTGGTAATTTTCCAATAAAACATTTCCTCCACACAAAACACACTCTAAGGGGTCGTTTGCTAGTTGGTTAGAATTATGCAAGTACTAGTCATGCGGGTTTCTAAATTGTAAACCAAAAGTCGTATTAATTTTATACATGAACAACTCATTTCCTACCTAGCTACCAAACATTGCATAACTTATACAAAAATTAATACATAAATAACTTGCTTCTTTACTAGCTACCAAACGACCCATTCGTGAATACAACAACTACCAAGTTTGTATGGCAGCTCAATTCCCAAAAAGAAACTTAAGGCTCCATGAACCAAAATCTTGTGCGACCACATTTATATTAGAATGAAGAGCCAAAAATACACCTAAAGTATCCCAGTTTTCAAATTTCATTCCAGAACTATCACCAACAATTTGTCAAAACACAAATCAGCTATCACCATCAGGTAGAAAAAGTGAATAATTGATAGTTGAAGTGTGTTTCGATAAATAATTGGTGAGAGCTTTGGTAAGAAACTCACACACTTGATATTTCAAGTATAAAATTTGAAAACCCGGAAACTTGAGGTGTGTTTTTGACATAGTAACTCTTTATATTATATTATCACCACGAAATATGACAAACTTCAGAAATTACTTAACACAACACAAGAATAGCAAAAAAGACCAAGATTAGTAATAGAAAGATTGAACCTTGGCAGGAGAAGGACGAGAGGCAGGTTCATTTTCTTGAGGATCCTGAACATACTTTTTCATACGATCCATAAATTCGTTATTCCATATAAAATCATCAGATGTGAGAGGGTCTTTATCTTGACCCCAATACTTCATAAGCTTAGTTGTAGTAGGTGGACCTCCATAATCACCTGGTGCCACTCCAGTTGACCATTTCATAGGCTTTTTCTTAGGAAGAATTATTTTTGTTTGTCTTGGGTGTTGTGTTGGGGATGAATTGCTAGTAGATTCTTGAGATTTTGGTGTTGCTGTTGAGGTCACTGACAGGTAGTAGCAATTTAGAACTACCATTCTTGGGATGAATTGATTTTTTTTTGGGATCGAAATGAAATGATTGTTGAAGTGTGAAACTGTTGTTGTTGATGGCTAGTGTGTGTGTGTGTTTGGTTGGGAAATAAGTGGGAAGGGAAAATCGGCTTACATGGAACATTTAGGAACAGCAATTCGGAAAACTGGAATTTAATCTTATGAAAATGAAAATTTTTGAAGTTACAGTTAAATTAGAATTAGAGTTGTGTTTGATCATATCTTTTTTGAAAAAAAAAAAAAAATTGAAAAAAAAAAAATTAAATGTGATTTTATGCCCTAATTTTTACAAAATATCAAAATCATCCAACTAAAATTTACCTACTAATGAAAAAAGAACACAATTAGCCACTATTATAAAAATAATTATATATACATGACCATATTTTATAAATTTCAATTATGACATATATAATATTTACATTAATAGCCGTTTTCTCATATTTGAAAATTTTAAATATGGATGTTATATTAACACATCACTGTTTCCTATTTTTTAGGTAACAAATATTATCTTTCAAACAAATTTATTTTTTTTGAAATTTATTTAATTTATTTCCTTCATTTTTCATTCCTAAAAAATAAGAAATGATGAGTTGTTATTAAATTTTAGGGTGCCGCTAATTTATTTCTTTAATTTTTTTATACATGAAAGATTTTACTGTGGGTGAATAAATTATTTCTATGTAAAACATGTTTTGCAAATTTATGGTATATTATATCATATACCATAAATATATAAATATGCTTAGTATGTTTCTTTATACTTTGTATTTTTATATATGTGTATATGATATATACATGGTATAAACTTCATATATAACATATTTTGTATATTTATATTATAAATATGCTTAGTATGCTTCTTAATACTTTGTATATTTATATATGTGTATATGGTATATACATGGTATAAACTTTATATATAACATACTTTGTATATTTCTATTATAAATATAATACTTTATATATTTATGGGTATAAATATAATACGTTATATATTTATGGGTATAAATATAAATTAGCAGTAAAATAATAGCTTAAATAAGGAATAAAAATAATGATGAAAGAGAAAAAAATATATATATTAATTAGGATAGCATTAAGTTTGAAATTATAATTATCTTATTCTTTAAAACTGTTATATACGTAATATTGAAAAAATAATGTTATAAGGAGAGTTTTATGTAAAAATTTAAAAGATTGGGGTTATATGTAATAATAATAAAAGTTGGAATTGAAAAATTGTAAAAACAACAAAAACCTGTTTTCCCTTTTCAGAAAAATTTTTCGGAATTATTTTCTGAATTTTCATGGCCAAACACCATAATTTCCAACTCCGAAAAAAAAATCCGGAAAAAAAGAAAAATTTCCATGGCCAAACGAGCCCTTAGATAAAATATTTTTTTTAGTCACGTTTGATTTTTACAGTAGGAGCTCGTTTGGATTCATTTACCATAAGCACTTTTAAGTCAATTTTTTTTTTTAATATTTTTATAATATTCTTGATGAAATAAAGAATGCTTATAAATAATTATTTTTAAGTCAAAAAAAGGATAAAAAATCATAAGTTTATGTTTAGGTTATAAACTAAAAATTATAAGCTCATTCTAACAAATCTCAAATAACGTTTTCACATGTAGAACTCGTTTGGATAAAATTAAAATCTGATCAAACTAGCTTTTAATCTCTTTTTTATTTTTTTAAGGTGTTTGGTAAAATAAAATAGTGCTTAAAAAAAGCTAAAATCTCATTAGAGAAGCTGAGTACCTCATTTTTTGTTTTTTAGATTAAAATTCTTTCAAATTTGACCAAAATATTTACCTTTTTCTCTCTTATTTTCCTCCAATTCCAATAATATTCTAAACTTGCAGCCCTTAATATATAATTTTTTTTCTTTTTCTCTTTGCCGCTTCGCTTCATCTCTTCCCTTCAATTTCCTCTTCATCTTTCTTCTTTGTTTTCATTGAATCCTTCGTTACATCAGATGTCTGTTAAAAAAATTTATTTTAGATTTAAAAATTATAAATAATTCACCTTATTTATGGTGTTAACAACTTTAAGGATATTTAAGTCATTTTAATAACAAAAAAGTGTTGAACATCGTTTGTTTACCAAGCACATCAACAATCAGTTTCAGCACTCTTATTCAAACACTTATCTGCTTAATTTATTAGCACTTATTTTAAGCTTTTAATCACTTAAACTAAAAAGTTTTTTTTTTTAATTCTATTCAAATGGGCTCATAGTTTGAAATCATAATTTTGAAATGGCAAAATGACCTCCTGGACCCTTATACTATGTCGATTTTGTAAGTTGGACACTTCTACTTACTTGTTTGTCATCTGGACCCTTGAACTTACTAAAAAACAATATTTTAAAACCTTTTTTGGTGAGTGTAACACACTCTCTCCCACATCAGCTGCCACGTCATCTGTCACGTCATTTTAAAAAAATAAATAAAAAAATAGAAAAAGTATTACAATAAATTCCAAGTCATTTTTAAAATGCTACATAACAAATTAAATATTAAAATTAATTTAATTAAATAAGAAAAAATTATAAATTGTAGAAAATTTTGAATAATCATGCTTTTAAAATTGGAAAATTTTGAATAATCTTTTTAAAATAAAAAATAAAAAAATAATAAAAAAAGTATTACATTAAAATTAATTAAATATTAAAATTAATTAATTAATTTAAATTTTAAATTTAAATTAGTAAAAAATTAATTAATTAAAATTATTAACTAATTAATTAATTTAAATTAATTAATTTATCAAATTTAAAATTCTAACCTAATTTAAATAAATTTTACTTAAATAATTAATTAATTTAAATATGATTTACATATTTAAAATATTTAATTTAAATTAATTGTGGGGGGAGGGGATGGGTGGGGATGGGGTTGGGGTTGGGTGGGGGAGGGGGTTGTATTGGGCTAGGTGGGATGGGGGCCTGGGGGAGGGGTTGGGTTGGGTGGGGGATGGAGAAAGGGAGTTGGGTGAGGTGGGAGGCTGGGGAAGGGGTTGCGTGGGGCTGGGTGGGATGGGGACGGGCTGGGTGGGGTGGGGGGAGGGGTTACGTGGGGCTGGGGTGGGGAGGGCCCGGAGAGGGGGTTGGGGTGGGATTTTTTTTTTAAATTTATTATTTTTAAAAATATTTTTAAAATTTTAAAATATTTTTAAATTAAAAAGGATGGAGGAAAAAAAAAAAGGCTCGGGGGTGTGGGGGTGGGGGTGGGGACGGGTTGGGTGAGGTATGGGGGTAGGGATGGGCTGGGGTGGGGAGGGATTTTTTTTTTTTTTTTAAATTTTAAAAAATATTTTTAAATTTTTTTTTTTAGTTTTAAAAATATTTTTACATTATTTTTAAATTATTTTAAAAATATTTTTAAATTAAAAAAGATGGAGGGAAAAAAGGATCCTTTTTATTTATTTTTTAAATTTTAAAAATATTTTTAATTTTTTTTTAAATTTTTTTTTAAAAATTTAAATTTAAAAAGATGGAGGGAAAAAATGGACCTTTTTTTTTAAAAAAAAATTTTTAATATTATTTTTTAAAATTATTTTTATGTAAAATTGGCCAAAAATTGACCCCACTCGCACCCTTAAGCGAGTGGTTACACTCTCTTTGTCCTAATCATTATGACCTTGCCATATAGACAAGGTCAACGGTTAAAGAGTGCGAAATGTTGTTTTTTGATGGGTTCAAGGGTCCAGATGACAAACATGTAAATAGAAGTATCCAACTTACAAAGCCGACATAATAGAGGGGTCTAGAAGGTCATTTTGCCTTTTGAATTCAGCTTTTAATATTCAATTTAAATCCTAAATTCTTTTGAATTAGATTTTAAAAAAAATAAGAACTGATACCTTTCACCTATTTTAATATTGGTGAAACTAATCTGAGCATCACGATTAAAAGAAAAAACTTGAAAAAAGATGATGAAGAAGAAGTAGTGATGATTTGAGAAAGAAAATTAAACTTTTATATTAAATTATGTATTAACTAACGAGTTTAATAACTTGTTTGGTCAAATTTTTAAAATCAGTTTATTTTGAAAATTATTTATTTCCTAAGTCGGGGTCTATCGGAAACAATCTCTCTACTTCTCTTGAGGTAATGGTATGATCTGCGTACACTCTACTTCTGGGTATGTTGTTGTTGTATTTATTTCATAAATATTTTTCAAAAAAGCATTTTTAATGAGAAATAATTTGTATTTAAACATTAAATTTTAAAAATACTTTTGAATAATAATTAATATTTGATCAAACTTTTTAAAATATTTGTAAGTGTATTTTTCTAAAAGTATTTTTCAAAAAGCAATTTTGAAAAAAAAAAAAAAGTAGCAATTCTATTATCTCTATATTGATATTATCACCCTTCCATCTGACTTCTGAAAAATCTCTGTCGAGTAAGAAACATTTGTCAATTGTCACGTGCTAGACAACAAAAAGAAAAAAAAAAGGAGAAAAAAAGAGGATAGAATCTATTTTTCCCCTATTTTTCAACTCAGAGAAAGAAACTTACAGTCAGAAAGATCGGAAAATGTGTTCATCCAAAGAACGCGAAAACTTGGTGTACATCGCTAGGCTTGCTGAACAAGCTGAGCGTTATGATGGTTAGGGTTTTTTCTTCTTCATGTAAATTAAACTTTTTACTTTTTGTTATATCTACTATATGAATAGATCTTTGTTAATGTATATGTTCTTTAATTTGCTTGGTTAAGTAGAGTAATTTTAATAAAAAAAAGTGTTAATCAAAAATCAAACTTCAGTGCTTGCAAGGCACGACTGTGAAAAATAGAGCGATGTGGTTGTTGGGTTCGAAATCGAGAGGGAATCATGCGGAAGCTTATAATTCTCAAATAATAGAGACGATAATTAAACGACACATAAAACAATAGTAAAAAACTATATTATTGATATGGTTTGGCCAATTGACCTACATATAAAAAATTAATATGAAAATATCATAAAAACTATGAGAGAAAATCTCCCCATAAACAAGTTTTTTAAAGACTACATTATGGATGCTATTGTGTTACGGTATGAGAAGAGTTTTCTATTTATAGATGTCCAAAACCTTTCTTCTAAGAAAGAAGCTAGCTAAATATGGAAAAGTTTTATATTTCCTTTTAGGAAAAATAAAAGTAATTATGGTAACTTTTATTTTCCTTCCAAGAAAAAGTAAAACTTAATTTTGGTAAGAAAATCAAGACAAAAACTCTAACAGTGGTCTGGTCGTTTCCTGCACATTGTGCATAGTGTACCAGGCTGCCCTTTTTTAAGCAGGTAAAGTTGTCTCCATGTGATATGGAAATTACAAGTTCAAGCTCTCAAAACAGTCCCTTGGAGGAATGTAGGGTAAGGTTGTGTTCCGTGGAACCCGCGCATAGCGGGAGCTTAGTGCACTAAGGCTACCGTTTTTAAGATAATACTATTGGAGACTTGAAGTATAGGAAGAATTTGCAGTCTGGCAATTTTTTTTATTGTGAGTGGGGGAAGATTTTCTTTATCACGATAGGCCCCACCTCCCCCCCCCCCCAAAAAAAAAAAAAAAAAGTTCTTTTTTTAGTTTTCGTTGGAAACCTTCTATCAAATTCAAACATCTTTTTTGGTTCTCCTTTTAGCTCATCGAGGACATGACCCTTTGATAGGAGGGTGTAGAGGTTAATAATTAGGGTACTTGGACGTTTTGCTTTTCGATTCCCGGAGTATTAGTTTTATTCTTGGTTTTTCGTATTCTTAGATTTTTATTACTAGTTGTTGCTTCTTTAGCCTCGATTTCTTAGTATCTTCTTGTTGTTTGTGCTTGTTGCTACTACTTTCTTTTACATTTTTCTTTGAGTCGAGGGTCTAGTGAGGTCTGCGTATACTCTACCCTCCCCAGACTCCACTCGTGGGATTACATTGGATTTGTTGTTGTTGTTGTTCTTTCTAAGTCGTTCAACACAGAGTCTCTGTTGATTAGTTTTGCTTAAGTTTTTCACTACTCTTTTTGTTGTGTGCCAGTGATAACGATGGAATAAGTATTTCAGTTTCTAGGTAATTGGTTGATGTGTAATATTTAGAGAATATGTTACAGAGATGGTCGATGCAATGAAGAATGCTGCAAATATGGATGTTGAATTGACAGTGGAGGAGAGGAATTTGTTATCTGTTGGTTATAAGAATATAGTAGGATCTAGGAGAGCATCGTGGAGGATCTTGTCTTCCATTGAGCAGAAGGAAGAGTCTAGAGGAAATGAGCATAATGTGAAACAGATCCAGGTGTACCGGCAAAAAGTAGAGTCTGAGCTCACCGACATTTGCAATAATATCATGATTGTGATTGATGAGCATCTGATTCCATCATGTACTTCTGGCGAATCAACCGTGTTTTACTACAAAATGTGAGACTTGCTATATTGTTTGTTTTGAGTCGAAAACATTGAGTTTGGTTTTTGAATGTTAAGAAGTTCATACGTTATTCATTTTGTTAGTTTGCTTTATCTTTGGGTGCAGGAAAGGGGATTATTATCGATATCTTGCAGAGTTCAAAACGGGTGATGACAAGAAAGAGGTTTCCGATCTGTCTTTAAAAGCATATCAGGTATGCAGTTGCCAACCTGTAAGAAGACAATGAAAATCCCTGTTTCTGTTAAAGAAGAAGATACTGATACATATTATTTGTCATCTGTGATATTCCTCTTTTTTCTTGGCCGATTGTTTCTTAAGTGAGTGCTAGCATATGTGATAGCTCCATGGGCAATGATGATGCTATTGAAGCCGTAAGAAGACCTTCGTCAAAGCCTTAAGCTCATATTATTGGGCTTCAATGTGAAATCAAGAAGATGCTTATGATGGAAGCAGAGCCCAAGAACGAGTCCAAGAACTATGGAGAAAAATGGGCAAAGTGCTACATATATTTTATGATTCAAGTCCAAATCCAAAAGGAAGAAGATTGGGCCCATATGGGTTGTGAGTAAATTTGAAAACTTTTCCTTATTTTCTTAGGGGAGAATTTTTGGTATTATTTTTATATACTTTCCTAGTCCTAGTAGGATTTTATTTATTATTTTCATAATAGTAGATCCTAATCCCATGCTATTTGGGATAGCTTTTTCCTAGTCCTAGTTAGATTTGATAAAGGTAGATCCCAATCCCATGTTATTTGGGATAGGTTTTTTTCCCTATATATAGGGATGAATTTTGTTATTTTCAAGCAGACAACATTATTATTAATTGAGAGTTTCTCTTATTTACACCTTTGTGTGTGGCTACTTGGGATTTATCTTGCAACCTTATAAGAACAATTCTTTAGGAGGTAAGATTAATTCTTAACTTGATATCTTTGGTTTCTATTAAAGTTAATTAAAGAAGGTGATTAGTCTTATACTAATTGTTGTCTTTAATTTCTTCAAAATAGGGGTCTAGATCACCTTTGGATCTAAGTTCTTGAATTGACTCTATTGGTATCATAATTAGTCTTAATCCACTAATTTTGAATACTAAGATCAATTAGGGTTCTTAGTACTTCATCTCGAAATTAGGGATTTATTCTCAAATTTCATCTATCTTTAATTTCTTGTCTTTAATCTTAGGGGTTTTTGCTTCCGCATTATTTTTCTTGTTTATCAACATAATCCAATTCTTATCAAGTGGTATCAGAGTGGTTCTATCAAGGTTCCGTTCTTGATAATTCTTGGGAGTTTCCTAGTATTAAAAAAAAAGGTTGCTTTAGATCAAGAAATTTCAAATTTATTGTGTTCTTGTTTTCCAACATCAAGGAGGAAAAACCAAGAAGAGGAATTTTTTTTTCTTTTAATTGGTCTTTTTCTTGTCTCACCAAACCCAATCCGTCTGGGAGTTGGTAATTTTTTTTTTTAATCTCTACATCTTACTTCTAAAGGGATTGTTACTAGTAGGGTTAATATATAAATCCTAAAGGAATCAGCCAAAGGTTGTAATTTGAGTAGGAAAAGGCAAGAGGGGTGAGATAAAAAAAAGGGTCAAATTGAGAGTTTTTGTTTTCTTTAACTTTTGGAGATGTCTCAAACCGGAAAGGATACTGATGCTGGGACTCAAAACAATGACATAGCCGAGGCACTTAGAAGGATTTTCGCGCGACTTGACGCATTGGAGGTCACCCACAATCCTTCTAATTCGGTGAACATGGCTGATGTAATGAGAATGCCTCAAAACCCGATGCCTCAAGTTAGGAGACAAGCGGTTCGAGCTCCTCGGTTCCAACAAAATGATAATCCTTTGGGCGACAATGAGGATGAATTGGAGGAAGCTTATCAAAGGAGAAACGAAAGGAGAGCACCACGAGCTAGGGTTGAAGATGACAATCTTAATAGCATTAAGATGAAGATGCCTGCTTTCAAAGGAAAAAGAGATCCATACTTATATCTTGATTGGGAGAGAAAGGTGGAGGCTATCTTTGAGTGTCATAACTACTCTGAAGTTAAGAAAGTTAAACTTGCTGTAGTTGAGTTTTCAGACCATGCTGCTAGTTGGTGGAAGAAATTTAGCAGAGACAGATTAGACAATGGAGAGCTTCCTATTGCAACATGGGATGAGATGAGGAGGGTTATGAGGAAGCGCTTTGTGCCATCACACTTTCAAAGAGATCTGCAAAAACGCCTTTAAAATTTAAGGCAAGGCTTTATATCCGTGGATGATTATTTTAAGGCTATGGATATGGCTATGATCCAAGCAAATTGTAACGAGGATGAGGAGGCCACTATGGCTAGGTTTCTTAATGGGTTAAATGGAGAAATTGCCGATGTAGTAGAATTGCAACAATATGTTGATTTAGATGAGTTAGTAGAGTTGGTTGTAAAGGTAGAAAAACAAAATAAAAGGAAGCAACAAACTAGCTCATGGAAAAATCGGTCTACTACAACTCCAAGGAAGCCATGGACGATCTACGAGGATAAAACTATGCCTAAATCACAAGATGATAAGGGCAAAGGTAAATTGGAGGCCAAAGATGGAGGTAAAACTTTCAACTCAAAAATTTCTACTCCTTCTAGTGCTATACAATGTCACAAGTGTCAAGGGAGGGGACATAAGGCATTTGAGTGTCCAAATAGAAGAGTTATCATCATTAAAGATAATGGGGAATATGAAAGTGAAAAAAGTGAAGAAGAAGTAGAAGATGAAGAAGAAGAAAAGGGTGTTGGGAGTCAAGATGGAATAGATATGGTTGCTCATAATGAGGGAAATTTTTTGGGGGTAGTTAGGTGTCTTATGCACATTAATATGGGAGAGCTTGATGAGGCATAACGAGAAAATATTTTTCATACACGATGTGGGATAAAGGGTAGAATTTGCTCAATGATTATTGACAATGGTAGTTGTGCTAATGTGGTGAGTGCATATGCGGTGGAAAAATTAGGGATTCCATGCACAAAACGTAAGGGAAATTATAAGCTCCAATGGTTGAATGAATGTGGAGAGCTCAAGGTGAGCAAACAATGCATGATTGCCTTTTCTATTGGGGAGTATTCTGATGAAGTTCTCTGTCATGTTGTACCAATGCAAGCTTGTCATATTTTGTTGGGTCGACCCTGGCAATATGATAGATATGCCATCCATGATGGGAGGAGAAATAAGTACTCTCTTGAACATAAAGGGAAGAAGTATATTCTTGCACCCTTAACTCCTTCCCAAGTGTATGAAGACCAACAAAGATTGAAAGAAATAATGGAAAAACATGGGGAGGGATCAACAAAAGGGAGTGATAAAAAAGAAAGAATTGGTGAGAGGAAAGCATCTAAGGGTGACAAAATGGTGTGTCTTGCTAAAGCCAAAGAATGTTTACTTGCAAAAAAATGAGGGGATGCCTATAGTCTTACTTACTTGTAGGGAAGTTATGATCAACACTAATGATTTAACTCCTTCTTTGCCTAGTGTTGTTTCAAGACTTTTGCAGGATTTTATTGATATCTTTCCTGAGGATATCCCTAAAGGCTTACCTCCTTTGAGGGGAATAGAATATCAAATTGACTTTGTGCCAGGATCTCAACTTCTGAATAGGCCCGCTTATAGAAGCAATCCCGATGAAACAAGGGAGCTACAAAGACAAGTGGAAGAGTTGCTTGAAAAGGGGTTTGTGAGAGAAAGTATAAGTCTATGCTCTGTTTCTGTACTTTTGATACCAAAAAAGGACGACACTTGGATGATGTGTGTGGATTGTCGCGTTATCAATAAAATAACGGTAAATGATATGCTTGACCAATTGCATGGCTCTAAGATATTTTCTAAAATTGATTTAAAAAGTGGATACCACTAAATTCGAATGAATCCGGGAGATGAATGGAAAACTGCTTTCAAAACTAAGTATGGTTTGTAGAGTGGTTAGTGATGCCGTTTGACTTAACTAATGCACCTAGTACTTTCATGAGGTTAATGAATCATATCTTCAAGGATTTTCATGGCAAATTTGTGGTGGTCTATTTTGATGATATTTTGATCTTTTCGACCTCTCTTGAAGAACATTTGGAACACTTGAGGCTAGTTTTTCAAGTGCTAAGAGAGCAATAATTGTATGCTAATCTCACGAAATGCACGTTTTGTGTTGATAAGGTAATCTTTCTTGGTTTCGTTGTTAGCTCGAATGGTGTTGAAGATAAAATTAAAGCAATAAAAGAATGGCCTACACCTAAGAGTGTGACAGAGGTTAGGAGTTTTCATGGGCTTGCTAGCTTCTACAAGAGATTTGTGAAGGACTTTAGTACAATTGCTTCGCCCTTAACTGAAGTCCTTAAAAAGGATAAGAGTTTTATTTGGGGAGAAGAACAAGAGCATGCCTTTAATGTCTTGAAAGATAAGTTGTGTTCTGCTCCTTTGTTGCAATTACCTGATTTTACCAAATCTTTTGAAATTGAATGTGATGTTAGTGGAAAAGGCATAGGGGCCGTTCTAATGCAAGATTCTAAGCCTATTGCATATTTCAGTGAGAAATTGAGTGGAGCTACATTGAATTATTCTACGTATGATTGGGAGTTGTACGCCTTGGTTAGAGCTTTGGCTACTTGGCAACATTACTTATGGCCACGGGAGTTTTTGATAAAGACTAACCACGAATCATTGAGATACTTGAAAAGCCAAGCTAAATTGAGTAAGCGACATGCCAAGTGGGTGGAGTTCATTGAGATGTTTCCTTATATGATTTCATACAAACAAGGTAAGGACAACGTGGTGGCTGATGCATTATCTAGAAGGTACGTTCTTGTTTCTACTCTTGCTTCTAAGCTAATGGGATTTGACCACATTAAAGGTCTGTATGTTGATGATACAGACTTTAAAGTTGCTTATGCTGCATGTTTGAAGGGACCCTTTGAGAAATTCACCCTGCGTGATGGGTTTCTTTTCAAGGAAAATAAATTGTGTGTGCCAATATGCTCATTGCGTGAAGTTTTTGTAAGAGACACATTGCGGGGGTCTTATGGGACACTTTGGAGTGCTAAAGACCTTAGATATACTTGCTGAAAATTTCTTTTGGATTGGCATGCGCAAGGATGTAGAAAAATTTTGTGCACAATGTTTAGAATGTAAACATGCCAAGTCTAGGGTATTACCACATGGGTTGTATACACCTTTACCTGTCCCAATTTCACCTTGGATAGATATCTCTTATGGATTTTGTTTTAGGTTTTACCAAAAACAAAGTATGGTAAAGATAGCATTTTTGTTGTGGTGGATAGATTCTCTAAGATGACTCGTTTCATTCCATGCTTGAAAACTAATGATGCTTCTCATGTGGCTGATCTGTTTATTAAAGAAGTTGTGAAATTACATGGCATTCCAAGGACTATTATTAGTAATAGAGATGCTAAGTTCTTGAGCCATTTTTGGCGTGTTCTTTGGGGTAGGTTGGGAACCAAATTGTTGTTTTATACTTTTTGTCACCCACAAACTGATGGGCAAACTGAGGTGGTCAATAGAACACTAGGTAACATGTTGAGGGCTGTTTTGAAAGGTAAATTAACTTCTTGGGAGGATCACTTGCCATTGGTGGAATTTGCTTATAATAGAACTATTCATTTTTCTACTGGGTCTTCTCCTTTTGAAGTTGTTTATGGTTTTAATCCCCTTACTCCCCTTGATTTAGGGCTATTGCCTAATAATGATATTGTTAGTCTTGATGGGAAGAATAAATCTGAGATGATGAGAAAGATACATGAGCAAACTAGATTGGCCATTGAAAAGAGGAATGAACAAGTTGCTTTAAGAAGAAACAAAGGGCGAAAACAAGTCATATTTGAGCCTGGGGATTTAGTCTGGATTCACATGCGCAAAGAAAGGTTTCCTTCCAAACGAAAGTCGAAATTGCATCCTAAAGGTGATGGACCCTTCAAAGTGCTCGAACGAATTGGAGCCAATGCTTATAAGCTGGATCTACCGGGTAACTATCAAGTAAGTGCTACTTTCAATGTTGCAGACCTATCTTTGTTTGATGGAGGATCAAATTCGAGGACGAATTCTTTTCAAGAAGAGGGGATGATAGCTCTATGGGCAATGCTGATGCTATTGAAGCCCTAAGAAGACCTTCGTCAAAGCCTCAAGCTCATATTATTGGGCTTCAATGTGAAATCAAGAAGATGCTTATGATGGAAGCAGAGCCCAAGAACGAGTCCAAGAATTATGGAGAAGAATGGGCAAAGTGCTACACATATTTTATGATTCAAGTCCAAGTCCAAAAAGAAGAAGATTGGGCTCATATGGGTTGTGAGTAAATTTGATAACTTTTCCTTATTTTCTTAGGGGAGAATTTTTGGTATTATTTTTATATACTTTCCTAGTCCTAGTAGGATTTTATTTATTATTTCCATAATAGTAGATCCTAATCTCATGCTATTTGGGATAACTTTTTCCTAGTCCTAGTTAGATTTGATAAAAGTAGATCCCAATCCCATGTTATTTGGGATAAGTTTTTTTCCCTATATATAGGGATGAATTTTGTTATTTTCAAGCAGACAAATTTATTATTAATTGAGAGTTTCTCTTATTTACACCTTTGTGTGTGGCTACTTGGGATTTATCTTGCAACCTTATAAGAACGATTATTTAGGAGTTAAGATTAATTCTTAACTTGATATCTTTGGTTTCTATTAAAGTTAATTAAAGAAGGTGATTAGTCTTATACTAATTGTTGTCTTTAATTTCTTCAAAATAGGGGTCTAGATCACCTTTGGATCTAAGTTCTTGAATTGACTCTATTGGTATCATAATTAGTCTTAATCCACTAATTTTGAATACTAAGATCAATTAGGGTTCTTAGCACTTCATCTCGAAATTGGGGATTTATTCTCAAATTTCATCTATCTTTAATTTCTTGTCTTTAATCTTAGGGTTTTTTGCTTCCGCATTATTTTTCTTGTTTATCAACATAACCCGATTCTTATCAATATGTCCTGCTTGATTGCTCAAGGTCTAATTACTTAGGTAAGGGTTATTCACTTTCTACTTATTGTTATTATTCTTTAAAATGCCTTTTGATTTTCTGGTCGGGCCGTCAGGGATATGTCAGAGATTTCAAATGGGAGGATACTGTGTTTAACTGTACTGCTTATGTTGAACTGTAGGACACACGAGAAATATCCAATCTTGTTACTCTTCTGTGTGAGGAGTTCCGAGATATTCCCCGCTTAAGATGAACAATTACATGTGATATGTCTTATTAAAACCCTGATTATTATTCAATCCAACCTTTTACCTCTGATCCCATATGATGAAAGATAAGCAATGCCTGACATGCTTGATACGAGTGCTGTCTACAATTGTCAGACACTTCGCAATAATGCTGAAGCTGACATCTATGAAAAACATTCTTGGAGTGGGGATTTGGGTTGTTATGTAGTGGTTGATGTATGACTTCGTGATTTGCTAAAGAAAAATTTGATGTATTGAGTTTTTCCATGGTGATCTTCTTGAGCAATTCTGCTGGATGAATGCAGTGAACTCAAAATTTAAAATCTTCATGCTAGTTGACAACTATGTAGCTAGCATATAAAGAGACTACACCAATGATATATACCCATGAGCTGTTGGTTATATTGCATGGGGCCTTAGCTTTGCCACTTGTGCTAGGGCATCCTTAGTGTGTTATTTTTAAAATTTAGCTTCGATTTCTTGTTTTTATTGTAACTTCTATAATTTCTTGTGAACAAGCACAGTGTGTTGCGATTTGTTTACTTCACTGTTGGAAAGTAAAGGCTTTTTCATAAGGAATTTGATGGCATTTTCAAGAATTTAACTTCATAACATTATAACTGTGATGTATAGCCTCTTTACTTGTCCTCTTCTTCCTCACCATGATTATGTATAGTGCTTGTATTTGTTTTCTTAACATGCGTACCCATATCTATCTACTTCCACTTATTGGTCATTTTAAATCTTGTGTACAGACAGCTACAACTACTGCAGAGGCTGAATTACCGATTATCCATCCCATTCGGTTGGGTTTGGCTTTAAATTTCTCTGTTTTCTACTATGAGATAATGAACTCCCCTGAAAGGTTTGTGTGGTTTTGAGTTTGTTGAAGTCTGTCCACGACATGTTCATCTCAGTTGATTATTATCTGTTTCCTTCAGGGCATGCCATTTGGCTAAGCAGGTTTTTGATGAAGCAATATCAGAGCTGGATTCTCTCAATGAAGACAACTACAAAGATGGCACCTTGATTCTGCAGCTTCTTAGGGACAATCTCACCTTGTGGACTGCTGACATTCCGGAGGATGCAGGTATGTGCAACTTTCGACATGCTAGGGTCAACTTGAGTGGTCATGGGTGCTAAATTTGCCTATTAAGTTATTACAGATGATAGATATCTTCGGAAAGTATTAGTTCATTTCTGCAACCGCTAAGATAGTAGTTAATGTGGAATGCACTGTAGTGTTGGCCCATTGTTTTCAGGAAGTTTTAGACATTCCTCCTTGTTTGATGGAGGAAGGATTGAATCCGGCTAGGAGATATTAATAGTTGACCGATTTCCTTGTTCGTACAGTGGTTTATTAGACATTGCATGTTTACTAGATCTACGCAAATCTGCCATACTCTTTTCTCCCAACTTCCTGATTTAGGGTGATGCTGAGATTATTGCACTAGTAGGTAGAGGTTTTTGACCTCCTTGAATTAATTGGTTGTATTCTTTAGGGATCAGAATAATTCCGATAGCTGCTCCTACTTGTATTCTGCACCTTGAGATTAGAAAATTGACATTTCTAGTTTCACATGCACTTCATCTGAATGCTCATTTCCAGTTAGCATGACATTCAATTGAAGTTTGATTAATACATTCATGTAGTGGTTCATTAATGCATTTCCAGAACTTGCTCTAAATATGTATTAATGAAGTTTCCTGAATCATTCACTTGAAGTGCGTGCAAAAAGTGAAAATTTTAAAACTTAACGAGGGACGTGTAGACATTTGTGTGGCTATATATTCAAAGCAGTTGACAAGGCTAAAACAAAGATCCCTCCATAACACTACAATAATACAGCTATATATATTGTTCGTTGTTACTATTAAGAGAAAACTTAACTTTCTTTATTTACTCATTATTCCTGCTAAAATCTCTTTTTTCCTGTCTGAATAGAAGAGGCTCTAAAGGGTGATGCTGCAAACAAAGTGGCTGGAGGCGAGGATGCAGAGGTGCGTTCTACATATCTTTGTCTCTGTTTTGGTGTTAATGAACTTTCCCTACTCAATTCTAAACGACGTTTTATTGGTGTGATCTTGCAGTGATGAGCCTAACGAGGAGAGCCTAACCATATGGAGGACGATGAAGCATCTGAGGGATTGTTTTTTAAAGTGCTAATAGATAATTGTGGCTTGTAAGGCACCAATAAAAGAAAATAGTTACTTGTTTATTGGGTGCGTCTTTCTGGAGACTTTTTTCACATTAGTTGGATGAAATTCATATCGTTTGATTTGCATCCCCCATTGTCACTTCCGTTGCCTATAGCTAGTTTTTCACTCTATAAATGATTGATTACTCTCACAGTTTTTCTAAGGGACTCGTAAACAAAAAATGTGACAAGTGGTCCAGAGGGAGTATTAACAACAAATTAAAATCATTATTAATTGATTGTGTTCACACTCTTCACTTTCAATCAGAGAGAATACTAGTAAAAATCTAAACGTTACTGTGAAAAACCAAGGAAAAGATTCAGTTCAGGCTCGAGATTTGAGACCAAAATATTTTTGCTCATAGATTGTACCAAGATTTCCACTTTTCTAGCCATCACTAATATTCCCCAAGACTCTACTGATATTGAACCTTTGGTTTCTTCAATGGTGGCGCCGTATTTGGGACTGAAGAAGCTGAAGCATTAGTCTTCACGAGCCGTTGATTCCATTATAGAAACAAATGGTTTGTAGAGAGGTGACACAACACTTACCAATTTCTCTAACGTTAGTTTCTGTGTTTTCTTCATGATTCTCTATCTACTTTCCACCATTTCCATTTCTCTCTCTCTCCCCCCTACTGATTTCGCGCGTGTCTGTTTGTGTAGTGTGAATTTTGAAGTTTTGAGCAAATTCGAGATATTTACATTGACTGGGAATGATAACACGTTAAATGCATTTTGATATCCAATTTCCCACGCCACATAAATTGGACCACATTTATCAAATTCAAAGTGTATATGGCCTCAGAAACATTCTGATGTGATAATTTTTTCTAGGGGTATTGAATAGTTTAAGTAGCTCGTAATTAAAGTTAGAACTACTACAATACGCATAATTAGAAGCCTTTTCTTAATTTGCTTTTGAACTCGATAAAACTACTAAGAATCAATTGGCAAGAGGGATATTTACGAACTACACTATGTACGTTATATTACTTCGGGATATACAATTCACATGTTGGATTTACTTTAGTAGCATCTATAGCCCCTTAAATTAGTCAGTGAATTTCATTGACATACTCGAATTGCAACATGTTTCAATTGAATACATGAACATATGATAAAGCATTCTTATTAGACACTTTCGAGTCAAAATTATAACAAAGCTTTTGTGCGAATTTTCAAGAGTATATTATGTAGATAAATTAATCACTTAAAATACATCAACTCCTTTAATTATACTCATTAACTTTAATAAGTTGTAAAACCTCATGCATATTTCAGTTGGTGTTAATGTGTGTAATTAAAGAGGAAATATTTCATCTGATTAGCTTATCTACGTAATGGCTTCTTGTAAACACGTGAAAAAGTTATTTAATAATAGAGGCAAAATGGTTCAATGGACCTTGTACTATGTCAGTTTTGTAAGTTGGACACTTCTACTTACATGTTTGTCATCTGGACCCCTGAATCCACTAAAAAGCAACATTTTAAACACTTTTTTGGAGAGTGTAACACATTCTCCCACGTCAGCTGCCACGTGTGCCACGTCATCTGCCACGTCATTTTCAAGCATTTCATTAAATTTCAAGTCATTTTTAAAATGTTACATAACAAATTAAATATTAAAATTAATTTAATTAAATAAGAAAAATTTATAGATTGTAGAAAAATTGAATAATCATGTTTTTATTTTTGCTCACAAATTAAACATCAAATTCATTTCAAATAATTAAAATTCTTCTCCAACTAATTTAAATTTTTAACTATAAATTCATATATACAAACATAATGAATTTTCGATTTTTAAATTTGAACATCTTTAACAAATTCACAAAAACTTTAAGTTTTTTCAAGTTTATTCATTAAATTCACTAATTGTTCAATATCCACTATCACTCACTTTCAATTCAAATTTAAATTTTAATCCCAAAAAAATATAAAAAAATTTGAATTGAGAGGAAAAATTAAAAAAATAAAATAAAATTTGAATTGGGGGGGGAGGGGGCTAGAAATAGGGTGGGGGTGTTGGGAATGGGGCTGGGGCTGGGGCGGGGTGGGGGTATTGGGAAGGGGCTGGGGTAGGGGAGGGTGTTGGGAATGGGCTGGGTGGGGTGGAGGTGATGGTAATGGGGATGGGGTGGGGTGAGGGTGTTGCGATGGGGTTGGGTGAGGGTGGGAGGTGCTGGGAATGGGGCTAATATGGGGTAGGGGTGTTGGGAAGAGGCTGGGTGGAGTGGGGGTGCTGGGAATGGGGCTGGGGTGAGGTGGGGTGCTGAGAACGGGGTTGGGGTTGGGTGAGGGTGTTGGGACGGGGCTGAGGGTAAGGTAGGGGTATTGGGATGGGGGTGGGGTGGGGTGAGGGGTAGGGGAGAGGAGGCTGGGGTCGATGGAGAAGGGGGTGGGGTGGGGGATGGTTAGACGGGGGGTTGGGGAAGGGGATTTTTTTTTTTGCTAACTTTATTATTTTTTAAAAATATTTTTAAATTGAAAAACTAAAAAAAAGTTTTAATCTTTTTTTATTATTATTTTTAATTTTTTTAATATAAAATTAATAAAAAATTGACCCCCGCTTGCACCCAGGCGAGTGTAATCACTCTCCTTGTCCTAGTCAGCATTTTAATGCCACATAGACAAAGTCAAAGGTCAAAGGGTTTAAAATTTAGATTTTTAGTGGGTTCAGGGGTCCAGTTAACAAACATGTAAGTAGAAGTGTCCAACTTACAAAATCGATCTAGTACAAGGGTCCGCTGAGCCATTTTGCCAATAATAGAGGTGAAAGTGTCTAATAAAAAATACTTTATCATCTATTTAAATGCTCATTTCAAACATGTCATCAACCAAGTATCTAAATAAAATTTACTAAATTCGTTTGGCCATGAAAATTACTTTTTCTCGGAGTTGGAGTTGGAGTTGAAGATGAAATTGAAGTTTGAGTTGTGTTTGGCCATGAATATAAACTAAAGTTGTTTTTGAAATTTTGTGAGAGAAGTATGAGTGCAAAAAGTGAAAACAAGTAAAACTTATTTTCACTTTTCCTAATAATTTTCTGGAATTGGAGTTGGAAAATTCATGGCCAAACGCAGCGTGTGTTTACTTTTTTCATGCATGTGAGAGGTTTAAAGCTCTTCTTCGGGACTGTCCACATCATCAACAGTGTACTAGCTCACACTTTTGTTAAGGCACTTGATCATAATACAAAAATTTTGCTAGATTCAGCTGTAGGTGGTCGAACGTTAGAATTAACGTATAGTGAGCTATACACCTTGTTGAACCAAATTGCACAAGGGAATCCTGAGTGGCATTCTGACTCAAGAAGTGCTACAAAGAAGATTGTAGGTGTGTTGAAGGTTGACCAGTTTACTACTATATCTGCTTAGATTGTTGTGCTACAAAATTAGTTGACTACTCAGTTCAGCAATATAAAATTCAAGGTTACGCAACCTGCAACAACAATTAATACAATTCAGCAGACAAGCACTTGGTGCATGGTTTGTGGAAATAGTGGTCATTCTGCAGATATGTGTGCTGCCAGTCCTGAATCGGTGATGTTTGTGGATAATGTTCAAAGGATGAATTATGGGAACGTCTACAATCTAAAGTGGCAGTCTCAGCCACCGAATCCATCATGGAACGCCCAACAACAACAGTTTCAGCAACCACAGAAACAAGAAAATCAGGCCACTAGCAATATGGAAGAGATGCTGAAACAAATTTTAGTTGCTCAAGCACAATTAACAGCAGATATAAAGAGACAGCAAGCTTATATAAAGAGCCAATAGATGGCTACAAGGAACTTGGTTGTAGATAAGGCAGATAGCAACAACGTAAAACACCAGGCCTCACGGTAGTTTGCCAAGTGATACTGAAAATCCTAAATAAGTTATAGAAATAGCTTTGAGGAATGGTAAATAGCTTAATGAAGAACCTCCAAAGAAAACAAAGGAGGTAGATGCGGAGTAGGCTCCTAAATTGGTAAATGACAAAGTTGCTGAAAATTCGAGGAAGTCTGAGTACTCGAAAACAAAAGTTGCTGAACAGGTGAAGGACAAACCATCACTACCTTTCCCAAAGAGGCTTAGAAAAGCAAAGGAGGATGTATGCTTCAAAAAGTTCTTTGACATGTTTAGAGAGCTTTACATTAATCTTTCTCTTTTAGATGTTTTACAGGGAATGCCCAAGTACACTAAGTACTTGAAGGATGTGGTCACCAACAAAGTTAATCTACAAGATGTTGAAACAGTAGCATTCATTGAGGAGTGTAGTTCTGTGGTCACGTAGAAGATGCCTAAAAAGCTCAAAGACCCTGGGAGTTTCACTCTCCCGATTCAAATTAGCAGTAGTGAGGTGGTCTACGCACTTAGTGATTTGGGGGCAAGTATCAACTTAATTCCTCTCTCTTTGTTCAACACTCTGGGCTTAGGAAAGCCGAAACCAAGCACAGTTGTACTCCAATTGGCAGATCGGACCCTAGCCTATCCTAAAGGTTTCATAGAGGATATTCTAATCAAGGTTGGTAAGTTTATTATTCATGTTAATTTTATTGTTTTAGATTTTAAGGCAGATTAAAGAGTGTCAGTCATCTTGGGACGTCTATTTTTGGTGACGAGAGAAGCGCAGATAAATGTGAGAGAGGGCACACTCACAATGAGTCTAGATGATGAAGAGGTGGTATTCAAAGTGTACAAACCACTTAAAACACTATCCCACTACAAAGATTTATGCATGATTACTGTGATTGAAAGGGATAAGTGTGGGATGGTGGAGTGTAGTCCACAAGAAACCTCTTCGGACTTCCTCACTGAGCAACCCAAGACACAACCACCTCAGCTCAAAATGATGTACATTGATGAGCCTGAAAAGAATATTATTGAGAAAGTTGTTGACCTTGAGAGTTCACACTCAAGAGGTCAGAAACGAATTAGAAGATAGCCTCTAAGTAGGAGGAAGAGGTTGAAGGAAAACGGATGAGTTATAGATTGGGTCGTATCACGACGGGAGGCAACCCAAATTAAGGTAGGTTTTATTTTTAGTATTTTTAGTTTTTACTTCACTAGTTTTATTTTTATCGAGTCACAGGTTGATGGAAAGTCTGAGTATCGAAAAACCTGAGCTAAGAAGCATGGCGAAGCTGAGTGTGGGGTCCCCCGAACCCACTTGATGTATAAAGATGTTACTAGCTAGGCCTAGAGGCCTTAAGGAGTATTTCTATCTCTACTTTTAAAGTATACTTCAAGGATAAAGTAGATTTTTAAGTGTGGGGTGGGGAAATTTCTATTTTTAGGAGTAATTTTTAATTTTTTTGTGTTAGAAATAAGTGGGATGTTCTTGTTGGCCTTATATTTGATTGCATGATGCAAGTGTTTTGGTTGTAAGGAGTATGTTGATTGTGTGAATTACTACTTTTGAGACTCCTAGGCTCATAATTATGACTTTTGTACTTGTTGGCTTAATGTTGAATTCATGTTGTGTTTGGTTAAGAGTCTATGATGATCCTACTTGAGTTGAGCATGTGCCATATGCATGTGAGGTGTTTGTATATTCCTTGTTGTATGTGATGTCTACAACTTGCATGGTATGTGTGCAAAGCAAAATAAAGAGTGTGGATTTAGGAGATGATATAGGCATTTCTTTAATAACCATGATTATACCCTTTTTTGACCTACCTTTTTGCATAATCCCAATTAACCCCATTGAGCCTTTAGTCTATTCTTTTGCAACCTCATATGTAGCCTAATTCCCTTCTTTGATTGACCTTAATTTGATCCAAAGCTCCTAAGTGCTTTAGTGTAAAATTAATTAAGTTAAGGAGTTGGAAATTCAAGTAGGAGAAAGGTTAAATTGAAGCCCCAAAGTGATAGTTATTGGTGTGTACAATTGTTATGTGTTATGGTTGGGAGTTGTGTAATGTAAAGGATTTTTTTTTCAAATTGAATAAGTTGTGAATAGACAATAATCCCACCATAGTGTATGTGAATGAGCTTAACGAGATGGGGCAAAACAAAAGATAAGGTAAACAAAAGTGGTGTGAAGTGGTTGTTAAAGGTGAGTTGATTGTATAATATGATTTATTAAAGCTCTTAGGGAAGATAGTCATTATTCTTGGCCAAAATAGTTTCTACCCATCCCTTAGCCTACATTACAACCCTTAAAAACCTATTTGATCCTAAGCTTTAACATTCTGATATTAGTTGAGTACTACACTAAGGGAAAGCCTATGGTTCATCTTGTATAACTTATGAATTCTTTGTGAGAGTGAGCGTAATTTGATTCTTGTACCTATTCTATTATAAATTGCATTTATGTGAGTGATTATGAGTAACTCTCTTGTGGTGAGGGCACATGTTTAATGATAGTTGGGTGATTTGTATGATGTCTTTGATTGGGAAATATGCATAGTTTGCCAACTAGGTGAGTTAATTCTTGAGGCTAGGATGTTTTGAAGTAGTATTCTTGAACTGTCAATTGTGTACATAAATGCTTATTGTATAAACTTGCATTCTGTGAACCATTGTAATACTAGCTTGAGTGTCTTTCTTGTAGTAGAATTATAGAGTCACCTAAGCTTATGATGCTTAGAGTAAAAAGTTGTTCGAGGACGAACAAGGCTTTAAGTGTGGGGTGATGATCTGAGGTGGATTTATGCACCTGAGTGTTGTTATCCTAGCTTGTTTAGCCCTTTTTTGAGGACTTCTTGTGTGCTTAATGAGTAAATAGTGATCTAAATAATCATATAAGTGTTTAAGTATGCGATTAAAATGTTTAAAGGTGTTTTCAAACAAGTTTGGATTCAAATTGATCATTTAGAGTCTAGACGAGAAAACTAGTGTTACTAGCTTGAGCTAGGTGTCGTTCTAGTTGATCTCGATGGATTCTAATGTGTTGAATGAGTTCCTAATGGTTTGATTGTTTAAATATGTGTGGAAAAACTTGTTTATAGTATTCAAAGTTCATTTGAAATAAGCCAAGAGTTAACAATAAATTAAAGATTAAAGAGGGCGAAACTAGTTCTTAGCTTAAGTTTCTAGTGCGTTGTTCTTGATGATGTGTTGTGTTGATCTCTAATCCTTGGTGTTTGATCATGTAGGATTCTTGGTGATTTAATTTTGAGGATATATGGATCATATACAAGATGGAAATTAAAGAGAAACAACACCACAAGGCTTGGGATGGAAGACAAGTGCAAGACAAAGAGTTATACGTCAAAAAAAGCAATTTCCACTGAGGGTATGGGAATAACCCCGCACCGCACTCCTCTATCCCTGGGAATAAGCAAGGTCGCACTCCACTCTCTCCCTTGAAGCAATCCACGCGATGCAAACCTCTCTTTCACGGGCAAAGCAATGCGGCGCACACCTTGTCCCGTACACGACAAAAATCCCTCCACTATAAATAGGGCACTTGTACACTTTGTTAGACACCTTGGACGTCTTGGAGCTTTGGATAGGGGATGCTAAACACTTCTTTTAGGGTTTATATCTATTTACTTTATCTCTTTAATGGATTATGTCATGTATTCAATTACTTTGATTACAGTTATATCTATTAGCGGCCAAACGCCCCCCGGGGTTAAGGCCAAGAACATATTTACTTATGCTTTGAATTGAGTTTGTTTGGATTGCTTATCATATTTGGTTGTTTATTTATCCTTGTTATTACTATTCGAAGAATTCACAACCCTTAGAATACATATATTGTCGTCTTGTGAGCTCCGGGAGGGAGAACGAGTGGATAAAACGTAGGGGTAAATAGAATAACGTTCTTATTCCTTTATAAAATAAGTAATTTGAATTAGCGTCGAGGATAGGGATATACCTAGAAGCCTTGCTTGGTTCACATGTAGTATGACATCTTAATGCATCTAAATGGATTATTACATCCCCGGTCAATAACGTAGTTATAATGTCCAGCTAGGTAAAAGGTTGGAGGTCGGGAGACCATGATCATACGATAAACCCTATGAATCAACAACCAAGATAAGTAATCTAACAAATAAAGTTCAATAGCGTTGTATGATTGTTCGTAGTTCTTTAACCCCTAGTTTTCATCCATTGATTGTTCAAAGTCTTTACTTATCCGCATTGTTTTAGTTTACTTTTAGTTACAAACTTTCAAAACTCTTTTGGTTACGTTGGACTAGTAAATCTCAATTGTGAACTATAATTTAATAGTTTTTAACACAAGTCTTTGATATTCGACTCTTTATAAGGCCACTGTATTACTTGGTGAGGCCACATACACTTGCGTGTGCACTTGGGCACAATCATTACCTCTAGATAACTGTCGCTCAAAAAAATATTATTTTTTCTATAAAACATAATTTAGTGAAAGTATTGTTATTTATCATAATTATAATCTTAAGTTTGCCTTCTTCTAATTTTTCCTCCCCAAAATATGTCTCAAGAAAATAACTTCACAATTAACACTCACATGTTGCTCCTCCTCCTCCTCCTCGCGGTCAACATGGTGTGTTGATGTTTTCATGGTGGTTGGATGCTGATTTTGTTGCATTTCTGTATTATAATGTGTAATATTATATAATAAATATATATGAAATGTATTACAAATATATATGACATAATACATAAATGTGTCTTTTAATTTGGCTCGAGCAATTGACATATATGGCCCCCAACTTTGGTTGTACACAGGTAGGCACTTAAACTTATATAAAGTTGAATAAGTAGATAGGCACACCCCCTATGTGGTATCCTACATGTGCACTAGTGCCAGTTGATTTGTATTATGTCACATGGACATGTGTATCTACTTGTTCAACATTACGAACATTTAAAGGCTAATGATTTCTACTTTACTAAGCCAGTTAAATAAGTTACACACCTAAAGTTGGAGGAAATAGATGCCACACTGTCTTCATGATTCCAACGCTTAAAGCTAGTCCTTTCTCAATTGGAGCCAACAACCCCACATCATCTTCTGCTTATCCTCCCATGCATCAAGCTACTAACTTTATAGTTTGGAACACTAGGGGTGTAAATAATGAAAATTTCGCCCGCAACTTTAGGGAACTTATCAACACTCATAATTTATGCCTCGTTGATCTTCTTGAAACAAAGCTTAATAATCATTTGGGTCTTGTGCAAACTTTTGGTTTTGACGATTACTGGGAGATCCCAGCGCAAGGTAGGTCGGATGGAGTCGTGCTTCTCTGGAATACTAATTATGTTAATGTTACCTGCAAACAACAAACTACTCGAGAGCACCATGCCATGATTGAGGTACGCCCCGATGATACTCCTTGGGTTACTTACTATTATTTATGCTAGCACAATTTTTAATACTCGTAGGTCCCTTTGGAATAATCTTATTAACATTTCGCACATGACTCACCGTCCTTGGTTTATTGCTGGTGATTTTAATGAAGTCTTGACTCGTACTGATAAATGGGGTGGGAGAGGTATTAATGATCATAGAAGTTCTGAATTTTGGTCTTGTATCAATACCTGTAATTTAACCTTGACTTCAAAGGCCCTAAATATACCTGGTCCAACCATAGAAAAAATAAGAAAGGACTAATCTTTAAACGACTGGATTTTATCCACCTTCCGAAAACCCACTCCGATCATAATCTCCTCCTTATTAGATTAAATAATACTTATGTTTCTACTTCTACTAAAGCCTTTCGGCTTGAAAAATATTAGATGGATCACCCTAATTTTCCTAACATTGTTCAAGCTAGTTGGGATAATAGAAGTCTTCTTGACTCTATCCCTATTTTTAAACATAATGTTCTTGAATGGAATATAATTATGTTCGGTAATATTTTTAAACAAAAACATATCCTTTTAATCCGTCTTAATGGTATTCAAACTTCCCCGGCTTACCTTACCAGTGAATTTCTTCAAACCCTTGAAAAAACCTACAAATAGAATATAATGATCTTCTAAAAACTGAAGACGATCATTGGCATATGCGATCGCTTACCCACGGGGACGCCAATACGAAATTCTTCCATACTTCAGTCCTCAATAGGCGAAGAAGCAATAAAATCTCCTACTTTAAAGACTCTCAGGATAATTGGATTGTGGATCCTAATCAGATTACTAAACACACCTACGACGACTTTGTCAAGTGCTTCACAACTTGCTACTCTTACTCTAACTGGAATAATATTCTTTCTTCGCTTACTAGTTTCCATAAGTTTGATCTCACTAACCTTGATAACCCCCTTATGGACTATGAAATTACCCAAGCCATCTTCTCCTTCGAACCGTTTAAGGCTCCGGGCCCTGATGGTCTACACCCCCACTTATTCCAATCTTAGTGGCACATCGTTGGACCTTCTATTACGAATCTGTGCCTCTAAATCTTTGAAAGTCAAACTCTCTCTTCTTCTATTAATGATACTCTTTTATGCCTTATTCCCAAGTTTCCAAACGCCAATCAATCAACTTATAAAATCATTACAAAAATTATTGCTAACGTCTAAAACAATATCTTCCAAACTTAATCGGACCTTACCAAACTAGCTTCCTTAAAGGTAGACGAGCTGCAGACAATGCGATTATTGTTCAGGAGCTTATGGCCTACCTTCGAAGTTAAAAAAATAAAAACGGCAGTCTCCTGCTCAAACTCGATCTTGAGAAAGATTTTGACTGTCTGGAATGGTCCTTCGTCTATCGTACGCTCCTGTACTTTAAATTTCCTCCCAAAATTACTACTTTGATCATGAATTGTAATTCTACGAGTAGTATTGCAGTACTAGTCCATGGTTCCCAAACCAACTATTTCTCCCCTTCCCGAGGCATACACCAAGGGGACACCATGTCTCCATATATTTTTATCCTATGTATGGAACTTTTATCCACATATATAACCCATCAAGTGGATATCCTTCAATGGGACCCTATCACTCTCAGCCCCAATGGACCCTCCTTTTCTTATCTATTTTTCGCGGATGATTTAACTCTTATTACTAGAGCTACTCCTAAATCCATCCACACGGCCTACAACTGCATAACATACTTCTGCTCTTTGTCGGGCCAAAGCATCAACACAGTCAAATCTAAAGCCATTTTCTCTACTGTTTGTGGCACCTCGACTCAAAACCTTGTAAAAAAGCCTATTTAACATCAACCCTTCCATATCCTTGAAAATACATGGGCTTTCCCATCCTAAACCAAAAGCCTAAATGCAAGGACTTCCAGTTCCTACTAGACAACATGTGGAAAAAACTTTCTACGTGGAAAACAAATTTTCTGTCGCAAGTTGGTAGACTTGTCCTTGCTAAATCCACTTTAAACGCCATTCCAGCATATACCATGCAATATTTTAAGCTTCCAAAAAAAATCTGTAACTCCATCGATCAAATCCAACGAGATTTTATTTGGGGATCCACCCTTCATAAAGAGAAACTCCATTATGTAGCATGGGACAAACTCACCTCTCCAAAAGAAAATGGGGGGCTTGGTCTTCATAGTTGTGAAAAGAAAAACATAGCTATCCTCACCAGCCTCTCTTGGAGGTTTTTCAATAATCCCTCCTCCCTTTGCGTTTGTATCCTCATCTCTAAGTATAACAACAGTTATAAGACGTCCTCCCACTCCTTTATCTAGAAAAATATTCTTTTGGGAGGAGCCATTTGTAACAAGGACACCGGTTGGGCTCTGACAACAGGAGATTCTATCAATATTTGGAACTATCATTGGATTCCCGATACCCCCCCTCCCCCTTAGCCATATCCTCTATGGCCCTCTTCACGAAGACGAGGATGAACTCCGCTTATCTGATCTTTGGGATGGGCACTGTTGGAATTGGAGTAAACTCACCTTCTCTCTCCCTCCCGACCTTACACTTAAAGCAACCCATATCTGTCCAAATAGCTCCATTAGCAGTCGGGACACTCCTTACTGGGCTTACAATTCTAATGGTCCATTCACTACGAAATCAGTGTATAATTCCCTTATTACTCCCACTACTTCCACGTATGAATTTTCTTGGATCTGGAAGCTTCATACTTTGAATAAAATTAAGCTTTTTCTATGGTTCTGCTCAACTGGGAAATTCCCCACTCAGACTTATCTGCATTACATAGGCTTAGCACAATCTCCCCTCCGCGCCATCTGCAAATTAGCTCCGAAGACGGCTGATCATATCTTTATTAATTGTTATATTGCCAAGAAATTTTGGCTAGATATGAGTATCAATATTTCCCTCATCAATACGCCCCACAATCACTGGGTGATAAATTTGAAATCTCTCAACCCGCCGTTCCATGAGGATTCCCCCGCCTGGCTAAACATCTTCCCTTTCGCTATTTGGCACCTTTGGCTAAATAGAAATCAAAATGTTTTTAAAAATAAACGAAACTTTCCTGGATATAGCCATGTACATCGTAGCACTGTCGAGTATATCTCCTATATTCTTACCCTGAGTAATGATCTTAATAATATTAACATAAATATCAAATGGTTTTCTCCCCCGACTGGTTGTTTGAAACTAAACGTTGATGGTGCTTTCTCGCCTGCTTCTGACCGTCACGGCATTGGTGGAGTAATACGAGATATCAATCGCAACTGGGTCCTTGGCTATTATAATCATTGTAATTCTCACTGTCCTGTTATGGTAGAATTAGAGGCACTCCATCAAGGTTTGTTATTAGTACAATACCATAAAATTGTCCCTCTAGAAATTGAAATAGATTCTGTGGAAGCCATTACCTTGCTACAACAACCCAGCTATCCATACTATAACATTATAATGTCTTGTAGGTCAATGTTGAAGAGCTTGGCGAATCCAGTGGTACGACATAACTTCTGACAGGCAGATGGCGTGGCGGACGGCTTATCAAAATTAGGATCTCAGCTATCTAGGACGTCCTCTTGTAGTATTTTGTTAACTCCTCCTGACGTTGTTCAATCTCAGCTGCAACAAGATCGTGAAGGAATGCTCTATAGTAAACTAGTATCTTGGTCCACCTGTAATCAGCTACTTTGTTTTGGGAACCAGTCTGTAATATACTCTATCAGTATCTCTAACTCTATTTTGTTGGCTTCTCTACTAAGCCCGAACTCTAGAACAAATACTGTTCTTGTTATCTCTACTAGTAGTAGTACTACTGCTATCCCAAGTAAATCTCTAGCACTTAATACATATAAAATATATTTCTGTTGCTACCAAAAAAAAAACATAGGTATACATAGCTATACATGTGATAACTTATATATTTTCATAATGAGTGCTAAAAGTAATATGAATGATGTGTATACAATGTTATGATAATATGTCTATCACTATGTATAAAAATGTACATGACATGTTTCTACTAATCTCTACAAATATTTTAATCTTCTTGTTTTCAAATGCCCGATCAATTATCATTAAATTAAGAAAATTAAATCAAATAGAAACTCATATAAGTTTTAAATTCAAAATACTCATACTTTATTTTGACAAACTCATTTTAATTAGCTTTCATGCATTATTTGTATTTACTAGTTTAACCGCATGTGTAACGATGTAACGACCCTCCCGGTCGTTTGCCAAATTTTCCCATCTTCCTTATTTTAGCGCTTTCCGTAGTTTGCATACCTGATTATGATTCACGGGATGGGTAGTACCAATTCTTGGGGTTTTCGAAAGTGATTTAAGTCATTTATTGGATTATTAAGTTTTTTTTTTTAAAAAAAATTAGCTTGATCACGGTCAACTTTTGATCAAGAAAATCTCGATTGGGTGTGTTAATATTTTTAATAGGCCCGGAACGTATCTTTTAGTCAATTTACATATTTAATATATATTTATATGAGGTTCTAAATAAATGTTGAGAAATTATTAAAAGTCTCGGATAATTTTGATATTTAGTAATTTAATAAGTCAAAATCCAAAACCCATTATATCAGATAACCCACGTTCATGCTAATTAAGGGTAGGTTTTAACTTCTCTGCATAACAACAACAATTGAACCACAAGAAAATTCTTTGAGAAACTTGGATTGCGGTTTTTGAGGCAGCAACGATTTCACGTTGATTTCAGGTGAGAACGTTACTTTAATTGTCTACTAGGAGTACGGATAATTTCCTCAAAGTCAATTGGATTGTATTAGTGATTTTTTTTTGTTCGTATTGATTTAGCGAACAAGGCAATGATGAGACAATCATGGTTTAGTGATTAGGCATTAGTGCTAACATTATAAAATTCTTATTATTAGGCTATTATGATAAGGAATAAGTTGGATTCTATTATCAGTGCTTTAGTACGTGATTCTGTAAGTTTTGAAAACTAAAGTAGGTAATGATTACTTAATAATCAAATAATAATGGAATCATTAGGTTAAAGGTGGAGCAGTAGTATGCTAAGGGTTTTCTATGTTATTAAGTGGTATTGTTGCTACTGTTTCTCGTAGGATTACATACTTGAAACGATTTGAAAATTCCAAAATTTTGAGGGAGGCAAGTCACTGTGGACTAGTGATATTCGATTAAATTAGGTAGGTTACGATTTAATTGGAGTTTAGACTCGACTTAATTGTGTGTATGCTCCTAAATTGGATACTTGTTGATTGGTGTTCGGACATGCTTGAAAATATTGATGTTTGGATTATTGTTGCGCCTATAAATGATTATTGAAAATTTACTTGATGAAATTGTCTTATGACTTTAAGTGTACTTGTAAACTTGGTACATCGTGTTGTATGCTGTGAAATAGTGTAAATTTGATATAGATATTACTTGTTTATATTGGATCGGGTACCACGCCGGTACGAATGTATATATATAGTGGATCGGGTACCACGCCGGTACGGATATGTATATATTAGATTGGGTACCACGCCGGTACGGATATGTGTATATATTGGATCGGGTACCACACCGGTACAGATATGTGTATATATTGGATCGGGTACCGCACCGGTATGGATATGTATATATTGGATCGGGTACCACGCCGGTACGGATACGTATATTTTGGATCGGGTACCACACCGGTACGGATATGTATATTTTAGATTGGGTACCACGCCGGTACGGATATGTATTTGTTGGATCGGGTACCACGCCGGTACGGATATATATATGTTGGATCGGGTACCACGTCGGTACGCTACATGAACATAGATTGCTCCCTACAGGTCATGACTATTTGGGAAAAAATAAGTCCCATACCATGTGTATACATATTTGTGTTGATTATGTGGATGTTTACAGTATGGATGTTACTCTTGATGGTTATGTGGCTTGTTTGTGAGCACTATTGACCTGTTATTACTGTATTGTTGATTCATTGAAGATTTGTTATGTGATGATGCCTGTCTACTTGTTATTTGATTTATGTTGTGTACATGTTATTAAGGTGAGTTGGCCTATGATACCTACCAGTACATAGTGGTTTGTACTGATACTACCCTGTACTTTTTTTTTGTTGAGCGCAGAAATTTTTTAGAGGCTCAGACACGACCTCACCTCTAGAGTTGGGTAGAAAATCCCTATCCAAGGGTGAGCACTCCGTCTCCAGGCTGCCACAGGTCAACAATGAAACATTCCTTATTTACTTTATTTTGAATATCTCTTAGACATGATTTTTGTTAGTAGTTCTTGTACGATGACTTTTGGATTTTGGGAATTTTAGTAAGTATTTTGTTTGACTTCCGCATTAATAACGATTAGTCCTGGATTATTGTCATTATGTTAATTTTATGATAATGTCATCTCAGTATTGACTAAGTGATTGGAAAATAGTTTGATTTAGATGGTCCTCCCACAGAAAGATTAGTGTGGGTGCCACTCATGGCCATTTGGGTTGTGAAAAAATTGGTATTAGAGACCTAGGTTCGTCGATCTCATCGTACAAGAGCATGTCTAGTAGAGTCTTGCGGAACTGTATGGAGACGTCTGTACTTTTCTTCGAAAGGCTCCAGGACAATAGGAAAATTCAAATTCTTCTTTCTTACGTGCTATTGCTTAATTTCCTTTGGTATCTGGCGAATCCAATTGATATCTGACTTTTTTCTCTCTTTTCTTGTAGACGGTAAAAACACGAAAGAATAGGGCAAGAGGAGGACGTGGCGGAGGAAGGAGAGCAATACCCAACAGGGGCAGAGCTCAGGCTGCGAGGCCATCTAGAGAAAGGCCAGTAACTCTTCCCCCACGTGAGGATTTTCCTGAGGTTGCAGAGGATGGAGCTATGCCAGTATAGGATGAATGAGTGTTGGTTTATGATGGGGTTGCTCCAGCTCAGGGAGGTGCAACTCTGATTCAGATGTCTTCCACTGTGATTCAGCAGGTTTTGAGTTTTTGAGTGGTTTGGCAAGATCAGGGACTATGCCCGAAGCACCTGCAGTCCAGCATGGGATACAACATGCTACTGCTGTTGCCCCTTAGATGGAATAAGAGTCAGGAGAAGATGTTTTTCCAAGACAGGTAGTAGGTCCGGTGATGACCGGAGACGAGCATGAGTTATTCTGTAAGTTTATCTAGATGAAGCCTCCCGTCTTTCACAGAATTGAGTTGGAGGATGCCTATGATTTTCTTATTGACTGTCATGAGAGGCTGCACAAGATGGCGTAGTTGACAGGTATGGTGTAGAACTGGTTACTTTCCAGTTTCAGGAGGATGCTAAAATATAGTGGAGGGCCTATGTTGAGTGTAGGGATGCATCTTTGCCTCCCTTGACTTGGACACAATTTTACTCAGTTTTTTAGAAAAGTACGTATCTCGTACTTTGAGAGATAGAAAGAGGGATGAGTTTGCTAATCTTAAGCAGGGGAACATGTCAGTTGCGGCTTATGAGGCCAAATTTCATTCATTGTATCGGTATGCATCTCACTTGCTAAAAATTGAGGAGGAGAGAATCCATTTTTTTGTGAAGGGGTTGAATACAGGTCTCCAGATTTCTTCTCTTCAGATGGCATCTTTAGGTAGGTCTTTCTAGAAAATGGTTGATTTTGTCAAGAGGGTGGAGGGAGTAAGGCAAGAGGGTTATGCTAAGGTATCCGAAAAGAAGGCCCGCAGGGAGGCGGTTTTAGTGGTTCTTATTCTAGGGGTCAGGGTTCACAGAGATACCCTGCCTGCCCCATTCAGTCAGTGATGCCGATGTCTATGGATGGTCTGTCAGGAGCTAGCCAGCTATTTTCATACTCTGGTGGTTACCTCGCTTCATATTCGTTAGCTCATCGGCCTACCTTGGACTATATATGTTACTAATGTGGAAGAGTGGGTCACGTTAGGAGGTTTTGTCCTAATGCAAGGCAGTTTGGTCAGTCTAGCCAAAAATAGTCTTCTGGAACTCTCGTTCCGGCAGGTAGGGGAGGTGATGGTAATGGTAGGGGCCGTTCACAGAGTGGTCGTAGTGGTCATCAAGCAGGTAGGGGTGGTAATAATCCCCATCGAGGTAGTTATCAGCTTGGTAGGGGTGACGCGCAAATTGGTGGTAGGGCCCATATCTATGCCTTTCCAGGCAGGCCTGAGGCAGAGGCATCAGACGCTGTTATTACAGGTACTATTCTTGTCTGTGACCAGATGGCCACTGTATTATTTGATCCTGGCTCTACTTTTTCATACGTGTCTGCTAACTTTGCTGTGTGATTGGACATAGTGTGTGATTTTCTTGACTTTCCAATTCAGGTGTCTACTCCTGTTGGTGATTCTATTATTGTTGATAGAGTTTATCGTTCTTGTTCTGTTATGTTTATGTGGTATCAAACTTGGGCAGATTTAGTGATTCTAGACATGGTAGATTTTGACATAATTTTGGGTATGAGTTAGTTGTCTCTGTATCATGCTATATTAGATTGTCATGCTAAGACAATGACTGTGGCTATACCGGGAATGGATAGACTTGAGTGGGAGGGTGATTATAGTCCTGCTCCAATGAAGCTTATTTCCCTTCTTCGTGCAAAGAGGTTAATTGAGAGGGGTTGTTTGGCCTTTCTAGCACATCTTTGGGACACTTCCACAGAGGTCCCATCTATTGAGTCAGTTTCTGTCGTGTGTGAGTTCCAAGAGGTTGTTCCTGCAGATTTTCCTGGTATGCCGCCAGACCGGTACATTGATTTCTGTATTGATCTAGAGCCAGGTACTCGTCCTATTTCTATTCCTTCCTATAGGATGACTCCAACTGAGTTGAGGGATCAAAAGGCTCAGTTGTAGGATATGTTGAGTAAGGGTTTTATCCGTCTAAGTGCCTCTCCATGGGGGGCTCCTGTCTTGTTTGTAAAAAAAAAAGATGGTAGTCTTCGTATGTGTATAGATTACAGACAGTTGAACAAAGTCACGATCCGTAACAAATATCTTTTACCCCATATAGATGATTTATTTGACCAGTTGCAGGGTGCATCCGTATTCTCTAAGATTGATTTGAGATTCGGCCTGACGATATTCCTAAGACTGCTTTTCAAACTAGGTATGGGCACTATGAGTTTCTTGCGATGTCTTTTGGGCTGGCTAATGTCCCAACTGCTTTTATGAGTTTGATGAATGGGATCTTTAAATCCTACTTGGATTCTTTCGTGATTGTCTTTATTGATGATATTCTAGTTTACTGTAAGAGTAAAGAGGAGCATGAGAACCACTTAAGGATTGTTTTGGGTTTGTTAAAAGAGAAAAAACTTTATGGAAAATTCTCTAAGTGTGAGTTCTGGTTGGCTTCTGTATCCTTTTTGGGGCATGTGGTTTCGAAGGAAGGGGTGATGGTAGACCCTCAAAAAATTGAAGTGTTAAGAATTGGGCTAGGCCTACTTCAGTGACGGAGGTTCGTAGCTTTGTTGGCTTAGCAAGTTACTACCGAAGGTTCCAAAAGGGGTTTGCTTCTATTGCTACTCATATGACGTGGTTGACTCAGAAGGATGTACCCTTTATTTGGTCTGGAAGTATGAGGTGGGCTTTAAAAAACTCAAGACCTTGTTGACTACCGCTCTTATTCTTGCCTTGATGGTTGAGGGTAAGGGTTTTATTATTTATTGTGATGCCTCATATTCTGGTTTAGGTGCTGTGTTGATGCAGGAAATGAATGTTATTGCTTATGCTTCGAGGCAATTGAAGCCCAATGAGAAAAATTATCCCACTCATGACTTAGAGTTAGCTGCTGTGGTTTTTGGTCTTAAGATATGGAGGCATTACTTGTATGGGGCTCGTTGTAAAGTGTTCACTGATCACCGTAGTTTGCAGTATGTGTTCACGCAGAGGGATTTGAATTTGAGACAGCGTAAATGAATGAAGTTGCTTAAAGATTATGATATCACCATTCTCTATTATCCGGGGAAGGCTAATGTGGTCACTGATGCATTGAGCAGGGAGTTAGCAAGTATTTGTAGTTTGGCTTATTTGAATGCTAGCAGGCGTCCGTTGGGTAGAGAGATTCAGACTCTAGCTAACAAGTTTGTTCGACTTGAGGTGATTGAGAGAGGAGGAATTCTAGCCAGCATCGAGGCAAGGTCCACATTTCTTGATAAAATCATGGCTAAACAATTTGAGGATGCTAAGTTGAGCAAGATTCGTGAATAGGTTTTGCAGGGTGAGGCCAAAGAAGCCATTCTTGATGATGATGGTGTGTTGCGGAATAAGGGGTGAGTTTGTGTACCTCATGTTGATGATTTGATTCCTACTATTCTATACGAGGCTCATTGTTTGAAGTATCCTATACATCTTGGTGCAACCAAGATGTACCGTGATTTGAGGTAGCATTACTGGTGGGGTCGGATGAAGCGTGACATCGTTGATTTTGTTGCTAAATGCTAGAGTTACCAGCAGATAAAGTATGAGCATCAGAATCCTGGTGGTACTCTTCAGAAGATGCCCATTCCTGAATGAAAATGGGAGATGATAACTATGGATTTTGTTGTTGGTCTTCCCAAGACTTTGGGGAAGTATGATTCTATATGGGTTATTATGGATAGGTTGACGAAGTCTGCACATTTCATTCCAGTTCAGGTGACTTATAATGCAGAAAAATTGGCCAAGATTTATCTTAAGGAGATTGTTCGGTTGCATGGAGTCCTAGTTTCTATTATCTCGGATAGGGGTACTCAATTTACCTTTATCTTTTAGAAGAAGTTGCATGAGGAGTTGGGTACAAAATTGGACCTTAGTACAATTTTTCACCTTCAGACCGATGGGCAGTTCAAGCGAACGATTCAGGTGTTAGGGGATATGTATCGTGCATGTATGATGGATTTTGGAGGTCATTGGGATCAGTTTCTACCTTTGGCTGAGTTTACATATAATAACAATTTTTATTTATATATCGATATGGTTCCATTTGAAGCTTTGTATGGGAGAAGGTGTAAATCTCCTATTAGGTGGTTAGATGCATTTGATGTGAGATAATGGGGTACTGATTTATTGAGGGACTCGTTAGAGAAGGTCAGGTTTATTTAGGAGAAACTTATAGAGGCTCAAAGTAGGCAAAAAGAGTACGCGGATCGAAAAGTTAGAGATATGCACTTTATGTAGGGTGAGCAAGTATTGCTCAAGGTGTCACCTATGAAAGGTGTCATGCATTTTGGGAAGCGAGGTAAGCTCAGTCCTAGATATATTGAACCGTTTGAGATTCTTCAGTGGTGGGGCCGGTGGCCTATAGATTAGCATTGCCTCCAAGTTTGTCGGGAGTGCACCCTGTGTTTCATGTATTTATGCTAAAGAAGTTTCATGGTGATGGTAACTACATAATTCGTTGGGATTCGGTCTTGTTAGATGAAACCTCTTTTATGAAGAGGAACCTATTGCTATTCTTGATCGAGATGTTCGTAAGTTGAGGACTAAGGAGATTGCGTCTGTGAAGGTCCAGTGGAAGAATTGTCCTATTGAGAAGGCCACTTGGGAGACCGAAGTAGACATGCACAACAAGTATCCACATCTTTTTACGGGTTCAGGTAATTCTTTATTTTTCCTTTTTGTCTTGAGTTTGCCCGTCCGGGGACGAACGGTTGTTTAATTGGTATCTGATGTAACGACCCTCCCGGTCGTTTGTAAAATTTTTTCATCTTCCTTATTTTAGCGCTCTCCGTAGTTTGTATACGTGATTATGATTCACGTGATGGGTAGTACCAATTCTCGGGGTTTTCAGAAGTGATTTAAGTCGTTGATTGGATTATTGAGTTTTTTAAAAAAATTAGCTCGATCACAGTCAACTTTTGATCAAGACGATCTCGATTGAGCGTGTTAGTATTTTTAATAGGCTTGGAACGTACTTTTTAGTCAATTTACATATTTAATATATATTTATATGAGGTCCCAGATAAATATTGAGAAATTATTAAAAGTCTGGGGTAGTTTTGATATTTAGTAATTTAATAAGTCATAACCCAAAACCCATTATATCAGATAACCCATGTTCAAGTTAATTAAGGGTAGGTTTTAACTTCTCTGTATAACAACCACAAAGAAATTCTTTGAGAAACTTGGACTGCAGTTTTGAGGCAGCAACGATTTCACGTTGATTTCAGGTGAAACTCTACATTAATTGTCTACTAGGAGTACAAATAATTCCCTCAAAGTCAATTGGATTGTATTAGTGATTTTTTTTTGTTCGTATTTGATATAGTGGACAAGGCAATGATGAAGCAATCATGGTTTAGTAATTAGGCATTAGTGCTAACAATATAAAATTCTTATTATTAGGCTATTATGATAAAAAAAAAAGTTGGATTCTATTGTCAGTGCATTAGTACGTGATTCTGTAAGTTTTGAAAACTAAAGTAGGTAATGATTACTTAATAATCAAATAATAATGGAATCATTAGGTTAAAGGTGGAGCAGTAGTATGCTAAGGGTTTTCTATGTTATTAAGTGGTATTGTTGCTACTGTTTCTCGTAGGATTACATACTTGAAACGATTTGAACGTTCCGAAATTTCGAGGGAGGGCAAGGCACAGTGGACTAGTGATATTTGGTTTCTTTGATTGAAGTAAGTTACGATTTAATTGTAGTTTAGACTCGACTTAATTGTGTGTATACTCCTAATTGGATACTTGTTGATTGATGTTCGGACATGCTTGAAAATATTGATGTTTGGATTGTTGTTGCGTGTATAAATGATTATTGAAAATTTACTTGATGAAATTGTCTTATGACTTTAAGTGTACTTGTAAACTTGGTACATCGTGTTGTATGTTGTGAAATAGTGTAAATTTGATATAGATATTACTTGTTTATGTTGGATCAGGTACCACGCCGGTACGAATATGTGTATATATTGGATCGGGTACCACGCTGGTACGAATATGTATATATTGGATCAGGTACCACGCCGGTATGGATATGTGTATATATTGGATTGGGTACCACGCTGGTACGGATATGTGTATATATTGGATCGAATACCACGCCGATACGGATATGTATATATTGGATTGGGTACCACGCTGTACGGATATGTATATTTTGGATAGGGTACCACGCCGGTACGGATATGTATATTTTGGATCGGGTACCACACCGGTACGGATATGTATATGTTGGATCGGGTACCACGCCGATACGATACATGAACATAGATTGTTCCCTGCAGGTCATGACTATTTGGGCAAAAATAAGTCCCATAGCATGTGTGTATATATTTGTGTTGATTATGTGGATGTTTACAGTATGAATGTTACTCTTGATGGTTATGTGGCTTGTTTGTGAGCACTGTTGACCTGTTGTTATTGTATTGTTTTCAAAATTCTTATCTACCTTAATTATAAAATTTTGACTAATGATACTTATTAAAAAAATTAATTATTTTAATTTTATTTTAAATTATTAAGAAAAATGGAATATATAAAATTTGTCAGCAATGCCAGACTATAAGAATTTATATAGTAGCCAAAACATTAATTAGTTTTTCCAATTTACCAATCACATTGGGAATGGTTAAACACTATTTCATTATAATAAAGAATTTACTAATATAATTATTTATTTATACATTTTTCTCTAAATTCTACCTATTGAAAGATCAACCAGGCATGACGAAGTGTAGACCAACTAGGATTTGATCATTCGACTTAGAAACAATATGTAGAGCCGGTTATGATTAGCTAATTATAAATTAACATCGTGTAAGTCTAAGTGCAAAAATTAATTTTTAAATGAACTATTACAAATTTGGATTGAGTTGATGAAACTGAAAATAGGCAGTTGATGTGTTTGACGATAAATATTTACAAGTTTTACATTGAAAGGTCTAAAATATCCTAAATTGGGAAAAAAATTACTCCCTCCGTTTAAAAAAGAATGATCTAGTTTGACTTGACATGAAGTTTAAGAAAATAAAGAAGACTTTTGAATCTTGTGGTCTTAAATTAAAGATATGTCAAATGTACCAAAATGTCATTCAATCTTGTGGTCTTAAACATGTTACGTGGAAAGTTAAATTAGAAAGTTGCTAAAAAAAAGAAATGGATCATTCTTTTTGAAACTGACTAAAAATGAAAGTAAGTCATTATTTTTTAAACGGAGGGAGTACACATTATAACAAATTGCTTAAACAAAAGAATGAACAACTTATCTATATTCTCTATAGTCAAAATGGTTCGATGGACCCCTGTACTATGCCGGTTTTGTAAGTTGGATACTTCTACTTACATATTTGTCATTTGGAACCCTTTGATCGTTGACTAGGCTTATACGGCATTAAAAGCGCTGACTAGGACGAGGCGCGTGTAGGCACGCGCCTAGGGTGCGAGTGGGGTCAATTTTTAATCAATTTTATATTAAAATAATTTTTTTAAAAATTAAAAATAATATTAAAATTAAAAAAAATAATTAAAAAGGTCTTTTTTTTCTCCATCTTTTTAATTTTAAAATATTTTTAAAAATAATAAAATTTTTTTTAAAAAAAACCCTTCCCTAACCCCTAACCCCCAGCCCCCCCACCCCAACCCCCGTCCATCCCCTCCCCATCCACCTAGCCTCGTCCAGGCCCCCCACTCCACCCCATCCCCTGTCCAGCACCCCCCGTTCCCCACCCCCAGCTTTCTCTCTTGCTGCCCCCCACCATTTCCTCAGCCTCCTTCTCCCCCGCTGCCCCCCACCATTTTCCCAACAAAGAAACCTTCATTCAACCAATTCACAAAAATTTCAAGAATTCCCAACATTGAATTTTAACCAATTCGCAAAAATATTCCATTGAATTTCAAGAATTTCCAACATTTTTGAATTACCCAAATCACAAGAAATCTCAAGAAAAATAAAAATTGAATCTTTACTTTGAATTTCAAGAATTTTCAACTTTCTTGAATTACCCAATTCACAAAAAATCCATAAAAATTGAGTTTTTACATTGAATTTCAAGAATTTCAAACTTTCTTGAACTACCCAAATCACAAAAAGTGTAAAGAAAGCATAAAAATTGAGTCTTTACATTGAATTTCAAGTTTCTTGAATCACCCAAATCACAAAAATCTCCAAAAATTTCTTTTTTCCATACTTCTTAAATTTTTTGCCCCTCACTTTTTAATTTTTCCGTAGAGCAAGAAGAATAAGAAGATAAAGATGATAAAAGAAAAGAAGAATGAGAAGAGGAGGAAGAAGAATAGGAAGAAGAAGAAGAAGAAGAAGAAGAAGAAGAAGAAGTAGAGAAAGAAAGAATGGGAAAAGAAAGAAAAAGGGGAAGAGAGAGAAGGATTTTTTATTTATTTATTTATTTATTTTAATATTTAATATTTTTTATATATAAAAATGATGTGAAAGATGACGTGGCAGATGTGGCAGCTGATGTGGGGCGAGTGTGTTACACTCACACAAAAAATATTTAAAATATTGTTTTTTAATGGGTTTAGGGGTTCAGATGACAAACATGTAAGTAGAAGTGCCCAACTTACAAAACCGACACAGTACAGGAGTCGATCGAACCATTTTGTCTTCTCTATATACTAAGTAGCAAGAAAGTCTTGCCCAGATTTTGCCAAGTGGCATTACAAAATTATTTCATGTGTTAGTTTTAAGGACAAATTAGTTACTAATTAGTTATTTTGTACAATTTAAGATTTTAAAATAATAAAATATTGGTAATTTTATGAAAATATTTTATTTTAAATCTGCTAAAATCATTTCATCAAACAATTAATTCTTATTATTTGATTTCTCTAATATTTTTATAATTTTAAAAGCCAACCATTCACGTTTAGAAATTTACCCCATTTAATGATAAATAATTATCTATTAATATTTTTATTAGAGTCATTAATCAGTTTGGGTTTATGACCGATCGCTCGACGACAGAGGCAATTCACCTGGTGCGGATACTGATGGAGCAGTATAGGGAAAGAAGGAAGGACCTGCATATGGTGTTTATCGACTTGGAGAAGGCGTATGACAAAGTCCCTAGGGAGGTTCTTTGGAGATGCTTGGAGGTGAGTGGGGTCCCGATGGCGTACATCAGATCGATTAAGGACATGTATGATGGATCAAAGACTAAGGTGAGGACGGTGGGGGGAGATTCAAAGCATTTCCTTGTCTTGACAGGATTGCATTAGGGATCTACTCTTAGCCTATTTTTGTTTGCATTGGTGATGGATGTGTTGACGCGACGTATTCAAGGAGAGGTGCCTTGGTGTATGCTTTTTGTAGATGATGTAGTTTTAATTGACGAGACGCGGGGGTGTGAATGATAAGTTGGAGGTTTAGAGACAGACCCTTGAGTCTAAAGGGTTCAGGTTGAGTAAGAGCAAGACAGAGTATATGGAATGCAAGTTTAATGACTTGGGGTAGGAGAATGGGGTAGTAGTAAGGTTGGATTTCCAGGTTCTTTGTAAGAAGGATAGTTTTAAGTATCTCGGGTCCATGATTCAAGGAAATGGTGAGACTAATGAGGATGTCTCTCACCGTATTGGGGCAGGATATATGAAGTGAAAACTTGCCTAGGGAGTGTTGTGCAATAAGAAGGTGCCGCCCAAGCTCAAAAGCAAATTCTACAGGGTGGTAGTCCATCCGGTCATGTTGTATGGAACGGAGTGTTGGCCAGTCAAGCACTACCATATTCAAAAATTGAAGGTGGTAGAAATATGGATGTTGCGTTGGATGTGTAGGCTTACTAGGAGTGATAGGGTTAGGAATGAAAATATCTGGGAGAAGGTTAGAGTGACTTTGGTGGAGGACAAGATGCGGGAAGGCCGGTTGAGATGGTTCGATCACGTGATGATGAGGGGCATGGATGCCCCAGTTCGTAGGTGTGAGAGGCTAGATTTGGATGGTTTCGGCGGGGTAGGGGTAGGCCGAAGAAATATTGGAGAGAGGTGATTAGACGTGACATGGAGCAGTTACAGCTTATTGAGGACATGACCCTAGATAGAAAGGTCTGGAGGACGCGAATTAGGATAGAAGGTTAGGGCATATGGGTGGATCGTAGTCAGTAATTAAGAGAGCTTTGGGGTAGTTGGGTTGGTAGTCCTAGGGATATGTCCATAGGTTGGAGCTGCGAGTAGGAGAGTATGGGGGTAGGGGGTGCCGCTGGTTCATTAGTTTAGGGTATTACTTTGTGGGTGTCTTATTTCTGTTGTGCCATCTTGTTTCATGCTTTATTACAGATTTGTTACCAGTCTTTGTTCCTGTTATGCCATCTTGTTTCATGATTTATTACGAATTTGTTTACTATTCTTTGTCTTGAGCCGGGGGTCTATCGGAAACAACCTTGCTACTTCTCTGGAGGTAGTGGTATGGATTGCGTACATCTTACTCTCCTCATACCCCACTATGTGAGTATACAATGGATTTGTTGTTCTTGTTGTTGTTGTATTAATCCAAGTAACAGTTAGGAATTAGAAAGAAATTATTTAAATATTTTATAATTTATCATATTTTAAATATCTGAATTATTTAAATTATTAAAGTCATTATTAGATTTTAAATCTTAGCTTTAAAGTTAATTGATATAAGAATGCAAACGTGGGCGATGGAAATAGGAAGTTAGACAAAACTGTGGAACAAAAAGTTAGAATAATGACTTGATTAATTAGTTTATTTATCAAATCTATCTATATCTAATATGAGAGACAAAACACTATTAAGCTACACGTGTCAAACACCAGAAAAATCAAATTCAATTTAAAAATTTAAAAATAATAAAAATCCAATTTATATATTAAAAAAAAAATAATAATCAATATCTCTCTCTATATACACACACATCAGTACATTAACTAGCCCTATAATAAAATAAAATAGCATTTGTTAGCTAATTCTTTTTGTACTATTTTTTAAACAAAAAATCAAATTACAAAGCAAAAAAAAAACTCTTAAAAATTATCTGTCTATATATATAATTAAAAGAGAATGAAAAAGTGTATTAATATATGAAGTTTGAAAACATTCTTTTTTTTACAAAAATTGCTTGCTTTCAATTTTAAAATAAGAAAAATCCATACATAAAAAAAATAAATGAAAAACACGAGCCTTCTTATAAATACTAATGTAATTGCCTCTTACTTTTGAGTCCCTACAATAAAGACTTCTTACTTATAAGTACACTGGACTACTACTAGTGAGAGAGTTATCTAAACTTACAAAAGAGGGTCCACTTAATTTTCTTTTTAGTAAAAAGCTACAAAATAACTTATCTTTTGTTGGGAAGTATAAATTAAGAACAACAAGAATAAATAGAGAGAAAAGAGGGGAGGCTTCTTTATTTCTCTTGAGGATGAGAGATCATAAGATTGATGACACAATGAATAAAATCTTTCTATTTATAAGAGAAAATACTCCTAGTTTATGACTAAAAGACAGATACTTCAAATCCTGATAGATATCAACTAGATCTTAATAGATCTTATCTGTATTCTTGAGAGACATTCACTATAATGTAAATACATTCATAACGCTCCCCCTTGAATGTCTAATTGATAGATAATGTGTCTCGTTAAAACCTTACTAGAAAAAATTCAGTAGAAAAAAAATCTAGTGAAGGAAAAAGAGTACACATCTCTAACAATACGCATATAAGCTGCCTCATTAAAAACCTTACAAGAAAAATCCAGTGGGACAAAACCTTGAAAGGGAAAAAGAGTACAATGCGTATTTGGTCCCCCTGATGAGAACATCAATGAAATTTTGCATCCCGATCTTGTGCACCATCTTCTTGAAAATTGCAATTGGAGGAGACTTGGTGAATAAATCAGTCACATTGTCACTTAAACGAATCTGTTGCACATTAATATCACCATTTTTTGTAGCTCATGTATATAGAAAAACTTTGGCGAAATGTATGCTTCGTTCTATCTCCTTGAGTCCTCCCTTAAGTTGTGTTGTGCATGTTGCATTATCCTCATAAAAAATTATGGGTACTTTGTCACATTTCAAACCACATTTTTTGTAAATGAGATGTATCGTATACCTCAACCATACACACTCTTAGCTTGCTTCATAAATAGTTCTTATCTCAGCATGGTTCGATGAAGTTGATACGATAAACTGCTTTGTATATCTCCAAGTTATGGTAGTATCTCCACATGTGAACACATAGCTTATTTGAGATCGAGCTTTATACGAGTCAGATATGTACCAGTATCAACATAACCAACAAGATCGAGTCTGCAAGCTTTAGAATAAAATAAGATCATGTGTTTGATCTCATTTTTATGTCTCCTAATAGGAGCAGAACTATATCTTGCTAATAAATTGAGTATTTGCAAGATAAATTAGTACACCAATTGAACTAAGACATGGTACTTCAGAACCAATCCAATTCGGTATGTTTCACATTTCAACAAGTAATCTTATTGCTTTTGAAAACTCTCCAAGAGTTTTAATGATTTTCAAACCATTAATTTATCCCTCGTAAGGATAATAAACAAGTTTTCCAGAAACTTTATATGCTTCAGGAATTTTGAATCCTTTAGGAATTTTCATATGAATTTTTGTCAAGTGACAATAGCAATATGTGTGACATCTTCAAGTGTCTGGACTGCAAATCAAATAAGTGTTATGCTTATCAAGATGTCTCCTTTCATGTCACTTGAGAAATATTTCTACGCCAGTATACTTAAATAAACGTAGAATTCAGATCCTCTTAATCTTTTACAATATTGCGCCAATACTGTATCAAAGATATTATTAATGATATATCATTTTGCATCGGTTCACAATGTGATATAACATTTTGAGATATCTCATCACTTTATTATTTTCAAGTACTCGAACCTCTCATAAGGTTCCATGAAGTGTTATGTCATAGGCTTTTCAAGAGCACATTGCCTTCTTATTATGATTATTTGCTCCTTATCCTTTTGAAGGATTATTTCATTTGGAACTGATTGGTCTACCATGCTTTACGCATGCATAGACTTTGTCCTTTAGGGACAGAAAATAGGAGCACTTGTATCTTAAATATGAAATGCTTTCGGCATCTGACTTGAATTATCTTTTCAATGAGGATCTGATGATAATTCCTAACATATTTCATAGCTACTTATAATCTCCTCCTTATGCTAGGAAAACTAACATACGTCCTCCATTTTATTTGAGGAATCCATCTTTGTGCATCATGGTATATTCATTAATCGTATACTGCACATTAAAATTATTAGATAGAATAGTTGGTTCCTGACCTTGAACCAATTAAGAGGGAAGAAATAATCATAATTTATTGGTCTAATGCATACAAGTGCTATTGTATGCAACATATCATATTTCAGACCAACACATGAAGCTTTGTTCTCTTAAGCAATGGTTTAGCTATTTATCGAAGACATTCAATGCCAAACCATCATCATCAAGATTGTCTTGATTACAAAATTTGAAAATTATTCTCTTAACTCAATTTTACTAAGCAAGATTGTCTTGATTATAAAATTTAAAAATTATGCTCTTAACTCAATTTTATTAAGCAAACAACTTTATGAATGTCAAACTTCAGGTTGACAATAAAGTCACATGTGATCATCTTATATCGATGCATCTTAATAGATCACATGAAAGGTGAACGGGCCCATATTCACCTTTTATACTTTTCAGATTTTGAGGGATCAAATTCCAACATTAGTTGGTCCAACCAACTTATCATGAGAACAAGCAACATAAATAATTTTTTTAAGAATCTTCTAATTCTTCATTAGATGTCCAATAATCAATATGCGCATCTTCAGAATGTCACAATTGTTCATGTCAATTTATGAACTTTTATTCTTGTAAACTCCAAGTTTACCATGACATGTTCTTTTGCTTTAGTAAATTTTAGATTTACTATTACATGAATAAATTTCAGATTTACTACTTTAAAAATAGATTTCAAAATAACTCTTCTCAGTTATTTTGCCTCATTCGGAGGTGAGTTGTGATACCATCATAATCATGTGCACGTTTGCATTAATAAGCTTCTCATTCCCTAGGAATAGAATATAATCGTTCCTTAAGCCTATCAAATTATGATAGCTTATATCCTCTTTTAAGATATTGCTAATTTAGGAGCAAATCAAGGCATACATATGATTGTAGAGAAATTTTCTCTAACATATATTATAATCATAATAAGTGTGTGAAAATATTATCACTTTTGATAATTATTATCATATTGTCCCTCCACGCTTATATTCGTACGTTGAATCATTTGTCTTATTTCAAATAAATTAAGCATTGCTATCGCATTCACTTCAGGGAATGGAGCATATTCAATAAGACATGTTTCTTTCATGACTTTTCACAAAAATACATTATTTTGCCTTAGCCATCATTATACAACAATATGGTTCATTGAGATTCAAACTCAATGTCTTATCCATATAAAGGCATCTTAGGAAACAAATCGCTGGGGTTCGAACCCAATATCTTATTTTCATAGTGTATACATTTATATCGTGTTTTTTTGAAGGATGTCCATCTTTAAGTGGTCAAATCTTTCTTTTAGTCTATTCCACAAAACAAGTGGATCCTTAGTAGTAAGGTATTCAATTTTCAAAATTTCATCAAGATGATGACGTAAGAAAATCATAGCCTTAGCACAATTTTGATTAGATGCTGATAACGCTCAATCTACAGCTCTCGTTTGAGTGTAAAGCGGTCGTTAGCAAATATAGAACCCAACCTGGGTTGGGTGTCGATCCCACAGGGAATAGCTTGGCCAACAAGTAAGTAAAATTACTAAACTTTTGGTGCAAGTCTCGTAAGAAGGGGGGATTCTTGTTTTGCAAGTAATGTAAACAAAAGATGAAAATAATAAAGTAAAAAGAGAGAGATTGTTACGTTGGTTGTAAACAATGAGAATTGAAGCGTTGGGGTTATGTCCACCTTCTGAGGTATACGTCTCTATTGGCTATGAGTGTGTAGAATTCTGACATGCAATTGCTTATAGAGGATTGTAGTCGATGGTAAATCCATGCGTCTCTCGACCTAAACAAGGACTATTTCACTTTAACTCTCTCGAGCTTAAAGCGTGTCTAACGGTACGAATTCTCCAAGAGGTTAGTTCAGTTACGGCACTAGCTTTTTAATAGGAAAGGGTGTCCTACTACCTTGACATTATCTCTTTTCCAGACAAATAACTTTTCTCTCGAACAAGTTAAATGTTAGACTGGCGTATTCTTGCGTTTGCAACCGCAAAGAATGTAGATTTAAGATGAAGAGAATAATGATATAAGCAATATACGTGCCTCGAACTCACAAACTCACAGCAATAGATAGTAACTCATTCGGCTTCCATAACCCCAACAGAGAAGTTTAGTTACCCATGAATGCGAAGGAAATCACGATTGACATTGTTATTATATCACGATATTGAGTAATGGCGTGTAGATCAAGTGATAGGCGTGAGGCGTGATTCCTTAGCAAGTAACGATTCTCTTATTGTGGAGTTTAAGAATAGAAGAGTAGATTAGAAGTGTTTGTAGTGAAAGATGAGAGGGATGGAAGAAAATTAATTGTTGAATGATGAATGTTAGATTCTATAAAAATCTCTAGCATGATAGGGTATTTATAATACCCATATCCTACTCCTACTAAGCTAATGAAATAAATAACCAAATCCTACTAGACTAATGAAATCCTTAACCCAAATGTACTAGGTTAAGGTAACATTATCATAATCCACATAAAATAATGAAATACATAACCTAATTGTACTAGGTTAATGTATCATTGTCAAAATCCAGCTTTGTGTCTGTAAGTCCCCAAAGTCTTCAGAATTGCTGTTTTAGCCCGGAACAGATTTTCCATGCAGCAGTTTTGGTCCTTTAGGCGTCCCACTTCCTTCTCCTTCGTTCGTGATCTTTCTTTTACGTCAAGTTAGCCATAAAATGCTGTATTTTGCATCATTTATACCTGAAACTTTCCTAGTCATGTTCGTTAGCTCATTTACGGGAAAAAGGACTAAAAGTGCATGAAATATATAATTTGTTCTCAAAACTAGGCTAAAATATGGGCAAAATATATTGATATAGGCGTGTAAATCCGCCTATCATCAGATGCTGTATTTTCTTTCTTTATGGCATCTCCAAGACACATAGCATCTAAGTGAATTTCAACAACCAACACCCATGAGAGGTAGTTCTTGCTCGAGGCAATGAACTCAAGTTTTGTGAGATTACTAGTCATATGAAAAGAAATAAAATAATCCCTTAGCCTTCAAATTTAAGACGACAGAATCTCTTGTTGATAATGTGTTATGAAATATAAATTAAGAACTACAAGAATACATAGAGAGAAAAGAGGGGAGACTTCTTTATATCTCTTGAGGATGAGAGATCATAAGATTGAGGATACAATGAACAAAACTCCTCTATTTATAAGAAAAAATACTTCTATTTATTTTTGCTTAACAGAAAATTCCTTATTGTTCAGTATGTGAAAAAGGTTAAAAAGTTGAAGCTGCTCCTATTTTTTCTCCACTTTTCTATTTATAAAGTTTAATAGAAAAATGACCAAAACGTTTTTAAAAAAAAAAAGGTTGTAACCCCCCTTTCTTATAACCGAACATCTTTTTCTTTTCCTCTATTTCTTCTATGCCTTTCATTATTATAAAAAAAAAACATAAAATGACATTTTTCAAACATCTGTACTATTATTTATCAATAAATTGTCCAACCAAAACTCAATTCTAACTGTTCACTATTAAGGTTATTTTATTTTTTTTGGACGTATTGCTAGGATAGAATAGAAAATGTGGAATTGTGTATTACTCAGGGTCTTTGGGGACAAGTTATGTAGCGCTAATGAGAATTAGTTGCTTCGAAATTAGTTATCGGTATATAGTGTTGAATTATGAGTTTTTTCCTTCTTGGATAAATAAAGTTCAATTTGGATCAACCTACTATTATCCTTAAGCCCATTACTATAAAACATATAGATAGATCTTTCTAGATCTTAGTTTACCATCCACAAAAGAGTTTTTAGCAGCCAAATATAAAGATATAATACAGATTTTTGCACTAAAATTTCAGCCATAACAGTCAACTTTAAATTGCGATTTTCACTGAATTTCTTGTCCGATTGAGCTAATTTTTGAACAACTTGTTTCCTTCATATCAATATTTGATTAGGAACTGACGGAATTGGATTTGTGGCTTGTAGCTCCTATTTTTTATTCATAAATAGTAGCTGCATTTGGTGCTTTTGTTGCTTTATTTCTCTAGTTTTTGGTGTTGCGGTTTATATATTATTGCTTATTGTTTGACACTTGTTTGATGGTCATTTTGGAAAATATTAAGTAACTCTTGATAATTATAGTGGAGGTATTGATCCCGTAGTTTTTACTATTCACATTAAAAAAAATTCACGTAAATTTGGTAACTCGTGTGATTAATTTTATTCTTGTCTTGTCATATTTGTTGCTTGATTATTTGCTGCCATATTATCCTTGTACTTGGGGTTTTTTGTTTTCTCTTGATTCAAATTGAAAGAAAAATTTTAGACTTGCATATTTTTTCACTGTTACTCTATCATGCACTTTGATAGTGCCCTTATCTTTTCCAATAAAGTGGTATCAGAGCGTTAACAATTGTCGATTTGAATGATAGAGATAAATATGAGCAAAATGGTGTGTTTGAATGGTAATAATTATCATACAAAGGAAAGATGAAATATCTTCTATTTTTCAAAAAAATATTTGTCTGTATTTGTGTCTACCAAACCTCAATTCAATACAAATGGGGATTGAAAATTTGAGCACTTACAGGTTTGTGACTATATTAGATAATGGATTGAACATAATGTTAGAAACCATATTGTGAATAAGATATATGCCATAAGTTTGTGGAACAAGTTCAAGATATTTTATGCTTTGAAGACTGGTAATAACAAGTTATTTTGGTTTAAGCAATTGATAAATATAAGATATAAAAAGGTCAATTCTATTTTTGATCATATAAATGATTTTTAAGGTATCCTTGATCAACTGTCTGAAATGAGTGTAAAATTCGATGAAGAAATTCAGAGACTTTGACTTCTTAATACTCTGCTTGACTCTTGAAAAACTCTTCGAGTTTCTTTGACTAGTTCTGCTTTTAGTGGTGTTGTAACTATGAAATATGCTAAGAGTAGTCTTTTAAATGAAGGGATGAGAAGATCTCAGGCCTCATCTTCTTCATCTTCACACTCTGATGTTTGGTTACTAAAGAGAGGGGGAGAAACAAGTCTAGAGGTTCGAATGATAGAGGTAAAAATAAAAGTAAATTGAAGTCTAAATTCAAGAATGTTACATGTGACTATTCCAACAAAAAAGGACATATCATAAAATATTGTTACAAGCATAAGAGAAATATGAGACAACAAAAGAAAGAAGGCGATAATGAAAATTGTGTTGTTTGTTGTTGCTAATGATGATCTTTTTATTGCTTATACTGAGAATGTCATTAATCTTATTCGTGATGAATCTAGCTGGTTTGTGGATTCTGGGGCTATTTCTCATGTTACGTCAAAGAAGAAATTATTTTATTCTCATACTTCAGATAATTTTGGGATGTTAAAAATTGACAATAATAATAAATTTAACATACTTGGCATTGGCAGTATTTGTTTGAAAAATAATAATTCCAAACTAGTTCTCAACAATGTCAAGCATGCTCCACATGTTTTCTTTTGAATCTGATTTTTGTAGGAAACATTGATGATGAGGGTTATGTTAACACCCTTGGTGCTAGTTAGTTGAAGCTTACTAGAACTTCGATGATTGTGGCTCGAGGTGACAAGTTATCTAACTTATACATATTTTAGGGCTCCACTTCTAGAGGCTCGATAAATTTGATGGAGAATGATACTTCATCAGAGCTATGACATGGAAAGTTGAGTCATATGAGTAAGAAGGGAATTTGATAGTTTGGCTAAGAAAAATTTACTTTCTGGAGTAAAAGAAGCAAAGTTAAAGAAGTATGTTCATTGCTTAGCTGGTAAACAGAAAAGAGTTTCTTTTCGGTGTCATCTGCCTTCAAAAAAGATGATTTGTAGGAATTGGTACATTCTAATTTGTGTAGTCCTTTTAAAGGAAGGTCTCATGGTGATATACTTTACTTTGTGACTTTTATTGATGATCATTCTCGCAAACTATGGATATTTTCTTTGAAGTCCAAGGATCAAGTACTTGATGTGTTCAAGGATTTTCAGGCCTTGGTTGAGAGGTAGACAGGGAAGAAATTAAAATGCATTTACTCAAATAATATTGGTGAGTATATTGATCATTTTGATATATATTGTAGAGAATAGGATATTCAACATCAAAAAACTCCTCCAAAGACTCCTTGGTTAAATGATTTAGTAGAGAGAATGAATAGAACTCTAGATGAGAGGGTTAGATGTATGCTTTTAGATGCTAAGCTGCCTTTTTTTGGGCGGAAGCACTTAATACTTCTACTTATGTTATCAATTTATCTCCTACTATTGCTTTGAATATTGATGTTCCCAACAGAGTTTGGTCTGATAAGAATGTTTCTTATGATCATTTTAGAGTTTTTGAGTGTAAAATCTTTGTGCGTGTTTCTAAGGATGAAAGATCAAAGATGGATGTTAAAAATAGGTAGTGTATCTTTATTGATTATGTTCAAGATGAATTTGGCTATCATTACTATGATTCAGTTGAGAAGAAACTTGTTAAAAGTCGCGATGTTGTGTTTTTTTGAAGACCAAACAATTGAAGATTTTGACAAAGTTGAAAAGGTTGATACTCAGAGTAGTGAGAGCCTAGTTAATTTTGATCCAATTCCTTTAACTAATACTCCTAATGAAATCTCCATGATGGTAAAAATTAAGTTGATAATGAAGATGGTGATCATGTTTAGAATGACCGACATGATGTTGTTGATGCTTCAATGCAAATTGATATGGTTGATCAACAATTAATTATTGATTCTCCAGAGAGTTCTCTCAGACCATCTACTAGAGAGAGAATACCTGTAACACCCCGTATTCAAGTACATGTATTGGCGTATTCAAGTACCCGTATTCAAGTACATGTATGGACGTATTCAAGTACGTGATTGGTCTTATTTATATGGAATTAATTTTTTATTTTATTTATACCGGAATTTGCCCATCGATGGTTCCATACGAAGGTTATTGAATAAGCTTTCCAACGATATAAAGATTTCCAAAACCGGATAAGTTTCGGATATAATCGAGCACGTTCAAAACTATAAAATGATGGCCGGGATATGGTGAATAGTAAATGTGCAGGAAAATTTCCTGCACACAAACTACTGAGGCCTGCCAATTTTTTGGGTCGACTTTGAACGATCATAACTCCCTTAATATAATGAACTGGGAGAGATACCATATATCAAAAGAAAGATCTTCGAGTCTTCTTTCCAATGCAATTGGTTTCATACAAATCCAACGTCTGAGTAAGGAGTTATACTCGTTTTACTTCAGCCTCTCAAAATAGTTTTTTAGGGTCAACTTCAAACGATCATAACTACTTGTACAGGAATAACTGGGTGGACTAATTTATATGAAATGAAATCCCTTTGAATTATCTATCCAACGATATCAATTTCACCCAAATATGATATCGGAGCAAAGAGTTATGGCCGATTTACTTTAGCCTGTCAAAACAGTCCACCATGGACAGATTCGGATTTACTTAAATTTTTAAGGGCAATATGGTCATTTTCCATCACCTCATGGACGAAAATTGGTCATTATATACATATAATTAGTCTCATATCCATCAATTATCATCAAATTATTGAAAATAAGAAACCCTAGCCTAATTTCAACTCCAATTATCTTGTGATTCAACCGTAGAAAATCCAAATTGATTCCGTAGTTGTGTTCACCGTCTCGAGGGCTTCGAGAAGCACCCCTTATTTGTGCCAACAGGACTTCGAAACCAAAAGGTCTATTTTATGGTAAGGATGTAAATTATGTTGGTGTTATTTATATGGATATGTATATATATATATATGCATGTGAGCATAAGAAGTATGTTATTTGATTGTTGTTGAAAGATGATTGGGAAATGATGTTGGATTATTCTTGTGCATGGTTGGATTATGTTGAATTGTGAAGGGATTTGGTATTGATGATGTGGTATTAAAATGATGATTATATATATATATATATATATACACATAAACCTATTGTTCAAGTTGGTTTTTGGAATGTTTTGCAAATATTGGTTGTATGGAATTATGGAAGAGAATTGTGGTGTTGGGTTGCTAATACTAGATGTCAAACATTTCATTGTAGATAAGTGATTTGTAAAGGCGGAAAGTTGTGTTGAATTGGTATCCGAATCTACAACGAGGTATGTAAAGCATACTCTAACAATGTTCTTTGGCATGAAAACACCAATGTTCCATCAAATAAGATTCCGAGGTTGTCCAAAAACATGTATTGTTCTACATTACCAATGAAGTTATTTCCATTCTATAAAGTGTAAAAATGTTTCATTGATATACCAAAAGGCTCCTATTTCATTGTTGTGATATTGATGATTCTGAAACACATTGTTGATGTACCAATGAGTCTTTATAACATCGTTATTGTATAGAAGGTCTATTACTTGATTCCTATTGATGTATCATTGTTCCAAAGGTACTATATTGGCATGAACACTAATGTAATAATCTCAAAAGCTTTTGAACTAAGTTATTGGAAAGATCTCTTATGTGTGTTACTTGATATACGTGTGGGTGGTATCCCAGGGGCATAAGCCTAGCATGGGTCGATCCCCATTTATGTGTTTATGGGTGGTATCCTAGGGGCATAAGCCTAGCATGGGTCGATCCCAGTTGATATGTACTGGAGGCAGCCTAATGGTCACAGTACGATACAACATTGATTATTGTTAGGTGGTTGGAAGTTCGGGAGGAGGAGGTAATGGCGAATGATAATTGTAAAGAATGAAATGAACGAATGTATGCCGTTCCAGAAATGTGTTTGAATTCAAGAACTCAATTCAGATTAATGATAATGTACATTATCCTAAAAGTGTTTATGAAGTGTGGTTCACTTCTATTATGATTTATTCACTTGCGTCTGATTTTCTTGATCCCCCATATCACATATGATTATTTACAGCTTTACATACTCAGTACATATTTCGTACTGACGTCCTTCACGAGGGACCTGCATTTCATGCTGCAGGCACAGGTGCTTCAGCTCACTCACAACATAGATAGGAGCCAGGTCATACAACTATTGTTGGTGAGCTCCAGTTTGCTTCGGAGCTTTCCGAGTCGGTTCCTTATGTTTTTTTTTATTGTACAGGAGTCGTGTGTGGGCGGGGGTTTATCCCGACCCTAGTTATGTCATGTATATCCTAGAGGCTTTGTAGACATAAGGAAGGGTAAAGTCATGGAAGTTTATATAGTCATGTTATATTTGTATATGTGGTGGCCCCGACGGCCAAGTGTTGTTATATATATATATATATTTGTGCGTGTTGTGCTGATACAGGTAATTAGATTCTTCTATATGCAACGAAGTGCTGTCCAAATTTTTGGTGACATGTAAGTGAAAGTACAGGTATTTGAACGGGTTCTCCCGAGCCTTCTCGGCTTCAGGTGCCAGTCCGGCCCGATGGGATTTTGGGGCGTGACAATACCTTTATCTCGTTACTCTCTAAATGAGTATATACTCTTGACTGACAAAGGAGAACTCAAGAGTCTTGATTAGGCCATGAAGAATGACTAGTGTGATATTGTTGATGCTCCAGTGCAAGTTGATATGGTTGATCAGGAACCAATTATAGATGCTCCAGAGAGTTCTCTCAGGCGATCTACTAGAAAGAGAATACCTTTATCTCGTTACTCTCTAAATAAGTATATAGTCTTGACTGATAAGGGAAAACCTGAGAGTATTGATGAGGCCACGAAAAGCGAAGAAAAAGAAAAGTGGTTTGATGCTATGAAAGATGAGATTAAATCTTTGCATGATAATCATACCTTTGATTTGGTTAAGCTACTTAAATACAGAAAAACTTTAAAAAACAAGTGGGTTTTTCGGGTGAAACATGAAGATGGTAACCTAGTTCCACGGTACAAGGCTAAATTGGTTGTGAAGGAATTTAACCAAATAAAGGGAGTTGATTTTGATGAGATATTCTGTCCAGTTGTGAAGATGTCATCCATTCGTGTAGTTCTAAGCTTTAGCTACAAGTCTAGATTTAGAGATTGAGCAAATAGATGTTAAAACTGCTTTTCTTCATGCTGAATTAGATAAAGAAATTTATATGGAGCAATCTAAAAGTTTTGAAGTCAAAGGAAAAGAGAATTATGTTTGCAAATTGAAGAAGAGCTTGTATGGTTTAAAAAAAGCTCCTAGATAGTGGTACAGAAAGTTTGGTTCTTTTATAAGTCAACAAGACTTCAAGAAAACTACTTCAGACCATTATGTTTTTGTGCAAAAATTATCTGATGGCAACTTTATTATTGTATTGCTTTATGTTGACATGCTTATTGTTGGTCATAATGCTTGCAAGATTCAGAGGTTGAAGCAAGAGTTGGGTAAGCTTTTTTCTATGAAAGACTTAGGACGAGCAAGGTAGATTCTTGGCATGCAGATTGTCCGTGACAGAAAGTCTAGAAAGTTGGGGTTATCATAAGAGAAGTACATTCAGAAAGTACTTCAAAGATTCAACATGGATAAGTCTAAGGTTATTAGTACACCTTTAGCTATGCACTTCAAATTAAGCAAGAAGCAGTGTCATTCCAGTAATGATGAGAAGGAAGATATGAAGAAAGTTTCTTATGCTTTAGCGGTTGATAGTTTGATGTATGCAATGATTTGTTAGCTGTTTTATTTCTAATTCGAAAGAGAACATTGGAGTGCTGTGAAGTGGATTATGAAATATCTTTGTGGCACTTCTAATCTGAGTTTGTGTTTTGGTAAGGAAAGCCTATTCTTTGTGGTTTTACAAATTCAGACATGACTAGTGATGTTAATACTTGCAAGTCTACTTCAGGGTATTTGATTACTTTTGTAGGGGGCTGTGTCTAGGCAATCTTGATTGCAAAAATTTGTTGCTCTATCTACTTCAAAAGCTGAGCTTATTGCTATCGTTGAAGCTTGTAAAGAATCGCTTTGGATGAAGAGATTCTTGGAGGAACTTGATTAGGCTCAAGAGAGGTATTTGCTTTATTATGATAGTTAAAGTGTTGTACATCTTCACAGGAATTCTACATTTCAAGGTTTGATTAAACACATTGATGTGATATACTATTGGATTCGAGGTGTGTTAGATTCTAAGTTGCTTGAACTTGAGAAGATTCATACGGATGATAATGGTTCCAAAAAGATGACTAAAGCTTTGCCAAGAGGAAAGTTTGAAGATTGTTGTATGATCACCGGGATGACGGTCTCCTATACATAGTTAGAGGGAGAGATCTATTGGGTTATGAGTCTTTTTTCTTTTCTATGTGGATAAATAAAACCCAATTTAGACCTACCCATTTCTTCCCATAGGTTAATTACTATGGGAAATATATATAGATCTTTTTAGGTCTTATTTCACCATCCACAAAAGAGTTTTTAGAAGCCAAGTATAGAGACAAAATGTGGATTTTTGCACTAAAATTTCAGCCACAACAGTCAACTTCACATTGCAATTTCCGCTTTATTTTTTATCCGATTGAACTAATTTTTGGATAACTTGTTACTTTCATCTCAATCTTTAATTAGAAACTATCAGAGTTGGATTTGGTGTCATGTAGCTCCTATTTTTCATTCGTGAATCGTAGTTGAATTTTTTGTGCTTTTACTCTATTATTTTTCTAGTTTTTGGTGTTGTGGTTTATGTATTATTACTCATTGTTTGACACTTGTTTGGTGTTCATTTTGGAGAACATTATTGTAACTCTTGGTGATTATAGTGGAGTTTTTGTTACTGCAATTTTTTACTCTTCACATCAAAGAATTTTTCACGTAAATTTGATGTCTTGTGTGATTGGTTTTATTCTTGTCTTATCATATTCGTTTGGTTGATTTGTTTGCTTCCATATTACCTTTGTGCTTAGGTTTGTTTGTTTTCTCTTTGTTCGAATTGAAAGTAAAAGTTTATACTTGAGTATTCTTCCGTTGCTATCCTATCGTGCACTTTGATAGTGCCTTTGTCTTTCCCAACATATAGGATAATTTGTTTCATTAGTATTGTATAAATAGTGGGCTAAATAATTTTGAATGAACTAATACCTCCAACCAAACATGAGAATAATCTTACATTTTATTTTGGAACTATTATACGTTATACCTCACACCAGAAATGGTTTTATAAAGATATGAAACTCGATTGTTATTCTTGGAAGAGTTCTTCCTCAATATATACAAGATGTTATACAAAGTGTAGTTGAACACCAACTCTCTAAGAGATAAAATATACAATTATAATCATATGTAAATAGATAAACTATATAATTATAATCAAATGCAAATACATAAATATGACTATTATGGTGTCCTACCGTGCCCCCACAAGCTGAGCAGTGGCTGTGCAACTGCAAACTTGGAACGCAGGAGATGAAACTGACAGAAAAGAGGATCTTGGTGAAGATGTCTGCTAACTGATCCAAGGAACTGATGTAGCAAACATTCAAGTCCTTTAAGGACACTTTCTCTCAAACAAAATAAAAATCTAATTCAATATGTTTGGTCCATGCATGAAAAATAAGATTTGAAGTGAGGTAGGTGCGGGCAGATTATCACAACATAGTGTGGGAGTGACACGACCCAAACCAGGGCCTAGTCGTGTCGTGTATCTCAAGTCCAATCAGGACTGAAGACCACCCCCAATACCCAACCGTTAACCACCCTACACCCCATGTCGGTTAAATTCCAAACATATAGCAGGATAAGATAATAAAGGTTTAAAGACAATAAAGTAAGTCTACAACCATAGCCAAATGGCCACAACCAAATATCCAACCAATCCCAATCCCAATGCCAATACCAATATGAATGCAAACCCTAATACCGACACAGCCCATGCCCATAGTTGTTTGACAAAGCCTCTAACCAGGATAAAAGAACATCCAGTCGGGACATGCCCCGGACCTTAGCCAAAACAAAAACCAAATAAATAACAAAAATGGAAACAATTCCATAGCATGGAGCCTTCTAGATTATGGACGCTCACCTCTTCAGTTTGACTCAAAGTTGTCCTCGAATTGTAACACCCCACATTTTTATGCTAAAATTTAAATCGTTGTTCCTATGCGTACGGACTTGAACCCAATTATTCTATGTATATACATGTGTAATTAGGAAGTATATGATGTGGTAATGTCTTCGTATATTGATTGAGGCATAATACCCCCTAACTCATAGACGAGCTGAGGACTTTTCCATCGATAGAGTTTTGACAAATTCTCCAGCTAAGGTCAACTTTAAACGAGTGCATCTCCCAACATATATCAATTCAGGTGTCCTACATTATATCAAATGAAAACCCTTTGAGTCTTCTTTCCAATTCACTTAGTTTCACCTTAATCCGATATTGGAGTGAAAAGTTTTACTTATTTTACCTCATCATGTCCGTCTGTCAACAAAGTGACTACCTGAGTTGATAAGTCGTCAACTAAGTGATGACTTATCAGCCTAAGTCATCAGCCTTAAATAGAAACTCATCAAATTCATCTTCTAAGTGACGACTTATTAGACCAAGTCATCACCCATGAGTAAACTTGATCAACCTCACCCTTAAACAGTTTTGCAGGGGTATTTTGGTCTTTTTCCTCACTTCCCACGACTTAAATCACCAAAAACACGTACTTTGCCATCATAAATAAGTTTTAAAAACCCTTAATCCTCTTTATCCTCAAGAACAAGATTAGGGTTTCTCCTTGAGATCATTTCCCAAGAACTTTAAGATTCCATTACATTCTCTTCAAGATAATCAATAACTTAAGGTTCCTTCGCCAAGAATTTCAAGAAAATCCTTCAAGAACACTCTCAAGGCTTCCAAAGTCAACTTGTTTCATCGAATCAAGCCAAATAAGGTATGTGGGGTTATGAACAAGGATAATTCTTTCATCCTTGTGCCAAAAACTAGTTTTTAAAGTTGAATTTACATGAAATTATATGATTTAAAGTTTAGGGTTCATACCCAATTATCATTATTTGAAGATGCTCATGTTACAAGTGATTAAATGTTGCATTGCATCTCTAGTCTTCATGTTTTTATGTGTGGAGTGATTTTATATACATTGAGATTTGAATTTCACTATGTTGACTTGAATTTTGCAAGAATTTCAAGATCTTGATTATTGAGCATGACTTTATGATAATTTGACATGAGTTTTGAAACATGGGTTATTAAGCCCTAGTTTGAATCTTGATATTTCAAAGTATATGATGTTTAAGTATCCTATGATTAGTTTATATTTAGATTTTGAATAAGATTTGATCTTTTGATCTTCAGCTAAGATATAGAATCCACTTCACAGTTTTGATTTCACTTTTGATTACAGTTTAAAGTAAACAGATGCAAAACTGGTTTTCATTGTAAACCCTTATGTTGGTTTTAAAGTGAATTTCCTACAGAATGAGCATACAGATTAAAGGGAGTAGTATTTAGTACCGAGTTAGGTATGTGTCCTAGTACACATGCCCTAGAACTACAAGCCAATGTAGGTACAGATTCAAATTATTCCTATTTATATGGATGCAGATACATATTGTGATCACTTAGCTTAGGTTATACTCCTTGACGAGAGTATGGAACCTCTCCCTAACGTGAGGTTTTCCCCTTAGAGGAATATGACGTTGGACATCATGATAGCTCACATGGTGTATGTCGGTTAGAAGAACCTCCCTAAGCCTAAGTCCTAAAACAGAATAACAGAACAACTTCGAGAAACTAAGTGTAAAGGCTCACGATTTTATTAAGATATTGTTTTACATAAGTTATTAGCCATGAGATTTCATCTTTTAGTTTACAGATACAAAGGTGAGTCCTTTTACACTTAGCCTGCATGATTTGAAACAGACTTAACTTCAGTTCTACTTATTCCACTAGCAGAAAGAGTAAAAATACATCTTTTAGAACTAAGTGTTATAGCTCACAAGATTTATACAGTATGCTTTATTATTCATGCTTATGATTTTCAGCTTTCGGTTATTCAAGCCAATGTGAGTCATTTACACTTAGCATGCATCCTTTTACAAGTTTATAGAAACATTGAGATATTGTATTTCTTAAACATTAACCCCCATATACTCAGTACATTCCAAAAGTACTGATCTAAATATACATCTATGTGCTACATTATTTAATAATGTAGGTACCAGTTCAGTTGTAGTCCATATATCACGATCAGACAGTTGCAGATTCCAGACAACAGATGATGAGTCCTCCTACTTCGGGGACTTCAGTTAGATTTTATTTATGTAATTTATTTTCTTACTCATGTGTATTGATTAATGGTAGTTGGAGTCACGTCCCAACTACCTATAGTCAGTATAGTTGAGGTTTCATGGACTGTCAGTAGAACTAATGTATTTGATTCCAGTTTTGTATTGTATAAGCAGAGTTGTAATCACTTTTATATAAGCTTTGTGTTGGTCAGATTAAGAAAAGATAGATTTTCCGCTTATTTTGTTTAGATTTATGTATTTTATTCAGTTGCTCATGATTTATGCCAGTACAAGGGTTAGCTAGGGATCATGTGTGGTCCTAAGCACCGTGTGACTACTAAGGGGTAGTCTCGGGTCCTTACACTAATCTAAGTTACTAAGCAGGAGATATAGTAGTATGGCCAGTTCCTGCATCGTGTGGGGATACAACACCCAAAAAGGGTTAGCGGGGTAAATGCTAGCCTGTAACTTAGGGATAAAGGTAAAATAACGCCATCAATTCAAACCAAATCAAATAACCATATGCCATATCATATATACATATATATCGTGCTGGAATAGGGAACAAGGTGTAACATGTATTTAAAACCTTAACATGGGTTGTGTAGCTCTGCTACCCTAAAACCACCTATAGGCTATATGGGTTCAGCTTCTCCTGCTGAAAGGGACCCAACGCATGTTAGCCGCACGACCGAAGAAAAAGAACCTGAGATGACTAGTACATCCCCCAAATTATAAAGTGTGACATCATGCACACGCCCACCAAGACCATTCTCACATTGGCATGAGTTTCCAATGTCGGTCCCCCCATGACCTCCACCTTCCATGACTTTGATATTCAGCCCCCTTTAATCCCAACTAAACCTTTTTACACATAACCAAACCATTTACCAAGGAATCTTTTTAATTAGGCATTAACCATTGGTATCGTCATAGGAAAATTAGAGCATGCAAGTCTATTCTTTTATGACATATGAAATCATTAAACCAATATTATGGCCACCAAGGCCTTTCCAAAACCATATGAAACCAACCAAAACCAATTCATGTTTTATTAACCATTTATGTAATGCAAGAGTTCCAGGAATAGTTAAAGTATGTGACAATCATTCTCATTGACAATTTCACAAATAGGTTGAGGGCATACTATTATCAAAACCAAAACCATCCAATTTGAGGCTTAACCATGACCCCTCAATTAAATCACCATTCCCATGCATCCGTATGTGCAAAACCGTAATTAAAACCATGAGAAACAATATTCATACATGAGCAACCAAAACCCCCAACCTTTATTTCAAAACCATAACAACATCATAAAAATCATACATTAAAACACATGCCTTTAGTAAAATAACAAAGAGGGATGAGTCATGTGCCTGTATTACGAAGATTCATGGAGAGAAAATGACTCTTGAACCCTTAGATGACCACTTTGGAGAAACCCTAGCCAATTTTTGCTCGAGAGGATTTTGAGAGAGTAAAAAAGATGTTTAATCTTGTAAAGTGTGGAATGAAAGGCGAAAAAGTGTAATAGGGACGTGAGTCCTTAAGGGTTTTAAGTGAAAATGTCTAAACTGACTCCAGTTAAGAAATTGAAAAATCTTGTTCTTTGGTTACGAGTCAAGCCATTGACTCGTCACCACAATATACGACTCTTACCATTGAGTCGTAACCAAGACAGAGAATTGGACACAATTTCCTAGTCCCACTCGTATGGTCTAGTATTGTCCTTGACAGAATCTAAAGGGATTGGACACTGGACCACCTACGACTCAACCCTACCATACGTACCCTATCCTCACGGCCCTTAGTGAGCCACTTGTACTCAGAGCAAAGTCAAGTTACTAAGTTTCTATTTTGATGAAGGTTCTACCCATCACCACCCCTAACGACTCGTACTATCAAGTCGTTACCATAATAGAAACCCAACCACCATTCACTGATCTCCTAAAGACTAGGTCCCATGGCCTGTACCCACACCATGCAACTCGTATGGTTACGTCGTTACTAGGGCAGTGAGCTCAAAGCTCAGGAATTTTCTTAGGACCAAACCCCAGGGTATTTTAATTCTCCCCCACTGGGATCATTCATCCTCGAATGATGGGACAGGGCAATGACTAGTAAGATTAGACCCCCAAACATCTCTACTCTTACCTTTAATACAAAAAATAGGTTACCAAGGAATTCACAATATACCTTTAACAAAGGCAGAAAACAAAGATGTTAAGAACAACACATACCTCAAGCATGATTTTTTGGCCCTGTAAATAGGATTGGATACTTGGACTTCATGTCCTCTTCAGCTTCCTATGTAGCCTCTTACATTTTGTGGTTCCTCTATAGAACCTTTACCAAAACTATGTCCTTGGTTCGCAACCAACAAACCTGCCGATCTAAAATCTCAATCGGGACCTCCTCATAAGACAGAGAATGCGAAATACCAATATCCTTGATAGGAACAATTTGCGATGAATCACCCACACACTTCCTCAACATAGAAATGTGGAACACCGAATGAATGGATCTCAAACTATAAGGAAACTCCAATTCATACACAACATTACCAACCCTTCTCAAAACCAAGTACGGGCCAACATATCGGGGACTGAGCTTCTCCTTCTTCCTAAACTGCATCACTCCCTTCATGGGAGACACCTTCAAGAACACCCTATCCCCAACCTCAAACTCTAATTTCCTATGCCTCACATCTGCATAGGACTTTTGGTGACTTTGGGAAGCTTTAATCCTATCCCGAATCACCTTCATATTTTTCATAGCTTAGTGAACCAAATTCAAACCAAACATCTCTGCCTCACCAACCTCGAACCACCCAATAAGAGACCTATACCTCCTACCATACAAGGCCTCAAACGGAGCCATCCCAATACTATAGTGGTAGCTATTATTATACTCAAACTCTATAAGAGGCAAATTCTCAACCCAACTACCACCATAGTCCATCACGTAAGCTCTAAGCATATCTTACAGTGTCTGAATAGTCCTTTTCGCTTTCCCATCCGATGCGAATGGAAATCCATACTAAGACTCACTTTGGTCCCTAAACCTTTCTGAAATGACCGCCAAAAGTGCGAAGAAAACTGCGTACCATGATTCGAGATAATAGAAATAGGAATCCCATAAAACTTCATAATCTCTTGGAGGTATAACCTTGCATAATCTTCTGCCGAGAAATTAGTCCTCACTGGAAGAAAATAAGTAGACTTAGTCATCCTATCCACGATGACCTAAATCAAATCGAACTAATTTTGAGACCGAGAAAGATCGGTAATGAAATTTATATTGATCAATTCCAACTTCCATACAGGCAACTCAATCTCTTGATATAATCCTCCAGACCTCATGTGCTCAACTTTCACTTGTTGGAACACTATGCATTAGCCACAAAACCAGCCACATCCCACTTCATATTGTTCCACCAATACATCTCCTTAAGGTCATGATACATTTTTGTAGAGCCAAGATGAACAACATAGCGCGACTCATGCGCCTCAGCCAAAATCCTCTCTTGCAGTCCATCTATGTTGGGAACACATAACCTCTCTTGGTACCGTAATGTATCATCGCCACTAATCTTGAGGGCCATCACCTTTTGCCCACCTACATCACCCTTGATCCTCATCAAGATAATCTAACACCTGCTTCTTCTTCACCTCATCACCCAGGGATGATATCGCCACCTCCTGAACAAACACACCACCATCCTCAGAGTCCAATAGGCGAACTCCAAGGTTATCCAAACGGTTAACATCTTTTAACAATTCTCGCTTTCCCTCATCCACATGAGCTAGACTCCCCATGGATAACCTGCTAAGATCATCAACAACCACGTTAGCTTTACCTAGATGGTAGTGAAGACTCATGTCATAATTCTTAAGTAGCTTGAGCCATCTCCTTTGGCTAAGGTTCAGCTCTTTATGAGTAAACACATACTGCAGGCTCTTATGATCAGAAAAGATATCCACATGCACTCCATATAAATAGTGTTGCCAAATTTTCAATACGAACACCACAACTAACAACTCCAAGTCATGAGTCGGATAATTCTTCTCATGCACCTTTAACTGTCTGGAGGCATACGCTATCACTTTGCTATGCTGCATTAAAACACAACCAAGCCTTACACGGGATGCATCACAATAGACCAGATATCCATCATTTCTTTCCAGAAAAGTCAAGATCGGATCCCCAGTCAACTTATCCTTCAACTTTTCAAAACTACCCTCACAAGCATCAGACCACAAGAACTTCACCTTCTACTAAGTTAACTTAGTCAATGGGGCTACTATAGATGAAAAACTTTCCATAAACTTCCTGTAATAACAGGCCAAACCCAAGAAGCTCTGAATATCAGTTAGAGTCGTGAGTCTAGGCCACTTCTTAACCACTGTAACCTTCTGCGAATCTGCCATGATCCATTCACTAGAAATGATATGACCCAAAAAAATGACAGCATTCAACCAAAATTCATATTTTAAAAATTTGGCATATAACTACTGAGCTTTCAGGGTCTACAACACAATTCGGAGGTGATTAGCATGATCCATCTCACTCTTAGAGTACAACAGAATATCATCTATGAAAACAATGACAAACAAATCCAGAAACTAACAAAAGATTCTATTCATCAAATCCATGAATGCCGTCGGGGCATTGGTCAACCCAAAAGACATAACCAGGAACTCAAAATGTCCATACCAGGTACAAAAGACAGTATTAGGGATATCCACCTCTCTAATATTTAGCTGATGATACCCAGATCGAAGATCAATCTTGGAGAAAAACTTAGCACTCTAAAGCTGGTCAAATAAATTATCTATCCTCGAAAGGGGGCATTTATTCCTTGCCATCATCTTATTCAACTGTCGATAATTAATACACAGCTGAAGAAAATCATTCTTCTTATGCACAAATAAAATCGATGCACCCCACGAAGACAGACTAAGATGGATGAAACCTTTGTCTAAAAGATCCTTTAGTTGCTTCTTAAACTCCTTCAACTCAGCCGGAGCCATTCTATTCGGGGGAATAGAGATATGATGAGTGTTTGGAACAAAATCTATCCCAAACTCAATCTCCCTATCGGGAGGAACACCAGGAAGGTCATTAGGTAAGAACTTAAGAAATTCATTCACCACCGCGACAAAATGTAAAGGACCCTCCGAGTTAAAATCTTGAACCCGAACTAGATGATAGAGACACCCCTTGGCGATTAATCTCCGAGCTCTAAGATATGATATAAAATTTCCCTTCAAATCTAGGAAGCCATCCTCCTATTCAATAACCGACTCATTAGGGAATTTGAAAATGACCTTACGGGTCTGACAGTATAGAGGAGCGTAGCACGAGTGCACGAAATTCATCCCCAATATGACATCAAAATCCACCATGTCTACACAACCCCTATAGACTCTTCTAGCAACTCCAGAGTCACCCACCAGGGTAGAAATAAAAAAAGGGTCAGGAATACACTCGGGACCAAAACCAAAATGCACAGCCAGGAATGGAGTGACATAAGAAAGAGTAGACCTCAGATCAAATAAATAGTACATACCACAGGAAAAGAATTTCAATGTACCAATAATGATATCCGGTGATTCCTCAGACTCTTAACAAGTAATGAGAGAATAGAGTTGGTTTCGACCTGTGTTGGAGCCAGACTGTGCACCTTTTGGAGTCGGAGCTGAAGAAGATGCCATAGGAACTTTGTTTGCCCTAGAAGCAACCTTGGCCACTGAATAATTTCTAATATTTTTCCTTAACTGGCCATAGTTAAAACACTTGTCCTTTCCTTCATCACAGTAACCTCGATACAATCAACCACAGAATCTGTAAGGAGGATATGATATAGCTGATTGGGCCCCACTGTCCTGAGATTAGGCAACTTATGCCCTATAATTGTTGATGCTATGAAAACACTGGTCACTAGATGGCTTTGGGTAGGGAACACTAACCATCGAGTGAGACCCAAAATTGCCCCACTTCTACTTGGACCATTTTTCGCCATCCCTGCCACTCTGCTGATGCCACCACCCTGCTAAAAAAATCTAAGCTTCTTGCTCTGTATTCCCCTATCTCCGCCTGCCTTCTCTTCTCTTTCTTAACTTGCTGCATGTACACAATAAACCTATAGATGTCCATGTCCTTGTTCAACAAAAGCAACCTTACTCTCCAAAATCAACTCTCGAGACAACTCGAAAGTGAACTTCCTCATTCTAGCCCTCATTCTAAAAACCAACTTTGAAGCATACCGAGATAATTGGTGAAACTTTAAGGCATACTCCTTAATCGATATCTTGCTTTGCTTCAAGTTAACAAACTCTTCCACCTTCACCTCTCTCAACTCTTGAGGAAAGAAGAGGTCCAAGAAACCACCAGAGAAATTATCCCATAGGGCTGACTCAGTATCGTCACTCCTTGACTATTCCCATTCCTCATACCATTGGTATACTACATCTTTCGGGTGGTAGGCAACAAATTCCACACCCTCCACGTTAGTAGCATGCATAATGCGGAAGATCTTTTCCATTTTATCAATAAAACCTTGAGGATCCTCCTCAACCCTAACACTAGTGAACACAAGAGGGTTCAACCTCATAAATTGGCCAACCCTTATGGACTCATAAGATGGAGTAATAAAAAAACCACGCTCGGCCTGAGAACCTACCAACTATGCCAACATATGATACACTGACGAAACTCAGCATTCGTCACATCTGCCTAAGGAGCTCGAAGAAGGCTGGGGGGGGACTGGTGGAACTCTAGGAGGACAATCAGGAACTGGACCCCTAGACCGAGTCTGGACCCTATAAGCAGAGTGTTCCCCATTAAAATTGTACCTAAGTGAGATAAACGAGTTTCCATAAGCTTCAGATTATCTGGAAGGCATGATCTGAAAAGAAAACAAATGGGTATTAGAGAAGATTTCAGAACATTAGACTTGACAGCCCAAAAATAGAACACAAGAAAGAGAAACATTCCTAAATGCCTCGTAGCCTCTCCCTTATGAGTGTGGCACACTACACACATTTAAAAGAGGCTCTTCTAGACATGACTTTGTCGAAAAACTAATTGACCATAAACCTAGGGCTCTGATACCAATCTGACATGACCCAAACCAGAGCTTAGTCGTGCAGGGTATCTCAAGTACAACTTGGATCGGAGACCACCCCCAATACCCAATCGTTAACTACTTTACACCCCATGTCGGATGAATTCTGAACATATAACAAGATAAGATAATAAAGGTTTAAAGACAATAAAATAAGTCTACAACCATAGCCAAATGGCCACAACCAAATATCCAACCAATACCAATCCCAATGCCAATACCAATACCAATGTAAACACTAATACCGACACCGCCCATGCCCATAGTTGTTCGACAAAGCCTCTAACAGGATAAAAGAACATTCGATCGAGATATGCCCCCGACCATAGCAAAAATTATAACTAAAGAAATAACAAAAATAAAAAAAAGTCCATTGAATGAAATGAAGCCTTTTAAAGTATGGAAGCTCACTACTTCAATCTGACTCAAAGTTGTCCCCGAATCCAAGTTACTGAGTAGAAGGAATGATAGTATGGTCGGTTCCTACATAGTGTCAGGATACAATGCCCAAAGACGGTTAGCGGGGTGAATGCTAGCATGTAACTTAGGGATAAAGGTAAAATAATGCCATCAATTCAAACCAAATTAAATAACCATATGCCATATCATATATACATATATATCATAATGGGATAGGGAACAAGGTTTAACATGCATTTAAAACCTTAACCTGGGTTTTATGGCTCTGCCATTCTAAAACCGCCCACGGGCTATATGGGTTTAGTCCTCCCTGCTGAAAAGGCCCCTGTGTGGGTTAGCCGCACGATCGAAAAAAACTTGGGATGACTTTTACATCCCCTAAATTATAAGATATGACATCATGCACACAACCACCAAGGCCACCCTCACATCGGCAAATGTGAGTTTCCAATGTCGGTCCCCCTAGGACTTCCACCTTTCACGGCTTTGCTACTCAGACCCCTTTAAGTCCAATTAAAGTTTTTTACATATAACCACCATTTACCCAGGAGCCTTTTTTATTAGGCATTAACCATTGGTATCGTCATACCAAAATTAGAGCTTGCAAGTCTATCTTGTTATGCCATATGAAACCATTAAACCAAATTTGACTCCAAGTTTCTAATTAAACCAAAACCATGGCCACCAAGGCCTTCCCAAAACCATTTAAAACCAACAAAAACTAATTCATGTTCCATTAACCATTTATGCTATGCAAGAGTTCCAGGAGTAGTTAAAGTATGTGACAAAGTCATTCTCATTGACAATTTCATAAATAGGTTGAGGGCATGCTATTATCAAAACCAAAACCATCCAATTTGAGGCTCAACCATGACCCCTTAATTAAATCACCATTATCATGCACCCACATATGTAAAACCATAATTAAAACCATTGAGAAACAATATTCATACGTGAGCAACCAAAATCCCCAACCTTTATTTCAAAACCATAACAACATCATGAAAATCATACATTAAAACACATGCCTTTAGTAAAATAACAATGAGGGAAGAGTCACATGCATTGTATTATGAAGATTCACGGAGAGAAATTGACTTTTGAGTCCTTAGATGACCACTTTGGAGAAACCCTAGCCAATTTTTGCTTGAGAGGATTTTGAGAGAGTAAAGAGGATGTTTAATATTGTAAAGTGTAGAATGAAAGGCCAAAGAGTGTTACAAGGACGTAGAGACTTAAGGGTTTTAAGTGGAAAATATCCAAAGTGGCCCCAGCTAAAAAATAAAAAAAATACCATTCTTTGGTTACAAGTTAAGCCATTGACTCATCACCACAACATACGACTCTTACCATTGAGTCATCAACAAGACAGAGAATTGGACACCACACACTGTCCAACTTACGACTTCCTAGTCCCACTCGTTACTAGACCATACAATTCGTATGGCTTAGTTATATCCATGATAGAATCCAAAGGGATTGGACATTGGACAACCTACAACTCAACCCTACCATACGTACCCTATCCTCATGGCTCTTTCTGAGCCACTCATACTTAGAGCCAACTCAAGTTACTAAGTTTCTAATTTGATGAAGGACTGACCCGTCACCACCCCAAACGGACCATACCATCAAGTCATTACCATAACATAAACCCAACCACTATTCACTGGACTTCTAACGACTAGGTCCCCTGACCAATACCCACACCATACGACTCGTATGGTTACGTCATTACTAGGGAAGTAAGCTCAAAACTCAGGAATTTTCCAAGGACCAAACCTAGGGGATTTCAGGAAGTTTGGGGAAGATAGACACACAAATATTGAAAAAGATATTGCATATCGATAACTTTGGTAGTAGCCACAGCTAAGGCCCTCTATTCAACCTCAGTACTAGATCGTTCAACCACTCACTACTTTTTTGAGCTCTGTGACACTAAATTAGGTTCAAGAAATAGACATTAACCATTGGTAGATTGCCGATCATCTGGGCAACTAGCCCAGTCTGCATCTGTGAAGGCCTGAAGTGGTAAGGATCTAGCGGAACGTAAGTGCAAGCCGAGGTTTATGGTTGCCTATAAATAGTACAACAAATATTCATAGAAGTGAAATGAGACTCCATAGGTTTATCTATGGATTGGCATAATTTGTTTACAGTAAATGATATATCTAGATGCATGATCGTTATATATTGAAGAGCTCTTATCAAGATGCGATACAATAATGGATCTAAAAATATTGAACTCCTATATTGAGAAATTGAAGTCCTATGATCATAGGTGTACCAATTGGCTTCACACCATCCATATTTGCAAAGGAAAAAAGTTCTCTAATGTATTGTGATTGAGTCAGGGTCAATCTAGTAGGCTGATAATGGACCTTAATACTGAGAAAGTAGTTTAGCTTACCAAGATCTTTTATATCAATGAAATTAGACAAATGAAGAACAAGACTTACAATGAACTCATTAGAGCTTTCTGTAACAATAAGATTATCTACATACAATAAGATAATAGTAATATGGCTATCACAATTATGTATAAATAGATACATATGAAATTTAGAAGGTACAAAATTGAGTTCAAGTAATTTTGAGCTGAGCTTCTCAAATCATGCCTGAGGTGTCTGTTTAAGTCCATAAGGGGTTTTGTGAATCTTGCACACATGGTTGGGATATATTGGATTAGTAAATCCAGAGGGTTAAGACATGTATACCTTTTCATATAATTACCCATGAAGAAATGAATTTTGACATCGAGTGCCATAAAGACCACCCTTTGGACAAAGCTAGAGACAAAACCACTAGGATAGTTGTAGGCTTTACCATAGGACTAAATATTTGAAGATAGTCCACTCCAGCCTCTTGAATAAGTCCCTTTTCCATTAAATAGGCCTTGTAACTGGGTTGTACGGTGACAATAAAGGCCATACTCAATAGTTGCGCACAGTAGTACGTTCCCCGCTGCCCAATCCTTCATAAGACAAAAATGAGGGTGAAACTTAAATATAACATCATTGTCAGAAGTGAAGTTTTCTACACTAAGCAAATTCTAGGTAATATTAGGCACCAATAATACATTAGATAAATGTAAAGGTCGACTAGCTGTAGGTAAGGTCACATTACCAAAGTGAGAAATTGTCAACCCTGTACCATTACCAACATGAATTTGATCGCTTCCCAAATACTCTCCTCGTACTACCATATTATGCATATCGTTAGTTAAATGATGGTTAGCCCCAGAATTTGGATACCAATTTGAGTATACAATTATAAAATATTATGCAATGAGAGCAACAATGTACAATTTGAATGGAGCTTGATAGGCATGGTCAAAATGATGGTAACAAGTCAGGGTGGAGTAACCAAACTTATGGAAAACTTGACATTGATTTTGGTTGGATGAGTTGGCGTTGTGATCTCGACCTTATTTATATTCAACGATGATTGTTTGTTCACAAGCTTATTTTGATTGAATCCATTTAATGTATAGATATTTATGTGTGTTATAAAATATAAAGTAAGAATAATAAGAATAGAGAGAGAAGAAAGAGTAATTCTTATTTCTCTTGAGAGATTCTATTGGGGTCTTTTACAATGAAGAAAACTCTTTTATTTATAGGGAAAATTACTCCTAGTTTCTCGCTAAAGATAGATGTTTCATATCCTGATAGATATCAAATAGATCTTATCTATATTCTTGATAGACATTCACTATAATGTAAATACATTTATAACACTCCTCTTTTAATGTCTAATTAATTGATAATGTGTCTCGTTAAAAGCTTTCTAGAAAAAAACCAAGTGGAAAAAAATTCTAGAGAAGAAAAAATAGTACACACCTCTAACAATACGCATATAGGATGCCTCATTAAAAATCTTACAAGGAAAACCTAGTGGGACAAAACATCATAAGGAAAAAAGAATACAACTCGATTAACTCCCCCTAGCGAGAACATCCTTGAATCTTTGCATCCCAATCTTGTGCACCATCTTCTTGAAAGTTGTAGTTGGAAGAGATTTGGTAAATAAATCAGCTACTTTGTCACTCGAACAAATCTGTTGCACATTATGGAGCTCGTGTATAGAAAAGCTTTGGCGAAATATGTTTTGTTCTTCCTCCTTTTATGAATCCTCCCTTAAGTTGTGCTATGCATGCTGCATTATCTTCATATAAAATTGTGGGTACTTTGTCGCATTTAAAACTATATTTTTCTTGAATGAGATGTATCATGGACCTCAACCATACACATTCTCGGCTTGCCTCATGAATAGCTATTATCTCAGCATGGTTCAATGAGGTGGATACGATAGACTATTTTGTAGACCTCCAAGATATGGCAGTATCACCACATATGAATACATAGCCTATTTGAGATCGATTTTTATGCGGGTCAGATAAGTACCCAACATCAGCATGACCAATAAGATTGAGACTACAATTGTTAGAATAAAATAAGCCCATATCGGTAGTCTCTTTAGGCACTGTATATGTATTTGGTCTTATTCTGATGTCTTCTAGTAGGAGTAGAACTATACCTTGCTAACAAATTAACTAAAAAGGTTATATCAGGCCATGTAGTATTTACAAGATACATGAGTGCACTAATTGCACTAAGATATGGTACTTCATAAACAATCCAAATTGATATATTTTTTATTTCATCAAATAATCTATTGCTTTTAAAAACTTTCCAAGAGTTTCAATAATTTTCAAGCTATAAGCTTATACAATAAAAGGATTATAAATAAGTTTCTCAGAAACTTTTAAATGCTTCAAATATTTTGAATCCTTATAAAAGTTTTCATGTCAAGTGACAATATTCAACATTTCATGAGTGACATCTTCAAGTATCTAGACTGCAAATCAAATAAGTTTTATGCTTACTAAGATGCATGCTTTCACATCACTTGATAAATGTTTCTACATCAAAGTGCTTAAATAAATGTAGAATGCAAATCTTCATAATATTTTACAATATTGTGCCAGTATAGTATCAAATATATTGATGATATATCATTTCATATCGATTCATAGTGTGACATAACATTTTTAGATCTCATTACTTCATTATTTTTAGGTACCTGAACCTCTTATAAGGTTTCATAAAGTGTCATGTTGTAGGCTCTTCACGAGCACATTGCCTTCTTATTATGATTATTTGCTACTTATCCTTTTCAAGAATTATTTTATTTAGAACCGATTGATCTACCACGCTTCACGTATGCGTAGATTTTTTCCTTTAGGGACACAAAATAGGAGCACTTGCGGCCTAAATATGAGACGCTTTCGGCATTTGACTTGAATTATCTTTTGAATGAGGATCAAATGATAATTCCCAACATACTTTATAGTTGCTTATAATCTCCCCCTTATGTTAGGATAACTAACATTCATCCTTCATCTTCTTTGATTAATCCATCTTTGTGCATTATGGTATATTCATTAATAGTATACCACACATCAAAACTATTAGATGAACAATGTGTGGTTCCTGACTCAGAACCAACTTTGAGGGAGAATTAATCATAATTTATTGGTTTGATGCATACAAGTACTTTTGTATATAATATTTTCAACCAACACAAGAAGCTTTTATTCAATTTAGCAATGGTTCAGCTATCGAAGGTATTCAATGTCAAATCGACATTATCAAGTTGAATTTTCTTGATTACACAATCCAAAAATTATGCTCTTCACTCAATTTTATTGAGCAACAACTTTATGAATGTCAAACTATAGGTTGACAATAAACGTACAAGTAATCATCTTATATCGATGCATCTTAATATATCACATGATTGGTGAACAGGCCCATATTCACCTTTTATACTTTTCAGATTTTGAGGGATTAAATCCCAACATTAGCTGGTCCAACCAATTTATCATGAGAACAACAACATAAACAATTCTTGAAGAATCTTTTATTTCTTCAGCATATGTGTAATACTCAATATGCACATCTTCGTGATGACAAATCGCTTATGTCAATAGATTAAATAATTTGTATGAGTAACTCCAAGTTATCATAACATGTGCAAAAATTCTTTAGTAAACATCAGGTTTATTATTGCATGAATTTCAAATTACTACCTTGAGAGTAAATTTTAGAGTTCTACTATTTTAGTAATAAAATCTCCTCAATTATTCTACCTTTTCAGGAGGTGGATCGTGATATCTTCACAATTAAGAACATGTTCGTACTTATATTGACTAAATACAAGCACATTTACCATAGGGAATAGATTTGTATTTATAATAATCGAAATTCTCATTTCCCAGGAATGAAATATAATCATGCCGTAAGCGTATCAAATTATGATAACTTATATCCTCTTTCAAGATATTTCTACTCCAGGAGCAAATCGAGGCATACATATGATATAGAGAATTTTTCTCTAACATATCTTTCTGATTAGATCACACCTTAAAGAAATAATTATTTTGTCATCTTCATATATTGCCACCACATTCACTTCATGGAATGGAGCATATTTAATGGACAAGGTTCATGACTTTTTATCAAATACACATTATTTTGCCTTAACAATCATAATATCATCATATGGTGCATTGAGATTCAAACTCAACATCTTATCCATATAAAGGTTTCTTAGGCCTAAATTGATGGGACTTGAACCCAAATGCCACGACCCAAAATTGAGGGTCCTGATGGAACTTGTCGCAGCATACCTTGACAAGTAAGCCTATCGCCCAAACTTATACAACAAAAAAGGAAAAGGCAAAAATATCCTAAAGTAAGACTTCTAGAATGAAGCCGAACTATACAAGTAATCATAACAATGCGGAAAGAACTTATCAAAAATACCAATCATGCCTAAAACTAGGTGTCAATAGTGTAAGAACTACTAATACAATCTGAGAGCCAAATACATCAGAAAATAACCACAAAGAAATAATATCTATCTCTGAATACTAATAAAGACATAACTACTATAGAAAGCTAGAGGTGAACTTCAGATGCGTGAATGTCCAACCGCTACCTTGAAAGCTCCAACAATCGCCCGAGTCAAGAAAGTTGAGGTGCACTTAAGCTAGGACCTGCACCAAAAGGGCGCAATAGGCATGAGTATGGTCCACTTGTACTCAGTAGGTATCATAGGCCGACCGATCAAAGTAGAAATAAAGCATACAAAATACACACTAAGGGTACGTCACCTGCAATTAGAAAATGTCCCACAACGGTAGCCCATACCGCTTGCACTAACAATTTAATATATCACATGCTCCCTCCGTCCCATTTTATGTATCGCCATTTGACCGGGCATTGAGTTTAAGAAATAAGGGAAGACTTAGTAATGTTTACCAAATTGTCCTTTATAAAAAAATGTGTTAGTATCTTTTTTTTTAATTAAGTGGGACCAATGAGGGTAAAAGTGGAATTGTATCTTTAAATAGTTACCAAATAAGGAAAGATGATATTTTTTTGGGACGGTCTAAAAAGGAAATGATGACACAAAAAATTGGAGGGAGGGAGTATATTACAACAACACACCAAGATACAGAACACAAATATACATTATGTCACATATAAGTAGAACAAGGGACAACATGTAGATACAAGATCATCAAATACATGTAAAGAAAGGTAAGACAAATACATAGATGACAAGTCAATATGGCAATACAATACAACATAAACACAATAAAGTAAGTGCAATGTATATGATGATAATGATGATGATAATAATGATGCACGAGGTCATCGCACAATCTTCGGGATCGTCGCACAATCCCTGTATATACCTACGGAGCTAAAGTTTCCTGACATAGGATCAACGATGGGTTCGTTAACCCATATACAATCCACGTATCTCATATCTCCTTTTTAACATATTACTCAGAAGGGGTTTTATAAGGTGTTACAATATCTCCTCCCTGGTATATCTGTAATGACTCGAGATTACCCCGTAGTCTTTACACGGTGCTTAGGACCATAAGTGATCCCAAGATAACCCTTGTACTGGCATAACTTGTAAGCAACTGAATAAAATACATAAGTCTAAAGAAATAAGTGAAAGATACATCTTTTCTAAATATGATCAGAACAAACTATATTAAAATGATTACCACTCTGATTATACAAAACAAAACTGGAATCAAATACATTAACTTCTACTGACAGTCTATGAAGCCTCTACTAGTATTGACTATAGGTAGCCGGGAGATGACCCCCAAATATCCCGTATCAATACGACATAATAAATAAAAAAACAAACTGCTACTCAAACTATGACTGACTCGAACCCTTGAATAAAAAAGGCTCATCACCTACTGATTGGAAGCTACAACTATCTGATTATGGTGTACACGCTATAAATTGTACCTACATTATTAAACAATGTAGCACATAGACGTATATGTGAATCAGTACTTTTGGAATGTACTGAGCATGTGGGGTTGAATGCATGAGTAAAAACAATATCTAAATGTTTATATAACTTTTAAAGAATGCATGCTAAGTGTAAATGACTCATATTGGCTTGAATAATTGAAAGCTGAAAATCATAAATCATGAATAACAAAGCATACTGTATAAATCTTGTGAGCCATAACACTTCGTTCTAAAAGTTATACTTTTACTCTTTTTAGTAGTGGAATAAGTATAACTGAAGTTAATTCTATTTTCAAATCATACAGGCTAAGTGTAAAAAGGACTCACCTTTATATCTGTAAGCTAAAAGCTAAAATCTCATAGGTAATGTCTTATGTAAAGTAATATCTGAATAAAATTGTGACCCTTTACACTTAGTTTCTAAAAGTTGTTCTGTTATTCTGTTTTAGGACTCAGGGTTTAGGGAGGCTCTTCTAACCAACATACACTATGTGAGCTGTCATAGTGTCCAGCGTCTAGTTCCCATAAGGTTCATGTTGGGGAGAGGTGTCATACTCTTGCCAAGAAGTATAACCTGAGCTAAGTGATCACAATTTGTATCTACATCCATATAAATGGGAATAATCTGAATTTGTACTACATTGGCTCGTATTTCTGGGGCATGTGAACTATGACACATACCCAACTCGCTGCTAAATACTACTCCCTTTAATCTGTATGCTCATTCTGTAGGAAATCCACCTTAAAACTAGTATAAGGGTTTATAATGAAAACCAGTTATGCATCTGTCTATTTAAAACTCTAATCAAAATTAATTGTGTGGATTCCGTATCTTAATTGATGATCAAAAGATCAAATCTTTTTTTTTTAAATCTAAATATAAGCTAGTCAGAGGGTGCTTAAAATCAAAATCTTCTTAAAATATCGATACTCAACTTAGGGCTTAAAACCCATGCTTTAACTCATGTCAAATCATCACAAGGTTCATGCTTGATAATTAAAATCTTGAAATTTCTTTAACAATTCTAGTCAAGACAATGAAATTCAATTTTCAATATATGTAAAACCAAACCAAACATATGGACATGTGAAAATAGAGATGCAATTCAACACCAAATCACTTGTAACTTCATAAACATCAACTAATGACCATTGAGTATAAACCCTATACTGTAAATCATCTATATTCATGTAAATTCAACTTTAAAAGCAAGTTTTGGGCATAAGGATGAAAGGAGTATCCTTGTTCATAACTCCACATACCTTATTTGAATAATTGGATATAAAAGCTTGAACTTTGAATCTCTAATGGTGTTCTTGAAGCTTTTTCTTGCAGTTCTTGAATTAGGAAGCTTGGGTTCTTGCTTTTCTTGAAGAAAATTTGCTGAAGTTCTTGGTGTTCTTGAGGGGGATAGAGTTTTCTTGGAGAGAAAAGGATTAATAATAATGTATCTAATGCTTTTGGGGGCTGAAATTATGTGTAATCGATGATTTTGGGAGAGGGGAATTGACCAAAGTGACCCTAGACCCTTTAGGAACTGAAGCAGTGTGTGAATTAGCACTGTATCATGTTGGCTATCGTGCTTGGGACAGAAACGCATAGCGATTCTCATAGCATCGAGAAGACCGACGCACCACGCTTCAATCGCGTCGGCTTACTGCCTCACACGGAAAATGCCATAGTTTTTCACTTGGATATCGGATTAAGGAAAAATTGGTATTATTGGAAAGCTAAATCAATTATCTATAGTTTGGTGGGTTTTGAGATGAAAAATTCTACGTATATCAAAATTTATACACATTCAAAGTCGACCCTTGTAGAATTGAATACAAAGATTTAGCCGAATCAAAGACTCTTAGCTCAACTTCGCTCTAAGTGATTCCTATGAGCATATTTCAGCTCAAAAGCACTTTACATGCTAGGATAATGATAATTAAACTTATACTCACATGGAAATCATTTGGATTGGAGCTTATACGCTTAAGAATGATGGTTAGAATTCTAGCACAAAAATATGTGGTGTTACAACATCCTTCGGAGAGGGTTTTAATAAGGTATTGCCAGTGTTAATTAGGTGTTACAATGGTGGTACCAATGTTTCATCAATGAGTATGATATGAGGATGTAATTCTCACAACCAAACACAGATTATTTCCACAAACAACCACAACGATACATTTCCACAACCATGTGAGTCAATATCTACTCGTTATTTCTGTTTCATCCATGAATTTCCATATGTCTCATATACCAATAAGTATGAATATATCACAATACACAAATGGTACCATATTAGGCATTTCAACAATACAGTATAATTATTCACATGTATTTAGGGATATCAACATCACATGGGACTCTACAAAGTCACATACATCACATAATATCTCAATTTCAACAATTACATCAGATATAGGCCTCACATGGGCACAACACATAGATAGCCATTTTTCATGATTAGTTCTCACCCTTAACATGTATTTTGTACCATCATTTACTACCCAACCCAGTCTGAAAGAGTTAAGACATAACCTACCTCAAAAATCGATATCGGTCCGCTACACTTCAAACCCACGACCTTACTTTCCACGAACGATTCCGAACTCCACTAAAACATCAAATATAAAATCTACACGTTAAAACAAAAGTAATTACACCCATATTGGCTACTTTTGGTTCGGGGTCAAAACGAACCCCCAGAACGGGTTTTCAAAAAATAAGGGCAAATTCAGAACTTTACTTTAAAAATGTGTTCCCCATATTTTTAGGAACCTACAGCTGAAAACCCAAGTCAAATCGAGTAAAAAAACGAGGTTCAAATCAAAGAAAAACCATCTTTAAGCTTTACCAGATAAATTTTTTGAAATCCAGGTTAAATCAAGAATCAGAGTGAAATTGATGAAAAACTAGTAACTCTAAGATTAAAATATTATTCAAGTGAAAAGGAGTGAAATTGAGGTTTAAAATTAAGCCCTAAGATTTTTGGGGTTTTGAGAAATTGATCAAGAAATTACTAAGGGTGAATTCTTACCTTATATCCGTAATAAAACCAAGAAATATATGTTAATCTAGCTTTTCAATCTCCCACAAACTTCACTTTTAAGCTCTCACACTATTTTAGGGTTTAAATCCCAAGAGACAAGATGAAAAACGAGCAAAAATAGGCCCAAAACTGCTATTAATTATTACAGATTTTTCTGCACAGATATAGCTGAAAAGCTATTTTTTAAGTCAATCCGGACTTCGACGTGGTACCCGAAATTCATTCGGAGTTTGATATATGCAAATGAACTATGCAACCACACTAAATTCAAGGTTTCAGACGCGTTGGCGAAGTCGTATTTTTAGAAAAACATCATTTTCAAAAAGTTGACCCCCGAAATTCAAAATTGTAATTTTCCAAACCAAGGGTCTAAATGAGATTTAAAAGCCGTAAAATCACACCAAACATGCTAACACCTTAAAATTGTCTTTAAAAAAAAATTAGGGGTAGGGGAAGGGAAATGGGGGAGGGGATTACAATGTGGGGAATCGAACCCTCACCAACAAGGTGGAAGTTCAGGTAACTAACCAACTAAGCTACTAAGATTCCCCCTAAAATTGACATTTTAGATCTGCTGAAGAAGTTAGATTTTCCATCTGAGGTCGTTTCGACCAAATGTGGGTCCCACACCCATATTTCTAATTTTCCAACTTTTCGATCAACAGGTCAAAATGAGTTTGGATGCACCAGAGCTCGAACCGAAGGTCTACCTAGCCTAAAATCAATATTCTGGAGCTGCTGGCGCAGTTTGTTCAGCCATCTGTCGCACGGATCAAAAGATATCCTCATAAGTCTAAAATAAGGCTCTTGAAGCCATCAAAAACCACAATATCGCATAAATGGTACCAAAATGCATCGAAAACTATGTCAATCACTCCCACACCCCAGAAATACCATAATGCAACTATGAAGAGGGGAAAAATAGTCAAATTACATAAAATTACAAATTTTACATATTTTATTAAATTTTTAGATCGTTACACCAAAATCTTATTATAACGCCCCAAAATCGGGTCCCGAGACGTCACACGATGCTTAGGGTCACAAGTGACCCCAAGCTAACCCTTCTACTGGCATAACTCATAACCAACTGAATAAAAATACAAATCCATACAAATCAGTAGAAATTTACTCTTTTCTGAATCTGATCTATACAAAAATGGAATTTTACAGGATTACAATTCTGCCTTTACAACCAAAATTGAAACAAAATACATCAACTTCTACTGACTGTCTATAAAGCCTCTACTAGTACTGACTGTAGGTAGCCGGGTCATGACTCCCGACTACCCCAACTCAATACGACTGAATAAAGAAAATACAATACTATAAACTCTGCATAACTAACCCAAGCCCTTGAATCAAAAGGACTCATCACCTACTGACTGGATACCACAAACTGACTGGATCCGAAGGTGCAACTATACCTTGTACCTACATTCCGAGAAAATGTAGCCCACATACGAATATGTGGGTCAGTACCATGGAAAAATACCGAGCATATGGGGGTGTATGCAGTTGTATAAACATCATCATCATAAATATTTATAAGAAATATGCAAGATGTATGAAAGACTCACATAGCCCAAAGAAAATCATCATAATCATGAGAGGATGAAATAAGTATAATAACACATGTGAGTCATCATATAATTTGTCAATCACTTTCAGTTCATCAAGAATATCAATTCTCATAATGTAAATATGATTTAAATCTTTCGAAAGAATAACTTTCACAATTCCACTTTCAAATCACTTCACCATTTACCATAGACACAAGGAAACACACACACACTGGGAGATCCTATAACCGGCATAAACCATGTGAGCTACATGGATTCCAACGTACAACCCACGTTAGGGAGAGACGTCCTATCCTTGCCATCGGAGTAGGACTTCCAATATCAATCCAAAAACACTAGTGATCACTATATAAATCAGCCTCAGGCTCACATCCTATGGGGGCACGTAGTTCTAGGGAAGTAAGGTCACCTTATACCTCCTACTCGGTGCTAAAGATTACTCTCGGACTTAGCTCAGAAATTTAAATCAGCCTCAGGCTCACATTAAAGAAAATCCACAATAAACACTTCAACAATTTTCATCGGGAGCCAATTTGCTACCCCTTTATCATAATCAATAAAAACGTGGATTTCTTTCACAGTCGAGTTCAAAATAACTCATTCATAACCAAAAGGTCAAATCATTCAAAACATCTCAAATATTCAACATCAACGTGCATATAGCACATATTTTCTCAAAAACACAATTTCAAATGGGGTTCAAGACCCAAATATCAAAATCATGGTAAATTTCTTTCAAGCATCATGCTTTAAGTCACAATTTCATATAAATTCGACTTTTCAAAGTCATAAACACCATAAGCTCAAGATAACCAAGATAAAATATAAGTTCATGCTCCAAAATCATAATAAACATATAAAAATCATATCTTCGTAAAAAAAATTACTTTTGGGCACAAGAACGAAAGAGAGTTCTTGTTGAAAACCCCCACATACCTTGAATGATGAACTTTAGATCGATACTCACTTTTGAGATGTTACTCGTGCCTTTGAATGATGGTTCTTGGAGTTCTTGAACTAGGAACTTGGAATCTTGAATAAATTTGCAGAATTAATGGTGAACTTTGGAGGTTCTTGAAGTTCTTGAACTAGGAACTCGGAATCTTGAATAAATTTACAGAATTAATGGTGAACTTTGAAGGTTCTTGAAGTTGGATGTAGGAGCTTAGGGTTTTCTTTTTGAGGAAATTTGATGAAATATAATATATAATGCTTCTAATAGGCTTTAATATAGGGTTTGGACGGATTTTGGGTGAGGGGGAATGACCAAAACGCCCCTAAAAATAAAAAATATTCTCGAATCTGTCCTTTGGTGGACTGTTTTGATAGTCTGGAGTAGATCAACCATAACGTTTTACTATGATATCCAAATTGGATGAAACCAATTTAATTAGAAAGAGGACTCTCATATCTTTCCTTTGATATATAGTATCTCACCCAGATCATTGTGTACGAGGAGTTATGATTGTTTGAAGTTGACCCAAAAATTCACTTTTGATAGGATAAAGTAGATCGACCATAACTTTTTGCTCAAATAGACAAATTGGATGAAACCAATTTCACCGGAAAGAGGACTCGTAGAGATTTCCATTGATATATAGTATATCACCCATATAATTATGTACAATGAGTTATGATCATTTAAAGTTGGAGCAAAAATATGCTAGGCCTCAGTACTTTTTTTTCTGCACGTTTTACTGTTCACTACTATTCACGATTCGATCGGAATGTTCATAACTCGTCGCTCGGGTGTCCGTTTTGGATGATCCATATATCGTTGGAAATATTATTCGATACTCTACGTAATGGTGGGTCATAATCTAAGACATTCTGCACGAAAAATTTATAATTCATTCGAGAAGATAGAACCCAACACGTTTACGCACAAAATTTCAACGAAAAATTTTCCGGGATATTACACTTATCATCATGGTGCATCAGAACTTTAACCCAATGTATTATATTTTTAAAGGCATCATGGGTATAAATCGATAAAGCTTGTACCCAAAATCTTATCATCATGGTGTGATGAGTGGTGAATTACCACTTATTTACGTCCTAAATTCTTGCACACTACTACAGTTTGAAGGTATGAATGAGACAAGTTTGTTACTTGAATGCACTAAATTCCATATTTTGCAAGTACACAAGTGATGAGATATAAATATATGGATTTAAGCTGAAAAAGAATCAAAAGGGAGGAGAAAAGTGCACAGTTGAAGACCTTAAATCCAGGCTCAGTTACTGCGATCGTGGTCTGAGAGCTGTGATCGCGGCAGGTCAAGAATGTTCAAGACGGAGATTGCGATGGACCTACCGCGAACGCAATTAAGCACCCGTGATCGCGGTATAGCGGGAAATAACTCAGGGGCAATTTAGTCAAATTACAGTGCCGAACCCAATTTTCAAAAGAGCTCAAAATCCCTTGAAGAAAAGGAATCTTTTATCTATGTTTTTTCTTCATATTAGTTTCTAAGGTTTATAACATTTGGATCATGAAGCTAAATTTGTACTAATCTTGAGATAAAAAGACATTAGAGTGATTTCTAAGTGAAGCATTGACAAATCCCATTGAATATTTATGGGAATTTAAAATGTGGTTTGCATTCTCTTTATTTTTCATGAATCAAATTGATGGAGATTTTGTTATATTTTTTCTTATTATCTTTATGTGTTACTAGTTCTTCCTCTTGGGGTTATGTTTGAATAGAGTGCAAGTGAGTGTGGGTGGTGATTATTAGCTTGAATTCTTAGTTAATGTTGTTGGGTATCACAAATGTTTGATTATAAAATGGAATTTGTTGGTAAAAGCCTCAATTTCCCTAAACCTCACATCATCCCTGGGAGAGGAATGCCTGTAGTTTAGATCCTACATTATCCTTGAAAGAGGGATGTAGGTTACATGAGCATTTGTGAACAAGAAGATAAATAATAGATATTCCCTTTTTATTGTCTTAGAAATAAGGATAAATTATGGAATTGCTATATCTTTGGCATCATTCTAGAAATAGGAATGCCAAATTAAGGCTTTGTGATGATTAATTGACCACACCCACGAGGTATTCGAAAGAATCCGTGGGTGATAGTTTGATACTTTCTTAAAAGACTAGTATCAAAATCCCTAACCGAGCCTACCCAAGCATTCCTTAGCTAAGATTTGAAGTTGATTTTCATGTACCCACACACTAGTTGCCTCTAGTAAAGCATAGCCCCAAGATCTATTCCTAATTGATTATGATGTAATTATTCTTAGTCTTGAATTAGTCCTTTAGAAGCCCAAGAATTGTCTTACACTTTTGAAAACATTCAAAATCCCCCAAAATATTTGTATAATATATTTGAATTTAGCAAGTAACTTTAATTTCGGACTTATTTAATCACCACTCACATTGTTCTTTGTGGATTCGATCTCGACTCAAAGTTGGGTAATTATATTGACAACGACTATCTTGCACTTAAATTGACGTGTAAGTTGAGCATTATCATGGTACATCAGAACTTTAACCCAATGTCTTATGTTTTTGGTATCGTAGACTTGAATCAGTCATCTTTTATTCAACCAATAACATAAATGATAAAGAATAATAAAATTCAAATTTGAGTCTATAACAGTATCACTACTTTGTGATTATTTTAGACATAAATAAATTTAATCTTTATGATACTCATATATCACAAAGAACGTGAACCATACCTTAATTTTAGGTAATACTACACGAAAATAAAATTACAATAAAAAAACTTTCGATCCACAGTTAGAAAATAAATTCTATTTATATACAACCAAAATTTATATGAGATCGAAACATGTGTCAGTAGCTTTACTTGTGATTTTAGTATTAACACACAAGAACGTTACTTGTTAAAAAGTAATTTTCATTACTAGTTCAAACAACATATATAATAATATTAATACTTATTTCATAAAAGGATTTCATCCTTGAATGTAGAGTTCTGTAAAACATGGTCTTTTGTGCCATTAACCTTGCTCTTGCCGTGTGCCCTTTGTCCTCAGCATATGAGAAGAACACTAAGATTAACTGTCCACGGGACTGAATGTTTGAAGATAGTCTACTCCAGACTCTTGGCTAAATCCATTTGCCACTAAATGGGCCTTGTAACTGGGTTGTAAGGAGACGATAAAGGCCATACTCAAAAGTCGCATGCAGTAGTACTTTCCATGTTGCCGATCCTTCATAAGACAAAAACGAGGATGAAACTTAAATATAACATCATTTTTAGAAGTGAACTTTGCTACACTAAGCAAATTCTTGGAAATTTTAGGCACCAATAATACATTAGATAAATGTAAAGGTCGACCAACTGTAGGTAAGGTCACATTACCAAAAGTGAGAAATTGTCAAACTTGTACCATTACCAACATGAATTTGATCGCTTCCTAAGTAATCTCCTCGTACCACCATATTCTGCATATCGTTAGTTAAATAATGAGTAGCCCCAGAATTCGGATACCAATTCGAGTATTCAATCGTAGAAGGTTGTGAAATGAGAGCAGCTATGTGCGATTTGGATGGAGCTTGATAGTAATGGTCAAAACAATGGTAACAAGTCAGGGCGGAGTGACCAAACTTATGGAAAACTTGACATTGATTTTGGTTGGATGAGTTGGCGTTGCGACCTCGACCTCGTCCTCGTCCTGATCTACACCATAAGCCTGATTGTTATTGACATTAGTAAGCTTCTTAATGGAATTATCATTCTTAGTATTATTGAATTGTCTAGTAGACAAGTTGGCTTGGCTTAATCCTTATTCTATACTTATCATCTACTCCAAACGACACTCTTGACTTAAAAGAAAGCCATGAAGATCGGCTAATGAAATTAACTCAACCCTAGTAGTGATCGAGACAACCACGACATCATATTCTAGTCCAAGTCCTCCAAGAATATATAAGACAAGATCATCATCAGTGACAGGGTGTGTATCGACACAAGTCTTCATATTTTGAAGATATTTTACCATGGATTAGTTGCCTTTCTTTGTGGTTTGTAATTGCAGCCTTAGTTGCATTATCCTAGCCTTGGATTGCAATGCAACATCGTCTCAAGTTCCTGCCAAATAGCCTGAGATATTGTACAATCGGCTACATGGGCTAAAATTCCTTTGGTGAGGGTTGAGAGAATCCAACTCAGTAAAAGTTGGTCTTGTTTGATCCATATAGTGCATGCTGGGTTGATACCACATTAGTTGAGGTTGCTTCAGAAGAGCCATTTGGAGTAAAATTTGGAGGGCACTTGTATGTACCATCCATATATCCCTTGAGTTTGTTACCCATAGAACTGGGAGAATTTGTGATTTCCACAAAATATAGTTATGACGGTCTAATTTGAGAAGATGGGACTAATTAACATTGGTTATGAGTGACAAAAAATTCTGGGAAGAGGTTTGCGATATGATACCGGTAATTGAGGGAAGTGCCATTGGGAGACGTGAGTCTTCGCAAGGCTCCGATACCATGTAAAGGTTTTATAAATATATGAAACTCGATTGTTATTCACGGAGGAGCTCTTCCTCAATATACACAAGATGATGTACAAAATGTAGTTAAACACCAACTCTCTAAGAGATAAACTATAAAATTCTAATTATATGTAAAGAAATAAAATATACAATTCTAATCATATATTTCTACTGTATAGAAAGAAGAGTTGAAGACAACCAAGGGTAAACTTGTAATTATACTCATTATCAAGGATAAAAGGTCTTTAACTTGAAAATATCTCTTTCTTCACTCTTTTTTCAAGCTTTTTAATATAAAATATAAATATCTTATAAACATGCTATTTGTATACCGCTATACATCTTAATACATACATTATAACACATTATATTTTTACCTAGGTTATTATGTTCTGTGATCTTCTCTATTAGTTAACTTTCTTAGTTTTCTCTTGAAATATAAAGACATTAGTTTTTTCCAAATTGATCCCTACTATTCAGAGAATATAAATATTCTTAATTTTTCATTTGAGCAAATTCCTACTTTGGACATAGATATTATAGAAAGATGAGTTCAAGGACGACCAAGGGTAAAATCGTCTTTTCAGCATTCATCAAACTCACTTCAAAAATATCCTCTCTTCTCCAAAATATTTCTAGAAACATCCACCAATTTCTAAAATAAAAAAATCTTTAACTTTCTTTTAGTGCCACAATCATTACTATATACAAGAGAGAATTTGACATTTTGGTAGTCCTCACATCAATTTTCTTTTGTCAATTTTATCTGTAATTTAAATTTTAATTACACTACAAATTTTCATCCATTCTGATAAATTTGAACAATTATTTGAACTTATTAAATGCTACAAAAGTGATGAGTCATGAAAAATGATAGTGATGCCATAAAAACTATTTATACAATCAAATTCAAAGTTGATCCAAGGGGTTATTGTCTTTCTATTTTGTAGAAATATTTATTAATCTTACTTCAAAATTTTATTTTTCAAACAAATTTATCATGAACAAGTAATTAAAGTATCTTGACATTATCTTTCTAACTTAGTAGATGCTTAATTATTAAATAAAAAATTATTTTTTATATATAGCTAAAAATGTTTGAAAATTTAATTTTTTATTTTTTAAAAATAGAATTTAACTCTTTAATATTGATGATACTAAATAATGAAAAATGAGAGTAGTTCGTTTTCACATTTTTTGATGATGATTTTTTAACAAAAAATGAGATTATCAACATTGTATAGATTTTAGGACAAAATAAGTAATTTAACATGAAATATTAAAGCTTCATACACGTTTAAGAAGTATCAACATAGAATTCTTAACATGTATTTTTAGGAAAAAGGAACTACTAAAGTTAATAAAAAAATTAGTAACTTTCAATTTCTTTTGTATGGTTTAATATGAAGGAAAATAATTAAGCTAAATAAGATGAAGGGTATTTTGCAAACAATCTCTTTATTCTTAGAATGAATGCAACGTATATTATTTTTAGTACCATAAACCAAACAAACACTAATAAATAATAACAGGATAACTAATCCGAGGATAACTAATCCAAGTATAGCTAATCTCAACATAACTAATTTCATCATAACTTGTTTTCCAACCAAACGACCCCTAAGTGTGTGAATTTTTTTTTGCCTAGATTTGTTTTCAATTCTCTTCAAATTTTCTATTTTAATGGCTACATTTCATTCCAGACCATTTTTTTCCTTGAGTCAGAATTGATCGGAAACAACTCTATCACACATCCGAGGTAGATGTAAGGTTTGCGTACACTCTATACTTCCAGATCCTACTTTGTAGGACTATACTGGTATATTGTGTTGTTGTTGTAGTGGCTGAATACCATGGATGTTGAATGAAAAATTAATTTTTTTTTCTATTTCTACTATATAGAAAGGAGAGTTGAGGACAACCAAGGGCAAGCTTGTAATTATACTCATTATCAAGGGCAAAAGGTCTTTAACTTGAAAATATCTCTTTCTTCACTTTTTTTCAAGCTTCTTGATACAAAATAAAAATACCTCACAAACATGCTATTTGTATACCACTATACATCTTAATGCATACATTATAACACATTATATTTTTACCTAGGTTATGATATTCTGTAATCTTCTCTATTTGTTAACTTTCTTATTTGTCCCTTGAAATATCAAGACAATAGTTTTTTCCAAATTGATCCCTACTATTCCAAGAATATAAATATTCTTAATTTTTCATTTGAACAAATTTCTACTTTGGACATAGATATTATAGAAACATTAGTTCAAGGACGACCAAGGGTGAAATCATTTTTCCAGCATTCATTAAACTCACTTCAAAAATATCCTCTCTTCTCCAAAATATTTCTAGAAACATCCACCAATTTTCAAAACAAAAAAATCTTTAACTTTCTTCTAGTGCCACAATCATTACTATATACAAGAGAGAATTTGACATTTTGATAGTTCTCACATTAATTTTTTTGTCAATTTTATCTGTAATTTAAATTTTAATTACTCTACAAATTTTCATCCATTCTGATAAATTTAAATAATTATTTAAACTTATTAAATGCTACAAAAGTGATGAACATTAAAAATGATAGTGACACCATAAAAATTATTTATGCAATCAAAGTCAAAATTGATCCAAGGGTTTATTGTCTTTCTATTTTGTAGAAATGTTTCTTAATCTTACTTCAATTTTTTTTTTCAAATAAATTTATCATGAACAAGTAATTAAAGTATCTTGACATTCTCTCTCTAACTTAGTACATGCTTAATTATTAAATAAAAAATTAATTTTTATATATAGCTAAAAATGTTTGGAAAATTATTTTAAAAAATAGAATTTAACTCTTTAACTATTATCGATACTAAATAATGAAAAATGAGAGTAATTCTTTTTCACATTTTTTGATGATGAATTTTTTAACAAAAAATGAGATTATCAACATTTTTATAGATTTTAGGACAAAATAAGTAATTTAACATAAAATATTAAAGCTTCATACACGTATAGGAAATATCAAAATAAATTTCTTAACACGTATTTTTAGAAAAAAGAAACTACTAAAGTTAATTAAAAAAAATTAGTAACTTTCAATTTCTTTTGTATGGTTTAATATGAAGAAAAATAATTAAGCTAAATAAGATGAAGGATATTTTGCAAACAATATATTTATTCTTAGAAAGAATGCAACATATATTATTTTTAGTACCATAAACCAAACAACCACTAAAAAATAATAACAGGATAACTAATCCTAAGACAACTAATCCAAGTATATCTAATCCCAACATAACTAATTTCATCATAACTTGTTTTCCAACCAAACGACCCCTAAGCGTGTAATTTTTTTTTTTTTGCCCAGATTTATTTTCAGTTTTTTTCAAATTTTCTATTTTAATGACTGCATTTCATTCCAGACTGTTTTTGACTTTAGTCAGAATTGATCGGAAACAACTTGATCTCACATCTGAGGTAGATGTAAGGTCTGCGTACACTCTATACTCCTAGATCCTACTTTGTGGGGCTATACTGGCATATTGTGTTGTTGTTGTAGTGGCTGAATATCATGGATGTTGAGAGAAAGATTAAATTATTTTTTTTATATAGAAAGATGAGTTCAAGGACGACCAAGGGTAAAATCATCTTTTCGGCATTCATTAAACTCACTTCAAAAATATCTTCTCTTCTCCAAAATATTTCTAGAAACATCCACCATTTTCCAACGCATGAAAAATAATTGCTTGAATTTTTATTCTTCAATTTCATCGTTTGAAGTAAACATTGATACTTTTTATGTTGGGCCCGTGCAAATCACGTGCATACTTATCTAGTAAATACATAAATGTGACTATTATGGTATCCTAACAACACCAAACAACCCCTCAATGTCTATCAATTTTTCGTTGTCATTTTCGTGGGTTTGTATTTGCTCAACTTGTATTGTGGAAATTTTTAGAGTTCTATTTTTCGGATTATGGTCAATTAGTCGATTATGGTCTTATAGACTATTAAAGATAAAAATTAGATTTCAAATTAAGATTGTGCTAAAAAGTGATGTTCCTTTTTGTCATTATTTTGACAAGGGTTTGAAATTGCAATATTCATTAGTAAAAACTTTTTTTATATTATGGAATAATTTGAAAGATAGATATCATCAATTATATTCAAAGATGACTGTTTGTTCACAATCTCATTTTGATTGAATCCATTTAACGCATAGATTTTAAATCTTTATGTGAGTATAATTCATCAATATTTGGAATTATTTCTCTGTTGAAATTATGTGGTGAAATATCATTACTCATGATATGTTAGTGAAATTTTTTAACTATCATTTTTCAAGCCGCAAATGTACTCCAGCAATAGCAATATCCGAAAATGAGGTTTAAAAGTATTATGAACTAATTTAACACCTTGTGGACAAACAAAACAATTGAGTTGCCAATGAGAAATTGTAAAAGCTAACTCACTAGTTCTAGTCTATTTCATGAAGTGAGAAAAATATTTATCATGCTATGAATGAAAAAGGTCGTAAACTCGATATAGTTATGGTCGAGTAAAGAGTTATAATCATGCCAATCGTTTTGCATCAAATAATATCCTTCATCACTGGAAAAAAAAATTCATTTTTTTACCAACAATGGAAAAGGGAGGATGAACTATGAAGCATATAAAAGAAAAATCCAGAAGGTTAATCTCAGATATAAGTTTTTGTCCAAATCATTCTAATTAAGAACACTTGTCTCTTACTTTAAATAAAGGGTAAAATTGCCTTATTTATTTTGAATAGTTCAAGAGTAAAATTACAACAACAACATACTCAGTATATTTCTATCAAGTCGAGTCTAGGGAATATAAGTATACGCAGTCCTTATCGTTACCTCAGATGTGAGATAAAGAGGCTGTTTCCGATAGACCCCTGACTCAAAATAAAATAATCTAGACAAGGAATAGTAAAAGGACAAGATACAATAGAAATCAACACATCCAATAATACCATATACAAGATATGCCAAGCAATACAACAAATGATACAAATCCTAGACTAATGCTAACCTTCTACCCTAATCCGCCTCCTCCAAAACTTTCTATTTAAGGTCATGTCCTCGGTAAGCTGGAGTTGCTCCATGTCATGTCTAATCACCTCCCTCCAATATTTCTTCGAGCTACCTCTACCTCGCCTGGAACCATCCCTAGCCAACCTTTGACACCTCCGCAGTGGGGCATCCGCGCCCCTCCTCATCACATGACCGAACCATCCCAACCTCGCTTCCCTCATCTTGGCTTCCACCAAAGCCACTAAGCTCCCACCTTATCTCGAATAACCTCATTTCTAATCCTATCTTTCGTAATACACCCACACATCCACCGTAGAATTCTCATCTCCACCACCTTCATATTTAGGATGTGGGCCTTCTTGATAGGCCAACACTCCACCCCATACAACAAAGCCGGTCTAACCACCACTCTGTAGAACTTGCCTTTAAGTTTACAAGGTACCTTTTTTTCACACAAAATTTCAGAGGCAAGCCTCCATTTCATTCACCCTTACCCCAATCCAATAAGTGACATCTTCCTTAATCTCGCGATTTCTCTGAATCATAGACCCAGATACTTGAAACTATCGGTATTATGGATAGAATGAGTATCAATCTTAACAATCACATCAGACTCGTGAGATACCTCACTGAACTTACACTCCAAGTATTTCGTCTGGGACCTACTCAACCTAAACCCTTTAGACTCAAGGATTTGCCTTCAAACCTCCAATTTATCATTAACTCCACTACGTGTCTCATCACTTCTAGAAAAAAATAGGAAAACGAACCACGAAAAGCGATCATATGTGGTTGCTTTTTCTTTTTTTGAGACCACAAAACCGATCAAAAGTTGCGGTCTCAAAAACAGTGGTTGCTTGTTTCTTTTTCAAAATAAATAAATAAATAATTTATAATTCACTACTAATTTTTTTAAAAAAAATTATCATTTTTTTCTAATTTTAAAAAGCGACCACAGAAAGTCGCATCTTATATATATTTAATTAATTATTTAATAAAAGTGACCACATGTATGGTCACTTTTATATATATATATATAATTAATTAATTTTTGACCAAAGAGACCACATGTGGTCGGTTTATCCACATGTGATCTCTTTATTAAATATTTAATAAAATTAATTTTAATAAAAGGGACCACATGAGGTTTAAAAAATATTTAAGAAATATTTAATTAAAAAATATTTTAGAAATACGAGAATGTCTTTGATATTAATTTAATTAGTTTTTTAAAAATTAGTTCTTTATTGCTTCGTATGATTCTATAAAAAATAACCATGTGTGGTCGCTTTTATTTATTTATTTAATTAAATATTTTATTAAAAGCAACCATATGTGGTCACTTTTGTATATTTATTATTTTTTTAACAAGACCATTTTTAAAAAATAATTATTTAATTATATAAAAGCGACCACATGTGGTCGCTTTTATGAAAATTTTTAGGTTAGAGACCACATGTGATCGATTTTTCTGGTAATTTTTTTTTAAAAGCGACCACTCATGGTCAATTTTTCTGGTAATTTTACCTAAAATCGACCACATCTGGTTATTTTGCCTAAAATCGATCACTTGAGGTCGGTTTTTCTGATATTTTTGTAAAAAGAATTACAACATATATGCTAAATTCCATATCAAACCTGTTATACAATACAACTCACTAATCAAATTTAACATCCAATCATCCATCATCAAAATACAAAATTAAAATCAAATTTTTAACACACACAAAGTTTGTCAATGTTCCAAAAATAAACTACTAATCATCAAAACACATAAAAGAGTACTAAGCTACAACTCGTCATCCTCATCCTCATTCCTATCCTCATCCATAGAATCAGAATCCTCTGTAGTGTAATAATCATCAAGTGGGCTTAGGCCTTTTGCAACCCGAGGTGCATCACCAAGACACAGAGGAACCATGAAGAAAATTATGGATCTGCTCCTGTATCATTTTCATTTATGATGCATATTCCTCCTCTTTCTTTCTCGCCCTCTCAGTCTGTGCAGCAAGCTCTTTAGTGAGTGGAGAAATCGTATTTTTTAAATAATTTCTTTTTTAATCTTTTTAATAAAAAAACGACCTCAAATTTTTTTAATTAAATTTAAAAAAGAAAAGCAACCACAGAGTCGCTTTTCCAAATTTCTTTTTCATTTTTTTAATCATAAAGCAATCACAAGTGGTCATTTTTTTTGTAAATACTTTCTTTTTTATTTTTTTTAATAAAAAAACGACCGTAAGTGGTTGATTTTTGCATAATATTTCAAATTTATTTTTTAATGTAAAGTGAATGGTCGCTTTTACAAAAATATTTTCTTTTAATCGAAAACTGGTCACTTGTGGTTGCTTTTAGTTTTAAAAAACATAATAATTAATATAAAATTTAAGAAGAATTTTGTAATGAATATTTGACAATTTTAAATATAAATGAGACCATATGTGGTCGATTTTTGCGACCACCAATTGTGGTCACAAAAACTATTCTTTTTAGTAGTGCATCAGTCAAGACCACACCATCCACAAAAAGCAAATAGTAAGGCACCTCACCTTGAATTTGCTGCGTCAAAACATACATCACCAATGCAAAAAAAGGACTAAGCGTCGATCCTTGGTGTAACCCATCAAGACAGAAAAGTGCTCTGAGTCCCCTCCCCAGTCATAACCCTAGTCTTGGCTGCATCGTATATATCCTTGATCGCCCTAGCATACCTCATAGGTACAACTCTAGCCTCCAAACACCTCTAAAGAACCTCCCTAGGAACTCTATCATAGGTCTTCTCTAAGTCAATAAATATCATGTGCGAATCCTTCTTCTTTTCCCTATACTGATCCACCAGTCTCCTAATGAGATGGATGACTTTAGTAGTCGAGCGTCCTGGCATAAATTAGAACTGATTTTTATTAATAGTAACAATTCTCTGCAACCTCAACTGTACCACACCCTCCCAAACCTTCATAGTGTGACTCAACAACCCCTATAATTGTTGCAATCCTGAATGTCACCCTTATTCTTATACAATAGAATCATCGTAATCCACCTCTAAGCTTCTGTCATCCTCGTAACTGAGTCAACCATTCCATACTTACCCCTCATGTGCACTTTCAAAAATTCAACCAGAATCTCATCTGACCCCGTCGCTTTGCCTTTATGCATCCTACGAATAGTAAACTTAACCTCCTCAACTTTAATGTGCCTACAATAACCATATCCGCAAAACCTCTCAGAATGCTTCAAATCCCCCAAAACAGCGATAGTATCCATTCCTTCTTTCAAGAGCTTATGGAAGTAAGATTGCCATTTCTTTCTAATACGACCCTTATCTAGGAAAACTTTGTCGTCCATATAATTAATACACTTCACCTAGTCAATGTCCCAAGACTTCCTTTCCCTAACCTTGGATAACATCTATAACTTTTTATCCCTACCTTTACTATCAAACATTGTGTATAAACTCTTGAAAACAACATCTTTAGCCATCATCATCAACAACAACAATGTAGCCAGTGATTTCCCACCTAGTATGGTCTGGGAAGGGTAAAATATACGCAGTTCATACCACTACCTCCTAAGAAGTAGAGGGGTTGTTTTCGATAGACCCCGAGCATCCTTAGCCATCATGACCGCTAATTTTGCCTCTCGCCTAGCAATCTTATACTCCTCCCTATTCTTCTGTTTATCCTCTTCATCCTTATTCTCAACCAACTTTATGTACTCTCTTTTCTTAGCATCTACCTTCCCCTTCACCTCTTTGCTCCACCACTAGTCCCCTTAGTGCTTGCTTGAGCGGCCTCTCGAGACACCCAACACCTCTATACTTGTCTCCTTGATGTAAATGACAGTCTTATCCCACATACTATCAGCATCCCCTTCACTCCCTGGTTCAAGAGTAACATTAATTAATTTAGGGATCAGCTCTTAGTCCGTTCTTATTTGCCGTGGTGATGGATGTGCTGATGCGGAGTTTACAAGGCGAGGTACCTTGGTGTATACTTTTTACGGATTATGTAGTTTTGATTGATGAGTCGCGGAAAGGTGTTAATGATAAGCTGGTGGTTTGGAGACAAACTCTGGAGTCTAAAGGTTTCAGATTGAGTAGGACCAAGATGGAGTATGTGGAGTACAAGTTTAGTGACTCGAGGCTAGAGGAGAAGGTGGTGGTGAAGTTGGAATCTCAGGAAGTTTGCAAGAAGGATATTTTTAAGTATCTTGGGTCTACGATCCAGGTAAATGAAGAGATAGATGAGGATGTCTTGCACCGTATTGGGGCAGATTGGATAAAATGGAGGCTCGCTTCGGGGATTTTATGCCATAAGAAAGTGCCTCCCAAGCTTAAAGGCAAATTCTATAGAGTTGCAGTCCGGCCGGCTATGTTGTACGGAGCGGAGTGTTGGCCAGTTAAGACTTCCTATATCCAAAAGTTGAAGGTGGTGGAAATGAGGATGTTGCGTTAGATGTGTGGCCTTACAAGGACTGACAGGGTTAGGAATGAGATTATTCGGGAGAAGGTAGGAGTGGTATCGGTGGAGGAAAAAATGCGAGAAGTAAGGTTGAGATGGTTTGGTCATGTGATGAGGAAGGGCACGGATACCCCAGTTCGTAGGTGTGAGAGACTAGCGTTAGATGGTTTCAAGTGGGGTAGGTTTAGACCAAAGAAATACTGGAGAGAAGTGATTAGACGTGACATGGAGAAGTTACGTCTCACTGAGGACATGAACCTGGATAGGAAGGTTTGAAGGAAAAACACTAGGATAGAGGGATAAGGTAGGTGGATAAATCGTAGTCCGTAGTTAGGAGGGTTTTGGTGTCTTTGTTTGGTATTGTACATTACTTTTGTGGATGTTGTATCTATGTTAGTTTTATCATGTTTCATGCTTTGAATATTTTTGTATATTGTCCTGTGTCTTGAGCCGGGGATCTATCGGAAACAACCTCTCTACTTCTTTAGAGGTAGTGCTATGGACTGCGTACATTCTACCCTCCCAGACCCCACTAGGTGGGAATATACTGGGTTTGTTGTTGTTGTTATTTTTATTTTAAAGCAATCATTAGAAAAAAGAACTTTTTCATGTTATTTAACTACTTGGAGGATATTTTTGAGATAAAACGTAATGACAAGCTCATAAGAGCATTTTAAAGCCAAATATATAACAAAAAATGGTCAAAACTACTGTTGAACTATTCAAAATAGAGTAAAATATCTCCCGTTAGCTTTTTGACTCAAAAATACTTCTCCGTTAAATTTTTGACTCAAAAATATCCCTCTTCCTAAAAAAATGACACCAAACATGCCACATGAACAAAAAAAGACCGCATGTCCAGTCCACATGGAAAATCATCTCATTTATCACTTTATTTTTTATCTATTTAAAACCCGATAATCTAGCTCGATTTTCATGTACGATTCAAATGGTTGACCCTTTTTTTAGTGCACTGGCCTGCCTTTCTTGAATACTGTATATATCCGAATTCTCCATTTCATTCCTAAGTGTTGATGCTTGCTTTGATGAGGTTTCATTGTTCAAAAGAAATTTATTAATTCTTGGGTTTTCCTCTAATTCATAAAACCATAAGTTGATTGAATCAAGGACACTAAATTACCTATTTCATTTCTAAGGTTACTAGTTAGGTCAATGAGGTTTCACTGTTGAAGAGAAATTCGTGGGCTTTTATTGGATTTTACTATAAATATGGACAGACACATTAAATCAATATTTCTCATAAAAGTTGATTGCTCTCAGTATTGTTAGTTTCTGAAATCCAACAAGGACAAAAACATCATACTCATTTATTACAATATTTATGATCAATTTCAAAAATGTGCCAATGCCACTTCTTTAGTACTCCTCCTAGACTCCATTATTGAGCACCCTTTCATGGTAGAAACTTAAAATCTATCCTTTCTTTGTTATTTTTTACTTTTGAGTTTCTATCATTGAATCATGTATGATGAATTTCTACTTGCTTCGATGAGGTTTCATTGCTTAAAGAATACTATTTTGCGCTCTTTTTGTTCTTGGGATTTTCTCAAGTTTTTAAGAGCATAAGTTGTGTTAAACAAGGATACTGATTTATCCATTTCAATTCTAAGTGTTGCTGCTTATTTTGAAGTTGGCTTGTTTAAAAGAAAGCTTTTTTGGTGCTCTATCATTCTCGGGATGTTTTTCTATTTCTTAAGAGCATAATCGTCGTTGCTTAATCTGGTCGAATCGGACCTGAAAATTAAGTTTGATGGTCAAGTTTTAAATGGATAAAAATGGAGTTAATAAATAGGGTGATTTTTCATAGGGATGCTGACGTGGATTGGTCACGTAGCTTTTTTTGTCCACGTGATGTGTTTGGTATTATTTAATTAAAGCGAGGAGTATTTTTAAGCCAAATTTTTTACAGATGGATATTTTTGAGCGAAAAAACTAACAGAAGGTATTTTTGCTACATTTCAATAGTTTAGGGGTATTTTTGGCCCTTTTCTGAATCTCTCATTCTCTCTCTCTATATATATATATATAAGAGAAACATTGGAGGTTGTTGATGTAGCATGCCTTAATGATTAACATTCCTATTTATCTATTTTCTCATTTTTTTTTTGATGTTTCTCCCTATTTTATGTTTAGAAAAAATTCTAGAAAATTAGTTTCTCTTTCCTCATTATTATTGTTAATGTTATAAATATATTATCATATATAGTGAATATGTACTTCACCATACATAGTGAATGTCTACTTTACCATACATAGTGAATGTCTACTTTACCATAAACAGTGAATATCTATTTATGGAAAAGTTTAGAACCCCAAGTTTAGTTTTCCACTATAAATAAAGGGGTTTTTCCTTCATTGTAATTAGATCCTCAAGTATCTCCATCAGAAATAAAGAAGTCTCCTCTCTTCTCTCTCTATTCTTCTTGTATTTACTTTATATTTCATAACACGTTATCAACACGAGACTCAGTGAAACAAGGTGAGATTATTAATCTAAAGGTAATTTCAAGGTTAGTAATTCTTTATGTTATTTGTCTTTTGCCACTAATGATATAATTATTGTTGAATTTGAGAAAAAATAATTGATTTAAAACCATACTCATGCTTTAAATTTGTTCATAAAGAACAATATTGTTAAAAGATATAATGATGAATTTAAATCTCATCTCATTAAGAGTGTAAGACATTGGGTTAAAAGTACCAATACACCATGATGATAAGATGTTGGGTTCAAGTCCCATCGAGTTATTGCCTAAGACGCCTTTTTATATGGATAAGATATTGAATTTGAAACTCAATATACCATATTGATGATATTATGATAGCTAAGGCAAAATAATGGGTGTTTGTGAAAAGTCATGAGACATGTCCCATTGAATATGCTTCATTCTCTGAAGTGAATGTGGTAGCAGTGCATAATATGTCTGAAAGAAGACAAGTGATTAAATGTACGAATATAAGCATGAAGGGACAATATGATAATAATAATCAAAAGTGATAATATTTTCACACGCTTATTATGATTATAAGATATGTTATTATAAAATTATCTACATTATATGCACACCTCGATTTGCTCGTGAATTAGCAATATTTTGAAAGAGGTTATAAGGTATCATTATTTGATAGGCTTAATGCACGATTATATTCCATTCCTTGGGAATGAGAAGTTTATTAATGCAAATGTGCACTTGATTGTGATGGTATCACAACTCACCTATGAAAGAGGCTGAATATTTGAGAAGAGTTATTTTGAAATTTACTACTAAAGTAGTAAATTTCAAATTTATTCATGTAATAGTAAATATAAAATTTACTAAAGTAAAAGGTACATTTCATGGTAAACTTGGCGTTTACTAGATTAAAAGTTCATAAATTGACATGAATGATTGCGATATCCCAAAGATGTGCATACTGGGTATTGAGCATATATTGAAGAATTAGGAAATTCTTCATTACTTTTAATGTTGCTTGTTTTCATGATAAGTTGGTTGGACAAACTAATTTTGGGATTAAATCCCTTAAAATCTGAAAATAAAAGGAGAATAAGGGTCTGTTCACCAGTCATGTGATTTGTTAAGATGCTTCGATATAAGATGATCACTTATACGTTTATTTTCAACCTATAATTTGACATTCATAAAGTTGTTTGCTCAATAAAATTGAGTTAAGAGCATAACTTTAAGATTGTGTAATCAGGACAATTCATCTTGGTGATGATGGTTTGGCATTGAATGCTTTCAATAAATAGTTGTGCCATTGCTAATGAGAATAAAAACTTCATGTGTTTGTTTGAAATATTATATACAAAAGTACTTGTATGAATCAAACCAATAGATTATGATTAATTCTCCCTCAAAGTTGGTTCTGAGTTGGGAATCACACATTGTCCATCTAATAGTTTTGATATGCGGTTTACGATTACTAAATATACCATAATGCACAAAGATGGATTCTTCAAATAAAATGAAGGATGTATGTTAGTTTTTCTAACATAAGGGGGAGATCATAAGCAAATATGAAATATGTTAGGAGTTATCATCAAATCCTCATTCAAAAGACAATTCAAGTCAAATGCTGAAAGCATCTAATATTTAAGTTGCAAGTGCTCTTATTTTGTGTCCCTAATGGACAAAGTCTATGCATGCATGAAGTGTGGTAGAAAAATTGGTTCCAAATGAAATAATCCTTGAAAAAGATTAAGAGCAAACAATTATAATAAGAAGACAATGTTCTCTTGAAGAGCCTACAACATAACACTTCATGAAACCTTATGAGAGGCTAAGGAACCTGAAAATAATGAAGTGATGAGATCTCAAAATGGTATATCACATTGTGAATTGATACAAAATTATATATCATCAATGATATCTTTGATACAATATTGGCGCAATATTGTGAAAGATTACGAGGATCTGAATTCTACGTTAACTTAGCATGCTGATGTAGAAACATTTATCAAGTGACATGAAATGATGTATCTTGGTAAGCATAACACTTATTTTATTTGTAGTCCAGACACTTGAATATATCACACATATTGATATTGACACTTGACAAAAATCTATATAAAAATCCCTAAAGGATTTAAAATGCCTGAAGCATATAAAGTTTCTGAAAAACTTATTTATTATCCTTATAAGGGATTAATTGATGGTTTGAATATTATTGAAACTCTTGGAGAGTTTCAAAAGCAATATATTATTTGTTGAAATTAAAAATATAATAATTTAGATTGGTTATGAAGTACCATATCTTAGTGTAATTGGTGGACTAACGTATCTTGAAAATACTACAAGGCATGACATAGCCTTTTTCGGTCAATTTGTTAGCAAGGTATAGATAGTTCTACTCCTACTAGAAGACATCAAAATGTGATCAAACATATGAGCTTATTTTATTCTAAATATTGTATTCCCGATCTTATTGGTTATGCTTATGTCGGGTACTTATCTGACTCGTATAAAGCTCGATCTTAAATAAACTATAGGTTCACATATGGGGATACAATCATATCTTGTAGATATACAAAGCAGTCTATCTAGACACTCCATCGCACCATGCTGAGATAATAACTATTCATGAAGAAAGTCAAGAATGAGTATGGTTGATATCCATGATACATCTCATTCGAGAAAAATGTGGTGTGAAATATGACAATGTACCCATAGTTTTATACGGAGATAATGCAACATGCATAGCACAACTTAAGATAGGAATCATAAAAGGAGATAGAACGAAGACACTTCATCAAAGATTTTCTACATACATAAGTTCCAAAAGAATGGTGATATTAATGTGCAACAGATTCGTTCAAGTGAAAATGTGGATAATTTATTCACCAAGTCTCCTTCAATTACAACTTTTAAGAAGATGGTGCATAAGATCAGGATGCAAAGGCTCAAGGATGTTCTCATTAGGGGGAGTTAATATGTACTATACTCCTTTTCCCTTTTGAGGTTTTTTCTCACTGGGTTTTTCTTGTAAGATTTTTAATGAGGCAGCCTATATGTGTATTTTTAGAGATGTGTACACTTTTTCCTTCACTAGATTTTTTTTTCACTAGGTTTTTTTTCAGTAAGGTTTTAACGAGGTACATTATCTATCAATTAGACATTCAAGGGAGAGTGTTATAAAAATATTACCATATATAGTGAATGTCTACTTTACCATACATAGTGAATGTCTACTTTATCATATATAGTGAATATCTATTTATAGAAAGTTAGAAACCCCAAGGTTAGTTTATCCCTGTAAATAAAGGAGTTTTCCCTTCATTGTAATTAATTCCTCAAGTATCTCCATGAGAAATAAATAAATCTCATCTCTTCTTTCTCTATTCTTCTTGTAATTATTTTATATTTTACAATATGTTATCAGCATGAGACTCTGTCAAAACAAGGTGAGATTATAAATCTAAAGGAAATTTCAAGGTTAGTAATTCATTATGTTATTTGTCTTTTGCTACTAATGATATAATTATTGTTGGATTTGAGAAAATATAATTTGTTTGGAACCACTTATTCTTTTAATTTTTTCATGAAGAATAATATTGTTAAAAGATATGCTGATGAATTTAAGTCTCATCTCATTAAGAGGGTAAGGCATTGGGTTACAAGTTCCAATGCACCATGATGATAAGATGTTCGATTCAAAGTCCTATTGAGTTATAGCCTAAGATGCCTTTATATGGAAATGTAACGCCCCGATTCCCGAGAACTGGAACACCACACGGTGCTTATGATCCCGAAGGACCAAAAACTAACCCTTTTTTCTAATATTTGTACCTGTTCACTGCATAATATAATAAAATACATGCGAAAATATAATCACTATTCACCATTCGATCGAAATGTTCGTAACTCATTGCTCGGGTGTCCGTTTTGGGTGATCCACATATCTTTGGAAATATCATTTGATGCTCTACGAAATGGTGTGTCTAAATCCAAGAAATGACACACAGAAAAATTATAAATCATTCTCGAAGATAGGATCCCGACACGTTTACGCACAAAATTTCAACGAAATTTTTTTCTGGGGTATTACATCATATCTCCCTTGGAAACATTCATCCTCGAATGTCGCTTGATAGGATAAGAGTACTAATCGACTGAACTTACTTAAGGAACATGAACATGAACATCTGAAACTTATCTATACGACTGGAACTACTGATAAACTGGGTGCTTACACCGAACATGTACGCCTGATGCGTGGAATACACACTGAATCAACGAATAATTAAGTTGGATTCTTATGGTAAGTATGCATATCTGATGCATAGATATAAGACTGAATATACTGACAAGCTGACTTCTCAGGAGGAATATGCATACATAATACAGAAGTATGTAAATGAGATACTTTCATGAATACATGACTGTCAAACTGAGTCTTTCACTACTACCAATTCATACTTCGTGCATGAACACATAACCGAATACAATGACCAACTGAGCTCTTTCTACTGCCACGGAACATACGGATCTAATGCATAACTGTTTCACTGTACTGCCTTCTGAGTCACACAACTGAATTTCTTAATCACTCAAACTTCTCACAATATGCATGCATGTCTGATGCATGAGAACACAGTTAAACAGATGTATGAACATGTACTTGAATATGTAATGACAACTGATGCAATACTTATGATAAAAATCTGAATATACAATTGTATGGGATATCTCCTTCTTGGGACACCACGTCCCTTCACAATTACTTTACAACAGTATCAAAGCGGCGTACAGGGCACCTATGAAGTAAATTATATGCATGATACACAATGAAAGAACTGAGTTATATTCACAACCACTAGGATATTCCACTTCAGAATAATGACATGCTTGGAATTTCCAATAACAGGATTAGAAGAAAAGATGAGAAAACAATTCATGCAGGTCTAACTTTATCACTTCCTCTATCACCTCCTCTTACCATTTAGTCATTGCCATACACTTGTGAACACTTGACTAAACCCCGAAATGAACTACAACCAATGTACTCTAGAGTCTGAGGCACAACGGTGCACAAAATGATAACTTAATTCATCCAGAAAGACTACACCTGAAAACATAAATTCAATACCAATGCTACTTCTTGGAATACAATTCCTATCTTTCCTTAGTCTCTACAATCATCATCATATACATACATTCTTTTCAACACCTACTTGTCTCACTAAACACATTATCTGCTTCGATTTCTTCATAAGCTACTAATACCACATTCACATCTTAATACTTAGTTTGGAGTCCATAAACTTACATTCTTCAAAGATTCAAGCTTAGCTTCGAAAACATAACGTGAATATCCACAAATCTTTAATAAACATACTATTCTCATTCTAGCCTTCAAATATCATATCTCTTAAACTTATACTTCTCCACACCATGAGAATCACAGCTATATCTCTATCAATCAACACATATAATTCCCAACTTCCACACTTAGATTCTTACATATATAATTTCAAGCCTATTCATTCACCATATAAACAGCTAACCCCATAAAGCATACTCTGCTCACTTTAGCGAACACTGTCCCGAAACTATCTGCGGGGACCATCAAAGAAAGTTCTATCTGAAAGACTTTGGCTTCACTACTTCTGTTACCTTAAAAGTAAGGTAAATCTGACATAAGTAGATCATTACAAGAGTCTACATAACTCTCTTAGAAAATCTTGCTATAGAACGATCTGGATCATGAAAGAACGGAAACTCTTCTAAACTTCCCATAGCCTCCCGTACATGAATGTGGCCAGCAACACACTCTTGTACATGACTCTACTAGATGCGGCTTTTCAAATTCCCTAGGACACTGTTGAACCTTAGGCTCTGATACCAAGATTGTAACGACCCGATTCCCGAGAACCGGAACGCCACACGGTGCTTATGATCCCGAAGGACCACAAGCTAACCCTTTTTTCTGATATCTGTACCTGTTCACTGCATAATATAATAAAATACATGCGAAAACTGGCTAACACTTGCCACAAGGTTCAAACATCTAGAAATATATAATACCTTAAACCACACACTAATACATCTGTCTGAAAAGCCTCTACACTACCTGAACTGTAGAGTTGAGGGGGACAATCCCCCAACTAACTCCGTCTACTAAAATCAAATACTGTAATAACAACATCCTCGGATGATGAGGACTCACTGCTGCACCCACTGCTGCTATACAAGTGACTTCTAAGATGCTCCAAGTTTCACTCCTCTGAACCTATGGTGCCCCAAAATAAAAGAACACCATAGCACGAATGCGTCAGTACTAAGATGTACTGAGTATGCAACCAGGGAAGGCTAAATGCAAGGGCTTATGCATGAATATTTAATCAACAAAATAATCATGAGAATAATGAACGAGTACACATATATGAATGCACAGTTCACAACCACTATAACAATTATAACGACTCCAGATACCACAACTCGGATACCACTTTACTGTCCTCGGAACTCACTAATGTACTGGGGTACTGCATTACTGAATCACAGGATACCATCACTGATCAATCGAATACACTCACACCCCTAACTCCTGAAGATTTATACTGAGACAAAAACCGTGGGAAGTAGTTACATAACTCACCATGACTCCTCATAAGCAACTGAATATGTGGGGGTGCACACAATAGTTTGAATAATATCTTTGATTTCGTAAAACATGCGTACGGAAAATGAAGACTCACATGGCTTGAATTTCATTATCCATACTTCTCATAATATTATAGAGAGGAAAACATAAGTAAAATCCCATAAATCAACATAAAATCATCAATATTCATCATAAATTCCCATGACTCACCATAGACAACCAAACTCATCAAATCAAGACTCGGAGCGACTCGATAATTCAAGAAACATACTCTTATGGACAGGGGAGTTTCCAATAACCGACAACCCCACATGACCCCCATGGAATACCAACGTTTGCCCTCCTAGGGAGAGCACCCCCATTGGCGGGAATGGTGTACTCTTTCCAGAGAGTACAACCTTAAAGCTTTCATAATCACAATTCGGCTCTCTGGACAACAATATCATCATCAACAATCCTACGGTGGCACATAGGTTTGGGGAAATACCAAATTTCCCTCTCGGTGCTAAGTAATACTCCTCGACTAGCTCAGAACACGTTATGAAATCCACCACAACATCACAAGGGTCTATCATAAAGACCAAATCAAATTTCTTTCTCATTTATCAAATCATATCAATTTGTGGATTCCTAACTCAACACATTTTATCTCAAAACATTTTAATTTTTCCTCAACATCAACATGGTATCTATAACAAAAGCATTTCGTCTCTGCGAGCTTAAAATCAATATAAATCATCCCGACTTTGCGGATGCAAATCAATATTCTCAAATGATCATTCTTTCATTTCAATATTCAAATCATAACTTGGGAATAATAAAGTAATCATGTACATCAAAGCTTAAATAATTTATATTTTCATAACCTCATAATTCGTTATTAAAACATCTTGGGTATTTACCCACTTTACAAAATCATGAAATTCCAATGATAAAATCAATTCTTTGGGCACAAGAATGAAAAGATATTCTTGTTCAAAACCCCACATACTAAGTTCTCATGGAATTCATTTTAAGTTCTCAAATCATTGTAAATTCATCTATCGTAGCACGACTATGATTATCGCAGAACTGACTCAGCTTTAGACCAACAGACTATTTCGGGCATACGTACCCCCAGCAATCAATAACATAAGTAATACGTAGTATACAACAACGCATACTCACATGCCCACAGGCCATCATGCACCATGCATTCATTAACACCTCACACCAATCATTTGAAGATCATATTCATATACAAGTATTAGGATCTCATGCCATTACATCGTGGATCATTCCACAAGGATGCATATGGTTAAGGAAGAATACAACATAACGTAGTTCATCTAATCGGGATACACACAAATAACATACATTCAACACATCATGGTTCACTTCTCAAGGTTCTTTCCTTTAAGATCTTGATATATGCAATTCGACCCATAATTAGAAATTTCACACTTAGCATGGCCTAATGGCCTTATCATTTCCCTTAAGCATCATAGTAAACACGTAGCATGCAAGTATGGTATGAACTCATCACTTCGATCACAAGGGGTCATACGATCCATTCTTCTTCAACTAGGCATTTCTACAATTACCTTGCATGCACCATTTAGGGCATAGGTCAGTATGAACAATTACATGTGCTACAACACCATTAATCATCTTAATTCCACCAAATAAATCCCTCATCCGCACTTACAACCATATCATAAGCCTTCCACACAACATCCCCAATTTTAGACAATAATATGGAAAACACAATTATCTCAATATCACTCATCTTGGCGTCACAACAATTCGCTACTCTAATTAGCATGATCTCATAAATTCAACACAATTCCTCCAATCCATAAACAAACATGCTCCAATTATCCTTCTACATCATGCACATCGAATTAAATCCACAACACGTGCTAACAATATTCAAGACCTTAACTTGAAGGTCACAACAAATATTCACATCATGAACATAATTTCTATTCAACCATACCACAATATTAACATCAACTTAATTCTACACAAAGCATGGAAATCACAAACTTATATATATTTTCGAATCACTCAACACAATCTCTCCATTTCATAAACAACATACCCAATATTTCATTCACATCATATGCATCAACTTCCCCATTTCATAACAATTATGTCCCAATATCTCATCCACAATAAGAACATAAATTCCAATCACATACACAACAATAATATTCATGCTATCAATTTAGAAGTCACAATACAATATTATCATCAATTAAATTCAATCAACACATAGAAACCACAAGTTCATATTTTGAAAAAAATAGGATTCTTGGGCTTTATGGACAGAAGGGATCCATAAATAAACACTTGCATACCTTAGACTCCGTAGCCGAAAGAGATTGATGGAAGGAATTCTTGAATCAAAGCCTCCTATTAATTTGTCCCAATTCAAAACCCTAACCCTAACTTGATATATATATATATATATATATATATATACATATAAGAGAAATAAGAGAAAAATAATACAAGTTATCAGCTGAATGGGGTATTTATAGAGGTTTAAAAGAGTGGTGAAAGACCAAAATGCCCCTAAGAAATAAATAAAACCCGAATCTGTCCATGGGGGACTGTTTTGATAGGCTGAAGTAGATCGATCATAACATTTTACTCCAATATCCAAATTGAATGAAACCAATTTCATTAGAAAGAGGACCCTCAGAGATTTCCGTGGATATATAGTAGCTCACCCAGATCATTATGTACAAGCAGTTATGGTCGTTTGAAGTTGACCCAAAAATTCGCTTTTGATAGGCTGAACTAGATTGACCATAACTTTTTGCTCCGATAGACAAATTGGATGAAACCAAGTTGATTGGAAAAAGGATTCCCAGAGATTTCCATTGATATATAGTAGATCACCCAGATCATTATGTACAAGGAGTTATGATCGTTTAAAGTTGGAGCAAAAATACGCCTGACCTCAGTACTTTTTTCTGCACGTTTTACTGTTCATCACTATTCACCATTCGATCGAAATGTTCGTAACTCATCGCTCGGGTGTCCATTTTGGGTTATCCACATATCATTGGAAAGATTATTTGATGCTCTACGAAATGGTGGGTCTAAATCCAAGAAATGACACACAGAAAAATTATAAATCATTCTCGAATATAGGATCCCAACACGTTTACGCACAAAATTTCAATGAAAAAATTTTCCGGAGTATTACAGGATAAGAGAGTTTGAATCTCAATTAAACATATTAATGATATTATGATGGCTAAGGCAAAAAAATAATATGTATTTGATAAAAATTCATGAAACTTGTACATTGAATATTTTCCATTCCATGAAGTGAATGTCGTAGCAATATATGATAAGTTTGAAAGATGACAATTTGCTCCATTCTTGAACTGAATATGGTAGTAATATATGATATACTTTGAAAGATATGTATGCCTCGATGTGCTCCTGAAGTAGAAATATCATGAAAGTGGTTAAGCTATCAAAATTTGATAGGCTTAAGACACGATTATATTTCACTCCTGGGGAATAAGAAGCTTATTAATGCAAACATGCACTTGATTGTGATGGTATCACAATTCACCTCCGTAAGAGGTTGAATAACTGAGAAGAGTTATTTTGAAATCTACTTCTAAAGTAGTAAATTTAAAATTTATTCATGTAATAGTAAATATGAAATTTACTAAAGTAAAAGGTACATGTCATGGTAAACTTGGAGTTTGCTAGAATAAAAGATCATAAATTGACATGAACGATTGCGCCATCCCAAAGATGTGCATACTGAGTATTGAACATATATTGAAGAATTATAAAATTCTTCATTACTTTTAATATTGCTTGTTCTCATGATAAGTTGGTTGGACCAAATAATGTTGGGATTTGATATCTCAAAATTTGAAAAGTATAAAAGGTGAATATGGACCCGTTCACCAGTCATGTGACCTATTAAGATGCATCGATATAAGATCATAACTTGTACGTTTCTTGTAAACCTGTAGTTTGACATTAATAAAGTTGTTTGTTCAATAAAATTAAGTTAAGAGCATAACTTTCAGATTGTGTAATCAAGAAAATTCATCTTGATGATGATGATTTGGCATGGAATGTCGTTGATAAATAGCTAAACTATTACTAATGAGAACAAAGCTTCATGTGTTTGTATAAAATATGATATTTTGCATACAATTGCACTTGTATGAATTAGATCATAAATTATGATTATTTCTTTCCTCTCAATTGGTTCAAGGTCAGGAACCAACTATTCCATCTAATAATTTTGATGTGCGGTGTACGATTAATGAATTTACCACAACGCATAAAGATGGATTCCTTAAAGAAGATGAATGATGTATGTTAGTTTTCCTAACATAAGGGGGATATTATAAGCAGCTATGAAATATGTTAAGAATTATCATCAGATCCTCATTCAAAAGATAATTCAAGTCAAATGCGGAACACATCTCATATTTAAGTTACAAGTGATCCTATTTTGTTTTCATAAAAGACAAAGTCTATGCATGCGTGAAGAATGGTAGATCAATCGATTCCAAATGAAATAATTCTTGAAAGGGATAAGGAGTAAAAAAATCATAATAAGAAGGCAATGTGCTCTTGAAGAGCCTATGACATAACACTTTATAAAACCTTATGAGAGGTTCATGTATCTGAAAATAAAGAAGCGATGGAATCTCAAAATGTTATGTCACACTGTGAACCGATACGAAATGAAATATCATTAATATCTTTGATACAATATTGGTGCAATATTGTGAATGATTACGAGGATCTGAATTCTATGTTTGTTTAAGCATGCTGACATAGAAATATTTATCAAGTGATATGAAAGGATGCATCTTGACAAGTATAAAACTTATTTGATTTGTTGTTCAGACACTTGAAGATGTCAGGCATGAAATGCTGAATAGAAATGCTGAATATTGTCACTTGACAAAATTTATATAAGAACTTTTTAAGGATTCAAAATGTTTGAAGCATATAAAAGTTTATTGAAAACTTATTTATAATCCTTATAGTGTATAAGATTATAGCTTGAAAATTATTGAAACTCTTGGAGAGTTTTCAAAAGCAATAGAATATTTGCTTAAATGAGAAACATAAAAGAATGAGGAACTCCTTTGTTATGAAGTACCATATCTTAGTGCAATTGGTGCACTAACGTATCTTGCAAATACTATAAGGCATGACATAGCCTTTTTCGGTCAATTTGTTACCAAGGTATATATAGTTCTGCTCCTACTAGGAGATATCAAAATGTGATCAAACATATGAGCTTATTTTATTCTAAAGATTGTAGTCCCGATCTTATTAGTTATACTGATGTTGGGTACTTGTCTGACCCGTATAAAGCTTGATCTCAAATAAGCTATATGGTTACATGTGGGGATACTGCCATATCTTGTAGATATACAAAGCATTCTATCTAGCTACTTCATCGAACCATGCTGAGATAATAGCTATTCATGAAGCAAGACGAGAATGAGTATGATTGAGATCCATGATACATCTCATTCGAAAAAAATATGGTGTGAAATGTGATAATGTACCCATAATTTTATATGGAGATAATGCAACATGCATAGCACAACTTAAGAGAAGATTCATAAAAGGAGATAGAATGAAGCACACTTCATCAAAGATTTTCTACATATATGGGCTCCAAAATAATGGTGATATTAACGTGCAGCAGATTCGTTCAAGTGACAATGTGGCTGATTTATTCACCAAGTCTCCTTCAATTGCATCTTTCAAGAAAATTGTGCACAAGATCGGGATGCAAATGCTCAAGGATGTTCTCATTAGGGGAGTTAATACGCGTTGTACTCTTTTTTCCTTATGAGATTTTGTCCCACTGAATTTTCTTGTAAGTTTTTTAATGAGGTCGCCTATATGCATATTTTAGAGATGTGTACTCTTTTTCCTTCACTAGATTTTTTTTCACTGGATATTTTCTAGTAAGATTTTAACGAGGTATATTATCTATCAATTAGACATTCAAGGGGGAGTGTTATAAATATATTACCATATATAGTGAATGTCTATTTTAGCATACATAGTGAATGTCTACTTTACCATATACAGTGAATATCTTTTATGAAAAAATTAAGAAACCCAAGGTTAGTTTTTTCCTATAAATAAAGAGTTTTTTCCTTCAGTGTAATTAACTCCTCAAGTATCTCCATGAGAAATAATGAAGTCTCCTCTCTTCTTTCTCTATTCTTCTTGTATTTACTTTATATTTTATAACAATTATTTATTTCTTCTCCAAGAATCATTCTATTGCCTTCTTTGTCTTCCCGCAGTTATCAACTTTTAATACCTGTAATTACAACACATAAATGTTTGAATTAAAAAAGAAATAAATAGTTGTTGATAACATATGTGAGGCTTGAGAAGAAGGCAAGAGTTATCTCTTCATCTACATAAAAGATTAATTTGAAGAGCACTAATATTTAAAATCAAGAAGAAAATCACATAACATTTCAAAAAAGGTGGTAGAAGTATTCACAGGCTAATATTAGACGTGTTCATTCCTGCCTGAACTCTAGAAAAATCCATGATTTGATTAGTTCTTTTTTCAGTATTACATTTCTTTATTGTGTTTTGACGTCTTTTCTGTTCTATTTTTTTTAAAGTTTTTAGGAACACCAAATTAAACAAGTTTCATTGAACATGTAGTGACCAGTGAGAAAAAAACTTCAACAAGGCACCAAATTAGTAAACCGTTCGTTGTTGCAGAGATGAGTCATACACTAATATTGCTCTTCATTTTGCTACCCCTCTTGAGTGTGTAATGTTTGAATTATTCTTTTGAATAGTGTGTTGTACTTTCTTATAAATATATGTTGAAGTGGTAGAAAGAATAGTTAATTAGAGAATGTTAGAAATTCGAGAAAATAGGAGACAAGATAGAACTTATTGTTCATGATTTAAGAGGAAAGATGCACTTCATCAAAAAGACAACTCTACAGATGGAGAGAAAGATAACAAGAAAAGGAAAAAGAAGAACAGGAATGCAAAAATCCTTGAGACCTGATTTAGATGATGAGGAAAAGAGATTTGAGAAGTGACAATGAACAAAATTTCATCAACTTTAACGCGTTCAAGGAAATAGCGAAATCATTAACGGTAAGTATTAGATATGTGAAAGTTGAAATCTAATTATATGCAAGAGTTAATATCTAATTTTCTGTTTAGTATGATATACTACTCTCCCTCTCTTTATTTTTAACGATATATTACAACATGTTATTTTTTTATTTTATTTTTCAAATATATATGATTATAGTGAGTAATAATTATTTATTTAAATCTTAAATGATAAAAGGGAAACAAAATTTAAGGAGAAGACTTAAAAAAATATTCAAAATTAAATTATTAGTGTACTAAGATATCTTAAGATCTTACATTCATAAACCATTTGTAAATGAGAATCAATACAATATCTTAGTGATTATATCACTATTGATTATATTGTCCGTATATTAATTCTTAAAGACTATGCCATCCCACAATCAAGAATTTTTCTTGTGTTATTTGAAACTCTCATAGGAGAAATTTTGATTGTTAACTAATTCTTTTCACATAATATTAAGTCAATTGGTTATTTTCACTTTCTATTTGTTTTATCATCTTTTTCTATTTTAACAAAGTCATATTAATTAAATCAATAATTTTGCATAATTAATCTTGACATTTAGGCATATATTCATTTTTAAACATTATTTTTTCAAAATTTATCCTATTTCATTTTAAGGTTTCATCATGTAGAAGTTCTTACTAAGTCATTTTTAATTTATTATTCTATCTAAATTATAGTCGTCTTATGATTTTTTTCAATTGAGGCTATACTTAAATAAAGAAGAGCAGAATAGCTATTTCGGAATATAATTCAAGTAAGTTTCTCATCCTGATATATCACAAGTATATCTTTATCTATTTTTTTTATTACAGTGTTATTTATTCATAAAGAAAGTCACTTAATTAATGATTAAGTAAACTTAGTTGGTTGTACCAATAATCTATATATATATATATAAAGGAGACCTAGAAATATGTTGATGTGACATATTTTTAAGGCCTCTGACACGATCCAAAACCGGGCTATGTCATATGGGCATCTCAAGCCCAACTTGGACCGGAGATCGCCCCGTTAACCCAACCACGTCATCATATCAAATCACAAGGGTTGGATGAACTCCGACCATATATCAAAGTAGCGGAAAATAAGACTAATAGTTATAACTTAAACAATATCTACACATTTCATTTATGTCAACATTCCAACCAACACACCTAAGTCCACAGTTGTTCACAATGCCTCTACATAAATCCGAAGTCTATATAAGTGTATCTCGTGACATGCCCCAAACGATATCCAAAACCAAATACAAGACAAGTCTATTGTAACACCCCGTACCTTTTCTAGTTTAATTTAACGTTGAGAATGTCAAGCGTTGGCTTCAAGAGAGAGAATGACTTTTCATACATATAGAATTTTCTAGATTTAGACCCTCCAGTGTGTAGAAAATTGAATTAGCTTTCCAATAATATAACATTCACCTAAATCCGATAACTGAGTAAGAAGTTATGACTTTTAAATTCCAGTCATAAAACACAGTCATTTTGGTCACTAGTGCGTCACAAAGACAATTTAAATGACGATTATAAAATTTCAGTGAGACCTTGCGATTGTATCGCATCGCGGAGAGGTCCAATATCTCAATTGTCAGTTTTCAGTAAGACTTCGCGATTCCACCGCATCGCGGTGATGTCCCATTTCACAATTGTCACTTTCTAGTGAGCCTCCGCGATAATGGCGCGTCACAGAGGTGACCAAAATGGCAATTCAGAAGCATACCACGATAGCTCCGCATCATGGTAATTTTCCAGGTCCCAGTTGGCAGTTTCCAGTAGGCCCCGTGATAACGGCGTGTAGCACCGTAGGCCAGTTTCGGAAACGTTTTCCAGTCCGAGTAAAATTTTAAAAGGGGATCTTTGGTATTTTCTCTAGCCCAATCAAAAATAACAGATCATTCAACCCATCCTAAGCATATTATACCCACTTTTCACCAAAATACTCTTAAACAAAATCCTAGATCATCAAAGCTTACTCCACAAGAAATCTAATTCCTCCAATAATTCTCCAAAGCAATTCAAGATTTAAGGATTCCCAATTCAAGAATTCTAAGAAATCATCTCCAAGGACATAATGGAGTCCAAGATTCAAGCTTTTCATCTAAGATTATCGGTTAAAGTATGTGGGGTTTTCAGCAAGGATAATCCTTTCATCCTTGTGCACAAAAACTTATTTTAATTAAAAATTTATTGAATATTATATGATTTTCTATGAAATTCATGTTAGGGTTTATACCCATTATTGTTATTTACAAGCTTATGAGATTTTCAGTGATTTAGAAGTTGAATTACATGATTAATTCATATTTTCATGCATATTGTAGAAATTTCCAGATTTTAAGTTGATTTATAAATGTTTACATTACCAAGCATGGACATTATGATGTTTTAACATGAGTTTGATGCATGGGTCATTAATCTCTAATTAAAGATTGCTATTTCAAGATTTGTTGTGCTATAAGCACCCTCTAACTAGATTTCTTTTCAGATTATTGATAAAGATTTGACCTTTTGGTCTCAGAATAGCTATGAAATTCACTTAATAGATTCAGATTATAGATTTAGCTTTACAGATATACTGTTGGTTTTCATTATAAACCATTATACTATTTTAAAGTGGATTTCCATCAGAATGAGCATACAAATTTAGAGGGAGTAGTATTTAGCACCGAGTTGGATACGTTACTATGGTTTTATACCCCAAAACTACGTGCCAGCATAGGATTTAGATTGTTCCCACTTCTACATGGATGATAGATATGTGATCACTTAGATAGGTTATACTTCCTGGCAAGAGTATGACTCCTCTTCCCGATTAGAATGCTCAAACTACACCGCTCTAATGAGAATGTAAGTTATCATTGTCAATATATAACCCAACTAGGTTGGGGTCGAATCCCACAGGGAATATGGTGTAAACTTAAGTTGTTTGCGATTTAATCAACTGATAGTTGGATGTTTCCTGAAATAGGGGTTTTGGAGATTAGAAAATAATTGTTGGTCACTTTAGTTTCAGTGTTTGAAATCAAGAGTTTATGAAAAACCAGAATTATGTTCACTATGGGTTTTAGTACTTGACAGATGCTAATAGTGATTCAAGATTCTCACAGTAGGTAGGACAACAGATTATCTCTATCGAAGTTATGCCTAAATGTCTCTCGACCTACTTAGGCATTTAATTACCTAATCCTCTCGGACTTACGGAATTTATATTTACTAACCAGACTTTACCTCAGGTTAATCAACCTTGTTATAGCATCGATTATTAAATGGAAGTTTAGTGTTTCCAAGTCCCTCTCAGTAATTCACTTCCTACTATATTTGATTTCTTATCTCAAGTAAATTAAAGAAGGTGCTATCTATTTTTTGCAACCAATAGACATTAATTACAATCTCATAATTAACAAGGAATCCTATTACCTTTAGAATCGAAAACACAGAGCATCTTACCAAGACTTAACCCATAGATCCCATAATTCGGGTCAAAGGGATTTATCCACTCATAATGTAATAAGCGAAACAACTAGACGTATTCATAATTTGAAAGATGAACTTACCACAAGATGAATAATAACTAGTGATTCTCAGATTAGGTCACAATAGAAATCCCAAAATATTGATGAAAATCTCCTCAAAGTTAATTATTTTTCAGCTGAGGTCCATTCTCTGTCTAAGGCTGACGGTATATCTGATAACTTATCATGAGGATGGCGAGTTATCAGGAATGTCATCAGCTACACTTCTCTTCTATTTGCTTCAGATTTCAATTCTTTTGCTTCCATCCCTGTTGGTTCTCTTGCATCTTGGCTTCTACTACAAAATCAAAGATAAAATAATTAAAAATGACAAAAGTTGTTTAAGACCTTACAATTATTCTCAGTTAAAAGCCTCAAATGTGTTAGCGTCTTCTTACACATCAATACCCTTAACTTAAAACAATTGCTTGTCCTCAAGCAACTCAAACACAACCAAGAGGATACAAAGTACATTCGACAGTCAATCATCCATATTATCTCAAAATATATTCACCATCTCCAAGGTCAGTCAATTCAAGACAACTGTGTATATTATTGAAGAACAACAATGCAACACATAGGAATCAAGATACAGTATTAATTCACCTATAACAACCATGCATAGACCGGTATTACACTATCCGAACAAGTTAGCAATTAGCAACATATCTGGTGTTCCCTCACAGTAAAGCAATCCCCCTTTTCCCATTTCAGTAATCATATATGTAACTATAGGGACGGTAAAAAACACTCACTCTCAGAATGAAGTTCCAATTAATGTATTCCGAATACTATAGGCTTGCCCTTATTTTCATTACCAAGATCTTCAGACAGGTCAACTAAGATCACTATAGGTCTTCTCTTTGGCTTGTAATGCAGACTAGGGGCTGGTATGATACTTGATGATATTTAAAGTGACTAAGCCTCCTTGACACTACACTATCTTTTAGGGGTTCACTCATTAACCTTTTTCTATTCTTCTCTTTTCTTGATCACACTTATTTAGGATGGGTGTGGTCTTTTCCACAATCACTTATTTTTTTTCTTGCTATTTTTCACCGCACCCCACTTTTTATTCTATTTTTTTATTCTACCTTTATTCATACTCATTCTGTAACACGCATTCCTATGATAGCCACCCTCAACTTAGGCCATTTGCCTAAGTCAAGGTGCACAGTGTCCAAGGAGGACCAGGGATAAAATGGGTTAATTATGATATAAACGGGAAGGTGATAGGTGTCATAAGAAAAAATAGGCTAAGCGGGCTCAAAGCAGGGATCAAAGGATATTCTACATACAGGGAAGGTTGTTTAGGCTAAAAGTGGGCTAATATCAAAACGGCCTATGATCCTTTCCTAACCCCTATCCTTCAACCTAGGTATGACTAACCGGATAAGTTCTATATCCAACATACAGAGGGAACTAAATAAAATCTCACACGCACATGGCACACCAGTATATCACTAGTTACTACTTATCCAGTTCATGCAGCTGTTTTAGCAATGACTATTGCGTCACTAGAACTAATGCCATACAAAGATGCACAGTGGTAACACTTAGGTGCAAATCACACATTTACACCTTCAGACCATTGTAGAGGTGCTCAAAAATTACAAAAAAAAAGTTAACTTCCTTAGTTACTTGTATTTCTCCTAGTTAGTTGCAAAATTTTACAACAATAATTTACCCTACACCCTCAACTTAAAATCACAGAAAAATTGAACTAAGGGTTAAGGTATACCTGGAGTAGATCAAGCACTGGGATCATGGGTTGCCTCCCATGTAGCGCCTAATTTAACATCATGGCATGACTCAGGCATCTCGATTACTTCAGACTTCGTCGAGATAGATAGTAACAATACTGTTCATCGAGTCTTTTGAACCAATATAAATTTTGACTCGTTGCCCATTTACCTTGAAGGTGTTTCCATCTTCATTTTCAAGTTCTACTACTCCAGATGAGTAGACTTGACTAACTCTAAATGGGCCTGACCACTTGGATTTAAGCTTACCTGGGAATAATTTGAGTCTGGAATTGAACAGAAGTACTAAGTCACCTTTTTGGAAGTCTCGTTTCTCTATCCTCTAATCATGATACTTTTTGATCTTTTCTTTGTATAGGTCTGCTCGGTCATATGCCCTGACACAGAATTCATCCATCTCATTCAGTTGTCCCAGTATCAGCTATGTTGCCTCTTTCCAACTCAAATTCAACCTTTTGAGTGCCCATAAGGCCTTGTGCTCCAGTTATATTAGTAAGTGGCATGCCTTTCCATAGACCAACTAAAATGGTGACATGCCAATGGGTGTCTTGAAAGCAGTCCGGTATGCCCACAAGGCATCATCGAGCTTTCGAGACCAGTCTTTCCGACTAGCATTCATTGTTTTGGCTAGGATGGCTTTAATCTCTTGATTTGACACCTCCACTTGCCCACTAGTTTGTGGGTGATATGGAGTGGCTACTCTATGCTGTTTCACCCATTATTTTGCCAAAGCTTTCCAAAACACTTTGTTGCAAAAATGAGATCCTCCATCGCTTATAATAATAATATGTGGTACTCCAAAGTGAGAGAAGATATTCTTATTGAGAAAAGCAACAACCCTTTTTCCTTCATTATCAGACAAGGCAAGATCTTTGACCTATTTTGAGACATAGTCAACAGCAACTAAAATATACTTTATCCCATACGAGCTTACAAAAGGACCCAGAAATTGATGCCCCAAACGTCAAACAATTCCACTTCAAGCATCTTAGTCAAAGGCATCTCATGTCTTTTGGAGATTGATACCTGCCTCTGACATTGGTCGGATTTTAGGACAAACTCGTGAGCATCCTTGAACAATGTTGGCCAATAGTAGTCACTCTGTAGCACTTTCCTAGTCGTTCGGTCACCTGCATGGTGACCTCCAACTGGGGAAGCATGACAGGCTTCCAAAATGCACAATACATCTACTTCTGGCACACATCTCCTTATAATATTATCAGCACATCACCGAAAAAGATACGGCTCATCCCAGAAGTAATGTGTCACATCATGCAGGAATTTCTTTCTTTGATGGAAAGAAAGATTTTTTGGAATGACCTCACTCACAACATAATTTTTAAAATCAGCGTACCAAGGAAATTTCTCCACAGAAGTAGCCAAGATCTCCTCATCAGGAAATACATCATTTATCTCCATTTCATCTCTAATTTCCTGCTCATCTTCTATTCTAGACAGATGATCCGCAACCTGGTTTTCACAACCTTTCCTATCTATGACTTCAAAGTCAAATTCTTGTAGCAGAAACACCCATCTAATAATCCTTGGTTTTGCATCCTTCTTAGTCATCAAATACCTCAAGTCTGCATGGTCAGTGTGGACCACCACTTTGGTCCCAAGCAGGTAAGCCCTGAATTTCTCAAAATCATATACTACAACCAGGAGTTCCTGCTCAGTGACAGTGTAGTTCTTTTTTGGTCCGTTCAGTGCTTTGTTGTCATAGTATATTGGATGAAACAGTTCATCTTTATTTTGTCCCAATACAGCTCTAGGGGAAACACCGTTTGCCTCACACATGATCTCAAACGGTTTTGACTAGTCCGGTGCAACAATGATTGGGGCCTCAACCAGCTTCTTTTTAAGGCATTCAAATTCCTTCAAGCAATAATCATCGAAGGAAAACTTTACTTCTTTCTCCAAAAGTTTGCAAAGTGGATTTGCAACCTTCGAGAAAACTTTTATAAACCTTCGGTAAAAGACAACATGTCCAAGAAAACTACGCACTCCCTTCACTGAAATAGGAGGTGGAAATTTCTCAATAACCTTAACCTTGGCTTGATCTACTTCTATCCCTTTTTCTAAAATTTTATGCCCGAGAATGATGCCCTCTTTTACCATAAAGTGGCATTTCTACCAATTAAGCACCAAATTGAATTCAACACATCATTGCAAGGCTATACTCAAGTTTACTAAATACATCTCAAATGAATCTCCCACCACAGATAAATCATCAATGAATACCTCTATGGTGTCCTCCACCATATCCGAGAAGATAGACATCATGCACCGTTGAAAAGTAGCGGGTGCATTGCATAGCCCAAACGACATCCTCTTAAATGCAAAGGAGCCATATGGACATGTGAATGTCGTCTTCTCTTGGTCTTCAGGAGAAATACAGATCTGGTTATATCTGGAATAACCATCCAAGAAGCAATACCATCCCCTTCCGGCCAATCGATCAAGCATTTGGTCCATAAAGGGCATCGGGAAGTGGTCTTTCAAAGTCTATGAATTTCGTTTGCGGTAGTCCATGCAAACTCTCCACCCAATCACAAGCCTGAGTGGAATCAACTCATTCTTTTTATTTGCAACCACAGTCATGCCCCTTTTTTGGGCATGTATTGAATTAGGATCACCCATTCACTGTCAGAAATAGGGTAAACCACTCCTACATCCAACCACTTAATAATTTTCTTCTTAACCACCTCTTGCATTGGTGGGTTGAGATAGCATTGGTGCTCAATGGTTGGAATACAATCTTTCTCAAGTAGTATTTTATGCGTGCAGATGCCAAAGGGGATGCTAATAATATCTGTGATGGTCCATCCTATTGCTCTTTTGTACCTCTGAAGTACTAAAATAAGTTCTTCCACATATTTCTTATCCAAATCATCCACAATAATAATGGGTAGCGTGTTTTCGTTGCCCCAAAACACGTACCTTAAGTGCCCAGGCAGTTCTTTCAATTCCAACACCGGTGGCTCTTCAATGGATGGCTTAGCCGGTGGTGTCGATCGATTAGAAAGATCAAGGTCTAGCCTTTTAGGAGCATAAGGATATGAACCCATTCTTGATAAAGCACAAATAGTTTCTTCATATTCCTCAATGCCTTCACAATAAAAATTCATCAAAACTGCGGCTAAAGGATCGACAACAAGTTTTTCCTCCATTGACACCTCCTGTTCGTCCTCATAATACACATCAAATACTGGGAATACACTCATTTCTTCATGCTTCTTCATTTATTGGCACACATCAAATCGTACCACTTCATTATTCATCCTGAATAAGAGCTCATTCATTCTCAAATAAATCAACACACTTTCGGTTGTGAGGAAAGGTCGACCCAAGATTATGGGCACCTTGAAGTCCACCTCGCAATCCAAAATGACAAAATTTGTAGGGAATATAAAGCTAGCTACTTTTACCAACACATCATACAAAATACCAACAGGTCATTTTATTGACCTATCTGCCATCACGAGTCGCATGTTGGTGGGTGTGGGATTTCCCAGACCCATCTTTCTATATACAGCCAACGACATCAAATTAATGCTCGCTACCAGATCGCATAATGCCTTAGAGAATTCCATAGACCCAATCGTACAGGGAATAGTGAATGCTCCTGGGCCTGGCTTCTGCTGCACCAAGGTCCTAGTAGAAACAACACTACAATAATGGAGATTATCCTCCTGTTTGTAGCTCACCTCTCTTTTCTTAGTCATAAGGTCCTTCGTGAACTTAGCATATCCTGGCATTTGCTCGAGTGCCTCAACCAAAGGTATATTTATTGTCAATTTTTTTAGCATTGCCATGAACTTGCTGAATTTCGCATCATTAATTTTTTTATTCAATCGTTGAGGAAATAGAGGTGGTGGTCTTGGGAGAGTTTTCAACACTACCTCTTTCTCCTTGTCTTTCTTTTTTCTAGAGCACCATCAAAACCATCCAGCTTCTCAGACTCCACTGGACATTCTTCTTTGGGTTCATTCTCTACCTCAGTCACATCTTTAACTAAACTTTTGCCCACAGAAGGGCCAGGCAATATCTTACCACTCCTAATGGTAATTACCATACATGAGCCATCATTCCGCGGATTCTGGACCGTATCACTTGGTAACGTTCCGCTCTTTCTCTGGTTAAATGCTACGGAGAGTTGGCTCATATGCTGCTCCAACTATTTGATTGCGGTAGAGTGCGAGTTTACTACTGACTAATAGATGACAGATCGGTCTTTATGGTAGTCACACCAGAGTTGGTAGCCTCTACCCCTTCAGCCACTTAGCCATCATGTCCTCCATGGATATCTTTTCAGAACTTGTTGTAGTAGCCTCACGATTTCCAGGAGGGACATATAGCCCGCTCCTATCATTATTGCTTCTCTAGTTTCCCTGCTTCCTATCTTTATAAACAGGCTTATCATAATAGTTTCTACCTTGATTCCCTTGGCTATTGCCTCAGAAACCCCCCTGATTATTAATATAGTTCACCTCTTCCTCTGCATCAGTATCAACTCTATCTGGAGATCCTACAACTTTCACCTTCTCAGTCTTGCCTGATAGCAAGTGCTTGGTTAGCTGGTTCATCTGCGTTTTTAGGTAAGCCATGTCTTGGTCACATTTCTCATCTCTTCTGCATTGTTCCAAAGTCATACCTACAAAAATAATGGGGCTTGCTACCACAGAATCTCTGGTATTCCATGCTCAACTCTATTTAGTTATTCTCTCTAGCATTTCTGAAGCCTCTGGAAAAATAAGATCAACAAACAAACCACCAACAGGATTGTCTACAATTGGTTTTGTTACAGAGTTAAGAGCCCTGTACAAAGTCTCCATCAAGTGTATGTCCGTCATATTATGGTTCGGACACTGTGTCAGCTTCTTCTTGAATCTCTCCTAGGTTTTATGCAAGGCTTCAGTTGGGAGCTGTCTAAAGTTGCTGATCTCATCCCTCAATTGTACCCTCCTGGAAGGAGGAAAAAAACTTTCTAGGAAAGCTACTTTCAACTGCCTCCAGTTGGTTATAGAATCGGGTGTCATCTCATTAAGCCACATTGTTGCCTCCCCAGACAGAGACAACGGAAACAATCTTAATCGTATAGCATTCTGACCCACTTCTGGGTTATTAAAAGATTTATAGTTGGTGACAAAGTTCACCAGATGGAAGTTGGGGTCTTCCCCAGGAAGGCCACCAAACAACCCCTTCAGATTAAGGAGTTGAATCATAGTACTCGTAATGTTGAATTTTGCCCCAGGTGCCAACGGTGGAGGAATAATTGCACCCATTGTATCTGATCCATCCATTCCATCATCATCATCATTGAGGTCATAATGGACCAACTGGTAATCTTGCCTTCCTCGAAACGGACGGTTTCTGTTAGCATTACGTTGTACTGGTGCAGCTACTTGCTCTGCACGCCTTGGGTTACCAGGGTTTAACAACTCCTCATCTCCCAATTTTCATCCTCAGGATTCGGATGTTGTACTTGCTGACCGATATTCTGCATATTCACCTGAGCTCTAGCTAAGGCTGCTAACCTGTTAGCCTCCTACTGGTCTGCCATTCTTCCAATTCGTTACGGTTCCAGGTTAAATGGTAATAATAGTTCTCCGAAACTTCTGGTTCTTGGCATACACTACAAAGGTCCAACAATAAACAAAAACAACAAATAAACGTAAAACTACGAAACTTGACTAACAGTCAATTAGCGCACACAAACTTTAATTTACAACCATGTTCCCCCGCAACGATGCCATTTTTGATAACACTAAAACTACACCTCTCTAATGAGAATGTAAGCGAACATTGCCAATATATAACCCAAATAGGTTGGGGTCGAATCCCACATGGAATATGGTGTGAACTTAAGTTATTTGGAATTTAATCAACTGATAGTTGGATGTTTCCTGAAATAGGGGTTTTGGAGATTAGCAAATAATTGTTGGTCACTTTAGTTTCAGTGTTTGAAATCAAGAGTTTATGGAAAACCAGAATTATGTTCACTATGGGTTTTAGTACTTGACAGATGCTAATAGTGATTCAAGATTCTAACAGTAGGTAGGACAACAGATTATCTCTATCGTAGTTATGCCTAAATGTCTCTCGACCTACTTAAGTATTTAATTACCTAATCCTCTTGGACTTAGGAAATTTATATTTACTGACCAGTCTTTACCTCAGGTTAATCAACATTATTACAGTGTCGATTATTAAATGGAAGTTTAGCATTTCGAAGTCCCTGTCAATAATTCACTTCCTACTATATTTGATTTCTTATCTCAAGCAAATCAAACCAGGTGCTATCTATCGTTTGCAACCAATAGACAATAATTACAATCTAGAAATTATCACGGAGTCCTATTACCTTTAGAATCGAAAACACAGAGCATCTTACCAAGACTTAACCCATAGATCCCATAATTTGGGTCAACGGGATTTAGCCACTCATAATGTAATAAGCAAAACAACAAGACGTATTCATAATTTGAAAGATGAACTTACCACAAGATGAATAATATCTAGTGATTCTCAGATTACGTCACAATAGAAATCCCAAAAATATTGATGAAAATCTCCTCAAAGTTAATTATTTTTCAAGCCAAGAAACTAGAGAGAAAAATAACAAAATACGTGTGTTCCAAAATTATGTTCAGAACTCCTCTAGAAAACCCTAAACAATACTTTTTATAGTTCAGCCTAAATAAGGAAACAAAATCACAGAGTTTAATAATTCCTCTAATTAGGCGACGACATTCGTGATACCTTATCAGGAGTCTGACGACTTATCACAAATGTCGTCATCTCCCTCTTTAGTTTTAGCACTTCCTACTTAAGGCTGACGGTGAATCCTAACGACTTATCAGAAATGTGACGACGTATCAGAACATGTCTCCACTTCTCCACCTCAGCTAAGGACTATGAAATACATGACTTTCATAAGCTAAGGATAAGTCGTCATGTTCTGCATAAGGCTGACAGCGACTCTGACGACTTATCAACTCTTTGACAGCTTATCAGGAATTGTCGTCACAACTTTTAGCTGAGGTTCATTCTATGTCTAAGGCTGACGTTTATCTAATAACTTATCACAGGGATGACGACTTATCATAAATGTCGTTAGCCACACTTCTGTTCTATTTGCTTTAGATTTCAACTTTTTTTCTTCCATCCCTGTTGGTTCTCTTGCATCTTGGCTTCTACTGCAAAATCAAAGATAAAACAATCAAAAATGACAAAATTTGCTTAAGAGCTTGCAATTATGCTCAGTTAAAAGCCTCAAATATGTTAGCGTCTGCTCACACATCAGCCGACGTGAGGATTCCTCCTTAAAGGGACAAGAACATTGGACTCCATGAATGCTCACATGGTTTCTGTCGGTTAGAAGAGCCTCCCATGAAGAATAAGTTTTCATATTTCTAAACCCTTAAGATAAAGTATTTTCTCTATAGCTTTAAAGTTTTTGAGTTTTAAATATTGCTTTACATAAGCCTTCAGATACAGACTTACGGATTTCACTTAACCTGCATGATTTGAGAATAAGAACAAAACACAAATTTCAGAACTAAGTGTAATGGCTCATAATATTTATACTATATGCTTTACTGTTCAAATTTATGATCTTCAATTTTCAGATTACTCCAGCCTTTGTGAGTCATTTACCTTTAGCGTGCATGATTTTATAAATTATGATGATATTGCTTATTTATTGCATTCACCCCCATATGCTCAGTACATCCTCAAAGTAGTGATCTACATATATGTTTGTGCGCTAAATTTTCTCATAATGTAGGTTTAGGTGCTTAGTCTCAGCAGCGTGAGTGATTCCCGAGCATCTCATCTACATCTCTGCAGTTGGTGAATCCTCATAGTTCGGGGACTTAGCTATTCAGATTCCCAGTTTATTAGTAGATGATTCAGTATTCATTTCAGATAGTTTGAGTCAGCTGGGGCCTGTCCCAGTGACTCTCTAGATTCAGTCAGTAGAGGCTTGTCGGACTACTAGATTTAGTTTTAGATTTTACTTACAGCATTCAGATTTTTAGTATTTGCTTTATCAGACTGATGTGATTAGTAATTTCAGATATACTCAGATAATTCAGACAACTTTCTGCATTTATTACAATTTTATATTCTTGTTTCCCCTATTTTGAGATTCAGATTCAGTAGAAGGCAGTCAGGGTTAGCTCAGGACTACTTATAGTTTGGAGCACCGTGTGGCATCCTGGGAATAAGATTTTGGGGCGTTACATCTATATCATAAGCTAAGGACTATGAAATACATGACTTTCGGAGTATGGAAACTCACCACTTCAATATCAACCACACGAACCACTCGAACACCTGTCACTGCGCAGGAAGAGAAGAAGATGCTCCGGCCCTTATGTCGCGTGGAGACCTAGTTGGAGCGCTAGCATGTAACTCAAGTATAAGGATAAAATATCATAATCATTCCATAACAAGTCAATATATCACATTCTACCATCTTCATACAATTATCCATACATATAGGTATATCACATGCCAAACAAACGAACAAGCCTTATCAACATTATTGAAGCACTCATTCATTAGACATGAAGTGGAGGACTCCAACCTTCCACACTTATAGATCTAAACAATTCTTATTAGGCAAGGGACTTTAACCACATTCACTTATTTTCAGACAAGAGACTCTATCCATATACACACTCATTAAGCAATGGACTCTAACCTCATGTTCTTCTATTAGGCTGGGGACTCTAATCTCTAGCCGTATTAGATAAGGGACTCTAACCCAAGCCTGCATCTTAGATTAAGAAAGAGACTCTAACCATAAGCAATTTAATTTAAGCAAAGGACTTTAACCACAATACGTCGCGACTATCATAGTCGACATTGGGACTTTAACCCTTTGTCCATACGTCGACATTCATTAAATTCACAGTAAAAGACTTTAACCCATTAACCAATTCAACATTATACGTGACCACAAGGTCTTCATGGGAACATTCATTACTCAAAAATTTCAACAAGACAATGCATTAATTCAATCCATCACACAATTCAATTTATGGTAATCAAGACCCTTACAGGCCATTCATTCATCATTAGCAATCGTATACCACACTTTAACTCCAACACAATTTAAGTTCAATATTATATTTAGGGACTTTAACCTATTGTTAGACATTTAACCAAAAAGGTCATAAATTACACAATACATGACTCACAATAACTTTACAATATTATTTACCATTAACTCATACTTATAGGGCTCATGCCCTAGTGCCAAACATCATCAACATATGACTAGACAATTCACTTAGACATTTTCACAAACACCTTATGTGCATGCCTTTATAAAGGTCAAATTCTAAGTAGAAATTATCAATAATAGGTTTACTCAAGACCTACATGTTAAACCATTAACAACAAGCCCCTACATGTGCAAATCATCACCAATAACACAAGTCCAAGCAAGAACACACATTAGTCATCACTAGGCATCAAAACCCTTTACATTTGATTTCAAAACATTCATTTATAAGTCATAATCTATGTCTAAAACCCATAGTGTTTGAGTTAAAAACAAGGGATACAGTCACTTGCCTTAGACCGCTTGATTCACCAAAAGAGATTGACTTCACTTTGCCTCTAGAAGAACACCCTTGGAACCCTAGCCTCCAATTCTTGAAAAATATGTTTGAGAGAGTATTTAGGATGTTTGATCCACTCAAAATGTGTTTTAGGAAACCACACATACTTATATAGTGAGAATACTTAGGGTTTTGAGGGTAGGAAATGACCATAGGGCCCTCAAGTAAAAGCTGGAAAATGGCTTTCCAGGTGATTACGACTCACTTGAGTCAATCGTACCCTAGGGTACGAGTGATACCCTGACTCGTACCATAGGCTTCACCTAGGACTCATACACTAGTTAGGATACAACTACACCACCTAGACTCATATCCAAAGGGTACGACTTGCACCCTAAATTGTACCCTTACCTAGTACCAAAAGCAGTTCACTCAAGTTCAAGACAACACTCTTTATGACTAGGTTTGGCATGACTCATACCCTAATGCACGTTTGAGGGGAGGCTAACTCATTCCTAGGAAAGTGAGTAACCCCCACCATACTGCATAGAGTATAAAAGGGGTTAACAAAGTAGTATATAATGGTATGATTGGTACCCTTCATCGTTCCTAGTCTGGTGACTTCAAATATGAAAATTTTTGTAAGGGTCCAAAATCTAGGTGTTTCAATTCTCCCCCACTTGGATCATTCGTCCTCGAATGATGGGTAAGGAAAGCATAAACATAATTTAACACATTATCACAGATCAAACCAACTTTTAAACAAGATAAAATCAAGCACACAACAAGGATACAAAACATATCATGCTCATTATCAATCGTCCATTCATTTCATTGACATTAGGACTCAAACCCATCATTTATCAAAGACACTTGTTTATTTCAAAGCATAGGGACTTAAACCTAACGTCTATTAAAGACTTAAATCAACTCAAAGCATTGGGGACTTAAACCCATTATCTAACAATGACATAACTCAAGGTAAGAACATTAACACATACCTCAATCATGAGTTTTCAGAATGGAAAACAAATGCAGATACTTGGACTTTATGTCCTCTTCTGCCTCCCAAGTAGCTTTCTCAGAATTTTGGTTTCTCCAAAGAACCTTCACCGAAGCCACCTCTTTTGTTCACAACCGATGAACTTGTTGATACAAGATCCCCACTGGTACCTTCTGTAATGCCCCAAGAGTACATCCTGGATTCCACACGGTGCTTACAGCCCCGAAGGACCACAAGCTAACCCATTAGCTGGTACATACTGTGAGCACTAAATAAAATAACGAAGACATATGCGAAACTTAGCTGAAAAAAGTCATAAGGTTTTAACAACTAATAATCTATACTGAATAATAGTTTTAAAATATCTAAAACATACTGTCAATACTGATAAAATAACTAATAATAACGACTGAAAATTGACTATTTGTCTGTACTAGTCTGAAAGCCTCTAAATTTACTAACTGTGGAGCTGATGGGACAAGTCCCCAACTAACTCCGACTGACTACAAAACTAAAATGAAATAAACTTAAATGGTCCTCGGAATATGAGGACTCACCACTGCTGGTGGTGGTTATGTGCTAGGATATCTAGGTGCGTTCGGGAACCTGAGTGTTTAAACCCATGATATGAGACATCATACCTCAAATGCATGGTCAGTACTTTGAATGTATGCGGTTAGTAATTTGAATGTACTAGTATGCTAAATGAGCTTAGGCTGGTATGCATGGCTCATAAGCATGAATAATAACAGAATAAATAAAAGCATGAGATAATTGATGTGTGGTATGAGAGGAAGATGTAAAATCTGAGAATGCATGACCAAGCATATGACATTATACTGGGGTAGTCTATAGACTGAAATACTTAAATACTGATACTGAACAACTAATGACTGTATGTCATGGTCAAGCAAAGCCTGAAAACTGAACTCTGAACTTGATACTGGACTGAGACTGTGGGAACTATCATCTAACCAACATGCCTCAAATGAGCTAATTGGGGTCCAACCTGTGACCCTAGTTGGGAGGGTGTTAATACCGTGCCACGGGTACTAACAATGGCTGTGTGGATCCACAAACTGACGTCTGAAGGAACAAGGTGTCAAGCCTAAACTGATGGGTGACCCCTGAGAGGAAGCCAAGCCTAAACTGACGGGTAACTTCTTATATCCTATGCTGGCTACGTAGTTCTAGAATACAGGGACTGCTATTAACAACTCTGTCTTACTAACAGGGAAGCCTCCATACCTACATTCTCTCGGTGCTAAATCCTACTCCCAGCTGAACAACATTAGATATTAGACTGAACTATGTTTACTGCTTATGGTAATCGACTAAAATCATAGGGCACGTAATTATTCTGAAATCATTCTACAAATGTGTAAGCAGCTAAATTTTGGGTTTTCAAACCCCCAGGACTCGATAGCAATAATAGTAAGATCACACTAAAACTTTAAGGACATGATATGTAAGCATTTATTCAAAACTCAATCATGTAGGCATTTCATCAAACACTTGCAATTCATATTTTAAGACAAGCATGGAAATAGCTTTGAGACTTATAGTAATAGCATGATTTCACTAGTAAAATCACCAATTAAGGTTTAACTTAGCAAACAACACCATTCAAATGTGTGGGGTTTAATAACAACAATAATTACATGCAAACATGGTATAGAATCAAAATTAATGGGGATTCATGGTTAAAATCATAATAACTTGTAACAATCATAATTTTGAATTTGAAATTGGATTCTTGGACTCCATGGGTGAAAAGGGCCTATGGATGAAAATCTGACATACCTCAAAGCATAAATCTTGAAGGAGAATAATTTATCTTGAAGGCCCTTGAATGGTGATGCTTAGATTTTTTTTCTTGGGAATGGAGGAGGGTTTTACGTGAGTTGATTTGAGAAGATGGGCAAATAATGCCCTTTTGGGTGTTAAAATTCGTGCTTTGGACATTTGGGGTTGAGGGGAAAGGACCAAAGTAACCCTTGACCCTTAAGAAGCTAAAACAGTGGTGGAATACACTCCGCGTCGCGACCCCTAGTTGGGTCAAGAAGCCCTCGCGACGTGACCCCCAGTTGGGTCAAATATCCATCGCGGCACGGGGCTATTGCGACCCCTTACTACCTCACACGAAAAATGCCATAACTTTTCACTCGGGTATCAGATTAAGTCGAAATTGGTATTGTTGAAAAGCTAATTCAATTATCTACAATTTGGTGGGTATTAAGCTGCCAAATTATATAAATATATAAATTTATACTTGTTACAAGATGACCCTTGTGAAATTAAACACCAAAAATTGGTCGAATCAAAGGCTCTTAGCTCACTTTGCTCTAAGTGACTCTTACGAACATGTTTTATACATTACAAGATCTCCTCTAACTAGGCTAATGAACATAAGAGATGCATTAAAATATGAGTTACGGGATTAAAGGTTACACACGCAGGAAGAACAGTTCATTTTCTAGATTAGAAATATACGAGGTGTTACATTGTCTCCTCCTTGGGAACATTCATCCTCAAATAAGACTGATTGAACTGAGAAACTGAGGGACTGAGACTTTATACTAAGCATGCATATCCGAAAGCATGATTACAAGACTGAACTGGTTAGTGAATGCATGCAATGACATGAAATTGATTATATGGCTAAAACTATGAGTGGACAAGAGATAATCTAAGGAAAACTTGTTACCTTAAGCTGAGTCTGAACTTTTGGAGAAGAGATGAGGGTACTTGGTTCACATATCTTCTTCTGCCTCCCAAGTGGCTCCCTCAACAGACTGATTCCGCCAAAGGACTTTGACCAAGGGAACTTCTTTGTTCCTTAGTCTACGAACTTGGCGATCAAGGATCTCGACTGGAATTTCTTTGTAAGAAGGTTGTTCTGAACATCTACGCTTTCTAAAGGAACAACTACATTTGGGTCACCAATACACTTCTTCAACAAAGAGATATAGAATACTAGGTGCGTTGGGGCCAAATCTGTAGGCAACTCGAGCTTGTAGGCTACCTTTCAAAAGCGACTCAAGATTCGATAAGGAACAACATATCGGAGATTGATCTTCCCCTTCTTACCAAACCTCTTTACTCCCTTAATGGAAGATATCTTCAGATATACAAAATCTCCAATATTGAAATCAAGATCCCTTCTCCTCACATTAGCATAAGATTTTTGTTGGCTTTGGGTTATCTAAAGCCTTTCCCTGATCAATTGAACTTTCTCCAACGCATCAAAAACCGAATCATGCCCTACCAAAGTGGTCTCACCTATCTCAAACCAACCAATTGGAGATCTACATCTCCTCCCGTATAGAGCCTCAAATAAAGACATCTGAATATTGGAATGATAACTATTATTATAAGAGAACTCAATCAAAGGAAAGTGATCATCCCAACTACCCTTATAATCAATAACTCAAGATCTCAACATGTCTTCTAGGGTCTTGATGGTCCTTTCTGCCTGACCATCTGTCTGAGGAAGAAGGTTGTACTGAGGTGGACTCGGGTACCAAGACCCTTCTGAAAGTCTTTCCAAAAGTGAGAGGTCAACTGAGTACCTCTATCAGAAATGATGGACAACGAGACTCCATGCAACCTAACCAACTTTCTAAGGTAGAGCTTAGCATAGTCCTCGACTGAGTAAGAAGTATGGACTGATAAGAAATTGGCTGATTCGGTCATCCTGTCCACAATGATCCAAATTAAATCATGCTGACAATGAGTACGAGGAAAACCCATCACAATGTCCACATTCACCTCTTCCCACTTCCAAGTAGGAATGCTGAACTACTGCATGGTGCTACTAGGCTTTTGGTGCTCAACTTTAACCTACTGACAATTAGGGTACCTTGCTACAAACTCTGCAGTATTCTTCTTTATACCACTCCACTAATAGATTTCCTATAGATTGTGGTACATCTTCGTGGCCCCTGGATTAATGGAGTAACGCGCACCATGCGCATCTGCAAGAATTCATTGTCTCAAATTATCTGCACACAACACACAGAGTCTACCCTGGCAATGCCACACACCATCTTCCCCTTGGGAGAAAACCTCTACTTTTTTATCACTAACTGACTCCTTCAACTTAACCAGACTGGGATCCCTATCTTTCTTTTCTTTTACTTCGGCAACCAAAGAAGATTCTGAACTATTATGAACCCATACACTACCCTAAGCTGAATCAACCAAACGAACACCTAATCTGGCAATGATGAACTTCCCTAACTAACTTCTTCTTATAATCCTCAATATGAGAAACACTACTTATAGACTATCTACTTAGGGAATCTGCCACTACATTGTCCTTGCCCGGGTGGTACAATTCATATCATAGTCTTTCAACAACTCTAACCACCTTCTCTAATGGAGATTCAAATTATTCTGCGAAAATACATACTATATAAGCTTTTGTAATTCGTGAATACATCAACATGCACCCCATACAAATAGTGCCTCCAAATCTTTAAGGCAAACATAACAACTGCTAACTCAAGATCATGGGTGGGGTAATTCTTTCATAGGGCTTAAGCTATCTGGAAGCATAGGCTATGACCTTACCCTTATTAATCAAAACACAACCCAAACCAACTCTGGAAGCATCACGGTACACGACAAAACCCTCTAAACCATCAGGCAAGGTCAAAATTGGGGCTGAGGTGAGTCGAATTTTCAACTCCTGAAAACTAGTCTCGCAAGAATCTGATCACAAAAACTTGACCTTCTTTTGAGTCAATCTAGACATGGGGGATGCAATAGACAAAAACCCTTTAATAAACCATCGCTAATATCCAGCCAAACCTAAGAAACTCCTGATGTCTGATGAAGAGATGGATCTGGGCCAGTTTCTCACAGCTTTGGTCTTTTGTGGGACAACTCAAATGCCATCACCGGAAATAATATGGCTAAGAAAAGCTACTGATCTTATCCAAAACCCACTCTTACTGAACTTGGTGAACAACTGATGAGCTCTAAGAGTCTGCAATTCAATTCTAAGGTGGTCTGCATGATCAGTTTAATTGCGGGAGTAGACAAGAATATCATCAATGAATACTATGATGAACATGTCCAAGTACTATTTGAACACTCTATTCATCAAGTCCATAAAAGTTGTTGGGGCATTCGTTAGTCCAAAAGATCTTACTAGGAATTCCAAGTGACCATACCGAGTTCTAAAAGCTATTTTTGGAATGTCAAATTCTCTGATCCTGAGTTGATGATAGACGAATCTGAGGTCTATCTTAGAGAAATAACTGGCACCCTGAAGTTGGTCAAATAAGTCATTGATTCTGGGGAGTGAATATTTATTCTTGATGGTAACTTTGTTCAACTTATGGTAATCGATACACATTCTAAGGGAACCATCTTTATTGTACTCGAAAAGAATTAGAGCGCCCCATAGGGAAATTGGGTCTAATGAATCCCTTATCTAGGAGGTCTTTTAATTATTCCTTCTAATCTTTGAGTTTAGCTGGAGCCATTTTGTATAGCGGAATAGAGATAGGCTGGGTATCTGGAAGAAGGTCTATTTCAAAGTCAATTTCCCTTTCGAGGGGACCTCCGAGAAGATCTTCAGGGAACACATCTGGAAATTCCCTCACTACTGAAACTGACTCAAGATTATGAGTCTCAAAATTAGAGTCTTTGACTCGAATAAGATGATAAATACACCCCTTGGCTATCATTTTTCTCGCTCTAAGGTATGAGACAAGCTGACCCTTAAGTGCTGAAGTGCTACCTCTCCATTCTAGGACTAGTTCATTTGGAAACTAAAAATGAAAAACTCTGTTTCTAGAACCAACTGAAGCATAGCAGGAGTGGAGACAGTCCATGCCAAGAATAATGTCAAAATCCATTATCTCTAACTCCACAAGATCAACTGAAGTGACTTTCTGGGATATTATGGTCGGACAATTCCTGTATACATGTCTGTCTACAATAGAGACACCTACTGGGTAGACACTGAAAAGGGTTCTGCTAAAGTCTCAAGACTGACATCGAAATCAACAGCTATGAAAGGGATTACAAAAAAAAAGAGAAGCTCCAGGATCTAACAAACCATAAACATGTAAATGAAAGACCTTCAATGTACCAGTAACCACATTAGGAGAATTTTCCTGATCCTGTCGGGACTAAACTGCATATAGTCTGTTCTGGCGCTGACTGCTGGTGGCACTAGAGGTGGTGCCCTACTGAGTTGGGTGACCTGCTGGAACGGATGACAGATGGGACAAGCCCTGTTGGCGCAAATCCCTACCCTTCTGAGAAACTATCCGACACTCCCGGATCTAATGGCCTTCCTTGCCACACCCAAAGCATACATCATTGCTAGCTCTACACTCACCTTGATGGTTTCTACCATATTTCTGGCAAAGAGGATTCGTGCGACCACTGTTTCCACTGCCTTGGGACTTATAGCCTGGCATTCTATCCCGATTGTCATTTATGAACTTTGGCACAGGAGCACTAACTGAAGATGGAGCCAGAACTAAAGATTTCTAAAGAAATTGAGAATGGTTACCACCCTCTGACCTTAGATGAGCAAAGTTGAAACTACCTATCCTAGCCCTATTATTCTCTCTTTCTCTCTTCTTAACCTTTTCTTTCTCAATCTGCTGTTCATGGACCATAAGCCTAGACAAGTCTATCTCCTTAGTCAACATTGTGGTCCTACACTCCTTGACCATACTATCATATACACCAGACAAAAACTTGCTTATCCTAGACCTTTTATCAGCCACCATATGAGGAGCATACCTTGCCAACGGAGTAAACTTAAGCGAATACTCTTTCACGCTCATATTGCCTTGCTTTAAGTTAATAAAATCCAGCACCTTATCTTACCTCAACTCAAATGGAAAGAATCTATCTAGAAAGGCTGTATCAAACTCCCCATATTCAACAGGACCTGCATTTGTGCCTCTGTCTCCCTTCCACTGCTTATACCAGGTGTGAGCTACATCCTATAACTGTTAAGCACCCAACTATGCACTCTCACTAGAAGTCACACCCATAGTGTTAGTTACCTTCTGGATCATGTTAAGGAACTCCTGCGGATCTTCGTCAGACTTGGATCCGAAAAACAAAGGAGGATTTATTTGGGTGAAGTCCCAAATCCTAGCTGCAGCTGAATTAGCCACTGGATTGGCCGAGATAACAGCCTACTAATTATTGTGAGTTAGTACAAAGTGATCCAGAGTAGTTAATGCAACTTTGAACTTGGCATGAGAGACATGCTCATTCAGGGGATCTTCCTGAACAGGCGGAGGTATATGCTGATTTCCATTTCTTCTTTCATTAGTCTTTCTAGGAGGAATGTTCTATAAATGGAAGGAAGATTGAATTAGACATAGAATTTAACTTGAGCCCATGCTCATCCGCATGACATAAAACTGAAAAAAGAGAAAGTTTTCCTACAACATCTCATAGCCTCTTGTCCATAAGTGTGGCATTCTCCACACACATAATAAGGAAAGAATGAGGAAATAAAAGACATTAAGAATCATGGTCATACTCAGAGTTCAATTTAATAATATATAAAGCAATCCATCAACATCTAGACAACATCTGTTTCAGTTTGCGAAATCTCTAGTACATACGAAAATTAACAAACTCTCTGAAACTGGGACAAGGCCCCCAGTGGACTTAAACCAAATTAAATAGAAAATATCTGAAGGAAATAGGCCTTCTAGAATAAAAAAGACTCACCAAATTCACACTTCTATCTGAATAACTCTACGGCTTAGCAGGGCCTCTAGACTGAGCCTCAGACCCTGAAATATAGGGGGTCAATACAATTGTACTGGTACGCAGAGTAATCCAAAATAATGCATTTATACATATGAAATAGATGATAGAAGGTCATGAAACATCATGCATGATATAGTTTGAAATACATGGGCATTATTTGATAATCATAAAATTTTTTTGTCAATACGATTCTATTCTTTGTATTACTTCTGAGTTAGGTGGTACATCCCTACAAGTTTGATATTCCACGGGCTATATGAAATCCTTCATTGACTCAGCGGGGAAGCCCCCATCACAAGTTTTCCGCAAGAGTTAGAGTGTCTGAGTTTGATATGCCACAGGGCACTAGGCCAGCGTGTAATCCCTTTAGGGAACAAAATAACCCATATCGGCAAAACACGATTTCGGGCAATGAGTTATCTAAACTCGTGTCTTCTTTGGGTAACCACCTAACATCTTTTTATGCCCAATTTTAGTCTTTTCTGAACATGCATCTTTCTGAATTTAAAATCTGTAAGTCTGAGAAAAAAAATCTAATTTCTATTCTATTTTGAGTCTGTTATGGCGTTATCTGTTTTGGTATCGTCATACCAAGACTTGCAAGTCATATTTTTGAGCCATAAAATATCATGCAAGATTCTTTCACTTAAAAATAATGTTCAGACCACCAAAGCATTCAAACAAGTATAAGAGAATTCATATTTCAAAACATAAGTCAAAACCATGCAAAGATTCTCATCTTTTCAATAAATCCAACAAACATGTGGTGGTCATATATTTTTGACAAAACCATGCAATTCTTTCATTATAAATTTTCAGCATTTATCAACATGTAAAACCCCCCTCTTTTTAATTCAAAAGCATAATCAAGTCATAAATAATAATTAGGACATTTGTAACATGCTTCTCAAAATACAATCAAAATAATCCATATCATATGAAAAGTATGGGAAATCATCGCAAGAGAGGGATTCTATATTTTCATGCTCTCAATTAAATATTCAACTCGATTTCATACATATATATATACGAGTACAAATCAATTTGGGGAAAAGGCCTCAAAACCAAAACAATAATGTCATTAAAGAATTCATAAAGCAACATTGTAATATAAATTCTAAAACCCCTTCAAAATTCATGATTTCACAATATTTAAATGTTGTTGAAACAATTTTCTTATGCCCATGTAGTTTAGAAAAATCCCACGTACCTTAGACTATAAGATTTGAAAGATGGAACCTGAATGTTGATATGTTTTCTAGAAATCTTGACTTAAGAGCTTAGGGATTTTTTTCTTGGGAAAGGGAAGATGATTTCAATTTGAGAGAATATGAATTTAGGGGCTTAAAGTGTTGTTTTTAAGACTCAAATTTGGTGTTTAGGCCGAATTAATGTGGGTGGAATTGATCCAAATGCCCCTAGAAACGTAACTGAAAACTACAGGCTAAAAGAGGAGAGTGCATAACACGGTGTGGAGCCCTAAAATAGAGCGTGCCCCCATGCTCTATCGCATGCTACCCTGGTGTGGACTGGAGAATGTGTCGTGCGAAGATCGCACAATGCTACTATTTTGGGCTTCTGCACACTCCATCTCACTCTACCCAGGTGTGGACTAGAGCATGCATCGTGCGCTGATCGCACGATGCTACTGTTTTGGGCTTCCAAACGTGCCCTTACGCTCATCCAAAAATTCCAAAACTTACCCGGGATGTACCCTTGACACCCCCGATCATGAATCAACTTATAAATCGACATTCTAAGGCCAAGAAGGTCAAGAATAAAATCATCAAAGATTAGGAGTTCAAAATGTGACTAAGTCCTCCTTACACTTAAAATTTTTTCAAAAGACTAATCCTCTAAGCATACTACGAAGTGACATCAAATCGAGAAAAATACGGGGTGTTACATTATCCCTCCTTGGGATCATTCATCCTCGAATGAAGGCTTAGAGAACAAACAAGAACGATTTCAAACATACCAAAGAAAAGAAAAGAAAAAAAATATAGAGAGAGTAAATGAATGATACCTTCTATGTCATTACTTACTATCTTGAAGAGGCCTGGGTATCTAGTTCACATGTCATCTTCTGACTCCCAAGTAGCTTCCTCCTCTTTTTGATTCTTCCACAACACCTTAATCGAAGCCATTTCCTTACTCCTCAACTTTCGAACTGGGCGATCCAAGATTGAAATAGGCTCTTCTTCATATGATAAGAAGTTTGTCACCTTGATCTCTTCTACCGGAAACACTAGGGAATGATATTCAACATACTTCTTCAACATGGACACATGAAATATGGGATGACAGAAGCCTGATTTGCGGGCAACTCTAACTCATAAGCAACCTCACCTATCCTTCTCACAATATGATATGGTCCTATATAGCGAGGACTCAACTTTTCACTCTTCCCGAATTGCATGACTCCCTTCATAGGGGAGACTTTTAGAAATACCCAATCACTAACCTCAAATTCTAGCTCTCTTCTTCTAACATCAGCATAGGATTTCTGGCAACTCTGGGCTGTCTTGAGTCATTCTCTAATGATTTTCACCTTCTCCATTGCCTGATGAACAAGATCAGGTCCAAACAACTGGGTTTCACTAACTTCATACCACCCAATCGGTGATCTATATCTCCTCCCATAAAGTGCCTCAAAAGAAGCCATCTTAATGCTAGCATGGTAGCTATTATTGTAGGCAAACTCTATCAAAGGAAAATGATCCACCCAACTACCTTTGAAATCAATTTCACAATCCCTCAACATGTCCTTAAGGGTCTGAATGGTGCGTTTAGCTTGCCCATCCGTCTGGGGGTGGAATGTAGTGCTTAGGTTTACTTGGGTACTTAAACCCTTCTGAAAAGACTTCCAAAACTGCGAAGAGAATTGCGTACCTCAATCGGATATAATGGATACCAGTGCCCCATGAAAATGAACTATTTCCTCAATGTACAGCTTGGCATAATCATCTCCCGAATAGTTAGTCCTCACAGGCAGAAAGTGAGCTGACTTGGTCAGCCGATCTACAATTACCCAATGGAATCATATTGGTTTTGGGACCTCGGAAGCCCTATGATGATGTCCATATTGATCATCTCCCATTTCCACATTGGTAAAGTTATCTCTTGGAAAGTACCACCTGGTCTCAAATGTTCCACTTTAACTTGTTGGCAATTCAAACACTGGGAAACAAAATCAGCCACTTCACGTTTCATATTATTCCACCAATATATAGCTTTAAGATCATGGTACATTTTAGTAGAGCCTGGGTGAACAATATATCTTGAAGTATGAGCCTCATCAATAATTCTTTTCCTCAATCCATCCACATCTGGCACACATAACCTACCCTAATATCTTAAAATCCCATCACCTCCAATTTCAAAAGCCATCACTTTCTGTTGACCCACATCTTTCTTGATTTGCATCAAGATGGGGTCTCCAGCCTGTTTTTTCCTTTACTTCAGCACATAAGGAAGATTTTTCTATTTTATGCACAACTACTCCTCCATCTTCGAAATCCAGAAGTCATACCGCTAGATTGGATTACCGGTGAATATATTTTATCATTTCCTTTTTTCCTTTCTCAACATGAGAAAGACTGCCCATAGATAGCCTGCTGAGGGCGTTTGCCACCACATTCGCCTTGCCCGGATGATAGTTTAGGCTCATATCATAATCCTTCAATTATTCCAACCAACGCCTCTGCCTGAGATTTAATACTTTCTATGAGAAAACATACTGTAAACTTTTGTGGTCAGTGAAAATATCTACATGTACCCCGTACAAATAATGCCGCCAGATTTTAAGTGCAAACACCACAGCCGCTAAATCCAAGTCATGGGTGGGGTAGTTTCGCTCGTGTACCTTCAACTGCCTAGATGCATAAGCTACCACCTTACCATACTGCATAAGTACACACCCAAGTCCCACTCAGGATGCATCACAGTATACAAAAGAACCATCCGTACCTGCAGGAAGGGTCAAAACAGGTGCAGTAGTCAACTTGTCTTTCAACTTCTCAAAACTATTCTCACAGGAGTCAGACCATACAAGCTTCACCTTTTTATGCATCAACCTAGTAAGTGTAGAAGATATGGAACAAAAACTCTCTACGAACCTTCTATAATACCTCGCCAAACCTAAGAAGCTCCAGATGTCGGTTGGAGTTGTGGGTCTGGGCCATTTTCTCACTGCCTCAATCTTTTGGGGGTCAACTTTAATTCCTCACTAGACACAATATGCCTCAAGAAAGCAATAGCGTTAAGCCAGAATTCACACATGGAAAATTTTGCATACAATTTATGGTCTTTAAGGTTCTGAAGGATGATTCGGAGGTGACTAACATGATCCTCCTCCCTCTTAGAGTAAATCAAAATGTCATCAATAAAGACTATGACAAACAGATCTAGAAACTGATGGAACACCGTATTCATTAGGTCCATGAAGGCTGCAGGGGCGTTAGTCAATCCGAAGGACATGACTAAGAATTCATAATGGCCATATTAGGTTCGAAAAGCTATTTTGGGATTATCAGCCTCCCTAACCTTTAACTGATGATACCCCAAACGAAGGTCTATCTTTGAAAAACACTTAGCACCTTGACGTTGGTCAAAGAGATCATCAATTCTAGGAAGGGGATAGTTATACATCTGCTTACTTTAGACTATAATCAAAACTGTAAAGTGGATTCCATATTTTAGATGAGGATCAAAACATCAAATCTTGCTTAAACATCATCTTTCTTGAAATATCAAGAATTATACTTGGGGCTTCAAACCCATTCTTGAAACTTATGTCAAATCCCAAAGTTCATGGTCAATAATAGAAATTATGAAATTCTTTAACAATTCTAGTCAAGATAATAAAATTCAATTCTCAATCTGTAAAATCAAGTCACACACATAAAGATGTGGAAGTAGACATGCTATTCAACATTTAAATCACTTGTAACATCATAATCTTCAAATAATGATAATTGGGTATGAGCCCTAAACTGCAAATCATATAAATTCATATAAATTCATCTTTAAAATCTAGTTTTGGGCACAAGGATGAAAAGAGTATCCTTGTTCTTAACCCCACATACCTTATTTGATTATTTGAATCTAAAAGCTTAAACTTTGAATTCTTAACGATGTTCTTGAAGCTTCTTCTTAAAGTTCTTGAATTCGGAAACTTGAATTCTTGGTTATCTTGAAAAAGGAATGGTGAAACCTTGGATTTCTTGGACTCAAGGTTGAAGCTTTAGGATTTTCTTGGAGAGAAATTTGGTGAATAAAGAGAGTAATATGCTTAGAATAAGGTGAAATCGTCTGCTTTCAACTGGAGTTTGATTTTGCAGCTCAACATGATGCGGTTCTATAACGTTACGTTACTAAAAATGAACGAGTGTGAATTTGCACTTAACCGCGATGCGGTACTATCGCGTTGCACCACTGGAAATAGACGAGTGCGAATTTACACGTCACCACAATAAGTTACCTGCTCCACCACAATTTCTGGTGCAGCATGGGCCAATTGCGGTGAGCTACTGGAAAGGACGACTGTGATTTAGAGGCTTACCGCGACATGGTATAATCGGGTAAGCTACTGCCTCACATAAAAAATGCCATAAATTCTCACCTGGGTATCGAATTAAGGAGAAATTGGTATCGTTGTAAAGCTGACTCAATTATCTACAATGTGGTGGGTCTTGAGCTGGAAAATTCTACATTTATCAAGAGTTATACACTTTAAAAGTTGACCCTTGTAGAATTGAACACCAAATTTTGGACGAATCTAAGGTTCTTGGCTCAACTTAGCTCTAAGTGATTTCTATGAACATTCTTCACCTACTAACACTTCACACACTAGGAGCTGAACTGAACTAGGAAAAGTATGGGGTATTACAATATCTCCCCCTTGGGAAAATTCGTCCTTGAATGAGACTGATTAGATAGAGAATTCTGAACTAAGGCAACTGAGATCACATACTGAATATGCACATCTGGGAACATACTTACATGACTAAGTCTGAAACATTAAAAACCTCTATCATGAAACTGATTTCTGAGATGACTTGCCTTTACTTACTATAAGGAGTTGATTCATGCTGAGAGTTTAGAATTCACTGAAAGTGTTCATGATATAATTATACATATAGAACTGCGAAGTGATAAATTATACAGGCACGGATCATCAGACAAAGACACTAAGATTATGCGATGGGTATTACATTGTCCGAGCTGGAATACTTGGAAAATTAAGGTCATCCACTGAACACTCAGGAACTGAATCCTGACTAAATATCTGAATCTGAAACTGATGCCTGATGTATGGACTGAGCTGAATTCATTATTTGCACGAATGCAAACATTTTACCTTATGGAATGGCCTTACTCGTGAAACTTCGGGTGGTATGACTAGATAGAAAGTTGGAAATCTATAGGATCTTATCTGTTTGATTGATAAACTAGATTATAGGCTATATGGATTGGATCAAACTGAATACTCATACCCAAATAGAGTATTTCTTTAACACTCTTCTAAGAAATTCTAATGATATTAGGGAAAAAAGAACTTTGGGCATGATCTGAACAAGATATCTGAATAAGAAATTACAACATTGCTGCAACTCTATAGCATGGAACATAGACATTTAGATCATAAGCTAGGATAGAATTACTAGGCCTTAGGCAATGCAACTTCTTACCTTAAAACTTAGCAACACTTCTTAAATACTCCCTCAACTATACTATTCCCCTTAAATACCAAACTCATTGATTCAACTTAAAGTTTTCACATGGGCATTGATAAGTCCATCTACTAAAGTCTAAACTGAACTAAGTTCTCTCACCATGATCAAGCCTAACTCAAAATCATCAGATACAACACGCTATACCATAATACTATTCTAAACCACATGATTCAATCTTCTATGTCTCTTCCAGAGCTCACACCCTAAGCATAACATGCCTTACCACTTCCATGACTAACTCTGAACTCTCACTATGGATTCACTAGCGCATATTGCATTCCTCTACTTATATCCCAACATGACATTCAATCCTATCATTATAACCATATATGAACTTCAAGGCAAACACCCATAAGGCATACTTCTCATATTCTCTAAATCTCTATATTCCTTTATCCTCTAGCCTTAAATAGGAAAACATAGGCAATCATTCTTAATGAGATTCATCAACTCCCTCTCATCTAAACCATTACTTATCCATTATCATACCACTATATTAACATAGGAAAAGGTTACTCAACGGCTAATACATAAGCACCTGAAGCACAAAAGAATACTATACATAACTTTGACTCTCAACTGAGGCCTAAGGAATAGAGTGTCAAAGGTATGGATTCATTAAAAGGATCTAATCTGAGGATGCCCATACCATAAATATAAATTTCACTAATCATTAGGAGTGCACCATGAGTTATGGGAACTAAGCATACTATAAAGCATGAGTACATGAGTCATGAGTTGTATGACCTGAGTTTGGAGTTCATAAATTCATGGAACATGGTTTAGAATGTTGAGTAAACTAGAACTCCATATACTTGGAACTGGAAGCACACAAAATTTTAAGGAAAATGCATAAATGTAAGCTATGATCATGGAGCCGACAGGTAAGGAATGAGTAGATATCGAGATGATTGAAAAACCTTGAACTTAGATAAAAATGGGTTGGGCATCATCCTCCCTTACTGCTCTTCTACACATACTGGCATCACTACTAGGATCTAAGAGCCTAACTTGGTAACTTGTTCTATCATCTTTTGTCATGACCCGAACCGAGACCCTGGCCGTGACGAGCATTCTGAATCATGAAGGCCCGGACGCCCTTCTCTATCTGGCAGTCATGCACAATATTCATACAATAAAGAAATATACGGAAATATAAGAACTCAATTTAATGATAAGAAATTTAAAATCCAACAACTCTAGACAATATCTAAACCAGTCTGTGAAATCTCTATTACGTGCTAAAATGACAACTGTCTTAATCTGGGACAAGGCCCCCAGTAGACCCAAAATAAAATAAATATCATAGTCTAGAATAAACAAGCCTTCTGGAATAAAGAAGGCTTACCACTGCACAGTCTCTTCTCTCTGAAATCTCTACTACTTAGCTGGACCTCTATATTGAGCCTCAGAACCTGAGAGATAGGGGGTCAATACAGTTGTACGGGTATGCAGAGCAAATCTAAAATAATAATTTTTATTCAATATATATGAGAGCAATTTTAAAAATTTCATAAATATATCATATGTTAAGAATCATATGGGCATATTTAAAAGACTCTATAAAATCATCTAAACTCCGTGACATACTCTTTGTTTTACTTCTGTGCTAGGTGGTATACCCTACAACTCTAAAATTCCACGGGCTATATGGAATCTGCCATTAACTCGGCAGCCAAACCCCCAACCCAAGTTTGCCGCAAGGGTCGGAGTCTTTGTCTCTACAATACCACAGGACCGTCGCCAGCGTACAATAATAATATACCCGTATTAACAAAATATGATTTTAGGCAATGAGTCTATTGACTCATTCCTTCTTTGGGTAACCACCTAACCCTCTTCAGTCCCATTTTTAACTCTTTAAAACATAAATTCTCTGAAATCAAACTCTGAAAACTTTAACTCTGTTATGGCATACATCTATATGGTATCGACATACCATTGACTTGCACGTCGCATCTCTGAGCCATTAATAACATATTAAAATTTCTGTTTTTAAAACATAAGGTTTGGAACCACCAAATCAATAAATCAAATCAAAGAAACCTCTCTTATAAATCAGGTAAAAATATGCAAGAAACTTTCTTGATCAACTTTTCAATAATACAGGTGGTCATGTCAAAGTTCTCGTTCACGAGCAATTCTTTTCCTTTAACACAAAACGTAATTATATCAAGAAAACACCCTCTCATCATCTCTAAATAATGTTAAAATACTATGACATTGAAAAAACTACTATCGAATCATAAAACATGTATTTCAGCTCTTTTCCGATAAGATCATAAACTTTAATTCAACACCAGAGAGGAATTTCGTAATTTGTTCTCTCAAACAATCTTCAATCTCAATTTTTCATACATATATATACATGTAAATCAATTTTAGGGGGGGGGGAGGCCGTAAGTACAAAACAACAATATCACTAAAACATTCAGAAAGCATAATTAAAATCATGGGTTCCAAAACCCCTTTTTAAATTCATGCTTGATAGCCTTTAAATAATATTAGAAAGTTTTCAACAAGCTCATATAGTTTAGGATAAACCCCACATACCTTAGATTTCGTAGTTAGAAGAATGGAACCTAGGTCTTGATCCTTTTCTTGGAATTCTTGATCTTAGGGATGAGTTTCTTGATCTTTGGGGAAGTAGTTAGGGTTTTGTTTTGAGAGGAAAACTGAATTATATCGTGTATTATGCTTTTGGGGCGTGAATCTTATGTTATGGACGGATCTTAGGTGAGGTAAATGTCTAAATTTCCCTTAAAAACGTGAAAACAGAACCTGAAAATTAGGTGCGTGCGACGGAGCGTGCGTCGCACGCTAATCGCGCACAGCTACTGCCTCTCTCACGAAAATGGCTGTAACTTTTTTCTCGAGTATTGGATTTTGGCGAAATTGGTATCGTTGGAAAGATACTTTGAATACCTTTCATTTGTTATATTGTAAACCCTCTAATTCGATATATTCAAGGAGTTATGATCGATGGAAGTTGACCCAAGTTTAAACGTCCACTGAAACTTAATGGCTAGAAATGTTTTCAACTCGTCTTAGAGTTAGGGGATTTTTGTTACTTCAATTCATATTCAAAGGTATTCCCACACTATAGGATTGATAAACACACATATATTAACAAGGAATTATCTAGTTCGGGTCTATACGCATAGGAACAATGGTCTAGATTCTAGCCCGAAAGTACGGGGCGTTACATTATCTTCCCCTTGGGATCATTCATCTCCGAATGATGGGTAGGGACTTTTTGAAGCTCTAAAAGTGTAGAATAAAGAACGTAAAATTGATCTGAACATTTTTCCTCAACAAAAATATGCAAAGGCATCACATGATCTTCATGATAACCCCTAGGGAAATGGGTAAGCACGAAACCTGAGATAACAAAACTTGACATCGACATGATCTTGGCATGTATTTTATGGCACATGATCAAAATATTGTAAAACATAACTTTTCTAAGAGTCCTCGTCCTGATTAAGATTGGTACAAGATATGAGATAAGCTTCTCGCAGAACATATGAATGTTAGCATTCTCCATCTTACAAGATACAACGAAAAGACTTAAACTTAGCAATACTACCTATCTATACCCCACCATTAATCAACATACTTCATCATTTCCAACTTACAATTCTTCTGTAACACATCTAACCACAAGAATTTGTGTCCCTCCTTATAATACTTCTATGTTCGAGCCTAACTCAGATGAAAGAGGTGCTAATTTAAACTACGTGACCCCGCACTCTACATCACATTAAGAAATCACCTCACCTCATCACTATAATCCAACAATCTCAAGTCTTAATTCAAAGAATACTAACCACATGGCACATAGGTTTGTGTTTTCATCAATCAGAACATTCAAGCCTAATCATTACTACACCCACTAGATGGATCTCCCTACTAAGACCAGCAATTCCAATCACTCTCAAAACTATTTTTGCCACATTTCTCCTTCGTAGCTATTTCACACAACAAAAGTTCATCTCCTTCTTTTCCTTTCACCTAAAACCTCAACTCGAGAATCACGTTAAATTTCTCACCTTCAAGAACATCTACACCCATACCTAACACACTACTACGCTTCCACAACCACCATCATACTAACATATGGAGGGACATTAAGGGAGCCGAGCATAAATATCATGAATGGAAGTAACATTATCAGACCATCACTCATACTTATTGCACTATTCGAGGAGGGACATGAAGTGAAGATACGATACAATAGATATGGAGTGCTTCCGATATCAAGTGTCTGGATCATAAGTAAAGGGTCGTTCGGCATGAACACAACACATCATGGTTTCCTTAGGACAAACCAAAATGAGAAACATGGATGCACATATCATGAGCTATATGGCAGAAATCCCAAATTAATGTCGTTAACAACTAAGGTAAGGATTTCACTTAAAGTGATTGCTCCTCATTCAAAGAGCTGAAATTTTTCCATGAGTTGGCATAAACTTTAACACTTTGGCTAATTCCGGCATAAAATGATTCCGCAACATATAGAAACATATTTTCTTAGGGCCAAACATGCTGAGAGACATAGATTTTCATGGATCACGAATAACATAACATAGAGTTTGAATAGATTGAATGTTGGATCACTGAGGAATATTATTGCTTCTAGTTTGGAGGTCGGAACATGACATGAGTTACATAGAGAACTTAAACCATAGACATAGGTAGGACTCGAATACATAAAACATTGGTAGAATGAACTCTTAAACAGAAATAGGAGGAACATACTTGAATAGGGGTAGGTTTATCATGACTCTTCCCTAATTTACCACAATGAGAAAAAAAAAGGTTTGAAAACTACCTTAAATTACCATCTCCCCCTTAGATCAAAGTCACAATCCTAGACTGTAGAACATAACCTCTCATCAATCTATAACCACAATTCTCAATACAATAGGGAATATCGGTATACACAAAAACACAAACTTCTCTCAATAATTTAACATAAAGACACTAAATTTCTTCTAGGACATCCCCCTTCAGGGATACTAATCATAACTTCCTCTAACCCCAAAATCATCCACTCATGACTAACATTATTATAGGCATGGACATCCACGCTTCTAAACACTTAAGAGTTAGGATTTCTGTTCTTGGCAAGGGATGATGATTTCAATTTTGGGAGGATGTGAATTTGGGGCTAAAGTGTTGTTTTGCTACTCAAACTCGGTGTTTAGACCAAATTAATGTGGGTGGAATTGACCTAAATGCCCCTGGAAAAATGTAATTGAAAATTGAAGGTTGAAGGAGAGCGTGCATCGCACGCTGTAGAACCTCAGAATGGGGTGTGCGCCGCATTCTCCATCGCATGCTACTTAGGTGTAGACTGGAGCGTGCGTCATGCGCAAATCACACGCAGCTATTGTTTTGGACCTCCAAACATGCCCTTACACTTGTCCAAAAATTTTGAAACTTACCTGGGATGTACTATTGACTTCCCCGATCAGGAATCAACTCACAAATTGACTTTGTAAGGCCGGAAAGGTCGAAAATAAAATCATCAAAGATTGGGAGCTCAAAATGTGACTAAGTCCTTTTCTTTAACACTTAGAAAAAGAGGATCATTCAAGTTGTCAGCCCTCTAAGCATGCTACTAAGTGACATCAAGTCGAGAAAACTACGGGCGTTATGACTACTTAACGTATACCTTAAAAGACTTGTTTTCCCAGAACGCTACTCTTAAGTTTTCCTATCCTCAATCGTCACCAACTGACAACTCACAGTCTCATGAGCATACATACACATCCCCACTCCTTATCACATAAAAATCTACTCTCCACTACTTAACCTTCTAATAATAGACCATTAATCACATAACTCATATCATAAAATCTTACCTAACACCATACTACCAGAGGGTGCAACTCATTCTTATATACTTACGCCCTTATCCACTTAATGACTCACCCACAATTCATCATTTTAACACTAGTCCTCATATACATATATACCTCACAATTACCAGTTAAACTTTTCATCAATTATCAATCTAGGCTCTTTCACAAATCACATCAAGCCTACTAATTCATTCCCACAAATATACATCATTAATCTTAAGCTACTATCCTTACCGCCACATTTTACATCTAAAGTTCAGGCCTATAATCTAGCAACAATCGCGTACCACCAGTGAAGCATGCAACATATTATACCAGTCCATCAAATTGGGAAATCAACTCAAAATACTCATTTCCTTTAACTACTACCTACAATCACACCCCTTCATGACATCACTATTACAACATTAAAATTCACTACATACCTTCTCATAAAAAGTACTAGCTTACAACCGCTAAAAAAAAGGTGGTTAAGGGGGTAAAGTCACATAATAAATAGGGTCAACTTTAATCTTATATTATAACCCAATACAATCTTATCTATGCATTCTACTTTCTCACATCATACTTACTTACCCAAGCATACCTTTAGACTACCTTCAAATTTCACATACTACAATGAGTTTATACTTATAAATTGTTGGATAATCTAACCATTTTCATTCACAGCCTATAAAGAATTTCTGTGATCACCATAACTATCCATTCTGGGCTCTTTTCCTATTTTGAATAAATAAAAATCATAACCATCCATTTCCTTCACATACAACCGTACAATCTACAAATATTGTTGAACATTAGTCTATCATTATACCACATTAGTCTATCACTATACAATGGCAACCCACTTCTCAATCCACGATTATACAACTAAACCATTTATTTATACAGAAATCACCCTCACTCTGACTGCTAACCTTGTGACTTTATGTCACCAACTTCTAGACCATCACACTACCAATAGGTCTTAACACTTTAACATACACTACTACTCGGGTGGAAATATAGTTCCAACAATCTGCTACACATCATTACCTTTATGCATGACATCTATAACAAGAATTTTGAAAGGGACTAGATGCACTTAATACCTCAGGATGAAAAGTACGATTTCATCAGGATCAAAGTTTACATCAGAATCAATACATATTAGAGAACTAACAGACTCCTCTCAAGTCCTTGCACAATGTTATAATCTTTTATGACTCAATCAGAAAGGACCATACTATTTTGATTCTAGACTTCTGCACTTGAATCACCTCAACAATGAGACATATCTGAGAACATCAGAGTAAGAAAAGAATTGGGATAACTTTACTTTCAAATGGTCGACACCATAGAATGAACTAGAGTATGAAAGAGGAATATTCTGACTCCATATCACAAACTAGAACATAAAGAAAGAGAGACATTCCTAAACGCCTTGTAGCCTCCTGCTTATAAGTGTGGAGCGCTATACACCCATAAACAAGACTCTACCCGTCGTGATTTCACAGACACCCTGGGACCATGAACCTGGTTCTGATACTAAGTTTGTCACGATCCGAACCGAGGCCCCCCTGGCAGTGACGAGGATTCTGAACCATGAAGGCCCGAATGCCCTTCTCTATCTGGCAGACATGCACAATATTCATACAATAAAGGAAGATGCAGAAATATAACTTAATACAAAATCATGGTCATACTTTGAACTTAATTTAACGATAAGAAATTTAAAATCCAATAACTTTAGACAATATCTAAACCAGACTACGAAATCTCTATTACATGCTAAAATGAAAACTGTCTTAATCTGGGACAAAGCCCCCAGTAGACCCAAAATAAAATAAATAACATAGTCTAGAATAAACAAGCCTTCTGGAATAAAGAAGGCTCACTACTGCACGGTCTCTTCTTTCAGAAATCTCTACTGCTTAGCTGAACCTCTAGATTGAGCCTCAGACCCTGAGAGATAGGGGGTCAATACAGTTGTACTGGTACGCAGAGAAAATCCAAAATAATAATTTTTATTCAATATATATGAGAGCAATTTAAAATAGTTCATAAATATTTCATATGTTAAGAATCACGTGGGCATATTTAAAAGACTCTATAAAATTATCTGAACTCTGTGACATACTCTTTGTTTTACTTCTGTGCTAGGTGGTATACCCTACAACTCTGAAATTCCATGGGCTATATGGAATTTGTCATTAACTCGGCAACCAAGCCCCCAACCCAAATTTACCGCAAAGGTCGGAGTCTCTATCTCTACTATGCCACAGGGTCGTAGCCAGCGTACAATAATAATATACCCGTATCGGAAAAATACGGTTTTAGGCAATGAGTCGATTGACTTGTGCCTTCTTCAGGTAACCACCTAACCCTCTTTAGTCCCATTTTTAACTCTTTAAAACATGTATTCTCTTAAATCAAACTCTGAAAACTCTAACTCTGTTATGGCATACATCTATATGGTATCGTCATACCATTGACTTGCAAGTTGCATCTCTGAGCCATTAATAACATATTAAAATCTCTGTTTTCAAAACATAAGGTTTGGGACCACCATATCGATAAATCAAATCAAAGAATCCTCTCTTATAAATCAGGTAAAACCATGCAAGCAACTTTCATGATCAACTTTTCAATAATACAAGGTGGTCATGTCAAAGTTCTCGTTCACAAGCAATTCTTTCCCTTTAACACAAAACGTAATTAGATCAAGAAAACACCATATCATCATCTCTAAATCATGTTCAAATACTATGACTTTGAGAAAACTACTTTTGAATCATAAAACATGTATTTCAACTCTTTTCCGATAAGATCATAAACTTTAATTCAACACAAGAGAGGGATTTCGTAATTTGTGCTCTCAAACAATCTTCAATCTCAATTTTTCATATATATATATATACATTAAATCAATTTAGGGGGGGGGGGGGGGTAAGTCCAAAACGCCAAAACAGCAATATCACTAAAACATTCAGAAAGCAGAATTAAATTCATGGGTTCCAAAATCCCTTTCTAAATTCATGCTTGATAGCCTTTAAATCATATTAGGAAGTTTTCAACAAGCCCATGTTGTTTAGGATAAACCCCACATACCTTATATTTCGTAGTTAGAAGAATGGAACCTAGGTCTTGATCCTTTTCTTGGAATTCTTGATCTTAGGGATGAGTTTCTTGATTTTTGGGGAAGTAGTTAGGGTATTGTTTTGAGAGGAAAACTGAATTATATCGTGTATTATGCTTTTGGGGCGTGAATCTTATGTTATGGAAGGACCTTAGATGAGTTAAAGGTCCAAATTTCCCTTAAAAATGCGAAAACAGAACCTGAAAATTAGGTGCGTGCGACGGAGCATGCGTCGCACGCTAATCGCGCGCAGCTACTGCCTCTCTCACGAAAATGGCTGTAACTTTTTGATCGGATATCAGATTTTGGCGAAATTGGTATCGTTGGAAAGTTAATTCGAAGATCTTTAATTTGATATATAGTAGTCCCTCTAATTTGATATATACAAGGATTTATGATCGATGGAAGTTGACCCAAATTTAAACATCCACTGAAACTTAATCACTAGAAATGTTTTCAACTCGTCTTAGAGTTAGGGGATTTTTGTGACTTCAATTCATATTAAAAGATATTCCCACACTATAGGATTGATAACCACACATATATTAACAAGAAATTATCTAGCTCGGGTCTATACGCGTAGGAACGGCGGTCTAGATTCTAGCCCAAAAGTACGGGTGTTACAGCTTCCCCTTAGCTTTAATCCATCACCCTAAGTCTGCGGGACCACATAATAAACTCTAACTAAACTGCAACCACTTTACTCTAGATTCTGAAATATAACAATACACATAAATAATAAACTCAACCTGAAAGACTACACCTGAAAGTGTAAAAACCCATTGCTAGTTCTTCCTTCTGAGATTGCATCCTTAACTCTCTATAGCCCAAAATGGTCATCATATAATAACTTAAATACTTAATGACTTAGAGTCTTCAAGAGTATCACTATACCATGAGTTCACACCATCTAGTTCTTCAACTCTACTTTCTATTATCTCAATCTTCAAAGATTCAAACTTAGATTCTAACACTTAACATGGATATTCCCAACCTTTTAACAAACTATACTAACGTCATTCGTGAACATGTCCTTGATAAGTACTATTCTTAACTTTTCTCTAGCTTTAGAAATCATCACATACTTATACCCTTTTCGATAACTTACTAGTCTCAATAAACACATAATCCACTTCTTTTCCCTTCATAGCCTACTAATATCACACCTCTAAACTTAAGCCATGAGAATCAAAATCATACTTAAATGACTCAACACCACATGTACATAACTCCTCAACTTAGCTATTAAGAACACTATGTACTATATAACTAGCCTTCTTCCACTTAACAACTCAAGGGTACTATTAACCACGCACTGCACTTAATTAGCTTAGAAAAATAATGCAGCCCCATATCACCTTGGGCATACCTCTACATCATACCTATAACATCATGCTAAATTTCAAATCAACAAACTTAAATTCTTACATGAACTATTCAAGCCTACTAGATCACCTCCATATAACTAGCATCATTAACCAAGAAATCATTATTTCCACCTTGATAGTCATTCACTATTCCAACTTAGTGTCTAGTGCTAGGTATGATTAACAACTCAATCTCACATACTATTCTCACTTGGAAGTTATAAAATAAAGCATCAGGAAACACTAGTCCACTCGAACCTCATAATAATAATAATTGATCATGACCTTATGGTCTAGCTTATTATAATCCATTAGCATATCCCTCTTCCACACATCTCTAGTACTTACTCATCAATATATCTAAATTACTTTTATGGCTCTATAAGTTTCAACTAAACTCCTTTTTCCAACCTCAAGGGAAGCCTAAATTAACATTAATAAACCACCAAATACTTTCATTAATAACCAATACTTTTCTAACAAAATAAGTACCATCAACAACTCCGTTCATACTTCAAACAAACAATAATTCACCTTAACTAATCGTTTTTTCTCTACCTACTACCAAGGAACTTTTACCAGATTCATTACCTCTAAACTAACACACAAGGACATATCACATTAACATAAACTCTATAACACGCATAAGCTCATCTATATTCTTTCGATCAATCGCCATTCTCACCTTTCTTGCCACCGCACTTCTATACCCATACTTCCAACTATAAGAAGGTTCTACTACTTAGAAATCATAACACTCTAGGTTGCAATATTCCTTGAATGCAAACTCTATTTAACAATCTAGGTTTACACTATCTTCTCTCATGAGCACTATCTGTATTAAAGGGTTAACGAGGAATCTGAATATATATCTTACTCTGTCTTAACTGAACAACTCATATGGATGAGGACATAAACTTTCAACTCAAGGAACTTAATAAAATAGGGAGCTCCTCTCAAGCCCCTTGTGTGACTTCTGAAGTTACTGATAGTAAATTTGAGACCATTATCTTGGGAGGAATTGGAACTTGCCAATCATGTTATCTCAAGAATAGGTTACAGATAGAGAATTATGGAGTTATGCATGAACCAAAAGAAGTTTCTGAGAGAACAACTTTACAGCACGACCTAGAGTATGAAACAAAGAAAACTTTTCTTAAATGCCCGGTAGCCTCTCGAAGAAAAGTACAGACATCTCCGCACCGTTCCGCAAGACTCTACTAGACACGGCTTCACAGACAACCTAGAACACTTGAACATTATGCTCTGATACCAAGTTTATAATGCCTCAAGACTACCCCCTGGACGTCACACGGTGCTTAGGACCATAGATTATCCCAATCTAACCCATCAGCTGACATACTGTTAAGCAACTGATTTAAATATTTGTAAAAAAATTGAGTTTACTGTGCGAAAACATAATTATGATAAAAGCTAGGAAAAATACAATACTGATACAATTTACATTCTGATAAAACTGAAAAGAGAAACTGAAATTACATGACTGACTCTGACTGACATCTATGAATCCTCTACTATACTGACTATAGATAGTTGGGACGCGACTTCAACTACCACTAATCAATACATATGAGTAAGAAAGTAAAGTATATGAATAACATCCAACTGAAGTACCCGAAGTAGGAGGACTCATCACCTGCTGGCTATAATCTACAACTGTCTAAATATGATGTGCATGCTACAACTGGTACCTACATTATTAAACAATGTAGCACATAGACATATATCTAAATCGGTACTTTTGGAATGTACTGATCATGTGGGGGTGAATGCATAAGTAAAACAGTAACTCAATTGTTCTTATAGCTTGTAAAGAATGCATGCTAAGTGTAAAAGACTCGCATTGGCTTGAATAACTAAAAACTGAAAATCATAAATCATGAATGATAAAGCATACTGTATAAATCTTGTGAGCCATAACACTTAGTCCTAAAAGTTGTACTTTTACTCTTTCTGCTAGTGGAATAAGTAGAACTGAAGTTAAGTCTGTTTTCAAATCATTCAAGCTAAGTATAAAAGGACTCACCTTTGTATCTATAAACTAAAAGTTAAAATCACATAGCTAATGACTTATGTAAAATAATATCTGAATAAAATCGTGAGCCTTTACACTTAGTATCTAAAAACTATTCTATTATTCTGTTTTAGGACTTAAAGAGTTTCTTCTAAAAACTAATCTGTTAGGAAGGTTCTTCTAAACGACATACACTATGTGAGCTATCATAGTGTCCAACGTCTAGTTCTCCAAAGAAGAAAACCTCAGGTTGGAGAGAGGTGTCATACTCTTGCCAAGGAGTATAACCTGAGTTAAGTGATCACAATCTGTATCTGCATCCATATAAATGGGAATAATCAGGTAATCTGAACATACATTGGCTCGTAGATTCTGGGGCATGTGTACTAGGACACATACCTAATTCGGTACTAAATACTACTCCCTTTAATCTATATGCTCATTCTGTAGGAAATTAGCTTTAAAACTAGCATAAGGGTTAACAATAAAAAATAATTATGCATCTATTTACTTTAAACTGTAATCAAAACTGTAAAGTGGATTCCATAAATTAGCTGAGGATCAAAAGATCAAATCTTTCTTAAACATCATCTTTCTTGAAATATCAAGAATTAAACTTGGGGATTTAAACCCATTCTTGAAACTCCTGTCAAATCACAAATTTCATGCTCAATAATAGAAATCTTGAAATTCTTTAACAATTCTAGTCAAGATAATGAAATTCAATTCTCAATCTGTAAAATCAAGTCACACATAAAGATGTGGAAGTAGACATGCAATTCAACATTTAAATCACTTGTAACATCATAATCTTCAAATAATGATAATTGGGTATGAACCCTAAACTGCAAATCATATAAATTCATTTAAATTTATCTTTAGAAGCTAGTTTTGGGCACAAGGATGAAAGGAGTATCCTTGTTCATAACCCCACATACCTTATTTGATTATTTGAATGCAAAAGCTTGAACTTTGAATTTCTAACGATGTTCTTGAAGTTCTTGAACCCGGAAACTTGAATTCTTGGTTATCTTGAAAAAGGAATGGTGAAACCTTGGATTTCTTAGACTCAAGGTTGAAGCTTTAGGGTTTTCTTAGAGAGAAATTTGGTGAATAAAGGGCATAATATGCTTAGAATAAGGTTAAATCGTCTGCCTTCACGAATTAAGGCGAGAGTAATTAACTTAAATGCCCTTTTGAAATTTAAAAATGTGACTGGAGTCCGATTTTTTACCTCGGCGTGACGCGGTGCTATCGGATTGCGTTACGAGAAATGGACGAGTGCAAATTTGTACTTCACTGCGATGCAGTATTATCGCGTTGCGTCACTGGAAACAGACTAGTGCCAATTTGTACTTCACCGTGATGTGTTACCTGCTCCACCACAATTTCTGACGTGAGATGGGCCAATTAAGTTGAGCTACTAGAAAGGATGATTTTGATTCAGGAGCTCACCGCGATGCGGTATAATCGCGGTAAGCTACTTCCTTACATGAAAAATGCAATAACTTCTCACCTGGGTGTCGAATTAAGGCAAAATTGGTATCATTGGAAAGCTGACTCAATTATCTATAATTTGGTGGGTCTTGAGCTGGAAAATTCTACATAAATCAAGAGTTATACACTTTCAAATTTGACCCTTGTAGAATCAAACATCAAACTTTGGACAAATCTAAGATTCTTGGCTCAACTTGGCTCTAAGTGATTTCTATGAACATTCTTCACCTACTAACACTTCACACACTAGGATCTGAACTGAATTAGGAAAAGTACAGGGTATTACATTTACCCCCTGAACGGGCCCAAGCGCGTGTAGCCGTACGAATCAAAGATATCATAGGGATCGGGGATTCTCATATACCTTTCACCCACCATGATACATATATACAAGTATAACTTAGGAGATTCCCATCTAGCCCACAAGTATATGGTCACCATGACCAACCCTCATGTCGGCAAACATGAGTTCCTAGTGTCCGTCCATTGGGCTCACACCTTCACAGTTAGTTATCACAACCCGTTATTATTGCCGAATTAAAACCATTAGCACACAACCAACTAACTATTTACAGAAGTTATTAACCAGGGCTTCATGAAGTGGTATCGTCATACCGACTATAGCTAGCAAGCAATGTCATTAGATAATCCTTATGGATTCCCATGTACCCCATAGTTTCCGTTATTAAAATCACTTGGGGGATTCCCATGTACCCCACAAGATTTTTCATTTAAACCAAAGCCATGGCCACCAAGGCCTTACCATTTTACCATTTAAACCAATTTAGTTTCCATTACCATATTATTCAATTCAATAGTTTCAGTAAAAGTCAAGCTATGTGACAAAACCATTGTTGTAGGCATTTCCTCAAACATATTGAGGGCATATAGTTTCCAAAACCAAAACCAAAACCAAGAAATTTGGGGAATCCAACCCATTTATCATCACCACACATCCCACAATGTTCGAACCAACATTATAATATGAAAAACCATAAGTAAAATATGGAAAACATTATCCAACCATTAGTAACAAAAAACCCCAACATATATTTCAAAACCTAACAATACCTACAATTGAATCATGAAAATGGTTCAATAAAACATGAATTTAGTTGAACTAAAAATGAGATAGGGGTAACATGCCTTAAATACCAAAGAGTACGGAGGTAAACCATCCTTGAAAGCCCCAATTGACCACCTTGAAGAAAATCTTAGCTTTTCTTGAACCATCTGCCTTAAGAGAGATTTGAGAGTGTTTGAGAGTCTATTTAAAGTGGTTTGGATAGATAATGATGTCCTAAGGAAGTTATAAGACGTGGGTTTTAAGTTGGCAAGAGGAGAAATATCTAGAATACCCTTAGCTTAAAAGCTGAAAATTATACGCAAGAGGGTACGACCATCCCCCACCAAACCGTACCCATAACATACGAGTGGTACCCACCACTCGTACCCTAGATAAAATACTGGACATCACATACTTCCCACCATATGAATCCCCTAGCCTAAGTCGTACCCATACCATACAACTAGTACCCTTAAAACGTATCCAAGATAGAATCCAAGGGGGTTGACACTAGGCAACATACGAATTGGAGTATACCACTCGTACCATCTCCATACGATCCATATGATGTCCATTTGTACCTTGGACAGAAACCAACCAAAATCCACATTGAGTAACATACGACCAAGACCCCCTAAACCATACCCACATAATACGACAAGTATCCTCAAGTCGTATGATATCCAGATAGTTCAAAACTCAGGAAATATCTAAGGACCAGAACCTAGGGTGTTTTAGTCCTTTACTTCCTTTGAGAAAAAAAAAAAAGAGGAGACGATGACATTGAAAATACAACACGGGGGGGGGGGGGGGACTTTTGACTTTTGAGTTATTCTAAAAAGGCTAAAACCTTTTGAGCTCCTTCCTTAGTATTTTTTTTATTTCTGACAAAAAATTCCTTCAAAAAAAATCTTCCAACATATGTTGCAACAGATATGCTATCCGTTTGATAATTTCCAATGGATGGGTCATTCGTTACAACAGATGTCTATATCTGTTTTATAATTTCAAGTCATCTGTTGCAATAGATAGCTGTAACTGTGATAATTTTCAATAGATATGTCATCTATTGCAACAGGATAGTCCTATGTTTATTCATATCAAGCCATTATTTGTAATAACTAAATTGATTTAGCTTGAGTTAAATGTGAATTGATAAGTTCAATTAAAATTTTAATTGACGTCGCTACATACATGATCAACTATTGTGTTCATCCTGACCAAAGTCATCAATCAATCAATTTGAGAGGAAATGATTCATATCAAGTCATTATTTATGATAACTAAATTGATTTGTCTAGATTTAAATGTGAGTTGATTAGTTCAATTACAATTTCAATTGATACTGTTACATAATCAACTATTATGTTCGTCCTGACCAGAGTCAGCAATTGATCAATTTGAGTGGAAATGATTCATATCAAGACATTATTGTTAATAATTATCTAGCTAGAGTTAAAGGTGAGTTGTTAAGTTCAATTATAATTTCAATTACCCATTTGTTGCAACAAATAGGGAATCTGTTGGAAGACTTATTTTAATATCTTCAAACAGACGTTTCACGTGTTGCAATAGGTGGGTCATCTGTTGGAAGTTATCAAAATAGGTAGCAGTTTTAGTTTGATAACTTCCAACATATTACCCATTTTTTGCAACAGATGGATCATCTATTGGATGAAATTGATCAGGTCTTTCACCTTTCCATCAGATGTGTAATTTGTTGGGCAATACAGCACCCTAACACCACCAACACTAATACTAACCCCATTATTACCAGCACCACCACAACCAACACCAACACCATCATCAATACCAATACCACCAACACCAACACCAAAACCAATACCACCACCAACACCACCAATACCAACACCAACACACCACTAATACCAACACCACCAACACTAATACCAATACTAACACCAACACCAATGACAATACCAACACCAAAACCAATACCACCAACACCAACACCAACAATACCACCAATACCAACACCAATAATATGAACACCAACACCAACAATACCAACACCAATAATATGAACACCATCAATAACAACATCAACAAAACAAAAACAAATAACAAAACCAACAACAAACAAAACAAACAAACAACAAACAAACAACACTAATAGTGCCAACAACACCACCAACAACACCAAAAACACCATCCAACAACACCACTATAGTTAACAGAACACTGCGACAAAAACTAAGATTTTCTCAAGTTCTTCGTACACATTTTAGCATCAAAACTCAAAATTATTAGCTCATTCTCGAAGATATTACAACTAAAGGTCTTCATTTTTATCATTAACTAAAAAGCCCTAATTTTAAGAAAAAACAATAAATATAGAACTCTTCTCAAACTTTGTTACCCGCGAAGAGAGAGAAAACGACTGATATAAGAAAAAAGAAAGTCAAAATTAACAACTATGTGGTCAAAAATGAAAAAAAAAATAATCTATTATAAAAGGTTGAGCAATTTGTATTGTTGAGAGAGAAAGAGAAGAGAGAGAACTCGAGATCTGAAATGATGAAATATTTTTTCCGCAACAAGATGAAATGGAATGATTTGAAAAGTGATTGACCCCTTGTGTTTTTATTACACATTAATTATGGGTTGATTTGTATTTGGAAAAAGAATGACAAAGTTTTGAAAATGTTAATTTGGTCTGAATTGATCTTAATCAATTTTTTAAAAGAGATAAATTTTAACTGTTTCATAATAAATAATATTAATCTCACTAATATTAGTTTTCAGTTATTAAGTTCAATTAGAACTTTGATGAATTTAATATTAACTTAATAATGATTTAATATTAATTACAATAAGTAAAAATATTTGTTCCAACATATTACTAATCTGTGGCAATACTTGAATAATATGTCGGAAATGACCAAACAGTTAAAATAATTTGTTGCAACATTTATACTCATCTGTTGTAACAGATGAATAATATGTTGGAAATGACCAAACAGATAACATCATCTATTTTAATGGATGAGCTATCTATTGCAAAAGATGAGTATATATATTTGATAATTTCACTACAAAAAATGGGTCAAATTGCGGGGATTAATTTTAAAAATTTGCTAAAATTTTAAACCCCCTCAAATTGTGATTCCAACGGATCCAAAACTCCCACAATACGAATCGTCACAAACAATTTGCGGCAATTTTTTTTGACCCCCATAATTAATTTGTGTGGGTTATTTTGCGACAGTCGAGACCTCCGTTACTCTAATTTAATTCTTTTTATAATAAATTTTTATTTAAAAATTACGGCGGTTAAAGACCTCCACAAATTTAAAAAAAAAATAGTAGGACCCATCAATTTTCAATAACAAATTATAAATTCTAATTTTAGCTCAAATTTAATTTTTTCTTTTTAGGCATAACCTACAATCCAATATTTATTTAATTCATATATCATTAACACAACATGACTAATTAAACATTGTAATTCACAAGCAACTCAAAAATACATTGAACATTAAACTTCAAAATTAAATTTTCAACATTAGCATCTTCAAACTCCAAATTTTCAACATTAACTAGTATCTTCAAATTCCAAAATTAAATTTAAACACAAAACCATCAATATTCTAAGATTCACTCCAACCACACAATTACATTATCATAATTGAATATTCAAGACAATTTGCAACAAAATCAACGACTGTCATTAGGATCACTATCATCACGTGGTCTTCTTGCATCCATGGGCGAAATGGGTCCACTAACCGCAGCACTTAGCTACATAAAAATGCAAAATATAAAAATCAATCAGATAAACTTTCAGTCCTTATTATATTTATATCTGCGTACAACTAAAAAACATCATGATAAATATAAATAGATCAATCACAAGTTTGCAATTTCAAGTAACTACACTTAATCATTTTCAAGTCACTACACTTAATAATTTTCAAATAACTTATTCACTAGTACACATTTCAAGTCGTTACACTCAAACCATTTTCAAATAGCTAATTGACATTTCAAGTCACTATACTTAACCATTTTGAAGTAACTGCACTTAACCATTTTCAAGTCACTAGTACACATTTCAAGTCACTACACTTAATTATTTTTAAATAACTTGTAGACATTTCAAGTCACTACACTTAACCATTTTCAAATAACTAATTCACATTGCAAGTCACTACACTTAACCATTTTCAAATAATTAATTCATATTTCAAGTCACTATACATAACCATTTTCAAGTAACTACTTCACATTTCAAATAACTATACTTAATCATTTTCAAGTCACTACACTTAACCACTTTCAAGTAACTAATTCACATTTCAAGTAACTACACTTGACTATTTTCAATTCACTAGTTCACAATTTCAAGTAACTACACTTAACCGTTTTCAAGTCACACGTTTGCAATTTCAAGTAACTACACAATCATTTTCAAGTCACTACACTTAATAATTTTCAAATAACTTATTCATATTTCAAGTCACTACACTCAAACCATGTTCAAATAGCTAACTGACATTTCAAGCCACTATACTTAACCATTTTCAAAACACTACACTTAACCATTTTCAACTCTCTAATTCATATTTTAAGTGACTAAACCTAACCATGTTCAAGTCATGAATTCACATTTCAAGTTCCAACACTAAATCAATTTTAAGTCGTGAATTCACATTTTCAAGTGATTACACTTCACTAATTTAAAACACAAGTTCACCTTTCAAGTCGCTAATCCACTTCTCAAGTGATTACACTTGATCATTTTGAAGTCACTAGTACACATTTTAAAACACTACACTTGACCATTTTCAACTCTCTAATTCACATTTCGACTAAACTTAATCATTGTTATAGCTACTTGACCCCAGATTTAAGACTCAAAAACTGGACAAGAGTAACTCCAAGCAAAGAAGATTGAAGTTCTTTTATCTAGCATGGTTTTTTTGCTTACTTATAAAACAAAACAGTACCAAGTCCTATTCATGGTTTTGACTAGTAAAGCTGTTTAATTTACTCAAAAGTAAGCTCAATAAGTTGATAACAACTACTGATCAATATACTTGTAATGAAAAACAAGATAGCCATTGCTGAACTGATCCGCAACACCATACAGCCCCCTAGCTCACATAAGATTGTAAGATGATATTTCATCCTGAATTCAAGATGATCATGAAGGGTCATAAGACTTGTTTCCTCTTTCTAGTGCCTGCAGATGTAATTGCAACTAAAGGCAAACACTAACCTACTAACTTGAAGAAGATGATCGAACTTCAAATTAATGGCGCTAGATCAGTAAAATAAGATGTCTGCTAATTAAGGAAATACGACATTCTATATTGAACTCCATAAAAGAAACGAAAGCAGGAAAACATTCAAACCAACATACTATGGCAAAATAAAGAAACTGCAACACAAACTTAACCGGTGAAATGAAAACAATGAAAACATGTGTTTCTAATTCCCTTGTCCATTCTGTATGTTCTTGAAAAGATCTTACTTGGAAATAAGCTACTCTTATCAACTTTATCATCCAAGAAAGCTCTTCTGAATGTAGAATGTCTATTTCTATGTTAGTAAAACCAAATATATACAAAACATGTAACAAATCCAAAGGATGCTTAGGTTAAACCTTAATTCATATTACTATCATTAGTTGCGATGTACCATGTAGCCGACGGTGATGAAGGGGTCGTTAACAGCAACGAGCTCAACATCAACCCTTTGAAGAATTACCCGGGCCACCAATCAACCAATTCTTTCAAAACCTTCAAGCAAAGCAACATACAAACCCGATCTTAGCCAAAACCACAAAGTAATTTCATGAAATAGAGCAAACATGCTAAAAAAATTAACAGATAACATACCATTGATTCCAATCTTAACCTTGGCTACAAAAAAAAAAGTACAAAAAATTAAACCGCTGATGACTTCAACACCAACATCATCTCCTCCTCCATCGCCATCATCTGTAAGATCTACATCGCTCAATCCCATGATTTGCAGACGCGGTAGTTGAAGAGCTATTCCCAATTGTGATCTCGTCGGTGACAAGCGACAGCGGCAGTGGCATTTGATTGTCCGGCGCCGGCGGTCAGTTTATGGGGGGAGCGAGAAAGAGAGAGTAAGATGGAGCGGCTGATTCTTTGGCCAAAAGTGAGGGATTAGGGTTTTCTTTTTGGTTTAAAAGGAAAGAGGGACAGGGTTTGGTCCAGCCGTTAGATTAATTGATCAAGGGTTGAGATCTAAAGATTAAAAATTTGATCTAAATTTGAATGGAAATTGAAATTGAAATTGAGTCCAATTAAACATAATTTGATCTAGAATTGTAATAAATTGAATAAAATTAGGCTAAATTTGTTATAAATTGGCAAAATCAGGTTAGAAAATAAACAAATTGAAAAAAAATAAAAAATTAAAATCATTGATGTGATAAGTCGTTATTTATTTGATATCAAAATAATACGTAAAAAATATTAATATTAAAAATTAAATTTTTTTAATAAAATAGCAGCATAAGAGGAGCATCGGAAGGTCAAAATTGGATATCAACAGTCAAAATAAGCATACACTGTACAATTGTTGTTGTTCAGTGTTAAGAGTTCACTTCAGAGTTTTATACGTATAAACTGCTACTTCATGAATTTAATACCAAGGGTAGTATGAGAAAAAGGTAAAAATTGTAATATATCAAGGCTACTATTTAAATATAATAATAAATTCATAGTAATAATAAATTAAAAAATATTATAAAAATTATTATTCTTACAAATAAATTATGTATGTCACATAGAAAATATTATATAAAAATTACCAATAATAAATTTGAAATAAGTTGAGCATAATAATAATAATAATAAAATAATAATAATAATAATAAAAATAAATTGATTTAATATTTACCATTGATCAAATATAATGAACGATTGAGACTAAAATTGAGGAGACGAGTTAAATTGAGATTAGAAATTGGGTTAAAACAGATTGAATTGAGAATTTTGATTGAGTCAAATTAAACTCAATTAACACAAATTGAGTATAAAATTGCTAGAATTTAAATAAATTAGGAAAATTAAATTGAATTAGATTTAAATAATTTGATTGACTATCAACTTCAAAATATGTACTATATACATCACATACACAGGTATATTACCTCCTAATACAATGTATTTCATATATACTCTGATGAATTTTCATTTAATTTAACTTATATTATTATATTATAACTTCAACAGTATATTATTACCTTGATCAATCGATCGTATGATATCAATGTATTCAATATATAATTAAATACATTTAATTTTCTTAAATATAAAAAATATTTATTTAATAGTAAATTAAAAATATCAAATATCGACGAACAACATCATTTTTATAAAGTTAATTTTTATTTATTTTTAAGAAAAGCGACATTGTCCGTCTCTTTTTGTAAAAACACATAAAAAATAAAAATAATTAAAAATTACAACGGATAGCATCGCTTTTCTAGAATTAATATTTTAAAAATAAAAAATTATCGGGACGTTGTCCGTCAATTTTAATAAAAAATAAAATTTAAAAATCGACGGACAACGTCGTTTTTTATCATAAAGTTAATTTTTATTTATTTTTAACAAAAGCGACACTGTCCGTCGCTTTTTATAAAAATACAGAAAAAAAAATTAAAAAAATTGCGACGGATAGCGTCGCTTTTCTATAATTAATATTTTAAAAATAAAAAATTATAGCGACGTTGTCCATTGATTTTAATAAAAATAAATAAATATAAAAATTAAATTTAAAAATCGACGGACAACATCACTTTTTTATGCATCGCCTTTTGGCCTTTTTTTAGTAGTGATTTGGGGGAAAAATAGCGAGGCATATTTTGGGGGCAAAAAGTGCTAAATTCTTTTTTAAGTAAAAAGGAGCCAAGTTTAGGCGCTATTTTTTCGATGGATAAAGGGGGTTTTAACCCCCGCAAATATATTTGATGGATATCGGGGGTTAAAAATCTTTGCAAATATATTTGATGAATATCGGGGGTTAAAAACCCCCGCAAATATATAAATTTTAGCAGCAAGTTTTTAACCCCTACTAGCACTGTTTGCACCCTTAGTGTTCCAGATGATGAAGTTCATGGCGTCAGCAGAAATGGGTGGGTGATTAAGAATTGGGCTTTTGCCCTTGTCCTGACGGGTAGCCTGTCCCTGTTCCACATAAGGGCTCAGGTAGGCTGCTGCATTCACTCCCAAAGACGAGTTACTCAGTGACATCTTGAATGTCTTCATTTTCTTCGGACAGAGTACAATAGTAGTTGTGCTGAAGGGCTCTGCGTACTCTTTTGGAAGTGGCTTTTCTAGCATGAAGAAATCTACGTTGGCTTTCGTAAAGGTTGCCAGGAACTCTTTCATTTTTGAATTTGCTTATTGAAGTTCCTCTAAGATAGTTGGTTTTGTTTTTTTGGGGTGTCTTCCTTTGCTGACTCTTGGTGGTTCATGGAGGTGGTCGGAGTAACTTAGGATGGGGGAGTAGGAGGGATCCATGGAACGAAGTTTAATATCTCCATCTCCGAGGGGTAGGGGATAGTAGGGTAATAAGGGAGACTTTTGAACATGTGGCTCGTAAGGGAGTTGAATTCGTGAGAGTTCATGATGTTCAGTGTCCCCAATATTTGAGCTTGCAGCCAGGTTTGAGCCCATAGCTGATGTCCCAACCCCTCGGCTATCTTGTTTATCCCCTCCTTGATGATTTGGGCCGTCTACGCCGTGTTCTCGATCACGAGTACTATCGGTTGGCCCCCCACTATGATGTAGTGGGATATGGGCTTGCCTGTTAGTACCAACTCTGCCCATGATGTTGGTAGTCTGTTGGGGGAATAAGGGGCTAAGACAAAGATTAGTGGCCCTTTGAGGGGTGGGGTGGTGGAGGATGGTGGTTTCATCATTGAAAGTTTGGGCTTCCTTAGGAGTAGCTTCTAGGTTTGGTGAGGGGTTGTTGCTTTGATTAAAGCTTAAAGGAGGGTTATTAGGGGATTTAATTGATATGACTACTTCAGTCATGTCAACCGTTTTAGGGTGATCATTAGCTCTAGTACCGGCTTCGGTTAACTCCCCAGAAGTTGCAGAGACGGAGGCCTCTATTGAAGCATTGTGTGTGAGAGTGAGGAGTGGGGCCTTGCTTAAGCCGCCCAAATTAAATTTAGAGGGGGGGGGGGTCAGCGGAATTAATAAGGGGTTTTTGGTTGGTGGGTTCCAAGAGGCCACGTTTGTGGTGATGACTGCCAGTGGCAGTATAATTGTTGCCAAGATAGCGCGTGGGGCCGACATCCCTTTTATTACTTTTTTTCCCTCCACTTTTATTGTTCATATTATTATTATTATTATTATTGTTGTTGTTTTTTATTTTTTTTGGGGTAACAATGTTGACTTTGGAGCTGCTAAGCAGTTGGGTAACAGTGGGCGTACCTGGGCTTGCCATGTCCATTTTTACCTGGGATGATTGCTCCGATTGTGTTGTTCTACGTCCATGGCTTGCTATTGTGAATTTTGGAGGGGATTTTCTTTTTGAGAAGGAGACAATTTGCCAGTCATTTTCCTCAGGAGAATTCTGGGTGGGGGTGGTTTCAGATGGTCCATCTTCCGTGGTGATTATAGGCTTGCCATGGATGCAATTTGTGGCGATATGGCCGAGTCTGCCACATCCAGTACAGAGAATTCCTTCCCCTTCATAAACAACTCTCTGTTGGTGACTACCAATGGTCACCTGTGTTTTTAGAGGGACATCCAGTGGGACTTGGATACATATGCATGCATACCTTCATCTTAACGTGGAGGATGCGCATGCATCAATTTTTAGTAGAGCTCCCAATTTCGACCCTATCCGATCCAAGATTGTTTGATCGTAGAACTCAGTTGGTAGCAGCGGCAGTCTGAGTCATATTGCCGTCAGGGTTTGTGTCGCCTCGTGAGGTGCAAAATTCGGCTCCCACTGCCTAACTGACAGGAAGTGACTAGTTACAAACCAGGGACCTCCATGGAGGGCCTTCAGCATATTCTCCAACCAGGTAAATTTGACAGTATAGAGGTCATTTCCCAAATCGATAAGGATGAGGGGTTCTGTTGGTTTTCATGTGTCTTGTAATTTCGTCTTTAAGTAATTATGTGCTAGTCTTTTATTGAATAGCTTAACAATTACTGAGAATTACCATGGTCGGTAGATTCGAGATTTGTCCTTCTCTGATAGATCGATGGAATCATTGTCTTCATTTGCTCCTATTGGACGTTTTCCCATCTTATAATCGTAACTCTTGTTGATGGAGAAAATTTTGCTTAGCAACTTATCTTTGAAACTGTCACATTGACTTGGGGAAATTACAACATTTGCTTGATGTTGTTCAATTGCCATCATGTCTGGTGGTTCTGGCGGTTTTGGTAGCTGGGTCGGCGGTACTTCCGTCGGTTGGTGCATTAGAGAGAATTTTCTAAGTTTTTATATCCGATAGGTGAGTTCGAATGAGTAATAAGATAGCCAAATAATAACTTTATGTATAATATTTTTTTCATGTTCTTTATTGACTTTCAAATTGCATGGATATATACAGTTACGACAATTATCGCTCTCGCGGCAACATCAAGGCTCTCCAAAGAAAAGGAAAAAATTGATGTGATGATCATCAATTTCAATTGACCAGATTCCCTTTGTTTCGAAATCTTGGAACGAGCTGTAGCCTTGGATATAACCTCAATTTGTAAGTATTTATAATTCTATTTTCCATTGTTATAATCAGTAAAGTTAGTCCTAAATTTTTTTTTATAATCCATTGTTTAATAAGATTAACGATTTTTGTTGTTTTGCAACATAAGTTACCCGTTGCTAAATCTTTTTTAAATATATGCTAAATGATTATTTCTAACCTTATTATTATAATGAAAAAACACTTCAGTTAATATACATGAAATCAATTAGACAGGTATTGTTTAGATGGATATGCCATGAGTATCTTTTATTGTGTTATAGTGGGTAAAATTAGTTATTTTAAGAAATACACTACAAAAACTGGAATTCGCTATAATTCTTATGCAGTTATCATGACATTTTAATATTGTTAAATAGAATTAGTGACGAATTCTTGTTGTTGTTAAGAAGTAGAATTTTTCCTTTGTTAATCCTTTTTTTTATAATGATATGATAAATGGTTTTTTTATAACAATATTACTGCCATAATATATTTAGCAAACTTCTCATAATGCAAATATAAATTATATAATCAATTATAATTGCTTGCTTCTTAACATAATTATGCAGTTGTATGTGATGAATACAATAAACTTCTAGCAAAGAAGGCCGAGGATAATGGAGCTTACCTTTACTGAAAAAGCCACCTGCAGAGGAAATTGTGGAATACATGTGGCAACTTGTATTGAGGAAAAAAATGCAAAGCGAGAAATCGAGAAAAATGCTAGAAGCAAATGGAGATCAGATGAATATTTATGATGATGGTAATAATAATATTCTTGGAGATGATGAAAAAGTTGAAGAGATGAATATGCCTATTAATACTTGGGAACAGAGCAATCATATTCATAATGCACATCAAAATAAGATAGAACACAAGTATGCATTATATCAAGTATTTGTCGAACACGAGGGAAAATGCATATACAATATCATCAAATACAAGTAAATTAAGATAAAACAATTACATAAATGGCAAGACAATACGGTAATACAACATAATATAAACACAATAAAGTAAGTGCAATGTATATGACGATGATGATGATGATTCACAAGGTCGTCGTGCAACCTCTGGAATCGTTGCACAATCCTCGTATACACTTACGGAGGCACGCCTCCCAATGCAGGACCCAAGAGGGGTTCGTCAATCCGTATACAATCCACATATGTTATATCTTCTTTTCGGCACATCCCTCGGAAAGGTGTTATCATGTATTGCCAGTGTTTCTCACATGTTGCCACAGTGGTACCAATTTTTAATGAATGAGTATGATATGAAGATGTAATGCTCACAACCAATCACAATGAGTATTTCCATAACCAACCACATGATATATTTCCACAACTAACCACATGATATATTTCCAAAATCAACCACAATGTTACATTTCCACAACCACGTGAGCCAATATCTACTCATTATTTTCGTTTCATCCTTGAATTTCCACATGTCTCATATGCCAATAAAGTAAGAATATAATCACAATACACCAATGGTAACACATTAAGAATTTTAACAACACAATACAATTATTCACATGTATTTAAGGCTATCAAATCACATAGGACCCCACACAGTCACACATATCACATAATATCTCAATTTCGACAATTACATCACATATAGCCCCCCACAAGGGCACAATACATAAATAGAAATTTTTCATGATTAGTTCTCACCCTTAACATGCATTTTGTACCATCAATTACTACCCAATCCAGTTTGAAAGAGTTAAGTCATAACCTACATCAAAAGCCGAAATCGGTCTGCTATACTTCGAACCCACGACCTTACTTTTCACGAACAATCTCTAACTCCACTAAAAATATTAAATATAAAATTTATGCATCAAAATAAAACCAACGACACTCATATTGACTACTTTTGGTTCGAGGTCAAAACGGACACCCGAAACGGGATCGAAAAAGAAGGAAAAGATTATAACTTTACTTCAAAGATGTGTTTCCCATATTTTTAGGAATCTACAGCTGAAAACTCAAGTCAAATCGAGTAAAAAATGAGGTTCAAATAAAAAAAAATATTTTTACGTTTTACAGGGTAAAATCTTTGAAATCCGGGTTAAAATCAAGAATAGAAGTTGTTTGAAGGTTAAGTTGATGAAAAATTAGTAATTATAAGATAAAAATATTATTCAAGTGAAAAAAAGTGAAATTAAGGTTTAAAATCAAGCCCTAAGATTTTTGGAATTTTGAAAAATTAATCAAGAAATTACTAAGAAAAGAGTGAATTTTTACCTTAAATCCGTAATAAAACCAAGAAATAGATGTTAATCTAGCTTCCTAAGTTCCCACAAACTTTACTTATAAGCTCTCAGACTATTTTAAGGTTTAACTCTCAAGAGCAAGATGAAAAATGAGCAAAATAGGCCTAAAAGGAAAAAAACTGTTATTTATAGCAGAAAAACTGCACTATTGCAGATTTTTTATGCACAACTTTTGCTTAAAAGCTATTTTTTAAAAAAAATCAATACGAAGTTCGATAGGGTGTTCAGAATTTGTTCGGAGTCCGATATACACAAATAAACTATGCAACCACACTAAATTCGATGTTCCGAGTGCGCTGACAAAGTCAGATTTTCAAAAAAACATCATTTTCACAAAGTTGACCCCCGAAACTCAAAATCACAATTTTCCAAACCGAGGGTCGAAATGAGATTTAAAAGCCATAAAATCACACCAGACATGTTACCACCCTAAAATCAACATTTCGAATCTTCTAGCAAGGTCAGATTTTCCATCGAGATTGTTTCGATCAAATATGGGTCCCACACTCATATTTTCAATTTTCTAACTTTTCGACCAATAGGTCGAAATGAGCTTGGGTGCACCATGACCCGAACCAAAGGTCTACCTAGCCCAAAATCGATATTCTGGAGTTATTGGTGTAGTTCGTTAAGCCATCCATCGGACGGATCAAATGATATCCCTATAAGTCCAACATAAGCTTTCGAAGCCATCAAAAATCATAATATCGCATAAATGGTACCACAATGCATCGAAATCCATGTCAATCACCCCGATACACCAAAAATACCATAATGCAACTACGAGGAGGGATAAAATAGTCAAATCACACAAAATCATAAATTTCACATATTTCATCAAATTTTTAGGTCGTTACATCATACACCACTAAAAATCTAGTTCATCCTCGAACTAAGGCAAAGAAATACCGGAACCAATGAAGAGTTGAAGATAAGAACTATGCATATCAGACTCGACCTCACAAGTAGCATCGTCTACAGGTCGATGTCGCTACTGAACCTTAATCACAGGGATAACTCTAGAGCGCAACCGCCTAACATCCCTAGCCAAAATGGAGACCAGCTCCTCAACAAAGGACAATCGCTCTTCTAACTAAACTGACTACCAACGAATTACTGAGACTTATCAGGAATATAACGGCGAAGCATAGAAACATAAAAAACTGAATGAACATCTGATAGATCAAGGGGAAAAGCCAACTTATATGCCACATCACCAACAGTCTGAGGAATCTCAAATGGACCAATATATTTGGGGCTAAACTAGCCCCTCTTTCCAAACCTCATCACACCCTTCATGGGTGAAACTCAAAGGAAGACATGATCACCAACACCAAATCTCAAGGCACGAAGTCTATGATCAACATAGCACTTCTGCCTACTTTAAGACACTCTAAGTCCATCTTGAATGACTCGGAGTCTATCCAAAGACTCACGAAGCAAGTTCATACCTCGAGGTCTCATCTCTGAAACATCAAACTAACTAACTGGGGAGCGACAACGCCTACTATACAACGCCTCAAAAGGAGACATATCAATACTGAAATGGTATTTATTATTATATGCAAACTCTGCTAAAGCCAAATGCTACTCCCACCGGCCACCAAAATCCATCACGCATGCGTAGAGCATATCCCCCAAAACCTGGATTGTCCACTCCGACTTGCCATCAGTCTGGGGGTGAAATGTTGTGCTAAGATCAACCCAAGTACCCAACTTATCCTGAAAAGTCTTCCAAAAGTGAGATGTGAACACAGAACCTCGATCTGAAATAATAGACACCGGCACACCATGAAGACGAACAATCTCATGAATATAGATACAAGCAAACCTCTCAGCACTGAAAAGGACCAAAATCAGAATAAAATGAGCTGACTTGGTCAATCTATCCACGATGACCCAAACAATGTTAGAACCATGAAATATACGAGACAAACCAGTCACAAAGTCCATGGTGATCCATTCCACTTCCACTCGAGAATGCGTAACCTCTGAAGCAATCTACCAAGTCTCATATGCTCAGTCTTCACCTGCTGATAACATAGGCAACGAGCCATAAAATCCACTATATGTCGCCTCATACCACCCACCAGTAGTGCTGCCTCAAATCACGATACATCTTAGTCACACCTAGATAGATAGAATATCTGGAACAATGGGCCTCCTCTAAGATCAACCTAATCCAATCATCTACTCACGACATACAAACTCGGCTCCCAATCCTCAAAACTCTATTAGAATTAAGTGAGGCTTCCTTAACCTCCCCACTCAACACCTTATCTTGAATCAACCTCAATCCAACATCATCAAACTGATGAGCTCAAATCTGCTCCATCAAAGAAGACCTAGCCTTCATAAATGCCAAAACACGCCCAGGTGTCGAAATATCAAGTCTAACCATCTGGTTAGTTAAAGACTGAACCTCTAAGGCCAAATGTCTCTGCTGGGTTAAAAGATACACCAAGCTACCCATGCTAGTTGACTTACAGCTCAAGGCATCCGCAACCTTATTAGCCTTGCCCGGATGGTAGTGAATAGTCAAGGTACAATCCTTAAGCAACTCAAGACAACAGCGCTGCCTCATATTAAGATCTCGTTGTGTGAAGAAGTACTGAAGGCTACAACGATCTGAGAAGATCTCACAACAGACTCTATACAAATAGTGCCTCCACAACTTTAAGGCAAACACGACTGCGCATAACTTCAAACTATGGGTAGGATAATTCCTCTAATGAGGCTTCAACTGACAAGACTCATAAGCAATCACCTTGCCTTCCTGCATTAACACAGCATCTACCAATACCTGAAGCATCACAAAAGACGGTAAAACTCGCGCCCTCCCTAGGTAAAGTCAAGATAGGAGCTGAAGTCAATAAATCCTTGAGCTTTTGGAAGCTCGCCTCACAAGCATAAAACCACAGGAAAGAAATCTTCTTCTGAGTCAACTTGGTCAACGGAGCTGCAATAAAAGAGAAACCCTCAACAAAACACCGATAATAGCCTGCTAAGCCAATAAAACTACAAATCTCAGTGGGCGAAGTAGGTCTAGCCCAATCACGAATTGTTATAATCTTGGTTGGATCAACCATAACACCCTCTTTAGTCACCATATAACCCAATAAATAAACAGACTCCAGCCAAAATTCGAACTTAGAAAACTTGGCATATAACTTCTTATCCCTCAATATCTAAATCATAATCCGTAAATACTCCTCATGCTCAACCTCACTCTTGGAATAAACCAAGATATCATCTATAAACACAATAACAAAAGAGTCGAGATACGATTGAAACACCAAGTTCATCAACTCTGTGAATGCGGCAGGGGCATCGGTCAACCTAAAAGACATGATCATAAACTCGTAATGACCATATCAAGTCTGAAAAATTATCTTTAGAATATCCAAAGCTCTAATCCTGAATTGGTTACAACCGAACCTCAAATCAATCTTCGAAAATACACCCTGAAGCTGATAAAATAAATCATCAATGTGATGAACATGATACTTATTCTTAACCGTCACCTTATTCAACTGTCGATAATCAATACACATCCGCATAGACCTATCCTTTTTCTTCACAAATAAGATAGGCGTACCCCAAGGTAAAACACTAGGTCGGATAAATCCCTTATCCAACAACTCTTGCAACTGATCCTTCAACTTTGTTGGGGCCATCATATAAGGAGGAATAGAAATGGGCTTGGTGCCTAGTTCAATATTAATAGAAAAATTAATATCTCGATCTAGAGGCATATCAGAAAAGTTCATGGGGAACACATCTATAAACTCACAGACAACATAGACAGAATCTAAGGAAAGAGGCAAAATAAAACTAGTGTCATGAATATGAGCAAAGTAAGATAAACATCCCCTCTCAACCAATTTACAAGCCTGAACATAAGATATAATTCTCTTAGGACCCGAATGAAGTGTACCCTTCTAAGCTATCCTTGGCACACCCAGCGAAGCTAAAGTCACAATCTTATCAAAATAATCTAAGACATCATGATAAGGAGCCAACCAATCCATACCCAAAATAACATCAATAAACCATATGTAACACAAATAAGTCTACCAAAGTCTCATGCCCAGCAAAAGTCATAACACAAGATTGCTGCACCCAATCCACCACTAAAGAATTACCTAACGGGGTAGATATACGAATAAGAAAGAGGCTCATTAACAAAATTAAAACCCGAAGCAAAATATCCAGACACATAAGAGAAAGTCGATTCGGGATCAAATAATACAGATGCAGGTCTGAAACAAAAAGGGACAATACCTATAATCACAGTATCAGAAGCCTCTACCTTAGGTCTGGCTGGTATAGCATAACATTGACCATGACCACCAACTGCCTGGGTGGCCCCACGACCACCCCCTCGAGCTCCACTACCCCTGCCCCTTGCACTTCTGGTTACACCCCTACCCCTCATAGCTGGAATAAGAGTAGCTTGAACCACCCGGTGGGGACAGTCCTTGGATACATAGCCAATCTCATCACACATATAGCAACCTCTATGACCAGTCTCAACAGGAAAAGGTACCATTGGGCCTGAACAACCACCCTAAACTGTTGAACTAGAAGATCCACCACCTGAACTCTGTAAATCAATCACTGGCCTACCATGGTATCCACGAGAACCTCTAAAATCTCTGCCTCAAGAGGTCTGAGTCCTAAACTTACCAAAACGATGCGCCTTCTTGGCACCTCCCTGAGATGGACTAAGAATACCCCCTGTTATCTTAGCATGATCCACTATACTCTGGAAAGAAACCCCAAAATCCAAACCCTTCATAAACTTTCAAATCTTTATAGACTTAGTGGAAATGCTATCATAGGAATATCTGGATAGGGCATAAAAATATGCCTCATACTTAGCAACCGTCATGGAGCCCTACTCCAAATTATCAAACTCGTCCCACATATAATCTCTCAAACTGAAAGGCATAAATCTCTCTAGAAAAGCCTTGGCGAATTGATCCCAAGACATATCAGGAGAATCACAAGGTCTACACCTCACAAATAACCTCCACCAATCTCTTGCACCATCTCTGAATACTAATAAGGACGTGGCTACTATAGAAAAATTAAAGTAAACTTCGGATGCATGAATGTTCAACCGCTACCTTAGAAGCTCCAATAATCGCTTGAGTCAAATACACTTAGGCACACTCGATCTAGGACCTGCATCGAAAGGGCGTAGTAAGCATGAGTCCACTTGTACTCAGTAGGTATCATAGACCGACCAAGCAAAGTAGTACATAAAGCATACAAAATATACACTAAGGGCATGACACCTGTAATCAGAAAATGTCCCACAACTGTAGCCCACACCACTTGCACTAACAGTTCTAATATATCATATATATTGCAATATCACAACAAGATAGAACACAAGTATGCATTATATCACATATAAGTAGAATAAGAGGGAACATGCATATATAAGATCATCAAATACAAGTAAAATAAGATAAGATAATTACATAAATGGCAAGTCAATATGGAAATACAATATAATATAAACACAATAAAGTAAGTGCAATGTATATGATGATGATGATGCACTAAGTCATTGCACAACCTCTGGGATTATTTCACAATCCCCGTATAAACCTACAGAGGCAAGACTCCCAACGTAGGGCCCATGGAGGGTTCGTCAACCCGTATACAATCCACATATATCATATATTCTTTCTAGCATATCCCTCGGAAAGGTTTTATCAAGTGTTGCCAGTGTTTCTCAGATGTTGCCACAGTGGTACCAATGTTTCATGAATGAGTATGATATGAAGATGTAATGCTCACAACCAATCACAATGAGTATTTCCAGAACCAAACAAATGATATATTTCCACAACCAACCACATGATATAGTTCCAAAACCAACCACAATGTTACTCTACAACCACGTGAGCCAATATTCGCTCATTATTTTTGTTTCATCTATGAATCTCCACATGTCTCATATGCCAATAAATTATGAATATAATTAAAATACACCAATGATACCACATTAAGCATTTTAACAACGCAATACAATTATTCACATGTTTTCAAGGCTATCAATATCACATAGGACCCCACACAGTCACACATATCACATAATATCTCAATTTCGACAATTACATCACATATAGTCCCCACACGAGCACAACATATAGATAGACATTTTTCATGATTAGTTCCCACCCTTAACATACATTTTGTGCCATCATTTACTACCCAGCCCAGTCTGAAAGAGTTAAGCCATAACCTACCTCAAAAGTCAAAATCGATCTGCTACACTTCAAACCCACGATCTTACTTTTCACGAATAATATCAAACTCCACTAAAAATATCAAATATGAAATCTACGCTTCAAAACAAAATCAACGACGCTCATATTGACTACTTTTGATTCGGGGTCAAAATGGACCTCCGGAATAAGTTTCCAAAAAGAAGGGCAAAATTGAAACTTTACTTCAAAAACATGTTTTTCATATTATTAGAAATCTACAGCTGAAAACCCAAGTTAAATCGAGTAAAAAATGAGGTTCAAATCAAAGAAAAATTATTTTTAAGCTTTACCGGATAAAATCTTAGTAATCCGGGTTAAAATCAAGAATCAAAGTTGTTTTGAAGGTTAAATTGATAAAACACTAGTAATGATAAGATAAAAACATTATTCAAGTGAAAAGAAGTGAAATTGAGGTTTAAAATCAAGCCCTAAGACTTTTGGGGTTTTGAAAAATTAATCAAGAAATTACTAAGAAAAGGGTGAATTCTTACCTTAAATCCGTAATAAAACCAAAAAATAGATGTTAATCTAGCTTTCCAAACCCCCACACTATTTTAGGATTTAAATCTCAAGAGCAAGATGAAAAATGAGTAAAATAGGACAAAAGGGAAAAAATGCTATTATAGCATAAAAACGGCACTATTGCAGATTTTTTCTGCACAACTTTTGCTAAAAAGCTAGTTTTTTTTTTAAAATCAATTCGGACTTCGACGGGGTGCTCAAAATTCGTTCGGAGTCTGATATACACAAACGAACTATGCAATCACACTAAATTCAATATTCCGGATGGGTTGACGAAGTCAGATTTTTGAAAAAAATATTATTTTCACAAAGTTGACCCCCGAAACTCAAAACTATAATTTTCTAAATCTAGGGCCGAAATAAAATTTAAAAGTCGTAAAATCACACCAAATATGTTACCACCCTAAAATTGACATTTCATATCTGTTGGCAAAGTCAGATTTTCCATCCTAGATCGTTTCGACCAAATATGGGTCTCGCGCCCATATTTTTCAATTTTCCGATCAATAGGTCGAAATGAGCTCGGGTGCACCGGGACCTGAACCAAAGGTCTACCTATCCTAAAATTGATATTCTGGAGCTGCTGGCGCAATCCGTTCAGCCATCCATCACACGGATCAAAAGATATTTCCATAAGTCCAAAGTAAGGCTCTCGAAGCCATCAAAAACCACAATATCGCATAAATCGTACCAAAATTTATTGAAAACCATGTCAATCATCCCCACACCCCAGAAATGCCATAATGAAACTACAAGGAGGGGTAAAATAGTCAAATCATAAATTTCACATATTTCATCAAATTCATAGGTCGTTACAGCTCTCACAAGCATCAAACCACTAGAACTTCACATTTTTCTGAGTCAACTTAGTTAATGACAAAACTCTTGTAGTAACTAGCCAAACCTAAGAAACTACTAATATCAATTGGAGTTTTGAGTCTAGGCCATTTCTTTACCTCCACAATCTTTTGAAGATCCACCTTAATCTCTTCACTCAAAAAAATATGATTGATAAAAGCCATAGAGTTTAACTAGAACTCACACTTAAAGAACTTGGCATATTATTTTTTATCCTTGAGGGTCTAAATAACAATTCGAGGGTGATTGGATGCTCTTTCTCACTCTATGAGTAAACCAAGATGTCATCAATGAACAGTATAACGAATAAGTCTAAAAATGGCTTAAACACCTGATTCATAAAATCCATGAAGGTTGCAGGGGCATTAGTTAAACCAAAGGACAGAACCAAAAACCCAAAATAGTCATACCGGGTTCGAAAGTCGGTCTTTGGAATATCAACCTCCCTAACCCTTAACTGATGAAAACCCGGATGAATATCTATCTTGGAGAAATATTTGGCACCTTGAAGCTAGTAAAAAGGTCATCAATTCTGGGAAGAGGATACTTATTTTTTAATGTGACCCTATTCAGCTGACAATAGTTTATACACATACGAAGGAACCCATCTTCTTTTGCATAAAGAGTACAAAGCACCCCAGGAGAGACACTAGGATGGATGAAACCCTTATTAAAGAGGTCTTTCAACTCTTTTAGATCTACAAGAGCCATTTGATATGGTGGATAAAAATGGGTCGAGTATTTGGAAAGAGGTCAATCCCAAAGTATATCTCCCTATCAAGAGGAATTTTGGGAAGGTCATCAAGAAAGACTTTGAGAAACTCATTAACTATTGAAACAGACTGCAGTGAGGTACTTTCATCACTAAAATCTTTGTCCCAGACTCGATGATATAAACTACCCTTAGATATAAATTTTCAAGTTCTAACATAAGAACTGAATTTCGCTTTAGTGCCAAGGAACTATCCTCTCATTCTATGACCGATTCATTTGGAAAATAGAAAGTGACATTTCTGGTACTACACTCCAATATAGCATAACAAGAGTGGATCCAAACCATCCCCAATATTACATTAAAGTCTACCATGTTAAGTTCTACCAGATCTACCACAGTATCTCGATGAAAGATAGATGTAACATAATTTTAATAGACCCTCATAGCAATAATGAACTCATAAATAGGGGTAGAAACTTAGAAAGGTTTTGGAATATTTTTGGGAATAAAACTAAAATTCACAGCCATATAAGGGGTAATGTAAGTTAGGATGGAATCGAGGCAAGTAGTACATACACATCATAGGATAACATCTGTAACATACCCATGACAACATCTGGTGAGGCCTTTAAATTTTTATTAGTAAATAGCACATACAGAAGGCTGCGACCCCAGGCTATATCAAAAGTAGCGCCCTTCACAGCTGGGGCTGATGAAGTAGTAGCTTAGTCCTTATTACCCCCAAAAGTTCCCTTTTTTGAGGGACACTCCCACTGATAATGACCAATATGACCATAATTATAACACACACCCTTACTCAAGCAATAAAATCCATGTTTGAGTTTCCCACAAGTACGGAAAAGAGGATAAGATGGAGCCAACTCAGCCACACTGGCCTAAATTAAGTTCCCTACATCATGGGACCATTATTAGGCTAGAATCATTTATCACCCAACGACTTAGGAGATAATGATTGAGCATTTCCCTAAGATTTATTTTTGAACCGTTGTCTTCCCCCTTTACCACTTTGTTGTTGGCTTGCAGCCCGACTTGCTGGACTAGCCCCTTTATTCTGCCTCTTCTTGTTTTTTTTTCATCCTCTACCTGTTACATATAAACCAACAACCTGGATGTATCCATGTCATTATTTAGAATGGCACCCTTACATTCTAGTACCAAGTTGCTAAAGAGACCAGAAGCAAACTTCCTCATCCAAACCTCCATACTAGACACCAAATCTAGAGCATAACGAGACGAGAGAGTAAACATCAGATCATACTCCTTAACACTAATCTTCCCCTGCTTCTCATTAGCTCCTAAGCCTTAGCTTCTCTTAATTCTTAAGGAAAAGGTGATCAAGAAAGGCATTCAAAAACTTTTCCCAAATAGCAGGTTCAACATCCTCATCTCTGATTTTCTCTCACTCATCATACCACTCATAAGCAACCCCTTTCAGTTGGTAGGCTACAAACTCCACCTCTTAGGTATCACTAGTATGCATCACCCTAAAAATCTTTTTCCATTTCATCCACAAACTCTTATCTTTCTTAGTCTTAGATCCTACGAAAGTCGGTGGGTTTAGCTGCATAAACTATCCGACCCGAGTAGCATCTCAAGAACCAATAACAGTACCAACACTATGTGAACGGTGAGACTGAGATGGCGCAATTTGAGAAAGCCTATGGATGGTTTGTCTTAACTCAGGGTTAAAAACTTTACCCTAAGGGGACTGGGTACGGATGGTTTCGGTCCTAGGAGCCTAGAGAGGACTAGTAGGGGATGGTGGAACCCCAATCGAAGTAGTGGAGTCAAAAGTGCGGGCTTTATTTTGGGTTCGCATCCCATGGGCAGGATAAACCTCTTCAGCATTTGCTCCAGTGAGGGCGCAGGTTCTAGTTAAAACCCTTTGACCGTTAGTTCTTGTTGAAGGCCTGATTTGCAATGCAGAAAACATTTAGGAGTTAGAGGAAGTAACTTGAAACTAAACTCTCTAGCATGAACTAGAACATGAAGAAAGAGAAATATTCTTAAATGTCTTGTGGCCTCCGATTTGTAAGTGTGGCGCGCTACTACCATAAAAAGACTCTACTCAACATTGCTTTGAAAATGACCTAGGACCTTAAATCATACTCTGATTCAAATTTGGTCACGTTCGAGTTGAGACCCTCGCCGTAACAGACACCCCACACTAATGAAGGCCCGTGATGACCCCTTAACATTTCATCATAATCTAGTAATAAATAACTAGCGGTATTAGGCCCATAAAATATGAAGTGTAATAACAGAAATGATTCAAAATTCCAAGTCTTAAAATATGAAATAAAAATATTTTACTAAATCAATCTATGAAGCCTCTAACTAAATAAGTGAATATACTATATCGGGACATGACCCTGACAAATACCACAAAACTAAAATAAGCCAAGTCTAACTGAAAGAAATAAAGATAGCCCTCCAAAATATGGATGGCTCACCACTTGCTAGTTGCTATCTTGAGTGAAATCCTAGTGCTGAACCTGATCGCGAGGATGATCTTTGTAACCTACATCATGAAAGGATGTAGGGTTCGGGAATGACCAGTACGATGAGTATTGGCATGCAACCTAAGGAAAGAGGAAACCAATGCAGTTTAAAAAACAATTTATAAAATTTATATCATAAACTCATAATGAGAAATAAATGACTTAAAGCATGAAAAAAATCAATCACTTGAAAACCTTTAATTTTGAACTATGTAGTTTACCCCGATATTAAGCAATACATGGGTTATATGGTTTTTGTTCGTACCCAACTGGTAGGGCCTCATTCCATATTAGCCGCATGAACTGAGATAATCATCATTAGGCCATCATATCATTAACATAACTGCATACCTCTGCGCGAAGAAAGCATACATCGGTCATCCATTTTTCAGGACAAGACTTTTTCACATCGCCAAACGTGGTTTTAGGTATTAGTCACAAGGAGTACACCTTCTCGATAAAACTACAAACTTCTCTTTAAGTCAGTTAATTTTTTTTTATCACATTTATCATTGAGTCTTCCATTATCATATTTTGGTATCATCAAACCAAGACTTGCAAGTCACCCATATCATGCCAAACGTCCAAACCATTATAATTAAACATTTTGACTCCCAATCTCCATCTTTAAAAATCATGAACAAAAGCATAATTGAATTTCATAACAACTTCAAACCATTTGAATAATACGTTATCTTTATTGATATAAAGGATGAGGAAAAACATGGATATTCCTTATGCAATTCAAAGCTTGTAAGAAACTTGAAAATCATGGCTTAAACATTCATCCGTTTAACATTCAATTTCAAGACATAAGGATTCGTTATATTCAAATGGAAATTTTAGTCTCAAAACCCCCAATTAAATATTTAATCACTCGTTCATAAGGAAGAGGAATATTATAGCAAGATTTTCAAAATAAAATCCTCAACCCTAACTTCAAACCATCAACTAAAAAAATTATACATGAATATAATTAAATTCACACTTTATAAAAGTATTTGAAGAAGGGAGTTTCAACATCGTATTTTGAATTTGAGAAAGCTTAAATGTGTGCCTTGAATCTTGAACCCTAGATGTTCTTGCTTATTAGAATGTTTTGGGGGAGGAGGAAAAGGTTTCTGATCGTATTCCTCTTGAAAATAATGGTATCTAATTGTTCAAAAGGTGTTTTAAGTAAGGGTTGGATCTCATAAGAAAAATGACCCGAATGCACCTAAGTTGACCCTAAGAAAGTTTCTCAGAATTAGGTTTCATGACTTGATCCACGGGTCGTGAAATATTTCACGGTTCATGAGCCCGAGTTGTGGAAATTAGATGGATTTTTGCAACTCTCAGGATCAAGTCTTTGATTTGGTCTATAAGTCGTGGAACCTATTCATGATTCGTGAACCCAACTCGTGGAAATCAGAAATGTTGTCACAAATTGCAAAAAAATTTCGTTGATCGTGAAAGCTTCTACCAATCGTGAATCAGACCCGTGGAAATTTGAAAGCCGAAATTTTTAAAGAAAAATTACACAAAATTAGATGCACGAAGGTTCTAAAATTTTTGGGGTGTTACAAAGCTCTATTCACTATTTAGGATTTGGTTGTTTTCACTCTCGACAGCGACAACCGTCTTCTCCTTTGTAGCTCAGAACTTAATCATTGCAATCTCATTCTCCAATATTCAAAGTTTAATTCATTGCTGTTGGAACAAAATTAAGTTAATATTTTATTTAGCTAGTTGTATTGTTACTTATTAACTATTTAGTTTGCTTATTAATATCTCTATTTGGTTCGAATGGTATCTTGTCAAAAGTTATTTAGTTTCGCATATTATTTGAGTTTTTCCTTTTTGTGAATTATTAGCCAGTAGTAACATCGTGTAATTTTGTCTTGTAAATATTTATGTTATTACCATCTTAAAATTTAAATTTAAAATTAAAAAGATTATAAAATATTTTTTAAAAAAAATGGGTTGGCCCGTCGAAGACTGCAGCCCACAGAGTGATGGATTGGGTTTGTTGTTTTCTAGCCCATCATCTTGATGGGTCAGCTCGACCTAGCCCATCGAATTTCAAAACTCGTGTGGGGTATCTCTAATGGGCTAGGCCAGCCCATATTGATAGCTCTAAGGAGGTGGTAGGAGTGATGAGATGGCATCAACCTCAGTGAAATATTAAGCCACTTGCACCGTATTTGCCATGTTGGGGAGCTTTGACGGAAAAGTATCAATTGTATAACTTTGGGGGTAATTATAGCCCCAAAGTATATGCAGGCCATAAATTATCCTTTTCTGTTATAGAGGGGATATTTTGGACCCTTTGGCGATTAAAATATGATATAGTTTGATAAAACAGTGATGTTGAAATGATACATTTGCCCAAGAAAGAAAAATCAACAAACATTAGAAGATTCTTAAGAAAGCGTGGACAAACTCACATTTAATTTGCAGATAGGCAGACAAAAGAAACAAACAATATAGACGCCCTTCTAGAAATTACACTTTCCCATTGGTGCTTAGAGGTTTGGTAGTAAAATAGAAGGCACAATACATAAGTATAATGCATTTTAATTTAGCCTCAGTTTACATTTATAATTTTTAATTATGGATGTAGACACTTAAACTTGTATAAAGTTAAACAAGTAGACATATATGTCCTACGTGGCGTTTTACGTGGCCAATCTTGTCCTACATTGCGTCCTGCGTGTATTATGTCATATAGGACGTGTGTGTCTACTAATTCAACTTTATACAAGTTTAATTGCCTATGTGTGAACCCAAAGTTAGAAGCCATAGATGTGATTTGAAGTCAAATTAAAGAACATGTTTATATATTATGCCAAAATACAATGTGTATATTACATTGGGCAGAGTCGCAAATTAACCCATGAGAAGATAACCAGTCCGTTTAAATTTAGGCTGATTTTTAATATGCTTATCTATCAGCTCAATTTATTTTAATATATAAAAAACAGGATGATATGTAGTTTAAATAGACTCATAAAAGATTTTGTCAAAACTTTTCTTATATATACTAATGTATATCCATTAAAAAATTATATTAGATACTAAAAGATTATAATAGAACAAACAAGGCAATTAAGAATTAAGTGTAATTGGAAGAATTGGGCTATGATTCGCATTTTTCGCTTAAGTAATTTTTGGACAGATCAATAATCCATCCATTTATTCTCTCAATTCATTTTAATCCGTCTCAATTTTGTTTTTGAACGGATTAACAATCCCTCCATTTATTCACTCAATCCATTTTAATCCGTCCGAATTTTGTCCAAGTAGCCATCTATTCACCACCTCTAATACGAGGCAATAATTTTACGTGCATTATTTTTCATGCTAATCTATCCAATCTAAGAACCTTCTACTTGCGAAATGAGAACCCACGATATTAACCTCGTTTCTTGATTGACTATGAAATTCAGATAAATTTAGATATGATTCGACTAATTTAGATTTGGATTACGCGGAAATCATTAAGGAAAAATGCTCGCTATAACTAAAGATTTCTTCCATTTCTAAACCTCAAAACGTTGGCGGAGCTACATTGACGCCGAGGTTTAGATGATACTTCTTACTCAGAATATATACTTATTATATATGTATATCACAAAATAATAAAATGTTTGTTAAATATAAAGGTTGTATCCTTTGACTTGAAACATATATAAGTTTGATACAGTCTATGTTTATCAAAGTAAAATTTCCTTATTGAAATTTTTGACGCCGTCACTAGCTCGAACCCAAACATGTTGATTAACGATAAAAGTATCTCACCCATGTATAACACCACATCTAGGAGCAGTATTCATGTCTATCAATTTTGCTTAATCCAAGGGCTCATGATCTCGAGTGACAGGAAATTGCATGTCATAAACCCAAATATGGATGACTTTAGATATTTGATCCTAAATAAGAATGTCTTTGAAGAATAGCCTTCCTTACTTTTTAATATACTAAAAGTACCATTTTGCCCCTCCACACCTCAAATATACTTTTAACCTTTCCATACTCATTTATTTCTCAAATTTTATTTTTTATTATTTGCACTTTTAAATTTTTCCTTTACTTTTATTATTTTACTTTTTTCACTCTTTTTTTTCCTTTAAATTTATTATTGTGATTTTTATTTTTTTCAATTTTTATTTTTCCTTTAACTTTATTTTTCATGTTTTAATTTATTTGTCTCAACTTTTATTTTTTTCTCTTTTCCTTTTTTTTCCAACCATTATCTATTTCTTCATTTTTCCCTTTTTTAAAATTTATTTATCTTTAACCTTCATTTAGAATTTTTTAAATATCTCTTTTTCTTTCCAGAATATCAATTATTCCTTCTCGTTAAACTTTTTTCCTCATTTCTCAGAACACTTTCTCTTTGCTCCTCTTCCCTTTCATCCGATTTCTCTCAAAATTTAAACTCCATTAACAAAAAAAATGGATGTTGCTTCTGATGAAGAAATAGAGCGCCTCTTAGTAGATGTTGCTTCCAACTCTTCGGGACTTTTACCTTCAAATTTAATTGACATCATTGTTGCTGTAAGTTGCTATTAAATTCAGTTTGTAATTTACATGTATTTTATCTTTTTTTGGTGTGTTATTTTTGAATTAGGTATTTAAATCTCTTTATGTTGTTTACGTTTAAGTTTTTAACTCATAATACAAACTTGTTGTATTTTTGGGAGTTAAGTTTAGGCATTTGTCAGATTGGTGGTTGTATAGTTAAGAAGTTTCAATTTTGTTAGTTGTGTGTTACTAAGTGAATTTTGAGTAATCCCACATTCTTGATTTCACGGAAAAAGTAAATCTTAATTGAAATTAGAAGTTTTATGTTACTAAAAATCTTAGTAGCTCGGTTGATTGATTATTTGAACTTTGTGCTATTGAGAAATCTCAGTAGCTTAGTTGGTTTACCTGAATTTTGTGCTAGCAGGAAACCTAGCAGCTTAGTTGGTTGGTTGGCGAAACTTTCACCTTGTTGGTGAGAGTTCGATTTTCCATCTTGTAATACCCTATCGCCAATTGAACCAAAAAAGTTTTGTGCTACTAGATTTGAGATCTTTGATAATTTCTACTAGTACTATGTAATTTCTATTGTGTCAAGTTGGAGGTCTTGTAATAGGCCTTTGTAATGTGGATATCTTTATTTTGCCTCTCAGATGATGGTTCGATTACTTTTGATGAAAAGCACATTTTTGTTTTAATTTTCGCACTTGTGGGATTACACTAGATCTTTTGTTGTTGTTAAAATGCAGATTGTTGTTTTGATTTGTTATCCCATCGCAGTTTCTTCATCTTCAATTCAGTCATTCCTGCTCCATCTCCATCTCTATTCAATACCATGTTAATGATAAGGACCTTTCCTTTTCTTTCTTCATCATTATACGTGCTAGCTTCTTTGAATCTCTTTAGTATCTTCACACAATCTTCGTCGCTCCAATTATGCTTAACTAGCTGCTAAAAGTCATATTTTCTCAAACATCATAATCAGTGACCTGTAGCCTCTACTATACAAACTAGAAATACTTAGCGCTGAAAGGGTTAATTAGAAAATTACACTATATATACAAGATCAAAATCGTATTTTATTTCTATAAAGTAGATGTTGAATCGCGTTAGCTTTTTCATGTGTTTACTTTTTCTATTTTGAGTACCTTTAGCATAAAGAAAAATAGAACTTTGAAGGACATGTTAAGAATAAAAATTTTGTGCATACCTTAAGCAAAATAGCATCAGCATGGGGAATAGACTATAACATACCCCCTCCTACAAAGCTTAAATTTTCAGTTTGTGGCATGTTTGCAACAACATGTGGAAGATCAAGAACGGTGCATTTCATGTGGAATAGAGGTTGTTGTTGTGTTTGTTTTCAAAGTCTTGTTGTTTCCATGACGACCTTCCCATGTACATTAGTATTTGATCAAGAACACCACCGTTGTTCGGTTTCTGAATAATTGTACTTCTGAAGAGTGCTGCTGATGAGTTCTGAGGACTCTCAAGAGCCTTATGGTAATTCTTCTTCTTGAACACACGGCACACCACCCACCCTTCTTCCTGGTTACTTGATTCCGATGCCTGGATATTAATAAAATAATATAATCATCTATATCGTCAGTAACCTATACTATAAGGTCGTCGTACTTATGTATGTACTGTAGCAAGTAGGTTACTTCCTTAGTTTCACAGATGAAAAAGGCATATCATGCAAAATTTATTTGCACAATCAGGACATTCTTTCTATACACATACATTATTGTAACATGGTATGGGTGCTTACATTACAATATTCGAGAGGTGGTTCACCTCTCGAATATAGATATGTGCCAATCTCTCTACAGTGTAATAAATCTAAATATAAAAAAATAGGCAGATTTGGTGAATTGATCCATGATGATTCAATAGATATCAAAACCATGAGAATTTATTATTTTACTGTTAAATCATTATTGAATGTTGAGTTTGTAACTTACTTTAGTAATCTTCTTTTTTTTTTTTTTACAATTTTCATGCAGAGAGTGACGTCTTCTATTAAGACTCATCTTGATACTTCTTTAGATGGGACTACGAGTCGTATTACGGGTAATTTTCGCATTTGATTTATTACTCAATAGAAACAACATCATTATATCAATAATTGTGTTGATTGTGTTGTTGACATTATTAATTTTTTTTTATATAGTCTTTAGAATCCAAGTGTGATTCTATTGTGGAGCTTATTTAGGGATTACATAAATCATGTGACGGGCAAGGAGTGGGCATTGCGAATTTCAAGGGGGTGAATGAAATTCAGGAACAAAATGTGCCTATTCTTGAAGATGAAGTCAAGTTTGAAACTTGTTCCCAAATTTGTGCGAAGCTTCAAAGCGGGAAAATTGATCTTTCAACACCTCCTGATGACTTGCTTTTTAGGAAAAGAAAGTGGTGCGAAGTATCAGATGAATTTTATGGTCCTAGTTTTACTCTAATAAGTCCAACGCCACCCGATGTTTCTGATCATATTTCTATAAAAGAAGAATTTTGTACGTCTGAAGACGTGGAAAATTTTTAAGAGGATTTAAATTTGTCTTTTATTTTTTTTTACGTTTAAATATAGTCACTCAAATTGTAATTGATGGTGTTTACTTTCAACTAATTTTTCACGATTTATGCTTATCCTTTTGTAAATTGTTGCACTATTTTTTGTTGTTTTGTTTTTCTTATTAGTTTACTACTTTCTCTTTCGACTTTAATATCAAATTTTTGGTCATGGTCTTTTTTACTGATGAGTTTATTTTTGTCAAGTTATATAAAGTCATGATATATTCTCTTTTTTGAGTTATCAACTTACGTTAGAGTATCTCACTAGTTAGACATAGTGAAATGATGTAAATTGTTTCATATACATTAATTTTTAAAAAAATTTGAACTACATTTTCCCCCAAAGGCAATAGTTATATAATACTCAATAAGTTAGAATTTGTGAAATAGAATAAATCATTTCCCATTTAAGTATTTGTTAGTTTTTATAAGCCTTATGTTATGTTTTATATCTAAGTCAACAATTATTGCACATTATGCGTCTAAGTCGAGAATTGTATAATGTGCCTTTTGAAGTCCCCGAGTTAATGTCTTGCCTTAATGGCAGGAATTATATATCATCTGCCAAATCAATATGCGTCTAAGTTGAGAATTGTATAATGTGTCTTTTGAAGTCCTCGAACTAATGTCTTTCCTTTAGGGTAGGAATTATATATCATCTGCCAAATCAAAACAAGCTATGCTAGTGACAAATCTTGCAGATGGGGCACAACTTATTCTTTTGTGATTTAAAAGTCTTGCCTCTAGGGTAAGATTTATAGATCATTCGTCAAATCATTACAGACTTAAGGCAAAGTCAACTCTTGCCCATGGGGCACAACTTGTTCTTTTGTGATTTAAAAGTCTTGCCTCTAGGGCAAGAATTATAAATCATCTGTTGAATTATTACAGACCTAGGCAAAGTCAAACCTTGTCCATGGGGAACAACTTGTTCTTTTGTGATTTAAAAGTCTTGCCTCTAGGGCAAGAATTATAAATTATCTGTTGAATTATTACAGACCTAGGCAAAGTCAAACCTTGTCCATGGGGAACAACTTGTTCTTTTGTGATTTAAAATTTTTTCCTCTAGGGCAAGAGTTATAGATCATTCGTCAAATCATTACAGACTTAAGGCAACGTCAACTCTTGCCTATGGGGAACAACTTGTTCTTTTGTGATTTAAAAGTCTTGCCTCTAGGGCAAGAGTTATAGATTATTCGTTAAATCATTACAGACTTAAGGCAAGGTCAACTCTTTCCCATGGGGAATAACTTGTTATTTTGTGATTTAAAAGTCTTGCCTCTAGGGCAAGAGTTATAGACCATTCATCAAATCATTACAGACAAGGCAAAGTCCACTCTTGCCCATGGGGCACAACTTTTATCTGGGTGGACTCTGTGTTAGGACATTATAAAACTAGACATCATAAGTTAAATATTATAAAATTATGTCAATACAAACTAATAATGTCTACTTTTACCCGCGTGACATAACTTATTTTATTGGGTCTAAGTTTGTCTCTTGTAGAACATTAGCTAATTTGATAAAAATTAATAATGTTAACGTTTGCCCATGAGGCACAATTTAAAATATATTATTTTATTAATAATAAATTATTTTTTATATAACATAATTTTTGCACCAAGTTAAGTTAAAAATATATTTTTGTATCCAAAAGAAAGTTAAAAATATATTTACGGACAAATTTATATCAAGGCTACAACAAATTTAATTTGAAAGCTCGGAAGTCTCGAATTAAGATAGTACATTTATTATAAAAATAAATAAAGTTAAAAAATATATCTACTCATTGCAATAAGATCAGGTGAAAGAGAAATTTGCATTTCATAAAGCAACAAAAAAGTTCATCTCAAAGCTTGAGCTTTGGATTTCTCTCTTTTCTTTGGTGAAATTGCATTCTAACTTTAGGGATTTTGATATTTACCCATTGCAATAAGCTTAGGTGACGAGAAATTTCATAAAGCTACAAAAAAAGTTCATCTCAAAGCTTGGTCTTCGAATTTCTCTCTTCCCTTTTGATGTAATTGCATTCTAACCTTAGTGTTTTTGATTTTGCCATTCATCTCTCTGTAATTTAGGTAATTTCTCTCATTTTATCTTAATCTTATTGCATGCATTTGAAGTATTTGTTACCTAGTATTTTTTTGAGCTGAAAATCACTTTTGTCTTCCGTGAATCACATTCTATAAACTCTATTTTTTTCTATCTACATCACCTTGATGAAAATGCATTTTAGGTGGTTTCTCTACTCACTGATCTCACTATTGTCCAGTCAGTAGGTTGTTTAGATTTGGATTTTTGGTGTTTTGTGTAGTCATTGGGTCAATTTTTTTTGTCCAATAAATTTTATTTTGCAGCTTGATTCTTGTTTTTTGTTAATTTTTAATTTGATAGTTGTTTTTATCTTTATAACTCTGTAGATTTTGGTAATCATGTCTAGCAAGACAATCATGTTGAGTACTTTATTGATCCTAATGATTGGTTCAAGTCAGACCCCCATTGGAGAGGGGATTCAAATTATCATACAACGATAACGAGCTTTTTAGATGACACACAGTTGTCATTGTTAGAGAAAGGGATTTTTGAAAATTTGATGAAATTAGGTAATCTAAATTCATCGGGTAATCTTTTACATTGCATGATTTTATCGGAAGTAAAATGTAACAAGAAGAATTCGATGACATTTTATGTCAAGGGAAGTTACATTAAGTTTACACTTGATGTATTTGGTCTTGTTACTGGGTTGTCCACTAAAAGTTCAAGTAGTGTATTATCATAAATTAGGAAAAAAGGAGGTGGTAGTCGTCTGTTGAATACTTACTTTGATGGTGCTGATAAATTGAAAATAGGGGACTTGAAAAATTTTATGGAAACAAGAAAAGGTGAAGTCCAAAATGATTTAGACGCTGTCAAGCTAGCTGAGATATATATTCTAGGACGCGTGTTATTGGGGGGAGGCTCACCAAGGTCAGTTATGCAAATCTTCTTATGATCTTGGAGGATGCAGATTTGTGTAGGGAGTATGGATGGGGTGAATTGTCTTTTGATGAAACTATAAGTTCATTGAAAAGCTCACTGAAACCAACAAAAACTAATGTCGGATCATCATACCAACTTGTTAGTTTTCCATATGCATTTATGGTATGGACATGGGATATTTTTCCCAAATACAGAGAGAAAAATATTCAAATAGTCTCTGAAAAAAATATCCTTTGATGTTGCGTTATGTGGCATGTACTACTCCACAGTACACAACAGTAGTCAAGTTTTTTAAGTCAAAGAAGTCAAAATCTTTGGTAAGTATGTACACCTATTTTATTTTTATTTTTTATTTGTTTATAATTAGTGTGTGTGTGTGTATTATAATTTCTGTTATTTTTTTCTAATAGAAAGGTGTGGTTGAGGCATTCTCATTAGAGCATGAGCTGCCAAGTAATAACTACAGTGAAGACAAGTGATTTAGTTTGCTAAATCAGAAACTTGATGTATGCATCGGTTCTTTTCGTCTAATCCCTCTTACAAACATGTCCATTAAATAGATTATTTTTAATTTTTCATATACTATGTATGCAGAAACTTCAAAGCACATGTTCAAAGGAGTTTAAAAAGATTCTTGACGAGAACAAATCTTTGAAGTCCGAGTTATCTGAAATCAAAACATTACTGTTGGGAAAGCTTAAAGCGGATGGGGATATTCTATCCGATAAGCAACCGGATAATCTCCAAGGTGAATCAAGTCGTGATCCAATGGTTGATGATCAATAAGATGATTCTACAAAAAAGAGATCTGTAAGTAAATAGTTTCCTGCCTTGCCTTATCTTTTTATGTTCTTGTGTGAGTTGGGGAACAAGCTGTAATTGTGGTGAAGAGAGTCACACTGCATCTAACTGTAATTCAACTAGATGTACTAAATCATGTTTTGTTTGTAGGAGTTTTGAATATTATTCTATTCACTGTGCAAAGGTTAGTGAAGAAAATTGCTTACTCATCAATTGGTATATATGACCTTATATTGGTTGTGCAATCTTGCTTATTAGTCTTATGAACATCCGTTAAATTGGTCAAGGAGAATCTAGCATACTTATATTCTATTATCACCTGTAAAAGATATTTTGTGTACCTTCTCGATCTGTTCTACAATAGTTAAGTCCTCTTACAAGATTTTGTAATCCAAGTGATCAGTATCCACGCCCACTTTATTAACAACACTACTGCTGGTGCTTTCATAGCTACTAGCACTGCTTGTGTTGTTGGTATTAAATGAACGCTAGGACCCTAGAGCTTCACTAGTGGTTGTCTAGTGAGTTTCAATAACATGATTGTATGGTTTAAATGTATTAGAACTGGTGATGTGATTTAACTCATTGTCTTGGTCATGGTTTAGCCAAGGCCACACAAATCGTGTAGTTCTTGACTCTGATGCTTCTCTCTCATTGCTTTTCCACGGTCATGATAAGCTATTCTTTGACATCCGTGCCTCTACCTTTGACGTGATAATCTTAGAAATCCTTTGTTTTCCCTCGCTCTTATCCCGGAATCTCTTAAGGATTTCCCTAAGAAGTGATCCACTTTTAAAAGATTAGCGAATACTCCAAATGGAGATGGGTTAAAATATCTCCTAGGTGTACTCGCCCCACTTGAATTCACATCCTCCCGGTGATCTGAGAGAGAAGTATCAAAAAATGCATGGTCGAAATAATCAATGACCTAGGTTACTAGTAAGAAAGATTTGGTAATACATGCGTCTAGATTCTAATTGTTCTTCTTCAACTTTACATTTTTTGGTTGTCTGCTTTATTACACATGTTTTATTGTTCTCTTAATCATTCTTCCTCCTCATAGGAAAAGAAACGACAAGCTGAAGAAGGGAAGAATGCAAAAGGTCATTCAAATGAGAAAGAAGAAGCCGCAGAAGAAATAGCCACTGATTTGGGGCCTCTAAACATGGAAGAAATGAGACAGGCAAAGAATCAGGTAATGCGGTCCTTATATTGTCAGTCCATTGAGTATTTGTAAAACATAGGTAATCTAAAGTATCCTTTAGCATCTTCAGGTTGAGCTGAGTAAAAGTATTATAATTGAGTTACCTGATAACTATGTTTAGAGGAGAGCATCTGCAGTAAAATTAGCTTCCTTATTGATGCGTTGACGGTGGAAAAATTCAAGTAAAAATACTAGTAACTCTTGGAGATCCACAACATACTTATGAATACTACAAGGAGAATATATACTTATTTTCAACCATTTAACCAAACCTGTGTATTAGTAGAGTAATGTTCTTTTCGTCCTTATTAGGTCCCAAAAGAACAAGTACTCAATGGACTGACAATATAAGGATCGGATTCCAAAAAATATTCAACGAGCTTAGTTATAGATGAAAAATTGCTAAAACCCCAAAAGAAATTCCTTTCAATTATTTGGAATTCTGGTTTACAAATTTTAGATGTTACAATGGCACTTTTGAGCAAATCAATGACCTAGATTTCTAGGAAGAAAGATTTGGTAGTACATGCGACTAGCTCCTAACTGTTCTTCTTCAACTTTACCTCATTTTGATTGTCTACTTTATTACGCATGCTTTTTGTTCTCTTATTTATTCTTCTTCCTTATAGGAAAAGAATGCGGGAGCTGAAGATCTTTTACCTTTTCCTTTGGTAGAAGAGTTCTCAAAATCTTCTCCCTATTCTGAGCTGCAGGTAAGCCGATCATAATTCTTCTCGACAGAAAATCAAATTTTGAAATTAAAAAAATATGTCATGATAAGTCTGCCCAACAGAAAATCATAATTCTGCAACATCATCATAAATTTAAAAAGGTTGTGATATTTATAAATGTGGCCTTAATGTCAAACTATAAATAGTAACCATTGTATACAGTAATATATCGGCAAAACAAATTGCTTTTTAATAAACCTTAAGAAGATGAGGCAAGACTTCCTAACAAAGTCATTTGGGCGAGCAACATATCTCCAACGACAGACGACTTCTTATCACCAAGAAAAAACGATAATTGTTCCACTAGTCTATTTGTTAAAACTGATGCACAACTTGTTTATGTTGTTCAATAGGACTTTGGTGGTACTAAAGTTGATGAGGACAACATTGATGACACAAAGAACTATGGCGATGTTTATTCAATAATCAACAATGTTATTTCTAGTGTGTTTGCAGCCTCTTCTAGTTTGCCAACATCTCCTAATGTAAAAAATACTCAAGCTGAAAGATTGGTAAGTGTCTCAAATTTTAATTTACGTGATTGTTTGCTTAAACTAATTCTCTATAATTCTTTTGTGATTTTCAAAAGGAGCTTGGTGGTATTAATAATGATACGACAGACGTGATTTCTGATGTTGATGCAACTACGAAGTTTGTGAATGTTAATTCAACAACTTGTGTTGTTTAGATATTTGTAAGATCTAGCTTTTCGTTTTCTTTATTACATTGTGGTTGTTTTTTCTATAAATATTAATTCTTTTTTTTTTCAGCATGATGAACAAGAAAGTACTTGTGTTTCTCCAATGAAAAGTAAAGTCTCTCCACTAAAACCTAAAGGCTCTCCAATGAAAAAGCGAACGTACATTAGGAAGAAAAAGGGAAGCAAAGCAGCTATTAGTGATGTTGCTTGCAAGTTGAATTCCATGTAATCTTCTATGGAAGCTGAAGCAAAAGATGCAACTCCTTAAAAATCAATTAGACAGAAATTTCTAGGACAGTTAGCCAAATCTCCATATGTGGCAGATTTTGATTCGGGTGCTTCCCAATCCATTTTTTATCAGAAGCATCCTTTTATCTGTGACATTGAAGAATTTGATAATCTTTCGAGCTTGAATACTGATTTTTGGGCGTTCATCGAATGTGGATTGAATACGTCGAAATGGTAGGTTTACTATCTTTAATCTTTTTATTTTGTCATTTTGTACTTATGGTAACGCATATATTCTGATTGTATTCATTTTTTATGTATTTTAAGTGCCAAAAATATATACATTAAAGGAAAAGATGTGTTGCCCGAACGTTTAATGTTTGGCTCTTGTGATGTGGATTCAAAGGAGTGGTTTTATTCACTTGCAACCTGTGGTCGACCTTTGAATGACACGGTATTATCACTTGCTATCCTTATCTATATTTGTAATGTGCTTTTGACTTGTCCTTTGTTTTGTTCCTTCCATTCTTCTAGTAGATAATCTATATTTGCAAGCCAATAGCTTACTCAAGGATATTTAAGACTACTCGCCCTAAAGCTTACTTATATGCTTACAATGATCCCACTAGTATTTCCACCTGCACTGGTAGCAGCTACTTGCTCACTTTCTGTCCTCACCACTACTCTTGTCACTTATTCTTTTCACTGACTGTTAGTATTAAATTATTAGTAGTATTAAATCAAACCAAATACATAATAGTCGTGATTTTAGACTTTAACTTATCTCCTTTCAGTTATATTCCTTGCTACGTCTAGTATATTGTGTTATCATCATCATTAGTAGTATTGTCACTAGTGCTGGACTATATTTAAATGGCAGGAGTAATCATATTTAGTTATGTATAAGTTGTGATATCATTGGTTCAATTATTCTTGGAACTTTAATTTCGAATTAATATTTGGAGAATCAACTGTTTTTAGCTCTTCTCACACTAATATAAAATAAAATATCAAATCAAATTAAATCGAGAGCAATAGGTAGTTACTTTGCTTGTGCCAAAGATCTCTACTTCTCAAGATAGGCATAAGATTGCTACATAAACATCTTCTTCAGATCTCTCTTGTAGACCTACATTGGATTTGTATCGGTAGTTGTAAAATAATATTAACTATTCATAGTAGTAGTGGTATGTAGATTAGCTACTGTATTTCTTCAAAATTCTCTTTGTTGTGTATATACTGAAGATGATGAAAATACGGCCTCCACCCGTTTGAATGATGTTGTTTCAGTAGTTGATTGGCTAAATATCTAGCTGCTACTTTGTAACTTTGGTGTAAAGTTGTAAACTTTTCTATATATTCAATTCTTGGCTAAATTCAAAGTTGTTGGCGATCATCTTACTTTGGTTACTTCTTTATGTAATGAATGTGTTGTAATGCTCTTATTCAGTGTTCTTTTTATTTTGTCGCAGCATTTGGACACAATATTTTACTACATGAGGAAGAAGGCAAAATATGAACCTAATATTGTTGTGAAGTTTACTACAACTGATTTTGTATTTAGAAACAATATTGATGCTCTTTATCACAATCTTGTGAAAAATGGGAAAGATTTTTCTGCCATCCCCGAGAAACATGAGGTTGAGGAGTACATCAGAGGCTTCTATTGTGATGAAAACGTACCGTGGAACAAGGTTGACTATGTGTTATTTCCATTTTATGTTCCACGGGAAAAATCTGACCTTGGACACTGGATTTTGGGAGTTTTTGACTTTACTGATTGGTGAATATATGTATACGACTCCAACCGTACCAGGCGCGGTGATAAATTTGTTCAAAATGTGATGCTACCTTACCAAACATTGATACTGTATTTTCTGAAAAAAGGTCAATTTCTATCTTGAGAAGGGCATTGCCAAATCTGAAAATGACACTTTGCCGATAAGAATGGTTGATGAGCTGCCATAGCAAACTCAATGGTATCTCATTGCATTCATTTTTTAAATATTCATTTCACTTCTTTTTTTTGTTGTTTTCCATATATTCACACAATATATTTCTTTTGTATCACAGTGATTGTGGAGTATTTGTTTGTGCGTTTGCTGAATATGTCATTCATGGTAGAGATATTCCTAAAGAGATTGACATTGGACATGTTTGCATGAGGTATGGATCTTTGTTGTGGGATTATGGAAAGAGAAAATTAGAAGTTGGTATCAAAGATAACACCACAGAAAAAGTTGGCAGATTATTTGGAAAGGAAAAGAGGAAGAGGACGCACCAAGAGTAGTAGTTTAGTTTTGTAGTTATTGAAACTCACTGCACATGAAGGATTTTTAGCTATTTTTAGTTTTGTAGTTATTGAAACTCATTGAACATGAAGGATTTTTAGCTATTTTTATGCGATTATGTAAAGTTTAAACAGTCTTTTCAAACTGAATCGACTATTTTTTATGCGATAACGTGAAATATACAATGTAGAATTGCTACTTATTCATTTGTTGGTATCTTTGTATATTTATGTTTTATTATCAAAGAATATTTTTTCCTTTCCTTGTGGTAAGTCTTTCCCCTGAGGCAAGAGTTATTGAGTATCTTATAAATTAGTAAACAATGTGGCAGGGCCAATTCATGCCCATATGGTAAGAATCAGCCCTTTTCAATCATTATTATGTGCGACTGCTATATGAGTGTTTTGTTAATTGTGAACTTTTCAATCACATTTGTCATCGATTAAATGGCATAAAATAAGAAATAGTTTAGACCTTGTAATCCAAGGATCATCTCCTCATCCTTAGTAGTTGGTTCTCCACTTTTATTTATTTGGTTAGATGCTTGGTTTTGTTGATTGGTATCATCTTATTTTCTACTCGCAATTGAATACTCCCCCATGCTTTTCTTTTTATAGTTTTTGATGTCTAAGTCTAGCCTCTAAGGAAAGTGTTGTAGATCATTTGTCGAATCATTGCAGAATAAGCCAGTGTTAACTTTTGCCCATGAGGCATAACTTGTTCCTTTGGGGTCTAAAAATCTTGCCTCTTGGGCAAGACTTATAAATTATCCACCAAATCATCACACACTAATCTAGTATCAACGCTTGGCCATGGGACATAACTTGTTCATTTTTTGTATTAAGTTTTGCCTCTAGGGCACGAGCTGCAGATCATCTGCCAAGTTATTACATGCTAAGTTAGTGTCACCTCTTGCCCATAGGGCATAACTTATTTCTTTGGGGCTTAAGTCTTGCTTCTAGGAAAAGTATTGTAGATTATCTATTGAATCATTCCAGAATAAGGTAGTGTCAACTTTTCCCCATGGGGCACAAGTTGTTCTGCATCTTGCCTTCAAGGATTATTTTAAAGTGTATCCCGTGAAATTATTCACATCACATCTCTTGGGGGTGTAGTCCTTCCCCGAATCCTGTTAATATGATATATTTTTACACATCAATATATAAGAAAATTTAACATGCTAAGTAATTTTTATAAACAATCAATAAGAAGGAATTGAGTTAAATACTTTACCACAAGTTAAAACTTCATATAAATAAGGAGACATTCGTCATAGAAAGTCAAAAGTACTTGTTACTAACTAAAATAGGGATAAAAAAATCCTATTATAACTGTTATTTTGATCCAACTTTAAAAAGTAAAACTAATCATGTTTTCTTATTTTTCTTTCTGTATCTTCTTGCATATGGATGAAGGATAGGAGTATAGTGATAATTTGATCTGTTATGCCCGGTCCTTTTGCATCTTGAACATCTGTAATTGTTTCTTGAAGATTCTGTTCTGCAAGGATATCTGGATATTTGTCTTCTCCCAAGCAGAATCTCCTTATCTGGGGTGTTTGTGATCAGATCCTATATGCTATCGGGGACAATCCATGATGTTGTGCTTCAAACTGGTAGGATTTCTTCCTGGTATATTTGTAGCCAAGAATGTCTTGAGAACCAATGAGAGCAATAGCTAGACTTATTCATATGTCTACTCTCTATCGCTATAATTGCATGGGTGCATGGTATCTCATCTGTTTGAAATACCAAGCATTGACAAGTTCTGCTCTTCAGGTCTATAATATATTCAACTCCTCCTTCTCTTAAAACAAATCTTGTTGTATCAATGGGGTCTACCTGTAAATAAAATGATAAATAAATGACGACTTCTAGTGAAACATCTAGTATACGAGTAGAATCGGGCATACAGAGCAATTAACCATACATAGGGGGTGAATCTTGAGGCAACCAAAAAACAGCTACAATCAAGCATATAACATCAAATCACAATCTAATATTGAACTAATCAAAAATTGAATAACAAGTGACCAATAATAAGGAGTAACAATTAATTTTCTATTTCAAAATGGAATAGAAGGTTCAATATAGGTGATAGTTAGAGTTTTGATGCTTGGCTTGGTCAGGGAAAGTGCAGGAGAAGGATCTGTTATCCAAGAAATGAGCTTTCAAAGTCAAATTCCCTGTATTATATGAAAAAGACAGAATCTTGCTCAGGAACATTAGGTGATTCAATAGTGATACTTCCAACATATGAGCAGGAGAATCAACTACAAATAAACTGTGATAAAACATATATTGCATCTAATCTAGGAGTAAAATCAACTATGATAGTGAAACATCTAGTATATGAGTAGAATCAGCCATACAAAGCAATCAAACATACATAGTGGATGAATCTCGAGGCAACCAAAAAATAGCTATAATCAAGCATACAATATCAAATCATAAACAATCACGCAGCTATGAGCAGAAGCAACAAAATGTATATTTCACGCGCGAATCTCAAGGAAATAAAAAAACTAGCAATAAATCACAAATAACAGTAAACCAACTATGCATAATCTGTGATAAAAAAATAGTAACAGTATATTTCCCTATTATCAAAATACAATTTCAGTTACTTACTTTCAATTTCAATGCGACTTGAATCTTGTCAGTCACCTCCACTTCCGCCCAACGTGTAATGTCATGAAAGTTGCCTTGTGATTCCATTTTTCTTTCATAAAATCAACTTTGTAACTTGTTCTAAATGTAATCGATCAGTCCCAGTATTGGAAGTTGCCTGGATTTTCTCAGTACCGTATTCATGGACTCCACACTGTTAGTCGTAAGCATATTGTATCTTTTGTTGGTATGAAATGAACGAGACCATCTTTCTGGTTCTTCTTCTCTCAAATACTCCGCAACAACTTTGTCGACTTTTTCTATCTCATCCATGAAAGTATAAAATTTAGTTTGTTTGTATGTTGTTGTTGCATTGCAGAAGAGTGATAGAGCCACATCTGAGAAGTATTTTTTTCTTAAATTCTTCTCCATGTGATAGATGCATATCCCATGCTGACACTCTGGATAGACATTTGCAATTGCATTTGCAATGGCTGGGTGACGATCTGATAGAATAGATAATTGTTCTCGGACCCCAATTGCATGTCTTAACTGATTGAAGAACCAGTTATAAGACTCATTATTTTTTGAGTCTGCAATTCCAAAAGCCAAAGAAAATATGTTGTTGTTTCCGTCCTTTGACACTGCTATCATGAGGACACCATGATATTTTGCCTTCAAAAATGTTGCATCTACCATTATTACCGGTCTACAGTTGGCCCATCCAATGATTGAAGCGCCATAAGCAAAGAATGCATATTGAAACCTGTGTTGAGCAAAAAAATATTAGTAACAATTTACATTTGATGTTTATAATAAGAGTACAATAATTTTCTAAACTAGTCTTGCCCATAAGGCAAGAGTTGCATCTATGTTAATAATCTAATCAGTGCAATTAAAGAATAAACTTTTGCCTCTTGGGAAAAAATTTTCAACTTCAACAGTATAGCATTTGTACAACAATTTTCTAAACCAAGTCTTGCCCATGAGGCAAGAGTTCCATATATGTTAATAATCTAATCAGTGCAAATAAAGGATAAATTGTTGCCTCTTGGGCAAATGTTTTCAATTTTAATAATTTTCTAAACCCAAGTCTTGCCCATGAGGCAAGAGTTCCATCTATGTTAATAATCTAATCAGTGCAAATAAAGGATAAACCGTTGCCTCTTGGGCAAAAGTTTTCAATTTCAATAATTTTCTAAACCCAAGTCTTGCCCATGAGGCAAGAGTTTCATCTATGTTAATAATCTAATCAGTGCAAATAAAGGATAAACTGTTGCCTCTTGGGAAAAAGTTTTCAATTTTAACAATTTTCTAAACCCAAGTCTTGCCCATGAGGCAAGAGTTCCATCTATGTTAACAATCTAATCAGTGCAAATAAAGGATAAATTGTTGCCTCTTGGGCAAAAGTTTTCAATTTCAATAATTTTCTAAACCAAAGTATTTCCCATGAGGCAAGAGTTCTATCTATGTTAATAATCTAATCAGTGCAAATAAAGGATAAACTGTTGCCTCTTGGGCAAAAGTTTTCAATTTCAACAATTTTCTAAATCAAGTCTTGCCCATGAGGCAAGAGTTCCATCTATGTTAATAATCTAATCAGTGCAAATAAAGGATAAAATGTTGCCTCTTGGGCAAAAGTTGTCAATTTCAATAGTATAGCATTTGTACCTATTCTCATCGTTCCTCTTTATGTTTGTGTACGTGCCTAGGTTATTTTCTTTCATCATGTGAAGATACGATGGCAACCTGTTGTAGTTCTCTTCCGCAGTTCCTCTTATCACCATATAGGCATGTTGTATCGCTCACCATCCTTTGTTGTAGGATATGATGATTCTGTAGTTCCTTCTCATTTTATCTACCACAAAGTTGGGTGTGATTACATTACTAGAGTCACGCACGAGCTCTAGTATGTAGTCACAAATGACCTTTGATATTGCATTCCTATGGTCGGACGTTATGAAATCAATCGAGCAACTATGAGCCTTTTCATATGTAGTAACCTGAAAGAGCAAGGAATCGGGAATCTTCGAGGCATGAAACCGCCACACATAGTTGTCATCCAAACATCGCAAGTGAATATATTATTGTGCTTGATTTGATAACCTTAAATTGGATGTTGTGTGTAATTGCAATATTTGATATGCACGTCATCATATTTTGTTTGTCAATAAAGATCGACTTGGCATTTACCTCATTCAAAGAGGCATTATGTCTCAACAGAGTAGTCTCGACATCAAGTATCCTCTTCTTTTTTTGGCGTACCCTCTTAATCTTGGATGGCTCAGCTATTTCATCCTCCAATATTTGTTCAATAACCTGTAACTCATTATTTCTATCAATACTTTCAATACTCATTTCATTTTCATCTATTCCAAACACAACCCTTCTGAAAAATGAAACAACAAAAGATTAGTAACAATTTAATTTAGAATATATATCTTCAACAAATAAAATAATTAAAGAGTAAGGCATAGTCAACTATTGTCCATGGGGCATCTCTGTCAAAGTCTTGCCTAGACTTTGACTCTAGGGCAAGAGTTATAGATCATTTGCTAAATTATTACAGACTATGACAGTGTCAACTTTTGCCCATGGGGCATAACTGTCTCAGTCTTGCCTCTAGGGCAAGAGATATAGGTCATCTACCAAATCATTACAAACTAAGGAAGTATCAACTATTGCTCATGGGGCATAACTTGAAATGTATGGAAAAATCTGAAGATGCTAAAATCGCACTTGAAACTACTGAATAACACACACTATAGGGGTGATTCTGAGAGGGTTGTTTACTTCAGAGATATGTTGCAAGTGATACAACTTATTTTATCAACTCAATACTCTGATATTATGGTCTTGAAAGAGAATGATGTACTGACTATTATTGAGAAGTGAAACAATATTGAGGAGAGCATGTTACAATAAAAATTCAGGGCTTTGGGTATAAGCAAGGTGATTCAAACCCCATGTATTTTAGTGCAGTTAGACTCAAACATAAGGCATCTAAACACTATGATAAATGCTTAATTGTGCTAACATCTCATCGAAAAGCTTTACATGTTAGAGAGAAAACTTTGAATACTTCACTATATATCCTTAAGCAAACACAACAGGTCAAATTGGTTGTATTGGGGTTCTAATAAATGGAGGATAGATTCCTTGGTATTCTTATTTTTTTGGTAATTTCGTAAACAAAATTGCTCTGGACAAAGACAAAGACTAGATGATAAAGGATGTGAGGGCGGTAATATATACTTAGACTTTTATTGTGTGCTTCTAAAGCTCTCAGTTAATAACCCTTTACCCTTCCATACCGCAAGTAGTAAAAAAAGATGAATTCATGAACTACTATCCTAAAGTAGACGTAACTGCTAATAGTTGATACAACCTTCAGGTGTGTGTGATTATGACTGGACTATCCACGATAGTCATGATCAGAGCATACTTAGGTAATTTAGACATTTTTTATCCTCATCTTAGTCTGGATTTTAACGTTTGAAAGAGAGCAATGAGAATTGACACTTTATCATCTTATAATGCCAGCGACAACTTGCTGGAGATTGGTCGGAGAAAGATCAACTCACAGAATAAGAACTAAGTATCTAAGAGCTGTTTTACGACTGACGACATGACATTGGATTTTTTAACACAGAACTGAATACTGGTGAAATTATGCATGGAATTTCGAGTGATGTAGCACAAATCCAAGAAGTAATGGGAGAAAAGGTACATTGGATTAAAACACAATTATATAACGAACAACACATCCATACAATTAAAATATAAACTGCCCACAACCTGTTTGATGCAATTCCTCAATGGTAAATATGTTACTACAACAACAGCATATCCAAACTTCAGCTTACGTTCACTTTCCCAAAAATCAAATCAATATGCTAATTATATAACGAGCTAAAATTATCACAATACACCAATAAGCTAAAATTACCACAATGAATTTTGGTGATGAATTTCATACCTGAAGAACCCTTACTGTTAAAGTAGATTCCCCAAATATTTGAAAGTTGATTCTGAAATTTGGAAGAAAGAGATTTATAAATGAGTATTTTGGCAGGAGATCGATTATGAAATTTGAAAGAAAGAGAGAAAGAAAGAGGTTTAATGGCTGAAGGAACATGTTTAACGACAAATATTCTGCAGGAGGGTATTTTTGTTAAAGAAAATATGAGTTAACAAGTTAAGGACATTTTAACAAAGCTTTTTTATTTGGGGCTAAAATTTGAAAGCCACCCTAATTTGGGTCTATATTTGAGAATCTCCCCTCAAGTGATGTTTACGGATTCATGTGGATCATGTAATTTTTGTTGAGATGTTATATATGTATCTAGATTTATATAACCATCTAGAAATATTTGATTATGATTAACTTAAGATTACTATCAGGATTCAAATATTTTAAATCTTGAACTTGTCTCTAACTTAGATATTAATAAAGTTGTATTATATTTATGGAAAAATTACACAAACTAGCATACCTAAGACATTAATTACAATTAATAGCAATAGTTTCTCAAAATTACAACTAATAGCAAAAGTAGCAATACTTTACCTTTTTTATTAAGAAGTACGTGACTTTAATCCATTACCCTCTTTTCACGCCACTTTACATTTACATTACCCTATTATCACGCCAATTTATCAATTTCAATTCCCCACAACATTAATTTTGTGTAGATTCTTTAAGGCAAGAGATCTCAATTTTGAGAAAACTATTCCAATGTGGGAAGACATGCTTAAGTGGAGGAAAGAGTTTGGAGCAGACACAATATTGCAGTAATATATTTTTCGGTTATTTTTTTTTCAAATTTTTTTTTCTCTCCAATATAATTCTTGATAAACATTATCTCCATCTATTAAGGTAAATTGATTTTTTACAAGTAATGCATGTTATCTTTTTCATATAACTTTTTTTTTTGTAATTTATTTTTGACATTCTTTTTCCACATTCTTCTGCGTTTTGAATTTTTATTGTTGTTGATTACATAGAATTTCTTGAGCTCTGTTTTAGATCCGTTAATTTTGGTTGATTTTCTACATGATTTTTAATTTCAATTTTGATTTGTTTTATTAGATGTGTTTCGATTGCAATGCTAAGAATCCAACTTGGACATCGATGACGTGTGGGATCTTCTTGTGTATTGATTGCTCCGCTGTTCATCGCAACCTTGACGTTCATATCAGTTTTGTTAGGTAATTTTTTCTTTTCTTTTTATTTTATAGCTATTATTTTGACTTAATGAGCTGATTTTCGCTTGGTACGATTTAACATGGCTGAAGTTTTAGTGATAATATGTTAAAAATTATGACTTTGGTGTAATTTAGGCACTAGTGAAATGCACAGAGTCTTAAATGCCATGACTTATAACCTATGTTGCTTCGAACTCTTAAAAAAATAGTGCATTTTGGAGAATCCGACAAGGGAGTGACAACATTTTTGGAGAGTCCGAGCATCGTAGCTTATAACACGATATTTGTGGTTTTTGATAGATATTGAATTTTCATGTTGTAGAATTATGTGAAGAAATGTTGGAAGATGACGGATTTTGTTGAGTAGTTGTGGAGAATCTGTTTTTTTTTTTAATTTTCGCTTTATCTCTCAATCTGTTGATAAACATTGTGCTCCATAGTATTTGCATCTCATCTTTTCATATAATTTATATTTTTTTATTTTTTCGTATTGCTTTCTTCTTCATTTTTTTGTTTCGATGTTTTGTGATTTTTTTGGTTTTTTTCAGCCAAGGAATGCCGCTTTCGGTGATGGGTGGGCTGGTGGCTTCGATTAGATCCATCGAATTTGGCATTTTCTGATGAATTTTTGATGAAGGGAGGTCTATCCGGCAGATTTCACCGTGATAGTGACTGGCAGCAAAAATAATGATGTTTTACCGTCGAGTATTAGCCGGAATTGATCACAGGATTGAATTTTAGTCGGTGATTTGTTGATTTTGCAGATCCAGTGAGAAACGGGCTTAGCCATCATTTTAATGAATTTTTCGATGATGTGGTAGCAGTGGATTGGTATATTTCGACGAAATTACTATAAAATGTAATTTTTATAGTATATATATGTATTTGTATTTAGTAATGATAAGGTTTGTATTTGTTACAGTGTAGATATGTATTTGTATTTGATATTATAAGATTTGTATTTGTTACAGTATAGATATGTATTTTTTTATTTGTCATCTTATATTTTATGAACAATATGTTCATATATGTATTTTTGTCTTTATAATGTGAAGATATGTATCTGTAAAATTTAAGAAATGCATTTGTATTTTAGGGATTAGACAAGAAGTATTTGTTATAGTGTAGATATATATTTGTATTTGCAGGGATTGTGGTTTATATACGATAACATATGCTCAGTGTCTTACTTTTGGTGAATGTGTTTCAAATATTGACTTTGATTTAGATCTTCTTCGCACGAGATATGCTTCAATGTTGTGGCATTATGGTTCGAGGAAAGAAGAAGAGAAGACACAAAGTGATGATGAAGCACCAATGAGGCCTCCTATGAAAATTGAGATAACAAAAGATGTTGAAGTGCATGATATTTGATGTTTATTTTAAATTTATTGTATTTGACAACAATTAATTTTAGGTGGACTAATATTTAGTTGAATAATTCTTAGGTTTCATATGTTACTTTAATGTTGAAAGTCAATATTTTAACGTTTATTTGATGTGATATTTAGATTTTTGATGTTAAAACTATAAAATAGAATTTTTCGTGGTTAGTTTATGTTACTGTTATGCATATGTCGGTATGAATATGTGATTTTCAGTTTTGAATATATTTTTGAGTAATTAATATGTATATTTCAGTTACTATATGTATTTTTCATATATGCATTTGTATTTTTCATTTTATGCATAAGTATTTTAAGTAATGCATGTTTTTCTTTCTAGATATGCATATGTATTTATGCGTAATGCATATGTATATATTATTAATGCATATGTATTTATGCATAATGCATATGTTTTTTACAAGTCTGAATATATATTTTCTGCTATGGATATATATATTTTTCTGAATATGTATTTTTCGGCTATGCATATGCATATGTATTTGTCCAATTTAATACATATGTATTTAAGCAGATATTCATATGTATTTATGAGTTATTCATAGATTTTTTTTAATTACGTGTATATATCTATGACTAATGCATATTTATGTATGATTAATGCATATATTTTTTTTTTAAAAAAACATATGTATTTAATGTTTTGATTACGTAATTGATATGTCTTTATATGTATTATTTTTTTATTTATTTATTACATAAAGTTATGTTAACTTATTCTTAGTTTTTATAGATGGACATAGGTACTTAATAGATTCTCATATGTATTTTCTCAGATTAAAAATTTGGTAAGTGTTACTTCCAGTTTCTTAGGTATAAATTAATCATGTTATATGTCTTGTATAATATATTCATAATGAATTACGTTAAGCAAATTCAGTAAAAAAATTGAAATAATTTAACTATAACAAGTTCAATAACATCAAATATTTTTATCAAAATTTAGAATCATATAATTATCAGTGAAAAAATAAAGCAATTGTTTTTTCACATAATGCTACATCATGAACAGATCAACATTTAAACTGTAACTGCAACATTTAAACTATAACAATATTATTGTACATTTTTCCATAGATGCCACATACATGCATAATGTGGTACATCATTGTACACACCACCAACAACTTTTATGATGCTTGCATTACAATCAGAAACTACACACACATATTTTCTTTCACCGTATGCTTCCTTCAGATTCTCAAAGAACCAACCCCAAGATACATTATTTTCAGAATCAAGTACACCATATGCCAAAGGAAATATATGTCCTGCATATTGAAAAAATACATATAAGAATACAGGATTTTTACACATAAAATACCGCATATGTATATTATAAATACATACAGCTGAAAATATATGAAACTGTCAGTGAACACATAAACATACTGCATATGTATATTATAAATATATACAGCTGGAAACATATGTAACTGCCAGTGAACACAAACATAATGCATAGCTATAATATATATACATATAGTTGGAACCATATCTAACTCCCAGTGAACACAAAAAAAGACTGCACATGTATATTATAAATACATATAGCTTGATACATATGTAACTGCTAGTGATTTCATAAACATACTGCATATGTATAATATAAATACATATAGCTAGAATCATATAAAACAGACAGTGAACACATAAATAGACTGCATAAGTATATTAAACATTTTTGCAGGTCAAATCTACATCAATGTGAGAAGCCAGTAGGGTGTAGAGTTGGTTATACGAAGCATTTATACTTAATAATATCGCATCACTGATGTAATCTTCATATTGTTGTTCATATGTCCATCTACCAGAGTGTTTAACAAGAACATGGATGCTTCCCATTGTCAATTTTCAGAACACTAGAAAAAGTAAAAATAAAATTAATTATCAAATACATACTTTATACAAAAACTATTTCGTATATACAAAAATGCAAAACGAAATCCAACAAATAGGAATTTTTTTTTTTTGAATACTAATTATCATCGACTAAAATTTAAATTTATCATATAACAATTGTATCTCAAATTTCAAATTAAATTACGACATGTATAACTTTGAATTTGAAAGAAATAATTCGCTCGGAACATTTTATTCGAGAAGTGATAGAATTCATATGCAATCTCAATTTTTGAAATTCCACGACTGTTACGCAACTTTGTTGCAAGTTTTTCAGCAATTCTCGCAATATTTTTTTTATGAAATTCACAAACAGAATCAAGTTTGTTTATCGATACCTGAAATTGGAGCGTTGTATTTTTAATATTTTCTTCAGAATTTCAGACGATCATCAATAATATTGGAAGCACTCTCTTTTTTTAATTTCATTTGAGTTTGTTGTTCATGTAAAACGTTGTTTGAATTTGAATTATGTTGATGTAAATTAATGGTTGAGGTTAAAATAAAAGAGTCATATAAGGTAAATAAATCTATTTAATTAAATGTGACATAAATTAAGGAGCAGTTTCATCCCTTATTTAACTCTAACTGATTAGAGTTAAATAAGGAACGTATATCATCTTTGTATATGTATTTTTATAGAAACCTTTTACTAAAATATAAAATATATATTGCTATTTTTCGTAATTTTAAAACTGTTGCTATAAAAGTTATAATTAAGGCTGTACAGTTGCTATTTCTGAAATTTTTCCTATATTTGTATCTATAGTAATTATTAAATGCTCATTATTTGCCCTAACGTAGAGTTATGGATATAATGATACTTCACGTTCGTAGATAACAAATTGGGCTCATCAAAGTGTGGCTGCTCGTGCGTTCGATATATGGAAACGTGACCCGGGACCATCTCAATTGAACACTAGGACTTGGGATCTCATGTCACTCGGAATTATAAAGCTTTAAATATAAGTTTATGTTCGATGGCTTAGAATATTTATATAATAATCAGATCATTTAGTAGATAATTACATACTATTTCTTTATAAACATTGATAAGTAAATTCACGCTAATTAATGATAAATAGCCTATTATAATATGTTAAATTATAAGTTTCTTTACATTATCAATGGGTATGATTTAAATCTTTTAAAAATTGAACCTGCCCTAGTTATGAAGGATATGTTTGGTATTAAGAAAAATATTTCGGATTATTATTAATTTCACCAATATATCCTTATACCGATCGTTCGTCTTATTATAAGTGCACTATACAATTACAATCAGTTAAACGTTTATCAAAATAGCGAGATATTACAAAATATAATATATTTGACTCAAATGTTGACAACTATGAGCTCTTCTTGAACTAGATTCAAGGTGTGCCAGTTTTCGATTCCAGTCTGATAAGAAGAGACATGAACCTGCATTTAGGCTGCATAACCCTGGACCAATGTGGCTAACTCATAGATATGAGCCTAAAGTAGCTCACTCACTTTTACTCTCATCTGAGCTCGCAATATAGCATCATAACTCCTGGTAATTCAAAAAGCACCAATCAGTATGAGCACTTTGAGAGTATTAAGATTCTTCCAATACCAAACTACAGTCAGTTGATGGATTATGGTTCCATGCCTTTCTCGGCCTTTCGGCCAAGATCAAGTGATAGTATCTGTTCTTATCAGATTAATACATTTAATTTTGGTACGTTTGAAATCGGAGATAATAAAATGTAGGAAAATCTTGGTATGCATGAGAAGTAAACAAATCAGATCTTTCTAATGCTTTTAAAATGAAAAATAGTAGTAAGAGTAAAAGAAAAGGTCCTTTTGATAGGCAAGGTACATTTCAAACCATGGTGTAATTATATAAAAATCCAAGTGAAAACAACGCGAAGTGAAAGGAGCATTGTAAAGAATCACAACTGCACGCTTGAGTTCCAAGAGGAAGACAGAAACCACCATCACCATGAGTAGAGAAGATGATGGTGATGATGATATAGCATGCTTGGACAAATCTTTCTTTGTCAATGACGACTACCAGATTGCAGATTTACATTTTGGCTCTCGTGTTCTTCAGCTTTACTGCCTCTAATCTTCTTCAACTGATTTTGAAATGACAGGACAGTTGGTGTGACCTGGGGAACTGCTGTTGAATGATTATATTACAAAGACCACTAGCATGTTCTGTCATCGAACTAGGCTCTGGTGTTGGTATAACTGGAGTACTTTGCAGTAGATTCTGTCGTGTGAAGTGGTGATGACAGATCATAACGATGAAGGTCTCAAGATAAAGCTGCAGGAATCTTCAGATGATTCTGTGTTGTAAATTAAAAGCCGAGAAGCTGGAATGGGGTAACTCAAATCAGCTGAATTGCATATTACAAGGGCATCCAGAAGGATATGATTTAGTCCTTGGAGCTGACATTTGTTTTCAGCAGGGAAATGTTCCTTTGCATTTTGATACTGTTGAGGGCTACCATGCAGATTTAATCTGGCCCATGTTTCACCAGCAAAAGTCAGGGATGCTATGGTCATCAATGAAGCAATTCGGCATGGTCTGCAGATAAATGAAGTTTTTGGGACTCGATGTATTATCAAGAATCATGGAGTAACATTTGAGATTATAACTAATCACTAGAGTTGGCAATTGAGAATGGAGCTACTCCAGCACCATTTGATTGGAAAATTATACAGTTTCAAGGAGCACAGAGAAAATATTATTACTCAGTGAACAACACAAAAAGCTCTAATTGCCATCAAACCTTGGTTTCTGTGTAATTTTAACATTCTATGCAACAAAAGAGATGCATCAAGTCCTCAAAGAATCTTGTAATGTATCATTTTTCCCCTTATAGCTCTTCTTTTGTCTATCGGAAACAGCCTCCCTAACCCACAAAAGTAGGGATAAGGTTTGTGTACATGCTAACCTCCTTGGACCCCACTTGTGTTATTACACTGGGTATGATATTGTTATTTATAGCTCTTCTTTTGATATGTTTTCAAACTCTATTTTGGAGTAAGAGTCACTTTTGGTATTTTTTCTTTTTTTTTAAAAAAATGTGGTAAATACAACATAGTTAACTACTGAAAACTGCAAAGTTTTTCTCTAGAAGTGGCTCACTAGTCTAAACTAAGACATAAACTCCATAGAAAAACATGTCCGAGTTACAATCAAGAAATGCCAAAAGCATTCACCACCCTAGGCACGTCTAGAAACCTGCATATATATCAACATTCAACAACAACAAATTCAGAATAATTTCGTAGGTGGGGCATGGGGAGGATAGTGTATACACAGACCTTACCCCTACCTTGTGATGGTAGAAAGGTTGTTTCTGATAGACACTCGGCTCAAGGAAACCTGCATACATAAAATCAACAACAACAAACCCCGTGTAATCCCACAAGTGAGACCGAGGAAGGGTAGGTTATACATAAGTCTTACAGTATAATCCTGCACGTGAGGTTGGGGAAGGCCAATGTATATGCAAGCCTTACCCCTACCGCCTGATGGTAGGAGGTTGTTCCCAAAAGATCCTCGGCTCAAGGAAATTTGCACATATAGCAGCAACAACAAACCCAGTATAATCCTGCAGCTGAGGTATGATGGGTACTATATACGCAGACCTTACCCCTACATTTTGATGATAAGGAGGTTGTTACTGATAGACCCTCCGCTGAAGGAATCCTGCCTATATATCAACAACAACCAAACCAGTATAATCCCGTAAGTGAGGTTGCGGAAGGGTACTGCATACGCAGACCTTATCCCTACCTTGTGATGATAAGGAGGATGTTTCAGATAGACCCTCAGCTCAAGGAATCCTACATATATACATCATCATGGTAAACTAGTAATTCTTGTAGTAATTAATTCACTTGTTTTCGATATAAATCGACTTCAATATACGGCCTCCAGTTCATGTGGTTTCTCATTTTTCAGAACTAATGAACTAGGTAAGCTATTGAGTTATCCAAATGTAAACTGAAAGCAACAAGACATAATAACGAGAGAAACAATTCTTGACAACATCGGAAAACATGTAAATAGGTCACTAGAAAGCAAACCAAGTTCGAAATGAAAACAATACTTCAATGATACTATTGCTTTCTCAGGACCAACAAAAATGAATTTTGGCAACATTGACCTACATAATTCAGTATACAAACTGAAAAACAAAAAGTAAAAATTCCAAAAGATCTAACCACCTATAGTGCCAAAAGTAAACTAAAACCTGTCAAGGCGCCAGTGTTTTCTTGAGTGGTTCATACAGATCAGGTACTTGATCCTTGTAGGGCAACACAAAATAATCTTTGAACTTCCTCTCAGTTAAGCTCACAACACTATAAAGACCCATCTTTCTCCTCTCGAGCTTCTTTTCATCCAAAATTTTCAACACTTGCATCCGAGGTAACACCCTTTTTTCCAAACTATATATCAAAATTGACGGATGAGACGCAATATAAGCAGCATCATAACCAAGCTCCTTCATATACAGACTCAATCCTTTCCGAATTTTAACCTCAGAAAGAGCAATACAATAAGGTAACTTCCTAAACATCGTAAGTACATCCTCATCACTCCATCCAAAACTCTTGAATATCTCAACCTTTTCCCCACATCTCGACTTCTTTTGACTTGCTAATGCATGAAATCCATAAGGAAACATCGAGGAATCAAGTGGAACTCGAAAATCCCTCTCTACTCTATCCAACAAATCCTTAACCCACTCGGGTTTCTGCGTAATGCACCTAGGATTCCTACGCACAAGTATTTGTATTTTTTCATCAGAAACACCGCGTTTTTTCAACAACATTAAATTACTTTCCATTACATTACGACCACCAAACGAAAGCAACCACGACGTTCTTTTCACAGCTCTCACAACATTATCATCACTACCCAAGACTCTTTTCAAACAATTAATTGTAGGTTTTAAATGAGTAAATAAACCTCTTTCAACAATAGTTGTATCTTTAGCAATTACATTTACAAGATCCGACCCAGTTAACCCAATATCCATTAAACATTGGAATTTGGGTTTTAGGGTTTTGGTTACATCATAGAATAGAAACTTAGGTGTTACTGAAATCAATTGTTTTATTTGAATCGTGTTGAACCCGACGTGTTTAAAGTAATTAACGACTATATCGGGGTTCTTATTGTTGTTTAAGGATTTGTATGAGGTTACCTTGGAGGATGCTAATGATGCTTCTTCCTTGGTGAATCCGAGGGATTTGATGAGGTATTTTGTGAGGAAATGGGTCCGGGTTAAGGTTGAATACAGATTTTGAGATTCGAAAATCGACAATGAATGAAATCTGAAAGCAGATGCAGCTTTGCATTTGAATCGTATGAGCATTTTGTTTCAAATGACTTTGGAAAAGAGAGGAAGAAAAATGTTGGCTCACTGCTTAATCCTTGGGTTTATAATTTATTAGAATGGGGGAAGTGTCACTACACAATATAACCCTCAACCATTTGAAGTTGAAATCAAATATATTCTTTATTGTATCCTACTTAGTAAATTTGTTAATTTAAAATACAAATTTACGTCCAATTTTAGGTGTCATGCTTTCTTATTTTGTCCGTCTCATAAAAAAAAAATATATCACCTTTTCTTATTTGGTAACTATTTAAAAACACAATTTCACTTTTACCTTTATTATAGTACTAGTCAAGTGTACGTGTTTTGCACGTATGTATGAAGATAATAATAAGTGTATATGAAAGAATAAATTTGTATCGTTTATATCAATTAATATACTTGATCCGCCTTTAAAAACCCCTCTTTTATAAATCAGATCCATTTAAAGTCACGTAAGGCTAATTTCTTGATAAAGAAAAACTTACCCTTCAAAAGATCTCCTATTTCTCTCTTTTCATACTGCTTACGTCAAGGCACGTAAAATCACATTCTATTTCATGCATCTTCTCAGTTAAGACAAATAATTATAAATTATAAAATAAAGATATGGACAAAAAAATTTAAAAAATATGACATTGAAATATCAATTATTTAATATTATACTTTGAAAGGAAAAATATACCTTAGAGTCTTGATGACGATATTAAAACGTAAAATGAGCAATTCAAATTATCCCTGATGGAAGAATGAAATCGGTTATAAATTTGATTTACTAACGCATGATCTCTAATTACCATTATGTTTTATCTTCTAGCCAATTAATAACTTTGTTTAATACTTGTTTGACACTATGATTTGTTTGTTATTATGAGAAATCACAATTTTCACTTTATTTTTATCTCAATAATTTTTTAAATGTAAGTATGATTTTGACAAAAGAGTATTAACATGAATTACACCTTAATAAGAAGTAGAACTAATATGAAATAAAATAAAATTTAGAATAGAAAAAACATTACCTTAAATTCACTTGTAATCGATACCTTGTAATCGATACGAAGTTTTATCTGTGTGTTTCACATAAATCTTTCTTCATCTGCAGAAACATATTAAAGAATCAATCAATAACGATTTATTTATGAAGGCAAATACAAATAATAAAAGATTATGAAAAAATCATCTTAGAAGTTCAAGGATCTTCAATTTTGTTAAGCCTAATTTAAAACTACTAAAATGTAAAATGAGCAATTCAAATTATCCCTGATGGAAGAAATAAATCGGTTATAAATTAGATTTACTAACGCATGAAATCTCTAATTACCATTATGTTTTATCTTCTACCCAATTAATGACTTTGTTTAATACTTTGTTTGACACTATGATTTGTTTGCTATTATGAGAAATCACAATTTTCACTTTATTTTTATCTCAATATTTTTTTTTAATATAAGTATGATTTTGACAAAAGAGTATTAACATGAATTACACCTTAATAAGAAATAAACTAATATGAATAAAAACTAAAATTTAGAATAGAAAAAACATACCTTAAATTCACTTGTAATCGATACCTTGTAATTGATACGAAGTTTTGTCCGCATGTTTCACATAAATCTTTCTTCATCTGCACAAACATATTAAAGAATCAATCAATAACGATTTTATTTATGAAGAGAAATTTAAATAATAAAAGATTATGAAAAAAACATCTTAGAAGTTAAAGGTTCCTCGATTTTGTTAAGCCTAATTTAAAGCAGCAATAAAAAAGACAAACTTATTTTAAAGGTAAATTTAAACAAACAAACAAAAAAAAGACATCAAATATAGAAGCTTAAAGCCCCAGACAAACTTATTTGCAATAAAAAGAAAAAGTTGAAAAGGGTAAAAAAGAATTTAATGTGATTCTTTAGATATATTATTTTAGGACTGTTAATTTATTTTCATATATTTTAGGATTCATATATTTTATGTAATTTAGGATTCTTAATCTTTTCATATATTTATTTTATCAGGGTTTTCCCATATATTAAAGGAAACAGGTGAAAAAACGATTTTGTCTATTGCAGACTGTTTTAATAAAGGGCAAAAAGTTCGAATCACTTTTCTAAGGGTTTTCACACTTTTAATATATTATAGATTATAGATATAAATATAGATTATAGATATTGATATAGGTTATAGATGATAGATATAGATATATTATTTTAATAAAGAATAATTTGATAAAAAAGCATCAAGTCTTTACTTATTTCTTAAATTCTGTATCCAATCAAACTATGACAAATAAAATGAGACGAAGAGAATAATTAAGATAACTGAGCATCAAAAAATTTAATATTACAAATAGTCAACACAAATTTTAACTTTTATATACGTTTGCCTTTTTAATTTTCTAATCTATTTCCGCACCTCCTCATAATAGTTGAGAGATTTATACGCATCACCGATGGAATTCAAAGTTGCACTTTCTTGTACAACATACACACACATATATATACTAAATATTGACAGTCTTTGCTAGCACCGGCCCAATATATGTAATTTTTTAATCTCAATTTATTGACCCAAATAGAATTTAAGTAATTAATTATTAAAATAATTTAAGTTTTAAATTATTGTGATTTATAATATTTTTTCTTCTGTTTCAATTTAAGTGAAACTGATGTAATTTCGACAATCAACCAAATATTTTATATCTTTTAAATTTTTTAAGTTGTTAATGTGATTTATAATTTTTTACATAATTTTTCAATAAGATATGAATATTCTCCCCGTCTTAATTTATGTGGCACAGATAAAATTTTTGACAATCAATTAACCTTTTTTTATATTTTTAATATTTTTTATTAAGTTCTTAATTATTGTGATTTGCAATATTTTTATCTCATTTTAAAATAATATATGTTACTTTTCATCTGTCCCATCCAAATTTATGTGCATTAATATAATTTCAATAATCAATCAAATTTTTTATGTTGACATATCATTTTGTATCTATTTTATCTTTTATATGAAATATTATTAGTTTTTTAATACTTAGATAACCATAATAATTAATTAGGAGTGATATAGTAAAATTACAATTGAAGTAGCTGAAGTAGACATGCAATAAATGTCTATTTTACTTTTTTTTTTATTAAATATTATTAATTTTTTAATACGTAAATAACTTATAATAATTAATTAGGGGGGATACCGTAAAATTACGGCTAAAGCAATTGAAGAAGGCAGCACAAACAGGCATGTCGACCTCGTGTCTGCTTGAGCTGCTTAATTACCTCTTATAAATAAGAGAATTGAGTTGCTTAACAGATATAAAGCTAAGCGTGTATCATGAGATTCAAGCCAATACAAGAAGCAACAATAAGAACAACAAAGTGCTAGTGAATCGAAAGAGGCCACACACGGCTTCACTAGGCTTCAACACTTGTTTTGACTAGAAAAATGAGTTTAGAACAAGAACAACAAATGACAATTTTGCTAGTGAATCGAAAGAGCCCCACACGGCTTCACTAGACTTTTAGATTTAACAACACAATGTTATTAAGATTACAAAAGGTGTAGAAACTTGACATACAATATTCAATAATCTAAAAACCTTAACAATGAGAAAGGACCCTAAGATTAATGAATATCAACACCAAATTCTTACTTGGACCAAGAGGAACTCAAGAACCCCAAGACCCTAGTTTCTAGCCAAGATACAACACTAGTATCACTCTACGAGTGAGCTGTTGGTTTTGGCCTCTCCAAAATGAGAAAGAGAAGTCACCAATATTACAAGTCTTTTTGTTTCTTAAATAATAGGAATGAACTAACTAAAAAAGACTAGCCCTAATAAATGGCTTATATAGTCAATTACAAAGAAGGGGCAAAAGACCAAAATACCTTGACATTAAGTGGGTGGGTTTGGGGTCTTTTGTTGGGCCTCTTCATACTTTAATAAGTATAGGCCCTTAGATGGGCTCACAAGGGCCTCATACATGGCCAAGGATCTGAACAAGGCTTGGAGTTGTTGCAACTCACGCGCTTGACTTCGTGTGAAAGGTCTCGAGCTAGGAATTCCCATATCATCCTCTCCATCTTGAAGAGAATTTGTCCTCAAATTTGGATCATTGTCATCCTCTACCATTTGCACCCGAGAGAGGTCACACACGTTGAAAGTGTTGTGCACTTGATATTCCGGGGGTAGATCAATCTTGTAGGTGTTGTCGTTGATCCTTTTTAATACTTGGAATGATCCATCACCCCGCGGCATCAACTTAGCATTTCTTTTAAACGGGAATCTATCCTTTCTTAGGTGCACCCACACCCAATCCCCTGGTTCAATAATGGGCTTTTTTCTTTCTTTGTTGGTTCGCCTTGCAACTTTTTGGTTTTTCTTTTCCAACCGCAACCTCACATTCTCATATAGCTTCTTCATGGCCTTGGCCCATTTGCTTCCATCTAATCTTATCACAAGATCACTTGGCAAAGGGGTTAAATCCAAAGGGGTGAGGGGGTTGATGTTGTATACACACTCAAAGGGTGTCATCCCCGTGCTTGAGTGTATAACACGATTATAAGCAAACTCAATCAATGGTAAGTGCTCCTCCCAAGAATTCATTTTTCCCTTAACCATGGACCGTAGCATAGACCCAAGGTCCTATTTACTACTTCTGTTTAGCCATCGATTTGTGGGTGGCAGGAGGTCGAAAACAACAACTTAGTACCTAGCCTACCCCACATGGACTTCCAAAAGTGGCTTAGGAATTTAGAATTCCTATCACTCACTATGGTCCTCGGAATACCATGAAGTTTTACAACATTATCAACAAACAAAGAGGTTACACTAGACGCATTATCAAATTTAGAACAGGGAATAAAGTGAGCCATCTTGGAAAATCGATCCACCATGACAAAAATACTATCTCGCCTCCTTTTAGTTCTCGGCAATCCCAATACAAAGTCCATTGATATGTCAATCCAAGGGCGCAAAAGGGTGGACAATGGGGTGTACAACCCGTAAGGTTGGAGCCGTGACTTGGCTCCTTTGCACTCAACAAATTGGCTGCAAATCTGGGCTACATACTTGTGCATTCTAGGCCAATAAAATTGTTCTTCCAAAATTCCGAGGGTCTTTTCGACCCCAAAATGGACCACTAGACCGCCATTGTGTGCTTCCCTCATAAATAATTCTCTCCACGAACTTGAGGGAACACACAATCGTCTACCCTTAAACAAGTATCCATCAAATTTGGTATAGGGATAGGAACCCCTAGCCGTAACCCACCTATCCCTATACAACTCTTCACTTTCCCTATAGATGAGAGCAAAGTGAGGGTCCTCGGGATATAAAGACTTGAGGTTTTCAAACCCCATCAACTTATACGACAAATTAGACACAAGAACATGTTTTCGGGATAAATCATTGGCAACCACATTGTTTTTACCCTTCTTGTAATGAATAACATAAGAGAGAGTTTCAAGAAATTCAATCTATTTGGCATGCCGCCGGTTAAGCTTGTCTTGTGCCCGTAGATGCTTCAAGGATTCATGATCTGTTCGGATCACGAATTCTTTAGGCCACAAATAATATTGCCAAGTGGCCAAGGCTCTAATGAAGACATACAAATCTAAATCATACGTATAGTAGTTTAGAGTTGCTCCTTTGAGGTTTCCCCTAAAGTAGGCAATAAGCTTCAATTTTTGCATTAAAACTGTGCCTATGCCGACTTTGTTAGCATCATATTTGACCTTAAAAGTCTTGTCAAAATTTGGCAATTGTAGCAAAGGGGATGAGATGAGCATAGATTTCAAGTCCTCGAAGGCCTTAGCTTGCTCATCTACCCACTTGAAAGACCGATCCTTTTTAATCACTTCGGTCAAGGGGGCGGCAATTGTGCTAAATCCTTTGACAAAACATCTATAAAAACTAGCCAACCCGTGGAAGCTTTTCACTTCACCTACGGTTTTGGGAGTTGGCCAATTTTTAATGGAATCAATCTTAGATTCATCCACTTCGACCCCTCTTGAGCTCACCACAAACCTAAGAAATACAACTTTATGGACACTAAAAGAACACTTTTCTAGATTAGCATATAACTTCTCCTTTCGAAGGATATCAAACACACATTGTAAATGCTTTACATGCTCATCTAAGGACTTACTATACACCAACACATCCTCAAAGTAAACAACAACAAACTTTCCGATAAATGGCTTCATCACATGGTTCATTAGCCTTATAAAAGTACCTGGAGCATTTGTTAGGCCGAATGGCATAACCATCATTCATAGAGACCAAATTTAGTCTTGAAGGCGGTTTTCTATTCATCACCCAGTTGCATACGGATTTTGTGATAGCCACTCCTCAAATCAATTTTAGAAAACAAACACGAACCACTCAATTCATCAAGCATATCATCTAGCCTAGGAATAGGGTGATGATATTTTACCGTTATCTTGTTAATGGCTCAGAAATCAACACATATACGCCAAGTCCCATCTTTCTGAGGAACTAGTAGCACTGGAACCGCACAAGGGCTCATACTCTCCTTGATGTACCTTTTGTTGAGAAGTTCCTCAACTTGGCGCTGCAATTCCTTGGTATCCGTTGGGTTACTTCTATAAGCTGGTTTGTTGCACAATTATGTGCCTGATACAAAATCAATTTGGTGCTCAATGCCCCGAAGTGGGGGTAATTCTTTCGACAATTCCTTTGGTAAGACATCCTCGTAATCCTGTAAAACATGAGAAATAGGAGGAGAAATGGAAACATTAGCGGGGTTAGTATTAAAATAATGAGCCAAGAGGAGTATCAGAGTGTCCTCGTCATGATCCAAAAATAGTTTCTTCCTTCTATCCATCATCACCATGCTCCCGCTCCCCTTAGAATTTAGGGTCCCCTTGACTTACCCTACCCCCTCACTCTCGAATTCCCCTTTTTTTCCTTACTCCCGACCTTCTTTTCCTTTTCCCTCAATTCTCGCATCTTTTGGTGTAATTCATTCACTTGGGAAGACAATAATGGATGAAGAGCGACCTTTTGGCCATCCTTCTCAAGTGTATACCGATTGTACCTTCTATCATGTTTGGTCGACCTATAGTATTACCAAGGTCTTCCGAAAAACAAGTGACAAACTTGCATTGGTATCACGTCACAAACCACCTCGTTATGGTAGTTGGCTACCTTAAAACGTACCACACATTGCCTTGTGACCTTTAACTCGCTGTATTCATTAAACCATTGCAACTTGTAAAGACTAGTGTGAGGTGTATCAATAATTTTAAGAAGTTCACCATTGCAACACTAACCACATTCGCACAACTTTCACTATCTATCACCATAGTGCACACACTTCCCTTCACTAGGCATTTAGTATGGAATAGATTCTCCCATTGGATAGGATCATCTATCGCCTTACTAATTATGGCATGCCTCACTACAAAGTTTGGAACCACGAACTCCCCTTCTTGCGGATAAGCATCCTCACAATCATCATTATCATCATGTGGCTCCGTCTCAGCCGTCTCACCATCTTGAGGCTCAGTCTCACTCTCATCAACCTCAATACCCACTTCTTTACTAAGGAAATAAAATCTACCTTCCCTTAGGATTATATTGCATCGGTTAGGGAATTCATTGGCTTTATGCCCCCAACCTTGTCACTTAAAGCATTGAAACCCTTTAGGATTAGGATACTTGTGAACTTCTTGCCTCAGAGGGATTTTATGGATTGTTTTGGGCCTGGGCAGCCTAGTAGTGGCGGGATGGTCCTTGTTTTTGGGCCAATCCAAAGAGGATTGAACCATATCCTTTCCCCTCGGCCAACTTGAGGTTGATTGTCCCTTTTCTTTAAATGACGACCTCTCTTTAAGTTCTCTTTTAATCTCAAGAGCCACTTGGAAAATACCTTCTACGGTATCAAACTTGTGAAGTGTCAAATGAGTGGAGATCTCTTTGTTGAACCCACACTTGAATCGAATGATGTCATGACTAATTTGTTCCCCACGATGATCAAGTTTCAACATGAGTTATTGAAACTCATCATAATATGCCATAACACTTCGATTCTCTTGCCGCAAGTTGTACAATCTAGCAAGCAACTCATGACGATAACTTTCGGGTAGATACCGTTACCTCATTAGGTACCTCAACCAAAACCATGGTGGTGGTTTCCCCTCTACCAACTCGTTGACGAACTTTTTGAAGTATTCCCACCAAGTGTTAGCATAGCCTTCAAAATGAGCTATGGCATAACAACTCTTCTTCTCTTCCGAGATATCATTCACTTGAAACACTTTATCACAAGCCAACTCCCAAGCAAGATATACCTCGGGGTCACTTTAACCCTTAAATATAGGTAGGATCAATTTGATTGTATTGATGCCTACGTCTCTTTCTTGGTATCGGTTTCCCCTTTCTCCATACCTTTGGTATCTTCTTGGATCTACACTCCCCCTTCTCATCTCCCCCTCTCTCATGTAAGCATAGTTAAAGGCTCCATACCCTTCATATTCCTCTCTACTATATTCCTCAAAGTGGACGGGATAGTTTTGGACGTTTGGAACTCAATTTGGAGGGATTGGATTTTATGGAGATGGTGGTTTTTGTTTAGTGGGGCTCGGAAGGGTGGGTTTGGATTTAGTGGAGGTATTGGATGCCCAAGTCCCTCTTGTGGAACTTAAGGAGTTTGGGAATGAGTTGGTCTATTGGAGTATCGGTTTAGGGGTTTATGAGTAGTTTGGCTTGCGGTATTTAGTGGAGCTAGTGAAGGATTTGGCAATTGTGGCCATGTTTCGGGAGTAACGGTGGCAGAGGAATTTCTATCATGTCCACTTGATGAAAATTGTCGAGGAGTAAAAGGGTGAGAGTTCCTTTGACTCTCCACTTATTCTAACCTCCCACTAATAGTCATCTTTTCTCTCCTTATGGCTCCCACTTCCGTACTCAACCTTTCAAGAGTTCGGGTCATAGCCTCAACAATGACCCTCATATTCTCCATTTCATTAGAATCCATGGTTTGAGACATAGTTCCCTCCATTATCAAAGTACCACCTACAAAAGAAACAAATAAGTTAGTTTAAAACCCCTCTCCTCACTCACACTCTCTTGGTTCACTCATACTCAAGCTCCACAAGTGTTGTAGATTTGCTAGTAACCAGTGAATCCTTAAGGTATGAGTATGCTCTTGTCCTGAATGGATTTTTGTTTGAAACTCAAAGAATTCCCATTGGACTAGATTCAAGGAGTTATAACGTATTCAAATGAAAAAATCACACAAACAAACGATGACACGAAGACAAGGCTTCAAAGGACTAATTAACAACCTAGTAGGAATGTACTAGCTTGCTAATTAGTTCTCGAGTCAATTAGAAGAAACTAAGAATCAATAATTAGAAACGAGAATATCCAAATTGATCTTAATTAATAACGTGAACATTGATTATGGTGATGTGGAAGCATGGTATTGGTCATGGTCCATACATTTTGTTCATCAACTTGAAGCCTTAATCTTCACAAGTAATGGATGACTTTGCTTTTGGAGGGAAAGTAAAGTCTTGTATCTTCTTTAAGTCCAATATCAAATGGCAAGACTTAACTTGTACCAATCTCACAAAACAAGGTCCCTTAAAAGGTGGTAAAAGTTGTTGAAAAGTAGATGTCAAGTCATGGAAGTGATGTGCTCAAGTCTTCTCACAAACAACTTTACACTTTGTCCTTCAACTTTTTTTTGGATCTATTTTACTCTTTTTAGTGTTTAAGACATGAGTTGAAGAGAAGATCAAGATGAGCACAACAACAACACCTTCAAGAACATAACAACAACACACAAACAATGGCCACTTTAACGTCCAAACACAAACCATAACACACGGCCAACTTCAAGAACAACAAGTCACTTATCATTAAGCTCAACTTTAGATCTAGACACCTTTTGTCTTGATGAGAAAGAAACCAACACAAGAAACAAACTAGACAAACAAATTTTTTGTAGATCTAACTATCAACTTTCGACCAAGGCAACAACACAACACAATTTTCTCGACCAAGAACAAGATGAACAGATTTCTCTTTTTTTTTCTGGAATTTTTTAGATTTCAACAATTTTTTTTTTGTATTTTTTTTAACTATCAAGTCCAAGATTGATTTTGTTGGAACAAAATCAAGAACAAGCTTTGATACCAAATGATACAAAGCTAAGTATGAATCAAGAGATTCAAGCCAACACAAGAAACAACATTAAGAACAACAAAGTGCTAGTGAATCGAAAGAGGCCACACACGGCTTCACTAGGCCTCAAAACTTGTTTTGAATAGATAAAATGAGTTTACAACAAGAACAACAAATAAATTTTTTTCTAGTGAATCGAAAGAGCCCCTCATGGTTTCACTAGATTTTTAGATTCAACAACACAATGTTATCAATGAGAAAGGACCCTAAGACTAATGAATATCAACACCAAATTCTTACTTGTACCAAGAGGAACTCAAGAACCCCAAGATCCTAGTTTCTAGCCAAGATATAACACTAGTATCACTTTACTAGTGAACTTTCAGTTTTGGCCTCTCCAAAATGAGAAAGAGAAGTCACCAATATTACAAGTCTTTTTGTTTCTTGAATAATACGAATGAACTAACTAAAAAATTCTAGCCCTAATAAATGGCTTATATAGTCAATTACAAAGAAGGGAAAAAATACAAAAATACCCTTGACATTAAGTGAGTGGGTTTGGGGTGTTTTATTGGGACTCTTCACACTTTAATAAGGATAGGCCCCTAGATGGGCTTACTACGGCCTCACACACGACCAAGGATGTGAACAAGGCTTGGAGTCGTTGCAACTCATGCTGTTGACTTCGTGTGAAAAGTCTCGAGCTAGGAATTCCCGTATCATTAACTGCCTCTTATAAATAAGAGAATATATGTATATATATGCATTCAACCCTAAAATGTATGTAAAATATGATTATAACTTTTATTCAATAGCAAGGGATAGATTACCAAAGACAAATATTAATTTCATTTTGTTCTTTCAATCGTCGTAGTCAATCAACTTGATAATTCTATTTAGTAGACCGTATAAAGTGATACTCTGTGTAACCAGTAACTCGAGAATATGGTTCGAATACGATATTATACTGAACACATTTAAAATAAAACCTTACTGAATTTATAAAATGACGATCATTTTTAATATCTAATTAGGAATTTAAAAAAATCAACAAATAAACAAACCTGCATATTGGCCCTTCCACCTGCATATTGGCCCTTCCATTCTTGATAGAAATTTATATCTTTTGAGTTTTAAACCTCACGTTCTTGATAATTTAAATTTATATCTTTTGACCTCACAAAATTTTTAATGTATTCAACTATTTTTGTCAAAAAATTTAAATGTCTTTACTTGGAAGGACGGTATCGACATAACGTTTATCATTATAGTAAAATATGTCTATCACATCACAAATACATTCTTAACTAATTAAATAAAAAATCGTAGTACCAAAATCTAATTTATATTGGAGAATTTAATAAATCCAACAATATTTTTTAGAGTATGATCAACACTGTACTAGATAACATCAGTCATGTTGCAAAAGCCATTGAAATTCAAATAAAATATATGTAATAAATAAAATGGAAAAGATATAAATTGAAATTATCGAAAAATTTGTGACTAAAAGCTAACCTAACATGATGATTGGCAGAATCTGAAGCTTTATGTCAATATTCCCACATTGTGAAAATGGCCTAAGATTTTGCACAACATTGACCTTCTAAATGCTATTTGTGCTTCAAGGTCTTCAGACCGGTCTCATTTTCTATGCTAATACAGTATTGTTTCTTTACCAACAATCGCTATTGGTTTCTAATAGGTGTGTAACGGTGGTTCCTGAAAAATCAGACTCCATTTTAATTAAGCAATAAATATAACCAAATAAAGAGTACAATTATAATGGGAGGTGAAGATTTGATTAGTTAAATTAATTATTAATTAATAAATTAAAAAAGAGAAAAATTGAAAAGAATATTTAAAAAAAATAAAAAAAAAGGAGAAGCATGTCACATCAGCATGTTTATAACTCTCCTATATATATACTAGATGGTCATGGACCGTGCTTCGCCTACAAAATTAAATTGTTATTCTAGACACATTCAGAAGTTCTTCACAAGTTTGAAGAACATCTTAGATTCTAGAATTTTTACCACAAGCAATTCAACAATTGGATTGAGAAAAGTAAAATTCCCAGCATCATTAGGCCACATGATGGCCATGATTATGCCTCTCGAGGCTCACTCAGAGAATCATTAAGAAGATAAACTTCACTATTGATCAAACTATCTTTTTTGACTTTATCTATGACACTATAAGAGAGATTATTGAACCGAAGATCCTATCCTGGAATTAGCTTTGCAAATGGGCTGCTTCGCCAAATACTAATGTTAATCTTATTCAATGTTGCTGATTTGTCTAATTCAGCAAGCTATCTACGCTTTTGTTCATGTCTCTTCTCTAAACTTTGTCATGTTTTGGTTCCTATAGCACTTATTTTCCTCCTCATGTTCTTCCTTCTCTTCCCGCATCATGACATAGACCCATATAATTTTACAATGTCAAAGTAGGAGATCGCTAGGTTATCAAAGAAACGATAAATTAAGTTGTTAAGGATATCAAAAAAGATACAGAGATGTATTTTGTGAAAGACATAGGCTATTTGAACTTTGGACCAAGCATGTATGTTTTTGGAGGATTTTTAGGTTTAGCAAAAAGACCAAAGGAAAATTGTTAAACTGTAGAGGAACAAATATATCAATATTGCATCTTCTCTTCATAATATTGAAACTAAGTATACCAACAAATATGAGAACAAAAAAAGAATATTCATTCTACAAAAGGGTAAAAGTGAAAAAACATGTCTAATTTATGTCTTTATTTTTTTCTTAACATGTGTGTCGTATTCCAACAATTCAATTATTGTGAAATGGAGGGAGTATCATACAACAGTAATAAAGAAGAGTGACGTAAATCTTCTCTTGAAAGCTTTTCATTGCCTAAAAAATGTGTCCATAAATATACACACATTAAGCTTAAAAATGTGATCAAAATAACTACAATGTGTTTTGCTTCAATTCTTCTCTCTTGCATAACATATTATTAAGCCCAAGATAAGATGGGTTTGCATAAGTGTATCTGCACATGATATATACAGATCAACCATTGGAATCTAAGATGAGATGAAAATAATTCCTTAGTGTTTTACTCCAATCTTCTCTTTCTAACATTTGTTTAAATATCATGTATAACTGGGAGTATTCTTGTAGGAGATTTAGTGATTTCATTACAACTATACAAAAATTTATTACTTATCAAATCATAGATACTCAAAAAAGAATCCTTACATTATTTGGTTATTTACAACACATGACACCTCAGGTATTTAAGCTATCAACTTCAGTGAGAGTAGGCGGGCACCAAAGCTACCAAATCCATAACCAATATCCAACAGGGTGCGCACCTGTCATTCTAAAGAGGAAGATAATATATCTAAGAGTGAAATCTATTATGCATTTAGTTGTAGGAATGAAGCCAGTACATCAGTTGCAGACCAAAATAATGGATTTTAAAGAGACCCATAGGAATAAAGCCAATACGTCAATTGCAGACCAAAATAATTGATTTTAAAGGAACCCACAAAGATACAAACCTTCCCTCAAAGACTAAATCAACAATAAACAACTTTCATATTATCAAGTAGAAGAATATTTTTTGAAAAGTGAGTTACATGGTTAAGGCCTAGGATAGACGAAAGCATCACTATCAAAATAAGATAACAACAGGTCCTGATTAAAGTATAAATAACTGAGCAGTTCTGAATGGTTAAACCATGACTATGTATGGCACTTGTAATACTTATCCAATAAAAGCATGACATGGTTAGATTTTAATAGAAATATGTGGTTGTTTAACAATTGGTCTGCATTAACCTTCAGAGATAAGACTACTCTTGAAAAAAATACTCTTTTAACACTGGTACATAAAACAGAAGAGATCTTATTATCACAATTTCTGAGACAACAATACCTGTGGTTCCGGAGCTGTGAAAGCGGCAGAGTCAACCTTTGATCCTTCTCATTAAAGTGTGATCTTGTTTTTGAAACTTTTCCAAAATGACACAATAACTGTAAGGCCAAGAATAAAAGAACTCAATCAGTAATTAGCAGCCTAGTTTTGAGAAAAATGTAATATACTTGGGTTTTAGTTGCCTTTCTAAAGAACTCACATTAACCATCCAGTATTACTGAAAGCGTATAAGACCAAGCTTTTTGTATGTTTTTCTTCCAACTAATCAGCACGATGATTCACAAGTAGTTCAATATCCTCTTTCGCCTTTCCCCCGACTTGATAGCTTAGAATCTCAGACATTGGAAAAGTAAACATAATGACATGATATCCTCTTGATGAATACCAATCAACGTATTTCTTTAGATGCTTTTGCTTTGCACCTAACTATCCCAACAATACTACCACCATCCTAGACTTTATTGGTGAAGAATCACAACTACTCCAGAACAATATCAACCATGAAGATTAATAGCCTAGTCCGGCAGAGCAACTTCCATTAGTGGGAGAAGTCTCACGAGAGTACTACAGTCCTCTTCTGACTGGCATTGCATAACCTTCTTAGGAGAAAAAGAATCCAACACCTCACTTGGGAGTTCCCTGAACCAAGCCTATTGAGTTACGTAATGTTAGATCAAGGATAAACATACCAAGAAAAGAGAACGGTCTATCAGGACTCTTTTTTTCCTTCTTATCTTAATAGAAGAAATAACCAAAGCGTGGAAATGATGAAGTAATAACTCTAACTCCATAGAAAGTATGAAATGTATCTGTTAAATTGCAGCAGAACATTACAGGACATTTTTTTCCAAAAATAATCATAAATGTCGAGGACATAAAAGGACTTTGTTCTAATTGTTAGCCTGTGATACAAAATTCACTTTAAGATAACAACACCATTATAGGGTGAAATCATGTACACCTTCATGAAACATAATTACTATATTTACATTAGAACACCACAAACATTTCTTCACAAAATAACAATAACTGCTAAGGACATAAAAGGAACTTGTTCGTTTCACCAAACATCTTAGGTGCATCTATATATAACTACATCGTAATAACGGAAGTCATTTATAGGAATCACATATTTACATTGAGAGAAAATCAAATTTGAGAGAAGTCTCTTTTTACTCCATACATACCAATTTACACAGTTAAAATCAGAAATACAAATCTAGTACCTGTTATTTACTACTGATCTTATACCATAAGAATAGAACTTTCCACATACGAAGCACATAAACAAATATTTTCCTATGTATTTTTTTTAAATCCTAGAAATAAGGTGGAACTAACAGATGGCAGTTTCAAGTGAGAAACAATTTCAAAAGAACAAATGACAGAAACACTACTAAAAAAGTCACTATTCTCCTTTGAGATTTTCCACTGAAAAATGTTCATTGGCTATTCTCATAGATATTTTGATTGAATCGGTGAGAAAATAAAACATAATAGTGTTTTCACACAAAAATATTAGAAAGATTTATAGTATTTTAATGAAAAACTATTTTCCACCGTAGGTTTTCCAGAGAGCTGATTCGGTGGTAAATAAGTGGAAAAATTATGTTATAGAATAGAAATTTCTCATTGATTCAGGGTGGAAAACTTCCGTTTCTAGCAGTGAGCTAACATATAGCAGTTTCAAGTGAGAAATAAAATCCAAAAAACAAATGGCATAAAGGTGAAATCTTTCTGGTAAAAGCTTCCTAGGAAACACTCCATCAACTTGCACAAAAAAAAAGATAAAATAGAACACAACATTAAAGTAGAAGAAATCAAGAAACTAAAAAATCAAGAAAAGAAATAGGAAATAATTATAGGTTTAATAGAAGAAGAAGGGCTGCTATCAACAACATCATCTCTAAATCTTCTTCCAGGTGCTGAAACATCATCCATCTTCAAGAACCCACCACCACCTTTCCCTTGTTCTAAACTCAACCCCAATAGAAGTGAACTACTACCACCACCACCCCCTACATAATGGAACCCCCACCCTCACCCCTAAGCCCACCTAGTCCAACACCAAGACCAACTCTACTAAACTGCCTTGACCCATCACTGGAGTTTAACTGGAGCATCATCGCTGAGGGTATAGCTCTGGGATCGTTTCCCACCAAATTAGGTTCAGCTTCATTGTTGTAAGACTCTGTAAAAAATCAAATCTAATTTAGTCCTATATAGCATGAAAAGAGGTCCCAGACTTAAAAAAAAAATTCAGCAAGTATTGACACTTAGTCTCGCTTTTGGCCTTGAAATTTCAATGACTTTATTTTTAACCCTTACGATTTTAAAATGTCGATTCTTATATTGATTCATGATCAGGGATATCAATAGGTGTTCTCGGACGAGTTTCAGATTTTTCAGACGTCGTTTGAGGCACGTTTGGGTGTCTAAAATAGTGGATAAATGCGATCTCGATGCATCGCATCGACAATGTTGTCACCAGTTCAAGCATGCAAAGTCCAGTGAGTTGACGCGATCTCGATGCATCATATTGGCCATCGCATTGACCCCATCAATGCGACGCGTCTATTGCCGCGTCACTGGGCAGTGTATGCTCATTTAAAATCTGACTTTCCAAGGGCAATTGGATCTTTTTCCCCACTTTTATTCATCCCTAATACACGAAATCAAGCTATACTAAGGGAAAATTCATTCTTTATTCGCAATTTCTCTTAAGAACAAAACCTTAGGTCATTCAATTTCAAGTCCAAGCTTCAAGAACACACCAACGATCTTCACGAATTTGATTACCAAGGTATGTTTGATGTGTGAGAAGATGCTAACACATTTGAGGCTTTCAGCTGAGAATAATTGCAAAGTCTTAAGTAACTTTTGTCGTTTTTGATTATTTTCTCTTTAATATTGCAGTAAAAGTTAAGATGCAAGAGAACCAACAATAATGGAAGTAAAAAAGTTGATTTCTGAGCTAGTAGAGAGGGAAGTATAACTGACAACTTATCTAATAAGTCGTCAGCCTTGTGATCAACTATCAGAGTTGCCGTCAGCCTTAGACAAAGAATGAGATTCAGCTAGAAGAAGTGACGACAACCTGTAATAGGCTGTCAGAGTTGTGATAAGCCGTCAGGCTCATCGTCAGGCTTAGGCAGTGCTTGAGAACTTAAAGTGAAGAAGCAACGACAATTTTGATAATTCATCACATATCAGATAAGCCATCAAGAATGCCTTCACTCAGAAACATAAGATTTTCTGACGACATGTCCTAATAAGCTATCAGATCTCTGACAAGCCATCAGACATGTCATCACACATAAGAAAAAGGCAAGAAATGGGAATCATGTCTAACGACATGGTCTGATAAGCTATTAGATCTCTGATAAATCCTTAGATATGTCATCAGCTAAGGAAAAATCTGAATTTTTAATTTTGAATTTTTTCTTAAGTTACGGATATAAATAGCAGCTTTTAGGGTTTCATTGAGAGGGGCTGAACATCTGGAACTTATACCAAGGGAGTTTACTTTTATTTTTGGCACTCTTAACTTAGAATTCAATATTTAACTGTTTGATTGGGTTTTGAGATTTTGCTCTTGAACTTGGAAGAGAATCAACTTCAGACTTCATCTTTTGTAAGTTTAATTACTTTGAATGATGAATATAATTGTTGCTATCTCTTTCTTTCTCATGTGGAACTAAAATCCATAACTAGGGTTGTGGGATCTATGATTATTCCTCCATGGATTTAATATTTGGCTAGGTTTTGAGTGATTGTGGAGACATCTTGATAATTCCTTTATTATGATTGTTATTTGTTGGTTGCAAACAATAGATGCCACCTTATGTTGATTTGCTCTAACTGATAAATAAACTAAAGGTAGAGAATTATTAACGAGGATTTGGGAAGGTTAAGTTCCCATCTAATGATTAATGTTGTAACAAGATTGATCAACTCAAGATAAAATCAGTATGAATAGAATGCTTTCCTAAGTTCGAGAGAATTAAGGGGTTCAACATCTAGGTAGGTTGAGAAACACTTAGATGGACTGTCGAAATTGATAATTTGGTGTTTTCCATATGTCACGAGAATCTAATACTACAACTATTATTCAATGAAGGATTACTAATCATAGTGATCACAACTCTAGTTTCTCTATATCATTGATTTGAAATATTACAGTTTAACCTTTGAGTTCTAAGGCGAATTAAAGTGTTAACTTGTAGCTATATTTAAAAAAACCCCATTTTATCTTTTTGTATCATTTGTTTGAATTTAACTTGTAGCTATATTTTTAAATTAGTTTAATCGCCACTCACATTATTCCTCGTGGATTCGAACCCGACTCCACAGTTGGGTAAATATATTGACGACGACCACCTTGCACTAAATTGACGTGTAAGTTGAGTGTTATAAAAAATGGTGCCGTTGCCGGGAAACAATTTGGCATATTGAGTTGGTTTGGAATTTTAGGCTACTTTCTTGAATTCAAACTTGTAAACATTTATTTTTAGTTTTCTTTTATTTCTTATGTTAGGTGGATTTTTATTTTAGTTTACTTATTACTATGGCATCGTGGAATGAACATGAGCTTGGTGGTTGGAAATCTTATCTTGATGATCCATGTCCAAATTGTGATGGACCCCACTTTTAGCAAAATTATAGATATGCTCCTCGGAGAGAGATGTGCGCACCATCTTCATACTACCGAGAGTATGATTGTTCTTTATATGGTGGTCAAGATGGACATTAGAGTGATTGCCCAAATGCCCCCTCCCCCTATTATGCTAACCCAAATTCTAGTTCTTCTTATGAGATTGATAGGTCTTATGGTCAATAAAAGAAAGAACGAAACACCGAGAAGAGTGACATTGAAGCTATGTTTCAACGAATGTTGGATCTCCAGAAAGAAATGTATGATATTATATGTAATATGCGTCAATACATGAAGACAATCATTCATGAGAAGATGGATATAGAGGTTAATCATTCAAAGCCTTTTCTATATTATGTTTAGATAATATCTTGTCTGTGGAATCATTTAAAATAATGGAACAGTGTGAAGATGAAGAGAAAGAACCCTATATTGATGTTGATCTTGATGATGAGCAACCCTCGGTGATTTCCCAACCAACCTAACCAACCATGAGAGATGATGCCAAGATTGAGGAAATGGTGCTAGAGGCAAAAGAAGAAACCAAGCTAATCTCTTATAAAGACTCTAGCCCAATTCGGGGTGAAGAGGTCGAGAAGGATGCAACTTCGAAATTAGAGAGAAGACCTCACTCGAATCAATTTTCAACATTATGCTTGGTGGATGTGATGAAAGTCGAATCACCCAAGCAAATGATGAATTTTGGAAATAAGGAGGAAAATTTCTACATTTTGAAGTTTGTCTTTCCGAAAGGGTATAATACAATCCCAATCTTGAAGGACAAGAAGCTTAAAGATCGATGTCCATTTAGTGTCTTTTTAAGATTCTCACCATTGCTAAATGAGCCTACACGAAAGTTCCATGCAAAATTGGGCAAGCGGTTCAAGTCATCGAAGTGGCATGATAGAACTTTCCTTATCATGCTCTCATATTTGCCCAATGCACCTAAATGATGTAAAGATCGAAAGATGGGATGACGATTCAAATCATCTAAGTAGAGGGATAAAGAATGAATCACTTTCAACGTATCTTGATGAATTCTGAGTAGTCAAGATAACCTAGTCGTGCCACGACATTAAATCAGGCACTGCTTGGGAGGTAACCCAAGGCATTTTGTTATTTGTATTATGTGATTGACATAAGATCTCTGCACCTATGGTGCCACAGGTATGCTTCTAACTCTCTTGTTATAGTTTGATGCATTAGGGACAATGCATGATTTTAAGTTGAGTGTGAGACTGCTTGTGGGTGTTGATGTCCTCTTGGGGTTTTTGTTGCCATGCCTGTTTTTATCAGAGTCTTGTTCCTAGTAGAGCCGGCATGTTTAGGCGTATTGTGTTTTATTTTGTGATGTGTTGTGGTTAACTGGGAGAAAAATAAGTATCTACGGTAGTTGACATATTTTTGTTGATTTTCTTGGAATGATAAATACCTTTTCAATTGTGTACTTTGTAACTGTGTGATGTGTATCTATATGCGACTACTGTGAATCTTTTTATGGCATTGGTATTAGTGACTTGATAATCATTGCTAAACAATTACATGAACTGGATAAGTAGTAACTTGTGATATACTTGTGTGCCATGTGCGTGTGAGATCTTACTTAGTTCCCTTTGTATGTTGAATCCAAAACTTATCCGATTAGTCTTACCTAGGTTGAAGGATAGGGGTTAGGAAAGAATCATAGGCCGTTTTGATATTAGCCCACTTTTAGCCTAAATGACCTTCCCTGTATGCATAATATCCCTTGATCCTATTTTGAGCCTGAATAGCCTAATTCTTTTATGATAACTACCACCTTCCCATTTGTATCACAATGAACCTGTTTTGTCCTTGGTCCTCCTTGTTAGACACTGTGCACTTTGAATTAGGCAAATAGCCTAAGTTGAGGGTGGTTACCATAGGGGTGCGTGATGTAAAATGAGTATGAAGAAAGGTAGAATAAAAGAAAAGAATAAAAAACTGGGTGCGGTGGAAAAAGAATAAAAATAGAAAAGTTGTGAAAAAAAATGATTATCAAAAAGACCGCACCCATCCTGAATATGTGTGATCAAGAAAAGAGAAGAATAGAAAAAGTTTAATAAGTGATACCCCAGAAGCTAGTGTAGTGTCAAGGAGGCTTAGTCACTTTAAATATCATCGAGTATCATACCAGCCCCTAGCCTACATTACAAGCCAAATAAAAGACCTATAGTGATCCTAGCTGACATGTCTGAAAATCTTGGTAATGAAAATAAGGGCAGGCCTATGGTATTTGGTATATATTGATTGGAACTTCATTCTGAGAGTGAGCGTCTTTTGATTGCCCCCATGGTTAAATATATGATATCTGATATAAGTGAAGTGGGACTTCTTTGTAGTAAGGGAACACTGGTTACGTTGCTAGTTGCTAACTTATTTGGATAGTGTAATCTTGGTACATGCATGGTTGTTGTTGCTGAATTGATGCAATATCTTGATTCTTGTGTGTTGTATTGTTGTTCTTCAATAATATGCATAACTGTTTTTTAAATTAGTTGACCTTGGAGATGGTGAAGATATTTTGAGATAATATGGATGGTTGACTGCCGAATGTACTTTGTATCCTCTTGGTTATGTTTTAGTTGCTTGAGGGCAAGCAATTGTTTTAAGTTGAGGGTGCTGATGTGTGAGCAGATGCTAACACATTTGAGGCTTTTAACTGAGAATAATTGCAAAGTTTTAAGCAACTTTTGTCATTTTTGATTGTTTTCTATTTGATATTGCAGTAAAAGTCAAGATGCATGAGAACCATCAATAATGGATGTAAAAGAGTTGATTTCTGAGCAAGTAGAGATAGAAGTATAGCTGGCGACTTGTATGATAAGTCGTCAACCTTGTGATAACCTATCAGAGTTTCCGTCAGCCTTAGACAGAGAATGAGATTCAGCTGGAAGAAGTGACGACAACCTGTGACGACAACCTGTGATAGGCCATCAGAGTTGTGATAAGCCGTCAATCTCGTCGTCAGACTTAGGCAGTGATTGAGAAATTGAAGTGAAGAAGCGATGATAATTCTGATAGGTCATCACATGTCTGATAAGCCATCAAGAATGCCGTCACTCAGAATCAGAAGATTTTCTGACGACATGTCCTGATAAGCTATCAGATCTCTAATAAGCCATCAGACATGTCATCACACATAAGCAAAAGGCAAGAAATGGGAATAATGTCTGACGACATGGTCTGATAAGCTATCAGATCTCTGATAAGCCGTCAGACATGTCGTCAGCTAAGGAAAAAATTGAATTTTTAATTTCGAATTTTTTCTTAAGTTACGGATATAAATAGTTGCTTTTAGGGTTTCATTGAGGGGGGTTGAACATCTGGAACTTATTCCAAGGGAGTTTACTTTTATTTTTGGCTCTCTTAACTTAGAATTTAATATTCAACTCTTTGGTTGGGTATTGAGATTTTGCTCTTGAACTTGGAAGAGAATCAACTTCAGACATCATCTTTTGTAAGTTTAATTACTTTGAATGATGAATATAATTGTTGCTATCTCTTTCTTTCTCATGTGGAACTAAAACCCACAACTAGGGTTGTGGGATCTATGATTATTCCTCCATGGATTTAATAGTTGGCTAGGGTTTGAGTGATTGTGGAGACATCTTGATAATTCCTTTGTTATGATTGTTATTTATTGGTTGCAAACAATAGATCCCGCCTTATGTTGATTTGCTCGAACTGAGAAATAAACTAAAGGTAGCGAATTATCAATGAGGATTTGGGAAGGTTAAGTTCCCATCTAATGATTAATGCTGCAACAAGATTGATCAACTCGAGATAAAATCAGTATGAATAGAATGCATTCCTAAGTTCGAGAGAATTAGAGAGTTCAACATTTAGGTAGGTTCAGAAATACTTAGATGGACTGTCGAAACTGATAATTTGGTGATTTCCTTAAGTCACGAGAATCCAATACTATAACTATTATTCAATGGAGGATTGCTAATCATAGTGATCACAACTCTAGTTTCTCTATATCATTGATTTGAAATATTGCAGTTTAAGCTTTGAGTTCTAAGGCGAAATGAAGTGTTAATAACTTTTGTTCAATTATTAAAAAACCCTCATTTTTTCTTTTCGTATCATTTGTTTGAATTTAACTTGTAGCTATAGTTTCAAATTAGTTTAATCGCCACTCACATTGTTCCTCATGGATTCGACCCTGACTCCAAAGTTGGGTAAATATATTGACGACGACCGCCTTGCGCTAAATTGACGTGTAATTTGAGCGTTATCAAAAATCGCCCACACAAAAGTTCCATACAAAATTGGGCAAACGGTTCAAGTCTTCGAAGTGGTGTGATAGAACTTCCTTTATCATACTCTCATATTTTCCCAACGCACCTAAAAGATGTAAAGATCGAAAGATGGGCCGACGATTCAAATTGTCTAAGTGGAGGGATAAAGGATGAAGCACTTTTAAGGTATCTTGATGAATTCTGAGTAGTCAAGATAACCTAGTTGTGCCGCGACATTAAATTAGACGCGAATTGGGAGGCAACCTAAGGTATTTTGTTATTTGTATACGTATTATGTGATTGACATCAGATCTTTGCACCCATGGTGCCACAGGTATGTTTCTAACTCTCTTGTTTTAGTTTGACACATTGGGGACATTGCATGATTTTAAGTAGAGGGTGGGGCTACTTGTGGGTGTTAATGTCCTCCTGGGCTTTTTATTGTCGTGCCTCTTTTCCCCGGAGTCTTATTCCTAGTAGAGCCGACATATTTAGGCGTATTATGATTTGTTGTAAAATGTTGTAGTTGACTAGGAGAAATACAAGTACCTTAGGAAGTTAACATGTTTTTGTTGATTTTTGAACACTTCTCCAATGGTCTGTTTTATAACTGGGTGATATGCATTTATGTGTGACCACTGTGCATCTTGTTATGTCATTAGTACTAGTAACTTAATAACCATTGCTAAACAATTGCATGAACCGGATGGGTAGTAGCTTGTAATATACCTGTGTGGCATGTGCGTGTGAGATATTACTTAGTTCCCTTTGTATGTTAAATTCAGAACTTGCTCGATTAGTCCTGCCTTGGTTTTTGGATAGGGGTTAGGAAAGGATCATAGGCCATTTTGAGATTAGTCCACTTCTAGCCTAAATTACCTTCCCTGTATGAATGATATCCCTTGATCCCATTTTTTAAGCCTAAATGCCTATTCTTTTATGATACCTATCACCTTCCTATTTGTATCACAATGAACCTGTTTTGGCCCTGGTCCTCCTTGGACACTATGCACTTTGACTTAGGCAAATGGCCTAAGTTGAGGGTGGCTACCATAGGGGTACGTGGTGTAAAATGAGTATGAAGAAAAAGCAAAATAAAAGAAAAGAATAAAAACCTGGGTGTGGTGGAAAAAAAATAAGAAAAGAAAAGAAAAGTTGTGAAAAAAAAAGAAATGATTGTCAAAAAGACCACACCCATCTTGAATATGTGTGATCAAGAAAAGAGAAGAATAGAAAAAGTTTAATAAATGAGACCCCAGAATCTAGTGTAGTGTCAAGGAGGCTTAGTCACTTTAAATATCATCGAGTATCATACCAACCCCTAGCCTACATTACAAGCCAAATAGAAGACCTATAGTGATCCTAGCTGACCTGTCTGAAAATCTTGGTAATTAAACTAAGGCCAGGCCTATGGTATTTGGCATACATTGATTGGAACTTCATTCTGAGAGTGGGCGTCTTTTGATTACCCCAATGGTTACATATGTAATACCTGATATAAGTAAAGTGGGACTTCTTTGTAGTGAGGGAACACTGGTTACGTTGCCAGTTGCTAACATGTTTGGATAGTGTAATCTTGGTACATGCATGGTTATTATTGCTAAATTATAGTGTAATCTTGGTACATCCATGGTTATTATTGCTAAATTGATGCAATATCTTGATTCATGTGTGACGCATTGCTGTTCTTCAATAATTTGCACAATTATTTTTTTAAATTTATTGACCTTGGATATGGTGAAGATATTTTGAGATAATATGGATGGTTAACTGCCGAATGTACTTTGTATCCTCTTGGTTGTGTTTTAGTTGCTTGAGGACAAGCAATTGTTTTAAGTTGAGGGTGTTGCTATGTGAGCAGATGCTAACACATTTGAGGCTTTTAATTGAGAATAATTGCAAAGTATTAAGCAACTTTTGTCATTTTTGATTGTTTTCTCTTTGATATTGCAGTAAAAGACAAGATGCAAGGGAACTAACAATAATGAAAGTAAAAGAGTTAATTTCTGAGCAAGTAGAGAGGGTAGTATAGTTGACTACTTATCTGATAAGTCATCAGCCTTGTGATAAGTCGTCAAAGTCATTGTCATCCTTAGGCAGTGTATATGAGTCAGATTTTGAAAGTGACGGCATATCTGATAAGTCATCATAATTCTGATAAGCCATCCAGAATGACGTCAGCCTAAGACAGTACATGAGATTTGAAGTGAAGAAGCGATGACATCGCTGATAAGTCATCACAATTCTAATAAGCTATTAGGAGTTGGTCGTCAGCCTAAGGTAAAAATTATCAAACTTGGAGGAGAAGCTGACGACAATGTCTGATAAGTCGTCAGACTCCTGATAAGGCATCACACTTCATCGTCAGCTGAAGATAGAACTTGTTCAAATGTGAAGAGGAGTTGAGGACATTCTTGTTAAGGCATCAGACTCCTGATAAGCCATCACACACGTCGTCGTCTGTCCGAGAAAATACTGTGATCTGTGATTTTGTTTCCATAATTAGGCTGAAGTATTTAAAGCATATGTTAGAGTTTTCTAATGACTACCTGGAACTTATTCCAAGGGAGTTTACTTTTCTTTTTGGGTCTCTTAACTTAGAATTCAATTTTCAACTCTTTGATTTTCATTATTGCTGGTTCTCCTGCATCTTGTCTTTTACTGCAATATCAAAGAGAAGACAATCAAAAACAATAAAAGTTGCTTAAGACTTTGCAATTATTCTCAGTTAAACGCCTCAAATATGTTAGCATCTGCTCAGCTTACTTAGTTCCCTAACATACACTCAATTTACGACCTTTGTATGTTAAATTCAGAACTTTCTCAGTTAGTCTTGCCTTGGTTGTAGGATAGGGGTTAGGTAACGATCATAGGCCATTTTGAGATTAGTCCACTTCTAGCCTAAATTACCTTTCCTGTATGAATGATATCCCTTGATCCCATTTTTGAGCCTAAATGCCTATTCTTTTATGATACCTATCACCTTTCCATTTGTATCACAATGAACCTATTTTGGCCCTGGTCCTCCTTGGACACTATGCACTTTGACTTAGGAAAATAGCCTAAGTTGAGGGTGGATACCATAGAGGTACGTGATGTAAAATGAGTATGAAGAAAAGATAGAATAAAAGAAAAGAATAAAAACATGGGTGCGGTGGAAAAAGAATAAGAAAAGAAAAGTTATGAAAAAAAATAATTATCAAAAAGACCACACCCATCCTGAATATGTGTGATCAAGAAAAGAGAAGAATAGAAAAAGTTTAATAAGTGAGACCCCAGAATCTAGTGTAGTGTCAAGGAGGCTTAGTCACTTTAAATATCATCGAGTATCATACCATCCCCTAGCCTACATTACAATCCAAATAGAAGACCTATAGTGATCCTAGCTGACATGTTTGAAAATCTTGGTAATGAAAATAAGGGCAGGCCTATGGTATTTGGTCTATATTGATTGGAATTTCATTCTGAGAGTGAGCGTCTTTAGATTGCCCCCATGGTTACATATGTGATGTCTGATATAAGTGAAGTGGGACTTCTTTGTAGTGAGGGCACACTGGTTACGTTGCTAGCTGCTAACATATTTGGATAGTGTAATCTTGGTACATGCCTGGTTGTTGTTGCTGAATTAATGGCATATCTTGATTACTGTGTGTCGTATTGTTGTTCTTTAATAATATGCACAGTTGTTTTTTTAAATTAATTGACCTTGGAGATGGTGAAGATGTTTTGAGATGATATGGATGGTTGACTGCCGAATATACTTTGTATCCTCTTGGTTGTGTTTTAGTTGCTTGAGGACAAACAATTATTTTAAGTTGCGGGTGTTGATGTGTGAGCAAATGCTAACACATTTGAGGCTTTTAACTGAGAATAATTGCAATGTTTGAAGTAACTTTTGTCGATTTTGATTGTTTTCTCTTTGATATTGCAGTAAAAGACAAGATGCAAGAGAACCAACAATAATGGAAGTAAAAAAGTTAATTTCTGAGAAAGTAGAGAGGGAAGTATAGCTGACGACTTGTCTGATAAGTCATTTGCCTTGTGATAAGTCGTCAAAGTCATCATCAGCCTTAAGCAGTGTATAGGAGTCAGATTTTGAAAATGACGACATCTCTGATAAGTCGTCATAATTCTGATAAATCATCGAGAATGCCGTCAGCCTAAGGCAGTACATGAGATTTGAAGTAAATAAGTGATGACATCTCTGATAAGTCATCACAATTTTGATAAGCCGTCAGGAGTTGGTCATTAGCCTAATGTAGAAATCATCAAACTTGGAAGAGGAGCTGACGACAATGTCTAATAAGTCGTCAGACTCCTGATAAGGCATCACACTTTATCGTCAACTGAAGATAGAACTTGTTCAAATGTGAAGAGGAGCTGACGACGTTCTTGATAAGGCATCAGACTCCTAATAATCCGTCACACACGTCGTCGTCTGTTCGAGAAAATACTGTGATTTATGATTTTGTTTCCATAATTAGGCTGAAGTATTTAAAGCATATGTTAGGGTTTTCTAATGACAAAATGGAACTTTTTCCAAGGGAGTTTACTTTTCTTTTTGTCTCTCTTAACTTAGAATTCAATTTTCAACTCTTTGATTTGGTTGTGGGAATTTTCTCTTGAACTTAGAAGAGAATCAACTTTAGACTTCATCTTTTGTGAGTTTAATTACTTTGAATGATGATTATAATTGTTGCTATCTCTTTCTTTCTCATGTTGAACTAAAACCCACAACTAGGGTTGTGGGATCTATGATTATTCCCCCATGGATTTAATAGTTGGTTAGGGTTTGAGTAATTGTGGTGACATCTTGATAATTCCTTTGTTATGATTGTTATTTATTGGTTACAAACAATAAATCCCGCCTTATGTTGATTTGCACGAACTGAGAAATAAACTAAAGGTAGCGAATTGTCAACAAGGATTTGGAAAGGTTAAGCTCCCATCTAATGATTTATGTTGTAACACTATTGATCAACTTGAGATAAAATCAGTATGAATAGAATGATTTACTAAGTTCGAGAGAATTAGAGAGTTCAACATCTAAGTAGGTTGAGAAACACTTAGATGGACTGTCAGAACTGATAATTTAGTGTTTCCCACAAGTCATGAGAACCCAATACTACAGTTATTATTTAATGGGGATTAATAATCATAGTGATCACAACCCTAGTTCCTCTCTATAACTGATTTGAACCATTGAAATTTTAGTTTTGAGCTCTGAAGCAAGGTAAAACTTTAATTATTGTTTGATCATCAAAAACCCCCATTTTAATTTTTCGCAACGTTTGTTTAAATTCAAATTGTAGCTATAGTTTCAAATTAGTTTAATCGCCACTCACATTGTTCCTCATGGATTCGACCCCGACTCCAAAGTTGGGTTATAGATTGACCACGACCGCCTTGCACTAAATTATCGTATAAGTTGTGTGTTATCAATGTTAGGTGTTCATCCTTGGGTTTCCTTCCACCCTTGGAGTTCAAGAACCTTTTTTTTAAAGATTTTTAAGTTAATAGCTTCATGAGTTACATACACAAATTGGGTTTTATTCATGTTTGTGTTGTTGTATGGGTTTTAATTCAAGATTTAATTGTAAGTTTCATGAATATAAAATAGCATGTATGTGATTGATGTAATTCCCATGTCAAAAACCCTTGATTTGTGAATTGATTATTGTATTTACGATGCATTAGCATGTTGTTCATGCCCAAGTATAAGGTTTTGCCTCCTAAGTGTTTGAAAAAAGGCATAAGTGAATAAATTGTGCATTGTGATCCATTGGTAATCTTAGTAATGAATTCATGGTATTACTACATGTTCAAATTACTCCCACGCTAAAGCTATGCCTTGTAAGTGTTTGGCTATGGCTGTGTGATCAATTGACTATGGCTATGTTTTCAAGAATTTCTATGTTGTATTATTAGTGATGCTATCGAGTCCTGGGGTACTTATTATCTGAAATCTAGCTGTTTATATAGTTGCAGTAGCTATAGAATAGTCCCAGTAAATGTTAAGAACAGTAGTATTCAGTCAGTTAACAGAACTCAGTGAACTCAGTCCAGTACAGTCAGTCAACACGATCAGTATCAGTTCAGTCAAGCCTAGCACAGTCTAGTAATCAGTTCAGTGTCTATTCAGTTGGGAGTAGGATTCAGAACTGAGTGAATTCAGGGATGGGGGCATTCCTGCCAGCTGAGGGTTTGACCCTTAGTAGTAGTCCCTGCGTTACAGAACTACGTAGCCAGCATAGGGTAAGTCGTCCTCCTGCCAGACTAGGGTTGATGCAAATTGAGGTCAGAGGTTGGACCCCAAATCAGTCTATATCGGGGTATGTCAATTAGATGAACACTCCCACATTTTCAGTTTCAGTCTCAGTATTCAGTAAAGAACTCAGATAGTTCTACAGAACAATGGCTATCAGTTATCAGTTATATAGCCATCAAAATTTAGTTTCTGTATAGATCTCATATACATGATGTATAATTACATATGCATTATCACATATTTAGTATGTTCAACAGTTATAGTTTTATATGCATATTATCGCATGTTCAGTATGTTCAGTAATTATAGTTTTACATGTGCATTATCGCATGTTCAGCAGTTACAGTTTTATATGCACATTTTTGCATGTTCAGTATTTCCAGCTATTATAATTTTGCATGTACTCTCATTCAGTTTCTTCATGATATTCATTCAGTCAATTATCATCTCATGCATATAAAACCATGTATATCAGCCTACTCTACTTAGCATACCAGTATATTCCACGTACTGACGCATACTCTTTATTTGCGCTATGATGTCTCATATGATAGGTTTGGATGCTCATATTCCTGACTGTGCTTAGCAACTCAGGCTATCAGCAATGATATAGTGGTAAGTCCTTATATTTTGAGGATAAGGTTATTATTTCATTATTTCAGCAACTTAGTAGTCAGTTCAATCGGGGTTAGTTGGGGGCTTGTCCCATCAACTCCACATTCAGAAAAATCAGTAGAGGCTTTTCTAACTAGCTTAGTCAGTTATTTAGTTTATCAAATATTGTTATCAGTTATACTCATATTACTATCAGTATTCTGTATCTTGATTTCAGCTTATGAACCTTATGGCATTTTCATATTATTTTCGCATATGTTTTCAGTATTTCTATTCAGTGCTCACAGCAGGTACCAGTCTTAAGTTAGCTTGTGATCCTTCGAGGTCATAAGCATCATGTGATGTCCAGAGTGCAGACTCGGGGCGTTACAAACTTGGTATCAGAGCCTAAGGTACAAAAGTATCCTAGGGAGTCTAAAAGTCATGTCAACTAGAGTCTTGTGCATGGGTGTATAACGCGCCTTACTTATGGATAAGAGGCTATGAGGCATTTTAGGGAAAGTTCTATTCTTTCAGTGTTCATATCGTGCGAGTGAGCATGAGATTAAGTTAAACTCTCTGTCTAATCCAATTTTCCCTTCCATTTATAGAATATGCCTCCCAAAAAAACTAATAGAAGAAGAACTGGAACCAGCCGGCACCTCCGCCCGTTCAGGCAAATCCCCTGGATGAGCATGTTTCTCATGTAGAATTTAGAGCAGCTTTCACCACTCTAGCTCATTCTATAGTAGCCTAGAATGAATGCCTAGCTGTTGTTCAGGCCAACCCAGTGGCCAATACTGCTGCAGCTAGAATTCGAGACTTCACCCGAATGAACCGTCTATCATTTATAGGGTCTAAGTCTGAAGAGGACCCACAGGAATTCCTTGACATAGTGCAAAAGGTAACAAATATTATGGGGGTAACCGCGAGTGAGAGTGATGATTTAGCCGTCTATCAGTTACATGATATGGCTCACACATGGTTCAAGCAGTGGAAGGTAAGAATGGGAGGAGTTTGCTACTATTTTTCTAGATAGGTTCTTCCCATTGGAGTTAAGGGAAGCTAAGGTTTTGGAGATTATTAATCTGAAGCAGGGCAATATGACAGTGAATGAGAATTCCCTCAAGTTTACTCAGTTGGCCAGGTATGCTCCTCATGTGGTAGCTGTTAGCAGATCTAAGATGGAAAGTTTGTGTCAGGTATATCTAACAGTGTGGTCAAGAAGTGTAGGACCGAAATGTTGATTAAGGAGATGGACTTGTCCAGGTTAATAGTCCATGCTCAATAGATTAAGGAGAAAAAGACTAAGAAGAAAGAGAGGGAAAACAAGAGGCCTAGAACAGGTAGTTTCAACTTCACTCAGCCTAAGTTAGAGGGTGGTAATCGCCCTCAGTTCTTCCTAAAATCTTCAGTCCCAGCTTCGTCCTCAGGTAGTGCTCTAGTACCTAAGTTCAGAAATGGTAATAAGGATAGGGTGCCAGGCTCTAAATCTCAGGGTAGTGTCAGCAGTGCCCGAACAAATCCTCTTTGTCAGAAGTGTGGCAGAAACCATCAAGGTATCTACAAGGCTGGCAGCGATGTAAGTTTTGGGTATGGCAAGCTAGGTCATAGGATCAGAGAGTTTCCTCACGTGGGTTCCCAAAGTTAGCATAATTATCCCCCAGTTCAGATCAGTTTCCCGTTTCAGCAGTGGGCCACTTCCAGTGCCACCAGTGGGAAATACCCAAATAGACTCTATACACTTCAGTCCCTATAGGATAAGGAAAATTCTCCTGATGTGGTCACTAGTACGTCATAAGTTTATCATTTACATGTTTATGCTTTGCTAGATCTAGGAGCTTTTTTGTCCTTTGTAACTCCTTATATAGCTGTTGACTTCGGAGTCAGTCCTAAAATCCTAGCAGAGCCCTTCTCAATCTCTACCCTAGTGGTTAAGTCTATCATAGCCTGGCGGGTATACAAGAACTGTTCGGTTATGGTATCTCAGAAAATTACCTCAGCAGACTTAATAGAGTTAGAGATGACAGATTTTGACGTCATTCTCGGCATGGATTGGCTTCATTTATTCTATGCTTCAGTTGACTGTACAAATAGAGTTTTCTATTTTTAGTTTCCCAATAAACCTGTCCTGGAGTGGAGGGGTAGTATTTCAGCACTTAGGGGTCAGCTTATTTCCTACCTTAGAGCGAGAAAGGTAATATCTAAGGGGTGTGTCTATCATCTCATTTGAGTTAAAGACTCTAATTTCGAGACCCCTAACCTTGAGTTAGTTTTAGTAGTATGTGAATTTCCAGATGTGTTTCCCGAAGATCTTCTCGGAGTTCCTCTTGAAAGGGAAATTGACTTTGAAAGACTCAGCCCATCTCTATTCCACCATACAGAATGACTTCAGCTGAACTTAAAGAGTTAAAAAAATAGTTGAAGGATCTCCTAGATAAGAGATTCATCATACCCAGCGTATCCCCTTGGGATGCACCAGTTTAATTCATGCGCAAGAAAGATGGTTCTCTCAGAATTTATATTGACTGCCGTCAGTTGAACAAAGTCACCGTTAAGAATAAGTACCCACTTTCTAGAATCGACGACTTATTTAACTAACTTCAGGGTGGCAGTTACTTTTTTAAGATAGACCTCAGATCAGGCTATCATCATCTCAGAGTCTGAGAATGTGACATTCTGAAAATAGATTTCAGAACTGAGTATGGTCACTTCGAATTTCTAGTAATGTCATTTGGTCTTACCAATTGCCCAACAACTTTTATGGACTTGATGAATAGAGTGTTCAAGGAGTACTTGAACATGTTTGTCATAGTCTTCATAAGATGACATTTTTGTCTACTTCCGCAGTGAACATGATCACGCAGACCATCTCAGAATAGTATTATTGACCCTCAGAGCCCATCAGTTGTTCGCCGAATTCAGTAAATGCAAATTTTCGCTAAGGTCAGTAGCCTTACTTGGTCATATAGTTTTTGGTAATGGCATTAGAGTTGATCCTCAAAAGACCAAAGTAGTGAGAAACTGGCCCAGACCCATCTCTCCATCAAATATTAAGAGTTTCTTGGGTTTGGCTGGCTATTACTGCCGGTTTGTTAATGGATTTTCATCTATTTCATCCACTATGTATATATTGACTCAGAATAAAGTCAAGTTTCTGTAGTTAGATTCCTGTGAGAAGAGTTTTCAGGAGTTGAAGACTCGACTCACTACAACCCCAGTTTTGACTTTACCAGATGGTTCAGACGGGTTTGTTGTATATTGTGATACTTCTAGAGTTGGTTTGAGGTGTGTTTTGATGCAGAGAGGTAAGGTCATAGCCTATGCCTCTAGACAACTTAAGCCTAATGAAAAGAATTACCCCACCCATGATCTTGAGTTAGTAGCTGTAGTATTTGCCTTACAGATTTGGAGGCACTATTTGTATGGGGTACATGTTGATGTGTTCACAGACCATAAAAGTTTGCAGTATGTATTTTCTTAGAAAGACTTAAACTGGAGTTGTTGAAAGACTATGGCATGAATGTTCTGTATCACCCGAGCAAAGCCAATATAGTGGCTGATGCTCTCAGTATATAGTCCATAAGTAGTGTTGCTTACGTTGAGGATGGTAAAAAGAAGTTAGTTTAGGAAGTTCATCATCTTGCCAGGTTGGGTGTTCGTTTGGTTGATTCAGCTGAGGGTAGTGTTTGGGTGCAGAATAGTTCGGAATCATCTTTGGTTTTTGAAGTAAAAGAAAATCAGGATAGGGATCCCAGTTTAGTTAAGCTGAAAGAGTCAATCACAGATCAGAAAGTAGAGGTTTTCTCCCAAGGGGGAGATGGTGTGTTACGTTGTTAGGGTAGACTATGTGTTCCATGTATGGATGGCGTGAGGAAGAAGATTCTTAGAGAAGTTCATGATGCGCGCTACTCGATTTATCCAGGGTCCACTAAGATGTATTGTGACTTGCGGGAAGTCTATTGGTGGAGTGAGATAAAAAGAGATATTACAGAGTTTACAGCTAAGTTCATAATATATCAGCAGGTTAAGATTGAGCATCAGAAGCCTAGTAGGTCTATGCAGGAGTTCAGTATACCCACTTTAAAGTGGGAAGAAGTGAACATGGACTTCATGATGGGTTTGACTCGTACTCGTCATTAGCATGCTTTGATTTGGGTCAATATGGACAGGATGACCAAATCAGCCCATTTCTTGCCAGTTCATACCTCTTATTCTGCCGAGGATTATGCAAAGCTCTATATTAGAGAGTTGGTCATATTGTATGGAGTTCTATTGTCCATTATTTCAGATAGAGGTATGCAGTTCACCTCACACTTTTGGAAAGCCTTCCAAAAGGGTCTTGGTACCCGAGTTCACCTCAGTATATCCTTCCACCCTCAGATAGATGGTCAAGAAGAAAGGACCATTCAGACTCTAAAAGATATGTTAAGAGCATGTGTCATTGACTTTAAGGGTAGTTGGGATGACCACTTGCCTTTGATTGAGTTCGCATATAATAAAAGTTATCATTCCGGTATACAGATGGCTCCGTTTAAGGCTCTTTATGGGAGAAGACGTAGATTTCCCACTGGTTGGTTTGATATAGGTGAGGCCGCAGTAGTAGGGCCTGGCTTTGTATTTGATACCTTAGAAAAGGTTCAATCAGGGTCGACATAAATCATATGCAGATATGAGGAGAAAGGATCTTAAATTTGAGATTGACGATTTTGTGTATTTAAAAATCTCTCCCATAAAGGGAGTGAAGAGATTTAGCAAGAAGGGGAAACTCAGTCCCTGATATGTCGGTCCTTACAGAATTCTTAGCTATTTCGAAAAGGTAGCTTACGAGCTTGAGTTGCCTTCAGACTTAGCTTGTACATCCATTATTTCACATCTCCTTACTAAAGAAGTGCATAGGTGACCCAGCAGTTGTAGTCCCTATAGAGAGTATAGATGTTCAGAACAGTTTCTCTTATGAGGAAGTCCCAGTCGAAATCCTTGATCATTAGATTTACAGACTGAGGAATAAAGAAGTTCCTTTGGTCAAAGTTCTTTGGTGGAATCATTCCGTTGAGGAAGCTACTCAGGAAGCAGAAGAAGATATGCAGACCAAGTATCCTTACCTCTTCTCCGAAAACTCAGACTCAGCTCAAGGTAACAACCTTTCTTAGATTTACTCAGTTCCACGCTCAGATTTCCTTTACAAATTTAGTATCACTTACCATTGGATATTATCCCCATGACAGTCATGCATTCATAAATCAGTTCAGTCATGTAATCATGCTTCAATTATGTATGTTTAGTATGAAAACTCAATCTATCAGTTCAGTCATGTAATCATTCTTCAGTTGTGTATGTTCAGTATGTAAACTCAGTCTATTAGTATTCTTAGATTAGTCAGTCTTATTCGAGGAAGAATGTTCCCAAGGGGGAGATATTTTAAGACTGCGTGAAAGTTCTAGTCTAATTCAGTCCTATATAGCATGAAAAGAGGTCCCAGACTTAGAAAAAATTTACAGCTAAGTATTGACACTTAGTCTTATTTTAGTCTTGATATTTCAATGACTTCCAATATAGAAAGTTTCAAATAGAGGATAACATAAAAGAGATTACAGGGTAAGTAAAACTACTACTAATTAGTTCAACCAAAGTACCAAAATAAGTAACCATATGAAGGATACACTTGTGAGATTTTCAATGACACAGAGACATCAAGCAATTACAAGATTTAAGCATAAAAAAATAGAGGAAATTACCTCTTTTTGAGTAGGAACTAGGACGACGAGTAGACAATGATCAGTTTTTTCACACCATTTTGAGATGCGAGAGATAAAAAATAGAGTAAATGTATTAACGATAACAAAAAAAAAGTAAACAAAGAACATAGTGGATCGGAGGGTAGAATAAAACTCAAGTATTCCTCTAATTTCTCTATCCCTTAATTTTGTTTCCAACGAGGTGAAAAAACCCCCCTTTTTTAGGCGAAATTAGATGGGTAACAACTTCTTGGAGAAGCCTTTAAGAAGATTCAATATTTGAATTTGAAAAGTGACAGTTTTTAGAGTATTGAGGGTGAGCAAAATTACCTTTCAGAAGGGATTTGAAAGATTGAGATTTTGGATTTGACAATTTGAGATCTTCAAGGTGAACACTTATTTGTCCACAGAATTAAAGAAAAAATACTCCCAGAAAACCCTTGAACCTCTATATTCCTCCCTTTTAAAAAAAAATTAAAGTAATGTTGATGGAGACAGGCTGAAATTGTAGGTGAGGAAAGAGGATCAACGAAGAAAGAGGTGAAAAACCACTGGATTTTTCATTATCCAATGGTTTGAGTGTTGTTCGGCGTCGATATTGCTGAAGTTCTCTTTGTTGAAGCCATTGGTTGATGTATTGTTTGATTATTATTGGTATTGTTATTGTTACTGTTGTGGTTATCAGGTGTTTGGTATTGAAGAAGAGAAAGAGTGATGGGTCGGGTCAGCTAGTCTTTTAGGCCTATGGTGAATTGGTGTTGGGTTGCTGTTATAGGGCTTTGGGCTGGTATTTGATGAAAAATAAGGGGCCTAGTGGTGGATTGGTTCAGGCTATTAATTAAATAGCCTTGGGAATAGGATTTACTCAATTTATTTTAAATTATAATCAAATTGAAAAATCAATTGGTCAATTGCATTACAATTGTAGTCTATTGATCTCAATTATGGCCAAATTCACTAAATTGACTAAAGTGAAAGAAGATCCAATAGGAATAAGTCCCGATCTAATTTTGAGTTTCTTGATTAAATAAAATTGAAAACATAATTTTCAAATAATTTATCTTTGAGAATGAATTATTTTTTAAATCAATATCGTACCCGTTTGAATTAATTTTCAAGATGACCTTTGATTATTATTCAATTTTTTCATAAAATAATTATTTAAGTAACAAAATTATACGATTTCATATATACAAATATGATAAGATATAATTGTTACTTAAAGTGAAAAAATTACCTAAATAAATACTTTTAATTTTTTTTTGTCCAGATAAAAATAAATGTTATAATTTTATTTAAAAGAGAAGAAACTCGAGATGAAACTTAGTCGTGGAGGGAAAAATTAGGTGTCAACACCTATACCTATTCTAACTCAAAAAAAAATACCCCGCATACCAACAAAAGGCAAAGGCAAGTCAAGTGATGGTGATGACTTGTTGTCCTTTGTTGGTCCAAGCTTCAAAAAAAAAATTTGATAGAAGCATTGAAAGGTAAAAGACTTTCAAAGAAGCACAAGCAAGCATTTTTCTTGGTTTGGTTTGTACATAATATTCTTTGGGCGAGAGAGGTTAACAACAACATACGACTTGGTTTAATAAAGCTCTCCGAGGATCTTAAGGCATTTAACAGCTATCCTTGGGGTTATAAAATCTTTAAAATGATTGTCATATATTTGTTGACTCCGTTAATGCCAAAGACAGTCAACTTATATGGCTTTCCATGGGATTTCATGATAAATATTTCTTTTATTATTATTCATTTATTTTTTATTGAATAATGCTTTTAATTTATTGGCGTTATTTTATAGGTTGAGCATTTGAAGTCATTCCTTATTTGAGACAACAAGTGAACTACCAGGAAGAAGTTTCATGTCCAAGAATTCTGAGATGGTTGTCGGCCAAAACTGATAAAAAAACAATTTTTTTATCTCTTCAACCCCCCAAATCAAGCAATAAGTATAAATCTAATTAAGTCTTTATTTTAATTAATGATTTTCTTAAAAATAATTTAATTACCATTCTAATATATGTATTGATTTATTTTAGATTGTACATCTGTGGCTTGTTCCAATCAATCAAGAGTTGAAGATGTCATTTTTTTTATTGCTTTACGATATGTGCAATCTTTATCGGACCCTAAGGTCATTGATAAAATAAAAAAGAAATTATTTGGAGCAACAACCATCACAAGAAAAATAATTTTGGCGGGTGAGCTTGTTGTTGTTGATAGTGTTAATGGTGATAGAGTTGTTGGTGGTGGTAATGGTAGGGGTAGTGGTGCTGCTTTTAGGGCTAATGATCCTTCTCTTGCAGTTATTGAAATAACAAACCATTATGATTATGGTCATACTGGTTTTAAAGCTTTTGCCCCTCCTAGCAAATGTTCTGCATGCAAATGTCAAAATTACAAGGCGACACATGATTATTAATGCTATTAATGCATTAGCTTCTTCTGTAAAGGAATTGACATCTAAGAGGGGTGTCATTCCATCAAATAGGATTTCATATCCATACACTCCATTAGACATTAATACCAATAAGAGGAGAAAGAAAGAAATTTCCAAGAAATTATCAAGCATCGATAAAGGCAAAATTACAACTCTTATATCTTTGTCTTGCACTTTTGAGCAATGTACAAGGGCCACGGGAGAGCAACATGAGCTTAAAAAAGTGAATAGTTATCATCTTTTCCAACAATAAAACAAACTACATATTTGTTTCAGCAGATGACACATCTGCTAAAAATTATCAAAATATATACATCTATTGCAACATTTGACTAACCTATTGCGTCAGATGCATTATCTATTGTAACATATGTATCTTCTATTTTAGAAAATCAAACAGGTCTTCCTACTATTTTGATTTGTACCAACAGATGACCTATTTGCTGCAAAAGATGGGTCATCTGTTGGGACAAATTAAATCAAGTCTTCCTACTATTTTTGTTTGTCCCAAAAGATGAGTCATATGTTGCAATAGACGGGCCATCTATTGGAAATTATCATACAGTTATTTCTTCTATTTTAATTTGTCCCCATAAGCAACCCATAGATTGCAACATATAGGTCATCTATTGGGACAAATTAAAATAGGAGGAATACTTGTTTGACTTCCTCCTATAGATGAGATATCTTTTTTCATTTTCTTATATCTCTATGATTAGAATTAATAATTCTAGCTTTCCAGGTGGATGTCACAGTAGAAACTTGTAACACCCCGTGATATCCCCAATTTAATACCTCACTCCGTAGAATGTATAATCTGAAAAATTTTCTAAGTGTCAAAAAGACTTAGTCACATTTTAAAACCCTAAACTTGTGTGATCTCTAAATCAATTTTTCCAACCTTGAGATATGAATTTTAGAGTTGGTTCATGTTCGGGGGAGTGAAGGGGATGTCTCAGAGAAGTTTTGAATTATTCGGAAAAGGGGAGGGACGTGTTTGGATGTTGGAAATAGTTGCCCGATGCGAAGTCGGCGTGCTGCATAGATGATCGCATCGGTGAAGCAGTGAACCAATGCGAAGTCGACGCGCTGCGTCGATGATTGCATCGATGAAACATTGGCCCAACCGATGTCAACGCGTTGCGTCGGGTAACACATCGATGCCCAATTCGCGTGTTTTAAAATAATAACCAGTCTTGGGGAGGGTATTATAGTCCTTTTCCTTGCCCTATCTCTGCCATAACATGAAATTAAAGTATCATTAGGGAAAAATACATGAGAAAACTACTTCTCTCTCTCAAATCAAAACCCTTGTCCCTCCTTTATAGATCAAGAGTTCATCTTTGAAGTCAAGAAGTTCAAGAAACTTAAGCAAGATTTGGTTTTCACTCTTCCTCCTAAGTGATCTAAGGTACGTGGGGTTTTCTTAAAACTACATGGACATGGTGAAATTGTTTTAATGATGAACAAAGGTTTAGAAATCATGAACTTACAAAAAGGGTTTTGGATTTACAAATTATAATCATGTTTTTGAAGCCCTTGATAATATTATTTTGGTCTTATGGTCTTTCCTTGAAAGTGATTTGACTAGTATATATGTATGATTGTGTTGAAGACTTGAAACATGAATTGAGAGCATGAATTATCAATTTTTTTCCCTCTCCCATTGTGTTACTACTTGATTTACAAGTTATGAAATCCTAAATTTGCATGATCTAAAGAATGGGTCAAGAGACTCATTGTCTTACATGAATTTTTTGATGATTAAGGATTGGGGAGAAAAATATTATTATGATTTACATGCTGAAAATAATAAATGAAGGGATTTCAGGAATGTTTTGAGAAATTGGCCACCACTTACTGAAATTGTTGAATGAATGAAAAGTCTATGCACGATTTTGACTTATGATTTAAAATATGAATTTTCTTATACTATATGCATGTTCAAATGGCCTGAATATTGTTTAGAATGAAATAATCATACTTGGCACCTTATGGCATAAATACCCGACTTGCAAGACTTGGTGTGACGACACCAATACAGATAATGCCATGGTAATTTAGAATAGAACAGAATGCAGATGTTCATTCAGATTTTTAGATTTTGAACTGAGAACTATGCATATTCAGAAAAGGTTAAAAATGGGCATAAAGAGATGTTAGGTGGTTACCTGAAGAAGGCACGAGTTCAGACAACTCACTACCCAAAATTGTATTTTTTCAATACGGGTTATTATGTCCCCAAGAGGGATTATACACTGGCCTAGTGCACTGTGGCATATCAAAATTAGAATCAGAAACTCCAATCCTTGCGGCAAACATAGGTTGAGGGCTTGGCCGCCGAATTATGGGCAGACTCCATATAGCCCGTGGGGTCATAAAATTGTAGGGTGTACCACCTAACTCAGATGTATTACGAAGAATAGAACTGCATTGACATGATTATTTTATGATTATCAAAGATTTGCCCATGTATTTTAAAATTTGATCATGCATGATGTTTCATCACCTTCTCTCACCTATTTTTTATATATATAAATGCATTATTTTGGACTGCTCTGCATACCAGTACAATTGTATTGGCCCCTTATATTTTAGGGTCTGAGGCTCAGTCTAGAGGTCCTGCTAAGCCGTAGATTTATTCAGACAGAAGTTAAGTGTGCAGTTGGTGAGCATATGGGGGTGTTGCACGGAGTAGGCAGGCTCAATACCTTTTCCTTTTGAGCTTTCATGATTTTCTTATCCATTGACTTTTGCGAATGAAAGTCCTTTTAGTAGTGGATATTATAATAACCCTTCTGGTTATTTTCTCAATTCTATGTATTTTTGATGTTTTGAGACTTCCTATAGTGGATATAAGTCATTTATGACTTGCCAAAACTATCGGTTCAATTATCGAACAGTTTATTAAGAATTTAGCCTTAATTCCCTGTTTTGAAGCTTTTGCTGGGAAGAAATTAGTCTTGGACCAAAACTCCTAGTGAACATCCTCAGATGAGAAATCTGATAGCATTATTAGCTCTGAAACATTGATTTTGGGCATGGGGGACCCTTGGTTGGATCCCAAGATTTTTGTACTTATTTTAGGTCATTGGGTAGATTTGATGAAAAATAAAACTAGGTGTAGGACCCATATTTAGTCAAAATAATCTCATATGAAATTTCCGATGGTTTCATTGAGTCTGGAATGCTAAATTTGGTATGGTAGCATAGTTTATTTGTGCACACAGAGTTCTAAACGAATCTCGAGCACCCAATCAGAGTTCTTTGGACATAGGAAAATTGTTGATATGCAGTATCTGGTGCAACCAAGATTTGGCCTACGCATTTGCGAGGCTATGAACGCATTTGCAAAGGTCAAGGATATTGGCCTCCCCATTAGCAAGTCATTAGTTGCATTCACAAACGGTAAGCCAGCTCGGCCAGCTCAACTTTAGTTTTTGCGTTCGCAGTCGACCAACAACATTCGTGAAGGGTTTCTTTGGTCCATCCCACGTTTACGATGGAGGTCCTACATTTGCAAAGGACCTATATGAGCCCCTTTAAGTTTCTCTCTTGCTCAATCCTAAGCCCATTTTTTGAGTTTTTCCCGCCATTAATGGTCCCAAGAGCTCAAGAACTCTTAGAAAATCTAAATTGGAGCTGAGGATGAGTAAAGGACATGGAGGTGACCATTTTCCATTAATTTCTTCATATATTTTTGTCCATAATCCTTCGTAAATCCTTTATTTTCTCTTATATATTCCTTAACTTATGGGTTGATTTGTACTCTATTTGTGCTCAATATTTGGGAATACATTTCTTGTCCTTCGAGGGACCTCGTGATAGCTATAATTTTGGGATTCTGTTAGTGGGACATAAAGGCTTATTTTAGTACCGATTTTAGGTATGAAGTTTATAGTACAATATGGGTACCGCTACTCATATTAATGTGTAGATTTTTTTCATAGTGCGATATCATTCTAGGATCGTAGAGCATAGACAACCTATTCGTGGACGATTCAAATTTATGATTTGGCATCAAGGTAGGCTTCGATCTACTTATCTCTATGAGATTGTGTATTGTATATTTTGTATGCTAGATAGGGATTTTTGGTTATGTTTAAACCTAGATATATCATGACTGGACCTAATTAGAGGATTTAGTATAGTAATGTGACCCGAACCTTAGCCAAAAAGATATGTTAAGACTATAAGATCTTATTTAATTTGAAAATAGACTTGATTAACCATAGATTTGCATAAGGAATCCTTTAGCATAAGACTTATCATATTACTTAGTGAATTGGATGATATTCCCTGATTAGTCCCTTCTAGCAGCTTTATGCCCTTGTTTACCTTTATTTACCGATTTATGGTATTAATATCTTCTTGAGTTACATTTTGTTAAGCTCGAGGCCATGGTTATGATACCAGTTGGATACCAGGTTAGTATTCTAGACCTTATAAGGATGTGGTTGTAGTTTATAGACACTTAGGAACTTATGATTGTATTGTTTAGATAATAGTGATGGCATGCATAATTTTTGGTGCATTTATGCTCACTTAGTGGTACGATTCCAGACATGACCTTGATTTTACTACTATTTTCTGAAAAGGTATTTGTTCTCACTCTTCCCTTAAAATAGATTCTTCTACAATGGGAATCGTACCAGCTTATTTAATGAATTATGAGCTTTTGGAAATAAATATGCTAGTTTGAAAATTTGACCAAGGCTGATCCCAGTTCGTTATTAATTCACTCTTTTACCACTACTGTTTACTTCAGTCGAAGGAAATTTCAATCTTTTCTACGCTATTATGCTTATTTAGTCCCGAACTCAATCTCGGGCCATGGATTTATAGATTTATACTCTTTAGTTTCAGTTTGATTTTGAGCAATGATTATACTTATGTATCTCTCTAGTACTGGACGGAGTATATTGATTATGATGGTTACTTAAAGTTCTAATTTGGACCAGGCCGTGTATATAGATATCCTAAGTACCCTATGGGCCCTTTTTCCCATGAGCCATAGTATCAGAGAAGAGTGGTCATTGCAGGTCCTACCTTTGCAAGCTATTGAGCTAGAGAAGGTGTATACACTTGGTACGTTATGGCACTTAATTGATTGATGGTACTGGATTACACTTGCATTCATCATTCATATGCATCGCCTATCAGCAATATAATTATTTGGCACTTATATCTATCAGTCTTATGTGGGATATGTAGGTATAAGTTATGGTTGTTGTATGTCGAGTGGTTGTTTGAACCTTTAGTCTTATGGGGGGCTACTTAGGTTATTGTTTATTTGAACAAGCTTGTTACCTTATTATTAATTATTATGGTTTGTTCATGGAAGAATAATTATAGACTGGTAGTCGAGATTGATGGTACGCTTTTGATTTTCGTTATTCTATTACGATAAGATGCATTATTGTTAAATTACCTCATGATTAGACTTAGGTTAGAAGCTTTGAGTATGCTAGTATTAGCTCCCTTACTTTGCTATGACCCTTGAGATGTTAGGTTGGCTCTATATTCCTCTCTTTCCTTATATATTCATATTCACATTATCAGCATGAAACTCTGCCAAACAAGGTGAGATTATAAATCTAAAGGTAATTTCAACGTTAGTGATTCCTTATGTTATTTGTCTTTTGCTACTAATGATATAATTATTATTGGATTTGAGAAAAAATAATTGGTTTGGAACCATTTATGTTTTAAATTTATTCCTTAAGAATAATATTATCAACAGGGATAATAATATGTTGGGTTTAAGTCCCATCGATTTATTACCTAAGACGCCGCTATATGAATAAGACGTTGATTTTGAATCTCAATGCATCATATTTATGATATAATGATGGCTAAGGTAAAATAATATCTTTGGTGAAAAGATATGAAATTTGTCCCATCAAATATGCTCCATTCCCTGAAGTGAATGTGGTAGCATTGCATAATATGTCTGAAAGAAAATAAGTGATTGAATACACGATATAAGAGTAGAGAAAAATATGATAATGATCATCAAAAGCAATGATATTTTCACACGCATATTATGATCATAACATATGTTAGAGAAAAAATCTCTACATCATGTGTATACCTCGATTTGCTCCTGAAGTAGCAATATCTTGAAAGAGATTCTAAGCTATCATAATTTGATATGCTTAAGGTATGATTATATTTCATTCTTGGGGAATGAGATTTTTTTATTATTATAAATATAGATCTAGACCCTGGGGGTAAATATGATTGTATATAAATTCAAACGTACTCGTGGTTGTAAGAAAATCACAATCCACCTTTGAAAGAGGCAAAATAATTGAGAAGAGTTATTTTGAAATCTACTTCTGAAGTAGTAAATCTGAAATTTATTCATGTCATAGTAAACAAGAAATTTACTAAAGAAAAAAGTGCATGCCATGGTAAACTTGGAGTTTACTAGTATAAAAGTTCATAAGTTGACATGAACGATTGCGACATCCCAAAGATGTGCATATTAAGTATTAAATACACATTGAAGAATTCAAAAATTCTTCCTGAGTTTTTAATGTTGTTTGTTCTCATGATTAGTTGGTTGGAACAACTAATGTTGGGGTTGAATTCTCTAAATTCTGAAAAGTATAAAAGGTGAATATGGGCTCGTTTACCTATCATGTGATCTGTTAAGATGCATCGATATAAGATGATCACTTGTACGTTTATTGTCAACCTACAGTCTGACTTTCATAAAGTTGCTTGCTCAGTGAAATTGAGTTAAGAACATAATTTTCAGATTGTGTAATTAAGATAATTCATCTTGATGATGATGGTTTAGCATCGAATGCCTTCAATAAATAGTTAAGCCATTGAGAACAAAAGCTTCATGTGTTTGTTTGAAATATTATTTACAAAAGTACTTGTATGCATCAAACCAATAAATTATGATTAATTTCCCCTCAAAATTAGTTCTAAGTCAGGAATCACACATTGTCCATCTAATAGTTTTGATGTGCGGTATACGATTAATACATATACCATGATGAACAAAGATGGATTCCTCAAAAAAATTGGAGGATGTATGTTAGTTTTTCTAACATAAGTGGGAGATTATAAGCAGCTATGAAATATGTTAGGAATTATCATCAGATCCTCATTCAAAAGATAATTCAAGTTAAATGCTGAAAACATCTCATATTTAAGCTGCAAGTGCTCCTATTTTGTGTCCCTAAAGGGAAAAGTTTATGCATAAATGAAGCGTAGTAGACCAATCGATTCTAAATGAAATAATCCTTAAAAAAATAAGGAGCAAATGATCATAATAAGAAGACAATGTGCTCTTGAAGAGCCTACGACATAACACTTTATGAAACCTTATAAGAGATTCAGCTACCTAAAAATAATGAAGTGGTGAGATATCAAAATGTTATGTCACACTCTGAATCGATACGAAATGATATATCATCAATATTTTTGATACAATATTAACGCAATATTGTGAAAGATTACGAGGATTTGAATTCTACATTTATTTAAGCATGCTGACGTAGAATATTTATCAAGTGACATGAAAGGTAAGAATAAAACTTATTTGATTTGCAATTCAAACACTTGAAGATGTCACTCATGAAATGTTGAATATTGTCACTTGACAAAATTTACATGAAAACTTTTAAGGATTCAAAATGTTTGAAGCTTATAAAAGTTTCTGGAAAACTTATTTATAATCCTTATATCGTATAAGCTTATAGCTTGAAAATTATTGAAACTCTTGGAGAGTTTTCAAAAGCAATAGAATATTTACTTATATGAAAAACATGCATAATTGAATAAGGGTTCATTACGACCTCAAGAAAAGAATGAGGAACTCCTTGGTTATGAAGTACCATATCTTAGTGCAATTGATGCATTAATGTATATTGCAAATAATACAAGGCATGACATAGCCTTTTCGGTCAATTTGTTAGCAAGGTATATATAGTTCTGCTCCTACTAGGAGACATCGAATATATGATCAAATATATGAGCTTAGTTTATTCTAAATATTGTAGTCCCGATCTTGTTGGTTATGCTAATGTTGGGTACTTATCTGACCCGTATAAAACTCAATCTTAAATGAGCTTTATGTTCATATGTGGGGATTCTGCCATATCTTAGAGATATACAAAGCAGTCTATCTAGCCACTTCATTGAACCATGCTGAGATAATAGTTATTCATGAAGAAAGCTGAGAATGAGTATGGTTGAGATCCATGATACATCTTATTAAAGAAAAATATGGTGTGAAATGCAAAAATATACCCACAATTTTATACGGAGATAATGCAGCATGCATAGCACAACTTAAGAAAGGATTCATAAAAGGAGATAGAACGAAGCACATTTCGCCAAAGCTTTTCTATACACATGAGCTCTAAAAGAATGGTGATATTAACATGCAACAGATTCGTTCAAGTGACAATGTGACTGATTTATTCATCAAGTCTCTTCCAACTGCAACTTTCAAGAAGATGGTGCACAATATCAGAAAGCAAAGGTTCAAGGCTGTTCTCATTAATGGGAGTTAATACGCGTTGTACTCTTTTTTCTTTACGAGATTTTATCCCACTGGATTTTTCTTGTAAGGTTTTTAATGAGGCAACATTTATCGTATTATCTATCAATCAGACATTCAAGGGGGAGTATTATAAATGTACCATATATAGTGAATGTCTACTTTAACATATATAGTAAATACCTACTTTACCATATATTGTGTATGTCTATTTATGGAAAAGTTACAAACTCCAAGGTTAGTTTTTTTCTATAAATAAAGGAGTTTTCCTTCATTGTAATTAATCCCTCAATAATCCCTCAAGAGAAATAAAGAAGTCTCTCTCTTCTCTTTCTATTCTTCTTGTATTTACTTTATGTTTCATAACAAGAAGAAAATAACCTAATATATTATTTTAAATCAGTATTTGTTTTTGAATATATCTCTATTGACTAACTTTCTCTTTCCTCTTATCATTTGTTTTATGATTCTCTTGTAGAGATAACTTGCCTTCCTAACTATGGTTGTCTGAGTTAAGAAGAAATGATGAATTGGGTCATTTTCTGGTTCATTTAATTGTTGGATTTCTTCTTATTCCTCCTCGTCTACTTCTTATTCTTATTCTTCCTCATCTTTGTCTTATTCGACGAAAGAAAGGAAAAGGGAAGAAGGTGTAGACTTAGGAATGAAAGACTTTGAGAAATTAGAAGAAGAAGAAAAGCACCATATACATTATGAAATTTGTTGTTACTTCAAACACCGCAACGATCCCCCTAAGGTGAAGAAGTTGTGAAAAGTTGCTGCTAGTAGTTCAAATAATCAAGTTGGTCAATCTTCAAGGAAGATAAAAAAAATAAATACATCATAACGCAGTCTCTCTAAGGTTATGTGCTATGTATAGGATTGCGGGTTATGTATATGTTATATATATACATAATATTTTTATTTATATTAACCATACTTGGTATTTTTAGCATATATACATAACACTGGTTATGTATATGAGATTAGGTACATAACATTTTTTATGTATATAAAACCATATACATATCTATGTTATGTATATTGTAGTATATACATAACTATATAAGTTGTTAGGCTGCCTGTCCCTTTTTTAAAACTTCATATACATAACAGGGGAAGAATTTTGTTAAGCTGATATGTATATAAAATCATATATATATATATTCTTTTATGTTTGTGTTTCAAATTTTGAATTTGATCTTACTAGTGGAATTTGTGTTTCAAATTTTGAATTTGAATAGCTGAATTTTGTGTTTCAAATTATGAATTTTAGATAGTTTAATTTGGATAGCTGAATTTTGCCCCTTTTTATGTGTTTTCTTGATCTTACTACTTGAATTTGTGTTTTAATTTTGAATTTGAGATAGTTGAATTTGGATAGCTGAATTGTGTCCCCTTTTATGTGTTTTCTTGATCTTACTAGTTGAATTTGTGTATTAAATTTTGAATTTGAGATAGTTGAATTTGAATAGCTGAATTTAGTCCCTTTTTTTAATGTATTTTCTTGATCTTACTGGTTGAATTTGTGTTTAAAATTTTGAATTTGGATAACTGTTACAAAATTAAAGGGATTTAGTAATATAATATTAAAAAAGTTGCATTAATTGCATCCCATAATTAAGGAATATGTGTTTTGTTCCTTTTTAAGGTTGCCATAATTAATCAATATACATAACATTGATATGTATATGCCCGACGCTACTTATGTATAAAAATAGAAAGAGAAAATTTTTAATCTATATCTATATCTATTTCTATAATATATTAAAAGTGAGAACACCCTTAGAAAACTGATTCAAACTTTTTGCCCTTCATTAAAAGACTTCACAATAGACAAAATCGTCCTTTTTACTACATTTCTTCAATTATTATATCATCGTCTTTATATTATTGATTATTAGCCATAACAAAACATGTGAGATTCACTTTTGGATTAGAATTCAATATCAATTAAAATAGTATTACACGTCGTATTTTCTTTATTTAGATTTATTATCCACTTTAGGTTAGGACTATTCTACCAAAATTATCACTTTCGGTTAATTAGGACAATATATTCTACACAAATTTTCGTGGACCTATAGAGTAAAAAAAAATTAGGTTAGGTTTCACAATTTAATGCCGCTTTTAGTTTTAATTTTTTTTTACTAATTAGTTTTATTGTTACGATAGTTTGATTCGAAAAATTATGTTATATTTTCTTTGTATTGGTTGATAGGATTTAGATGTAATTATTTTTGTGTGAAGGTTAGGTTTAATTGTATTGTTCTAGCATCTTGATAATTATGTTGTTATAGTTTCTATCATGTTACTATATGCTATTTTTTAAATTAATACAGGTGGTGGATGAATGTCCATTCAAACTTTGAGTACTTTTTGTATAAATGTAAGATTTAGTTGTATTGTTCTGATGTCTCAATTATTGTATTGTATTGTTGTAGTTTTTGTTCTGTTGATATCTGGCATTTTTTCTGCTTAATACAGGTGATAGATGAATGTTTGATCGGGCTTTGAGAAATTATGTGTAAAGGTTAGGTTAAATCTTATTGTTCTGATATTCGATTATAGTATTGTTATTATTTTATATTTTCTTTGTATTGGTTGATAGGATTTAGATGTAATTATTTTTGTGTGAAGGTTAGATTTAATTGTATTGTTCTAACATCTTGATAATTGTGTTGTTGTAGTTTCTATCCTGTTACTATATGCTATTTTTTAAAATTAATACAGGTGGTGGATAAATGTTCGGTTAGCCTTTGAGTAATTTTTGTATAAATGTAAGATTTAGTTGTATCATTCTGATGTCTCGATTATCGTATTGTGTTGTTGTAGTTTCTGTTTATTTAGTTGTATCATTCTAATGTCTCGATTATCGTATTGTGTTGTTGTAGTTTCTGTTTTGTTGCTATCTGCCATTTTTTATGCTTAACTAAATTAGAGTACGTGCGTTGCACGTGTATATAATCACTATCACTTTTATTAATGATAAATTCTCTTTATATAAATGAAATAACTTTGTTTTGATATGAAATGGCAGAAAGAAATAATTGTAACTGATTAAATGTAGAGAACATCATCATATATTAATTGAAGATATTATTTAAATGTATTTTGAAATAAAATATTCATTTGTGGATGTAGCATAATTTTAAATGGTACATTCTTTACATCGATGAGATCATAACACAACAACAATGTGCTAAAATTCTTGATGCTTCCACATGCAAGATTGTTAGAGTTGTGACCCGAATTTTGTTGATTCAACCTAAAAGTTTCGCCGTGAGACCCATGTTTGTGATTTTGAATGGGGTCTGTGGTGGTAGCGTAGGGATCGGGCCAATATATGTTTTTGGTCCTAGGACCTATTTGTATGCACGTATTATATAAGTGCAATTAGTGGGTCGGTTTTGGACATTTAGAAATTATGTCGTGCTCCACATTGTACTCCTTTCCTTTCATAGTGAAATTCCTCTACCACTGCCCGTGGGTTTTCCCGCAAGGATTTTCACGTAAATCTGTATGTTCTTATTTTTCTTTTTGCTTGTGGTTTGCTTTATTCTGTCCGATTCATAACAAAGATTTATACACGTTCCCTTTGATGTTTTCATGTAAGAATTGTCTCTAATAAGACAAGAGAGTTGTAATCACAGAGCCATGTAAGATATTAGGAAAAATATTTGGATGTTTTTTTAATATAGAAAAGATCTTCAATCTGTCAACTAATTTAATCAAATCTGGTAATACAACCACAAATAACAGTCAAACAACATTACTATGCACCAAATGCAATTTTAGACAACATTACAATAAAGTAACTGATTAATGGACACAAGATATCACTACCTTAAAGTGATTGATATCACCCTTAGATTTTAATACATTGGGCACCAAATACAATGGAGATCTCTTTGAGAGTTAAATGCTTAATGAAAGTACAAGAAATAACGGATAATAACAAAAATAACACATAGTAACAGAAAAAAAATTATAATAAAATAATACGATAATCGAGATATTAGAATAATATAATTACACCTACCCTTTAAAGAAAAATTTCTTGGAGCCTGACCGAACATTCCTTTACCACCTGGAAAGTACAACAAACAATATATATATATATATATATATATATATATAGAGAGAGAGAGAGAGAGAGAGAGAGTCGATATAGATAGATAGATAGATAGAGAGAGAGAGTCGATATATAAGAAAAATATGATTACACCTAACCATTAAACAAAAATTTCTCGCGCGTGTACCTCGCTTTAGTGAATTCAATTTTATGACGATCCTTAAAATGTTGATTGAATTTTTTCTTCATTAAAATACTCTACAACAAACAAATTTCTTAGATACAAGATATAGATATAATTAAGATAGGTTTAAAAAAAATTAAAGAGTAAAAGTTATTAAAATCTATAAAGTAACATAAATAAATTCGAAGAACTCATATATTAGCAACGCAAAAAAAAATACAAAAATAAGTGATGTCTTCCGTATTTCTTCGTTGAGTTCTAGGTTTCGAGTGACTAAAAGCAACCTCTCATTACTATTCGTCATTCACCAACCTAAAGCCCAACAAACAATATAAGTGAGTCACATGGTTCGAGAAATAATCGGACCACAAGGATCTATTATACTAAGTCTTGTATTAAATTTCTGCAAAATATCATTTCCATTACTTGAACCCTGTATTTAGTAATATAACTTACACATAATAATTTATTTTTTAAATATATTTATTCTTAATTAATTCTTGATACGCGTGCAATGCACGTACCCTAGATCTCCATTATAAATTTTATTCAGTCACTGATTTCAATTATAACTCCCATCAAGATTTAAAAAACTACATAAAAGATAAGAAGAATAAATTTTCAATAACACATCTAACATCAGATTATTCACTTTAATCTTCTCACAAGTTACCATAATTAGACAACAATTAATATAAAAAAAGACAATTTTGAACACACACACACAAAAATTATCGACTTTAATCTTCTTTCAAACCACCATAATTAAATAATTTTTTTTAAAAAAAATATAAGAGAACAAATTTGAACATAAAAAATAGCAGGCAATATATTTATACATCAAAAATCAAAGTTGGTATTCCTTTTTCAAAATAAATAGAATTTCGTCTCCAAAATAAATAGAATCCCCTCTATTTGTATTCCTTTTATAAACGACAACCAAATTAAGAAAACAAAAAGAAAAATGGAAATTTATAAACATGGAAAACTAAAAAAAAACATCTAGTACTATTTGTCTATATTAGGCTAGCATTAGAAACTTCTACCTCAAATAAACTATTTGTTTTTCTTTTTCCTTTTTGGCATTAGAAAAATTATTTTTATTAAATAATTAAATAATAATTTTAAGAAAATAGTGAAAAGATGATTTTGTCTATTATAAAATATTTTAACGAAGGGCAAAAAGTTCAAATCACTTTTCTAAGGGTTGATTTATATTTCATTGCTCATCAAGCTCATCACTTATCCCGCACACATAGGGTGCAAAATATAGTGACAAAAATTTGAGTCCACTTATTCGTGAGACAAAAAGAAATCTCACCCAACTGATGTTAGTTGTGTAAGACACATAATAAATTCTTTCGTCCCCCAACTACATATCGTCTAAAAGATACTTGAAGTAAAACACGGCCTTCCAACTAATTTAAATTTGTAAATTTCAAATGAATAAAGGAAATTCATTGATCAGTACTGTTGTGCAGATATGCAAACTACATTCCTGTTTGCGTCAATGTACAAATATGAAAAGTGTACATATCATAATTCATACGCTATCATCTCAAATTACATCTTTCAAACCTATAGGGAAAAAGGTATTAAGTATAACTTGTTCCAAAAAAGATCTTTACTTTGATGAGTCTTTTTCTGCTTCATTGCAGCCCTATGCCATATATGTTATGATTCATCAAATTCTTCAGCTCAAAAACTTTCTTCTCTTCTTTACCTCTGGGGTAACTATAAGTTGTGTTTGTTGTAATTCTTCACATGATAGAACTTGTTAGTTCAAATGAATGGTCAGAGTCCACTATCTACCTACAAGCTACGTTGTTGTGAGGATTTTTATCATGTAAAAATGATGTTTTGGGGAAGCATATTTCATTAGATTACAAGCGGTTGGTAATATCTAAACCTGCAATGGAGCTGTATATCAGAATGGTTTCCAAAGCATTTATAATGCAATGGAATTAAAAATATTTCATACCCTCAAGAACCTCAGAACCCAAATCTTCAATGTTATTTTCACATTGATGCTTTGAAGGTGAAACATTTAAATAAATAATACTATGGTTGTCATTCTGAACATGCTCTTTTAGTTTAGATAACTCGACCAAAAATGGCTCAGCCAAACGCTTTGCTTTCTTTCGCTTCCTTTTATCTTCCCATACAAAATTTTTCCATTCCAAACAAGAAGCAAAGAAAGGAGAAGGGAGATCAACAACCAAATCTGGAGATCCTTTAAAGCAATAAAAGTGGACAAGCAGAATGGATGAAATTACTAAATTTTGTTGATTTCGTCAAAGTATCCCAATTCATGAAACAAAGAGTTGCATCAACTACCTCTTGGCCATTTACTCTGACTATATAAACCTAGAAATATCATTCTAATAGTTAGAAAATACATAAATGAAACTAATAGTTCAAGTTATTGTGGTAGAGCCGACGATTTATAAGTGTTCAAAGAAACCTCAATTAAGCATAATCTCATAGCTCCCATGAAATCAAATTCCAAATACTTTCCCGTCTCAATTTAACGCCCACGTTTTATATTGCCCAAATCCATATGTTCTTTCAAAAACTGTCGAGGTCCAGTCTAATCCACAAGATGGTCAATCAGTAGCCAGTTAAATTAATAAGATTATCATATTCTACAACCTATTCACGAGTCGTTATATAAGAAAAATATGATTACACCTAACCTTTACACAAAAATTTCTCAAAATCCGACTGAACATTTTAAACAAAAATTCCTCAAAGAACGACCGAAAATTCATGTAGCACCTGTAAATTACAACAAAATAATACGATAATCGAGATATCATAACAACACAATTAAACCTAACCTTCACACAAAAAATCCTCAAAGCCCGACTAAGCATTCACCTACCACCGGTATTATGCAAAAAAATAGCACATAGTAACAAAACAAGCTATAATATAGACTTGAAATTGATGAAACTATTATAGACCGCATATTCAAATACTTCTACTTCATCCACTTCAAATCACTAAAAAAGAAACAAACTTGCATATTGTTGAGATAAATTATTGTTTATAAAATTGTGACACCAGAGATAGAAGAGGTTGATGATCTTGACTCAATTGTAAGAAACTTCATGACTTCGGATTCAATTAAATTGAAATACAGTGGCATAATAATATTACCATGTTTGAGAATTTGTAGGGTTTCTGTTATTTGGATTTTGCCGTAGTATTAAAAACCTAGTAGTTGGGGTTCAAATTTATACCCCCTCCATCCCAAATTACCCGTCCCAAATTGAAATGGCACATTGATTAAGAAAAATAATTAATAACATGTCTAGTTTACCATAGTACCCCTATTAAATGATGTTTATATTTTAATTTGAAGAAAAAGTAATTAATGCAAAGGGTAAAACATGAAAAAAATTTGTCTCTTCTTGATTAATGAAAAAAGACAAGTAAAATGAGAAATTAAATTAGGAAATTTGGGACGGGTAATTTGGGACGGAGGGAGTATATAAGAAAAAAGTTATCTCAGTTTGATTCTAGTTACATGATGAATCCTTAATAGTCACAGATCCACATAAGAAAATCTGGCGAAAATCTTTTTTTTTTTTTAAATTAATTGGAGAAAAAATGATGAAAAGACTATTTTATTTATTGTGGAGTATTTTAATGAAGGGCAAAAAGTTCAAATCACTTTTGTAACGGCCTTCACACTTTTAATTTATTATAGATATAGATTATAGATTATAGATTATAGATTGGGATGCCAATATGGAACAAAATAAATGACTATTAATTGTAAATTTATAAAGTTTATCATTTTTTTTTATTTTTTCCATTTCTTCTCATTTATAAATTTCAACAACACTAAATTCGACAAATACTCACAAGTCAAGAACTAACAATTATACTTGCTATAATGCGGTTATTTAATAACTAATGAAACATGAAGAGTAACATTTTAGAATTCTTCGTGAAACCATCGTTTCCAAATCAAAACCTTCAGGTTTTCAATTTAATAAAATAATTAGTTGCAATTCTTATTAATTTTTTTAATTAATGAAGAAGCAAATAAAGCATCGTGTTCTAACATCCATTTATTTTCGTCTTCTGCATCATGAATTCTCTTAGGTAAATTTCTCTTTATCAAAGTAACACTCCATGATTTACCTGATAAATTTAATTTTCCTTATTTATTACGAATCATAAGAGCCATTCAAATTCTACGGTTACATTTATCAATAGCCATTTATTTTTCTACCATAAAGATACATTAATGTTAAATATTTATCATAACATTAATAAAGTGTAACTCCTAGCAAATATACAATTATTTTATGAACATTCCAAGTAGAAATACGAAAAAAGCCAAAAATATGAGGAAAAAAATTAATATAAATGATAGCCAAAGAGAGGTGTCATATCACGTACTCTAATCCGGCCTTCACATTATTCATCTATAAATAAATATAGGTTTATATGAATTTAACTAATATGAAATAAATTAAAAATTATAAGAAGGAAAAAAAGAAAATAAAAAAAGGAAATAATACAATTAAATTCAAATCTTTGGCATCCCTTTTTGTTTTTTTTATGCCTTTTTAGAAAAATTCCTTCTTCTTCACAGTTAATTAGGAGTTTTTCATAATTAAATCTTTTATCCTCCATTTAGTTCCTAAATTTTCTCTAAAATCACAAGTTATTTCTTCCCCTTTTCTCCACGTAATATTTTAAAAATATCTCAAATTTTTTTACCTTTTTTAGTTACATCTCCTACCATTTACGTAATTAGGATGACTAATATGGAATAAAATATATGACTATTAATTGTAAATTTATAAACTTGTTACAAATGTATTTACATTATAGTGAATGTCTATCAAGATCTAATAAGATCTAGTTGATATATATCAGGATTTGATGTATTTGTCTTTTAGTGTGAAACTAGGGGCAAATTCCCCTTATAAATAGAAAGGCTTCCTTCGTTGTAAATCATCCCTCAAAAGAAGAAATAAGAATCACTCTCTCTATTTTCTCTACTCTTCTTCTTTATTCTTTCTTGTTTTATAACACGTTATCAGCACGAGACTCTGCCAAACAAGGTGAGATTATAAATCTGAAGAATTTCAAGGTTAGTAATTCTTTATTTTATCTTTCTTTTGCTACTACTAATATAATTATTATTGGATTTGAGGAAAAATAATTGATTTGGAACCATTTATATTTTAAATTTATTCCTCAAGAACAATATTATAAAAAAGGATGATAATATGTTGGGTTCAGGTCCCATCGATTCATGCCTAAGACGTTTTTATATGGATAAGATGTTAAGTTTGAATCTTAATACACCATATTGATGATATTATGATGGATAAGGCAAAATAATGGGTGTTTAATGAAAAGTCATGAAATTCGACCCATTAAATATGCTCCATTCCATGAAGTGAATGTGGTAGCAATATATGATAAGTCTGAAATATGACAACTTACTTCATTCTTGAGGTGTATGTGGTAGCAGTGCATAATATGTCTAAAAGAAGACAAGTGATTGAATGCACGAATATACGCGTGGAGGGACAATATGATAATGATCATAAAAAATGATGATATTTTCACACTCTTATATGATTATAAGATATACTAGAGAAAAATTCTCTACATCATATGTATGCCTCGATTTGCTTCTGAAGTAACAAAATCTTGAAAGAGGTTATAAGCTATCATAATTTGATAGGCTTAAGGCACGATTATATTCCATTCCTGGTGAATAAGAAACTTATTGATGCAAACATGCACTTGATTGTGATTGTATCATAACTCACATCCGAAAGAGGTTGAATAATTTTGAAATCTACTTCTGAAGTAGTAAATCTGAAATTTATTCATATAATAGTAAATCTGAAATTTACTAAAGCAAAAACACATATCATGGTAAACTTGGAGTTTACTAGATTAAAAGTTCATAAGTTGACATGAACGATTGCGATATCCCGAAGATGTGCATACTGAGTATTGAACATATATTGAAGAATTTTCTAATTCTTCATGAACTTTAATGTTGCTTGTTCTTATGATAAGTTGATTGGACCAACTAATTTTGGGATTGGATCCCTCAAAATCTGAAAAGAATAAAAGGTGAATAAGGGCCCGTTCACCTATCATGTCATATGTTGAAAAGATGCATCAATAAGATGATTACATGTACATTCATGGTCAACCTACGTTTGACATTCATAAAGTCACTTGTTCAATATAAATTGAACATAATTTTCAGATTGTGTAATCAAGATGATTTATCTTGATGATGATGGTTTAGCATTGAATGTCTTCCATAAATAGCTAAACCACTACTAATGAGAACAAAGTTTCATGTATTGGTATGAAATATGATATATTGCATACAATAGAACTTGTATGCATTAAACCAATATATTATGATTATTTCTTCCCTCTCAATTGGTTCAAGGTCAGGAACCAACTATTCCATCTAATAGTTTTGATGTGCAGTATATGATTAATAAATATACCATGATGCACAAAGATGGATTCCTCAAAGAAGATGGAGGATGTATGTTAGTTTTCCTAACATAAGGGGGAGATTATAAGCAGCTATGAAATATGTTAAGAATTATCATCAGATCCTCATTCAAAATATACTTTAAGTCAAATGACGAAAGCATCTCATATTTAGCTGCAAGTGCTCCTATTTTGTGTCCTTAAAGGATAAAGTCTATGCATGCGTGAAGCATGATAGACCAATTGGTTCCAAATGAAATAATCCTTGAAAAGAATAAGGAGCAAATAATCATGATAAGAAGGCAATGTTCTTTTGAAGAGCCTATGACATAACACTTCATGAAACCTTATGAGAGGTTTAGGTACCTGGAAATAATAAAGTGATGAGATCTCAAAATGTTATGTCGCATTGTGAACCGATATAAAATAAGAAATCATCGACGATATCTTTGATACAATATTGGCGCAATAATGTAAAAGATTATGAGGATTTGAATTCTACGTTAATTTAAGTATGCTGACGTAGAAATATTTATCAAGTGACGTGAAAGGATGAATCTTGGTAAGCATAAAACTAATTTGATTTGCAGTCCAGACACTTGAAGATGTCACACATATTGATATTGTCAATTGACAAAAATCCATATGAAAATCCCTAAAGGATTCAAAATGCCTGAAGCATATAAAGTTTTTGGAAAACTTATTTATTATCCTTATGAGGGATAAATTGATGGTTTGAAAATCATTGAAACTCTTGGAGAGTATTCAAAAGCAATACGATTATTTTGCCGAAATTCGAAATATACCGAATTGGATTGATCTTGAAGTACTATATCTTAGTCCAATTGGTGTACTAATGTATCTTGTAAAATACTACAAGATCGAATATAGCCTTTCGCTCAATTTGTTAGCATGGTATAGTTCTACTCCTACGAGGAGACATCAAAATAAGATCAAACATATGAGCTTATTTATTTTAAAGATTGTAGTCCCGATCTTGGTGGTTATGCTGATGTTGGGTACTGATCTGACCCGTATAAAGCTCGATCTCAAATAAGCTATATGTTCACATGTGGGGATACTGTCATATCTTGGAGATAATAGCTATTCATGAACCAAGCCGAGAATGAGTATGGTTGAGATCCATGATACATCTCATTAGAGAAAAATGTTGCATGAAATGTAGCAATCTACCCACAATTTTATATGGAGATAATGCATCATGCATAGCACATCTTAATGGAGGATTCATAAAAGGAGATAGAACGAAGCACACTTCATCAAAGCTTTTCTACATACATGAGCTACAAAAGAATGGTGATATCAAAGTGCAACAGATTCGTTCAAGTGAAAATGTGGCTGATTTATTCACCAAGTCTTCTTCAATTACAACTTTTAAGAAGATGGTGCACAAGATCGGGATGCAAAGGTTCATAGATTTTCTCATTAGGGGGAGTTAATACGTGTTGTACTCTTTTTCCCTTACGAGATTTTGTCCCATTGGGTTTTTCTTGTAAGGTTTTTAATGAGGAAGCCAATATGCGTATTGTTAGAAATGTGTACTCTTTTTCCTTAACTAGATTTTTTTACCTACTAGGTTTTTTCTAGTAAGGTTTTAACGAGGCACATTATCGATCTAGATATTCAAGAGGGGGGTGTTATAAATATATTTACATTATAGTGAATGTCTATCAAGATCTAATAAGATCTAGTTGATATCTATCAGGATTTGATGTATTTGTCTTTTAGTGTGAAACTAGGGGAAAATTTTCCCTATAAATAAAAGGGCTTCCTTCATTGTAAATCATCCCTCAAGAGAATAAATAAGAATTACTCTCTCTATTTTCTCTACTCTTCTTATTTATTCTTTATTAGTTTATAACAAAACTTTAATTTTGGCAAAGCTTTTCACTTTATTTTTTCTCTTAATTTCATGTAAACATATTTCCTTTTTACGATCATTATTTTTTTTTTTCTAAATTTTCTCTCAAATCAAAAGTCAATTCTTATTTTCCACATATATAGGATGACTATATATAAAACAAAATAAATGAACCATTATTTGCAAATTACAATTTAATTCTGAAAATATTCTTCATATATTCCATGTTCTTCTGCCAATTTTATGTAACAATTCACCAATAATGAGTCTGTTGCTCTAGTTGCTTGTGTTGATCCATAATGTATAGCATTCCCAATCTCTATTGAGACGAGTCCCACTATCTTCAAGACTTCCCTTTTATTGGTAAATTAAGTATTGTTGGTGTAAGAAGCAGCATAAAGAAAATTTTGTTACAGATGACATCCAAAAAGGAGTGAGGACTTTACAGGAAGTGTAGTGAATTAATGAAATCAATCATAAAAATTAGTAAGGCTTCAAGTAACTTGTTCCTGCTTTTCTTCTATTTTCTCGTTGGTACTTCTTCCTGCTCCTTGGCCCTCTCAAGCTGTGCATCAATGAGTTCCTACCGGCCCAACTAAGAACTGTGGATGGTTCTTCCTTGCTGATGTTGTCAAGCCAAAGAACTCCAATTGGCCATTTGTTAAAGCAATTGGCAGAAGGGGAAATACCTTGTCACCCAAAAGACATCCCCTTCTTGTACTCTTGAATTCACTGCTAAAGTTCCATTTGGCTATATAATTGGGATTCTATCAGTTCCTTTCAACACTACTCCATACTCTATGCTGTTGGATTAACATGAGTTGCCATCATGGATCCCTACATTAACCAAGAAAAACATTTAGAAGAGGTGAGAGGATTTTAAGTTCATTGATTACACCATGATCATGAATAATGTGAGGGTCATTATCGGTGATAGATGGAGAAGGTAAACGCTATTGCCGGATTATTTTAGAGGAGAATAGTCAGACTCGTCTATACTCTTGCTCCATCCATAGTTGTTCTTGAAATTATGCTTCTTGTTATAGAGATTATATTGGATGTTGATGGAGCTTTATAATTCACAGCCTTGACAACATTTTTTCTGTTCAATAAATTAAACAAAAATTTCCTCAATGACCATGTTGATTCCTCCTCTTTAAGGCTTGATGCTTCCCCAAAATTCATATAAATTTCAAATTTGGCTAATCAAAAAGTGAGTTTGTCAGCTCATATTTTATACTCTTTTCAATTGATTTGTTGTTACAAGTTTTCATTATCCTTTTCTATTCCAACAATAAAATCATCTTTTATGTTCACTGTAACAACCTAAATATTTGATGAAATATGTGAAATTTGTGATTTTGTGTGATTTGAATATTTTATCCCTTTCCGTAGTTGCATTATGATATTTCTAGGGTGTGGGAGTGATTGACATGATTTTCGATGCATTTTGGTATCATTTATGCAATATTATGGTTTATGATGGCTTCGAGAACCTTATTTTAGACTTATGTGGATATCTTTTGATCCGTGCGATGGATGGCTGAACGGATTGCGCCAGCAGCTATGGAATATTGATATTAGGCTGGTTAAACCTTTGGTTCGGGTTTCAATGCACCCGAGCTCATTTTGACCTATTGATTGAAAAGTTGAAAAATTAGAAATATGAGTGTGGGACTCACATTTGATCGAAACGACCTCAGATGGAAAATCTCACTTCGCCATCATATCCAGAATATCAAATTTAGGGTGTTAGCATGTTTGGTATGATTTTACAGCTTTTAAATCTCATTTCAACCCTCACTTTAGAAAATTGTAATTTCGGATTTCAGGGGTCAACTTTGTGGAAACGATATTTTTAAAAAAATATGATATCGCCAACGCGTTCGAAACGTCGAATTTAGTATGGTTACATAGTTTGTTTGCATATATCGGACTCTGAATGAATCCCGGGCATTCCGTCGAAGTCTGTTTGGACTTGAAAAAAAACTGTTACCATTGCAGATTTTCTGCGATATATAGCAGATTTCACCCTACTTTTGATCCATTTTGCTCATTTTCCATCTTGCCTCTTGAGAGTTAAACCCTAAAATAGTATGAGAGTTAAAATTAAAGTTTGTGAGAGTTGGGGTAGCTAGATTAACATCTATTTCTTGGTTTTATTACGGATTTAAGGTAAGAATTCACCCCTTTTCGTAGTAATTTCTTGATAATTTCCCCAAAACATCAAAAAAATCTTAGGGCATGATTTTAAACCCAAATTTCACTCATTTCACTTGAATAATATTTTTATCTTATAAGTACTAGTTTTTCATCAATTTAACCTTCAAAACAACTCCGATTCTTGATTTTAACCCGAATTTTTAAGATTTTACCCGGTAAAGCTTAAAAATATTTTTTCTTCGATTTGAACCCCATTTTTGACTCTATTTAACTTGAGTTTTCAGCTGTACGTTCCTAAAAATATGGGGAACATGTTTTTGAAGTAAAGTTTCAGTTTTGCCCTTCTTTTTCGAAAATCCATTTTGGAGGTCCGTTTTGACCTCGAACCAAAAGTAGTTAATATGGGTGTCGTTGGTTTTTTCTTAATGAGTATATTTCATATTTTATATTTTTACTACAGTTCGGGATTGTTCGTGAAAAGTAAGGTCGCGGATTCAAGTGTAGCGAACCGATTTTGACTTTTGAGGTAGGTTATGTCTTAACTCTTTCAGACTGAATTAGGTAGTAAATGATGATACAAAATGCATATTAAGGGTGGAAACTAGTTATGAAAATGACTATTTATGTGTTGTGCCCGTGTGGGGGCCTATATGTGATGTAATTGTCGAAATTGAGTTATTATGTAATATGTTTGACCATGTGGGGTCCTATGTGATATTAATAGCCTTGAATACATGTGAATAATTATATTGTATTTTTAAAATACTTAATGTGGTACCATTGGTGTATTGTGATTATATTCATACCTTATGACATATGAGACATATGAAAATTCATGGATTAAACGAAAATAAAGAGTGAATATTAGCTCATGTGGTTGTGAAAATGTATCATTGTGGTTGGTTGTGGAAATATATCATGTGGTTGGTTGTGGAAATACTCATATTGATTGATTGTGAGCATTACATCTTCATATCATACTCATTCATGAAACATTGGTACCACCGTGGCATCTGAGAAACACTGGCAATATCTTTTTAAAAGATATTGTAACACCTTATAAAACCCTTTTCAAGAGATGTGCTGAAAAGAAGATATGAGATATATGGATTTTATACGGGTTGACGAACCCCCCATGGGTCCTGCGTTGGGATGCTTGCCTCCGTAGGTGTATACGGGGATTGTGCGACGATTCCGACGGTTGTACGACGACCTCGTGCATCATTATCATCATATACATTGCACTTACTTTATTGTGTTATGTTGTGTTGTATTGGCATATTGACTTGTCATCTATGTATTTATTGTATCTTCTTTTACTTGTATTTGATGATCTTGTATATGCATGTTCCCCTTATTCTTTTTATATGTGATATAATACGTACTTTTATTCTATTTTGGTATGCTATTGAAATATATGTGAGATATATTAGAACTATTAGTGTAAGCGGTGTGGCTACCGTTATGAGATATTTTCTGATTGCAGGTGACGTTCCCTTAGTGTATATTTTGTATGCTTTATTTACTACTTTGCTTGGTCGGCCTATGATACCTACTAAGTACAAGTGGACCGTACTCATGCCTACTGCGCCCTTTCGGTGCAGGTCCTAGCTCGAGTATGTCTCAGCTTGATTGACTTGAGCAATTGTTGGAGCTTCCAAAGTAGCGCTTGGGCATTCATACGTCCGAAGTTCACCTCTATATTTCTATAGTAGTTATGTCTTTATTAGTAGTCGAAGAAAGTTATTATTTCTTTGTGGTTATTTTTCTGATGTATTGGGCTCTCGAATCGTATTAGTAGTTCTTACACTATTGACACCTAGTTTTCAGCATGATTGGTATTTTAGATAAGTTCTTTCCACATTATTATGATTACTATTATGGTTCGGCTTGATTCTAGAAGCCTTACCTTGGGATATTTCTATTTTTTCTCTTTTCGTATCAGTTTGAGTGATAGGCTTACTTGTCAAGGTACGCCGCGACAAGTGTCATCATGACCCTCATTTTTGATTCATGATAAATTGGTATCAGAGCAGCCAGGTTTCATTGGTCTCAACGGTGTAAGAATGAGATGTCTAATAGAGTCTCGTGGATCGATACATAGACGTCTGTATCTATCTTCGGGAGGCTATCAGATGTCTTTAGGAAACTTTTCTCATTTTACTCTTTATTGTGCAAAGTTTATTTATACCTTATGTTTTGAGTTGTGTTTTACTCTATCTGTGCAGATGGTGTCGTCTAGGTCTTACGAGAATAGAGAGGCGGAGCCTTCTCCCAGAGGGTAAACCTCGAGTCGTGGATGGCCTCGAGGGAGTGGATGGGCCTATGGTGTAGCCCCATCTAGGATGAGTGCTAAGGTATTCTCTCCTGAACCTCGTGCTGAGCAGGTTAGAGGTGTGGGTCCTACTCTAATTCTTCAGAGTTTGTCTGCCCAGTGTGGGAGGGATTATTCGTGTGTTTGCTAACCTGTCTAAAGGATTTTCCTTTGATTATGCCGGGCGTTCCTCCAGTTTTGAGAATGGATCCTCCTGTTGTGCCTTCTTCTAGTTTGGGTACTCCTCAGACCCCGAGTACTATTCCACCTTCAGTGCCGACATCTGACTATGGGGTTTTGAGATCAGGAGTTCAGCTGTCATCTTTGTTACCTTCTCAAGAGTAATCCCAGCCAGCTGGACTTTTCATGCCTTATACTCTTCAGCGAGCCACGTCTCAGATAGTTGTGTTTGGGGGTTCTTTTCAGAGTATTGTGGATCATGTTAAGATGATGAAAGATATTTCTCAGGTATCTCAGAGAGGCGCTAAGAGAGTGTGCCGTGTTGGTAAGTTCAGAGGTCAGACTCCACGAGGCAAAGATTTAGAGGTTCTCATAGGTCTTCTAATTCAGCAGTGCAGGATGGTCGTCAGGGCAAGTTTAGAGTTTGTTATTTATGTGATGAGACTAGCCATATGGCCAAGGAATGTCCTCGCCGAGTATTTAGAGCTACTCCTATTTTAGCTGTGAAAGGTAGGGGTTTCACTGGTGGTGCGAGATGTAGAGGTAGTGGAGACCGTAATAGTGGTCGTGGTTCTACTCAGCCATTTTGTAGTCGTGGACAGTGTTATGCTACTCTAGCCAGACCTGAGACAGAGGCTTCTGATGTTGTGATTACAGATACCTCTCTCATTTGTTTCAAACCTGCATCTGTATTATTTAATCTCGGATTAACTTTCTCCAATGTGTCTGTGTATTTTGCTTTGGGTTTGGATTTTGTTAGTGAGTCTCTTGCCATGCCTATTCGTGTATCTACTCCGACAGGTGATTCTTTAGTAGTGAATCGGGCGTATCGATCTGATGTTGTGAATTTTGCCGAGCGTGAGACTTTGGTAGACTTACTTGTATTAGACATGGTTGATTTTGATGTTATTTTAGGCATGGATTGGTTAGATCCTTATTATGTTGTCTTACATTGTTTTGCTAAGACTGTGACTTTAGCTTCGTCGGGTGTGCCAAGGATAACTTGGAAGGGTACACTTCATTCGGGTCCTAAGAGGGTCATATCTTATGTTCAGGCTCATAAATTAGTTGAGAGGGGATATTTATCTTACTTGGCTTATTTTTGTGACACCAGTGTTATTTCGTCTTCTTTCTTGGATTCATTTGTGTCGTTCGTGAGTTTATGGATGTGTTCCCTACGAACTTGCCTAGTATGCCTTCGGATTGAGATATTAATTTTATTATTGATGTTGTGCCGGGCACCAAGCCCATTTCCATTCCTCCTTATAGGATGGCCCCAACAAAGTTGAAGAAACTGGAGGATCAGTTGCAGGAGTTGTTGGATAAGGGATTTATTCAACCTAGTGTTTCACCTTGGGGTGTGCCTGTCTTGTTTGTGAAGAGAAATGATGGTTCTATGCAGATATGAATTGATTATCGATAGCTGAATAAGGTGACAATTAAGAATAGGTATTCTTTTTCTCGCATTGATGATTTATTTGATCAGCTTTAGGCTGTTGTGGTGTTTTTGAAGATTGATTTGTGGTCCGGTTATCACCAGTTGAGGATTAGAGTTTTGGATATTCTGAAAATAACTTTTCAGACTCGATATGGTCATTATGAGTTCTTGGTCATGTCTTTTGGGTTGACCAATTCCTCTGTCTTGTTCATGGAGTTGATGAATCGGGAATTTCAACCATATTTTGACTTCTTTGTTATTATGTTTACAAATTATGCTTCAGAGATTGAAGGATGAGGAGTTGTATGCTAAGTTCTCTAAGTGTGAGTTTTAGTTGGAGTTTCTTTCTTTCTTGGGTCATGTGGTGACTAAGGAAGGTAATATAGTTGATCCAGCCAAGGTTGCAGCGATTCGTGATTGGGCTAGACCTACTTCGCCCACTGAGATTCGAAGTTTTGTTGGCTTGGTCGAGTATTATAATTATGTATGCATCTCATTAAGATTGAAGCCACATGAGAGGAATTATCCTACCCATGATTTGGAGTTGTGCGCAGTTGTGTTCGATTTGAAGTTGTGGAGGCACTACTTGTATGGAGTCCATGGTGAGATCTTCTCAAATCATCATTGCCTTCAGTACTTCTTCACCCCGTGAGATCTTAATATGAGGCAGCACCATTGTCTTGAATTTCTTAAGGATTATGACTTGGCTATTCTCTACCATTCGGGAAAGGCTAATGTGGTTACGGGTGCCTTGAGCCGAAAGTCGACTAGCATGGGTAGATTGGCGCATCTTTTGACCCAGGAGAGGCTTTTGGCCTTAGAGATTCAGTGTTTAGCTAACCATATAGTTAGGCTTGATATTTTGACACCGAGGCGTGTTTTGGCATTTGTGGATGCTAGATCTTCTTTTATGGGCCAAATTCGAGCTCATTGGTTTGATGATGTTGGATTAAGGTTGATTCGAGATAAGGTATTGAGTGGGGAGGCTAAGAAAGCCTCACTTTATTCAGATGGAGTTTTGCGGATTAGAGGCCAAGTTTGTGTACCAAAAGTGGGTGACTGGATTAGGTTGATCTTGGAGGAGGCCCATTGTTCCAGATATTCCATCCATCCAGGTGTGACTAAGAAGTATCCTGATTTGAGACAACACTACTGGTGGGTGGCATAAGGTGAGATATAGAAGATTTTTTTGGGCTCGTTGGCTATGTTGTCAGTAGGTAAAGGCCGAGCATATGAGACCTGGTGGTTCGCTTCAGAGGTTTCCCGTTCCCGAGTAGAAGTGGGAACAAATCACTATGGACTTCGTGACTGAGTTGCCTCGTACTTTTCATGGTTCTGATAGTGTTTGGTTCATTATGGATCAATTGACCAAGTCAACTCATTTTATTCTAGTTCAGGTCTCATTCAGTGCTGAGAGGACAGCCCATATATTTATTCGTGAGATTATGCGTCTGCATGGTGCGTCGGTGTCTATTATTTTAGATTGAGGTCTTATGTTCACCTCACTTTTGGAAGACTTTTCAGGATGAGTTGGGTATTCAGGTTGATCATAGTATAACATTTCACCCCAGACTGATGGCCAGCCAGAGCGGACTATCCAGGTTTTGGAGGATATGTTTCACGCCTGCGCTATGGATTTTGGTGGCCAGTGGGAGCAACAATTGACTTTAGCAGAGTTTGCATATAGTAATAGCTACCATTCCAGTATTTATATGGCTCTTTTTGAGGTGTTGTATGGTAGGCGTTGTCGCTCTCCATTAGGTTGGTTCGATGTTTCAGAGATGAGACCTCGAGGTGCGTACTTTCTTTGTGAGTCATTGGATAGAGTTTAGGTCATTCAGGATAGACTTAGATCAGCTCAGAGTAGGCAGAAGTGTTATGCTGATCGTAGACTTCGTGCCTTGAGATTTGGTGTTGGTGATCGTGTTTTCCTTCGAGTTTCACCCATGAAGGGTGTCATGAGATTTGGGAAGAGGGCCAAGCTTAGCCCCAAGTATATTGGTCCATTTGAGATTCTTCGGACTGTTGGTGGTGTCGATTATGAGTTTGCTTTTTCCCTTGATCTATAAGTTGTTCATCCAGTTTTTCATATTTCTATGCTTCGTGGTTATATTCCAGATAAGTCTCATGTCATTCATTGGGAGTCGGTTCGGTTAGATGAGCGGTTGTCCTTTGTTGAGGAACCGGTTTCCATTTTGGCTAGAGATATTAGGCAGTTGCGCTCTAGAGTGATCCCTGTAGTTAAGGTCCAGTGGCGACATCGACTTATAGATGAAGCTACTTGGGAGGTTGAGTCTGATATGCGTAGTCCTTATCCCCAACTCTTTGTTAATTCAGGTATTTTCTTTGTCTTAGTTCGAGAACGAACTAGATTTTTACTGGTGGATGATTTAACGATCTAAAAATTTGATGAAATATGTAAAATTTATGATTTTATGTGATTTGACTATTTTACCCCTCCCCGTAGTTGCATTATGATATTTCTAGGGTGTGGGAGTGATTGACATGATTTTCGATGCATTTTGGTATCATTTATGCAATATTATGGTTTATGATAGCTTCGAGAACCTTATTTTAGACTTATGTGGATATCTTTTGATCCGTGCGATGGATGGCTGAACGGATTGCGCCAGCAGCTACGGAATATTGATATTAGGCTGGGTAAACCTTTGGTTCAGGTCCCAATGCACCCGAGCTCATTTTGACCTATTGATCGAAAAGTTGAAAAATTAGAAATATGAGTGTGGGACTCACATTTGATCGAAACGACCTCAGATGGAAAATCTCACTTCGCCATCATATCCAGAATATCAAATTTAGGGTGTTAGCATGTTTGGTATAATTTTACAACTTTTAAATCTCATTTCGACCCTCAGTTTGGAAAATTGTAATTTCGGATTTCAGGGGTCAACTTTGTGGAAATGATATTTTTTAAAAAATATGATATCGCCAACGCGTCGGAAACGTCGAATTTAGTATGGTTACATAGTTTGTTTGCATATATCGGACTCTGAATGAATCCCGGGCATTCCGTCGAAGTCTGTTTGGACTTGAAAAAAAAACTGCTACCATTGTAGATTTTCTGCTATATATAGCAGATTTCACCCTATTTTTGATTCATTTTGCTCATTTTTCATCTTGCCTCTTGAGAGTTAAACCCTAAAATAGTATGGGAGTTAAAAGTAAAGTTTATGAGAGCTTAGGAATCTAGACTAACATCTATTTCTTGGTTTTATTACGGATTTAAGGTAAGAATTCACCCCTTTTCTTAGTAATTTCTTGATAAATTCCTCAAAACCCCAAAATTTTAGGACATGATTTTAAACTCAAATTTTACTCATTTGACTTGAATAATATTTTTTTCTTATAATTACTAGTTTTTCATAAATTTAACCTTCAAAACAACTTCGATTCTTGATTTTAACCCGAATATCTAAGATTTTACCCGGTAAAGCTCAAAATAGTTTTTCTTTGATTTTAACCCTGTTTTTACTCGATTTAACTTGATTGTTCAGCTGTAGGTTCCTAAAAATATGGAGAACATATTTTTGAAGTAAAGTTTCCATTTTGCCCTTCTTTTTTGGAAATCCACTTTGTGGGTCCGTTTTAAACGCGAACCAAAAGTAGTCAATATGGGTGTCGTTGGTTTTGTTTTGACGCGTAGATTTCATATTTGATATTTTTAGTGGAGTTCGAGATTTTTTGTGAAAAGTAAGGTTGTAGGTTCAAGTGTAGCGAACCGATTTCGGTTTTTGAGGTAGGTTATGGCTTAACTCTTTCAGACTGGATTAGGTAGTAAGTGATGATACAAAATGCATATTAAAGGTGGAAACTAATCATGAAAAATGGCTATTTATGTGTTGTGCCAGTGTGGGGGCCTATATGTGATGTAATTATCGAAATTAAGTTATTATGTGATATGTGTGACCGTGTGGGGTCCTATGTGATATTAATAGCCTTGAATATGTGTGAATAATTGTATTATATTGTTAAAATGCTTAATGTGGTACCATTGGTGTATTGTGGTTATATTCTTACCTTATTAACATATGAGACATGTGAAAATTCATGGATGATACGAAAATAATGAATGGATATTAACTGATGTGGTTATGGAAATTATCATTGTGGTTGGTTGTGGAAATATATCATGTGGTTGGTTATAGAAATACTCATTGTGATTGGTTGTGAGCATTACATCTTCATATCATACTCATTAATGAAACATTGGTACCACCGTGGCAACATCTGAGAAACACTGGCAACACCTTTTTAAAAGATATTGTAACACCTTATAAAATCCTTTTCAAGGAATGTGCCGAAAAGGAGATATGAGATATGTGAATTATATACGGGTTGATGAACCTCCCATGGATCCTGCGTTGGGAGGCTTGCCTTCATAGGTGTATACGGGAATTGTGCGACAATCGCAATGGTTGTGCGACGACCTCGTGCATCATCATCATATATATTGCACTTACTTTATTGTGTTATGTTGTGTTATATTGGCATACTGACTTGTCATCTATGTATTTATCGTATCTTCTTTTACTTGTATTTGATGATCTTGTGTATGCATGTTCCCCTTTGTTCTTTTTATATATGATATAATAGTACTTTTGTTCTATCTTGGTGTGATGTTGCAATATATGTGAGATATATTAGAACTGTTAGTGTAAGCGGTGTGGGCTACCGTTGTGGGACATTTTCTGATTGCAGGTGACGTAACCTTAGTGTATATTTTGTATGCTTTATTTACTACTTTGATTGGTGAGCCTATGATACCTACTAAGTACAAGTGGACCGTACTCATGCCTACTGCGCCCTTTCGGTGCAGGTCCTAGCTCGAGTGCACCTCAGTTTGATTGACTTGGGCGATTGCTGGAGCTTCTAAGGTAGCGGTTGAACATGCATGCGTCCGAAGTTCACCTCTATCTTTCTATAGTAGTTATGTCTTTATTAGTATTCAGAGACAGTTATTATTCCTTTGTGGTTATTTTTTCGATGTATTTGTCTCTCAGATTGTATTAGTAGTTCTTACACTATTGACACCTGATTTTGCGCATGATTGGTATTTTAGATAAGTTCTTTCCGCATTGTTATGATTACTATTATGGTTCAGCTTGATTCTAGAAGCCTTGCCTTGGGATATTTCTATCTTTTTCTCTTTTCGTATCAGTTTGGGTGATATGCTTACTTATCAAGGTACGCCGCGACAAGTGCCATCATGACCCTCGTTTTTGGGTCGTGAAATTCACCTTATAATTACCCTTTCTAATTGCACAATAAAGACCAACATTAATACATATATTAAAATAATTTAGATTTTTTATTACAATAAAAAAATTAAAATTGATGAAAAGGGCCAAAAAAAAAGAAAAAAAAATGGGAATGGAGGTCATTGAGAGGTGCCACATCAGCAGCCTCCAATGTCTCCTTTATATATATATATATATATATATATATATTAGTTTAGGTGTACGAACCTCACGCGTGTACCTCGCTTTATTGAGTTCAAATGTCACACTAAATAGGATATTTTTTTAAATAATAAAGATGAATACAATAATTAAATTCAACATCTTTTGGAGAATTTATTTAATTAAACCTAACCTTTACCAAAAAATTTGTTAAGTCTATTGACATTCATCTACCACTTGTAAATTATAACAAAATAATACGATATTAGAGATATCAAATAATACAATTATATTTAACCTTTACACAAAAATATTCTTAAAACAAATATATATATATATATATATATATATATATATATATACACACAATACTATTAAACCTAAAAAATTTCTCAAAGCCGACTGACATTCATCTATCACCTGTAAATTCATCTACGACCTGTAACCTACAATAAAATAATATATTAATTATCACAAAGCTTCAATTTTATGAAAATAATTCTTGTTTGAGCAAAAACTTTGACCCTAAAGAATGAAGTTGAATGAAAACAAAGAAGATATATTTATATACACACACGTTGGATTCTATTATGTTGACAAAAATAGTGAAAAAGTTGAAGGTTAGAAAATTAAGCATTCACCAATCTAGACTTGCAACCGAATCAAGTCAGATGAACAACAATCATATTTTTTCAATAAGTAAATCGATTTCTTTAGTTTAACGTGCATCTCAATATTTATAGAAATATTTTCTTAATAGAGTCTTATTTTAGGTGTATTTTTCTATCCTATTTTAGGAGTATTTTTCTATCCTATTTTTGGAGTATTTTTCTGATTGATCAGAACAAAGAAAAATATTAATTAATTCTCCTTCCATATATTTTAGGATTCCCATATATTTTAAGAGTCTAGTTAATAAAATAAAAATAATTAAATAATAAATTAAAGAAAATAGTGAAAAGACAGTTTTGTCTAAAGAAGAGTATTTTAATGAAGGGCAAAAAGTTCAAATCACTTTTCTAAGGGTCTTCACACTTTTAATATATTATAGATATAGATAGATTATAGATATAGATATAGATATATGCTAGACTATGAACACGTGCGTTGCACGTTTATCCCTTATCGATTCAAAATTAATTTGAAATTTGTATAAATTCATAAAGCTTTTTACATAGTTCAATAAAATATATTTTATAAGCCATATTTCTGTTGAATTTAAAATTCTAAATATTAGAAAAATAGTTAAATGACGTCCTATGTATAACCAAGTTTAAATTGTTGTCGGAAATCTAAGTTAGAATAGTGTTACTCGTAGCAAATACTACATGAAGCAAATGCAAAGAACATTATTTATATATACATGACATATATAAGCATATATTTGCCCAGTAAAGTATATAGTAAGGAATATAGTGAAAAATTAAGGTCTCTTATGAAAAATTTTAACCCAAAATATATGTCTATTTTATAGGTATGTATGTGAAGGAAGAAAATTGCGAATTTCATCAAATTACAAAAATTATCTGATTTTCATAATCAAATCAGATGGTAGCTTATGATACTAAAACCAATTGGTTCCCATCAAAATACATATTTCTTATATTGTCTCTAAATATCATGGCGAGACATTTGATCCATTCATCAAATTGTCTCAACAAAATATCAACATTACCCCTAAAATAACAATATCCAGTAATCCTAAAGACATTTTCTTGAGGGTATGATCTATATCTCTGAAGAATAATTTCAAAGACTTACTGGTAGATGTCCAGTCATCGCGACTCTATCACTACTCCATATCAAAGAAATAAACAAATTACACGTTGTCTAAGGAGGGTATGCAAATCTTAATTCTGTCTTGTGGAGGTAGAAAGTGTTTTTGGAAGACCCTCGACTCGAGTAACAAACATTAATTGAACAACTTTCAAAAATTACGTTTTAAATTAAATCAATTCTTAATATCAACTATCTTATCCTCATCCAAATACTCAAATCCGTGACCCTCCATATCAGCATCTAATACATACAGACAATATTAGTACATACTTAAAGAACCAAAATCCAAATAAGAAAAGTGATTCAAATTTTTTTATCTTCCTTAAAAGTCTCTGTTTTAAACCAAATCATCGTTTCACTTTTGTCCTAAAATAATTATTATTTATTTAACTTTAAAATCAATTAAAATACCTATTTAATTAAGCGAATCTTTCAAAAATAGCAGCACTTTGCTAAAAAATCCACCTTTTATAGCCACATTTTACATAATTATCATTTATAGCCGTTGTATTCGATTTACACCCACTGTATTTGGTTTTATAGATAGTATATATTTATATAAAATATGAATACAATCCCTATTTTGTCGTGCAAAAAATGAAATTCAATATTTTTAAAAAGAAAAAAATCTCAATCACGCTTATCTCGTTGAACTGAATATTTTCTTGCCTAACACTACCATTATCTTTTTTTATATTTTTTATCTTTTTCATGTTTTTCCTGTTTTTTCTATTTTTTTTTCTTTTCTTTCTTTTTGTTTCTTTCTTTTTTTTCTCTCTCTCTTTAATGTCTTACTTCTATTTCTCTTTCTTCTTTGATTTTTTTTATTTTCTTTTTTGTACTTATTCTCTTTATCATTTTTTTGTTCTATTTTTATATTTTTTGTATTTTCGAAAAATATGTTCATGGATTATAACGTAAATACCACAATTATTTATCGTATTTGTAGTCACATCATCATTTATATTTTTATATTCATTGATACAACTGTCTTTGTATCATAAATTTCGCACTTGTATTTATATTTTATAGTTCGCATTTATATTTGAATTTAATAGTTCGAACTTGTATTTGTATTTGTAGTTTGCGCCATCATTTATTTTTTATATAATTCAAACTTGTATTTTAAAGAAATTTTTTGTATTTGTACTTTATAATTGACTGCATATTATATTAGATTATATTTATATTACGGTTTTATTGTATTTGTCTATTTAAATTATATTTGAATTATACTTTTATTTGTATTCTATTTTCGTCGATACATTTTTATTTTTTAAAAATTATTTTGTATTTGTAAGTTGATTGCATATTGTATTTAGCCGTGACTATGTACAATTTATCATTTGTATTTGTATACAAACAAGTAAATGCATTAATTGTATTTTCTTGATTCTAAAATATATAAATATGTAATGTATCATTTGATACAAATGTACCGTTTTGTATTTGTATATCAAAATTATCATTCATATTTGTCAATAAACAAATATCTCTTGATACAGATACAATGATAAACAAATAAAATAAATGATTTTACAAATACAAATACAATATGTATTTGTTTATATTGTATTTGTATAAAAATTTGAGTTGTATTTACAACTCGTATCAATAAATACAAACAAGTATTCGTAGAAAGAAAATCAATATTACTTTTTAATAATTAAAAAATGCAAATGCTAGTTCCCATTTGTATTTATATGTTATAGTTCACATTTGTATTTTTATTTTATAGTTCATACTTATATTTATATGTTATAGTTTGTATTTGAATTTGTATTTTATATTTCGCACTTGTATTTGTATGTTATAGTTCACATTTGTATTTGTATTTTATAGTTGACACTTGTATTTGTGTTTACTAGTTCACACAAATGAAAATAAGGAGAAAAATTGAAAAGAAAAAAGAAAGAAAAAAAAGAAGGAGAAAAAATACAAAAAAAGAAGGAGAGTAATAGAAAATAGAGAAAAAAAATAAAAAGAAAAGAAAAAAAGAGGAGAAAAATGAAAAAGAAAAAAAGAAAAAGGAAAAAATAAATAAAAAATAAAAAATAAAGAGAAAACAACGAAAAAAGGAAAAGAAAAACTAAAGAAAAAAAAACTGAAAAGGGAAAAAAGAAGAAGAGAATAATAGAAAATAGAAAAAGAGAGAAAATACATGAGAGATGCTATGAATTGTAATTAGGAATAATTAATAGGTAAGAGGGGGCTATGAATTGTAATTAATTAAAAGTTAGGCTAGATAGGGTAATTAAGAGTCTATGTTTGCTAAAATATGTAGTTACCCTTTAATTAACTATTTTGTAATCAATTAGATCACACCCAAATAGAAACGGATGGCTAAATACTTGGCTGATCCAATTGTGAAACTTATAGGATTGGCTTCCTAGCATTAAAAAAATTATCTTATGTATAAAAATATATTTTACAATTCAAGTAATGCTTATTGTTGATCATATTCTTGTATAGTTTTTCTATTTCTTATAGTTGATAAATTTAAAAATTATATAATCAACCATTGTTATAATTTTTCCCTCTTGATAATTTCTCATGTTTTCTTTTTCAGTTAAAAATTTAGACGAAATAAGAGAATTGTCATCGAAAGAGTAACAATTAGGAGTATATATAATAAATAAGAAAAATATTCTCAAATTAAACACAAACACTATAAGAAAATTTTCTTATAAAGAATCAATTAGTTATAATAATATAACCAATCCTAAATCTAGCTTGAATCCTTCTTTAACCGTACTCCGCCCAAAAGATAATCCTAAACCATTAGCCAAGCTTTGTGTTCTACTTTGATCGCATGGTATATGTTTAATAAAGCAAAAATATAGGAGAGGTAGGTTTATATTTAGAATAGGTATCTAGTTGTAGCATCATCAACTTATTTCGTAAAAGAATTCTTCTTTCCATGTATTTTAAAAGTCTTTTTTAGTTTTCCCTTTTTATACATATTAGGAGTATATTAATTCTCCCAATATTAATTCTTCTATACTTCTTACCATAAAAAGAAAAAGAACGCTTACTATATATTTTAGGACTCTTTAATATTTTTCTTCACATAAATTTTAGGACTCAATACTGTAGAGAATTTTATAAATATAATAATATAATAATTTGAGAAAAAAAAAGCAAAAAAACGATTTTGTCTATTGCAAGTCTTTTAATGAAGGGGAAACAATTCAAATAACATTTTTAAGGTCTTCACACTTTTAATATATTAGAGATAGGGATTAGAGATTAGAGATACATGTGCTAGATGAATGTTTGATAGGGCTTTGAGAAATTATATGTAAAGGTTAGGTTAAATCTTATTGTTCTAATATTCGATTATCGTATTATTTGTTATAGTTTTTATTTGCTATTTTTTTTCTTATTACTTCAGGTGATAAATGAATGTTTGGTTGCGCTTTAAAGAATTTTTATGTAAAGATTAGGTTTAATCTTATTGTTCTAATATCTTGATTATCTATCCTGTTTCTATTTGTTATTTTTCTGCTTAATACATATGGTTGATGAATGTTTGAATGAGCTTTAAAAAGATTTTGTGTAAAAATTAGATTTAATCGTAGTTTAACAACATATTTAGATGTGTTTTTAATCTTCACTCTCAACAAAAATATTTGGAAAAAATTTCATCAAAAATGACTGGTTCAATGTATTGCCAACAAATCGATAAAGAGGATAAAATATTACTCATCTAAAAATTGATAGTAGTTATTAGATTAGGAGCGTCTAAATTAGAATTTTGAGGATGAGAGAATAGTGTATTTGGATTATTAGCAGCAACAAAAGTAAGCTTACTTAGAAATGGGTCGTTGAGGTTTATAGGAGGCATAGGAATATTTGTTTTGTTACGGATATTGGCTACACAACAAATCTTAAAGTAAGATGTTTCAGAGGCATCGATAAAGATGAAGAACATGGAACTGAGGACAGTGAGGACGCTATGGTCAACCTTAAGGAAATTAAAGTGGCCATAATTTTCTCCACGGTTGAAGTTTGATTCTTCTACGGAAGCTTGAAAGAAAGAGTGAGCTGTTGAATATTAAAAAGTATATGAAATTTGGATAGTATGACTTAATTTGGAACAAATGAGAAATTTGACCAGTCCATGTTATTATATATGAATGAACAATATCTAAATAATTAACAAAAGATTGAAACAACAATAAAATTTGAATATAGATTCACCAAATCTTGGACCCCTTCGTTCAAAAAGAGGTGCAATATTATTGTTATTGTTTGAGAACTATCTATTCCTTTTCACTAAAAACAAGAATCTTTTAAAACATTACAATTTATATTACTTTTATTAAGATTTTAAATATCTAAGTAGAACAAGGAAATCAATGCACGGTATAAAATCAGATAGAGTACTTTATAGTTTAGACATTGTATGCCTCTTTGGCGATAGAAAAGTATTTATTATATGACTCTCAATAATTTTAATAATATCATATTTACTAGAACAAATCCACCAGCAGATTCTTTAAAATTAATAGTGATAGGAGTCATAAAGATAATTTAAGGGGATGATGATGATGATAAGAGATTCAAAGAAAAGATGATAATGACCTATTCTATTCACTTTCGTGAGTAATATTACAGAAGTTAAAACTCTACAATTTGAGGTTCAATGATATATTCAATATAACATTACATACCCAAAGCTCATCTCTTTCTCTTTTTTTTTTCTTTGGTTAAATAAGAAAAAGTTGGCTTTGTAGTGTTGCTATTGTAGTATGAAGTTTGTCATGTCTCCATGATAGGTTATATATAAATTAGGGATTGTATCTCACCCTTATAAATAGGTATCGTGCATTTTTATCATTAATTTTAATATTAGTATTTCTTCTTTTATTTTCCATCGTCGTCACCTTTTTGAAAATTTTCTAAGTAGACAGTTGCACTAAGTAAAAAAGAGTTAGTGATTTAAAAAAGATAATTATTATTTTGGATAATTACGAAACATAATTAAAAAATAAAAAATAAAAATGGAGGTGAATGTGAGAGCAAACCTAAAAAATCCTATTGTTCTCCTAACACAAAGTTGTATAAATATTTATTTTGATCTTCTATGGGTAGTATAGGTAGAATAAGAACATAGAGAGGCCAACTTAAATATTATAGGCTGCTCAGGTTTTCAGAGTTTTGAAAAATATTAGTTTCAAAAAGTTTTCATACTCTTATAAAGTAAAAACGTTTTCAGATTTCATTTGTTTTATCATATGTTTTTAGTAACTCGAAAAAGGAAAGACTAAAGTTTATGCAATAGTGAGATGAGTAAATATAGTTGTAAGAGGCGAGCGGGTGATAACTTAATAGTCATTGTTAATTGAAAAATAGAATCCGAGATTGTATGTATCCTTAAAATTCGAAAGTTTTTTTTTGTCTTAGTTCATTTTTTGGTTAGGAACATGCATCCACAACATCAATAGTCTCACTGGTTCAATTTAATTTTGATTTCATTTCTTTTGAGTGGAGAATCTATTAAAAATAGTCTATGATTGTGTAGTCATACGAGATCATTGCTTCCATAAGCATTAATAATTTTATTGGTTCAATTTTGCTTTGATTTCACTTCTTTTGAGCCAAAGATCTATCAAAATCAGTCTCTTTACCTCACAGATATAGACGTCTCACAAAAGAAAGGGTAAGCTATGTACATTCTACCCTCTACTTTTGGGAAAACTGTCTTTTTACATCATAAAGATAGGGGTTTCACAAAAGAAATGACAAGATCTACGTACATTTTATCCTCTACTTATACGACTACACTAGATATGTTATTGTCATTGTATTATTACTTTTAAATAATTTTATTTTTCTTGCATGGAGTATAATTTTACTTATTAACACGAGATACACGTGCAAAGCACGTACACTAAACTAGTTAGAAAAAAGGAGCGAAGGTAATAATATTTCAAAAGGTTGGAATTTATGTTATTTACACTTAAATATTTGTCTAAAAAATTGCCAATTTTATCTAAAGCTGGTATATATGTGTCAATTTCTCCTACCTCAACCCATCTTTGTCGGCCCAAATGATGCTGGTGGTGGGCTACACCAAAAACGTGGCCCATTATTTAGAATTTGAGGTTCACAAAGCCCAACTTTTGGGAGTACTAATTATAGGTAAAGCTTGGCTTTTAAAAGTGGGGATAAACATGATCACGTCTTGGATAGGCATACTCAAAATGATTACAACTTGGATCTCAATGTGCCCTATGTACCAACATAGTCAGGTAAAGCAATGATGTCTGAAATAGATGTACAAAATGCGACAATATAACGATTTGAATTTTTGATGAATTATGTGAAACATATATTTTTGAGTGAATTAAATATTTTACCCCTCTCTGTGATTGCATTGTGGTATTTCTAGAGTGTGAAAATAATTGACATAATTTTCGATGCATTTTGGTGTGATTTATGTGATATTGTAGTTTTTGGTGGCTTGAGAAGCCGTACAGTTGACTTCAGTCAACATCTTTTAATTTGTGCATCAGATTGTAAAACGGACTACACAGCAGATTCAAAACGTCGATTTTAGGGTGGTAACATGGTTGGTGTGGTTTTATGGCTTTTAAATCTCATTTTGATCCTTGGTTTGAAAAGTTGTGATTTTGGATTTCGCGGGTCAACTTTGTGAAAATAATATTTTTTTGAAAATCTAATATCGCCATTGATCCTGTAGCATCAAATTTGATAAGGTAGCATATTTCGTTTGCGTTCACAGGATTTTGAATGAATTCCAAGGGGTCTGTGGAGACTTGGACCCTATATATACCCATGTTTTGCCATTCTTTTCTCCATTTTTGTGACTTGGAGCTTAGAGTTTCACACTTTTGAACAATTCCTTCCATATCTAAGCTTGGGCAAGTATCTAAATGCATATTTCAACTACTTTACCCCAATTTTATTATCTATTTCTTGTTTTAACATGGATTAATGTTGAAATTGGAGATTTTGACCCAGAAGGCCCAAAATTATATTTCTTCGATTTAAACCCCGACTTCAATTCATTTTTACTTGAGTAAGTTTTTAATCATATTATTATTACTTTTCTATCAATTTCATCTTCAAAACAACTTTAATCCTTCATTTTTAAAATGGATTTTTCGGATTTTACTCGATCAAGCTTGAAATTAATTTTTCTTTGATTTGTACCTAGTTTTTAACTCATTTTTTCTTGGATTTTTGACTTCTAAAATTATGGGGAACATATTTTTGAAACAAAATTATGATTTTATCCTTCTTTTTTGAAAATCCATTTTGGGAGTCCGTTTTGACCCCAACTTGAAAATAGACAATATGATATCGTTGACTTTTTTTGTTGCATAAATTTTATATTTTCTTATTTTAGTTAATTATGGATCCGTTCGTGGGGAGTAAGATTTTGGATTGAAGGCTTGCGGACCATTTTTCGACATTCGAGGTATTATGGCTTAACTTCTTTCGGACTGGGCTGAGTAGTTAATTTTGATACAAAAGAATGTTAAGAGTGTGGAAACTAATCATGAAAAATGATTATATTATCGTGTTGTGCCCGCATGGTGGCCTATATGTGATGTTATTTGGTGATCTTTGAACATTATGTCCTATGTGTGATCGTGTAGGGCCCTATGTAATAATGATAACCTTATATACATGAAAATAATTGTACCTTGTTTGATGAAAAAGCCTATTGTGGTATCAACTGTGTATTGTGGTGTATTCATACTCTATTGGCATATGAATCATGTTGGATTTCATGGATGATTGAAAAAATTGAGTGGATATTTGACTCACTTGGTTGGTACATTGGTTGGATATAGAAACAGTCATGTTGGTTAGTTGTGAGAATTTCATCCTCATATAATACTCATCCATGAAACATTGGTACCACTGTGAAAATACTGAAAACACTAGCTTTTTTTGACAGAAAATGTGACATCTTAAAAAAAAATCTCCTCGAGGGATGTGTCATGTAACACCCTGCATTTTTGGGCTAGAATTCAGATCATTATTCCTACATGTATAAAATCGAATCCAATGATTCCTATGAAAATATAAGTGTAATGATCATTATCCTAGTTTGAAAATTGCTATCGAGTTGAAAAATATTTCTAGAAATCACTTAGAGTGAAGTGGAGTTAAGAACTTTCGTTATTAACCAAATTTTGATATTTGATTCTACCAGGGTCAAATTTAAACATGAAAAACTTCTAGACTATATTGAATTTTGGGGATTAAGACCCACTAAATAAAATATAATTGAGTCAACTTTCCAAAGCATCTGAATTTTCTTTTATTCGATACCTGAGCGAAAAGTTCTAAGCATTTTCATGAGAAACCAGTGAGGGTCCGCGATTTCAGCGTGTCACAAAGGATAATCTCCGCGATAAGCAGCGTGGCATGGAGTTTTCCCTCTGCAATAAGGTTCGTTCCATGCCACAATGTAAAAGTCGTACTGTTTTGTGTTATTTTCCTTAGGATGGGGGGTAATGGGGTCTTTTCACCTATGAACGACTTTTAAACACTACATGAACCTATTTCCATCAATTTTGACAAAAAAACTATTATTTCACTCTTAAACTCCAAACTCCAAGAAAGCATAAGGGTTTCATCGTACGTTCATCTTCCGTGTTCCAAGTTCTGAAATTAATTTCCAATTCTCGTGTGTCTAAGATATGTATCTCTTTCCCTATACTTGTAATTTTTAATGGCATAACAATTTATTTATTATTCATGGTTTAATGTTGGGCTTTGAACTATGACTTGAGGATGCTGGATATAAATTGTTTGAATATTTTGTCATGATTACCATTGAACTACTATCTTTACATTTTTTATTTATACACTCATTGGGGGTGCATGGGAATGGTGAATCGAATAGGGGTATAATGGATTCCCCACGTAATTGGTTTTGGTATGGAAATCGATAATAACCTCGACCCACTTGCATAATTGATTTTGGAATGTGATTTATCAATTGGCTTGACTTTTTTCTTTAAAACTAATGCATTGTATAAATGGTAAAATGGTTAAGGATGGTTTTGAAAACCTTATGAGGTATGAAGAAATCCCCCAAGTGATTTTTATAATGGAGTCGGGGGTAAGAAAGAATCCCCAAATGGTTGGCTAATGAAATACCTTGCAAGCTATTGTCGGTACGATAATACCACTAAATGATGCCTTAATAATTGACTTCTGGAATTAGTAGATGGGTTGTGTTTTAAATGTTTTAATTTAGGCTTAATGGGGGTTGTGTTAGCTAGCCGTGAAGGTGTGAACCCAAAGGACTGATACTGGAAACTTGTGTTTGTCGACATGAGGGGTGGTATTGATGACCAGGTGTTTGTGGGGTACAATAAAATCCCCCAAGTGTATATATATAGTTGTAAGATGGCTGGAGAAGGGTACGTCAGAATCCCTGGCCTTCTATGGTTCAGTTCATGCGGCTAACATATACTGAGGTCCTTTCAGTAGGGGAGCTGAACCCATATAGCCCGTGGGTACCGATTTATGACAGTCAAGATACACAGTCCAGGTTAAGATTTTAAAGTTCATGCTAATCCTTGTTCCCTTCCCCATCATATTTTATATATATATGTGTGTGTGTGTGTGTATATATATGCATGTATATGGATATGCATAGATGTGTACATGTACATTGGTTTGACTTGGTTATGATTGATGACATTATTTTATCTTGTCTCCCTGAGTTAAATGCTAGTGATCAACCCACTAACCATCTCCAGACCCTATATCCCTATACGCTGCAGGAACCGGAAATACTTCTACTTTTCCTGCACAGTGACAGGTGATCGTTGGATAAGTTCGTGAGTCAACTTAAAGTGATGAGCTTTCATATTTCAGAAGACCACATTTCGTGATTTGGTTTCCTTATGTCATATACTTTCTTTGGTCTAATTTTGGCTATCGTCTAGGGAATGTTTCAATTTAGATTGATTTTGGTTCTGTATAGAAGCCTTGTGGATTCCTGTGGACTTGGGATTGTGTAATACCCAACACTTTTCCTAGCTCAATTTAGCCCCTAGAATGTCAAAGGCTAGCTTAAAAAATGATATACTTTTGTTACATGTGAAATTTTCCAAATTTAGACCCTCTATTGTGTAGATAATTGAATAAGCTTTCCATTGATATTCGCCTAAATACGATACTCGGTTGAGAAGTTATGGCATTTATTCATCAAATTCCAGTGGACCACCGCGATAAGCTCGCATCGCGATGAGGTCCAATTCCCCAATTGTCAATTTCCAGTGGGTCACCACAATGGTGGCGCGTCGTGGTAATGGACCAACTGACATTTAGTAGTGCACCACGATAGATCCACGTCGCGTTGAACTTCCAGTTCCCACTCGTCCTCTTCCAGTGAGCCACCGTGATAGTGGCGCGTCATAGTGGCATGTAAAATAGAAAAAAAATGACCGTTTCCAGTTTCGATCAAAAATTTAAAAGGGCACTTTGGTGAATTCCCAAGCCCCCAATTCATCATAAACAAGGAATTAAGCCTATTCTAAGCACTTTATTCTTATTTTCATCCATTCTCTCTCAAAGAAAAACTCTAAAGCTCAAAGTTTACTCTCTAAGAAATCAAATTCCTCCATTATTTCTCCAAGAAAACTCAAAATTGAGGATTTCCAGATCAAGATAACCAAAAGTTCATCTTCAAAGGCTCAAATAGAGATTTAAGTTCAAGTTTTCTTAGAAATTTCATCAATTAAGGTATGTGGGGTTTATGAACAAGGATCTTCTTTCATCCTTATGTCCAAAATAGAGCTTTTATTTCAAATTTATATGATTTTGAATGATTATACATGAGTTTTAAATTAGGGTTCATACCCATTATTGCCAATTGCAAAATTATGAGATTTCAAGTGTTTTAGAAGTTGAATTGCATGACAACAACAACAACAACAAACCCAGTGTATTCCCACAAAGTGGGGTCTGGGGAGGGTAAGATGTATGCAGTCCATACCGCTACCTCCAAAGAAGTAGAGAGGCTATTTCCGATAGACCCCCGACTCAAGATAAGGAATAATAAATAGAAAAAAGAAATGAGTAAGAAATAATAAAATAAAAGTAAGAGAAATAGGAGAAATAAGGGCACACAAAATAAGAAAATACGAACTAAGAAATAGGGAATAGGACACCCACCTAGTAGTAACATATACTCACAAACCAAAGACACCTGTGTACATAGTCCTAGAACTACTAACCAGGCTACACAAGATCTCTCCTGACTACTTTCTACAACCTACACACTCACACTAGCCTTCTACCCTTATCCACGACCTCCACACCTTCATATCTAGGGGCATGTCCTCGGTAAGCTGCAACTGCTCCATGTTATGTCTAATCATCTCCCTCCAGTATTTCTTTGGCCTACCTCTACTCCTCTTGAATCCATCCAACGCTAGCCTCTCACACCTATAAATTGGGGCATCTGCGTCCCTCCCCATCACATGCCCAAACCACCTCAGCCTTCCTTCTTGCATCTTGTTCTCCACCGAAGCCACTCCCACCTTCTCCCGGATAAACTCATTCTAAGTTCTGTCCCCTCTAGTAAGCACGCACATCCAACACAACATCCTTATTTCTGCCACCTTCAATTTTTAAATATGGGAGTGCTTGACTAGCCAACACTCCGCTTCATACAACATGGCCAGACAGACTATCACTCTATAGAATTTGCCTTTAAGCTTAATGGACACCTTCTTATCACACAACACTCCCGAGGTGAGCCTACATTTCATCCAACCTGCTCCAATCCATTTAGCGACATCCTCATTAATCTCACCATTCCTCTGAATCATAGACCCAAGATACTTGAAACTTGAATTGCTTAAATATTTTCATATTTTCATGCCTATTGCAGTAATTTCCATATTTTGAGATGAATTATCATTATTTGCATTAACAAGCATGATTATTATGATGTTTTGACATAAACTTGATGCATGGGTTATAAAGCCCAAGGATTACATGTTATGGTTTCAAGAAAGATTATGCTTTAAGAATCCTATAATCAGATTATTTTCAGATTTTTAATAAAGCTTTGATCTTCTAATCATCAGATAAGTTTTGGAATTCACATTACAGATTTATTATAGATTTATTACATATTTCAGAAATTAGAATAGTTTTATTCACAGATTGAATCAAATAAATGCATAATTGGTTTCGTAATAACCCTTATGATAGCTTTTAAAGTGGATTTCCAACAGAATGAGCAGACAAATTAAAGGGAGTAGTATTTAGCACCGAGCGAAAGTGTGGGATTAGCGTGCCCTAACTTCCACAGAACTACATAGCCAACGTAGGTATAGATTATTAGATTATTCCCATTTCTATATGGATTAAAGATACATATATGATCACTTAGATTAGGTTATACTGCTTGGCAAGAGTGTGCCACCTCTCCCCATCATGAGGTTTTCCCCTTAGGGGAACAAGACATTGGACTCCATGTTAGCTCACATGGTTTATATCGGTTAGAAGAACCTCTCTTCAGATAAAATATTTTCCCTATAAAAAGAGTAATACTAATAAAAATGAATAATAGAAAATCTTTTAGAAAACCAAGTGTAAAGGGTCACAACTTTATTTAGATTATGCTTTACAGAAGGATATTAGCTACAGATTTCAGTTTTTAGATTTTAGATATAAAAGTGAGTCCTTTCTACACTTAAACAACATGATTTATAGATAGATCACTAGCGCAACTTTTAGAACTAAATGTTATTACTCACTAGATTTATTCTATATGCTTTACTACTCATGATTATAGATTTTAGTTTCTCAGTTACTCAAGCTTATGTTAGTCATTTACATTTGGCATGCATTATTTTACAAATGACGGTGATGATTGATATACTATTTTTACGTATGCATTTCACCCCATATACTCAGTACATCCTCAAAGTACTGATCCACATATGCGTCTATTTGCTACATTGTCTCATAATATAGATTCAGGTGCTCAGTTCCAGCAATGTGAGGAATTTCGAGCATCTCCATCTACATCCCAACAGTTGGTGAGTCCTCATAGTTCGGGGACTTAGTTATTCAAATTTTCAGCTTAGATGATTCAGTATTCTTTTCAGACAGTTCGAGTCGGCTGGGGGTGTGTCCCAGTGGCTCTCTAGATATTAGTAGTAGAGGCTTGTCAGACTACTAGTTGTGATTCAGACTATTCAGTATTGAGGTTTCAGACATTATTTTCAAAGATTATATTCAGATTATTCTCAGTTATTTTAGACGAATTTCCGCACTTAGTATAACTTTTATGTCTATATTTGCCTTATTATGAGATTCAGACTTAGTAGAAGGCAGACAGGGTTAGCTTAAGGCTACTCGTAGTCTTGAGCATTGTGTGACATCCCGAGACAAAGTTTCAGGGTGTTACAAACTTGGTATCGGAGCCTAAGGTTTATAAGAGTCCTAGGGATTCAGACAAGCCGCGTTACGTAGAGCCTTGATCATGGGTGTGAAGCGCGCCACATTTATGAGCAAGAGGCTACAGGATGTTCTTAGGAAATCATCTATTTCTTTCATGATCTATCGTGCTTACAGTATCTCTACCTATTTTTAACTCATGCTTTTGTGTAACAGTTGAATATGCCTCCTCGTCGAGCTTACGCCCGCAGAAATAATAACCAGCCACCCCAGCCTACTGATCCTCTGAATGAGAATGTATCTCATGCTGAGTTTCGGATAACCTTTTAGGCGTTGGCCCAGGAAGTGACAGCCACTGTTCAGGGCAACCATCAGGCTCCAGTCCCATTTTAGAAGAATGGTGATTTAGCAGCAGCCAAAATCAGAGACTTTATGAGAATGAATCCTCCAGAGTTCTTTGGGTCAAAAGAAGTTGAGGACCCGCAACTTTATTTAGATGAGGTAAAAAAGATCACCCAGATTTTGCATGTTTCTGAAGAAGAGAGTGTAGAGTTGTCATCTTATAGATTGAAGGATGTAGCATATGATTAGGTAGTTATATGGATGGAAGGTAGAAGTGAGAATACAACTCGTATAAGTTGACAAGTGTTTCAGAATGCATTTCTAGACAGGTTCTTTCCGCGTGAGATGAGGGAAGCTAAGATAGAGGAGTTTTTGAATTTAAGGCAGGGCTCGATGATAGTGAAGGAGTACTACCTTAAGTTCAACCAATTGTCTAAGTATGCCCCTGATACGATGGCTGATCCTAGGGCAAGTATGAGTAAGTTTGTTACTAGAGTATCGGGTCTGGTAGTCAAGTAGTGTAGGACTGCCATGCTTATTGGAGACATGGATCTTGCTAGGCTGATGATTCATGCTCAGCAGATTGAGGCAAAGAAGTTGAAGGGAAGAGAGAGGGGGAATAAGAAGGCTAAAATAGGGTGTCACATCCCTTTTTCGCCGCGAGGGATAGAAGGTCGAATGGTTTTTCCAATTAAAGTGACAGTTTTGAATAGGAATTATTTTTATTTACAGAGTCTCCATTTGAAATTGAGTTATGGTGTTCCAAGTCACTTTTTTAAATCCCTAGTCAAAAGGAAATGACTCTTTATTTTGGTCTGCAAAAACAGAAGACCGAGTAAGGAATTCTGTTGACCGAGATGAAGGTGTGAGGCACCCCTCGAGTCCCGTGGTTCTAGTACGGCCACTTTTATTGACTTATCTTGACTTAAATTATTTTGATAAATTATGTTTGAAAGCCTTGATTCGCTCATTTTTATTATACCGAAGATATTTGTTTACAATTCTTATATTAAACAAATCGGTGAAAGTTAATTTTAGAAAAATATTTGCCAAGGTGCATTATTGCATCCTTGAATTTTTAAATGCTCAGAAAGATGCGTACGCACCATTCTTAATTGATACGAATAGTTTAAACGTGCCTAAAACTTGCCTATCGTTAAAGACGACACTGATTCCGTATTTTGTAAACTCGAGACAATTTTATCTAATTCATTTTTATTCCTTTTTACTCTTTATTTACAACGAATTCTGAATTATTCCTAACTCTCCTCGCTCCCTGACAAATGTTTTTTTCCCTGTCGTTTACAATAGGTCTTGAATAATTTCGCAACAAACTTGTTTTATCCCACATTAATAATTAATTGGGAATCACGTAAGGTATAACCAGAATTCAACGAAGCAAAAACTACGAAAAAATAGTTTAATATAATATGAATTAAATTCAAACAAGAATCAAATAAGAAATTTAATGCCTTAGTAACTATATTAAATTAAATTAAGAAAAATAGGTGAAGACGAGATTCATCAGTGGCTCAATAATATTCATTCTGAAAGAAAACAAAACCCAACAATATTTTCATATTTCTCTCTATATATACATGTTTTCCTCTCTTCTGTTTCTTGTGTGCGTGTGTATTATTTTTATTCAAATAAAACTGAACCCAACAATATTTCCTATTTCTCTCTATACGTGTTTTCCTCTCTTCTGTTTCTTGTGTACGTGTGTATTAGCCTTGAAGTAACTGGTAAAGTTGTTGTCATGTGACCAGGAGGTCACGGATTCAAACCTTAAAAACAGTCTCTGGTAAAAATGCAAGGTAAGGCTGCGTACGATACACCCTTGTGGTGGGGCCCTTCCTTGGACACCGCACATAGCGATAGCTTTAATGCACCGGGCTGCCCTTTCTTTTTTTTTTTTTTTTTTACCTTTTTAGTAATTAACTACTTTCTGTCTTGCATGCATGCATAATATATATATATATATATATATATATATATATATATATAGTAGAGTATTGCATGTGCATGTGTGTGTGTTATTTTTAAAGCATTTTCTTCCTCTTTTTTTTTTTTCATGCATTGCATGCATCGTTAACAAAATTGATCTAATTGAAATTATTTCAAAAATAACACACGAGTTATAGATAAAGATGTAGACCCGAATTACATATAAATAATAAACTATACATAATAAATAATATAAAAAAATACGAGAATAACATCATTCATACTTCAATTCCAAGAAACTTATAGAATAAACAGTACGTATTTAATAAGAACCTGTGTGATGAATTAAATCGAGAAAAAAAGCATGAACACCGTTACCGAAAACATCAAACGGAACTCGAAACTCAAACTCTAACTTTTCTCTCCTTTCTTTTTTCTTTTTTTTTTTATTTCGTTCTTCTCTTGTTCTCTTTTGTTGGTTTTCTCTCAAACTTTTCTTTTCCTTTTTGTTTGTCTAAGTCTCGTTCTTGGTTTTTCTCCAATCTTTTTCTTCTTATAGTTGCTGTACATTCTCTTGTTTTTTTTGGCTTTCTCTTTTGTTTTGTTTTGCCCATCAAATATTGTTGTCCTCTCCCTCTTTTCTTTCTGTGTTATGTGGGTATATATAAGGAGTGTTGTGTGCGCCTCTGTCCGTGTATATGTATGAGTGTGTAATATAGTGTTTGTAGAGGTGTGAAGTTGAGGAAGTTGAGAAAAAGATGGGGTGGTTGGGGTAGTTTAGGATAGGATTTATCTTTTTTTTTTTAAATAATAAATTAAAATAACTAATAAAATAAAAGAATATTAGTTTTTATATATTAAGAAAAATATAATAAAAGTTTATAAATAATTTAAATTAAATATAATTAAGATAATACTAAAACTAGTAGCCTATTTATTAAAAATATATATATATATTTTAATTTTTTTTATATTATTTAAAAAAATAAAAATATCCCAAAATATAACTTTATTTATTTATTTATTTATTTATTTTCAAATAAAACATATCAAAAATAAAATAAGAGCTAAAATAAATATTGGATAAAATATAAATATTTAATGTCGAAAAATAGGTTAAAACTTGGGGATGGTCAAAAATCACGTGTCTATATTTCACCCCTCTTTGTGTGAAATATCGAAGAGTTTTCATACAAAGAAGTAGACAAAGAGATGATTTTTGATTCTCCGATTATTCGACAAATGAGGATAAAGAAAGAAAAAAAAATGCCACCGAGTCCTTGTTTTGGACAACATATCCCAGATTATGAGGAAATCAGGTCACATGTAGTTCAAAAGTAAAATAATGAGAAAACGTGTAAGAGGTCAAGTGAGGTTCCGTCGAGTTTTTGGTTCACGACTTCTGCTTTTACATTTAAACAAAAATAGAAAAGGAAGATACAAGTAAAAGATCCTATCTATGCAATTTTCTAGAATCTTGACTTGAATTTTCTTGACTTCTCAAGTGATGAGATAGTCGTTATTCTTAGTTGAACTTGAAACTCGAAATGTTCATTCTCGTTGGCTTTTGGCATTAGAGAGAAACTTGATAATTGATTTATTCTTCAAACTTTCCTCTGACTTGAACTTGACAATCTTCACCCAATTCTTCAGGCGGGCTCCTGAATTTGCAACTGATAATGTTCACCCTATTCTTCAGGCGGGTTCTTGATCTGTTATTTCTTCACCCTGTTCTTCAGGCGGGCTCCTGACTTACTTTTTCTTCACCCTGTTTTTCAGGAGGGCTCCTGGACTTACTTTTTCTTCACCCTGTTCTTCAGATGGGCTCCTGACTTGTTATTTCTTCACCATGTTCTTTAGGAGGACTCCTGACTTACTTTTTCTTTACCCTGTTCTTCAGGCGGACTCCTGAACTTACTTTTTCTTCACCCTGTTCTTCAGGCGGGTTCCTAGACTTACTTTTCTTCACCTTGTTCTCAGGAGGGCTCCTGGACTTAAAGTAAAGAGTTAACCAGAAAAATAACATCCCATTCTTCAGGAAGGTCTTGAGCATAAAGTAAAATTCAATAAACATGAACAAAATTTTTGCCCCTGTTTGTACTAGGAAATTTTGTGAGTGTCATTAGATCTCAACTTTTGAAAATTATAGTAAAGAGGGTGAATCAAGGCCCCATTAAAGAAATGCGTCTCTTCAGAGTAAAACTAATGACCAAAATTAGGAAGTGCGTCTCCTAACACATGAAACTCAAATTATCCAGACAAGGAAGTGCGTCTCCTAGGGGTTAAATGAAATGATTCAACTAGAAAGTACATCTACATTTCTAGAAATTAAGGAAAATGACTCGACTAAAAGGTATATCTTATAGGAATCAAAGGGGATGACTTGACTAAAGGTACGTCTTATAGGAATCAAGGGGAATGACTCGACTAAAAGTTACGTCTTATAGGAATCAAGGGAAATGACTCGACTAAAAGGTACGACGTCTTATAGGAATTAAGGGGAATGACTCAAATAAAAGGTATGTCTTATAGGAATCAAGGGGAATGACTCGATTAAAATGTACATCTTATAGGAATCAAAGAGGATGACTCAACTAAAGGTACGTCTTATAGGAATCAAGGGGAATAACTTGACTAAAAGGTACGTCTCATAGGAATCAAGGGGAATGACTCGACTAAAATGTACGTCTCATAGGGATCAAGGGGAATGACTCGACTAAAAGGTACGTCTCATAGGGATCAAGGGGAATGACTCGACTAAAAGGTACGTCTCATAGGGATCAAGGGGAATGACTCGACTAAAAGGTACGTCTTATAGGAATCAAGGGGAATGACTCGACTAAAAGGTACATCTTATAGAAAGATGACTCGACTAAAGGTAAGTCTTATAGGAATCAAGGGGAATGAATCGACTAAAAGGTGTGTCTTATAGGAATCAAGGAAAATGACTCAACTAAAAGGTACGTCTTATAGGAATCAAGGAAAATGACTTGACTAGAAGGTACATCTTATAGGAATCAAGGGTAATGACTCGACTAAAAGGTACGTCTTCTAGGAATCAAGGGTAATGACTCGACTAAAAGGTACGTCTTATAAGAATCAAGGAGAATGACTCGACTAAAAGGTACGTCTTATAGGAATCAAGGGAAATGACTCGACTAAAAGGTACGTCTTCTAGGAATCAAGGTTCAATTTAAGAAGTATATCACCTAGATATTGAAAACTTAAATACGTGGACAAAGAATTATCCCTCCGAGGGATTAGGATGATGAGTTTTTACCATAATTTAATTATCAAACCTGTTCACCAATATTGTTTTCTGCATTTGTAGAAATGAGGCAATTCAGCCCTTGATATTTATGCTCTGAAGTCCTTGATTTGAAGGTAACATGTTTCCTGTTTCATCAAAGAAAACTTATGAGTTCAAAAACATGGTGGTGGGTTTGTGGCTTTAGCTTCCATGGAAATAACTCTCGTCTTTGTCGCATTTAACCTTACTTCCAACCATTAGCATCTTTCACCGACTTACTGCATCATTGACCCAAACTCAGATTATTCGTGAAGAATGTATGTGTTCTTGAACACATCTTTATTTTTTGATTTAGTTAAAGGAAAGATTAATATCTTTGCCTTTTTGTTTTCAAACTTTGTTAATGGGATGTTTGATAATAAAAATAACTCTGTGTGTGGTTACCTCTACCTTATCCATCATTCATGGATGAATGTTCCTGGTGGAGTAGAATATTACATCCTGGGTTCTGGACTTAGAAACTTTTCCTTGAAAACCATTCTCCGGACCTAATACGACTCATAGATACGAGCCATATATTGGGGTACAAGTGGTATGGTCTTGTCGTAAGCTGACCAGTGTTCGTTGGTGGGATGGTTTTGAACACTGGAATGGATACGACTTAAGGGTATAAGTCGTAAGGCTTGGATACAATTCATATCAAGGACTCGTATGGTAGGAAGTGTTTGATCCTCCTGATAATTCATTCTGCCAGGGATACAGATCATGGGTACGGATCGTATGCTTGAGGGTACGACTTAGTTGGCTGAGTCGTCTACTAGATAGTGTCTGATCCAAGGTTAAGGTCTGGGTATGCCTGGTGGGAAACCAATTATAAGGAAGGGAACCAATTATGACCCACGACTTCTTATACACTTGGAGATTATTTTCCCTATTAATCTATTTATTAACACTTCAAAAACTATTCCTAAACATTCAACAATTCTCTAAAGAGCTTTTGGGGCAAGATAGCGAGGGTTTCAACTTGGGGATTGCTTTGGTGATTTTCTTCCATCGTCTTTCTCGTTTTAAGGCATGTGTCTCTTCCCTACTTCTTATTTCTAAAAAGGCATGAATTTTATGGTTGTTTTCATGGTTTCAATGTCGCATGGTTTAAGGTTTTCAACTATTAATTGGGTGTTTGGGTATAAATGGTTTGGTTAAGGTTTCCTATGGTTTAATTATGCTTTTATATGCATCAATGATGGTTTTGGGAAATTAGATTACATCGTAATGGTTTAATGGTCTTTGGAATTTGTTTTGGTTATATTATGCCCCCATGGTGTTTGATAAAATGCTTATAAAGATATGTTTATTGCATTGACTTCTTTAAATGGAACTCTTGCTTGTTTTTGTCTTATGCATGAAACTATAAATGGTTTACAAAGGTTAAAGGCTTATTCGTTATGCTTTTAGAGTACCTGGAAGTCTCCCAAGAGGTTAATATGGTAAACGAAAAGGGTACTTGAGAGTCCCCTTAACCTAAATGGTTTGGCTATGGATAAATCTTGCAAGTATGGTTGGTATGACGATATCACTAATAAATGGCCTTGGTAAATAAATGGTAAATGGATTTGTTGGACATGGTTTTAAATTTGGGCATTAATGGCGGGATATGTAACTAAGACGTGAAAGGTGGATGTTCCGGGGGAACCAAAATAGGAAATTCATATTTGCTGATATGAGGGGTGTTTGACAGCCAAGTACAAGTTTCATATTTATATTTGATGGATGTACTAGTCATCCCATGGGATATTTTTTGGTTATGTGGCTACACGCACTGGGACCCTTTCAATAGGGGGCTGAACCCATACGACCCATGGGTGTATTTAAACGACAAGGTTACACAGCCCAGGTAAAGGTTTTAAATCCATGTTAAACACGAATTCCCTTTCCTAGAACTTATATATATGTATGGTTGTATGCATAATGGATGGTTTTACTTGGTTGTTTAAATGGTATTACTTTATCCTTATCCTGAGATACATGCTAGTGGTCACTCGCTAACCCGTCTACTAGAGGTTGTATGCCTATACTATGCAGGAACCAACTATTCTACTCCTCCTGTCTAGCACGCGGATCTGGTATCAGTATTTTGATTAAAGTTTTGATCTTCCATATTTTTCGGAGGTTCTATTTCATGATAAGGACATTCTTACACATTTTTCTTTCATTTAGGACATTGGTTTTGGCCATGGTTGGGTGCATGTCCCAACCAGATATTTGTATTCTTTTGGTTAGAGGCTTTGTGGTACTTCTTGGGGTTGGTATAGGCGGGATCGGTATTTATGTCGACCTTAGCATTGGCACTGGTATTGGGCTGACATCATTGTATGATATCGTTGATTGTTCCATCGTATTACATTTTGGGATTAATTATCATATTATGTTTTGATATTTTCTTTGGGTTTGGTATGGTATGGATGGTTGGGTTTGGTACGGTTAGACTTGGTTGGGTTGGTCACGATCATGACCTTATCTCAGAGTCTTCATGAGAACAATAACACTAGCTTGGTATATGTTTGAAATTCAGCTCATTTGAGGCTGTGAAAGATAGTTGGGTTGGGTTAAGGGGACGGTCCCAATCCTGGTTGGACTTGGGATGCCCATTAAATCTATGCCCTAGTTTGGGTTGTGACAATTAGGCCCTATCAGTAGGGGGAGATGAACCCATATAGCTCATGGGTGCCGGTTATGACGATCAAGCTACATAGTTTAGGTTAAGGTTTTAATGTTTATGCTAAGCGTCATTCCCTCCCCAACATCTTATATATATATATATATGGATATGTATGGATGTGTACATGTGCATTGGTTTGACTTAATTTTTGATTGATGACATTATTTTATCTGCTTAACCCGCTAACCGTCTTTGAATGTTGTATCCCCAAGCGATGTAGGTACCAAAAATACTTCTAATTTTCCTGCACAATGACAGTGATCGTTGGATAAGATCATGAGTCAGCTTGAATTGGTGAGCTTCCATATTTCGCAAGACCATATTTCATGATTTTGTTTCCTTATGCCATATACTTTCTTTGGTCTAGGTTTGGCTATCGTTGGGGGTATGTCCCAACTTAGATTGATTTTGGTTCTATATAGAGGCTTTGTGGATTACTATGGACTTGGGATTGGTTGTTGAATTCCTAGACTTCTTTTGAGTCAGACTTATCTATCTTGTTTTACGTTTGGAATTCTTTTATTATATTATATTGTATTCTGGTTGACTAGGCGAAAGGGTGGTCTCTGATCCTTAGTGGACTTAAGATACCCGTTATGCCCAGACCCTGGTTCAGGTTGTGAAATAGCGAGGAGGAGATATGGATATGGATTAGATATAGATTGTATATGGGTTGACAAACCCCCCCATGGGTCCTACATCGGGAAACTTTAGGTCCATAGGTATATATGAAGGTTGTACGATAACCTCGAGTATTACATCATCATCATCATAATTTTCATTGTATTTACCTTATTATGCTTGTGTAGTGATTGTGTTTCTGTGTTTACTTGTTACCTATCTATTTGGTCTCTCTTCCTTTACTTGTACGTGATGTTCTCGTATATGTTTGTTCTTCTTTGCTCTACTTATATGTGGTGTAATGTATACTTGTATCCCTTTTAGGTGTTTACTGCAATAAATATGAGTATTATAAAACTGTTAGTGCAAGCGGTGTGGGCTACCATTGTGGGATATTTTCTTATTGCAAGTGATATTCCCTTAGTGTGTACTTTTGTATGCTTTATTTTCTACTTTGCTCGATCGGCCTATGATACCTACTGAGTACAAGTGGACCATACTTACCCCTACTATACCCTTTCGGTGTAGATCCTGGTTTGAGTATGACTCATAGTGGTTGATTCGTGTGCCTTCAATGTTATTCAAGGTAGTGGTTGGATTTCATGCATCGGAGTTCACTTCTATATTTCTATATTAGACTATGTCTTTACTTTTATTTGGAGAAAAAGTTGTTCCTCTTGGATAATTTATGTATTTGATTCAAGGATTGTATTAGTAGTTCTTACGTTGTGACACCAGGTTTTAAGAGTCATGGCATTATTGGTTTTGTTTCTTTCCATACTTATTATATGTATGTGGTTCGACTCTGTTCCAGAAGCCTTGCGTTGGGGTTATTTTTGTATTTTCCCTTTTTATCTTTGGGTGAAAGGCTTACTTGTCAAGGTTCAACGCGACAAGTTCCATCATAGACCTTGGTTGTTGGATCATTACAAACTTGGTATCAGAGATAGGTTCAACGGTCTCAATAGTGAAAGAATGGGATGTTTAATAGAGTCTCACTGATCGGTACCTAGATGTCCGTATCTATCTACGAGAGGCTGTAGGATTTCTTTAGGAAATTTCTTCTATTTTGTTCCTTATCGTGCATATTTCATTCATACCTTGTGTTCTAAGTCTTGTTTTACTCTTTTCTATGTAGATGGTGTTGAATAGATCTCGTGAGATTAGAGATGTAGAACCTTTATCCGGGGAAAGACCCCAGTCTAGAGGGCGAGTTGAGAGTCACGAAAGGACTCAATGTAGTGAAAGTTCATATAGATCTACCCTATCTAGGATTAGTGCTAGGGGACTCTACCCTAAGCCTCATGTTGAGTATGTTGGAGGTATGGCTTCTACTTTGATTCCACTGAGTTCTTCTACCCCAGTCTTGGAGGCATTATTGATTCGCTTGTTGACTCATTTAGAGGCCGCTCGCTTGTGTATGCCTGGTGTTCCCCCAGATCCGAGTATTGCACCCCTATCTGTTCCAGAGTTTTTTTGTGTTGTTCCTCCAACTCCAAGTGTGGATCCTCCAGTTGCACCTATCTTTTCTTTTGTAACTCCATAGACTCTAAGTGTTATTCTTCTTTTAGCATCTGCATCCAAGTATTGTATTTTGAGGTCAGGAGTTCAGCCTTCATCTATTGTTCCCCCTTAGGTGGTATCTCAGCCTGCCAGATTTACCATGCCTTCTCTTATTACGAGTATAGTTATATCTTCTGAGGATCAGAAGAGATTTGAGAGATTCACTCATTTAGGTCCCCCTATGTTTAGTGGTGCTATAGGCGAAGATGCCTATGAGTTCTTTGATTGACTGTCGTGAGAATTACATAATTTTATTTTGCTTGAGTCACATGGTATCACATATACTACTTATTAGTTGAGAGATACTGCTAGAGATTGGTGGAGGTCGTTTGTTAGTTGCAGACCTCTTGTTTCTCCTGAGATGATTTGGTATCAGTTTAATGAGGCTTTTTAGATTGGTTCATGCATTATATCTTAAGCAATTCGATAATATATGAGTTTGATCACCTGAAGTAGGGATCTATGACTGTTACAGAGTATGAGGCACGTTTCCATGCCTAGTTTGAATATTTTTATGTCGGCATTGCCACCGAGTTTGAGAAGATTTAGAAGTTCATAATAGAGTAGGATGTGTCTCTTCAGTTAGATATAGCTCAGATGGTTGTATTTGGAGTGTCTTTTCAGAGTATAGTAGATCCTGCTAAGATGATTGAAGGTATTCTTCGAGCATCTCAAGGAGGCACCAAGAAGGTGCGCCATTTTGGTGAGTTTAGAGGCCATACTTCTCGAAGTAGTGATTCCAGAAGTTTTTTGAGGATATAATGGTAGACCAGTACAGGAAGCCTTACAGAGTTCTGGTAGTGGGTATTTTGGTTCAACAGTTCAGGGTAGCCATTCCGATCTATCTATACATCCTTCTATTGAGTTAGTCATAGACTTTCTATGTGTGTAACGAGATAGGCCATTTGGCCAAGGACTATCCCTGTCATGTGTTCACAGCTACTCCTATTTAATCTGTGAGAGGTAGAGGTTCTACTAGAGGTGTGCGAGGCAGAGATAATGGTGCCTGCGGTGGTGGTTGCGGGGCTACTCAGGCACTGGGTGGTCGTGGATAGTGCTATGCTATACTTTTCACACCAGAGATAGAGACTTTTGATGCTGTTATCATAGGCATCATCCCCATTTATTTAAGATCTTTGTCTGTGTTATTTGATTCAGGATCGATTTTTTATTATGTATCTGTGTATTTTGCTTTGGATTTTGATTCTGCTAGTGAGCCTCTTCCCATGCCTATTCGTGTATCTACATTTGTAGGAGACTCTTTAGTGGTGGATCAAGTGTACCAATCCTGTGTTTTGACTTTTGCTGGGTATGAAACTTGTGTAAATTTTCTTGTCTTAGATATGGTTGATTTTGATGTAATCTTGGGTATGGATTGGTTGGCTCCTTACAATGTAGTCCTAGATTGTTATGCTAAGACCGTGACTTTAGCTTAGCTGTGTGTACCAAGGATAGCTTAGAAGTGTGCACGTCATTCAGGTTTGAAGAGAGTTATATCTTATGTACAGGCTCATTAATTGGTTGATAGGGGATGTTTGTCTTATTTAGCTCATATTCATGATACTAGTGTTGCTTCACCTCCTTCTTTGGATTCTGTTCGTGTTGTCCGTATGTTTATGGATGTGTTCCTTACGAATTTGCCTAGTATGCCTCCAGATTTTGCTATTGATGTTGAGCCGGGAACCAAGCCTATTTTTAGTCCTCCCAATAGGATGGCCATAATCGAGTTGAAGAAATTGAAGGATCGGTTGTAGGAGTTGTTGGATAACCGATTTATCCAACCTATTGTATCACCTTGGGGTGAACCTGTCTTGTTTTTTAAGAAGAAGAAAGTGTCTATGCATATTTGTATTGATTATCATCAATTAAACAAGGTTACGATTAAGAATAAGAATCTTCTTCCTCTTATTGATGATTTAGTTGACCAACTTCAAGGTGCTTCAATGTTTTCAAAGATTGATTTATGATCCGGGTGTCACCAGTTGAGGATTAGATATATGGATATTCCAAAGAGAACTTTACAGACTCAGTACGGTCATTATGAGTTGTCCTTTGGGTTGACCAACGCCCCCATCGCATTCATGGAGTTGATGAATCGGATATTTCGACCATATCTTGACTCCTTTGTTATTGTATTTATAGATGATATCTTAGTTTATTTAAAGAGTAAGGGTGATCATGAAGAGCATCTCTGGATTATGCTTCAGAGGTTGAAGGATGAGAAGTTGTATGATAAGTTCTCTAAGTGTGAGTTTTGGTTGAATTCTTTCTCTTTCTTGGATCATGTGGTGAATAAAGAGGGTATTATAGTTGATCCAGCCAATGTTCCAGTATTCATGATTGGGCTAGACTTTTTTTTTCGCACTTATATTAAGAGTTTTATTAGCTTGGTAGGCTACTATCGATGTTTTGTTGAGGGTTTATCATCAATCGCAACTTCATTGACAAAGTTGACTTAAAAGAAGGTTTTTTTCCAGTGGTCAGATGTTTGTGAGGCGAGCTTCCAAAAGCTAAAGGATCTGTTGACTTCAGCTCATCTCTTGACTTTACCCAAAGAGGGCATGGGATTCTTCGTCTTTGGTGATTCTTCAGGTGTTGGGTTAGGTGTCATGTTGACGCAGGAGGGTAAGGTGATTGTGTATGCTTCACATCAGTTGAAGTCCCATCTGAGGAATTACCCTACCTATGATTAGGAGCTGTGCGCGATTGTTTTTGCCTTGAAGTTGTGGAGAGACTACTTGTATGGAGCTAGTTGTGAGATTTTCTCAGATCATCGTAGCCTTCAGTATTTCTTCATCCAGCAAGATCTTAATATGTGGCAGCGTCGTTGGCTTGAGTTGTAAGGCTAATGTAGTTGCAGGTGCCTTAAGTCAAAAGTGGACTAGCATGGGTAGCTTGGCACATCTTTTGACCTAAGAGAGGCCTTTGGCCTTAGGGTTTCATACTTTAACTAACCATATGGTTAGGCTTGACATTTCAACACCTGGGCATGTTTTGACATTTGTAGAGGCTAGGTCTTCTTTGATGGAGTAGATTCGATCTTATTAGTTTGATAATATTAGATTGAGATTACGTAGGGATAAGGTGTTGAGTAGTGAGGCTAAGGAAGCCTCACTTGATTCAGATGGTGTCTTGAGGATTAGAGGTTGAGTTTGTGTATCGAGAGTGGGTGATTGGATTAGATTGATTTTAGAGAAGGCTCATTATTCTAGGTACTCTATCCATCTGGGAGTGACTAAGATGTATCATAACTTGAGACAGCATTACTGGTGGGGTGGTATGAGGAAGGATATAGCAAATTTGGTAGCTCGTTTCCTATGTTTCGAGTGGGTGAAGGCCGCGCATATGAGACCGGGTTATTTGCTTCAGAGGTTACCCATTCCTGAATGAAAGTGGGAATGAATTACTTTGGACTGTGTGACTGGGTTACCTCGTACTTCTTGTGGTTTTGATAGTGTTTTGGTCATCGTGGATCAATTGGCCAAGTTTACTCATTTTATTTTGGTTCAGGTCTCTTTCAGTGCTAAAAGGTTGTGCCATATCTACATTAGTAAGATTGTGCATTTTTATGGTGTGACAGTGTCTATCTTCTCAGATCAAGATTCAGTATTCACATCTCACTTTTGGAAGACTTTTCAGGAGGAGTTGGGTGCTCTAGTTGATCTTAGTACAACATTTAACCCATTGATTAATCATCAGTCAGAGTGGACTATTCAGGTTTTAGAGGCTATGATTCGTGCTTGTGAGATGAACTTAGGTGGTCAGTGGGAGCAACATTTAGCCATGGCGGAGTTTTCTTATAATAACAGCTACCATTCCAGTATTGACATGGCTTCTTTTGAGGATTTATATGATAGGCGTTGTCTCTCTCCAGTTGGTTGGTTTGAGGTTTTTGAGATTAGACCTCGAGGTATGGACTTTCTTCGTGAGTCTTTGAATAGGGTTCGGATTATTCGATATACTTCAAGAACCTCAGAGTAGGCAAAAGTTCTATGCAAATCGTAGACTTCGTGCCTTGAGATTTGGTGTTGGTGATAGTGTTTTCCTTTGAGTTTCAGACATAAAGGGTGTGATAAGGCTTGGGAAGAGGGGAAATCTTAGTCCCAGGTATATTAGCCCATTTGAGATTCTTCGGACTGTTGGTGATGTGGCTTATGAGTTATCTTTCCCCCAGATTTAGCAGTTGTTCATTCAGTTTTTCATGTTTCCTTGCTTCGCCATTAAATTCCAAATGAGTCTTATCTCATTCGTTTAGAGTCAGTTCAGATAGATGAGAGGTTGTCTTTTGTTAAGGAGCTAGTCTCCATTTTGGCTAGGGATGTTAGATGATTGCATTCTAGTGTTATTCCAATAGTTAAGGTTCAGTGGAGAGGTAGACTATAGATGAGGTTACTTGGGAAGTCAAGTATGATATGTATAGTTCTTATTCCCAACTTATTGTGGTTTCAGGTATTTTTCTTGGCTTTAATTCGAGGACGAACTAGGTTTTTAGTGGTGGATGATGTAACGACTTGAATTTTTGATAAATTATGTGAAATATGTGTTTTTGTGTGAATTGACTATTTTACCCCTCATCGTGGTTGCGTGGTGGTATTTCTAGGATGAGGGGATGATTGATAAGGTTCTCGATACATTTTGGTGTGATTTATGTGATATTGTGGTTTTTGGTGGCTTGAGAAGTCTTATAGTTGACTTCAGTCAACATCTTTTGATCTATGTGTCGAATAGCAAAACGGACTACACCAACAGATTTGGAACATCGATTTTAGGGTGGTAACATGGTTGGTGTGGTTTTATGGATTTTAAATTTTATTTTGCCCCTCGGTTCAGAAAGTTGTACTTTTTGGTTTTGGGGGTCAACTATGTGAAAATAATGTTTTTTTTTAAATCTGATATTGCCATTGAGTCCATAGTGTCGAATTTTATAGGATAACATATTTTCTTTGCGTTTACGGTATTTCGAATGAATCTCAAGGAGTTCGCGGAGACTTGGACCTTATATATGTCCATGTTTTGCCATTCTTTACTCCAGTTTTTAGACTTTAAGCTTAAGGTTTCACACTTTTGAGCAATTCCTTCAATTTCTAAGCTTGGGTAAGCTTCTAAACACATATTTAAACTACTTTACTCCAATTTTATCATCTATTTCTTGTTTTAACGTGGATTAAAGTACAAATTGGGGATTTTGGCCAGGAAGGCCCAAAATTGTATTTCTTCGATTTAAACCCCAATTTCAATCCATTTTCACTTGGGTAAGTTTCTAATCTTATTATTATTACTTTTCTATCAATTTGATCTTCAAAACAACTTCAATTCTCAATTTTTAAAATGGATTTCGGGGATTTCACCCGGTAAAGCTTGAAATTATTTTCTTTTCAATTTAGACCTTGCTTTAAACTCATTTTCACTTGGGTATTCAGCTGTAGACTCCTAAAAATATGGAAAACATGTTTTTGAAATAAAATTATAATTTTCCCTTCTTTTTCAAAAATTCATTTTGACCCCAAATTGAAAATAGGCAATACGGGTATCGTTGGCTTTGTTTGATGTATAGATTCTGCATTTTCATATTTTAGTTGATTCCAAATTTGTTTGTGGGGAGTAAGGCTTTGGATCAAAGGCTTGCGGACCAATTTTCAACATTTGAGGTAGGTTATGGCTTAACTTCTTTTAGACTTTCCTGGGTAGTTAATTTTGATACAAAAGCATGTTAAGGGTGTGGAAAATAATCATGAAAAATGTCTATATTATTGTGTTGTGCATGTGTAGAGTCTTATATGTGATGTTATTTGGTTATTTTGGAACATTATGTGCTATGGGTGACCGTGTGGGGTCCTATGTGATAATGATAGCCTTATATACATGAAAATAATTGTACCTTGTTTAATGAAAAATCCTATTGTGGTATTAATTATGTATTATGGTGTATTCGTACTCTATTGGTATATGAATCATGTTGGATTTCATGGATGGTTGAAAAAATTAAGTGGATATTTGGCTCACTTGGTAAAATGGTTGGATATGGAAACATTCATGTTGGTTGGCTGTGAGCATTTCATCCTTATATCATACTCATTCATGGAACATTGATACCACTATGGCGGAAACACTGGAAATGTTGGCTTCTTTTAACAAAAAATTTGACATATTAAAAAAAAACTCCCCGGGGGATGTGCCGACGAGGAGATATGGATATGAATTGGATATGGATTGTCTATGGGTTGACGAACCCCCATGGGACCTACGTCGGGAAGCTTTAGCTTCGTAGGTGTATACGGAGGTTGTGCAACAACCACGTGCATTACATCATCATCATTTTCATTGTATGTACCTTATTATGCTTGTGTAGTGATTGTATTTCTGTGTTGACTTGTTACTTATCCATTTTTTCTATCTTCCTCTACTTGTACGTGATATTCTCATATATGTTTGTTCTTCTTTTCTCTACTTCTATGTGGTATAATGTATATTTGTATTCTATTTTCGTATTTGCTGCAATATATGTGACTATTATAGAACTATTAGTGCAAGCTTTGTGGGCTACTTTTATAGGATATTTTCTAATTGCAGGGAGCCCTTAGGGTGTACTTTTATATCCTTTATTTCTACTTTGCTTGGTCGGCCTATGATACCTACTAAGTACAAGTGGGCCATACCCACCCCTACTATACCCTTTTGGGGCAGATCCTGGTTCGAGTGCGCCTCACAGTTGTTAATTCGGGCGCCTTTGTAGTTATTCAAGGTTGATAACGCTCAATCTACAGCTCTCGTAGGAGTGTAAAGCGGTCGTTAGCAAATATAGAACCCAACTGGGTTGGGTATCGATCCCACAGGGAATAGCTTGGTCAACAAGTAAGTGAAGATTACTAGACTTTTAGTGAAAGTCTCGAAAAAAGGGGGGATTCTTGTTGTGCAAGTAATGTAACCAAATAGTAGCTAAAAACGGCAATAGCAAAGTAAAAAGAGAAAGAATGTTTTAGTAAGATGTAAACAATAAGAATTGAGGAGTTGGGGTTATGTCCACCTTCTGAGTTATACGTCTCTATTGGCTATGAGTGTGCGGAATTCAGACATGTATGTGCTTATAGAGAATTGTATTCGATGGTAAATCCAGGCGTCTTTCGACTTATTCGAGGATTATTTCACTTTAACTCTTTCGAGCTTAAAGCGTGTCTAACGGAACGAATTCTCCAAGAGGTTAATCCAGTTACGGCACTAACTTTTTAATAGGGGATGGGACCCTACTACCTTGACATTATCTCTTTTCCAGACAGATAAACTTTCTTTCGAACAAGTTAAATGTTATACTGGCGTATTCTTGCGTTTGCAACCACAAAGAATTTAGATTAAGATGAAGAGAATAATGATATAAGCAACATACGTGTCACGAACTCACAAACTCACAGCAATAGATAGTATCTCATTCGGCTTCCATAACCCCAACAGAGAAGTTTAGTTACCCATGAGTGCGAAGGAAATCACAATTGACATTGTTGTTATACCACAATAAAGATTTCACGTTGGTAATGGTGTGGTAGGCGTTAGGCGTGAATTCCTTAGCAAGGTAACGTTTCTCTTGTTGCGGAATTTAAGAATAGAAGAAGAAAAATAGAATTAATGGAAGAATATGTTCTGAGATCTTCTAAAATCTCTAGCAAGATAGGGTATTTATAATACCCATATCCTATTCCTACTAAGCTAATGAAATGCTTAACCAAATCCTACTAAGCTAATGAAATACTTAACCCAATTGTACTAGGTTAAAGTATCATTATCCTAATCCTAATAAGCTAATGAAATACTTAACCCAATTGTACTAGGTTAATGTATCATTATCCTAATCCTAATAAATTACTGCTAGTCCCCAAAGTCTTCAGAAATGTTGTTTTAGCCCGGGACAGAATTTCCATGCGCCATCTTTAGTCCTTGGCGTCCAAGATTGGCTTTTCTCCTTTCGTGAAGCTTTCTTTGGCGTCAAGTTATCCATGAAATGTTGAATTCTGCATCATTTATACCTGAAACTTTGCTAATCATGTTCGTTAGCTCACTTACAGGAAAAAGGACTAAAAGTGCATGAAATATATAATTTGTTCTCAAAACTAGGCTAAAATATGGGCAAAATATAGTGCTATAGGCGTGTAAATTCGCCTATCATCAACACCCCACCCTTGAAGCTTTGTTCGTCCTCGAACAAACTATCATGTCCCTCTAAACATCAACTTAGGGTTTCACAGCAACAACATAAAATATTCGTCAAGACAAGCACAACAATTAGCAACAAAGAGTAGTTTTCCGATCATTAGTAGAAACAGTTTAACCTCTAGCATAGACTCGTGATGGTGGTCAACTCATATTCAAAGGTTAAGGCACAAAGAATCATACACGACTACCCAAAACTCATCAACCATGTGTGTCTCATAATATATTACCCATAATCACTCACAAGTATAGCATATTTTTCAAACATGGGTATCAAAATATCCTTGCTCTCACTCTCACAAAGAATTCATATGCAGCAACTGATGACCATAGGCTTGACCTTAGTGTAATGCTCCACTAAATGTCAGAATGCTAAGCTTAGAATCAAATAGGTCTTTTGATGGTTGTAATGTAGGCTAAGGGACGGGTAGGACTATTTTGGCCAGAAATAGTGACTATGTTCCTAAGCGCTTTAATACATCACATTGTATTATTAACACTTTTCTTTCAAACAACCTTTCTACTTTCTTTTATTCTACCACTCTTTTTCTCCTCTTTTGTTTTTCAATTTTAAACATGACTAACTTTTCAGTTTTCCTTTCCTTTTTCTTTTGATAACATACCTCTTATGATAGCACTTTCTTTTTCATAACTCATTCAAGCACCAATGCATTCTAAAGCATCATACTCACCCAATTTCCTCTTATTTTGTCACATGACTTTTTCACTTTAAAGCACTTAGGAATTTGGATCAAATTATGGTCTTGAAAAAAAATGGATTAGGCTTACATACGAGGTTTGTCAAAGAAAATAGGCTAAAGGCTCAAAAGGGTTTAACTAGGATGATGTCCATGGGTAGGTAAAAAGAAGGTAAATAATCATAGGTTGCCAAAGAAATGCCTAAATCATCTCCTAAACTTACACTCCTTATTTTCGCTTTACATACATACCAGGCAAGTTCTAGCATCAGCCACAAGCACAGAATATACTATTATCTCACACACACAAGGCACATGGTCGACTTTATTGGGAGTAGTATAGACTCTTGACCCAACAGATGAAGGAATTAAGCCAAACAATATCACATAGTGAGTCACAATTAGAGCCTAAATGTCTCAATAGTCCTGATTTTAGCACAAACTCTTGTCATAATCTCATGCTGCCTATTAGAATAATTTCATGCGAAGCTAAGCTAAAAAAAATAAAATTAACTACAAACAAACATAAATAAATGCAAATGTGGATGGAGAAGTATAGCATGCAAATACCAGCACCCCACACTTAGACGGGACACACTGTCCTCAGTGGAAAATAAATAAGAAGAACCTGGTTAGTCGGACTCATCCTCTATGTCTGGGGTCATACACCTTGCATCGTAATCATCATCAGAGTCGTCATCCTCAGAAGTTCCTCATAAGTATCTCACTTAATTCCAAGAGTGAGTCGAGGTATTTGCAGCGAGGAAGGTTCTTCTTGCTCTTTTCGGCCTCTTTTCTTGCCTTTTTGTGAAGTGGTAGCCTTATCTTTGCCTTGTCTTGCTTTGGGTGACATTGTACCTGAGACTTAAAACAATGTTCATGTTAGCATCATCTCGATGGATACAATCTATAAACAAGCAGTAGTGGCACCACCCCACACTTAGTTTGTTGGTACAGACTAGTGAAGTGAAAGTGGTCGATTACTCAGACTTCATCGACATACGTTTTAGGGGCTATATTCCAACAAGAAATTTAGATATGTAACACTTCTTGCAATCTTTGCAATACTTTCATGTTAGGTATATCAAGACTTCCACATAGGGATTACATCATGGTATAGTTTCTATCAATAATCACAATCTCCTATGTCGGTAGGCAACTATAAGTCTTATTCCGATGAGCGAGACATCCCAACATGTAAGTATTCAAGTGACAAGAGTATGAAATGTTCATGACTATAGCAATTCCGCAAGTAGTATGACAATGCATCAAAATCGAATTGAAGTCGGAAACAAGTTAAGATCATCCTAACGTATATGTTCACTCACTTGGTTGTGTATCAACAATTCAAACACATTCTCATCTCCAATAATTCTTCAAGATTTAGCAATTCATAATAGACATAGTAACGTAGTACTTACGAAAAATAGATGAAGAACACAAGAGTACTTACGTGATTGAAGCCTTTGGAGATGTTCTTGTGAAGTGGAAGAGCAAAAGTTTTGAGAAGATTTGGATGCTATGTGCGGCACCTATGTTAGGTTTTCAATGTGTTTGTGCCTCAAGACTAAGTCTCCTTTATATAGGAAAAGAATGGGTCGGGTTTTGACCCATTTAAAATTGGTTTTGGAGACAAAAAGTGACCATAGGCGGCGCCTTTAGCTTTGCCTATGCTTGGCATAGGCGGCGCCTAATGCAAAGCCTATGGTGAGCATAGGCGGCGCCTAGTGCAATGCCTTTAGTGACCATAGGCGGCGCCTTTAGCATGGCCTATGATATTCAGAGACAAAATGCTTTGGCATAGGCGGCGCCTATGCTATGGCATACTTGAGCATGGGCGGCGCCTATGCTATAGCACACTAGATTCCGAGACCTTGGGCTATAGTATAGGCTTTGCCTTGTTCGTGGCCTAGTTTTACCTAGGCCTAGCCTTGCTCAATGCCTATTTTGTCATGAGAAATGCTCAATCCATAGCCTTATGCATCTTCATGCCTAACTTACCACCTTTACCATGCAATACGTCCAAATCAAAGTTTGAAACCGATCTCCTCGTTGAATACCTCTTGCACCTACATTTGCTCAAAACCAATAAAAACGATTAGTACGATGGGTTGCCTCCCACCAAGCGCCTTAGTTTTGGTCGTGGCACGACTCTTATTTTTGGATTTTTATTTATCAAAAACAAAACACGTATTAGAACGAAAGAAAAAAATGAAAAATGATAAACGATAAACGATGGGTTGCCTCCCATCTAGTGCCTTATTTATTGTCGTGGCTCGACATAGTTACCTCGAGTACTTAGACTTCGTCGAGATAAGTGATGGCCATGAAGTTTATCGAATCAAGAGGACCGATATAAGGTTTCACACGTTGGCCATTCACTTTGAAGATAACACCATTATTATCTTCCAATTCAACTACTCCAGATGAGTAGACTTGGATAACTTTGTATGGACCAGACCACTTGGACTTTAACTTACCTGGGAAGAGCTTCAATCTGGAGTTGAAGAGAAGTACCATATCATCTTTTTGAAAGTTTCGACGAACAATCTGCTGATCATGATACTTTTTCATCCGCTCCTTGTATAGGTCTGATCTTTCATAAGCATGTAGACGGAATTCATCCATCTCATTCAGTTGCTCCATCCTCAGCTTCATTGCATCATCCCAATTTAAATTCAATTGCTTCAGCGCCCACAATGCCTTGTGCTCGAGCTCAATGGGTAAGTGACAAGCCTTCCCATAAACTAGTTGATAAGGGGACATGCCAATTGGCGTTTTGAATGCAGTCCTGTACGCCCATAGTGCATCGTCCAGCTTCCGAGACCAATCCTTCCTATTAGCATTTACCGTCTTCGCAAGGATTTGCTTGATCTCTCGATTGGAAACCTCTACCTGTCCACTAGTTTGTGGGTGATAAGGCGTGGCTACCTTATGTTGCTTGACACCATATTTTGCCGACACGGACTTGAATAGCTTGTTGCAAAAGTGAGATCCTCCATCGCTTATGATAGTACGTGGTACTCCAAAGCGAGAGAAGACATTCCTCTTCAAGAACGCTACAACACGCTTTCCCTCATTGTCGGCCAATGCTACAGCTTCAACCCATTTCGAGACATAATCCACAGCAACTAAGATGTATTTCATTCCAAACGAATTCACGAATGGACCCATGAAATCAATGCCCCATACATCAAAGAGTTCTACCTCAAGAGTTTTCGACATAGGCATCTCATGGTGTTTCGAAATAGCACCTTGTCGTTGGCATTGGTCGCATCTTCTAACAAAGTCATGAGCATCTCTAAATATGGAAGGCCAATAATATCCACTTTGCAATACTTTTCTTGTCGTCCGATTACCTGCGTGATGTCCCCCAACTTGGGAAGTGTGGCATGCTTCCAATATATTTGGCACCTCTTCATGGGATATACATCGTCGGATAACACCATCCGTGCATCGTCGAAACAAATATGGCTCATCCCAAAAGTAGTGTTGTACATCATGCATAAACTTCCTCTTTTGATGGTAAGATAAATTTGCAGGTATCACATTACTCACCACAAAGTTTGCAAAGTCGGCATACCATGGTAACTCTACTATTATCGTGGCTAAGATCTCCTCATCAGGGAATGCATCATCAATCTCGATTTCAGGTTGCGCCACATGCTCGTTCTCGAGTCTAGAGAGATAGTCGGCCACTTGGTTCTTGCAACCTCTTCTATCTTTAACGTCGAAATCAAACTCTTGCAGCAGCAATACCCATCGAATTAGTCTTGGTTTTGCATCCTTCTTTGTCATTAGATACCTAAGAGCTGCATGGTCTGTATGAACGATCACCTTAGTACCCAATAGGTAGGCACAAAACTTCTCAAACGCATACACAACCGCTAGGAGCTCTTGTTCAGTAACAGTGTAGTTCCTTTGGGCTTCATTTAGGACCTTACTCGCATAGTAGATAGGATGAAATAGCTTCTCCTTTCTCTGACCAAGTACAGCACCAACGGCTACACCACTAGCATCACACATGACTTCGACCGGGAGAGACCAATCTGGTGCTACCATGATAGGGGCTTCAATGAGTTTTCCTTTGAGGCATTCGAATGCCTTTAAGCAATCGTCATTGAAGTCAAACTTCGCATCTTTCTCCAAGAGTTTGCACAATGGACTAGCAATTTTGGAGAAGTCTTTGATGAACCGACGATAGAAACGTGCACGACCGAGAAAACTACGAACACCCTTCACCGAAATTGGAGGCGGTAGCTTCTCAATGACTTCAATTTTCGCTCGATCAACCTCAATTCCTCTTTCGGAGATTTTGCGCCCAAGAACAATACCTTCTTTTACCATGAAGTGGCACTTTTCCCAATTCAGCACTAGGTTGAATTCTACACATCTTTGAAACGCCATACTTAGGTTTGTCAAGCACGCTTCAAAAGTCTCACCAACAACTGAAAAATCGTCCATGAATACCTCCAAAGTATCTTCAACCATATCAGAAAAAATGGACATCATACAGCGTTGAAAGGTGGCTGGTGCGTTACATAGCCCGAATGGCATACGCTTGAAGGCAAACGTACCATATGGGCATGTAAACGTTGTCTTCTCTTGGTCTTAGGGAGCAATACAAATCTGATTGTAGTCTGAATAACCGTCTAAGAAACAAAACCATCATTTCCCCGCTAATCGATCTAGCATTTGGTCCATAAATGGCATTGGAAAGTGATCTTTGAGCGTCCAAGAATTCAGCTTCCAGTAATCCATGCATACTCTCCATCCAGTGACGGTTCTGAGTGGAATAAGTTTATTTTTCTTATTTGCGACCACCGTCATGCCTCCTTTCTTGGGAACACATTGTACCGGGCTTACCCATGTACTATCAGAGATTGGATACACAACCCCTGTGTCTAACCACTTGATAATTTCTTTCTTCACCACTTCTTGCATAGGTGGGTTTAGACGTCTTTGATGCTCAATGGTTGGTTTGCAATTTTCTTCAAGCTGAATCTTGTGAGTACAAATCCCAGGTGGAATACCTATAATATCCGCAATGGTCCATCCAATGGCTCTAATATACTTCCGTAGAATAGCAATAAGAGTTGCAACTTGTTGCTCACCCAAATCTGCTGCCACAATGACTGGAAGTGTGCTTCCGCTTCCTAAGAATGCATACTTTAAATGACTTGGCAGCTCCTTCAATTCGAACGTGGGTGGCTCTTCAATAGATGGCTTAGCTATTGGTGTGGGTCTATTTTTGAGATCAAGGTCCAGCTTCTTGGGAGCATAGCGATATGTCCCTAATCCTGATAGAGCACAAATAGCTTCTTTGCAATTTTCAGCATCCTTACTCTCTCCATTCATGAGCACAACCGCCAAAGGGTCAGCAATAATTTGCTCTTCTTTAAGTAATTCTTTCGGATCATCAAAGAAAACATCAGCCACCGAAAATACACTCGGATCTTTGGGTTGCTTCATTGATTTGAGAGCTCATTAGCTCTCAAATCAATGAGCACACTTCCTGTAGCAAGGAAAGGGCGTCCCAAGATTATGGGAACCTCTGAGTCCGCTTCACAATCCAAAATAACAAAGTCTGCTGGAAAGATGAATGAAGAAACCTTTACCAAGACATCACATAGGATACCAACAGGTCATTTTACCGACCTATCCGCCATGACGAGCCTCATATTGGTTGGAGTAGGATCACCCAACCCCAACTTTTTATAGATAGATAATGGAATCAAATTGATGCTGGCTCCTAAATCACATAATGCTTTGGCAAAATTCAAAGAACCAACGGTGCAAGGAATAGTGAAAGCTCTGGGGTCAGCCTTCTTCTGAACTATTGATCGGGTAGCGATTGCGCTGCAGTGATGGACATCATCTTTCAACTCATAACTTGCTGCCCGCTTCTTTGTCAAAAGATCCTTCATAAATTTCTCATACCCAGGCATTTGTTCAAGTGCTTCCACCAATGGAACATTAATGGTAAGCTGCTTTAACATAGTCATGAATTTGCTGAACTTCATATCATCCGCCACCTTCTTCAATCTTTGGGGAAAAGGTGGTGGTGGGTATGGAATTGTTCTCTCCACGGCTTTCTTCTCTTCTTTCTTCCGTTTTTCAGCTTTTCCAGGCTCACGTCGTGAGGAGTGACGTTAAGGACGTTAGGATCGGCTGCTGCAGCAGCTTCCCCTTTCGCCTTATCATCAATTTCAGCTTCTTCGTCAACCACTTGCTTGCCTTTTTCTGAAGTTTCCAGCACCTTACCACTTCGGGTGGTGATGGCCATGCATGACCCATCATTCCTTAGGTTTTGCACAGTATCGCTAGGTAAAGTACCAGCCTTTCTTTGATTGAGTGCTGCTGAAAGTTGGCTCAATTGCTGCTCTATTTTCTTGATTGAAGTGGAATGAGAATCAACTAATGGCTTCATAGAGGACAAATCATTTATTACCTCTGTTACTCCTACGCTCGTTGTTTCCACTCCTTTCAGTAGTTTAGCCATCATGTCTTCCATACTTCCGGAACTAGATGTGGTGGCGTCACGTCTTCCAGGGGGAACATACAAACCACTACTGTCATTCTTGTTTTCCAACTACCTTGGTCCATGTTTCCAGATTTACCATGATAGTTCCGACCTTGGTTTCCTTGGGCATTGCCTTGGAAACCCCCCTGATTGTTCAAGTAGTTGGCTTCCTCTTCCGAATCAGATTCGTCTCTTCCTTTTGACGCAATAGCTTTCACTTTTTCGGTCTTCCCTGATAATAGATGCTTTGTAAGAAGATCCACTTGTGTCTTCATGTGCGCCATATCTTGATCACGTTCTTCTTGTCTTCTTCTTTGGTCTGCAGTCATGCCAATAGATAAAGTGGGGCTTGCTACCTCAGAATCCCTGGTATGCCAAGCTCTACTTTGTTTCATCATACGATCTAGCATATTGCTTACTTGACCAAAGGTGAGATCCATAAAGGATCCTCCAGCCGCATTATCCACCACTGGTTTAGTTATTGAATTCAGAGCTCTATATAATATCTCCATTAGGTGAACATTAGTCATATGATGGTTTGGGCACCTCGCTAGCTTTGTCTTGAACCTCTCCCATGTTTCATGAAGAGCTTCAGTGGGAAGCTGACGAAAGTTGCTGATTTCATCTCTCAATTGTGCTCTTTTAGATGGCGGAAAGAATCTTTCTAGGAAAGCGTCTCTCAATTGCCTCCAATTTGTAATAGAATCAGGAGTCAGCCCATTCAACCATAGAGTTGCCTCCCCAGACAGAGACAATGGAAATAGACGTAATCGAATTGCATTCTGACCAACACCAGGATTGTCAAACGACTTGCATGTAGAAATAAAGTTGATGAGATGCATATTCGGATCATCGCCTGCTAGTCCACCAAATAATCCCTTGAGTTGCAATAACTGAATCATGGTGCTCGTGATGTTGAACTTGGCTCCGGGTGCCAATGGTGGAGGAATAATGGCTCCGGTGGCTCCGGCTCCATCAAGATCATCATCATCATCGTTGAAAGCTGGTTACATGGGTTGGCGATCATACCTAAACCGAGCTTGTTGACCTCTTCTATTGGCAGGTGTTGTGATTTCAGTATCATTCCTTGGGTTTAGTAACTCGTCATCACCTAAATCCTCATCGTCAGGGTTTGTTGCTCGCCCAGGGTTATCAATATTTTGTTGGTGTACTTGGGCGGCGGCAAGAGCAGCTAATCTCGCCTGCTCGTGTTGAGCAGCCATTCTTTTGATTTCCGTTTGTGCCTCCATTCTGCCAATTCGTTGTGGTTCAGGATTGATTGGTAATAACGGTTGACCAGAACTTCGAGTATGGGTCATGCACTGAATAAAGACCTGCAGTAAATAAAAACAAAAACTAAAAGTAAAAGTACGAGAATCTTTGACCAAAGGGTCTAGTAATTATTACGAACTGAATTGACACTTGTATTCCCCGGCAACGGTGCCAATTTTTGATAACTCTCAATCTACAGCTCTCGTAGGAGTGTAAAACGGTCGTTAGTAAATATAGAACCCAACTGGGTTGGGTATCGATCCCACAGGGAATAGCTTAGTCAACAAGTAAGTGAAGATTACTAGACTTTTAGTGAAAGTCTCGAAAAAAGGGGGGATTCTTGTTGTGCAAGTAATGTAACCAAATAGTAGCTAAAAACGGCAATAGCAAAGTAAAAAGAGAAAGAATGTTTTAGTAAGATGTAAATAATGAGAATTGAGGAGTTGGGGTTATGTCCACCTTCTGAGTTATACATCTCTATTGGCTATGAGTGTGCGGAATTCAAACATGTATGTGCTTATAGAGAATTGTATTCGATGGTAAATCCAGGCGTCTTTCGACCTATTCGAGGCTTATTTCACTTTAACTCTTTCGAGCTTAAAGCGTGTCTAACGGTACGAATTCTCCAAGAGGTTAATCCAGTTACGGCACTAACTTTTTAATAGGGGATGGGACCCTACTACCTTGACATTATCTCTTTTCCAGACAGATAACCTTTCTTTCGAACAAGTTAAATGTTATACTGGTGTATTCTTGCGTTTGCAACCACAAAGAATTTAGATTAAGATGAAGAGAATAATGATATAAACAACATACGTGTCACGAACTCACAAACTCACAGCAATAGATAGTATCTCATTCGGCTTCCATAACCCCAACAGAGAAGTTTAGTTACCCATGAGTGCGAAGGAAATCATAATTGACATTGTTGTTATACCACAATAAAGATTTCACGTTTGTAATGGTGTGGTAGGCATTAGGCGTGAATTCCTTAGCAATGTAACGTTTCTCTTGTTGCGGAATTTAAGAATAGAAGAAGAAAAATAGAATTAATGGAAGAATATGTTCTGAGATCTTCTAAAATCTCTAGCAAGATAGGGTATTTATAATACCCATATCCTATTCCTACTAAGCTAATGAAATGCTTAACCAAATCTTACTAAGCTAATGAAATACTTAACCCAATTGTACTAGGTTAATGTATCATTATCCTAATCCTAATAAGCTAATGAAATACTTAACCCAATTGTACTATGTTAATGTATCATTATCCTAATCCTAATAAATTACTGCTAGTCCCCAAAGTCTTCAAAAATTCTGTTTTAGCCCGGGACAGAATTTCCATACGCCATCTTTAGTCCTTGGCGTTCAAGATTAGCTTTTCTCCTTTCGTGAAGCTTTCTTTGGCGTCAAGTTATCCATGAAATGCTGAATTCTGCATCATTTATACCTGAAACTTTGCTAATCATGTTCGTTAGCTCACTTACAGGAAAAAGGACTAAAAGTGCATGAAATATATAATTTGTTCTCAAAACTAGGCTAAAATATGGGCAAAATATAGTGCTATAGGCGTGTAAATTCGCCTATCATCAAAGGTAGCAATTGGATTTCATGTGTCTGGAGTTTACTACTGTCTTTCTATATTAGACTATGTCCTTACTAGTATTCAGAGACAGTTATTCATGTTGGATTTCTTATGTATTTGATCATGGATTGTATTAGTAGCTCTTACACAGTGACATCAGTTTTTGGGAGTTATGACATTATTGGTTATATTTCTTTCCATTTTTATCATATGTATATGGTTCGACTTCATTCTAGAAGCCTTTCCTTGGGGCTATTATTGTCTTTTCCCCTTGTGTATTAGTTTGGGTGATAGGTTTACTTGTCAAGTTTCACCGCTATAAGTTCCATCATAGCCCTTGGTTTTTGGGTCTTGACAGATAATTAATGGATTAGGAGCGAGAGCAGCAAATGCTAACTTTCAGCAATATGTTAGTGAACAAAACATGTTTGATCCAAGCACTATTGTCGTGACATCAAATGCGAATTGTGATTCATATTCAATTTCAGTTATGTGGATGACCTCTTCCAAAATCCTAGATCTTCAAGTGCCACCCTACCAAATGAACAAGCCAATGAGTTTGTGCTTCCATCTCACATTGCTTATTGATTGTTCTAAATTGGAAATATTAGTATCACCCATCTAATAAAGTCACTTTCTACATGTGAAGGTGGCAGCAACACAAAGTGTCCAAATTTTGGAAATGACAAACTACCCTGATGAATATCAACAATAGTGACATCTCTAGCTCATAAGAGATATTTGTAGTGACAAAGTTATTTTCTCAAGTAGAAAATACTATCTTTTATTTTAGTTTTCTAGAGACTATTTTGTTTCATATGACTTTGGACTGCTTGAACGAATGAAAAGTGAAAGATATGTATTAGCCAACTAAGAGAATTTATTTGAATTTAATCTTAGGTCAATTGTTGCAGCTTCTACTATCTCTCCTCATTTACAGTTCTATACAACCAAAAATGTGTAGGAATTTTTAAAAAAGACAATGAAATTAATAAAGTGACATACAGATAAAAAAATCTGCTAAATAAAAGAAAAAAATAAAACTAGATGATATGATTGATAACCTCTTTGATCAACTTCAGGGTGCTAAGTGTTTCTCTAATATAGATCATCGTTTGGGTTACCATCAATTGAAAATTAAGGAGGCTGATATCCCTAAGGCGACTTTTCAAACCCAATATGGCCATTATGAGTTTTTGGTTATGTCATTCAGGTTGACTAATGCGCCAGCTACTTTCATGGATCTTATGAATTGGGTGTTCAGGCAGTTTCTGAGTTTATTTGTTATAGTCTTCATTGATGACGTCTTGGTGTACTCCAAAAGTGAGGAGAAGCATGCCAAGCACCTCTGAATTGTATTGCAAACTCTTAAGGACTAGGAATTGTATGCAAAATTTTCTAAGTGTAAATTTTGGCTTAGTGCTGTGACTTTTCTCATCCACGTTGTTTTTAGTTAAGGGATCAAGGTGGATCCACAAAAGTTTGAGGCAGTTAAGAAGTGGCCTAGACCCACGACTCCAATCGACATTAGGAGCTTCTTGGGCTTTGCCGGGTACTATAGGCGGTTTGTGGAGAATCTCTCATCTTGGCCTTGTTGTTTCTAGTTAAGGGATCAAGGTAGATCCACAAAAGGTTTAGACAGTTAAGAAGTGGCCTAAATCCACGACTCCAATCAACATTAAGAGCTTCTTGGTCTTGGCCAGGTACTATATGCGATTTGTGGAGAATTTCTCATCTATTGCTGCTCCACTCACGAGGTTGACTCAGATAAAGGTTAAGTTTTTGTGGCCGATGCTTGTGAAGGCAATTTTGAGAAGTTAAAGAATAAGTTGACTTGTACAGCTATTTTGACCTTACCTGAGGGTACTAAGGGGTTTGTTGTGTATTGTGATGCGTCCCATGTGGGAGTGGGTTGTGTTTTGATGTAGCATAGTAATGTTGTAGCTTATGATTCCAGACAACTTAAGGTTCATGAGAGAAATTACCCGACTCACGATCTAGAGTTGGAAACTGTAGTTTTTGCCTTGAAGATTTGGAATCACTATTTTTATAGGGTGCACATAAATACTTATTCAGAGCACATGAGTTTGCAGTATGTCTTTACACAGAAAGAATTAAATCTCCACCAGAGGAGGCTCGAATTGCTTAAGCACTATGACATGAGTTTGGACTACTATCCAGGTAAAGCTAATATGGTTGTTGATGCTCTTAGCAGGTTTTCCATGGGGAGTCTATCCCACGATGAGTAGGAGAAAAGAGGATTGGTGAAGGATATTAAAAATCTTGATAACTTGGGGGATTTTCTCTTGGACTTCAAGGATGGAAGAGTGATTGTTCAAGAAGTGGTTAAATCATATCTTGGTAATGAGTTCAAGGAGAACCAAGTTTTGGATCCTATGCAAATCAAACATGATGTGGGTCAACAAAAGGTTATGGCTTTCGAGATTAGGGTAGATGGCATCTTGAGATATCAAGGAAAGTTGTGTGTTCTTGATGTAGATGGGTTGCGGGAAATGATTTTGACTGAAGCTCATGAGTCCAGATATACAGGTCATCCAAGTTCGACCAAGATGTATTATGACCTAAAGAAAATCTATTGGTGGAATAATATGAAAAGAGATGTGGCAAATTTTGTTGTTAAGTGTATGGTCTGTCAGCAAGTCAAGGTTGAACATTTGAGACCTGGTGGCACGTCTCAAGAGATAGATTTACCAATATGGAAGTGAGAGTAGATTAATATGGATTTCATTATGGGTCTTCCTCGGTCTAGAACTTAATATGATTCTATTTGGGTCATTGTAGATAGAATGACCAAGTCTGCTCACTTATTACCTATAGGGAGTAACTTCTCAGGAGACGATTATGCTAAGTTGTTCAATCAAGAGGTAGTTAAGTTGCATGGGGCACTAGTGTCCATCATTTCTAACCAAGGTACACAGTTCTCTTCTTATTTCTGGAATTCTTTTCAGAAAGGTTTGGGTACCAGGTGAACCTTAGCACCGCTTTCCACCCCTCAAACAGATGGAAAGTGGAGAGTACTTTAAAAACTTTGAAAGATATGCTTAGGGCCTGTGTGATCGATTTTAAAGGTAGTTGGGTTCACCATTTTGCTCTTTTTCAATTTTCTTACAACAACAGTTATCATTCTAGTATCCAAATGACCTCTTTTGAGGCCCTTTTATGGTAAAAGGTGCAGGTCTCCTATTAGATTATTTGAGGTAGGTCAGACTAGGTTGTTTGGTCCTAACGTGGTTGACCAAGCGATGGAGAAGGTAAAGGTGATTTGAGAAATACTCAAGACTGCTCAAAGTCTCCAAAAGTCTTATGTGAATGTGAGACAGAGGGAGTTGGAATTTGAAGTTTACGATTGGGTATTCTTGAAGGATTCTCCTATGAAAAGAGTTATGAGGTTTGGGAGAAAGGGGAAGCTTAGTCCTCATTACAATATTCAGTATCAGATTTTGAGAAGGATTGGTAATATTGCTTATAAATTTGAGTTACCAGCAAATTCTCCCTTGATTCATCCCATTTTTCATATGTCTATGCTTAAAAAGTGTGTGGGCGACCCTTCCTTAATAGTTCCCTTTGAGGATGTTGGTATTAAGAATTCGTTGTCCTATGAGGAAGTCCTGATTGAAAAATTGAATAGATAATTTTGGAAATTGAGAACTAAGGATATAGCTTTGGTGAAGGTTCTTTGGAGGAATTAAATGGTAGAAGAGGCTACATATGAGTCGGAAGAGGATATGAAAGCCAAGTATCCATTCTTATTCTCAACATTGGACGAAAGTTCTTCCCTTCTCTTGTTGCACCTTGAATTTGTCGTTGAATTCCTATATACTCATTTGATTATCGTTCTAAGGGTGTCCTAACTTCTCATTCGGGGATGAATGATCCAGGGGGGAGGGGGGATAATGTAAGACTTTGAAAAATTTTGACTAATTTATTTTAGACCCTCCTGCATGTGTTATGATAATTTTTGACTAGAATCATGATAAAAGATGTTAAAGGGGTGATTTAGGTAAGTTTCAAAATTTTCAAAAAGTGTTCGTGGTCATTTTGAGACTTTGAACTAGTGAGGGTCCATGAAAGTGATGTGCCACTCCATTTAAGCTTTGCAATAGAAGCGTGGCACGCTGGCTAGGCACCACGATAGCGGTGTGCCACACTTCTATGTAAAATCTTCCAGTTGATTATTTTTTGGGATGAGTTAGGGAATTTTTGGTCCTTTCACTTTAAAATAACTTAAAACGTCCCCCAACCCCAGAAAACCCCCAATTCATTGAGTTTTACATTGCTCTTCTCTTTTCCAACTCCCAAGTCAAGAAATACAAGGGGTTTCTCAAGGATTCCTTTCTCCGGGCTTTAAACTTCAATTTCTCCCCAAATTCTTCTAATTTTCAGGCATGTTGTACACTACCTACTTTACTTATGGCATTATTGCATTGATTAACTTGGTATTTTGGTGTTTTGAAATGATTGAATTGTCTAGGGTTAAGGGTTTTTGCTTGTTAACACTTACATTATATTTTTCATTGTTTTAATGGGTTATTCATGCTTTAAATGATGAATTTTGAACTGAATTTTTGTATTGTTATGTAATACCCTGTGCGTTTTTTTAGCTTAATTCAGCTCTTAGTGCTTGCTTAAGACACTTAGAACCTAAAATAAAACTAAGTGTTGATACTTAGTCATTTCTAAAACTCCCAAACTTCGATGGTTTCATTCCCGACCTTCCCGGCCTTAGAATGTCAATTTTAAAGTTGATTCATGATCGGGGTTGTCAAAGGTACATCTCGGGTGAGTTTTAGAATTTTTGGGCAAGCGTAAGGACATATTTGGAAGTCCAAAACAGTAGCTGCATGCGATTAGCGTGCGACACATGCTCGAATCCATCCCTAGGGAGCATGCGATAGACCATGCGGCGCACGCTCCATTTCGGAGCTCCAGAGCATGCGACGCACGCTCCATAGCATGCTCCTGAATTTTTCAGCTTTTGATTCTGTGTATTGGAGGACAATAAGGTCTTTTGTCTCACATAAAAACCGTCTTAAACACATAATTTCAGCCCCAAATAGCATAGATGCATCATTATTCACCTTTTTCTTCTCAAGAACAAACCCTAGCTCTTCAACATTCAAGGTCAATTATAAAGAACCCACCAACAACTTCACAAATTCTTCAAGCAAGGTATGTTAGATGTTGATTCATGGAACCTTTTCATTCATGGAGTTCAAGAACCCTATTTTCAATTTCAATTATGATATTAAGATGTATTTATGAATTTAATCCATGAACTTTCATGAATTTTGACTTTATACCATTTTTACAAGTGTTTTTTGTTTGGATTAGTTCTTAACATGTTTGAAGAATGAAATTTTCATGTTGAAATCCCTAACCCATGATTTTAGTATTGAAGTTATGTTATTATCATGTGTGTTAAACTAATTTCATGCTTTAACTCAAGACCCCCATGTGTTTGATGAAATGCCTCATAGATGAATTTTGAACAATGACTATTTATGATGTTCTCCAAGTTGTATTATGGTTTCAAATGCTCTTATTTGTTCTTATTGATATTACTATCGAGTCCCGGGGGTTATGAATACCCGAAAAACTTAGTTGTTTACTTATTTTAAAATACTTTAAGAAGGGGTTTCGAATATAGTAGAGCATTATCAGTTTAGTCAGTACATCATGTCAGTAAGATCAGTTCAGTCCAGTAATTAGAGTCAATTCAGTTAGGAGTAGGATTTAGCACCGAGCGAACCCAGGATGGGGGCTCACCTGCTAATTGAGGGTGTGACCTTTAGTAGCAGTCCCTGCATTTTAGAACTACGTAGCTAGCATAGGTTGAGATGTTAACTTGCCAGTTGAGGGTTGACACATATCTCATTAGGGCCCTGCCAGTTGAGGGTGACCCTTAGTCCTTCGGCACAACACTTTAGTGGATCCACATAGCAATTGTTAGTACCCATGGTATGGTGCTAACTCTCTTCCAACTGGGGTTACAGATTTGACCCCATTTAACTTATTTTGAGAAATGTCGGTTAGATGATATCTCCCACAGTTTCAGTCCAGCACTTAGTTTCAGGTTTGCTTGACCATGGCATACAGTCACTAGTTGTGTAGTATCAGTATTTCAGTATGTCGATTTATAGATTATCCCAATTTCATGTTATATGCTTGGTCATGCATTCTCAGATTTTATAGCTTTCATACATGCTATACATCAATTATCTTATGCCATACTTACATTTAGTTCTGATTCATGCACATGATTCACGCATATCAGCTTAACCCCATTTAGCATACCAGTACATTTAAAGTGATGACCGCATACTCGTTTCTTGTGCTATGATGTCTCATATCATAGGTTCGGATGCTCAAGTTCCTAACCATACTTAGATACTTCAGTGCGTCCACAGCAGTAGCAGTGGTGAGTCCTCATGTTCTGAGGACCATTTATGTTATTTCAATTCAATTCAGTAGTCGGTCAGAGTTAGTTGGGGACCTGTCCCATCAACTCCTCAGTCAGTCAATTAGAGGCTTTCGGACATTTCCAGTCAGTTATTCAGTTATTAGATGTTATTGGCAGTCTTACAGTATTATTTTCAGATAGATTTTTTCAGCATTTCAATTCCATATTATTTTCATATTTTAAACATTATGGCATTTTCATCTACGTTCCGCACATGTTCTTTATTTTTTTATACAGTGCTCATGGTAGGTACTAGTATGGATTAGCTAGTGGTCCTTTGGGATTGTAGGCACCGTGTGACGCCTAGGGTGTACTTTCGGGGAGTTACAAACCTTGTATCAAAGACAAAGGTTTTAAAATGTCCTAGGGAGTGTGAAATCCATGTTGAGTAGAGTCTTGTGTATGGGTGTGAAGTGCGCCACACTTATGGGCAAGAAGATACAAGACATTTTAGGAAAGGTTTCCCTTTTTTAAGTGTCCATGTCGTGCGATTGAGCATGATCTCAATTTAAACACTCTTTTTAATCTAATTTTCTTTCCGTTTATGAAACATACCTCCCAGAAAGACTAACGGAAAGAGAAACGAGAATCAGCCCGCACCTCCACCCGTTCAGGAAAATCCCTTGAACGAGCTTGTCTCTTATACAAAATTCAAAGCGGCATTCACTACCTTAGCTCACTCAGTAGCAGCCCAGAATAATCAATCGGTTGTCGTTCCATCCACTTCAGTTGTCATTACTGCTGCGGCTAGGATTCAGGACTTTACCCTAATGAACCCTCTTCAGTTTTCAGGATCTAAGTCTGATTAGGATCCGTAGGAATTCCTCGACATAGTTCAGTAGTTTACTGATATTATAGGTGTGATCTCTAGTGAGAGTGCAGAGTTAGGTGCTTACCAGTTGCAGGATGTTTCTCATACCTGGTATAAGTAGTGGAGGGAAGATAGAGGAGCAAATGCAGGATCTGTTGAATGGGAGGTGTTTTCTTCAACTTTTTTAGATAGGTTCTTTCCCTTGGAATTAAGAGAATCTAAGATGTAGGAGTTTATTAATCTGAGGCAGGGGAACATGAGTGTGAAAGAGTATTCTCTTAAGTTTACTCGTCTAGCCAGGTATGCTTCTAATATTGTGTCTAATGACAGGTCTAAGATGAGTAAGTTTGTCTCTGGTGTAGATGATAGCATGGTCAAGGAGTGTAGGACCATGATGTTAATTAAAGATATGGACTTGTCTAGGTTGATGGTACATGATCAATAGATTGAGGATCATAATTGTAAGGAAAGAAAGAGGAAGAATAAGAGGTCCAAAACGGGTAGCTTCAGTTTTCCTCAGCCGATGTCAAAGGGTGGTAACCGTCCTCAATTCTGTTAGAAATCTTCAATCCCATCTCCATCTTTGGGTAGTGCTCCAGTACCGAAGCCTAAAAATGATAATCGGGATAGGGTGTCAAGCCCTAAACCCCAGGGAAGTGTGAATAGTGGTCGTACAAATCCTCTTTGCCAAAAATGCGGTAGAAACCATCAGGGTGTGTGTAGAGATAGAAGTGATGAATGCTTTGGATGTGGTAACTCAGGCCACAGGATCAGGTATTGCCCACAGAGTGGTCAGCAGGGTCAGTCCAGTCGTCCCCTAGTTCTATCTGGTCACCCGACTCAGCAGGGTGCCGTTTCCATTGCCATCAATGGTCAGTGCCCAAATAGATTAAATGCACTTCAGTCTTGACAGGATTAGGAAAGTTCTCCTAATATGGTTACTGGTACATTAAAAGTCTTTCATTTATATGTTTATTCTTTATTAGACCCCAGAGCTTCTCTTTCTTTTGTAACTCCCTACATAGCTTTTAAATGTGGCATCATTCCTGAGACTTTAGCAAAACCCTTCTCTGTGTCTACCTCAGTAGGTGTCTCTATTGTAGCCAGGCAAGTATACAGGAATTGTCCGGTCTCAATATCTCAGAAAATTACCTCAATCAATCTTGTGGAGTTAGAGATGATTGATTTTGATATCATTCTCAGCGTGGATTGGATCCACTCATGCTATGCTTCAGTTGATTGTAGAAACGGAGTTGTTCATTTTCAATTTCCGAATGAACTAGTCCTTGAATGGAAGGGTAGTGCTTTAACATTTAGGGGTCAGTTTGTTCCGTATCTTACAGCGAGGAAAATGATATCCAAGGGGTGTGTTTACCATCTTATTTGAGTTAAAGACTCTAGTTCAGAGACTCTAAATCTTGAGTCATTTTCAGTAGTAAGGGAATTTCTAGATGTGTTCCCTGAAGATCTTCCTGGATTTCTCCCGAAAGGAAAATTGACTTCGAAATAGACCTACTTCGAGATACCCAGCCTATCTCTATTCGCCATACAAAATGGAACCAGCAGAACTTAAAGAGTTGAAAGAACAATTGAGAGACCTTTTAGATAAGGGATTCATTAGGCCCAGTGTTTCCCCATGAGGCACTCCAGTCCTTTTCGTATGAAAGCAAGACGGTTCTCTTCGTATGTGTATCGATTACCGTCAGTTGAACATCATCACAATCAAGAATAAATACCCACTTCCTAGAACCGATGACTTGTTCGACCAACTTCAGGGTGCCAATTAATTCTCTAAGATAGACCTCAGATTCAGCTATTATCATCTCAGACTCAGAGAATGTGACATTCCAAAAACAGCTTTCAGAACTTGATATGGTCACTTCGAATTTATAGTCATATATTTTGGTCTTACCAATGCCCCAGCATCTTTCATGGACTTGATGAACGGGGTTTTCAAACAGTACTTAGACATGCTATTCATAGTGTTCATTGACAATATTCTTGTCTATTCCCATAATCAAACTGATCATGCAAACTACCTCAAAATTGTATTGCAGACTCTTAGAGCTAATCAATATTTCGCCAAGATTTGTAAGTGTGAGTTTTATCTAAGATCAGTATCTTTTCTTGGTCATATTATTTTAGGTGATGGCATTAAAGTTGAACCTCAAAAGATGGAGGCTGTGAGAAGCTGGCCCAAAGTCATCTCTCCGCAAACATCGGGAGTTTCTTTGGGTTGGCATGATATTACCGACTATTTATTAAAGGGTTTTCATCTATTGCATCCCCCATGTCCAGATTGACTCAGAAAAAAGTCAAGTTTGTATGGTCAAATTCTTGTGAGAAGAGTTTTCAGGAGTTGAAGACCCGACTCACCTCAGCTCTCATTTTGACATTGCTGATGATAGGCGGATTTACACGCCTATATCAATATATTTTGCCCATATTTTAGCCTAGTTTTGAGAACAAATTATATATTTCATGCACTTTTAGTCCCTTTTCCTGTAAATGAGCTAACGAACATGATTAGTAAAGTTTCAGGTATAAATGATGCATAATTCAGCATTTTATGGCTTACTTGACGCTAAAGAAAGCTCACGAAGTAAGGGAAGGGAGTTTACACGCCTAAGGACCAAAACTGCTGCATGGAAAATCTGTCCCGGGCTAAAACAGCAATTCTGAAGACTTTGGGGACTTACAGACACAAAGCTGGATTTTGACAATGATACATTAACCTAGTACAATTAGGTTATGTATTTCATTATTTTAAGTGGATTATGATAATGTTACCTTAACCTAGTACATATGGGTTAAGGATTTCATTAATCTAGTAGGATTTGGTTATTTATTTCATTAGCTTAGTAGGATTAGGATATGGGTATTATAAATACCCTATCATGCTAGAGATTTAGAGACATCTTCTACTCCTCTATTATTCTACACTACAAACAATTCTACAACTCTTCTAATCTTTTCATCAATTCTATTTTCGTCTATTCTGATATTCTTAAATTCTGCAACAAGAGAAACGTTACTCTGCAAGAAATCACACCTAACGCCTACCACTCTTGTGCTACACGAAATTGATCATTATTGTGGTATAATAACAATGTCAATTGTGGTTTTCTTCGCATTCATGGGTAACTAAACTTCTCTGTTGGGGTTATGGAAGCCGAATGAGTTACTATCTATTGCTGTGAGTTTGTGAGTTCGAGGCACGTATATTGCTTATATCATTATTCTCTTCATCTTAATCTACATTCTTTGCGGTTGCAAACGCAAGAATATGCCAGTCTAACATTTAACTTGTTCGAGAGAAAAGTTATTTGTCTGGAAAAGAGATAATGTCAAGGTAGTAGGACACCCTTTCCTATTAAAAAGCTAGTGTCGTAACTGGACTAACCTCTTGGAGAATTCGTACCGTTAGATACGCTTTAAGCTCGAGAGAGTTAAAGTGAAATAGTCCTTGTTTAGGTCGAGAGACGCTTGGATTTACCATCGACTACAATCCTCTATAAGCAGTTGCATGTCAGAATTCTACACACTCATAGCCAATAGGGACGTATACCTCAGAAGGTGGACATAACCCCAACGCTTCAATTCTCATTGTTTACAACTTACGTAACAATCTTTCTCTTTTACTTTGCTATTTTCAGATGTTATTTAATTGTTTTGGTGACACATTACAATCCCTCCTTTTTTACGAGACTTGCACTAAAAGTCTAGTAATCTTTACTTACTTGTTGACCAAGCTATTCCCTGTGGGATCGATACCCAACCCAGTTGGGTTCTATATTTGCTAACGACCGTTTTACACTCCTACGAGAGCTGTAGATTGAGCGTTATCAAAAATTGGCGCCGCTGCCGGGGAATACAAGTGTCAATCAAGTTCGTGAAAATTACTAGACCCTTTGGTCAAAGATTCTCGTACTTTTACTTTTAGTTTTTGTTTTTGTCTACTGCAGGTTTTTATTTTAGTGCATGCCCCATACTCGAAGTTCTGGTCAACCGTTATTACCAATCAATCCTGAACCACAACGCATTGGTAGAATGGAAGCACAAGCTGAAATCGCAAGGATGGCTGCTCAACAGGAACAAGCAAGATTGGCCGCCCTTGCCGCAGCCCAGGTTCAACAGCAGAACATTGATAACCCTGCACGAGCACCAAATCCTGACGATGAGGATTTAGGTGATGACGAGTTACTAAACCCTAGGCGTGATGCTGAAATCATAACACCTGCCAACAGAAGAGGTCGACAAGCTCGGTATAGATATGATCACCAACCTATGCAGCCAGCTTTTGACGATGATGATGATGATCTTGATGGTGCCGGAGCCACTGGAGCTATAATTCCACCACCATTAGCGCTCGGAGCCAAGTTCAACATCACAAGCACCATGATTCAGTTATTGCAACTCAAGGGATTGTTTGGTGGATTAGCAGGCGATGATCCGAATATGCATCTCATCAACTTTATTTCTACATGCAAGTCTTTTGACAATCCTGGTGTTGGTCAGAATGCAATTCGATTACGTCTATTTCCATTGTCTCTGTCTGGGGAGGCAACACTATGGTTGAATGGGCTGACTCCTGATTCAATTACAAATTGGAGGCAATTGAGAGACGCTTTCCTAGAAAGATTCTTTCCGCCTTCCAAAAGGGCACAATTGAGAGATGAAATCAGCAACTTTCGTCAGCTTCCCACTGAAGCTCTTCATGAAACATGGGAGAGGTTCAAGACAAAGCTAGCGAGATGCCCAAACCATCACATGACTAATGTTCACCTCATGGAGATATTGTATAGAGCCTTGAATTCAATAACTAAGCCAGTGGTGGATAACGCAGCTGGAGGATCTTTTATGGACCTCACATTTGGTCAAGCAAGCAATATGCTAGATCGCATGACGAAACAAAGTAGAGCTTGGCATACCAGGGATTCTGAGGTAGCAAGCCCCACTTTATCTATAGGCATGACTGCAGACCAAAGAAGAAGACAAGAAGAACGTGATCAAGATATGGCGCACATGAAAACACAAATGGATCTTCTGACAAAGCATTTATTATCAGGGAAGACCGAAAAAGTGAAAGCTGTGGCGCTAAAAGGAAGAGACGAATCTGATTCGGAAGAGGAGGCCAACTACTTGAACAATCAGGGGGGTTTCCGAGGGAATGCCCAAGGAAACCAAGGTCGGAACTATTATGATAATTCTGGAAACAAGGACCAAGGTAGTTAGAGAAAAAACAATGAAAAGAGTGGTGTTTATGTTCCCCCTGGTAGACGTGATACCACCACATCTAGTTCTGGAAGTATGGAAGACATGATGGCTAAATTATTGAAAGGAGTGGAAGCAACAAGCGCGGGAGTTACTGAGGTAATTAGTGATTTGTCCTCCATGAAACAATTAGTTGATTCTCATTCTACTTCAATCAAGCAAATAGAGCAGCAACTAAGCCAACTTTCAGCAGCACTCAATCAAAGAAAGGTTGGCACTTTACCTAGCGATACTGTGCAAAACCCAAGGAATGATGGGTCATGCATGGCCATCACTACCAGAAGTGGTAAGGTGCTGGAACCTTCATCAAAAGGCAAGCAAGTGGTTGAAGAAGTTGCGGACATGGATGATAACGCAAAAGGAGAAGATGCCGCAACAACCAGTCCTGACGTCAAAGACGTCACGCCCAGTGACGTGCAGCCTGAAAAAATGGAAAAACGGAAGCAAGAGGAGAAGAAAGCCATGGAGAGAACACTTCCATACCCACCACCACCTTTTCCCCAAAGATTGAAGAAGGTGGCTGAGGACACGAAGTTCAGCAAATTCATGACTATGTTAAAGCAGCTGACCATTAATGTTCCATTGGTGGAGGCACTTGAACAAATGCCTGGGTATGCAAAGTTTATGAAAGATCTTTTGACTAAGAAGAGGGCAGCAAGTTATGAGCTGAAGGATGATGTGCATCATTGTAGTGCAATTGCTACCCGATCGATAGTTCAGAAGAAGGCCGACCCCGGAGCTTTCACTATTCCTTGCACTGTCGGATCTTTGAACTTTGCCAAAGCATTATGTGACTTAGGAGCCAGCATCAACTTGATGCCATTATCGATCTACAAGAAGTTGGGGTTAGGAGATCCTACACCAACTAACATGAGGCTTGTTATGGCCGATAGGTCGGTATAACGACCGGTTGGTATTCTATGTGATGTCTTGGTAAAGGTTTCTTCATTTATCTTTCCAGCAGACTTTGTCATCTTGGATTGTGAAGCAGATTCAGAGGTTCCCATAATCTTGGGACGCCCTTTCCTTGCTACAGGAAGTGTGCTCATTGATTTGAGAGCTAATGAACTTTCATTCCGAATAAATGACGAAGTGGTTCGATTTGATGTTTGCAAATCAATGAAGCAACCCAAAGATCTGAGTGTATTTTCTGTGGCTGATGTTGTCTTTGACGATGAGAAAGAACGCCTTGAAGAAGAGCAAATTCTTGATGATCCTTTGGAGGTTTTGCTCATGAAAGGAGAGAATGAGGATGCTGAAATTTCTGAAGAAGCTGTTTATGCGCTATCGGGATTAGGGACATATCGCTATACTCCCAAGAAGCTGGATCTTGATCTCAAGAATCGACCCACACCACCAGCCAAGCCATCTATTGAAGAACCACCCACACTAGAATTGAAGGAGCTGCCAAGTCATCTGAAGTACGCATTCTTAGGAAGCGGAAACACACTTCCAGTCATAGTGGCAGCCGATTTGGGTGAGCAACAAGTTGCAGCTCTTATTTCGATCTTACAAAAATATATTAGAGCCATTGGATGGACCATTGCGGATATTATTGGTATTCCACCTGGGATTTGCACACATAAAATTCAGCTTCAAGAAAAGTGCACACCCACCATTGAACATCAAAGACGTTTAAACCCACCTATGCAAGAAGTGGTGAAGAAGGAGATTATAAAGTGGTTAGACGCAGGAGTCGTATATCCTATCTCTGATAGTACGTGGGTAAGTCCTGTACAATGTGTTCCCAAGAAAGGAGGAATGACGGTGGTCGCAAATGCAAAGAATGAACTTATTCCACTCAGGCCCGTTACTGGATGGAGAGTATGCATGGACTACCGCAAGCTGAATTCGTGGACACTCAAGGATCACTTCCCCATGCCATTCATGGACCAAATGCTAGATCGATTAGCGGGGAAAGGATGGTTTTGCTTCTTGGATGGTTATTCAGGTTATAATCAGATTTGTATTGCTCCCGAAGATCAAGAGAAGACAACGTTCACATGCCCATATGGTACGTTTGCCTTCAAACGCATGCCATTCGGGTTGTGTAATGCACCAGCCACCTTTCAACGTTGTATGATGTCTATTTTCTCTGATATGGTTGAAGACACTTTGGAGGTATTTATGGACGACTTTTCAGTTGTCGGTGAGTCTTTTGAAGCATGTTTGGCAAACTTGAGCATGGCATTGCAAAGATGTGTAGAGTTTAACCTTGTGCTGAATTGGGAGAAGTGCCACTTCATGGTAAAAGAAGGAATCGTTCTTGGGCACATGATCTCTGAAAGAGGAATAGAGGTTGATCGAGCAAAAATAGAGGTAATTGAGAAGCTACCGCCTCCAATTTCGGTGAAGGGAGTCCGTAGTTTTCTTGGCCATGCTGGTTTCTATCGTAGATTCATCAAAGACTTTTCCAAAATTTCTAGTCCATTGTGCAAACTACTGGAGAAAGATGCGAAGTTTGACTTCAATGACAATTGCTTAAAGGCATTCGAATGTCTTAAAGGAAAACTCATTGAAGCCCCTATCATGGTATCACCAGATTGGACGCTCCCGTTTGAGGTCATGTGCGATGCTAGTGGTGTAGCCGTTGGTGCTGTTCTTGGACAAAGAAAGGAGAAACTATTTCATCCTATCTACTATGCGAGTAAGGTCCTAAATGAAGCCCAAAGGAACTACACTGTTACTGAACAAGAGCTCCTAGCGGTTGTATATGCGTTTGAGAAGTTTCGTGCCTATCTATTGGGTACCAATGTGATCATCCATACAGACCATGCAGCTCTTAAGTATCTAATGACGAAGAAGGATGCCAAACCAAGGTTAATTCGATGGGTACTGCTGCTGCAAGAGTTTGATTTCGAAGTCAAAGATAGAAGAGGTTGCGAGAACCAAGTGGCTGATCACCTATCTAGACTTGAGAATGAACATGTGGCGCAACCTGAAATTCAGATTGATGATGCATTCCCTGACGAGGAGATATTAGCGAAAAAAATGAAGAAAGTACCATGGTATGCCGACTTTGCAAATTTCGTAGAGAGTAATGTGATACCTGCCAACTTATCTTACCACCAAAGGAGGAAGTTTATGCATGACGTTCAGCACTACTATTGGGATGAACCTTATTTGTTTCGAAGATGCGCGGATGGGATCATTCGACGATGTATATCCCATGAAGAAGTACCTGCTATATTGGAAGCATGCCACACTTCGCAAGTTGGAGGACATTATGCAGGGAATCGAACGGCAAGAAAAGTATTGCAAAGTGGTTATTACTGGCCCTCGATATTCAGAGATGCATACAACTATGTGAGAAGGTGTGACCAATGCCAACGTCAAGGTACTATTTCAAAACACCATGAAATGCCCATGTCTAAAATTATGGAGGTAGAACTTTTTGATGTGTGGGGTATTGATTTCATGGGTCCATTCGTGAATTCGTTTGGAATGAAGTACATCTTGGTTGCTGTGGATTATGTTTCTAAATGGGTTGAAGCTGTAGCATTGGCCGACAACGAAGGAAAGCGTGTTGTAGCGTTCTTAAAGAAGAATATCTTCTCTCGATTTGGGGTACCTCGTACTATCATAAGTGATGGAGGATCTCACTTTTGCAACAAGCTATTCAAATCTGTATTGGCCAAGTATGGTGTCAAGCAACACAAGGTAGCTACGCCTTATCATCCCCAAACTAGTGGACAAGTAGAGGTTTCCAATCGCGAGATTAAGCAAATCCTTGCAAAGACGGTTAATGCAAATAGGAAGGATTGGTCTCGAAAGCTAGATGATGCACTATGGGCATATAGGACTGCATTCAAGACACCCATTGGCATGTCTCCTTATCAACTAGTTTATGGGAAGGCTTGTCATCTACCCATCGAGCTTGAATACAAGGCATTGTGGGCATTGAAGCACTTGAATCTGAATTGGAATGATGTGAAGAATCTGAGGTTGGAGCAGCTGAACGAATTAGATGAGTTCCGTCTCCATGCATATGAAAGATCGGATTTGTACAAGGAGCGGATGAAGAAGTATCATGATCAGCGGATTGTTCGACGAAACTTCCAAAAAGGTGATATGGTACTACTCTTCAACTCCAGATTTAAGCTCTTCCCAGGTAAGTTAAAATCTAAGTGGTCTGGTCCATTTAAAGTTATCCAAGTCTACTCGTCTGGAGTAGTTGAATTGGAAGACAATAAGGGTGTTGTCTTCAAAGTGAATGGCCAACGTGTTAAGCCGTATATCGGCCCTCTTGACTCGATGAATAACATGGCCATCACTTATCTCGACGAAGTCTAAGTACTCGAGATTACTACGTCGAGCCACGACAATAAATAAGGCGCTAGATGGGAGGCAACCCATCGTTTATCGTTTATCGTTTATCGTTTATCGTTTTTCATTTCAGAATGTGTTTTGCTTTTGATAAATAAAAATCCAAAAATAAGAGTCGTGCCACGACCAAAACTAAGGCGCTTGGTGGGAGGCAACCCATCGTACTAATCGTTTTCATTTGTTTGAGCAAATATAGGTGCAAGAAGTTTTCAACGAGGAGATTGATTTCAATTGACGATTTGGACGCATTGTATGGTAAAGTTGGTAAATTAGGAAGGGTGATGCATAAGGCTATGGATTGAGCCTTTCCCACGCCAAAATAGGCTTCGAGGAAGGCTAGGCCTTGGTAAAACTAGGCCACAAACGATGCACAACCTATCTTATAGCCTAAGGTCTCGGAATCTAGTGTGCTATACACTATGCGCCGCCTATTCCTAAGTATGCTTTTGACTATGCGCCGCCTATTCTATGGCATTTGGTCTCAGTATCTCATATGCCATAGACTATGCGGCGCATATGTCCCATTATGCCATAGACAATGCGCCACATATGTCTACAAATGCCATAGACTATGCGGCGCATATGTCCCATTATGCCATAGACAATGCGCCGCATATGTAGGAATTTTGTCTCCAAAACCGATTGTAAATGGGTCATAACCCGACCCATACTCTTCCTATATAAAGGGGACTTAGTCTTATAACACAACCACAATAGGAAATACCCTAAAGGCGCCGCATACTCTTCCAAATCCTCTAAAATTTTTCTTCTTTTGCTCTTCCAATTCACAAAACCATCTCCACAAGCTTCAAGCAAGTAAGTTCTCTCTTATTCCTCATTTATTTCTCGCAAGTACTACGTTGCTATGGCTATTATTAATTGCTAAATTATACAAGATTGTTGGTGATGTTCATGTGTTTGGATTGTTGTTGCAAAATCATGTGAGTAAACATATACGTAGGAAAATCTTGACTTGTTTCCGACTTGAATTTGGTTTCAATAGCAACGTTATTGCTATGGCTATGAATATTGCTTAAGATTGTTGTTTGGATACTTACATGTTAGACTATCCCGGCCATCGGAATAATACTTATAGTGCCTACCGACTTAGGAGGTTGTGATTGTTGTAAGAATAACGATTCAATATGGTAACCCCTATGTAGTAGTGTGGCGATATCTACCATGAAAGTAGTCCAATGGCTGCAAGTAAGTGATGCATTGCTGATTTTCTTGTCGGAATACAATCCTAAAATGTATCTCGATGAAATCTGAGTAAATCGACTACTGTCACCTCACTGATTTGTGTTAACAAAACTAAGTGTGGGGTGGTACCTCTAATGCTTGCTTATAGATTGTATCAAGTGAGACTGTGCTGCAACTAACACTATTTCTAGTCTCAGGTACAATGGCACCTAAAGCGAGGCAAGGCAAGGAGAAGGCGACCACTTCCCAAAAGGGCAAGAAGAGAAGTCGAAAAGACCAAGGAGAATCATCCTCAGCACAACCACCACGCAGAATGTTCGGAATAAAATGGGTTCTTGAGGAAGAAGCCAAAGCATGGTACAGCAGCAACAAAGAAAGAAAATATGTGCACGTCGACTTGATCAACAAGGATACCTTAGCAAAGAAGGAGCCGCGTATGTTGGCAAAAATAATGGCTTTGAAGTTGGATTTCATCTTCCGCGACATGGGAGAGTGTAATCTTGATCTAACAAGAGAGTTTTATGCCAACTGGTCGCCAAACACAACAGGCAATGAAGTCAAAATTCGGGGCCAGGTGTTACAGCTCACCACGGACTGGATCAACTCTTTCCTTGGCTTACCTTCAATCGACGCAGCACCATTCAAAGAGCTGTACAGCAGGCCTCCTTATAGAGCAATACGACACACGCTTTGTGGAAGCAGATCAATGGCAAGGTGGGGCAGACATAAAGAAACAGGCCGACACAACACCTTCCCCTATGCTCCACTAAATAGGGAAGCAAGAATCTGGATGCGCATTGTCAACTCATGTCTTATTCCTGGGACTCAATACACCAAGATATCAAGAGATAGAGTGTGTTTGGTCTATGCTTTGATGACGAATGTCCCAATCAACTTTGGGGCAATCATTCGATCCACCATGAGGAAGGCCAGAATACACAAAAGGTCCCATTTCACATTTGGCAATTTGTTGACAGCAATCTTGCGGAAGGAGGATATCGAAGAGGAACCAGCTGATCATAAACTCCCACACAATCCGAAGAAGGTTGACCTCACAAAGGTCAAAGATGCTGAATCAACACATGGAACCAACCTTACTACGGCAGAGAGACATGCTCGGGATGAGAGTTTCTCCCGCCATATGTACGGCATGATGAGGTTTACAATGATGAGCGGAGGTCGTATTCCAACTGCTGCAGAGCTCTAACAGCTGGACCACGATTATCCCATGAACATGCATGCACGGGAGATGTGTGGAGTGGGCGTATACTTTGAGGAACCTCTAGATGATGATGTGCCGACTGATGACGATCGACGCTTACCAGACTCTGACGAGGAGGAGAACTCTGACGACGACTCTTATGATGATTCCGACGAAGGGGGTATGACCCCCGACAATGAGGAAGAGTCCGACTAACCAGGTTCCTCGTATTTATTTTCCACTGAGGGCAGTGTCCCGTTTAAGTGTGGGGTGGCGGTATCGTATGCTATACTTCTCTATTGCATCTATGTTTGCTTGCTTTGTTTTTGTTTCGTTTTTTTCATTTTTTTAGTAGTAAATTTTTTCTAGCTTCGCATGAAATTATTTTGATAGGCAGCATGAGATTAGAACAAGAGTATGTGCTACAATTGTGACTATTGAGACGTTTAGGCTCTAGTTGTGACTCATTATGTGATATTGTGTGGTTCAATTCCTTCACTTGTTGGGTCGAGAGTCTATATTACTTCCAAGAAAGTCGACCATGTGCCTTGTGTGTGTGAGATAATCGTATATTCTATGTGTGTGGCTGATGCTAGAACTTGCCTGGTATGTATGCAAAGCGAAAATAAGGAGTGTAAGTTTAGGATATGATTTAGGCATTTCTTTGGCAACCTATATTTGTTTACCTTCAGTTTTACCTACCCATGGACATCATCCTAGTTAAACCCTTTTGAGCCTTTAGCTTATTTCTTTGACAACCTTGTATGTAAGCCTAATCCATTTTTTTTCAAGACCGTAATTTGATCCAAACTCCTAAGTGCTTTAAAGTGAAAAAGTCATGTGACAACATAAGAGGAAATTGGGTGAGTATGATGCTATAAATTGTAATGGTGCTTGAATGTGTTATGAAAAAGAAAGTGCTATCATAAGAGGTATGTTGTGAAAAGAAAAAGGAAAAGAAAGCTGAAAAGCGAGTTGTGCTTAAAATTGAAAAACAAAAGAGGAGAACAAGGGTGGTATAACAAAAGAAAGAAGAAAGGTTGAAAGAAAAAAGTGTCAATGATACAAAGTGATGTATTAAAGCGCTTAGGAACTTAGTCACTATTCCTGGCCAAAATAGTCCTACCCGTCCCTTAGCCTACATTACAACCATCAAAAGACCTACTTGATCCTAAGCTTAGCATTCTGACATTTAGTAGAGTATTACATTAAGGGCAAGCCTATGGTCATCAGTTGCTTCATATGAATTCTTTGTGAGAGCGAGAGCAAGGATATGTTGATACCCATGTTTGAAAAATATGCTATACTTGTGAATGATTATGGGTACTATAGTGTGAGACACACATGGTTGATGAGTTTTGGGTAGTCATATATGATTCCTTGTACCTTAACGTTTGCATGCGAGTTGATCACCATCACGAGTCTATACTTGAGGTTAAATTGTTTCTACTTATAATCGGAAAGCTACTCTTGGTTGATAATCGTTGTGCTTGTCTTAATAAATGTTTTGTGTTATTGCTGTAAGAACCTTAAGTTGATGCTTAGAAGGACATGATATGTTGTTCGAGGACGAACAAAGCTCTAAGTGTGGGGTGTTGATGATAGGCGGATTTACACGCCTATATCAATATATTTTGCCCATATTTTAGCCTAGTTTTGAGAACAAATTATATATTTCATGCACTTTTAGTCCCTTTTCCTGTAAATGAGCTAACGAACATGATTAGTAAAGTTTCAGGTATAAATGATGCATAATTCAGCATTTTATGGCTTACTTGACGCTAAAGAAAGCTCACGAAGGAAGGGAAGGGAGTTTACACGCCTAAGGACCAAAACTGCTGCATGGAAAATCTGTCCCGGGCTAAAACAGCAATTCTGAAGACTTTGGGGACTTATAGACACAAAGCTGGATTTTGACAATGATACATTAACCTAGTACAATTAGGTTATGTATTTCATTATTTTAAGTGGATTATGATAATGTTACCTTAACCTAGTACATATGGGTTAAGGATTTCATTAGTCTAGTAGGATTTGGTTATTTATTTATTTAGCTTAGTAGGATTAGGATATGGGTATTATAAATACCCTATCATGCTAGAGATTTAGAGACATCTTCTACCCCTCTATTATTCTACACTACAAACAATTCTACAACTCTTCTAATCTTTCCATCAATTCTATTTTCGTCTATTCTGATATTCTTAAATTCTGCAACAAGAGAAACGTTACTCTGCAAGAAATCACACCTAACGCCTACCACTCTTGTGCTACACGAAATTGATCATTATTGTGGTATAATAACAATGTCAATTGTGGTTTTCTTCGCATTCATGGGTAACTAAACTTCTCTGTTGGGGTTATGGAAGCCGAATGAGTTACTATCTATTGCTGTGAGTTTGTGAGTTCGAGGCACGTATATTGCTTATATCATTATTCTCTTCATCTTAATCTACATTCTTTGCGGTTGCAAACGCAAGAATATGCCATTCTAACATTTAACTTGTTCGAGAGAAAAGTTATTTGTCTGGAAAAGTGATAATGTCAAGGTAGTAGGACACCCTTTCCTATTAAAAAGCTAGTGCCGTAACTGGACTAACCTCTTAGAGAATTCGTACCGTTAGATACGCTTTAAGCTCGAGAGAGTTAAAGTGAAATAGTCCTTGTTTAGGTCGAGAGACGCTTGGATTTACCATCGACTACAATCCTCTATAAGCAATGTCAGAATTCTACACACTCATAGCCAATAGGGACGTATACCTCAGAAGGTGGACATAACCCCAACGCTTCAATTCTCATTGTTTACAACTTACGTAACAATCTTTCTCTTTTACTTTGCTATTTTCAGCTGTTATTTAATTGTTTTGGTGACACATTACAATCCCCCCTTTTTTACGAGACTTGCACTAAAAGTCTAGTAATCTTTACTTACTTGTTGACCAAGCTATTCCCTGTGGGATCGATACCCAACCCAGTTGGGTTCTATATTTGCCAACGACCGCTTTACACTCCTACGAGAGCTGTAGATTGAGCGTTATCAATTGCCAGATGGTTCAGACGGGTTTGTTCTATATTGCGATGCTTTTAGAGTTAGTTTGGGTTGTGTATTGATGCATAGAGGTAAGGTCATAGCCTATGCCTCTAGACAACTTATGCCCCATGAGAAAAATTATCCTACCCATGATCTTGAATTAACAACTGTTGTGTTTGCCTTGAAATTTTGGAGGCATTATCTGTATGGGGTATATGTTGATGTGTTCATGGAGTATAAGAGTTTACAATATGCGTTTTTACAGAGAGAGTTGAATCTTCATCAGAGAAGGTGGTTAGAATTTATGAAAGATTATGATATAAGTGTTTTGTATCATCTAGGCAAGGCCAATGTAATGGCAGATTCCCTTAGTAGATTGTCTATGGGTAGTGTTGCGCATGTTGAGAATAGTAGGAATAAGTTGGTTCAGGAGGTTCATCAACTTGACAGATTAGGTGTTCGTTTGGTAGAATCAGCTAAGGGTAGTGCATGGGTTCAAAAAAGCTCAGAATCTTCCTTCGTTGTCGAAGTGAAAGAAAAGAAAGATAGGGATCCCAGTCTAGTTAAGTTGAAGGAGTCAGTTAGAGATCAGAAGGTAGAAGTTTTCTTCCAAGGGGGAGATGGTGTGTTGCATTGCCAGGGTAGACTGTTATGCCATGTGTAGATGGCCTTAGGCAGCAGGTCCTTGTAGAAGCGCATGGTGTGCGTTACTCAATTCATCTAGGGGCCACTAAGATATACCGCAATATATGGGAAATCTATTAGTAGAGTGGGATGAAGAGGGATATTGCAGAGTTTGTAGCTAAGTGCTCTAATTGTTAGCAGATCAAGGTTGAGAACCAAAAGCCTAGTAGTTCTATGCAGGAGATTAGTATTCCCACTTGGAAGTGGGAAGAGGTAAACATGGATTTTGTGACAGGGTTGCCTCACTCACGTCGCCAGCATGATTCGATTTGGCTTATTGTAGACGAAATGACCAAATCAGCCCTTTTTTTGCCTGTCCATACCTCTTATTCAGTCGAGGACTATGCCAAGCTCTATATTAGAGAGTTGGTTAGATTGCATGGAGTCCCGTTGTCCATCATTTTAGATAGGGGTACTTAGTTTACCTCTCAGTTCTAGAAAGCTTTTCTGAAGGGCCTTGGTACCCAAGTTCGTCTCAGTACAACCTTTCAACCTCAGACAGATGGTCAGGCAGAGAGGACCATTCAGAACTTAGAGGATATGTTGAGAGCATGTGTTATTGATTTTAAAGGTAGTTGGGATGACCACTTGCCTTTGATTGAGTTCGCGTGTAATAACAGTTATCACTCCAGTATTCAGATGGCCCCATTTGAGGCTCTTTATGGAAAGAGGTGTAGATCTCCTATCGGTTGGATTAAGGTAGGAGAGACCACATTGACAGGGCCAGATTCAGTATTTGATGTAGTGGAGAAAGTTCAGCTAATTAGAAAAAGGCTTAAAACTTCCCAAAGCCGACAGAAGTCCTATAGAGATGTGAGGAGGAGAGATTTTGAGTTTGAGGTTGGCGACTTGGTTTATTTTTGAATCTCTCACATGAAGAAAGTGAAGAGATTTGGAAAAAAAAGAAAGCTCAGTCCCCGATATATAGGCCCTTACAGGATTTTAAGTCATTGTGAAAAGGTAGTTTACGAGCTTGAGTTGTCTGCAGAGTTGGCATCAGTCCATCCAGTGTTCTATGTGTCCCTGTTAAAGAAGTGTATTGGTGACCCAGCAGTTGTATTCCCCCTCAAAAAGTGTAGATGTTTAGAACAGTCTCACTTACGAAGAAGTCCCAGTCAAAATTCTTAATTATTAGATTCGCAGACTAAGGAATAAAGAAGTTCCCTTGGTCAAAGTCCTTTGGCGAAACCAGTCTGTTGAGGGAGCCACTTGGGAAGCAGAAGCATACATGCAAACCAAGTACCCTCATATCTTCTCCGCAAACTCAGACTCAGCCTAAGGTAACAATATTCCTTAGATTTATTCTACTTCATACTCAGTTCCAGTTGCATATCATTCTCATGTCATTTATGCATTCACGAATTAGTTCAGACATGTGTCATGTTTTAAGATTCAATCATGTTTCAGTTGTGCATGTCAGTATATAACCTCAGTCTATAAATATTCTCAACTTAACCAGTCTCATTCGAGGACGAATGTTCCCAATGGGGAGATATTGTAATACCCCGTTCATTTTTTAGCTTAATTCATCTCTTAGTGCTTGCTTAAGACACTTAGAACCTACAATAAAACTTAGTGTTGAGACTTAGTCATTTCTAAAACTCCAAAACTTTGATGATTTTATTCCCGACCTTCCCGGCCTTAGAATGTCGATTTTAAAGTTGATTCATGATCGGGGTTGTCAAAAGTATACCTCGGGTGAGTTTCAAAATTTTTAGGCAAGTGTAAGGACATGTTTAGAAATCTAAAATAGCAGTTGTACGCGATTAGCGTGTGACAAACGCTTCACTCCACCCTTAGGGAGAATACGATAGAGTATGCGGCGCATACTCCATTCCGGAGCTCCAGAGCATGCGACGCACGCTCCATAGCATGCTCCTAAATTTTTCAGCTTTTGATTCCGCGTATTAGAGGACAATAAGGTCTTTTGTCTCACATCAAAACCATCCTAAACACATAATTTCAGCCCCAAATAGCATAGATACATCATCATTCACCTTTTTTCTCTCAAGAACAAACCCTAGCTCTTCAACATTCAAGGTCAATTCTCAAGAAACCCACCAAGAACTTCACGAATTCTTCAAGCAAGGTATGTTAGATATTGATTCATGGAATCTTTTCATCCATGGAGTTCAAGAACCCTATTTTCAAGTTCAATTATGATATTAACATGTATTTATGAATTTTATCCATGAACTTCCATGAATTTTTACTTTATACCATGTTTACAAGTGTTTTTCATTGGGATTAGTTCTTGATATGTTTGGAGAATGAAAATTTCATGTTGAAATCCCTAACCCATGATTTTAGTATTGAATTTATATTACAATCATGTGTATTAAACTAATTCCATGCTTTAACTCACGACCCACATATGTTTGATAAAATGCCTCATAGATGAATTTTTAACAATGACTATTTATGATGTTCTCCAAGTTGTATTATGGTTTCAAATGCTCTCATGTGTTCTTATTAATATTACTATCGAGTCCTGGGGGTTATGAATACCCAAAAAACTTAGTTGTTTACTTAGTTTAAATACTTTTAGAAGGGATTTCGTAAACAGTAGAGCATTATCAATTTAGTCAGTACATCATGTCAGTAAGCTCAGTTCAGTCCAGTAATTAAAGTCAGTTTAGTTAGGAGTAGAATTTAGCACCGAGCGAACCCAGGATGGGGGCTCACCTGCTAGTTGAGGGTGTGACCATTAGTAGTAGTCTCTACACTCTAGAACTATGTAGCCAGCGTAGATTGAGACGTTAACCTTCCAGTTGAGGGTTGACACATATCTCATTAGGGCCTGGCCAGTTGAGGGTTATCCTTAGTCCTTCGGGACAACACTTCATTGGATCCACATAGCCATTGTTAGTACCCGTGGCACGGAGCTAACACTCTTCCAACTGGAGTTACAAGTTGGACCCCATTTAACTTATTTTGGGGCATGTCAGTTAGATGATAGCTCCCACAAGTTCAGTCCACTAATTAGTCCAGTACTCAGTTTCAGGTTTTCTTGACCATGGCATATAGTCACTAGTTGTGCAGTATCAGTATTTCAGTATGTCGGTTTACAGACTATCCAAGTTTCATGTTATATACTTGGTCATGCATTCTCAGATTTTATAGCTTTCATGCATGCTATACATCAGTTATCTTATGCCATACTTACAGTTAGTTCTTATTCATGCACACGAGCCATACATATCAGCTTAAACCCATTTAGCATACCAGTATATTCAAAGTACTGACTGCATACTCATTTCTTATGCTATGATGTCTCATATCATAGGTTCGGATGCTCAGGTTCCTGGTCGCACTTAGACACTCCAATGTATCCGCAGCAGTAGCAGTCATGAGTCCTCATGTTCCGAGGACCATTTATGTTTATTTTAGTTCAATTCAGTAGTCAGTCAGAGTTAGTTAAGGACTTGTCCCATCAACTCCTCAGTCAGTCAGTTAGAGGCTTTCGGACATTTCCAGTCAGTTATTCAGTTATCAGATATTATTGACAGTCTTAGAGTATTGTTTTCAGACAGATGTTTTCAGTATTTTAATTTTGTATTGTTTTTGTATTTTAAACCTTATGCCATTTTCAGCTAAGCTTCACACATGTTCTTTGTTATATTATATAGTGCTCACGGCAGGTACCAGCATGGGTTAGGTTATGGTCCTTCGGGGCTCTAGGCACCGTGTGACGTCCAGGGTGTACTCTCGGGGCGTTACATGTTATAATGGTGGAATTTGGTGACTTGGGTCTCACAAAATTAATGAATTTTGACATGGTAATAACATTAACCTCAACCCACATTGTCTATTTGGTTTTGAACAAGGGTTTTATATGGTTTATCTAACTTTGAAATTTTGGATTGCATTAATGGAAAAGGGATAAAATGGTTTGGAATGCCCTTGGTGGCTAAGACTTTTGATTTTAAATCATAATTTAGAGTCTAATGTTTAAATGGTTTAGGTTTGGCATAATTGAAATATTTTGCAAGCCTATTGGTATGACGATACCAAGTCGAAAATGCCTAATTGAAAGACTCCATTGCAAATGGTTGGTGTATGTTCAAATTATTTTAATTTGGGCTTAAAGAAAATTGTGTAGCTCACCTAGAAGGTGTAGCCCCAGGGGGTCAACATTGAAAACTACGTTTGCTGATGTTGGGGATCTATATGACAATTATGTCTGATGCATATATTATATATTTTTTACTCTATCACCTTGGTGTCTTTAGTCATTCCTCAGTACATGTAGCTAACATGGATTGGACTCTTTCAGTAGAGAGAACCGAACCCATATAGCCTGTAGGTGCTTGAAAAGTTGGTAGGAGTTACACAGTTCAGGACTAATGTTTTAAGTAATCATATTTCATGTCCCTTACCCCTACCCCGACATACTATATACATATATACATACATATATACATACATATATATATACATATACATATATACACATACATATATATACATATATACACACACATATATATACATATATATATGTATATGTATATATATATATATATGTATATATTATTGTGCAGGGGATTTTGACTATTTTTGGTAAATATATATTTTATCTCTTTCCTTGTATTGCATGTCAGTACTCGTCGTATGGACCGTCTTCGAACACTACATCATTTCATGATGTAGGTTTAGAGAGCTTTTCTGGTGATCCTATGCAGCATTAGGTGGGTTGGTACTCATGTTGATCAGTTGTGAAGTGGTGAGCTTCCATCTTTCGAAAGACTCGATCATTCTCATAGTTTTCCATTATTTTTCTAGTACTTATGGATTTCTTTTGTCATTGTTGGGGTCATGTCCCGATTTAGTTGGTATACTTAGATTAGAGGCTTTTGTGGACAGTATTGGGACGTCATGGTTATTTCTCAGACTGTCTTTTTCACTTTTTTTTGTTAGCTTCCACTGTTTATCGTTTCTATTATGTTCTTGAGGTAAGGCTAGGGTTCTTCTCAAGTGTTAGTTGGTTTGAGATGCCCATGATGGCCAGACTCGGGTTCGGATTGTGACAATAATGTTTGAGATGCCTTGAAATTAAGGTATGCCATGAAAAAGGGGAGTTTTTGGAGAAATCAGGAATTCTTCCTCGTCCATTTCACTATAGAGACATGCCCAAAAGCGAAGAAAATCCTGTGATATCACCCAGTCAATGCGGAAAATGATCACTATAGTGACATGTGTTGTTATAGCAACGTATGTCACTTTAGCAATGAATATTGTTTTACTTTAAAATCTCTCAAAATGGTTCATTTTCCTAAAATACATTTTGAGACAGGAGAGAGGTGATTTTGGACAAAAATATCAGCTAACCATTATTTTGCTTCATTAAGATAAGGTGTGATCCTCGTTAACTAGTAAATAAATAATCTAACTTTAGAATTGCTATTTTGCGTAGTTTGGGGAGGGTTAAGGGCTAATTTTTGTTGGTTTTCTAGTGCAAGGGAGTAATTTGGGTATAAAATCAATGAGTTTTGGTTAAAAGATTGTTAAATTACTTTTGCATGTCATTAATTCATTATAGAGAAAGAGAATTTTTAAAGATTCCTCGGCTGGCACACTAGTTTTTACCATTGTAGCAATATTGTTGTAGCGGTTATCTACCGATGCAATTGTTACCAGCAGTATGATTCAGCCCTTTATTGGGCTTCTTGACCTAACTGCCTTAGGCCTCAATTTTTCTCCCGGTTTAAATTTTTTTCAGTCTATTTTAAGCTTATTATTTATTGTAAATTATTTTTGGAGTGTTTTCACGCGTAACAAAGATTTGAATCATTACACCTTTGTACGGGTCGTACTGTTGACCTTTGAATCAGAAGCAGACCAAAAGATCTCAGGAACCACGAGTCTATGTATGACTCTCAGATTCATGGTACTATGACCCGTGAGGTCGATTTTTTAAAAATTTTAAAATAATTTCTCAGGGATATTTTCATACTTTCCCATTATTTAGTCCTTAGACTGTGTCATTTTATTTCTTGAAAAGGGATTAAAGGGTCCTTAGTCGATTAGTCCCTCATCTTATCCACTATCACTTAAAGAAAAATATAAAAGAGCAATTGAAGCCCCTATAGCCTAAAAGCCTAGGATCATTCATGAACTTTCAGAATTTCAAGTTCTTATAAAGAATTTGTCAGCCTAGGCATGTGGGATATTTAGTAAGAATTTCCTTTCACCTTTATACCCAGAAAATTTCAATTTTATTATGAATTTGATGAACTCATGATTTAGGATTTATTTCCCTTTTTATGCAAACTCTATCATTTTTAGTGGAGCATGTTTTCCTTGTGATTCATTTGAATTAAACACTTATGCATGAATTATATTGTAAAAAATCATAACTCGATATCGTATACAGAATTTAGTATGATTTATCCAAATTGAGCATGTTTTAGAATGATTTAGTATAATTTAATCTTATGATCACAGAAACCAGTTACAACAAACATGACTAGTTTCAGCATTTCAAAATTATAGTTAATAAGATAATTTGAATTAGTTTATGCGTATTCTACATTTACAATTTATCTACTACGAACATTTATATACAGTTTTGGAGTAGTATTTAGCACCGAACGGACTATAATTTCAAATAACTTAAGTTTCACAACTATGTGCCATCGCAGGTCTTAATTCACCCAGAAGGGCTTGGTTTAGTAGATCTAGGTTAGACGTGGCTTTATAGCCTTGGCAAGTTATATTGCGCTCTCCCAACAAAGTGTCTACGTCTGAATCCATGTTTGCTTATATGGTTTAAGTTGGCTAAGAGAGACTCTCATAAAATAAGCTATAGTATTACTTTGTACATTACCCATAACTTTAGTTAGACTTAATTCTTTCATGATTTATAACTTTCTAGTTCAGCTATGTTTGCGGTGAGTCCTCATCATTCGAGGATGGTTTATTTTAGATATGATATGACTCTATTTCAGTTTCAGTTTTTTAGTGTTAGCTAGGGACTTTTCCAGTAACTTGTCGGTTTACTTAGAGGCTTTCAGACATAGTTAAACATATCAACTTATTTTTCAGTTTAGAATTGATTTCAGACTAAATATTTTGTTTCAATTATTTCAGATTTGTTCAACCATCCAAATGTTGTTTTAGCTTTTCCACAGTTATTTCAATATATTTTTTAGTTTCATGTCCATATCATGAGTTACCTTGGGACCACTTGTAATTTTAAGTATCATGTCACTTCTAGTGTGTAGACTCGGACCGTAACAGCAAAGCTCTTAACCTTTTGTTTGTGGGTCGAGCCCTACAGTGGACGCCTAAGCATTTTACTCTTCTCTTTTCATCTTTTTTCCTGCTGGAATGGGCTAAACAAATCGTGGTGTGTGCATTTATAAAAACTAATATGTTCATTTGAAATTATTTTAGAAATTCGTAAACTTTAAAATCCTGAATCTAAGCGGCCACGTTGGGAACATAAATTATTTGCTCATCTTTGATCATGAATTCTTCATTCATACATGAAGATATTCCACCATTCCTTACACACTGTTATGCCTTTACAATATTATTAGCTCACATCAAAATGATTTTGGAATCAAAAGAAACAGATTTAGAACAAAAATCAAGGAATTTTGAATGGCCACGAACTTAATCCTGTATAACTTGTCTACACGTGGTCATGATTGGAGTGCTGATTATCATCATGAGAACTTGATTGCTTCTCATCATTGTATGACTCAATGTTATTGCTATGACTTTTTCCCATCTGCATGGACTCATCCGCAGCAAATATAATCTTGTTTGAAATTTTCTTGTCACAGTAAATGAAATACAAGATCAGTTGCACTACTCCTAAACCCAAGCCAACACCTGTTGCAGTCTGCAAAGTACAAAATCATTCATTAATACAAGTAAATTTACGATTGGTGTCCCATATATTGATGCTTGTGAAATCTTATTTCACACTCTGATTAAACGGAATTAGCAACGAACGTTGTTGCTAATTTCTTGTACCTAAATCTTTTTGTGATAATCCATCACTGAGTAGAATTAGTAATGCAATTTGGTATCAGCTACAAAAGGTAAGAATTTTTTAGTCCAGATTTCTATTTTTCTAAAACAGGGTATATTTTCAACATATGAATGGGAGAGACACTAACTAGCAGTACTTACGCCAATAAATGGGTCCATTCCTAACAGGGCATAGATAAACCAGCAGGAGCAGGACACAACAACGGCAAATGACAGAAAAAATGGCATGTACTCCACGCTCTTTGTCCTGATTACTAGTCTCTGCACAAATAGATCTTGCCTTGATCAGTACTATCCAATAATAAGATTAATTGAACGCAGTATTTTTCTCAAACAAAACATGAATATTGTATAAATATTCCAAATCACTAAAATTTTAGTGAATACTAAGTTCTGAACTCATAGTTAACATGAAAAACTTAATGATGAGAACATAAATATTAGACTATCCTAATCCAAATAATCTTGAATCTACCTTACAATAAATAGGTAGGATAAGTTATTATAGAGAGTTGTGAACTATTTCTACTCTCGTCTTTAATTTTATTTTAATTATTGTCTTTTTGACTCATTGGGGACGAAGTATAAAGAATACATCGAGAACCTTGATATTATATGGCTTTAATGATTGGTGCGTATAATATATCAAAAATATCTGCTAAATGTTGTAATTTTAAACATTATTGTAACTCAAGATACAATTAAAAACTTATTGAATATTGAATTACCAGACTTGGATTCTTTTACGTTCCTGAAATAAAAAATTTCATCAATTATCCCTTTTTCGAGATAATTCTTTAGTTAGTTATTTTTTTCTTGCAACCTAAAAACTATATTGTCTAAACATATCTTTTTAACATGTTCTAGAATTTGAAGATACATGCTAGATTATAATTTCATGTTCTTATCGGTCTCAAGAACTATATTTGCACGAACTTCTATAAATAGAGACCAAATAAAAGATTAAAAGGGATAATAAGAAAGAGTATTAAGAGAGCTTACAACGATAGACAGAGGAGATACATACATAACGATGGAGAAGATGGTGGAAGCAATACCACAAAAGAGTTTCCTGTTTTTCCCTTGAAAAACAAGCATTGAGATAACCGTTGCGGCTGCGAAAGCCAAGAGGACTAAAACGAACATCACAAAGATTTTTCGCTTTTGTTTGTTGGGTGCATATAGCAAAAAGATGATCACATATATCAACTCAATTGCAGCTCCAACTCCGTTGACTATTACTATTAAAATATTATTTGATGTTATAAATGGAAGACCGTACCTATTCATTAAATCAATAACTTTATCAGTCAATTAAACATTTCGAAACAACTATGATAAGAAGGAATTTCAAACTTCAAATTTATTGGTTGTTATAATAAATTTAAGATAATAATCTCACTTTCTCATATTAGTTGTTATCTTTTCCATACATATCCAATAATAAATCATAAATAAGAAGGATGAATTTACTACTTACTCCTAAAAAAAAAAATTTGGAACTTTAGAAACATGTTTATACTTGAAAAATAAAATTGCAAGGATAAATTGAGAGAAAAATTTAATCAAGTTTATCTTGATTTTGTAATTTCACAAGTAATTTGTGAAAGAGAAGCTCCTCTGCAGTACTACATCCATCCAATTTGTCCACTACATAGCTGTTTTTATTACGTTTTTCCACTTAGAGATCTAAGGGTCAATATTAATTTAATTAGTATAACCCCCTAAATCATATATTCAGAAATCCTTTACATAATTTAATTTGATCAACTTTTTTACTAAGGCCTTATATCAGTACACATTTTGAAAAAGAAGAAGTGCACCGTTACATCAAGAGTTAACATTAACTTAGAGGATTGCGTTTGTAGTTGGAATGAAGCTGAGGGTGGGCAGAAGGAGCAAAGATTATTATTTTTATATCTGACATTGATACTAATTGATAGATGAGAGAAACGTAATTTCACGTTACTGCTATTTTAGCGAAATAAAATAAAGTTTAAATAAATTATTAAAAATAGACCTAATAATTTTTAAAGGAAATTGAGTTTATGTTGACTTCCTCCAAGAAGAAAGCCTGAATAATAGAAAACACATAAAGTTCGGATTAGCGAGAGAAGGTTGTTTGATTAATTAGTTTGTGAATTGAAAATTTAGGGGTAGAATAATTTGTTTAAAACTCTATTTTGAATGTGAGTTTTTGGTTATTTGTCAAACTAGACAATAAAAATATGATAGAAGTAGACTAAAAGGGTATAAAATAGATTAATAATTTAAGCCTATTTTGATCGTTCAACATTGATACTCATGTTTTTATAATAGGTATTTTTAAAAATATTAAATTATTATATTGAAAAAGGTGAAATAATAAAAAAGTCCTTCTATTTAGTGCTCGAGTATGTCAAATCAATATTGAACAGAAAAATATGGACGAAAGGTTTAGATAGTTACCATCCAGAAAGCAAGCAATTGAGAAATGACATGACATAAGGTACGCCAGAGAACTGTTCTGTCGATTTATTTTTTATGATCCTCTTGAATGTAAGCCTACATTCAATCAAACAAAAATACGTTCAAATTATCTTATCTAATAATTATAATTATACATTGATTATCATTAGAATGAATATCCAATATGTTTTTTTAAAAAAAAGGTTTCACCAATTACCCACAATCACGAATGAAACATTCGAGGAAAAGATATGATGATGATTTTTCCAAAAAGTGAGTCGCAAACGATAAATTTGTTAACTGCTTCTCTTTATTTAATTGATAAATTCAATTAATGGTCATTAAAGAATATAAAAGAAAAACTTTAGAATTTATCAAATACTATGATTTATCTAGATTTAAAGTATCTCTTTTTCAGTGGATTTAAAGTATCAATTCAAATAAATGTTGAAGGAGAAAGAATTCAATAATTTCAAAACGATTATCATCTACGATAAATCTATTATTTCAATTTTCTAAGAAAATCCATTTGACTCTACATACAAGAGGAAACCCTTTTTATAAAAAGAAAAAAAAATACAACAAATAGAAAAACTGAAAAAAAGTTCTTGAAATGTGCTTACGTTGGTACCAAGAAGAGAAAGAGCATAGTGAAATTTCCTGTTGATAAGCAGGAAAAAAAAAAAAAAGCAAATGAGAATTTGGAAAACTCCATCAAAAATTAATTAATGAAGGAGAAAAACTATACAAGGAAATAATTAAAAGATGGAAACAAACTAAATAAAGTAAAATTAACCCACCGATAATCCCAAAAACAAATTTCATAGTCCGTACAAGATGACCCATGTTGTTGTTCTCTACAGACCTAGCAAGTTTTTCGTGTAGAAACTTGTTCAATATTTGAATAAACAATAATTAGATAAAGGATCCAAGAATGTGGGATTGTTGGTTATATAGAGGAGAGGAGTGCACTCGATGTACTCTAAACATGAAATTATCGTAAATTGAAAAAAAAAAAAAATTACTATAAATTGAAAAAAGAATAGTAGTGAAGAAAAGTAAAAGATGAAATTACTACTCTCATGCAAATAAGGTGGACCTAACTAAATCATAACTGAATTCTCAATCTCAACAATTTTGATGTTGTGAAAGGTACCAAACTTTCACAATTTAATAATAGCTTGTCTTTTATCTCCATTATTTTGCTCCGTAGCTATTTCTTTTTTGTCGTATCTACTGTTTTCTATCTTCTTGTCAATGTAGCATCACATCTGGAATAAAGTTGTGTCTGCCACTACATCTGCTACATATGTGATCATTGTATTTTTGGCCAACTTTTTCACAAAATTGTTCCATAGCTTCTTCTGAAATAATTCCTTTTTTGATAGATCTCGTTAATGGTTGTTCTTCTGGTCTGAAGAGTGTTAATCCCCATTTCCTAAGTTCTTTCATGTCTTGATCTCTAACTTCTTTACAAGTTGAATAAACCAATGTTTGATGCCTTGAGCTATATATCCAAATGGGTTTTTGATTTGAATAATTATTAAGTAATTCTGATAATATATTTCTAAGTCCAATAACTCTTTTGTTACGGTAAAATCCTGGTATTTGTGTCTTTGGTATCTCGTCTTGTTCACATATCTCTTCTGGAATAATACAATCTCTGGTCATACCTATCTTGATTACTATAATAGTCTGTTTAACTTCATCAAATAATATTTCGGCTGGAGCGGAATAAAATCGAACAAAGAATAATTGTCCGTTAGTAATTCTCTTGTAGATCATAAATCCATTGTGAATATCAGGAATTCCTTCTAAATCTTCTCCAGTAGTTGTGTAAACTGTAGTTAATAATCCATAATAGTAACATGATTTGATTAAATTCGAACTTGTACCTGGAAAAGTAATAAGTTTATTGTAATTCTGGCATTTTTGGGTAATATATCTTTTTTGTTGTGTGGCTAGTTCTTCACTTTGAATAGGTTTTGTATTTAACATGGTTTGTAAGGTGTATATATTTTCAATGTATTTTCGGGCAACATAGTTGTATGTCTGTTTTTCTTGGTTAAGTGATTCAGAATATGTATGTATTTGGGGAGGTGCAAATGATTCTGATCTTTGTATATTTGGTGTATATGGTTTTGAAAATATCTGGTTAAGGTTGTAATTCTTTTTCTTTGGTATTTCAGGTTTGTTTTGAGTGACTATATTTTTCCCTTTAGATATATCTCCTGCGCCTGCAGCTGTAACTGTAATTTCATTAGTAATTTGAGTTTTTAGGGGTTTCTCATCGCCACCTTCTAGGTCTAGTTTCTTAATGTGTTCTTCCTGCACAGTATCTTGTTTTTTATAGTGCCCAACCTGCCCTTTTACGTTTGTAATTTCAGTAGTTAGTGTAATAACTCTTTCTTGTAATAACTTCATTTTCTCAAACATTTGAAATAATAAATCGGTCTAGGTATCTTTGGCATCAACCTCTTCCATTGATAAATCAGTTTGAGAAGTTTTGTCTTGATAAGTAATCTGCAATGACATTTTTGTTAGTATTGATCACTTCAATCGTAAATGTAAAATTCAGTATATTTAATACTAGTCTCCGAATTTCCTTCGTCGTAACTGAGTTCTGTATTTTTCTCGTTAGCCACCATCGTACCTATGTGTTATCTGTTATTACAATAAATTTGTTATATACAATATATGGTTCAAATGCTAATAGACATTTATATAATAAATATAATTCTTTTCTATTTATTTCTCATTTTATTTACGTTTCATTAAATGTTCCTAAATAATATCTACAATGATGTTCTATTTTTTCATTTTCGTATTTGTATTTAAGTACTTCTCCATAACTATATTCACTTGCATTTGTTTCTACTATATATGTAAAAAATTTATTTTCGTCTGGGAATTGTAATTTTGGTAACTCTTTACAAAGTATTTTTATTTTCTGGACTTATTTTTTATCTTCATCGTTGTAATTATATTCGATATCCTTTTTAAATTTTTTCTGTAATGATTTTAGATTTTCTGCTAATTTTGGTATATATTCTCTTACTTGATTTACTAATCCTAAGAACGATTGTAATTTCTTTTTTGTATCTAATTCTTCTTTTAAATTTATTATTTTTTGTACTATATGTTGTTGCATTTTTACTCCACTTTTATCTATTTGTATTCCTAAAAATTCTATCTGATTTTTCATAATTTCGGTTTTCTTTTCACTTAAACTTATTCCTGATTTTTCTATTATATCTGTAAATTGTTCTAATAATTTTAAATGTTCATCTTTGATTTTTGTATATAATAATATATCATCTATGTATACTATACAATTAGGTAGTTGTTTAAAATAACTATCCATAAAGTGTTAATATCTACCTGGTGCATTTTTATATCCAAATGGTAATACATTCCATTCATAAAATCCTTGTGGTACTGTAAATGCAGTTAATTTCTTAGATTCTTCTTCTAACTTTAAGTGGTAAAATCCTGATTTACAGTCAAATTTACTAAAATAGTTATATCCCTCTATTTGTCTTATTTTTAATATCTTATTTGGTATTGGATAATTATATGTCATAGTTTTTGCATTTAGATTTCTATAATCAATAACCATTCTACTTTTACCTCTTTTTTGATCACTATGTTTATTTACTATAAATGCTGGACTATTATGTTTACTATTACTTTTTTGTATATATTGTTTCTCTAATAATTCATCTATATGCATTTTAAATTCTTTTAAATCGTCAAAATTATATGTTAATGGTTTTGGAGTTATTATGCTATTTTTATCTATTAATTTAATTTTTATAGTAGTTTTATGTTTTTCACATCCTTTTAATGGATCTTCACTATATAATTGTCTTAACTTTTTCTTTATTATTTCTACCTTATCTATTGAAAATATAGTTATTTCTTTTTTATTTATCGAAAATACGACTAGTTCTATTGTGTCTTCAGTATTTTTTATATTTTTTAACTTTTGTGTAATTTTTTCACTTCCTTCTATCCAATCAGTTTTCTTTCTTATTTTATTAATAACTCTTTTTGCTCTTACTTTTTGTTTACATGGTGTTGTAAACCATCAATTTGTTTTAGTTATTATATGTGGGTATAATTTATCTAAAAATGGCATTCCTAAAATCATATCTTTTGATGTTAGTTCATAATTATAGATTTCTTCTATTGTTATTATTTTATCCCATATTTGTATTTTTACACTTTTAGCTTTATATGTAATTAAACTTTCTTCATTATTAAATCTTTTGACTACTATTGGTGTTTTTAATTTATCCCATTTATTTTCTTGTAAACAGTTGTATCTACATAAATTTGCTTCTGCTCCTATATCTATCATAGGTGTATAATATCTATTATAATATCCTTCTACTATTATTTTTACAAGCACATATATTTTTATATCATGTTAAAGTTCTTTTTATGAATAATCTTTCTTTATTATACATTATAGATAATTGTGTATGTTCTATATTGTATGGTTTTACTTGTTCTAACCATTTTATTCCTAATATTATATCTATTTTTTGCATTTCTTTCTTTCTTTCAAATTCTATTTTTATTTTTCTAATTCCAATTATTATTTCTTTTTCTGCCGTATCCTTAATGTCTATTAGGCTCCTTGGTAAATCTGGGCATATATTACTATTAGATTTTATTTCTTCATTTTTTACTAGATATTTTGTTATATAATTTTCTTCTTGTCCAGTGTTTAGGAGTATTAAATATTCTTTTTCATTTATTGTTCCCGTTATATAATATTGATTTAAATTAACTGTTGAAGTTGTTTCATAACTTGTTCTTTTTCATGAACTTGATGATTCTGTTTTTTTGTGAGCTATTCTTTTTTATGTACTTATCCTATCATTTATTATTTCTAAATCTTCTTCTATATCGATATTTTTGTAACTATAGTCATTATTATCAATTGTTTTTACAAATTGTTCAAAAGGACTTTCTATTTGTATTTTATTAATTTTATTTTTTCCTGTTATTTTATGTTTTGTTGTTAGTACATATAGATTATTACATCTTGCTGTAAATATTTTACTTCTTGGGGTTAGTTCTATCCCTGATATTTTTCAATATAATACTAATGATTTATCTATATTTTTATCTGTTATTGCTACTGAATAATTCGCACTTATTATAAATTTAAATTTTTGGTATATTAAATTTCCTTTTATGGCTGTTATTATACTTTTTTCTATAGGTTTTATAATTCTATCATCTGCTAAATATAATTCTATTGGTGTATCTATTCCTTCTCTGAAACATGTTTTTATTAATATCTCTGTTCCTGCAAGGTGTACATATTTTATTGGGTCTTTACTTTTATATCGTTTATTTCTTTATTAATTATTCTTTTTGTTACTAGAGGTATGCTAGCTCTTCCTTTTGCATATCTACAATCTATTACATGTTCCTTTTGACTTACTACGTAGTATTCTTCCTTTTTTCTACTAAATATATTTTTTATTGTTGGTATTTTAAATATTTTTTCTACACTTAGGTCTAACTCTTTTTCTTTTATTTCGTCAAATATATTACTATCAAATATTATTTTTTGATTTGTTCCTTCTTCATTTAAATATTCTTCCTTTGTTATTATTTTTATATCTTCTTCAGTTATTTGGTTCATTTTTATATCTTCTTCAGTCATTTGATTCATCTAATTCACTATCTATTTCATTATTTGTTTCATCCTCCGAAATTTCATATATACTATCTTCACTTTCTAATTCATAATCTATATAATCTATCTGCATATATTCTGTATTTTCTATTTTTATTTCTGATATTTGTTTATTTTTGGGTTTTTTGGTAATTTACAATCTCTAGCTAAATGTCCTAGTTTTCCACAATTATAACAAGTACATTCTTTTATAGATTTCTTTTTTCAATATGGTCTTTTATGTTTATAATTTTTTACATAATATCTTTTTCTTGATTTTTTTATATTTATATTTTAATTTTTTGTATTTCTTATATTTCTTATGTTTTTTTCTTTTCTTATAATATCTTTCTTCACATCCAAATTGAGGTGTTATTTTATTTTTACAACATGCTAAATTTCTTATTAATGTTTTTTCCATTTTTATTTCTTCTCTATATTTTTCACATAGATTTCTATACCATTGTTGTAAAAATTTTATTCTTGCTCCTAGGGTATCTACTAGTTTTGCTCCATCCCAATTCTTTATTATTTTTGAGCTAAATGGTTCAGGTAATTTACTAAAATATAATTTTCTTATTTCTTTACTTTCTTCTATATTATATGTGCCTTTATAATAATATTCTTTAAATGCGCACGTATACTCATCTATATAGCACATATTACATATTGCTAATTTTAACATTAAATTCCTATTCGTATCTTTTTCTTTATTTTGTTCTGCTTCTTCTGTTGTCATACTGCTAAATTCATCACTTATAGTTATTTACTATTTTTTCAATATTTCTGTTGGTAATATTTTTGTAGGTGTTGATGTTCCTTCTGTTTTTGAATCAGATCTCAATACTTTTTTACTTGCTTCGACTAGGTTTAAAAACCATAATTTTACTGTTCCTATTAATGTTTTTTCTATATATTCTGGTGTATTTGTTGTGTCTATTTTATTATCTAATAATTGTTTTGACATGTATCCTACCGATAGTTGTATTATTTTATTTGTGTCTATTACACAATCTAAATCTAAAAAGTTATAATTAGTTATTTGTCTTGGTGTCCATTTATTATATTCATCCTTTGAATTATATCTTTTAAACTTACTTTTGTAATTATAGGTTGGTTTTCTTATATCTGATGTACTAGGTATTATATTTTTATCTAGAATATTTACTTCTGTATTTATTAGTTCTAGATTTTCTTTATTAATTACTTCTTGTTTTTCATTAATTTCTAGTTTTCCTATATTTTCTAGAATTTCTGTATATGTTTCACTATCTTCCGAATCATAATTATCTGTTTCTTCAGCATCTATTGTATTTATTTCTAATTCACTGGTTTCTGGTTCTTTATTTTTTATTTCTAATTTTTCTTTAAATTGATTTATCTCAATTAATAATTTTTGTTCTTTGTCTTTTTCTTCTTTTTCTTTCTGTCTCTTTTCATATAAATCTTTTAGAATTTGTAGTTCTTTTTCTAATTCAGCAATCCTACTATTTTTAGTTTCTTCTATTTTTCGTATTTTTCTGTGGTTTGTTGTTTTATTTTATCTATTTCCTTTCTTATGTTTATCTCTTCGTTTTCTCTTTCTATTCTTACCATGGCTGCCAACTTATCTTCTAATTTTAATTCTTTTTTTTCTAACATTAAATATAAATGTTCACCTATTTTCTTATACCTTCTTCCTAGATTAGAAAATACGATTTTTATTTTTAATTCTTCATGATTTTCATATATTTTTTCAGCTATTATAAATTCTTCTTTGTTTATTTTTATTTAATTGTTAATAGATCATGTTAGTATGTATATTCTAGACTATCTATTGTTGATTCTAAATTTGATATTTCTTCTTTTTGTGCATTTATTGAATTTTTACTAACTCCGGCAATTATGTTATACTGTAGTCTTTCTATCCTTATTTTTAATTCTTTACGTTTTTTAGATATTATTTGTTTTAATCTTTTATATTTTTGTAATTTTTGTACGTTATTCATCTATTTTTATTTTGGTGAATATCAAAATCTAATAAATTAATCAAATAACTCCAAATATATACTACTTCTGTATCTTTAAACAACATAGGGCTCTGATACCAATTGTAGGGGGTGCAGATAAGGTGCGGATAACTTTAATAGATCTATTGTAATGGATCTATTTTTATTTGTGCGTGGATATTTCTTAACTTCTCTAAATATTTATATTTTTAGTTTATTGTTCATATCTTGGGGGGTGATTAACTGGTATTTAATTAAATGTTTTATTGCAGTATTCTTTAATTTTTTCTCTTAGTCTTTGTAATTCTTCTATATTATTTTTGAGATATTCTAAATATTCTATATCTTTTGTTCTAAAATATTCGATTAAATTCTCTTTCATAAGCATTTCTTCTAATCTTATTTCTTCCATATCTTGTCTCCAATATTTTAAATACTCATAGTTTATCATTTTATTCTAAAGTAGTTGCTTGTTTACTAGTTTTTGTGTAATATTCTATTCTAATTGTACTATAATTTATATCTGAATTAAGGTTATTAATACTATTAATTATCTCTCTTTCTTCTTCGCTTAATGAGTTTTTTATGTTATATAAACTTTTATCTGTACTTTTTTCTAAATTTTCTAAGGTTTCTTTTATCCATATTAATTTTTCTTTTAGATTTTCCATTATTTCTTTGAGTCGGTTTCTATAATTAATTTCTTCATATAGGTCACTTTGGTTTTCTCTAATTTTTCTAATATATTCTAACATTTTAGTCTGAATAATATCCATCTGGGTAATTATCTAGGTATAGTTGTTCTTTATAATTTCAATTTCATAGTCTAATATTTTTTCTAATATTATTCTCTTAATATCTATAATTTCTATATTTCTAAGTATATATAAGATTAATATTTTAAGATTATCTGTCATTTAAAATTGGTTAAATACTTGATTATAATATTTTTTAGTTTTTTGTTTTAATCTCATTAATTCTTCTATATTTTTACTGAGAAATTGTATATATTTTATATCTTTAGTCCTCATATATTCATCTAAATTTGTTTTCATTTGTTTTTCTGTTGATTGTATATTTTTCATATTCATTTTCCAAAATTCTAAATATACATAATTTATCATGGTTGATATGTAGGTTTGGTATATAAGCATTTGTAAGAGTAGTTAGGTAAGTGTGGTATATAATTTACTCTAGTCATAAAATATTTATCAAATATTTTTTCTAATATGATTTTTCTTATATCTGTAATTTCTATATCCTTAAGTACATGTAAAACAAGTATTTTAAATTTATCTATCATTTCGTCAGATAAATAAGTATTCATTTTTCATAGGATGCTTTTTCAAAATATTCCCTTCAATCATACACATAACAAAATATGATCACTTTAGATTACGATATACTAGATTATTCTTAAATAACATATTCTTCAATCACTATTGGCATGGTAATTTGGATACTTTCCCTTAAACAACGCCTCTACTCTGGTTACTCCTCTATCACGGCTTTCTTGCCTCACCGGTTTCACCTTTAGGATGACATAGTTCTTAGGGATTTTTCTCCTTTTCCACTCTGCTAATAAACTTCTTAACATGCTATTTTTCGAATAATTCTACTATAAAGCAACTGACATGAACTTATTTTATCATATCATGATTGTTAGGAATTTATGAATTTAGCTATTCATAATAGTAAATGAATATACCTGTTCTGGTAGGTCTGATAATTCTAAGTTTTGTTCCTCCATAGATTTTTCCATTGAAATATACTTGTTTTTAATAAATATTTAAATGTTTGTTGTGAAAGAAGAGTGTTTGCTTCAACGCATGAAGGCTTGCCTTCTTTCTGCCTTCGATGCCTTTTGTTTATAATGAGAAACTTTACAAAAGTTTTCCTAATTTTTTTACACGCATTCTACCTAATTCTTTACAAAAGTCTTCAAAAATTATTTCTCTCACCTAATTTACAAGAAAGTCTTTACATAAAAACTTAATAGCTAACTATAAAACAAAATCATAAATGATTTTGGCTAAAAAGTCAAAAAGCCTAGAAAAACTAATCTATCAAAAAGTCTTTACAAACTTTATACAATAGATTTTACGCACCCCCTATAACTGGTATCAGAGCCTGTGTTGTTTACAGTTACAGAAGTAGTATATATTTAGAGTTATTTGATCAATTTATTAGATTTCGATATTCACCAAAATAAAAATAGATGAATAACGTACAAAAATTACAAAAATATAAAGGATTAAACCAAATAATATCTGAAAAACGTAAAGAATTAAAAATAAGGATAGAAAGACTATAGTATAACATAATTGCTGGAGTTAGTAAAAATTCAATAAATGCACAAAAAGAAGAAATATCAAATTTAGAATCAACAATAGATAGTCTAGAATATACATACCAACATGATCTATTAACAATTAAATAAAAATAAACAAAGAATAATTTATAATAGATGAAAAAATATATGAAAATCATGAAAGATTAAAAATAAAAATAGTATTTTCTAATCTAGGAAGAAGGTATAAGAAAATAGGTGTACATTTATATTTAATGTTAGAAAAAGAAAAATTAAAATTAGAAGATAAGTTGGCAGCCATGGTTAGATTAGAAAGAGAAAACGAAGAGATAGACAGAAGAAAGGAAATAGATAAAATAAAACAACAAACCACAAAAGAAATACGAAAAATAGAAGAAACTAAAAATAGTAGGATTGCTGAATTAGAAAAAGAACTACAAGTGCTAAAAGATTTATATGAAAAGAGACAGAAAGAAAAAGAAGAAAAAGACAAAGAACCAAAATTATTAATTAAGATAAATCAATTTAAAGAAAAATTAGAAATAAAAAATAAAGAACCAGAAACCAGCGAATTAAAAATAAATACAATAGATGCTGAAGAAACAGATAATTATGATTCGGAAGATAGTGAAACATATACAGAAATTCTAGAAAACATACGAAAACTAGAAATTAATGAAAAATAAGAAGTAATTAATAAAGAAAATCTAGAACTAATAAATACAGAAGTAAATACTATAGATAAAAATATAATACCTAGTACATCAGATATAAGAAAACCAACCTATAATTACAAAAGTAAGTTTAAAAGATATAATTCAAAGGATGAATATAATAAATGGACACCAAGACAAATAACTAATTATAACTTTTTAGATTTAGATTGTGTAATAGACACAAATAAAATAATACAACTATCGGTAGGATACATATCAAAACAATTATTAGATAATAAAATAGACACAACAAATACACCAGAATATATAGAAAAAACATTAATAGGAACAGTAAAATTATGGTTTTTAAACCTAGTCGAAGCAAGTAAAAAAGTATTAAGATCTGATTCAAAAACAGAAGGAACATCAACACCTACAAAAATATTACCAACAGAAATATTGAAAAAATAGTAAATAACTATAAGTGATGAATTTAGCAGTATGACAACAGAAGAAGCAGAACAAAATAAAGAAAAAGATACGAATAGGAATTTAATGTTAAAATTAGCAATATGTAATATGTGCTATATAGATGAGTATACGTGCGCATTTAAAGAACATTATTATAAAGGCACATATAATATAGAAGAAAGTAAAGAAATAAGAAAATTATATTTTAGTAAATTACCTGAACCATTTAGCTCAAAAATAATAAAGAATTGGGATGGAGCAAAACTAGTAGATACCCTAGGAGCAAGAATAAAATTTTTACAACAATGATATAAAAATCTATGTGAAAAATATAGAGAAGAAATAAAAATGGAAAAAACATTAATAAGAAATTTAGCATGTTGTAAAGATAAAATAGCACCTCAATTTGGATGTGAAGAAAGATATTATAAGAAAAGAAAAAGACATAAGAAATATAAGAAATACAAAAAATCAAAATATAATTATAAGAAACCAAGAAAAAGATATTATGTAAAAGATTATAAACATAAAAGACCATATAGAAAAAAAAAATCAATAAAAGAATGTACTTATTATAATTGTGGAAAACTAACACATTTATCTAGAGATTGTAAATTACCAAAAAACCCAAAAAATAAACAAATATCAGAAATAAAAATAGAAAATACAGAATATATGCAGATAGATTATATAGATTATGAATTAGAAAGTGAAAATAGTATATATGAAATTTCGGAGGATAAAACAGATAATGAAATAGATAGTGAATTAGATGAATCAAATGACTAAAGAAGATATAAAAATGAACCAAATAACTGAAGAAGATATAAAAATAATAACAAAGGAAGAATATTTAAATGAAGAAGGAACAAATAAAAAAATAATATTTGATAGTAATATATTTGATGAAATAAAAGGAAAAGAATTAGACCTAAGTGTAGAAAAAATATTTAAAATACCAATAATAAAAAATATATTTAGTTGAAAAAAGGAAGAATACTACGTAGTAAGTCAAAAGGAACATGTAATAGATTGTAGATATGCAAAAGGAAGAGCTAGCATACCACTAGTAACAAAAAGAATAATTAATAAAAAAATAAACGATATAAAAAGTAAAGACCCAATAAAATATGTACACCTTGGAGGAATAGAGATATTAATAAAAGCATGTTTCAGAGAAGGAATAGATACACCAATAGAATTATATTTAGCAGATGATAAAATTATAAAACCTATAGAAAAAAGTATAATAACAACCATAAAAGGAAATTTAATATACCAAAAATTTAAATTTATAATAAGCGCGAATTATTCAGTAGAAATAACAGATAAAAATATAGATAAATCATTAGTATTATATTGGAAAATATCAGGAATAGAACTAACCCCAGGAAGTAAAATATTTACAGTAAGATGTAACAATCTCTATGTACTAACAACAAAACATAAAATAACAGGAAAAAATAAAATTAATAAAATACAAATAGAAAGTCCTTTTGTACAATTTGTAAAAACAATTGATAATAATGACTATAGTTAAAAAAATATAGATATATAAGAAGATTTAGAAATAATAAATGATAGGATAAGTACATAAAAAAGAATAACTCACAAAACACCAGAATCATCAAGTTCATCAAAAAGAACAAGTTATGAAACAACTTCAACAGTTAATTTAAATTAATATTACATAACGGGAACAATAAATGAAAAAGAATATTTAATACTCCTAAACACTGGACAAGAAGAAAATTATATAGCAAAATATCTAGTAAAAAATGAAGAAATAAAATCTAATAGTAATATATGCCCAGATTTACCAAGGAGCCTAATAGACATTAAGGATACGACAGAAAAAGAAATAATAATAGGAATTAGAAAAATAAAAATAAAATTTGAAATAAAGGAAGAAATACAAAAAACAGATATAATATTAGGAATAAAATGGTTAGAACAAGTAAAACCATACAATATAGAACATACACAATTATCTATAATGTATAATAAAGAAAGATTATTCATAAAAAGAACTTTAACATGATATGAAAATATATGTGCTTGTAAAAATAATAGTAAAAGGATATTATAATCGATATTATACACCTATGATAGATACAAGAGCAGAAGCAAACTTATGTAGATACAACTATTTATCAGAAAATAAATGAGATAAATTAAAAAACACCAATAGTAGTCAAAGGATTTAATAATGAAGGAAGTTTAATTACATATAAAGCTAAATGTGTAAAAATACAAATATGGGATAAAATAATAACAATAGAAGAAATCTATAATTATGAACTCACATCAAAAGATATGCTTTTAGGAATGCCATTTTTAGATAAATTATACCCACATATAATAACTAAAACAGATTGGTGGTTTACAACACCATGTAAAAAAAAAGTAAGAGCAAAAAGAGTTATTAATAAAATAAGAAAGAAAACTGATTGGATAGAAGGAAGTGAAAAAATTTCACAAAAGTTAGAAACTATAAAAAATACTGAAGACACAATAAAACTAGTCGTATTTTTGAAAAATAAAAAAGAAATAACTATATTTTCAATAGATAAGGTAGAAATAATAAAGAAAAAATTAAGACAATTATATAGTGAAGATCCATTAAAAGGATGGGGAAAACATAAAACTACTATAAAAATTGAATTAATAGATAAAAATAACATAATAACTCAAAAACCATTAACATATAATTTTGACGATTTAAAAGAATTTAAAATGCATATAGATGAATTATTAGAGAAACAATATATACAAAAAGGTAATAGTAAACATAATAGTCCAGCATTTATAGTAAATAAACATAGTGAACAAAAAAGAGGTAAAAGTAGAATGGTTATTGGTTATAGAAATTTAAATGCAAAAACTATGACATATAATTATCCAATACCAAATAAGATATTAAAAATAAGACAAAGACAAGGATATAACTATTTTAGTAAATTTGACTGTAAATCAGGATTTTACCACTTAAAGTTAGAAGAAGAATCTAAGAAATTAACTGCATTTACAGTACCACAAGAATTTTATGAATGGAACGCATTACCATTTGGATATAAAAATGCACCAGGTAGATATCAACACTTTATGAATAGTTATTTTAAACAATTACCTAATTGTATAGTATACATACATGATATATTATTATATACAAAAACCAAAGATGAACATTTAAAATTATTAGAACAATTTACAGATATAATAGAAAAATCAGGAATAAGTTTAGGTGAAAAGAAAGCCAAAATTATGAAAAATCAGATAGAATTTTTAGGAATACAAATAGATAAAAGTGGAGTAAAAATGCAACAACATATAGTACAAAAAATAATAAATTTAAAAGAAGAATTAGATACAAAAAAAATTTTCAATCGTTCTTAGGATTAGTAAATCAAGTAAGAGAATATATACCAAAATTAGCAGAAAATCTAAAACCATTACAGAAAAAATTTAAAAAGGATATTGAATATAATTACAACGACAAAGATAAAAAACAAGTCCAGAAAATAAAAATACTTTGTAAAGAGTTACCAAAATTACAATTCCCAGACGAAAATAAAAAATTTACATATATATTAGAAGCAGATGCAAGTGAATATAGTTATGGAGAAGTACTTAAATACAAATACGAAAATGAAAAAATAGAACATCATTGTAGATATTATTCAGGAACATTTAATGAAACGAAAATAAAATGAGAAATAAATACAAAAGAATTATGTTCATTATATAAATGCCTATTAGCATTTGAACCATATATTATATATAACAAATTTATTGTAAGAACAAATAACACACAGGTACGATGATGGCTAACGAGAAAAATACAGAACTCAGTTACGACGAAGGAAATTCGGAGACTAGTATTAAATATACTGAATTTTACATTTACGATTGAAGTGATCAATACTAACAAAAATGTCAGTACAGATTACTTATCAAGACAAAGCTTCTCAAACTGATTTATCAATGGAAGAGACTGATACCAAAGATACCCAAACCGATTTATTATTTCAAATGTTTGAGCAAGTGAAGTTATTACAAAAAAGAGTTATTACACTAACTACTGAAGTTACAAACGTAAAAGTGCAGGTTGGGCACTATAAAAAAACAAGATACTGTGCAGGAAGAACACATTAAAAAACTAGACCTAGAAGGTGACGATGAGAAACACCTAAAAACTCAAATTACTAATGAAATTACAGTTACAGCTGCAAGCGCAGGAGATATATCTAAAGGAAAAAATATAGTCACTCAAAATAAACCTGAAATATCAAAGAAAAAAATTACAACCTTAACCAGATATTTTCAAAACCATATACACCAAATATACAAAGATCGAAATCATTTGCACCTCCCCAAATACATACATATTCTGAATCACTTAACCAAGAAAAACAGACATACAACTATGTTGCCCGAAAATACATTGAAAATATATACACCTTACAAGCCATGTTAAATACCAAACCTATTCAAAGTGAAGAACTAGCCGCACAACAAAAAGGATATATTACCCAAAAATGTCAGAATTACAATAAACTTATTGCTTTTCCAGGTACAAGTTCGAATTTAATCAAATCATGTTACTATTATGGATTATTATCTACAGTTTACACAACTACTGAAGAAGAGTTACAAGGAATTCCATATATTCACATGGATTTATGATCTACAAGAGAATTACTAACGGACAATTATTCTATGTTCGATTTTATTCCGCCCCAGCCGAAATATTATTTGATGAAGTTAAACAGACTATTACAGTAATCAAGATAGGTATGACCAGAGATTGTATTATTCTAGAAAAATATGTGAACAAGACGAGATACCAAAGACACAAATACCAAGATTTTACCGTAACAAAAGAGTTATTGGACTTAGTAATTTATTATCAGAATTACTTAATAATTATTCAAATCAGAAATCCATTTGGATATATAGCTCGAGGAATCAAACATTGGTTTATTCAACTTGTAAAGAAGTTAGAGACCAAGACATGAAAGAACTTAGGAAATGGGGATTAACACTTCTCAGACTTGAAGAACAACCATTAACGAGATCTATCAAAAAAGGAATTATTTCAGAAGAGGCTATGGAACAATTTTGTGAAAAAGTTGGCCGAAAATACAATGATCACGTATGTAGTAGATGTAGTGGAAGACACAACTTTATTCCAGATGTGATGCTACACTGACAAGAAGATAGAAAGCAGCAGATACGACAAAAAAGAGATAGCTACGGAGCAAAATAATGAAGATAAAAGACAAGCTTTTAAATTGTGAAAGCGACATATAACAAACTTTCACAATTTTCTTACGTAAAATCTATTGTATAAAATTTGTAAAGACTTTTTGATAGATTAGTTTTTCTAGGCTTTTTGACTTTTTAGCCAAAAGCATTTATGATTTTGTTTTATAGTTAGCTATGAAGTCTTTATGTAAAGACTTTCTTGTAAATTAGGTGAGAGAAATAATTTTTGAAGACTTTTGTAAAGAATTAGGTAGAATACATGTAAAAAAATTAGGAAAACTTTTGTAAAGTTTCTCATTATAAATGAAAGGCATCGAAGGCAGAAAGAAGGCAAGCCTTCATGCGTTGAAGCAAACATTCTTCTTTCACAACAAAATTTTAAATATTTATTAAAAACAGGTATATTTCAATGAAAAAATCTATGGAGGAACAAAGCTTAGAATTATCAGACCTACCAGAACAGGTATATTCATTTACTATTATGAATAGCTAAATTCATAAATTCCTAACAATCATGATATGATAAAATAAGTTCATGTTAGTTGTTTTATAGTAGAATTATTCGAAAAATAGTATGTTAAGAAGTTTATTAGCAAAGTGAAAAAGGAGAAAAATTCCTAAGAACTATGCCATCCTAAAGGTGAAACCGGTGAGGCAAGAAAATCGTGATAGGGGAGTAGCCAGAGTAGAGGCGCTGTTTAAGGGAAAATATCCAGATTACCATGCTAATAGTGACCGAAGAATATGTTATTAAAGAATAATCTAGTATATCGTAATCTAAAGTGATCATATTTTGTTATGTGTATGATTGAAGGGAATATTTTGAAAAAGCATCATATGAAAAATGAATACTTATTTATCTGACAAAATGGTAGATAAATTTAAAATACTTGTTTTACATGTATTTAAGGATATAGAAATTACAGATGTAAGAAAAATCATATTAGAAAAAATATTTGATAAATATTTTATGACTAGAGTAAATTATATACCACACTTACCTAACTACTCTTACAAATGCTTATATACCAAACCTACATATCAACCATGATAAATTATGTATATTTAGAATTTTGGAAAATGAATATGAAAAATATACAATCAACAGAAAAACAAATGAAAACAAATTTAGATGAATATATGAGGACTAAAGATATAAAATATATACAATTTCTCAAAGCTAGGAAAACTCCCACATGAAGAATTTAAAAGGTCGAACCATGGCCTAAATCCTACTTAGAGATTGATGATAGAGAAAGGGTATATTGTCAAACAATCACGTAAAGGTTTAGGTTACAAAAAATTGTAAGACCCCATAAAAGTCCTAGTCTAATCCAGTCCTATATAACATGAAAAAGAGGTCTCAGACTTAAAAAATTTCAGCGAAGTATTTATAATTGAATCACTTTTGGCCTTCATAATTCGATGATCTTATTTTTGATCTTGACGATCCTAAATTGTTGATTTCTAAATTGATTCATGATTAGGGATGTCAATACGTGTTCTCGAATGAGTTTTGAATTTTTTGGACGTCGTTTGAGGCATGTTTGGGTGTCCCAATAGTGCATCAATGGGATCTCGACGCGTCGCATCACCTATCGCATCAAAGGTGTTGTCACCAACTTAAGCGGGCAAATTCCAGTGAGCCGACGCGATCTCAATACATTGCATCATCCATCGTGTCAACCCCATCGATGCATCGCATCGATCTGTGTGTTACTGGGCATAATTTCTGCTCTTTTAATTCTGCATCCAGAGGGTTAATTATGTCAATTTCCCACTTTTAGTCAGCCCTAAAACACGAGATTAAGCCACCCTAGAGGCAAAATTCATTCTTTATTCTCAAATTCTCTCAAGAACAAAACCCTAGGTCATTCAATTGCAAGTATAAGCTTCAAGAACACACCATCAATCTTTACGAATTTGATTACTAAGGTTTATTAAGTGTTCATCCTTGGGTTTTCTTCCACCCTTGGAGTCCAAGAATATTTTTTTAAACTATAAGTTTATGATTTCATAATTTACATATTGGAATTTGATTATGTTCATGTATGTATTGATGTTTGGGATTTCAATCCATGATTAATTGCAAGTTTCATGAAAATCAAGATAGTATGTGTGTTGAATTATGTGATCCTCATATTAAACCTTCTAATTGCAAGTTGAGTATTGTATTCATGATGCTTTTGTGATGTCCATTATCATGTGCACTAGTTATGCTCCCCAAGTGTTTGATAGAATGCCTATGTGAACTGAATAGTGATATCATGAAAAATTAGCACGTGTTTCCATTCATGTACAAGTTCATGTCTCTCAAGTGTTTGACAAAATATCGAAGTGAATGCATTGTTAACAAACAATTATTGTTATGCTTTCAAGATTATGCTATGCTTTACTATTGATGCTATCGAGTTCTGAGGATATTCAATACCCGATAATCTAGCTATTTACCTAGAATTACAGTAGCTATAGAATAGTCTCAGTAATGTCACGAATAGTATTACCCAGTCAGTTACAGAACACAGTGAACTCAGTCTAGTTCAGTCAGTCAATACGATCAGTAACAGTTCAGTCAATCCTAGTACAGTCTAGTGATCAGTTTAGTGTCTATTAAGTTGGGAGTAGGATTCAGCTCCGAGCGAACCCAGGGATGAGGGCATTTCTACCAGAAAAACGTTTGACCCTTAGTAGCAGTCCCTGAGTTATAGAACTACGTAGCCAGCGTAGAGTAAGACACCCTTCTGCCGGACTAGGGTTGACATAACTATATATATATATATATATAATTCATGAATCTTCCTACTAGATTAGGGTTGACCCAACATTATTAGTATCCCTTGGCAAGGTGCTAACACCCTTTCAACTGGGATCACAGGTTGGACCCCAACTCAATTTATAATCGGGGTATGTCGGTTAGATGAACACTCCTACAGTTATAGTTTCAGACTCAATATAGAACTTAGTTTAGTTCTATAGAATCAAGACTATCTGAAATAGTAACCCAGTTATCAGTAATACAGTTATCAGTAATCTCAGATATCAGTACTCAATTTCAGTATGATCTCAGACATAGTATATATATATGTATATGCATAGTATTGCATACTCAGTATTCACAGCAGTCTCAGTTATATATGTACTCTCATTCAGTTATACTTATATCACTCAGTCAGTAAATATTCATACATATGAACCCATGTATATCAGCCTACCTCATTTAGCATACCAACACATTCAAAGTACGGACGCATACTTTTTATCTTATGCTATGATGTCTCATATCATAGGTTTGGACGCTTCGCTCTTAGCCAGATTCAATTAGCAGCAGCAGATTCGGTAGTGAGTCCTCATCTATCGAGGATATTATTCTTTTTCAGTATGCAGTATATTCAGTACTTTATTAGTCGAAGTTAATTGGGGGTTTGTCCCATCAACTCCACATTCAGACAGTTCAATAGAGTATTTTCAGACTAGACTAGTTTCAGACAGTATTCAGTTATCAGATGTTTTTATCAGTTGCTATATTTATTAGTATTCAGATTATGAACGTTATGGCATTTCAGCCTAATTTCTATATTATTTTAGTATTATTATTCAGTTCTCTCAGCAGGTACCAGGCATAGGTTAGCTTATGGTCCTTCGAGGTCGTAAGCACCATGTGATGTTCGGGGTGCATACTCGAGGCATTACAAAAACCATCACCAATTTGTATATCTATAAATAGGGAGTGTATCAAGTACATTACCCCTAAGGAAGATTCTACAACATCTAACAAAATAGTTTCTATGCTTGATCGACTCACTGACCCAAGTCCAAGAACTTTGGTGTTTGATATGTTGGGGCCAATGAAGAAGAAATACAAATACCAAGAAAATAATAAAAGGATAGAAGATCATGTTTATGATAAAGAGCCTAATTTTCACAAAAGTTGCTCTAGTTTTATTCTTTCTAGAATGAGGCGAGAAACCACAGTCCCAGTTTGATATGACGATTTCCTCAATGCAAGAACTCATACTATAGTTCATATTAAGGAGCATGATAAAGATGTAGAAACTGTAGTATCTTCATATCATATCACAATTTGTGACGAGGAAGGTACTCTTCAACATGTGAAGATCAAAGATGAGTTTGTTAATATCAGCATATGTCATCACATATCTTTCAGTGATGGTGATCTTTAAGGTATGAAAGTTGCTAAAAATGCACCACCTGAACTTGAGGAGGGGGTGAAGAATACTGTTGATGCACTAAAAAAATTCAATCTTGGTACTAATGAAGATCGAAGGCCTGCGTATGTAAGTGCCTTACATGATATAGATGAAGAAAACAAGTATGTTGAGTTGCTTATGGAGTTTAGAGATATATTTTATTGGAGCTACAAAGAAACAACAGGATTAGATCCTAAAATTGTCATTCATCACCTCGCTGTGAAGAGAGGTGCTCGCCCTATTAAGCAGGCTCAACGTCGCTTTAGACCTTAATTAGTCCTTTTAATTGAAATTAAAGTCCAAAATCTCATCGAAGTAGGTTTCGCCTGTAAAGTCAAGTATCCCATATGGATTTCAAGCATAGTACCTGTAAGAAAGAAGAATGGTTAAATCCAAGTTTTGTTGACTTTAGGGATCTTAATAATGCATGTCCTAAAAATGGATTTCCTTTTTCGATACCCGAGATTGTGATTGATGCCACAACTGGATATGAGACAATGTCTTTCATGTATGGTTTGATTATAATCAGATTCGTATGGCACCAAGAGAAGAAGAACTCATAGCCTTTCACACCCCTAAAAGAATATATTTCTACAAGGTGATGCCTTTTGGTTTAAAGAATATTGGTGCTACTTACCAACGAGCTATGCAGAATATTTTTGATGATATGCTTCATAAGAATGTTAAGTGTTACATTAGTGACTTAGTGGTGAAATAAAAAAAAAGAGATGGCCACCTACATGATCAGAGAATGGTATTTGAACGGCGAAGATACCAACTCAAAATGAACCCTTTGAAGTACATTTTTGGAGTTGCTTATGGAAAGTTCCTTGTCTTTATTGTTCGACATCGCAAGATTAAAATTGATCAAGATAAGGTACATGTTATTTTGAAGATTCTTGTGCCTAAAGATATTCATGAACTAAAAAGTTTGCAAGGAAAGTTAGTGTATCTTAGGAGGTTCATTTCAAACAAAGCTGGGAGGTTTTAACCATTCAGTCGTCTTATGAAGAAAGACGTCCCATTCAAATGGGAATAGGCCTTCACCAATGATTTTGTGAGTATAAAGTCTTAGCTGATCAAGCCTCCATTACTCGTAGCTCCCGTACCTTAAAATTCATTGATATTATGTATTGCGGCACGAGAAAGATCATTAGGGGCATTTCTAGCATAAGAAAACCATGAAGGAAAAGAAAATGCCCTTTATTACTTGAGTAGTATAATGACACCAAATGAGATAAAGTATTCGCCTACAGAGAAGTTGTGTTTGGCACTTGTATTCTCAATTCAGAAAATGAAGCATTACTTTTAGTCTCATGTTGTACGACTTGTCTCGAGAGCAAATCCTATAAAGTTTGTCATGTCTAATCCTGTCTTAAGTAATAGACTAGTAAGGTGGTACCTATAATTCAATTAATATAAAATTATATATATCTATCAAAGGGCGGTAAAAGGATAAGTGCTGGCAGGTTTCCTGGCCGATCATCCAATTCTGCATGATTAGAAGTTATCTGATGAATTACCTGATGAAGATGTTATGTTTGTAGTAATCCAGTCTTCTTGGAAGATGTACTTTGATGCTGCACATCATGAAGAATCTGGTGCTGGAGTAGTATTTATCACTCATAATGGGGAATTTTTGCCATATTCCTTCACCTTAACACAATGTTGCTCTAATAATATCACTGAATATGAAGCGCTCATACTTGGACTCTAAATGGTTGTCGATATGAAATAATTATAATTGCAAGTCTTTAGAGATTCCAAGTTAGTGAATAATCAAGTTTTGGGTAGTTACGGGGTCAAGAAGCTCGAGTTTCTTCCTTATCATGATTACGCTTAGAGGTTGATAAGTTGGCTTGGAGAGGTGACTATTCAAAAAATCCCAAGGACGAAAAACAAAGTTGATGCATTGGAAACTTCAGCTTCTGCATTGGTATCTCCTGATCAAATGCAAGTCATCATTTGCCAAATATAGGTAGTACCACCGCCAAATGAAAGTGTAGAGGAAATTGAACAAGTTATCACTGCTTTTAAGGCTGAGATTAAAGAAGGGTGGCAACCAATAATTGATTACTTGCGCAATGGAATTTTACCAGAAAGCCTTCAAAGAATGACAAAAATTCAACAACGAGCCCCTTACATTCTTTACTGTAAAGGTAAACTCTATAGACGATCATTTGACAGAGTACTCTTACATTGTTTGGGCATAGATGATCCTATTCAAGTTATGCAACAAGCTCATTCTGGAGTATATAGGGTGCATTAGTCTGGGCCAAATCTTTATTTTCATATAAAAAAGATGGGTTATTATTGACAGACTATGGTGAAAGATTTCTTGGATTACGCTCGAAGGTGTAAAGCTTGTCAATTCTATTCAAATTTCATACATCAACCCCCAGAGGTATTACACCCGACTGTTGCTTCATAGACATTTGAGGCATGGGGATTGGATGTTGTTGTGCCATTACTAAAGTCCTTTGGTGGACATTTGTACATACTAGCTGCAACTTATTACTTTTCAAAATAGGCTGTAGCTGTTTCTTTGAAAGAAGTAAAGAAAGAAAATATGGCAAACTTCATTCGAGTCAATATTATCTATCATTTTGGCATTGCTAGATATATACTGATGGATAATGGTAAGCCATTTTATAATAAGTTGATGACTAAGATATATGTTCTTTTTGGCTTTAAGCAACACATTTCCTCAATGTATTATGTTGCTGCCAATGGTCTTGCTGAATCATTCAACAAGAGACTTTGCAACTTGTTGAAGAAAGTTATGTCAAATCCCATTATTGCAGCTTGCTATTCAAGAAGGACCCACTGATGAAGAAAATGCATGGTTACGCCTTGAAGAATTGGAGGCTTTGGATGGAAAAAGGCAAGATGCTTAACAAAGTCTGGCATGTTATCAAGCCCACCTATTTTAATCTTTTAATAAGAAGGTTCACCTTTGATGCTTTCAAGTGGGTGACCAAGTTCTTGCTGTAAGAAGGCCCATTATCACATCTCATCGATTTGGAATCAATTTCTCAGCTAAGTGGGATGGTCCATATATTGTACAAGAATTATACTTGAGTGTGCTTACAAGCTCATTGACTTGGAAGGTTTGCATATTGGCCCCATCTAAGGAAAGTTCATAAAGAGTTACTATGCTTGACAAGAAGAAGAATGCTCCTTAAGGCGCGAGCTTAAATTGCATTTCACTCCTAGCCTACAAGATTAAAAACTATTTACGACCCAAAAAAAAGAGTTCGCTAGGTTGAAAAACTCAAAAGAGGCGGCCTAGGCAAAAGAATCAAATAAATAAATAAATAAGCAAACTTATTGTTCCTTCAGAACTACGTTATGACTTGATACTCTTTACTGAGGTACGTAGGCTCTTAGAGTTTCATTCTAAGTTCAATATCATTAGTAAAAAAATACAATCTCATAGTTCCATCATTCACACTCCGAGTTATGAGTTTTCTATCACAAGACGCGCAAATCTGAAAAGTCGAGAAATGCAGAATCTGAGTTGACTTCAAAATATTATTTAGAATGATAAAAATTCTCTAAAATTTTAAATTTTAGATATGTTTTAGATTTGGAAGTCTAGTTTATGAAGAATTGAGCGAATTTTGATTTCGATGCTCCTATATCAAGATACCATTTTTTTGGTGTAGTCACGCAAACCTGCAAATGTCTGCCTGTCAACATTTAAACTTGACTTCAAAATATTATTTAGAATGATCTAAATGCTCTAAAATTCTGAATTTTGGATATGTTCTATATTTGGAAGTCTAGTTTATGGAGGATTAAGAGAATTTCAATTTCGGTATTCATACATTGAGGTATAATTTATTGGGTGTAGTCGCGTAAACCTGAAAATATCGGTCAGGCAACATTTAAACTTGACTTCAAAATATTATTTAGAACGATCCAAATGCTCTAAAATTCTGTTTTTTGGATATGTTTTATATATGAGAGTCTACTTTATGGAGGATTAAGTGGATTTCAATTTCATATTCCTACATCAAGATATAAGTTTTTTGGTGTAGTTGTACAAAACTGGAAATGTCTATCTGCCAACATTTAAACTTAACTTCAAAATATTATTTTGAACGACCTATATGCTCTAAAATTCTTAATTTTGGGTATATTTTAAATTAGGAAGCCTGGATTTTGAGGAAAAATCAGGTAGTTCATAATTATAACATGCCCGCCTTTAAATAAGAATTTTCTTTACTAAAAACACAAGCTGTTGAACAACAAAATTTAGAGAAAGTTAAGGCTAATACAATATCATCAATGCATTATAAGTAGAAAAAATCCAAAATTTGAAAGGCAAAAGAAATATTGAAAAGAATGTGCAATATAAAGCCAAATAGAAAGGGGCTTATTAATGTTACTAAATTCAACTGATCAGACAAAATAGAAGGAAAATAGAAAAAAAAAATAAAAATAAAGAAATACATCTCCTAAATCTAATCTAAACACAACTTATAATTAACTAAATTTAGGAGAAAAGCCTCTAATCCTTGCTTCTTCTTTTCAACATCATTCGAGGCATTTTTAGTTGCCAATGAAATGTCAGAACACTTGGAGAACTCTTCTTCAGCAGCGGATACTTTGGATTCAATTTCCTTAGCTTCTCCCTTAGTAGCATCTCAGAGAGATTTCAACTTCTTCACATTCTTTCTTACCTTTTCAAGAGATTGGGAAGAAACAGATAGTTCTTCGGATTTGTCATCCCTTTTCTTCATCACAAGTTCAAGATGCTCTTTGTCTTTTAGATATGACTATGACTTTTTATTTTCTATGGCCTTATCAATAAGGGTCGACCGTGCTTGGTCATAGAAAGTGGCAAGCTCAAACAAAGATTTCAGTAAATTCTGCAAAGGAGAAATATCTACACCCATTCTACTCATGTCTTTAAGTACTACTTGGAACTCATTTTCGAGAGAAGAAGCATGGTCTGCGGTAAAGCCTTCTAACTTGGTGTGGATGCTAGCCTAAGCTTTCATAACGAATTCCTTCCTAAGATGTGAGACAACCTTCCATCCATAAAAAATGGACATGGTTACACTGGTTGATTATGAAAATCTGACTATGAACTTGTTTTAGTTTTCACACTGGGGGTTGAAGTGACCTCTTACTTAAATTTTTAGGCAGAACATGTTTTTATAGAGTCTGGTCCAACTATAGATTCATTAATAGCTTGTGGTTTACCGTAATAGGAAGCATCTAGTATGTTGACATTTTTGGCTACACAAAAAAAAGAAATAATTAGTGAATTAATTGGATAATCAAAGAATAAGTGAGAAAGCTTGAATCATTACCTCTTTGATAGCTGTCAGTGTCCTTGAAGAACTAATATTGTCACCAAAAATTTCTACCATGTGCAAATTAGCATTTGACGATTCTCCTAAGGATGGTCTCATCTTCTTCCAATAATAATTTCCATGACTGCTAGCGCTGTCACCTTCAGATGACCTCTTGTTAGGAGCTTGATAGGGAAGGATTGGCATATTTTCTTCTCGAAATTCTTCATGTGAAGGTTCCTTAGACTTCCCTACAACTCCTTTGGACTTTAAAGTGAGAGTCTTGTTTACATCTAATGCCCCTTCCTCATATTTTTTAGGCGTGCCAATACTAGGACCCACGACACTCACTAGAGATTGTATGTGATCTTCTAGAACACTCATATGCATAAGACATAATTTGACGATGAGCATTTCGACAGTTTGGAATCATTAGGGGAAATGTCGTTTTGGCCATGAATTTGGCCAACGCATAAATTCGTGCAAATCTCAATTCCTCTTCAAACAAAGCTTCTAAAAAATTTTGGTCTGGTAAGCTAGGGGAATCTTGAAAAAAATAAATTGATAGCTAAATCTATGGGGACTATTAGGCTCAATAATAAAGGAATTCCCTTAAAGAAAGATAATTTGAGCGAATGCTCATGAAGAAATTCGACCAAAATTCCTTGGCATTTCTATCATCACTGTAGTGATAGGCTTGAGGCCTCTCGAGCAATGTGCCATCCCAAGTAATAATTCCTCCTCCATGTATACGTTTTCTTCCATTTTCGTTACTATAGTACCTAGAAGCACCTTTGCTAGAATGTCTGGCCATGAGAGAATCGGTTGGTTCATTTGTTAATGGAAAATAAGTACTGAAGTAGCGGGCCAACCAACTATATATATATAATGAACTGGGAAGCATGCCTGAATAAGATCAAGCCGCGTGCATTTTAATATTGTGTTTAGTCCCCTATAAATACTAGTTAGAACCAAAACCACAAGGCTAGATCTTCGTCCCCTTGCTAAGTGACAAGCAACTCTGAAGACTCTTGGACGGATAACATCTCCTTCATTCGTGGGAAACACAAATCATACAACCAACAAGATAAAAAGGCAGCCAGGTATGTATCATTCTTCTTGTGACTCGTAACTCCTAGCTTATGAAATAAGCCTTCCTCTTCAGATGACCAATTACCATCCTTGTTAAGTTTCTTAGTCGGTTTATGCAATGATTTCAGATGGATGGAATTTTCTCCATTCTTGGCGGAGATGGTTCGTATTAGAAGCTTTCTTACACCAAAACTTTATCTATTTTCTCATGGGAATGCTCGAATTATCACCAGTCCCTTCACGTAGCTGATGGAAGGCATCGAGTAGATATTCCCAAGTTTAGGGGAGAAACCCTTTCCTCTTAGCATAAGTGCATGTAATTTCTATAACATCAGGGATGACTTCCTCATAAAGTCTTCCTGTTATCGATAAACCTCCAATTGGGTGTAAATCCTAAAGGAATAGGGACATTTCTCAAACTGAGGTAAGCAACGTATTCGTAACAAGACACCAAGCTTCATAGAAGGTTTGCAAGATGTTCGTATTATAGTCATAAGTAAAGAGTGAACCATATACGACATAGTAAATCTTTGCATTCCTTAAAGTCTGTCAACTTCTACTAAAAATATCTTCAGCCCATTCCCAATAGTCAGGAATGTAGTGAAACTCGCCACTAAGCTGAAAAGTGTCACCCTACCTATTCTCTCCATTTATGATTCGTCGTCCCAAGTATGGAAAAGTACTAGCAATATTTTTGGTATGATGATTGAAAGAACAAAGTACCCACATCTTAGGTGGACGACTATGGTATTCAAGAGTCCATTGGTTCAAACCAGATATATTATCCAAAGGTGGCCACGGAGCAACATATTGTCAAGCTAATGACGTACCAATGAGTAACTTTGTCTTCACTTCACTATCCTTGTGATCTGATGTTATAAGATATCGCATCTCGAATGAAGATGATACTGAATCTCTAAATTAAACCATAATTCAAGCTACAAAAGAAGAAGAGTATTTCATTAGCACTTACTCGATAATTCAGTAATTATGAATTATGAATTTTGAATTCAAATATGATCAACATCAATTAAGTAATGATCATATAATGTCTTTGACTTGGACAATGAGAAGCCTTTGACTCAGAAAGTGTAAAGTGATTGCCTCCAATAAATTAAGGTATTCAGCTTAAACGGTGTGAAAGTATTAGCCGCGAACCATGTGAAGTCTTTGCCTTAGACGGTGTGAATTCTTTGGCTTGAATAAGGCAATATTTTGGCTCAGACTATGTAAAATCTTTGCCTCAGACAACATAAAGTTTTTGGCTCAGACGGTGTAAAAGTCTTAACCGGGGATCATGTAAAGTCTCTGCCTTAGATGGTGTACAGTGTTTGGCTCGAATAAGGCGACATTTACGGCACCTTATGCTCAAATATTCAGTGTTTCATAAGGCCTTGAATTTACAATGTTGAAGCAAGAACATTAGACACGACCCTTCACACCATAAGATCAACGTGTCATGTCATGGAAAAGCCTTTCATTTTATGGCGCCCCCAATATAAATATTATTTTCATTGGCCTACAAAAAAAAGAGAAAAGAAATAAAAGAAGCATATATCTGAGTATGAGTGTATCTTCATTGTAAATGGTTGATCGAGTTACTTTCTCAACTTAACGTGCTTGCTGAAAAGACACACACTGTCAGAATACGCATAAGATCATATACCTACTTCTCTTAGCTACAATAGTTTAGAGTAACCAACTACCTCATGGTTTCTAATACACAAAAGCGAAAAAGAAAATTGTCTTAATGTTGGTATATGTTTATTGTCAAAGATGGTAGTGATGTCAATTTATGCTTCAAAAAACGGAGGAAAATAATGATGTCAAAGTTACGTATTTTATTAAAATATTATCTTAATGTAGCTAATGATCTTAGTTCAATAAATCATCAAATTCAAAGTATGTATGAAAATAAAATTTTGACAAATATGCACGTGATTGATAGAGACAATTCAATGATTAAAGAAATTACTTGCTGATAAATTGAATAGCAATACTGGAAATAAAGTACCATTACTTTTGAAAGACAAAAGTTTAAGAAAAAAAGAAGAAACAAAAGGCTGCTAACGACAACAGATTAAAAAACAATAACAAAAAGGGGTTGCTAAAGTAAATGGAAAAAAAAAAAAAGTGTCTTTTGTCTTCTTTTTTTTTTTTTTGGAAAAGTCAAACATGGTGGCTCCCGTACTTAAATGTGGCGCCATTCTCATTTTTTTTTATGAGATACTAAATGTGCTGCTTAATTTTTCTTTACCACACAGTCGGAGAATGAAAAATAAATGAACGGACTCACTTGTTAAATATGGATATTCCTCTTTGAGATGCTCTACAATTGATTTGAATTTTTTTTTTAATAAAAACTTGATATAATGGGCTGCTATTTATTGAGGGATCAGAAAAAATATTAGTTTCTTAATACAATATAAATTTAATATTGATAAAATTAAATATTTTTGATATAAGGATAAAATTATTTCTTTTCTTATCAAAAGTCTAAGAGTTCTCACAAAAGTTTATCAAGAACTTTAAAGATAATTGTCCATAAATGTGGGCCCCACTTTACAAGCAACATTTCAACATTTCACTACTAGTAAAATTCTAGTACCACGTGAAAATATTAATATGGATATTTATTTACTTTCTTCGTTTTATTTTTATGTGTCATATTTTAATCGGATACGAAGTTTTAAAAAAAATAAGAAAATGTCCTTGTGGGATCTCATGACTAAGGGAGTAGAGTTAGGAGTCCGAGAAATAAATATTTGCTATGTATAAGACAACAAAACATATTTATATTTTTATCTTAATTGTACTTCAACTCTAGTCCGTCAACTTTTAAAAAAATTCTGACTTGACAAGTTTTGAAGTAGGAGGCATTTGTGAATATTAAAATTTTATTAAATTTAAATTCATATATTTATTTGGACTATATTAAATTCAAGAAAATAGTTCAAATAATGTGACTAATATAATTGGGTTTATCATCTAATCTCAAAAATATATTGGGCTACTTCAATTGAAATAATTAGTCCATATTTATTAATCTAAGGCCCAAATGGGTGCTAACCTAGCTTAAAGGTCCAAGCTCATGTCTCTTGTCACATGATGTGGCAATGCATGATAAATGAAATGAGCCACTAAAAGTATATCATGTGGCAATATTATGTGGAAATCCAAGTTAAATGAATTGAGCCACTAAAAGTATGTCATGTGTCAATATTATGTGGCAATTCAAGTTAAATGATATAAGTCACTAAGATCATGTCATGCATGCAGATGACATGTTCTAGCCAATCATGTTAGAGTTTGTCACCAAATGAATGTGATTGGTCAATTTCAAATCGATCAATCAAATCACACAATTATTTTATCCCTCTAACTATAAATAGAGGTCCTCGTAATGCACAAGAGGATGATTTTGAAAAATAAAAAACAAGAAAAGAGCTCGTGAATTAAAAACCATAATATCTCTTCAAGTTATAAGTTTCAAGCAATCAAGCTCAAGATCAAGAATGAAGGAAATTTTGTTCAAGATCAAGTTATTTGATTCATATTCATCATTCGTGGAAATCATTCAATTGTTTGTGACGAATTAATACCCAAATTCAAGTCTAAAGATGAAGATTCAAGATCAAGCTACTCAAACTTTTAAATCCAAATCAAGTTCAAGTCCAAGTTCATATTACTCTGAAGAATCAAAAGATTATCATAGAGATTATAACCATTACTACATTTAAAATCAAATATTATATTTTGTTACTTCAATTTTTCTATCTCGATTACTATTTTCTTGACTTGGGGAATTTGTTGTCTACAAAGAGAGCATCGAAATTTTTTAACATAATTGAGGCACAATCAACACTAATTATGTGAGACATTATTTACTCAGTGACAAGTGTTAATGTGGTCCCTAATGTCACCAAATGTCTCTCTTCCTTCATTTACTCATATTTTCTTCATTATTTTGGCTTCTTTTATTTTTGTAACCACTGCTTCTCTGTTTTATATTTGATTTTTTTTTTTTTTTTTTTGTCTTTTTTGATTAATCGACCGGTCCCTATTAGTTATATTTCCAGCACTTTGTTATACTCTTGTCAAAAAAATTAATCTATATAACTACTATATACCCTCTTTTGCTCAATCCATTTTTGCTCTTTCCTCGCTTTCTTTCCCCTCTTTTCTTTACATTTTTTTGTTTTTATGTATTTTAAAACCAATTTTATTACTACTTTAGTTTTATTTATTTGGTCAGCCAAACATAATTTTTATTTTAATCTATTTATTTTTACAAATAAAAAATAAATATTATTTTTAATATCATTTTAATCATTAAATAACTACACAAGATACTTGTACTTAAATTTGAATTTTAAAAATAATAATTAATAAGACTAGTTCAATAAAATAATCTTCTAATACAAACATAATTGAATTTATGTATAAAATACTTTAAAAAGAATAGTGAAATACTGTTATTTGTTATTAAATTACACAATATTTAGAATTTACATAAAAAAAACTTGAGTTTTACGATTATTATGAAGTTGAACCCATTGATAAATACTTAAAATTAATAATATTTTTTATTTAGACGTTTAAATTGAGACTCATATGATGTAAACAATTTTATACTATAGAATCGATCGATTGTAATATTCTGAGGTTGCAAATTTTTTAAGTTGCATTTTTGTTAAATTTTGTTTTTTTTTGGTTTTAGAGAATGGTATGTTGGAAATTTTCTAAACAAAAAACATTTTCTTAACTTTTTGATATTGAAAAATTTGACTACTAATACCTTAAATAGTTATTTAACTATGATAACAATATTAAAAATAATATTTATTTTTTAATTATTAAATTATATAAAAAAAGAAAAAAAATATTTTAGCATCAGAGGAAGTAAAATATTGATTTTAAAAAAGATAAAAATATGAAAAATGAGAAATAAAAAGGCAAAAAGAAAAAAATGATTGAGGAGAAAGAGGAGAAGCCAAGTTGACGTGGTGGGTCCCCCGAGCCACAACCAAAAAAAGGAAAATCTCACACAACTAATAATGAAGGAAATATAGGAAATGAACCAAAAAAAAAAGAAAAAACCTCACCCAACTAATAACGAAGGAAATATAGGAAATGAAGGAGGATAAGACATTTGCTGACATTAGGGCCGCATAAACACTTGGCAATAAGTAAATGGTCCCTTGGATGTGCCTCTACATGATAGACTATCGTTCACATAACTTGTCAATAAGTAAATGGTCTAGGAAAAGTCATTATTTTTACCTTAAATTATATACTCGAAAAGTCGAAGACATAGCTAAATTATTGGAGTAATCTAATACATACCTATACTATTTAAAAGTGAATTTATTTACCCCTCAAAGCGGATCTGGTAAAGAATATGATATCATATTCCTACACGCGCGTGAAAAGAAGAAAAGGAAATTAAAAGCTTATTAAAACGTACACATGCCATTATTCAATTGCATTTTATCAACCAATTATATTTAATTAGTTTTTGATTTATATTTATATAATTTTTATTTTCTTTTTTTACTTTTTAATTTGTTTTTCCTTTTCTTCCTTTTTTCTCTTCATCGCCGTCTTCTTTCATGTTTTCTCATTTCTTCATTAACTCCATCTCTTATTCCTTACCTCCTCTCAACCTCCGTCAATTCATCAATGAATTCACAAATACACTTACCCTTTTAATTTTTCATCCTTTATTATTACAAGCAGGAAGAACTTTGTCATTATTACTATGTCTTTTTGGTTTTATTAGAAAAAAAAGTACGAATATAATTTGATATTGATGTATTCTGTCCAATTTATAATTGATATTTCTCTGTGAATCTGGGTATTATTTAAACGAAATTTACTCAATTTTAATTTAAATTAGATTGTGGGTTGTTCGAATTTTATAAAATTGGATTGTGGGTATCTTGAATTTCACGAGTTGGATTGTGGATTGTTCGAATTTTACAAAATTGTAATGTGGGTATCTTGAATCCCACGAGTTGAATTCTGTGTTTCTTACATTTTACTGAATTGTATTGTGGGTTTTTCAAATTCAGCAAATTGAATTCTAAATTTATCGAATTTTATAAATTTGAGTTATGGGTTTCTTGCATTTACGAATTGAATTGTAAATTAGTTGAATTTTATTGAAATGGGTTGTGGGTTTCTTGAATTTTCAAGAATTGAGTTCTGTGTTTGCATTTTACAGTTTGGGTTATGATTTGCTCGAATTTTATCGAATTAGGTTGTGGATTTCTAGAATTTCACAGAAAATGGCGGAAGATTGTGAAACAGTGAAAGAATTGAAGTGATTTTGTTTGTCGGATTCGGATTGCTTTGATCCGATCGAATTTGTTTGTTTATCAATAAATGGGCTTTCTCCAAATTTTGACTAAAAGAAGAAGGATCGAAGGAGATGATATTTTGGAGTTATATATATATATATATATAAAAGAATGGGGTCCAAAGTCTATTTCTCCTTTATCTCAACACCAAAAAGATGACTTAACCATTTCTTGAACAATTACTTTCCCATCCTTCGAGTCCAAAAAATGAACTCCCAAGCCAACAGGTAAATATCTTTCACCATTCCTTTTTTCTCCTCATCCACATGAGATAAGCTCTCCATAGATAACTATTATAACCTAAACCAGGGACTACCCACGACGGGTATCGCAAGTCTGCCGAGGACTAAAGACCACCCCTTTTGCCTTGCCAAACAGAGCACAATACAACTAGCAACAGATGAATTTAATCATATAACAAGATAGAGCTGAGTTCTGAACATATAACAAGATAGTTAAGCAACTAGCTAAGAAAGAAATCTAAGAACTTTAACATCCAACTCAATCCATAGTAATCCACAAAGCCTCTAATAACAAATAAGAACCTAAATCGGGACATGTGCCCCACCATAAAAAAATGAGTACAAAAGGAATAGACCAAAACATGAATGAAACAAGACCATGAAATGAGGGCCTTCCGGAGAATAGAAGCTAACCACTTCAAAGCTGACTCATGAGCTATCCAAGAATCACTTATCACTATGCAGGAAAAGTGGAGATGTCTCCGTTCCCTGTATCACATAGGGATATAGCATCTGGAGATGGTTAGCGGGGTGAGGGATAGCATATAACTCATGATAAGGATAAAATAATGCCAATTCAAAATCTAGTCCAAACTCAATTACATGTTCATATATATGAATACACACACATACATATATATAAGAAGCTGGGATAAGGAACAACGATCAACATGAGATTTAAACCATTAACCTGGACTGTGTAGCTCTAACCGTACTAAGGCCACCCACTGGCTATGTGGATTAAACCCCCTACTGAAAGGGTCCAGTGCTTGTTAGCCGCACGAACTAGAAAAATTCAAGAATGAGCAGGGAATGACTATACCCCAACCAATCCAAAATATATATAAGTGTTAACTAATGCACACAGTCGTAAAGACCCCCATGCTGGCGAACGTGGTTACTAGTATCGGTGCCCCCGGGACCTCTACCTTTCATGAAGAGCTACCCAACTCCTTTAAGCATAATTAAAACAAGTTTCACATAACCCATCCATTTAACCAAGGAATAATCCGTTAAGGTATGAACCATAGGTATCGTCATATCATTATGCTTGCAAGCTTATAATTATGCCATACCAATTCCATCAACCTAGGTGAATGTCACGACCCCCTTTGTTCCTTAAATCAAGTTAAACATAAAAAAACATGTCCAACAAGGCCTTCAAAACCCTTTTTATCCGTTTAACCATTTATATAATGCCAAAGTTTAGGGAAGTAAGCCTAATCATTTGATTAACCATGTTTCAAATCAAATTATGCAAATGGGTTAAGGGAACAAAATTTCAAAGACCAAATTCCAAACCAAAATCACTAAATTAGGGGAATGCCTCGACCCACACCCCTTTCACCATGCCCATGCACCCCAACGGGTTTTAAAATACATAAATAAAAGATGAACACTTGCAGTAAAATCATGGGAATTCAAATCAAGTAACAATCTATCCAAAACACTCAACCCAAATCAAAATCCATATTCAAATCTACATGAATAACCATTTAAATACATGCTTTCAGTAAAAGAGGTTTAAAGAGAGAGTAACATGCTTGAAAGTATTAGGAATTATGGAGGGAAATCAACCTCTGAGCCCTAGATTATAAACCTTGAGAAACTTTTGCCTTATTCTTGCTTTGAGGGATTTGAGAGAAAAGAAGTGTATTTTGATTTCTTTTGGAGTGATAATAAGACCCTAAAGTGTTTTTAAGTTGTGGGTCACAATTAGGGAAATTAGGAAATGACCAAAGAGCCCCCAATTAAAACACAAGAAAAACTCTCGCCGGTGACTATGAGTTATGTCACAAATCATGATGTCTAACTACGAGTTGTCACCACACCTCGTAGGCTGGGCAGAGATAGAGGGCCTATTCACTGTTAACCTTATGAGTCGTACCTTATGACTCATTTACAAATCTTACTCGTAGGGGTCCTAGTCATTGACACAACAATGACTTAGGCACCTATACTGGTTTGACAATGGAAAGCATCATACGACTCGTAAAGAGTCATTATGTCTCATGACATCCCAGTCGTAGTCAAAACAGAAACATGGACAACCCTAACTGGTCACCCGACAAATTGATCTCTGTGACCCATAAAAAAACCTTACGACTTGTTAGGTAAGTCGTTGTCACGACAAAAAACCAGGTCCTGGCCGTGACGAGCATCTCAAGTCCACCGAGTACCGGAGACCACCCCCTTTGCCTAATCCAACAAAACTAAGTACACCTAGCAGCGGATGAATTCGAACATAAAGCAAGATGTGATAAAAAGGCTCAAAGAATCTATGATAGATCAATATCCACCAACCACCAACCAATAACCAACCATAATTCCCATGTCCATAGTCATGTCCAAAAAAGCCTCTAATAAAACCAAAGATAATCCGGTCGGGACATGTTCCTGACCATAGCCAAAAACAAATCTAAAAGAAAGAGTCAATATATAAGAAAAACCAAAACATGAAATGGGGTATTCTAAAGGATGGAAGATCACTACTTCATTCTTACTCCCGAGCAATCCCACGATCACCTAGTCACTGTGTAGGAGGAATAGAGATATGGACAATTCCTGAATCGTATGGGGGTATAGAGTCTGAAGATGGTTAGCAGTTGGAGCGCTAGCATATAACTCAAGGATAATGGATAATATAATGCCATGAACTATAATACAGAAACAATTAAAAGTAATGCAATATATATATATATATCATATGCCGGGAAAAATAACAATGCTTAACATGAGCTTTAAAATCTCAACCTTTACTGTGTAGCTTGACTGTCCTAAACTACACCCATGGGCTATATGGGTTTGATCCCCCTACTAAAATGAACCCAACGCGTGTTAGTCGCTTGAATCAAAGAAAACCTAGGGTAAGATAAAGCCATCAATGCAATTTTCCTTCCCAAAATAAATATCAAGTATGACATATGCACACGGTCATCAAGACCAACCCTCACATTGGCAAACATGAGTTTCTAGTATCAGTTCCCCCGGGACATCCACCTTTATGGCTTAGCTACACAACCCCCTTAAAGGCTATATTAAAATATTTAACACATGACCCAACCAACGATTCTCGGAGTCAATTTTTAAGGCATCATTAAGTGGTATCGTCATAACAACTATATCATGCAAACAAATGTCATTAAGCTATTATCTTATGAAATCCTTGTACCCCAGAATCCACTATAAAAATCAACTTGGGGACTCTATTGTACCCCACAAGGTTTTCAAAACCATCCTTAACCATTTTGCTATTTATTCCATGCATTAGTTTCAAAGAGAATAGCCAAACCAAATGATAATTCATATTCCAAAACCAATTATTCAAGTGGGTTGAGATTATTACAAATTTCCATACCAAAACCTATTATTTGGGGAATCAATTGAACCCTTAAATCCATTAACCATTCCCATGCACACCAATGAGTGTGCAAACCAACAATTCATGCATAATAAATCAATAGAAACCATGGAAAACATTTAAACAATTTATATCCAAAACCTTCAACCCATAGTTCAAAACCTAATATCAAAACCAAGAATAATAAAATAATTTTCATGCCATTAATAAAATACAAGTATAGGGAAAGAGGTACATGTCTTAAACACACGAGAATTGGAAAGTAATATGGTACTTGGAACCCGAAAGATGAACGTACGATGAAATCTGTATGCTTTCTTGGGGTTTTGAGTTTAAGAGTGGAAATGGGGAGTTTTAATCTCTTAAAACTGAAAGAAATAGGCTATATAATGCTTAAGGGTTGTACATAGGTGAAAAGATCCTAATACCTCTCATTCCAAGTAAATAAAATAAAACTGCATAGATTTTACATAGGGGCGTTGCACAAACCTTATCATGGAGGCTAACCTCCATGCTACAGACCCTAACGCAGAGATTATCCTCTGCGTCATGAACCCTATTACGGGTAGCCTCTGCGACACGATGATATAATAGAGACTCACTACTTCCGTGGTCCAAAACCACCCTGAACCCTATCTGAAAATTTTAAAACTCTCTTGGGACACCCCATTCACATGTTTAAACACAATTTAAGTCAAAATTTGATGTTTCAAACATAGAAGGGCAAAAAATAAAATGTTTGAAATTTGGATTGTGTTGCATTATCCCCTCCTCCCCTTAGGATCATTCCTCTCTTAATGATGTGCTAGGACATTTTTCGCACAAAAAGAGTAATATTATGCCAGAATCAAATGATAAACTGGGGCAATAACAGGAAAAGAATGAAATTCATACCTTAAGCTCCTTCAACCGACACATGGAACAATAATGGGTACTTAGCCTTCATATCTTCCTCCACATCCCAAGTAGATTCTTCCACTTTATGGTTTCTCCAAATAACCTTTACTTAACTACATCTTTAGTCCTCAATCTACGAACTTGTTTATCCAAGATCTCCATCGAGACCTCTTCGTATGATAGGGAATCTAAAATACCAACACTCTCAATAGGCATCACAAAGGAAGGATCACCCACGTACTTCTTCAACATAGAAACATAGTACACAGGGTGAATATAACCCAAACTTACAGGTAATTCCAGCTCATAAGCAACATTCCCCACTCTCTTCAAAATCCAATAAGGGCCAACGTAATGGGGACTGAGCTTCCTCTTCTTTCCAAATTGCATCACTCTCTTCATGGGAGATACCTTCAAGAACACACAATCACCCACACCGAACTTCAACTCTCTTCGTCTCATGTTTACATATGAATTTTGGTGACTTTGGGCAGTCTTAAGACAATCTCGAATCACCTTAACCTTCTGCATAGCTTGATGAACTAAATCAGGACCGAACAACCTTGCCTCACCAACTTCAAACCACACAATAAGAGATCTACACCTCCTACCATACAAGGACTCAAATGGAGCCATACCAATACTAGAGTGATAGCAATTATTGTACACAAAGTCTACAAGAGCTAAATGGTCAACCCAACTACCACCAAAGTCAATTACATAAGCTTGAAGCATATCTTTACAATTTTAAATGGTCCCTTTCCACTTGTCCATCTATTTGCAGGTGGAAAACGGTACTAAGGGTCGCCTTAATCTCCAAACCTCGCTAGAATGACTGCCAAAAATAAGATGAGAACTGAGTACCACGATCTGAAATGATGGAAAATAGAGCACCATGCAACTTCACGATCTCATGAATTAACAACCTCGCATAGTCCTCAGCAGAATAGTTAGTTTTCACCGACAAGAAGTGAGCAGACTTAGTCATCCTATCCATGATGAACTAAATAGAATCAAAATATTTTTGAGAATGCGGAAGATAGGTACCAAAATCCATATTAATCACTTCCCACTTCCACACAGTCAACTCAATTTCTTGAGATAACCCACCGGGCCTCAAGTGCTCTACCTTCACTTGTTTATACACCATGCACTTAGCCACAGAATTAGCCATATCCCTCTTCATGTTATTCCACCAATAAATCTCCTTATGGTCATTATACATCTTCGTCGAACCAGGATAAACCGAATAACGCGACTCATGAGCTTTGTTCAAAATTCTAGCTAACAGCCCATCCACACCGGGAACACACAACCTCCATCAGTACCTCAAGATACCATCACCACCAATCTAAGAGAAAAACTACAAGATTAGCCAAATGATGAATATCCTTCACCAAGTCCTGCTTCTCTTCATCAATGGGATAAACTCCCCATAGATAACTTTCTAAGATTATCAATAACCACGTTAGCCTTACCTAGGTGATAGTGGAGACTTATGTCTTAGTCCTTGAGCAACTCAAACTATCTACTTTGCTTGAGATTCAACTCTTTCTGGGTGAATACATATTGCAGGCTCTTATGATCTGAATAAATGTCAACATGGACCCCATATAGATAATGTTGCCAAATCTTCAATGCAAACACCGCATCCAACAACTCTAAATCATGAGTACGATAATTCCTCTCATAAACTTTCAACTGCCTAGTAGCATATGCTACCACCTTGCCATGTTGCATTAACATACAACAAAGTCCCACATGAGATGCATCATAATAAATAACAAATACATTAGTACCATCGAGCAGGGTCAAAACTGGAGGAAAAGTTAATTTATCTTTAAGATTCTCAAAACTCTTCTCGCAAAAATCAGACCACAGAAACATCACCTTCTTCTGAGTCAACATAGTCAAAGGTGCGGCATTCGATGAGAAGCTCTCTACAAACCTCCTATAATAACCAGCTAAACATAAGAAGTTCTGAATGTTTATTGGAGTCGTGGGTCTAGGCCACTTCTTAACCACCATATCTTTTTGTGGATCCTCCATGTTCCCTTCACTAGAAACAATATGACCCAAAAAAGTAACAACATTCAACAAAAATTCACACTTCAAAAATTTAGCATACAATCGCTGATCTTTTAGGGTCTGCAATACAATACGAAGGTGATTGTCATGATCCACCCTACTCTTTAAATATACCAAACTATCATCTATAAACAAAATCACGAACAAGTCTAAAAACTGATGAAATACTCAATTTATGAGATCTATAAATGCCGTCGGGGCATTGGTCAACCCAAAAAACATGACCAAGAAATCAAAATTTCCATACCAAGTATGAAGGTCAGTCTTAAGGATATCCTCATGCCTAATCTTTAACTGATGATAACCCAACTGAAGGTCAATCTTAGAAAAATACTTAGCACCCTGAAGTTGGTCAAACAAGTCATCAATACTAGGAAAAGGGTACTTATTCTTAACAGTCGCCGTATTCTACTAGCAATAATCAATACATATCCGAAGAGAACCATCTTTGTTATGCACGAAAAGAATGCAAGAACCCCATAAAAACACACTAGGGTAAATAAAACCCTTGTCAAGAAGATCTTTTAAGTACTTCATAAGCTTCTTTATCTTAACTAGAGCCATCCTATAAGGAGGGATAGAGATAGGGTAAGGTTCCAAAAGAAGATCAATCCTAAACTCAATTTCCCTATCAGGAGGGATGCCCAAAAGATTATTAGGGAAAACCTCAAGAAATTCACTAACCACAAAAATAAATTGTAAAGAAGGACCCTCCGAGTTAGAATATTTAACCCAAGTCAAATGATAAAGACACCCATTGGAAATAAATTTCCGAGCACAAAGATATGATATGAACCTTCCCTTAAGTGCTAGAGAACTCTCTTCCCACTTAATGACCGGCTCATTAAGGAATTTAAAAATGACCATATGGGTTTGACAGTCTAAAGAGGCTAGCAAGAATGCAACCAATCCATCACAAAGATGACATCAAAATCTAGCATGTCCATTTCAATCAAATCAACCAAAGTCTCTCTACAACCAATAGCTACCACACAACCCCTATAGATTCTTCTAACATCCATCGCATCACCCACCAGGGTAGAAATAGAAAAGGGGTCCAAAATAAACTCGAGATCGAAACCAAAATGAACAACCACAAATAGGGTCACATAAGAAAGGGTAGACCCCAAATCAAGTAAACAGTACATATCATAAGAGAAGAGTTTTAACATACCAGTGATGACATTAGGAGACGCCTCGAACTCCTGACGGGTAGTAAGAGCGTATAAATAATTCTGACTAGTACCGGTACTAGAAGTGGCACCCCTTATAGTAGGAGCTGATAATGTGGCAATCAGAACCTTATTAGCCTCCATAGAGACCTTGCCCATGGGGAAGTCCTTCAACATATCTCCCGGCTAGCCACAATTAAAACACTGGTTCCTCCTCTTATCATAAAAACCATGATGCAACTAACCATAAAGTTTGCAAGGAGGATATGATGGAGCTGACTGGTCACCATTGGCTTGAGATTAGGCACCCTGTTCCCTAGAACCATCACCACTCTAAAAATAACGGTCTCCAAATGGCTTCAGATAAAGTGCACTAGTTATCGAATATGAATGAGAATTTCCCCACTTTGTCTTAGACCATTTCCCATTATTTCTACAACTTTGCTGGTGACCTCCACCCTGATTCAAATATCGAAACTTTTTACTCTGCCTCTCTCTCACCTCCGCTTGCTTTATTTTTCCTCTTTTATACACCACCAGTTGAGAGATTTCCATATCCTTGTATTGCAAGGCAGCCTTGCTCTCCAAAATTAGTTTATGAGACAACCCAGAAGCAAATTACCTTATTAAATCCCTCATTTTAGAAACTATCTCAGAAGCATATTGCAACAACTGGTGGCATTTAAAGGCATATTCCTTCACCGTCATCTTGCCTTGCTTCGAATTCATAAAGTCCTAAAATTTTGCCTTTCTCAACTCCCGAGGAAATAACCAATCCAAAAAGGCACTAGAAAAGTCATTCCATAATGCCACCTCCGCATCATCATCCCTAGACTTATCCCATTCTTCTTACCAATGGTATGCTACATCTTTAAACTGATAAGCAACAAATTCCATACCCTCTACATCAGTAGCATGCATAACTCAAAAGATCTTCTCCATATCATCTATAAAACCTTGAGGATCCTTCTCAACCTTAGTACCAGTGAAAATTGTTAGGCTCAACCTCACAAAATAGACAACTCTAGTGGCCTCAAATAAACTCCTAGTAATAGCAGTAGAACCTGTCTGATGTGACTGAGATGTCACAAACTGGGTCAACAGATGAATGGATTGGTGGAACTCAGAATTAGTAATATATCCTTGAGGTGATTGAGTATGATTTCCATCAACTGGAGAAGGATTGTAGAATCAGGTGGAACTCCACGAGGGAAATCAGAAGAAAAGACCCTTGTCCGGGTCTGTACCCTATAGTTGGATAGGATTTTCCTATATTTTCCTCAGGCGAGACATATGAGTTTCCATAAGCTTCAGATCATCTGGGAGGCATGATCTGATAGACGAATAAATAGGCGTTAGAGGAATCCAACACCTTAGACTCTAAAGCCCGATAATATTTCAAGAAAGGGAAACATTCCTAAATGCCTTATTGACTCTCCCTTGTAAGTATGACCCGAACCAGGGCCTGGCCGTAATGGGCATCTCAAGTCCACTAAGGACTAGAGACCACCTTTTTGCCTAATCCAATAGAACTAAGTACACCTAGCAGCAGATAAATACAAACATAAAATAAGATATGATATGAAGGATCAGAGAATCTATGATAGATTGATATCCAACAACTACTAACCAATAACCAACCATAATACCCATGTCCACAACAATGTCCAGTAAAGCCTCTAACAAAAGCAAAGATAGTCTGATTGGAACATGCCTCCAACCATAGCCAAAAATAAATCCAAAAGAAAAAGTCAATATATAAAGAAACCCAAAGCACGAATGGGGTTTTCTGAAGGATGGAGGCTCACCATTTTTGTTTGACTCCTGAGCTTTTCCATAATCACCTAGTCATTGTGCAGGATAAATAAAAATATGGCTAGTTCCTATATCGTTTGGGGATACAACATCTGAAGATGGTTAACAATTGGAGCGCTAAAGTGTAACTCAGGGATAACAAATAATATAATGCCATAAACCTTGATACAAAAACTATTAAAACCATTGTACAACATCATATACAATATATATATATATCATATACTGGGAAAGAGAATAAGGCTTAGAATAAATTTTAAAACCTTAACCTGGAAAGTGTAGCTAAGCCATGAAGGTAGATGTCTCGGGGGGACTTCTACTGGAAACTCATGTTTCCCAACGTGAGGGTTAGTATTGATGACTGTGTGCATATGTCACACTTGATATATATTTTGGGATGGCTAATTACCTTGATGTATTTAGGTTTCCCTGGGGCCCTTTCAGCGGGGGAGCTGACCTATATAGCCCATGGGTGTGTTTAGGATAGTCAAGATACACAGTCCAGGTTAAGTTTTCAAAGTTCATGCTAAGCCCTGTTCTATTTCCCTGCATACAATATATATATATATATATATATATATTGCATATGATGTTGTGCACTGGTTTTAATGTTTCTATATTATGGTTATGGAATTTTATTATCCTTTATCCCTGAGTTATATGCTAGCGCTCCAGCTACTAACTATCTTCAGATGATGTATCCCACACAATGAAGGAACTAGTCATAGTTCTATTTCTCCTGCACAGTGACTAGGTGATCATGGGACAACTCAGGAGTCAAACTAAACTGGTGAGATTTCATCCTTCAGAAGACCATATTTCTTGCTTTGGGTTTCCTTATATTCTGACTATTTCTTTTGGATTTGTTTTTGGCTATGGTCGGGGGCATGACTCGACCGAATTATCTTTGTCTCTGTTAGAGGCTTTGTTGGACATTACCGTGGACATGGGTATTATGGTTATTTACTGGTTGGTAGTTGTTGGATAGTGATCTATCATAGATTCTTTGAGATTTCTTATCCTATCTTGTTTTATGTTAGAATTCATCCGCTTCTAGGTTTACTTGGTTTCTATTTGATTAAGCAAATGGGGGTGGTTTTCGGTCCTAAGTGGACTTGAGATGCCCATCATGGCCAGTCCCTCGTTTGGGTCATGATAGCCGTAGTCTAAGTAGTAAGCTAAAAATTCAAGAAATTTTTAGAGGCAAAATTCTGGGGTATCATATTACCCCCCCGCCCCCCGGATCATTCATCCCTAAATGAGGAGATAAGGCATCTATTAGAACGATTGTAAAATAGATACATAACCACAATTCCTTTAAAAAAAGTTAGAAAATAAAGAGAGTAGGAAAACCCATATATTAAGCAAGATTATCCAACTTAGGGAACCAGAACGGATACTTGGACTTCATGACCTCTTCAGCTTCCCAAGTTGCTTCTTCTACCTTATTTTTCCTCTATAAAACCTTTACCGAAGCCACATCCTTAATCCTCAAACGACGAACTTGTCTATCAAAAATCTCCTCCAGGACTTCTTCATAAGACAAGGAATTCAAAATACCAATATCCTCAATAGGCACCACCAAAGAAGCATCACCCATGTACTTCTTTAACATTGAAACATGGAAAACCTGTTGAATGGAACCCAAACTCAAGGGAAAATTCAACTTATAAGCAACCCTCCCCACTCTTCTCAAAATCAAGTACGGACCAATAGAACGGGGGCTGAAGTTCCCCTCCTTCCCAAACCTCATCCCCCTTTATAGGAGTTACCTTTAAGAACACCCAATCCTACCCTCAAACTCCAACTCTCTTCGCCTCACATCCATATAAGACTTTTGGCGACTCTGAGCAGTCTTAAGTCTATCCCAAATCATCTTCACCTTCTACATGTCTTGGTGAATCATGTTCGGATCAAACAATCTGGTCTTACCAACCTTAAACCACCCTAGAGGATATCTACACCTCCTACCATAAAGAGCCTAAAAAAGAGCCATCCCAATACAAGAGTGATAACTATTAATATACAAAATTCATTGAGAGGAAAATGATTCTCCCAACTACCTCTGAAATCGATCACATAGGACATAACATATCTTTTAAAGTCTGAATAGTCCTCTCCGCTTGTGCATCCATCTGAGGGTGCAATTCGGTATTAAGGTTCGCCTGTGTGACCATACCTTGCTGAAACAAATGCCTAAAGCAAGAAGAAAATTGTATACCTCAATAAAAAATGATGGAAATTGGAGCACCATGCAATTTGAAGATTCCAAGAATAAACAACTTCGCATAATCCTCTCCAGTGGAACTAGTCCTCACAGGTAAGATGTGGGTAGAGTTAGCCATCCTATCCATAATGACCCAGATTGAATCATGATGATTTCGAGACCACGAAAGACCAGTAATAAAGTCCATATTTATCATCTCCCACTTCTTCATAGGAAACTCTACCTCTTTAGATGTTCCGTCAGGCCTCAAGTGCTCAACCATCACCTGCTAACACACTATACACTTAGCCACGAAGTTAGCCACTTCTCTCTTTATATTGTTCAACTAATAAATCTCCTTCAAGTCATGATACATCTTCGTCGAGCTCGGATGAACTGTATACCTCGACTCATGAGCCTCAGTAAAAACTCTTTCCCACAACCCATAAACATTAGGAACACACAATCGACCTTGGTACCTCAAGATACCATCAATCTGTATCAAGATAGAATCCAAAACCTTCTTCCCCTTCACCTCTGCACCAAGAGATGACTTCACCACCTGTTGTACAATCACACCTCCATCCTCAGAATCCAAAACATAAACTCCAAGATTAGCCAACCGGTGAATGTCCTTCACTAATCCTCGCTTCTTCTAATCCACAAGTGATAAGATACCTATGGACAACCTGCTAAGAGCATCAACAACCACATTAGCCTTACCTGGTTGGTAATGAAGACTCATATCATAGTCTTTGAGCAACTCAAGCAATCTCTTTTTCCTGAGATTCATTTCCTTATGGGTGAACACATACTGCAAGATTTTATTATCTGAATAGATATCAACATGAACCCCATACAAGTAATGGCGTCAAATCTTTAAAGCAAACACAACACCCGACAACTCCAAATAATGAGTCTGATAATTCCTTTCATGAACTTTTAACTGCCTAAAAGCATTGGCCACAACCTTACCATACTGCATCAATGCACAACCTAGTCCCATATACAATGCATCACAATAAACAACAAACCTATCAGTACCCTCGAGTATGCTCAAAAATGGCGCAGAAGTTAACTTGTCCTTCAACTTCTTAAAACTACCCTCACAAACAGCATGCCATAAAATCTTCACCTTTTTCTAAGTCACCTTAGTCAATGGAGCAGCAATAGATGAAATTTTTTCCATAAATCACCTATAATACCAGGCTAAACTAAGAAGCTTTAAATATCGGTTAGAGTCGTGGGTCTAGTTCACTTTGTAACTGTCTCAACTTTCTGTGGATCTACTATGATCCCCTCACTAGACACAACATAACCCAAAAAGGTCACAACATTCAACTAAAACCTACACTTTGAAAACTTGACATATAGTCGCTGATCTTTAAAAGTCTACAACACTACTTGGAGGTGATTGACATGGTCCTCCTCATTCTTAGAATATACCAAGGTATCATCAATAAACACGACAAAAAATAAATCCAAGAATGGTCTAAGTACCCAATTTATCAAGTCCATAAATGCAGCTAGAGCATTAGTCAACCATACTGACAACACCAGAAACTCATTATGACCATATTAGGTTTGTAAGGCAGTCTTAGGGATATCCGCCTCCCTAATCTACAACTGATGATAACCCAATAAAAGATTAATCTTAGAAAAATATCTAGCACCCTGAAGCTGGGCGAAAAGATCATCTATCCTAGGAAGAGGATACTTATTCTTCACCGTCAACTTATTCAGTTCCCGATAATCTATACATATTCTAAGTGAACCATCCTAGGATGGATAAAACCCTTTTCAAGTAGATCCTTTAACTACTACTTAAGTTGTTTTCGCTTAGCTGGAGCCATTCTATAATAAGGAATAGTGATAGGATGGGTATCCAGTAGAAGATAGATCCCAAAGATTTTTTCCCTATCGCGAAGAATACCAGGAAGATCATCGGAAAACACTTTAAGAAATTTAATAACAACAGGGACAAATTGTAGAGAGGGAACATTAAAACTAGAATCTTTTACTAGAATAGATGGTATAGACGCCCTTTGGAAATAAACTTCCGGGCTCTAAGAAACAAAATGAACCTTCCCTTAGGAACTAAGGAACTTTCCTCCTATTCTATTACTGGTTCATTTTGGAATTGGAAACTAACCTTACGGGCCCAACAGTCTAGAGAAGCGTAGCATGAGTGAGGGCAATCGATCCCCAAGATCACATCAAAATCTACCATATCTAATTCAATCAAATCCACCAATGTTTTCCTATAACCAATAGATACCACACAATCCCTATAGACCCTTCTAGCAACAATAGAATCACCCACTAGGATAGATTTAGAGAAGGGCTGAAAAATACTCCTAGGACCGAAACCAAACTAAACATCCACATAAGGGGTCATATAAGAAAGAGTAGACCCCAGATCAAGCAAGCAATACACATCACTAGAGAAAAGCTATAACGTACCAGTGATAACAATAGGAGATTCCTCAGATTCATGTCGAATGGCAAGAGCATAAAGGTAGTTCCGACCAGTGTTGGTACTAGAAGTAGCACCCTTTGGTACAGGGGCTGAAGAAGTAGAAACTGGAACCTTATTAACTCCAGTAGCAATATTTTCTAACGAATATTTCCTCCAAAGTGACTAGGTTGGCCACCTTTGAAACACAGATTCTCCCCTCATCATTGTAACCATGGTGCATCTGTCCACAGAATCTGCATGGAGGATATAATAAAACTAAAAGTACTCTACTAGATTGGGTCTAGGCACCCTTGGTCTTAAACTCACTGTCATCTTGAAAGTGACGATCGCCAGAAGACATAGGATAAGGAGAACTAGCAGTAGAATAAGAACTAGAATTTCCCCAAGCCTTCTTCTTGCCCTACTTTCTACCATCTCTACCACTGCTCAGCCGGCCTCCACCCTGCTCTTAATATCTGAATTTCTTACTTTACCTCTCTTGCATTTCTTCTTGTTTCTTCTGTTCATCTTCAACCTGCTGCATATGCACCAACAACCTAAAGATATCCATGTCATTATTCAACATCGCTGCCTTACACTCTAGTACCATGTCTCGAGACAAACCCAAAGAAAACTTCCTCATTCTAGCCGTCATACTAAACATAATCTCTTAGCATAATGAGACAGGTGGTGGAACTTCAAAGCTACTCTATCACAATTATCTTTCCCTGCTTCAAGTTCACAAAATCTTTGGCCTTGGCCTCTCTTAACCCCTAAGGAAAGAAATAATCAAGGAAAATAATAAAAAATTACTCCCACATAGCCTGCTCAGCATTATCACCCCTCTACTGCTCCTACTCCTCATACCACTGATATGCCACATCCGTTAAGTGATATGTGCAAACTCCACACCCTCCACATCAGTAGCATACATCACCTTGAATATCTTTTCCATCTCATCAACAAACCCATTGAGGATTCTCCTTAACCTTAGAGACTATAAAGGTTAGATGATTCAACCTTATAAACTGGCTAACTTTAGTAACCTCATAAGATAAAGCAACAAAACTAACATGGTCAGGATTATGAGACTAAGAAGTCACCTACTGAGTCAATAGATGAATAGATTAACAAAATTTGGTATTTGAAATGTCTCTTTGTGGTGATGTAGCATGAACATCATCAGCCCAAGAAGCCCGAAGAGTACTAGTAGGGACCAGTGGAACTCCATGTGGGCAGTCAGGAGCATGGGCCATAGATCGGGTCTATACTAAAAAAGTAGAATGAGTTCCATCCATATTGTCCTTAGGTGGGACATAGGAGTGTCAACCCCAACCAATCCAAAATGTATATAAGTGTGAACTAATGTACACGGTCATAAAGAATCCCACACCGGCAAATAAAGTTTCTAGTATAGGTCCCCCCCGGGACCTCCATCTTTCATGGCGATCTACAAAACCCCATTTAAGCTCAATTAAAACAAGTTTTATATAACCCATCCATTTAACCAAGGAATTTTCCATTAAGGCATCAACCAAATCTATCATCATTCCATTATACTAGAAAGATTGTAATTTTGCCATACAAATGCTATCAACTTGAAGGAATGCCATGACCCCCTTTGTTTATTAAATCAAGTTAGAAATAAAAAACATGGCCAACAAGGCCTTCAAAACCCTTTTTATCCATTTAACCATTTATACAATGCCATAGTTAGGTAAGTAAGCCAAATCATATGACTAACCATGTTTCGAATCCAATTATGCAAGTGGGTTGAGGAAACATAATTTCCAAAATCAAATTCCAAACCAAATTCATCAAATTGGGGGAATGCCTCGATCACCATCCCATTCAACCTACTCATACATCCTAACGGGTTTAAAAATACATAAATAAAACATGAACACTTGCAGTAAAACCATGGAAATTCAAATCAAGTAACAATCTTTCCAAAACCCTAAAACGAAATAAAAATCCATATTAAAATCCATATGAATGACCATTTAAACATATGTTTTAAGTAAACAAGTTCAAGGGGAGAGGTGCATACCTAAAAGTATTAGGAATTATGGAAGGAAATCAAACTCTGATCCCTAGATGATCAACCTTGAGAAACCCTAGCCTCATTCTTGCTTTGAGGAATTTGAGAGAAGAGAAGTGTATTTTAAAGTGATAATAAAACCCTAAATTGTTTTAAGTCATGGGTCATAATTGGTAAAAGAGGGTAATGACCAAAGTGCCCCTAATTAAAATAGAAGAAAAACTATCTCCAGTGACTACGAGTCATGTCATGACTCATGACATCTGGTTTTGAGTCGTCGCCATGACTCATAGTCTGGGAAGATATATGGGGCCTCTTCACTGTTAACCCTACAAGTCATACCCTACGACTCGTACACAGACCTTATAACTCGTGGGGGTCCTAGTCATAACCACAACAGTGACTTGGGAACCTACACTAGTTTGACTATGAAAGCATCATACGACTCATAAAGAGTCATTACATCTCGTGACATCCCAATCATAGTCACAATAGAAACATGGGCAACCCTTATTGATCACCCTACGACTTGAGCCCTGTGACTCATAATGAGACTTTATGACTCGTTAGGTGAGTCGTAGTCTAAGAATTAAGCTCAAAACTCAAGAAATTTTAAGAGGCAAAAATTTAGGGTGTTACAATAATCTACCAAGAGCATCAACAACCACATTAGATTTACCTAGATGGTAGTGAAGACTCATGCATAATTCTTATGTAATTCAATCATCCACATCTGCTTGAGATTCCACTCCTTCTTGTTAAACAATACTGTAAACTCTTATGATTGGAATAAATATCCACATTCACCCCATAAAAATAATAGTGCCAAATCTTCAAAGAAAAAACCACTATCGCTAACACTAAATAATGGGTCGAATAATTCTTTTCATGAACCTTTAGCTGCCTAGAAGCATAGGCCACAAACTTGCCATGCTGCATCAAGATACAACCCAGTCCCATGCGAGATTCATCACAATACACCACAAATCCATCAGTACCTTTGGAAGGGTCAATATTGGTGTAGAGGTCAACTTATCCATTAATTTCTAGAAGCTACCCTCTCAAGCATTAGACCACAAGTAATTCACATTTCTCTGAGTCAATCTTATCAATAGAGCAGCAATAGAAGAGAAACACTCCACAACCTCCTATAATACCCAACCAAGCCTAAGAAGCTCTGAATGTCGGTTGGAGTCATAGGTCTAGGCCACCTCTTAACTTCCTTAACTCTCTGTGGATCTATCTTGACCCCCTCACAAAAAACAACTTGCCTAAGGAAAGTTAGAATATTCAACCAAAACTCACACTTAGAGAATTTAACATACAACTTCTGATTTTTAAGTGTCTTAAACACAATTTGGAGGTGATGGGCATGATCCCTCCTTATTCTTAGAGTACACAAAAATATCATCAAGGAAGATAATAACAAACAAGTCCAAAAACTTCCTGAAAACCTAATTCATAAGATCCATGAAAGCAGTCGGAGTATTAGTCAATCAAAAAAACTTGACCAAAAACTCATAGTGACCATATCAAGTTCGAAAAGCAGTCTTAGGGATATCAGTCTCCCTAATCTTTAATTGACAATAACCCGAGTGAAGATCAATCTTAGAGAAACATCTAGCATCCTAAAATTGGTCAAAGAGATCATCTATCCTAGGAAGAGGATACTTATTCTTCGTCATAACCTTAATCAACTGTCGATAGTCTATGCACATCCAAAGAGACCCATATTTCTTATGCACGAAAAGTACCAGATTACCCCATGGAAAAACACTAGGATGGATGAAACCCTTATCCAAAAGACCCTTTAGCTACTCCTTAAGCTTCATTAACTCAGTCGGAGCCATTCTATATGGAGGAATAGAGATAGGATGGGTATCCGAATGAAGATCAATTCCAAAATCAATTTTTCTATGGAGAGAAATAACAGAAAGATTATTAGGTAACACTTCGTTAACCATAGGGATAGATAGCAAAGAGGGAACCTTAAAACTAAAATCTTAAACCTAAACCAAATGATTAAAACACCCCTTGGAAATCAACTTTCGAGCTCTAAGATAAGTAATAAACCTCTCTTTTTGGCACTAAGGAGCTTCCCTCCCATTCGATTACTAGTTCATTAGGAAAATGGAAACTGACCTTTTGGTTCCTTTAATACAAAGAAGTACAACACAAATAAAGCTAATCCATCCCTAAGATCCCATCAAAATCTACCATATTAAGCTTTACTAAATCTAGTATGGTATCTTAATGAAATATAGATACCACACAACCTCTATTGATCTTTCTTGCCACAATAGAGTCACCCACCGGAGTAGACAAGAGAACGTGTCTGAAATACTTTTGGGGACAAAATAAAAGTGCACATCCACATAAGGCGTCACATAAGAAAGGGTAAATCTCGGATCAATCAAATAATACTCATCATAAGAGAAGAGTTATAACATACCAATGACAATGTCAAGAGATGCCTTAAATTCCTGACGGGTGAAAAGAGCATATAGATGATTTCATCAAGTGACGGTACCAGAAGTAGCGACCTTTGGTGTAGTAGCTGATGAAGTAGCATCCAAAAATTTATTAGCCCTTTTGGCTACATTAGATGAAGGAAAATTTCTCTTAATATGACCAGGCTAGCCAATTTTAAAACATAATTTCCTCCCCTTATCACAATAACCATGTTAAAGTTGACCACAAAATTGACAAGGAGGATAGGGTGGGGCTGACTAAGCTTCACTAGCCTTAGACTGGGCACCTTGTGCCTTAGGACCACCACTAGTATAAAAAGTGATAATCGTCAGATGACCTAGGATAAGAAGCACTAGCCAAAGAATTCCAAAGTCATTTTCTTCCTCTCCATCTCATCAATAAACTCTTAAGGATCTCCTCAATCTTAGAGCTAGTAAAGATTGGGGTATTCAACCTCATAAACTGCTAAACTCGAGTAACCTTATAAGAAATCATCGCAACACCAACATGATTAAACTAACGAGACTGAGATATCACCAACTGAGTAAGCAGATGAATCGATTGACAAAACTTCATGTTAGAGATATATCCTTGAGGCAACTGGGCATGAGTTTCACCAATTGGATAAAGACTAGTGGGGATGGGTGAAACTCAACATGGGGCAGTAAAATTAGGAGCAGAGACCCTAGACCGGGTTTACATCCCATAAGTAGGTCATATTCCATATATATTATCCTCAGGTAGGGCAAAAGGCTCGGCAGAGTTCCTACAAAAATTAGATCTTTGGGGAGGCATGATCTAAAATATGACCAAACTGCGAGTTAGAGAAATTCTATGACCCTAGACTCTATAGATCGAAATAGAATACAAAAAATGGAAACATTCCTAATGCTTTGTATCCTCCCCCTAATAAATATGGTGTGCTACACACCCATAAGAAGGACTTTACTCGACAGGACTTTGTGGATACCCAATGACCCTGAACCTATGCTCTGATAAATAGCTTGTCATAACTCGACCCCAGGACTAGCTATTACAAGTATATCAAGGCCATTGAGGGTTGAAGACAACCAGAGATTAATAACTTAAAAATAAGCTCAAAGAATCAACAACACCATCCAACCCACACATGTCCACAAAATCCTCTAAACCAATCCTAATATAAAGCTAGATCGAGACATCTCCTTGACCATGACAGTGACAATGAAAATGATAATGGTAATGTGAAATCTTCAATTCTAAAATTTGGAAATAAATAGATGGAATGACCAAGATTTATGAAAAATGAAAGCTCACTACTTCACCGCAAACACGATAGATGATGCATCACCAAACACTGCTAAAACCAACAGAAGAAACCCCTAGGACCGTACATGATAAAAGGATATAACATTCCGAGATAATTAGAGAGGTGAGATATAGTATGTAACTTAGGAAAGGGATTACAATAATGCCATTACAAAATCAAATCCAAACTCTATGTACGTTTTCAGATACATGTATATATATATGTATATATAAGATGCAGGGATAAGGAACAAGTCTTAGCACAGGTTTAAAAACCTTAACCTAGAATGTGCAGCTCTAACCATCCTATGGTCACCCATGAGCTATATGGGTCTGGCTTTCCCCACCAAAAGGGCTCAAGTGTGTGTTAGCCGCACGAACTAGAGAAATCCAAGTAAGGGCCAGAGAATGACTCGACCCTAGCCAATCAAAAGTATGTATAAAGTGTGAACTATGAATTTAGTCATAAAAACCCCCACATTGGTAAATGTAGTTTCCAGTATCGTTCCCTCCAGGACCTTTTCTTTCCACGACAAGCTACACCATCCCCTTTAATACCAATTAAAACATTTACACATAACCCCTTCCACTTAACCAAGGAATCTTCCATTAAGGCATCACCAAATGGTATCGTCATACTAATATGCTTGCAAGTTTGTATAATTATGCCATTTTAATTATCCATCAACTTGGGGAAATCCCAAACCACCAATTTCCAATTTAAAAATCATACCACGACCGCCAAGGCCTTATAAAAGCATTTAAAATCAAATCATGGCCACCGAGGCCTTTCAAAAACTATTATGTTCGATAAACCTTTTAGGAAATGCAATAGTTCCAAAGTGATTTAAGGCATGCAATTTTTATATTCCAAAACCAATTTGCGGAGTGGGTTGAGGTTAATAGCAAATCCAAACCAATTTTAACAATTTTGCAAGAATGTCACCACTCCCTTCCCATTAACCATACCCATGCACAAATATAATTCTAACCCATGAAATAAATTTTGACTAACAGATTCCAAAAAAGCCATCAGAAAACCAACCAAGTAATAATCATTTGAAACCCTCAACACATCATTCACAACCAAATAATTTAATTCACATAAACCATGATTAAACACATGATTTTACATAAAAATAAAGTTAAGGAAATGATACATTCCTAAAAACACAAAGAATTTGGAGAAAAACTACACTTTGAGCCCTAGATAAACAATACTTAGAAACCCTAGCCTTGCTCTTAATTTGGGAATTTTAGAGAGAATAGAGCATTTATGTTATGTTTAATGTATGGAAATAGGGTTAATGGAATGTTTTATGTCATGGAATATTAGTGGTGTAAGAGAAAAAATCCACCTTGCCTTTAATGAAATCGTACAGGAATTATAACTCCCAGTCCTACAGGTCATGTAACGACTCATGATCACTGGTCATGAGTCATCACCAAGACTCATAACCTTGGAATAAACTCAAGGCCTTCTTATTGGTTTGGTCACAAGTCTCACCCTACAACTCGTGACCTCACCCTATGACCCATAGAGTCTAGTTGTTATCGAGACAACAACATTGGGCCATCTCACTATTAAGATCGTAAGTCCCTCACCACGAATCATGACATTACCTTACAACTCGTATGGTCCCAGTCATGAACCTGAAAGAATCATAGGGAAACCCTACTTGTTATACCATGACTGCTTTATAGAACTTGTTATGAGTCTTTACGACTCATCGCCTGAGTTGTACCCGAAGTAGTAAGCACAATTACTGAGAAAAAATCAGAGTCCAAAACCTAGGGTATTAAAATTTCAATTTTTTCATACTCTCCTAAATATCTAAAAATCCCTCTGTTAATTCAAAAAAAAAATCCTCCTTCACTGTCAGTTCTCGACTTTGGGTCTTCGAATCACTCATTTAATTATCATCTCTCAGAAATGTCTTTTGATCAAGATATCTCTACCTTATCATTTGTACCTTCCTATGTCCCCAAGTCCTCAGTCATCTCTCCAAGTGAAACCCTAGCTCCAAAAATGTCCTTACCTACTAAAAATCATAATTTATCATACTTAGAATCTAAATCTACTAAACCTTCTTTGCCTAAGGAAGGAGATGGTACAATTTTCTCATATAAAGATGGAGAAGTTTCATTTGACTCCTTGAAAGAATGGTATTAAGTAATGTATGGAAATAATATAGAAGTATTTAATAAGGAATTAAGAATTGAAGCTTTAAGCCAAAAATCAGACTCTGAGATGCCTAAGAGTGAGGATCATCTTGAAAATGTTGATTTTATTCTTGCTACCACTCAAGTATCAAAGCCTATTGAGCCTTCTAATTTTTCTGATAGTTATAGTATTAAAGTTGAATTTAGTTTAGATAAAAGTTAATCTGAAGAGAGACGAGAGAATATGAGCTGGTTTTGGAACTAGTGAGATTCTTTCCTAAGAAAATTATTTAGTAGAGGTGTTTTCCACTGTCATGGTCATAACTAAAGAAAATAAGAACCTCTATAAACCTGGGTCTACTCCATCTAAGGCAATAGAAAATGTTTTTTTCCTTCTCCAGTTAATGTCTTTGATAGGGGAGAGGACGGAGAATAAATGACTTTTGTTATTGTGTTTAAGATAAAACCTCCATCATACTTCACTCTTATTAATAATGATCCTTCTATATGTAGTTTTGATGATGAGCTTCTGAATTCAAGAGACCAGGTCCCTGGGTGTTCATGGTATAGTAAAACTGGTACGCGTGACTGCAAAATTTTATCCTCTTGTGTAACAAACTTACAAGTGCTGCTCGTACTAATTAGGTCACCTGGTCCAATGATATTTTTTTCCTAAACATCACTCATCTATAAAGAAAAAATATTCTTCTTAATCAAATAGTTTGGAAAATACAAAGAGTGAAGAGAGACAACAAAAACCTAATTTCAACACTGCTCAAGTTCTTAGCTCTTTATGTGTGCTTAAATAGAAATTGTTCTTCAGTGAGTTCTAATTTGTAAATCAATTACTCATATTATAAGAGTAATGAATTTTTTTCTTTGAGTTGAGAGTTCTTAGGTAGATTTGCCTGAGTTCGATACTAATTAGAGTTAATCAGTGTAGAGGGTCATTGGCAGAGTTGTCAAGATAATCTTGTAAAAGAGTTATTATAAGCGAATTGAACCTAAATTTAGGTTCATTGAAGGCTATAATAAATTTTTTGATTATGGTTGATTTTGAGGTTCTTGTGAGGGCAAGTCATAGATTTTCCTTCCTTGGGAAAGGGGGTTTCCATGTTAAAATCTTGTGTTCTTAATCTTTTTGCACTGTGTCTTATTTCCTGGTTGGTTTACTATGTTTTTCCTGTGATTGACTTTTAGGGATATTGTCCCTCACTGTGTGGTGCAACCCCCAAGGATTTTAGTAATAGGTATCATAGTAGGTTCACTCTAATAGGTTCATACCTAGAGTATTCTGGTCATCATGGCTACTATAATTGAACTAGGGATAGAAATAAAGGAACCAAAAAGGGAAAGATTCCTGACTTTGAAGGCTTTAGAGTCTGACCGAGGTGAATGAGACACTGATGTTGCAATTTTGACAATAAGGATTGTTAGATCTATAAAAAGGGGTGGTCAGCTTAGCAAAATAAAAGGTAAAATTAAAGGTTGTCACAATGGTGGTAGCTACGAAGCATTCATGAGAAACTACCAAATGTAAAAAAATGATTAAAATCCTAAAAAATCAAGAAGAAATAATATAGCTAGCTGTATAATAAAGAAGGCATTGGCTGCATGGGAAGACTACTCAAATAAATCTCAAAAAGACAAAGTATGGAGATCGTTTGTTGCTGAATCATGGTGAGAAGAAAATAATCTCAGGTTCCTATTTCTCTCTCATGGAAAACACAGATAATGAAAATGAAAAGGAGGTAACACTCTTTTATATTAAGGAACGTCCAGAAAACTACGCTGTGAGGATGAGAAAAAATCTTGCTATTGTGTTGATACACTCTGTATATGAACTTACCACTGAGAAAAATGCTCTAGAAGAACAAGTAAAGAATCAGGATATTTAACTAACTACCTTAACTCTTTGGATTTATGAAACAAAAGAACAGTTTGCTAAGTTAAAATCTAGCAATCTAACCTTGGTGAGTCAACTGAAGAAAGTTAATGCTTCTAAGAATAAATACAAGAAAGATGCCTCAAAGTTTCTAATTGAACTCAAAGAGAAGCTGAGGGATTCTCAAGAGCACCTTAGGTCTGTACTTTATAAGAATGAAAAATTAGAAAGGGACCTAGTCCATTTGAAAGAAGATTTAAACAAATCTCTTAAATGGACTGTTTGTTCACAGACTCATTCTAGATTAAATAGTCAAGGTGTTAATAATGTCAAAGACCTAGGTTATTAAGAAAAAACTTAGCCAACTGGGTCAAAAGAGAAGACTGTTAATGATGCTAAAAACAAGGCTTCCAAATCTATGTGTAATCATTTTGTAAAAGACGGGCAAACTAAGGAAAATGGTCAAAGCTAGATAAAAGGTGAAATAAAAAAATTCAGATATGTTCAGCAGAAGTATACACAACCAAATGAGATGAAGAAGAATTCTCTACCTAAATGGGCCAAGAAAATTTTGATCGCACCATTGTCTTTTGACTGGGAACTCAAAGTCAAGTGGGTTCCAAAATAAAATAAGTGATTATAATTGTAGGTTGGAGAAAGGGGAGTACAGTCAGGAATGTTCAATAAAAGTAAGTGTTTAAGTGCTAAATATTATAAAATTTGAATGAGTTTTGTCTCTCACAAGGCACTCCAAGGTAAAAGTGCATACTTTGAAACTGTTAATTTTAAGGGACCTGGTCCTTAGAAGACTCATCTTAGCAAGAGAAGGTCTCAGCAAGAGGCTAGAGCATGTATTGATCAAGCCAACCTGACCTAATATATGAATCAGTGTCTCTTCAAAAATTTAGCTATGTTCAAGAGACATGTATCCATGATAAAGTAGGTACTTGGTAATCTAACATAACTCCATACGTTTCAGGCTTACACCTATGGGAACAACTTAGAAGGAGAACAGTTGAAGCTAACACAAGTACATAATCCATCAAAAAGAGAGACCTGGTCCCATTACTCAGGTTAGTACCTATATAAGATGCTTAAGCAATCATAAAATGCTATCTTAAAAGCCATATATGTTCTCTCCTCTAAGGTGTCAATTTCTGTGCAAAATGATGAGTCACAATTTTTAGGTTTAGATATGTCAATTCAAAAGGAACATATCTAAGATGACTCTAAGATGGTTGGTAAAGAACCTGAAAGAAAGTATAGGTAAGCAGAAAGTGATAAAATTTGAGGTAAGGGTGACTAAAACATATTCTACAAGAGGTTCTGAAAAGAAACTATTGGAAGATGACATGAAGGACAACAAAGCTTCAACCATAAGAAAAAGAAGTCTCAAGAAATTGATTGCATTAGAGGAGAAGTAAAATGTGGAAGCTGTGGAGGTTAAAAAAGGGGATGGCATAGATTTAGAAGTTTTTGCTGCTACTGGGGAAACAAGAAGGAAGATGAAGTTGCTGAAAGGACCAGGTCCTGTAAGTTAATGGCTGGTGGCTCTATTAGAATGAGGCATAAACATATAACTGTCAAGAAAAGAAAAGACTCTGAGGGACCACGTCCCATGAAGATAAAAACCGATGAAAAAGGATAGCTAAGTAGTATACCTAAAGAACAAAAAAGAATGAAGAAAAGAATGACACATCCAACGAAAGGAGGATTGAGAACGTGAGAGCACATAAAGTTATGTCTAGGGAAGTGTTTGATCCTATAATCTTTAAAAAGCCAGGGATGGTAGAACTGGTGAAGCATGTGAGGCATCAGGGTTGGTTGCACCTGCTAGAATAACCAACTCCTATTGTCTTTAAAGGTGATATGGGAGAATTCTACTACTCTATTCAATTCATAGAGGACGGCTTGAGTTTGACTGCACAGGTGAAGGAAAAGGTTCTTAAGCTAGATAAAGAAATACTAGGAATTATTCTGGATGTACCTGTTGTAGGGGTAAGAACTATGGTGAATCAATAACCTTCTACTGAATTCATGATTGAGGCATCAAAGGTAGCAGGGACATCAATATCTGCAGTGAAAAAGTAAGTTTCTGAAGAGTGAGTATTAGATGGTATTTGAGTTCATCAACGAGGTACTATTTCCAAGGGCTGAAAAAACAATTGCCTCTAGTGTTGACTTGTTTTTAATTGAATGATTGAACACGTTTGAATTGATTAGTCTTCCTGCTCAAATTATAGAGCATATGCATAAAGTTCTATATGAAAAGGAAGGAAAACATGGAATGCCACATGGATATCTACTGAACAAGGTATTTGAACATTATGGTGTGAATGGAACTAAAGGATTACCTGGAACAGCCAAGCAGATGATCATCCTGACAACTCTTGTGGAGAATAAAAGTATAGAGGGCAAAGCTGGATATGTGTCTCAAGTATCTGAGTTGCTAGCTGTTCAGGAAAGGAAGAGCAAAGAAATGGAGGAGTTAAGGATTTTGTTGGCTACCAAAGATGCTGAGATAGTGAATCTAATTAGAAGTTGTCTTCTGAGGGACCAGGTACCATTGATGACCTTGCAGCTGAAAATGCAAAATTTCAGGCATAAGCGGCATAACTGACTGGTAAAATTCAAGGATTGAATGCTGAAGTAAAAGTTCTCACCAAATAGTTGTTGGATGCCCACAATCCTGAAAATGCAAGAATGGAGATGATGCTTAAGTTTCTTTCCCCCAAACCACCCTCTACCTAAGCTATATTATCCCTATTTTTTTATTAATCCTGTGTCAATCACATAGTTTCTCTATTGGGTTGGATCTTGAATATAGTTTATTTTATGCATTATTTTTGTATGATTTTACTGGTACTAACCTTTGTTTTGAAAATGAATGATTTTTGTTTGTGTACCTCATTTGTCTCCTTTATTTTAAAGATGCTCTTCATGTTAGTATTTCCCTAGTGGCCATGGGTTAATTAGCCTGTACTTATCTTTACTCTTGGTTTACTATTAATCCTTTTCAGTGATGCCAAAAGGAGGAATACTGACTTCATATGGAATGAGCAGGTTACTAGTTACTAGGTGTGTGTGCTCATATAGTGCATGCTAACAGGGGAAGTATGGTAAGACACCTTGATAGGGGGTAGAAAATGTGCTCATGTGCTCAAAGTTTTTTCTACAAATGACAGCAATGGACCAGGTCCCTATATTGTATAATGGAGAGTGAGGAAGCATGGTGATAGGGGGAATATTTATCTTCAGAATGGTACTCACACTGATTAAATGGGATGAATATGCATTTATGCTCAAATTTGTATGGTTGGTTTTCATTATCAAAAAGAGGGAAAATTATTATATGTAGTTTTGATGAAGAATTATTAACTTCAAGGGACCAGGTCCCTGGATGTTCATGGTACAGTAAAGTTGGCACGCGTGAGTGCACAATTGTTTCCTCTTGTTAACAAAATTATAGGTGCTTCTCGTACTGATTAAGACACCTGGTCCAATGATATTTTAGCCCTAATCATCACTCATCTATAAAAGGAAAAATATGCTTCTTCATCAAATGGTTTTTGGCAAATACAAAGAGTGAAGAGAGGCAACAAGAACCCTATTTCAACATTCCTCAAGTTCTTAGTTGTTTATGTATGCTTAAATAGAAATTATTCTTGAGTTAGTTCTAATTTGTAAATGAATTACCGTGTTATAAGGGTAATGAACTTTTTTCTTTTAGTAAAAAGTGCTAAGGTAGAGTTGCCTAAGTTTGACACTGATGAGTGTTAATTAGTATAAAGAGTCCTTGGCAGAGTTGTCAAGATGAGCTTATAATGGAATTATAAAAAGTGAAAGCAAACTAGAGTTAGGTTCATTTAAGGTTGTAATCAAGAGTTTGATTATAGTGGATTTTGAGGTGTTTGTGAGGGCAAGCCATGGTTTTTCCTTCCTTGTGTAGGGGGGTTTCCATGTTAAAATTTTGTGTTCGTACTCTTTCTGCACTATCTCTTACTTCCTAGATGGTTTACTATGTTTTTCCTATGATCGACTTTGAGGGACGTGTGGTGAAACCCCCAAGGTTTTCAACAAATCCTATGAACATGTTCGCACTATCAGGTCAACTATACATAAAGTTATGGAGGATGCTTTGTAGTAGATTCTGAAATCTACCACCAAAGGAAGAAATTTCAAAAAGAGTGTTGTTAAAAGAACATCTCTATTGCCAAAGTAGTAGAATTGGTAGAAGAAGATATCTCACAAACTGAAGAAGAGTTAGTAATTCTTGTTATACCCCATTTTAACAAGAGGTCAAAATAGTGTACGGCATATTGGAAAACTTCTAATTAAATTAAGGAAGTCGCCACCTAATTAGTTCTACGGTGAATTAGGACACCTATTACAAACTATGCTATTAAAGTAAATAATGACTTCATTTTAAGGTCTGCAGAACCTAAAATTCTAGGTAAGGATTCTAATTATCCTAAAGGGAAGGGATTAGGCACCCTAAAGGATCCTCTAACTATGGTTAACCGGCCAAACTTAGATTAGATAATGAAATCAAATGTTAAATTAAGAAAAGTATATAGGCGAGGCATAAAGGGTATATATACATCTTAATAAGTATAGAATATGTTGGTTATTTATAAGAAAGAAAAAAATATGAACAACTGCGCCGTGAATTTACTTATCAAAATTACCGAAAGATTTTAATTAATAATAAAAATAAGCAAAATAGAACAAATTTTATCCTAAATGATGACCCATTTTTTGCCTCTTTTCTTTTGACCAAATTTATTAAACATATGTCCATTACCCTACCTTACACTAAATAGATAAAATATATATATTTGTTTAAATACATAATGACATGAGAAGTTTAATATTTTATTACAATACGACTAAAAATAAATGAAAAAATATTTTTTCTTGTCATTAGGAATCCTAAAAAAGAGCTTGTGAAATGACATCTTTGATTTGAAATAATAAAAAAATGATTTGCCATATCCAAAGCTAGTAAGGCCGATTTTCCAAGTTTAACAGTTGTAACACTCCGATTCGCTGAATCGGAATGCTACACGGTGCTCATGACCCCGAAGGACCACAAGCTAACCCATGACTGATATCTGTACCTGTAACTGCATAATATTCATATAAAATGTAGAAACATGAACAAAGAGGGCGTAAGGTTCAATATTGAATAATAAGTGATCTGAAATAAGGTGGTATCACAGTACCAAAACAGAACTGAAAATAGTCTAAATCTGAAAACTCTATAATCGTCTGAAAGCCTATAAACTGTCTGAATAAGGAGTTGAAGGAACATGTCTCCAACTAACTCCCTAAACTGAGAATAAACTGAAATACTGGAATAATAAATGTAACGATCATGTCCTTGAAAGATGAGGACTCACTGCTTACTGAACTGCTACTGCTGACCTGGAATCTGCACCTAAGAACCTATGGTGTAACATAGAAAGAAAGCACCATAGCGCAAATGCGCCAGTATAACTAAAGTACTGAGTATACGCGGGGGTAGGCTAAATGCATGGGGTTTATATGCATGAACATGCTGACTAATATGAACGTGAGAATACATACATACATACATACGAAACTGCTACAGAACTCGTGGAGATACTGACTACTTGAGTTTGAACTCTGACAACGTGAGTTTCGTGATACTGAGATACTGAATGACTGATGACATGGATGACTGTATCTAACAGTCCTAATTCTGAGGAAAACTATCTGAGTTCCAAACTGTAGCTGAACATCTATGTCTGAGATCAGTCCTAACTGACGAGTGATCTCTGAAACTGATAATGAGAATACTCAACTGAATCTGAGATTAAGATCAAGCCTGTCTGCCGGGGGACCTCTAGATATAATAATAAGCATCTGAATATGGGACCAAGCCTATCTGACGGGATGGTCCAGGAATCATTGGAACTATCTGAGTTCCTTACTGAGATTGATGACTGTATCTGACAGTCATGATTCCTGATTTCTACTCTGAAGACTGATACTAAAACTGTAACTGTGGGAGGTAGTAACCTAACCGACATGCCCTACTACTATACTGGTGGGGTCCAATCTTTGCCCTGACTAGAAGGGTGTCAATACCATGCCACAGGTAGAGACCTCTGCTATGGTCAAGCCTCTCTAACGGGTGACCCTGAACAGGAAATCAAGCCTAAGGCAATATAATAATCAAGTTTAGCCTTAATCTGACGGGTGACTCCTGTCCTGCGCTGGCTACGCAGTTCTGGAGTACAGGGATTGCTGCTAACGGTTCTACCTCTCTAACGGGGAAACCGCTATCCCTGCACTCGCTCAGTGCTAGTCCCTACTCCCAACTGAAAGACACTGAACATATTAACTGTGCGGAATTTACTAACTGAACTGAACTGATTCTGAGTTTACTGAGTTCCTTGGACTGACGGAACACTACTAACATCTGATATCTAGCTAAGTCATGAGATTTCTGATCTTACTGAGTACTGAGTTTTCATAAGATTTCTGAGTCTTTCCTGAGTCACATGACTAACTGCAATCTATGGAACATAGCTTGACTGAGGATGTCTTGAAACATGACACTAGCTCTAGGCACACAACTATAGTTTTCGGGTACAAGTACCCCCAGGACTCGATGGAAGGAAACTGACACACATGACTGACTTGATCACAAGATTTGAGTCCACAATTCACAATATCATAAGTAAGGATTTCATAATAAGAATGATTCTCAACAAACTATCACATGATCGGGAATGCATACAATATCTATATACTTGAATGGCTTCAATAACTTGGTCATTCCATATCACAACAATATCATGAGCATCTTATACAACATCTTCAATTCAAGACAATAGCATGGGGATCACATTGAACATAAACTTAGAACATGGAATGGTCACTTAGGACTTATTATGTCATAAAAGCATAATTTCTATTCCCTTAGATATTTTCACAAACACCTTACATGCACATCTTAGGCATAGGTGGATTCATCAAGATTTCAAACATTCAACCACCAATTTCACATGTTTATACGTTAAATACCACCATATCCTCACACAAAACATACAAAGATCCCATCTTAGGCATCATCAAACTCCAACCACATGAACATCAACCACCACCAATATAAACATCATAATACATAATTTAGAAGATGGTTCTTGAGCTTCATGGACGAAAGGAGTCCATGAATCAACTCACGCATACCTTAGAAGGAAGATTCTTGATGATTGACGGAGGAATTTCCTTGAAATCGGATCTTCAAGCTTAGTTATGCAACCCTAGTTGTTTTTTTCTCTTTTAGTGCTCTTGGATGATGAGCTTTGAGGTGATAATAGGGTTGTAATATGTTTAGAAGCTATATATTTCGTAGGGTTAAGTTTAGGGACGTGTAAGGAGTATTTAAAGACTTAATTACCCTCAAAATAACTCAAAACGGAGTGTTTTTGGCACTTGAACTGACTTAGGCGGCGCCTAAACAATTGCCTATGCTTGGGTTGGGCGGCGCCTAACCAATCGCCTATGCTTACTGTCTCTCACGAAAATGGGCATAACTTTTCGCTCGGGTATTGAATTAAGGTGAAGTTGGTATCGTTGGAAAGCTAATTCGATTCTCTACAATTTAGTGGGTCTAAATCAGCTAAAATACTACATTAACATTGAGTTATACTTGTTCAAAGATGATCCTTGCAAAATCGAACACTAAAAATTGATGGATTCAAAAACTCTTAGCTTGTATTACCTTAAGTAACTCATATGAACATGCTTAATGCATCATAAGCTATCCTATCACTAGGATGTTCATTGTAAGTCATGTACTCAAGTATGAATCACAGGATAGGAGATTTCATACGTAGGAATACTTATTCACTTCCTAGCTTAGAAACATCCGGGGTATTACAACAGTGATGGTAACTTCGCCTACCGCGAAAACCTATATTTTTTTAATCTGAGGTTACTAAATAATTAGAACTAGCATGATTCTAACGATAGACTACTATGTCATATTAAAGAAGCATTAAAGGATTTTAACTATCTTGACAATTTATTCTAAAAGGCATGCATTAACTTAAAATATTTAAGGACATTTAAGCTACTACCACATTTAAAGATTCATATTAATTCAGATGAGACATACACAAATTTTAAATTTTAAATAATAATGTACAAAATATTAAACGAAAATAATAATGAGTATCAATAAAAAAAGAATAAATTTCAAAGAGAGGGAAAGAGACACTAGACTGCTAGACGGAAATGTATGATGTGATATTGTTCGCTTCTCGGAATTGAGCAGAGATGGAGTCAAGTCATGAGACCCCAAACGCGCTCCAGAGTTCACATGAGACATAAGAAAGGAAAAGGATTAGGCACAAACTCGACATCACGGGAGAAACAAAATAAATTAGGTGATAAATATATTAATGTTTTGCAATCACAAGAAAATCATGAAGGGAAATAATAAGTACATTTATTCAAACTAATAGGCATAAGCCAAGTATTACTCAAAAAGAAAAAGAGAACGCTTCAAGCAAATTGTCTATAATTTTAAATAGTCACGTGGAATTTCATTTGGAGTTGATGCTAGATACACCCTACATGTAAAGAATACAAAGCATTAAAGAATGCTACCAGCAAAGTTGATCAAGTAAAGGAGATACCAATAAGGGTACAAGAGCTCAGGTAAATTATGATATACAAGTGACAGCAGGAAAGTTATAAATTCAAGTTAGTAAGGGACAAATTTCTAACTCTAGTGATCCCTCTTTCCCTTTGGTAACAAATTTGAAAATGATTCAAACTATATCATCCTCGTAACATATGAAATAAGATAAGAACAGAGGAGAAAAAGTTCCACATGAAACAAAGAACATAAGGATTAAGAACCGATTAAATGATACAATAGCAAAGGATAGAAAACAAAATGACCCACTCCGAAGGATTTGGTTAAATGTATCCCTAACATGTATGAATTTTCACCATCTTAATATACGTATATTACATATATGAGCAGCCTACGGAAACCAATTACTATAATAAGGGATTACTCGCATGAAAAATATTTAACAGTAGTACAAATGCTCAAGTGCAAATCCACCTAACCTTTTAGAAAAGAGGCAGCCACAGAAACATATACTTGAAATCGAAAATTATTTCTTATAGAAGAAAGTGCAACACTATACTGTCCCTTCTTGATGAATACTTAAATCAGAACTAAAATAATTACCTGTTAGGCTAACAAAATGTGACAGACATAACTAGAAAACAGGGAATTAAAGTATTTTTTTCATGAAAAAATGGTGGTAGATGTTACTGTTAAGAGAAAAATGGAACTACTGTCCGCTGAATTTTCTTTAGATCTTAATACATTTAAATGATATCATACCCAACATATAAAAAAAAACTAACGCAGCAGGTGATTCAAACCCATTTTATTTCTTTACCAAGAACGACACTGACTGTTTTTTTATATATATAATCACATCAATACAGCCACGACCGTTTGAACACAAGAGCACCCCACATGTGACTCGGTACTATGCAACCTCTCTTCATACCATAGAAAGTAATGAAATTGGTTCAGATGACGCTAATAAGAGAAAATAGAGAACGAACAAGCATGGACAATAAAACATAGGTTTTCAAAATCATCTGGTAAGCAGCTCATTAACTCTGCAACCATTCAAGGTAAGAAACAAACTCACGAAGTAAAGAAATGCCAAGACAGAAACAAATTTATATTTTTTATTATTTAGACGATTCTATATATATACGAACATGCCATGAAACCAAATAAAATATGAACTACTTTAGGAATTTAAGGAGAAAGAAAAGAGAAAAAAAACAACAACAAAAGAAAATTCGACCAATGTAGATGTGTGAATATAACAAAACCCAATTCGATTAAACCGAGTAAACAAATAGAAAGACCAAAACAGATAATTATGGACAGCTATAGTGTAATATAGCTTTTTATGCTCTTGAACTACATCGTGTCCAGACTGTCAATAGGAATTTCATTTTTGTCATTTGTATAAGCTTGGGATTCTAGATTAATTACAACAAGAAAGGCAAAGAAAGACGAACCCCTGGAGAAAATTAGCTTTGTTTCACACAATGCAGTAACCTAAGTAAAAATATCACGAAGAATTCATAACAAGTCACAATTTGCATTTTATGTAAAAGTGCTATTACAATTCACAAGATTGATTATACCTTATAGAAACATAACGGAATAACATACGGACCACCTAACAGGAAATCATAACTAGTAATACATAGAAAATAGGAAAGATCATGAACCTGAAATATACAGAACCTACAATATAAACTAAAATGAACGAGACGAGTTTTGTATCTATTTTTCATGCCCTAAACCAACCAGCTAACATCCAAACTAGAAAATGATAAATGATTTTGCTTCAAGTTTGCATTCATAACCAGCCAACAGAAACGACCAACTCCAATTCATTTCATACTTTATGTTCATTATTAGCCAAACAACAAACTCAAACAATTGGCGAATTATCAAAGTCAAACATAATGTGATTAGTCGGGATAGGATTTACTCTCACAGGTATCCACAAGACCACCTCCGACTTGCATCAAAATGAAAAAAAAGAACTAAAAATAAGAGCGACAGACGCCTATACGCACATATTCACAAAATCACATGTTCATATACAAAACTTTCGGAATCAAAATTATATTTTTTAACAAGACCAGTAACAGAAGCAACAACACCAACTAGAAATCAAGGTAGTTCCTATGTCTATAGAATCCATTATATATGAGGGAAAAAGAAATTAATATGAAATAAAATGGAAGGGTGCGTACCTATTTTGGGGTAGCGAACTAAGGCTTTTCCATCGCAGATTCGAACTAGCTCAAACTTTGTACTCGGGAAACAAAAGGAGGAAATAAAGCTATAAACTTCCTGATCTTAGTGCTAAATCTGATGACTGATTTTTCTCTTTTGTCTCAGATTCGACTCCAATTAGGAAAAGAAAGAAATAATAGCAAAACCTTGAATCTGTCTTTTGTGTAAAAAAGAATCCCTTTTTATAGGCAAAAGTGCTGCAACGGATTCTTCAAGAATCTCAAATTCAAAATTCAAAATAATAAAAAAATAAGGAGAAAAGGAGCAAAAAGTCTTTATCTTGAGGTGATAGAGAAGAAAATTGTGGCTGTTAGGTCAGCAAAAGCCAATAGTTTTGGTAGATTTGGCGTGACTGAATTGATGGCAGCTCATTTGGTTGAATTTTCATGTGGAGAAGAGGAAATTTAGGGATATATCGATTGTATGGCTGATTTATTTTGCCGTTTTTGTTGAAAAATGGTGTTTGTATGCTTGTTGTGGATATTGTTGTTGCTGTGTACGTTGGAAGCATATAAGTGAAGGGGAGAGGAGAAATGGGACGAGTCAAAATTGGTTCTATTGGATTGGGGCGGCTATTGGGCTAGACAAGGTTAATTTTGGGCTAGCCTTGTTAGATTTTTTAAAGGTTGAAATTAAATGATTCAATAGGCTCAATCAGAAAAATTAATTAATCTAATTATTCCAAACCGATTTCACTTAACTAACTTAACGATGCTTTCCTAAGCATCGAGAAATTAATTTTATTAAAAAGAAAAGTCAAAATTAGGTGTCAACAGCTTGTCCCTATTAGATCAAAGAGGATGAAAAGAGTCTTTGGGCGAAGACGTTGACGTAAACTAATTTTGTCTCGACTGATGAATTAGACGAATCCTAGAAACGCTATACCCAAAAGGTGAAATAGCGAAGCTAGAATTGGCACGATTTTTTATTATGAATTTTATTGAACCCTGGTTTCTGAGTCGCCGACATATCCCGGGTTTTGTGAGAATCAGGTCGATGTAGTTCAAAAGTTATATCATGCAAAAATTTTGAGGAAATCTCAAAATTTTGTCCCAGTTTCAGCTTATGATGGCACTGGAATATGAGAATAGATTTGTGAAAGGGTTTAAACCTATATGAGAATTTTTTAAAAATTGAGTCGAGTTGAGCTCTGAATCGTCGACGTTACTAGGGATGCTTGGCATTCCGCTAGCTTTGCCCTAGTTCGCTGCTTAGATATAGTTCCACGTTAGTGCAAAGGTTCCTGCAAAAATTAAACTAGATAAAGCAATTAGTACATAAATAGTAAATGCATTCAGTGAATTGATGAAGGTAACACCTCGGGCGTTATTTTATGCCACTATGGTCTTGCAAAATTTGAAATAAATCTTATGAAAAATGAAGTTTTAGGCAAATGATTCTTGGGAATGATGCCTTTCGGCGATGAAAATGAGGCCTTAAACCAAGTAAATTATGAAGATGAGGCACTTTCAGCCAAATGAAACAATGAATTTCTACAAAGCATTTGTTTGGTGCATCCATAAGCTTTGTGCGGTTATTGAAAAGCAATTGTGCAGTGCATTTAGGAGCATTTGTGCGGTTCTATAGAATAAATGTATAGTGAAAAAATATCTTAAAGCGATTGTGCGGTGCTTTAGATGGAAAATGAAAGCCATGCGTAATGCGAAATAACTTTAAGCGGTTGTGCACTGCTGCAAAATAACTTAAAGCAATTATATAATGCATTTTCTCTCATGGAAAAACCATTAAAGCCACATGAAATCCATTCTAAAATGTATTAAGGCATTTGCGCAGTGCATGTGTGATGTATTTTAAAGAATTTGTGCAGTGCATGTGTGGTGCATTTAGAGCGTATTTGCGAAAATGAAGTTTTAGACCGATGATTCATGAGAATGATGCCTTTTGGCGATGAAAATGAGACCTTAAACCAAGTAGATTATAAAGATGAGGCATTTTCAGCCAAATGAAGCAATGAATTTCTACAGAGCATTTGTTTGGTGCATCTATAAGCTTTGTGCGGTTATTGAAAAACAATTGTGCAGTGCATTTGGGAGCAATTGTGCAGTGCTATAGAGGAAATGCGTAGTGCGAAATAATTTAAAGCGATTGTGTTGTGCTTTAGATGGAAAATGAAAGCCATGCGTAGTGCGAAATAACTTAAAGCGAATGTGCAGTGTTGCAAAATAACTTAAAGCAATTATATAATGCATTTTCTCCCATGCAAAAATCATTAAAGCCATATGCAATCCATTCTAAAATGTATTAAAGCATTTGCGCAGTGCATGTGTGATGTATTCTGAAGCATTTGTGTAGTGCATGTACGGTGCATTTAGAGCGTATATGCGTAAATGTGCTAAAGCATTTGTGCAGCCCATGTGCGATGCATTTAGAACGTGTATGAGAAAATGTGCTAAAGCATTTGTGCAGTGCGGGTGTATTTTAGAACATAAATGTTAAGCAATTGAAGCTGTGTATTGTGCATTCTAAGCATGAAAATATATAATAAAATTCTTGCAAAGAGACCATAAGATAAATCTAGATGCGATTGGTCGAGCTTGCAGTAGTTTAGAAGTAACAACTTCGAATTCTATGATTGCAAAATTCATCAATCTAAGTAGAAATAATTGCAAAATCAATGCTTAATAATGAACAAATGACTAATTGAGTTTGATTTTCCAAGAAATTAATAGATATTACGCGTTGCTTGGCTAGAAAAATAAATACTTAAGGCATTTTTAGATGTTTAATTAAATGCAAGTAAGTATACATATTCAATTGAAAGAATGCATGAAAATCTTTATTAGAGGGCATATTGTCCCAGTATATTCTATTTTAAGATGGACGAATTCAAATTGCCAATATGTCCTATTTTAGAGTGGACGGACCCAATCAAAATAAAAAGTAGTGCTTGATAAAGGACAAATGAATAGTTAAGAGGGATTCAAAAGATAACATAGAGGGAATATGTAATTAAAATAAATAAATGATAAATGAATTGAGAAATTTTCAATAAAAGACATGCAAACATAAATATTCAATTAAGGCAAACATGCATAATGCCTTATTAGAGGGCAAACTACCCAATTATGTCCTATTTTAGGGTGGATGAACCCAACATATCCTATTTTAGGATGGATGGACCCAATGTGTTCTATTTTAGGGCGGACGAACCCAATTTATATTGCAAACTTTAAAATATCAATGCAATGCAAGTGCTTAATTAAGTCCTATTTTCGGGTGGACTACCCAAAATATCCTATTTTAGGGTGGAAGAACCCAATGTGTTCTATTTTAAGGTGCACAGACCCAAAGTGTCCTATTTTAGGGTGGACGAACCCGATGTGTCCTATTTTAGGGTGGACGATCCAAAATATCCTATTTTAGGGTGGAAGAACCCAATGTGTCCTATTTTAGGGTGGACGACCCAAAAATATCTTATTTTAGGGTGGAAGAACATACTGTATCCTATTTTAGGGTGGACAGACCCAAAGTGTCCTATTTTAGGGTGGACCAACCCATAGCGTCCTATTTTAGGGTGGACATACCAATTAAAATGAAAAACAGGAATAAAATAAATGCATTGCGATATTTGCGAGGCATGCAGTGCCAAAATGATAAAATAAATGCATTGCGTTATATGCGTGCAGTGCTTAAATGCATAGCAATATATGCTAATAAAGGAAGGAATGGCATGCGATGCTGAAATGATAAAATAAATGAATTGCAATAAGTGCGGGCAAGAACGACATGTGATGCATTGCGATATTTGTGAGGCATATAGTGCTTAAATAAAAAAATGCATTGCGATGTGAGCCAATAAAGGCAAATATGAAATGCAGTGCTTAAATAATAAAATAAATGCATTGCGATATGTGCGTGCAACGCTTAAACAATAAAATAAATGCATTACGACATGCGCCAGCAAAGGCAAAGCTGACCTGCAATGCTTAATTAGTGAAATAAATATACTACGGTGCGTACAGATAAAGAAAAAAATAACATGCGTACTTAAATGCATTTCGATGTGCGCAGATAAAGATAAAGATAACATGCGGTGCATAAATAATAAAATAAATAAATACATTGCATTGTGGTGCGGGCAAGTAAAGGAAGGAATAAAATGCAGTGCTTAAATGACAAAATAAATGCATTGCGATGCGTGCAAGTAAAGGCAAAAATAAAATGCGGTGCTTAAACGATAAAATAAATGCATTGCGGTCCTATTTTAGGGAGGACAGGCCCATAGTGTCCTATTTTAGGGTGGACGGACCCAATGTGTCCTATTTTAGGGTGGACAAACCCAATATGCATTGCAAACTTATGTTCACTCTATGTAGTGCCTTTGCAATAGTGAAAATTTAAGCGCAATGCTTTTGCAATAACAAACATTAATGATTCAATGCCACATTAGTGACTATTCATAACGTGATGCCCATGATTTAGAATTTTCCTCTTTGGCGAACTTTAGCTGCAAAGAGGGTTCCTTTCGTGCTTTGCTAGTTGTGTTATCCTTCAAGAATAATTGAAAATCAGCATCTGCATACTCAAAGAAAGCTTGTTAGTATAAAAGAAAATGATTGCCTTGCATTGAACCATAAAATTTTGGCTCTGAATTTGCATTTCTTGTAGTTATGGCCTTGATGCGATCTGATGTTTCGAATATAGCTAGTGACCTCAAACCTTTGCTTTGCAAAAATGGCGAAAGACTATCTGCAAAGCTGTCCCAGTTTTGGCTAGGGGAAGAATGAAATTTTGTAATATCGTGACCGAACCCAGAATAGGCGTCTACGTATACTATTGCCAATAGGAATCAGGTCAAACATAGTTCATAGGACATTCTGAAAAGGTTGCGAAATAGTAGCTGCATAAAAAGGAGAATGGTACTAAGTTACAAAATAGACGCTACTCATAAAGGAAGAAAATGGAGAATTGATACTCTCAGATTACAAAATAGTAGCAACTTATAAAGGAGGAAAAAGGAAAATGACATTCTCAAGTTCCAAAATGATGCCTTCGCCAGTCTTCTACACTTGATGACCTCTTTCTCTTCAAATTTATTGGTGCCAATTTTGATGGATTACCCTTAACAAAAGTATGTCCTTGTTTGCGACATTATCATTGATGTTAGCAGACTTTTGCTGAAACTTTATCTTACCAATCTCAATAAGACTTTGAATCTTGAATCTTAGGGCTCGACAATCTTCAATGTCATGTCCTTGAATGTTTGAATTATAGGCACAACTTTTGGATAAATCAATGTTTGGAGATGGATACTTAGGTATGAATCCCTTTCTAGGTTGCAAAAGTCCCTTAGTTCTCAACCTCTCAAATATATCGACCATTGGCACACCTAAAGGAATGAAGAAGAAAAATTTAATCTCCTTCTGTGTTCGCAAGGTAGATTGTACTGGGTGAAATTGCTGATGGGAGATATTCTGAAAACTTTTCTGACAAAGAGGCTGTAAATGAGCATTGCAAAGGTCAAAAAAAGCATGAGACTGCAAAGACTTGTGACCTGGAGGGCATTGAAACTGATGCATAAAAGCTGAGCTGTTTATATTTTGAGAATTTCCCGGTGTCTTTGATTGGACGACTGGATGGACGACTTGTATTGCTTCTATAAGTTTTCCTTCTTGAATGCCATTATCTATTTCTTTACCAATTCGAATCAAGTCGAAGAAGTTGTATGTACCAGTTCCAATCAACTTATCATAATATAGGCCTTCTTGAATTTGAATGAAGGCTGAGATCAATTCATCCCCAGGAAGTGGAGGTTGTATTTTTGAAGCTTCTAATCTCCATCGTATACTGAAACCATTAAAAGAATCCCCAACAATTTATTGGGCACTGTACGAAGTATTTGAAATACAGGAAAGAAATACCATTCAGGTAAGATTTCCGGCATATTCTTGAAAGTATTCATGTGGTATCTTCTTTACTTTGAACAAATCGGTCATGTACGGATCGACTCCAATGTTAAACTCATATTGCCTTACAAAGTCATGAGCCATATCTTCACATGTGCACCATTTGCTAAAGTCTTGCTTGGTAAACCAAGTTATCGCCAATCTCGATAAACTTTGAATGAATAGCCTCATTCGTATGGCTTCATCGTGTTCAATTCTGATTAACCTATTGCAGTAATCCTTTAAGTATGCAACGAGATCTCCTTTCCCACTGAAAGTGTTAAATTTGGGTAGCTTATACCCTGGTGGAAGCTCAACATTCGGGTGCACACACAAGTCTTCATGCCTTAGACTCTGGAAATTTCTTAAATGCAACTCTTCATCAAGTGCTTTTCTCAGATTGTAGAGCTCTTTGCCCAGTTTTTCGTGATGGATCGACTGAATTTCCTTTCCACGTTTTGCATTTTGACAGACTGATAGCTGCGCATGCTTATTTTTCTTGAAAGGGAGAAGAATTGTGGAAGGATGGACGTTTGGCATCATAGTAAACTGAAAATTTTGGGGATTTGTAGTATACATTGATGGCATTTGCGGAGAGATATTATAAGAAGGAGTTTGGCAAGGTGATATGATTAAACAGATATTTTTGGTTGAATTGGAAGTCATGGTAGTGGTATGAAGAAGGCTAAAAGTACTTGGTGGATTGATCAAAATATTTCTTCGAACCACATTCTTTTGCGATCATCATTTTGTGCTTGCACTAAACCCATACTAGTATTGAATGATTCACACCTATCCACCATTATCATATCGTCCTCTACGCAAATTCACAGTCAAAATAATGGTCAATGCCAGGCAATCTCTAAACAAAATTAAATTTAAAGCGTCAAATAAAGTGTTAGTACATGCGAAATGTGTACAATAACAACAACAACAACAATAACAATAATAATAAAATATTTTGATGAAAAGATTAATTTGTGATTGGCCTAAGTTAGAGCTCTAAACTAGAAGAGATAAACTTAGTTACGGAACGAGTCGATTAAGAGGCTTCTTTGCTAATAGGCTCTAACGCTTGAGATGTAAAATGGATGTAACAATTGATTTGGCGAAGTAATCATAAGAAAGGTTGACTTATGTCAAACACCAAAGCTTGGTTCTATCTTGATCCTTATACTTACTAATTATGACGTATCCCAAAATTTGCCCCAGTCTAAAGACAATTATGATGATGCCTCATCTTGCGTGCCAAAATTTTGCCCCAGTCTATAGGATATTTTGTTGACGATGCCTTGGTTGCATGCCAAGGTTCTGCCTCAGTTGTTTTCTCTCATATTTTTTGAGGGAAAAAATAAAATTATAATAAAGAGATCGAGCCTTATGTAGGCTGCCTACGTATCCTGTGTCCGACAGGAAATCGAGTCGAACGTAGTTTCAAATTACATGCAAAAGGATGTTGAAATCCTATGCTAATATGACCGAGTCCCTATGTGGGCTGCCTACGTATCCACCAAGGAAATCAGGTCAACCGTAGTTTATCTTACATAAAAGAATATTTGAAAATGTACAAAGGATTGATCATTAGGTTCACAACAATACATAATTGTTCCCAAAATATGCTACCCAAAAAACTAACCATCCTACTATTTTAAGAAAAAGATCCTGCTACGCTTTAATCGTCATGCTCAAGGAAACCATTGCTGGAGCAAGCATTGAATTGAAAGGGTTAAAAGTAGAGAATTTTAGAAAGTGATTAAAAAGAACCTAACAGATCGAGTCCTATAAGCTCTAGATAATAAGCTCTAGATAATAATTAATAAGGAAAAGAGCGCACGAAGATTGCATTTTGATAAGACAAAGGATTGTGAATGATGGAAAATTCTTATTTAGCATTGGATTAAAAAAATTATCAAGGATGAAGAATTTTGATTGATTTACGTGTCAAAGCTTGAATTTAAAATGAGTGCAAAAGATCAATTCCTATAATCTCAAGATAGGAACGACACATGCCCTTTGAATGAGTGAAACTTTAAGGAAGTATCAAACTTAGGGTCGTTGCTCTAAAATTATTTAACGGAGAAAATTAGACAAATAATGTCAAGTGCGTCTTGCCAGTTTAAGTAAAATAGATTTGAATATCTATCAATTTAAGAAGCAAAAGGTTGAAAAAGGGACTTGAAAGAGCACGAACAAATAAAATATTCAAAAGCTCAAATTTAGCACGAGTTTGGCAAAATTTGATTAAGCAGGAATCTGAAAAAAATTTGAAATGAATATTTTTAGCAGAAATATTTGCAAAGAATTATGCCAGTATTAACAAAGCAGATTTTTTTTCTTTTTTCTTTTTACAAAGTGGCTGACATAAGTATTGAAATCTCGAAGAAAAAATTAAAATAATGACGAACTAAGCTCATTACAATTTTAAAGAAATAATGTGAACCCTATAGGAGATCGTAAGAAATGAAAATGGGAGAAAACCTTAATTGAAATACTAAGAATTCGATGGGCTGAAGATAATTTCCTAAATAGTGCTCTAGAATCATTAAAATGTGTTAAGAACAGAAGTGTTACAATAAGAATTTTAAAGAAATGTCATGATATAAAAAATGTGAAAATAAAGAGATTCATAAGTGCAAATTTAATTTTCTTATCTAAAAAATAAGGACATAACAAAGGTGAAAATAACAAATAAATATCATATCAAATCAAATTGCAAATAAATTCATGTAGGTCAAATAGCATGTAACAAGAAAATTGGCATGACAAAGAACGTGAATATGTTAAATAACACATCCTAATATGCAGGTGACTCCTTTATGCCGGAGGTAGGCCTAAGCGTCAAATAATTGAGATTTTGATAAATTGATTCAAGATTTAATTAATGACACTACTCGAGCTTGGAGTTAGAATTTTCCAAACTCCATTTGGTCAAAATTTGACTTGGATCAATTTATCGCTATCTCTGCACATAATATGAAGGTCGTCATCAGGTCGTGAACCCTTTTGACATAAAGGCGTTTTCTAAATTCGTGGGATGACACCATGGGTCAAACCACCTATGGCTTATGCATACATGACCTAGATTAAGGGTGGCAACGCTCTATCTTAAGTTTTTCTAAGATTTGGGAGGACACGGACTTGGATTTTTTATATGAGAAGGCACGTGGTCCCATTGCAGTAAAACTCCCGCTCACCCCACGTATGCGCCGACTCTCTAAAATTGATAATTTGAATTTTTTTTGGGAAAGTACAATGTACAATCCGCATGTACAATGTGTGTGAGTGTCAATTTTCTGAAGTGGAGGAAGTATGAACGAAATGCTAGTTTATAAAGCGGTAAACAAGTAAGCAATTTATAAAAAATAATAGCAAATAAATGATTTATGCCATACAAACAGGATAAAACAAGGCAATTAGGGTACAACAAATAACACAATATAAAGACTTAATTATTAAACTAAGTTTGTTATGGTTAAGAATCTAAAAGTCCCCAGTGGAGTCGCCAAACTATTATACCCCATTTTAACACGATGTCAAAATAGTGTACGACATATTGAAAAACTTCTAATTAAATTAAGGAAGTCACCACCTAATTAGTTCTACGGTGAATTAGGATACCTATTACAAACTATGCTATTAAAGTAAATAATGACTTCATTTTAAGGTCTGCAGAACCTAAAATTCTAGGTAAGGATTCTAATTATCCTAAAGAGAAGGGATTAGGCACCCTCAAGGATCCGCTAACTACGGTAAACCGGCCAAACTTAGATTAGATAATGAAATCAAATGTTAAATTAAGAAAAGTATATAGGCGAGGCATAAAGGATATATATACATCTTAATAAATATAGAATCTGTTAGGTATTTATAAGAAAGAAAAAAATATGAACAACTGCGCCATGAATTTACTTATCAAAATTACCTAAAGATTTTAATTAATAATAAAAATAAACTAAATAGAACAAACTTTATCCTAAAAGATGACCCATTTTTTGCCTCTTTTCTTTTGATCAAATTTTATAAACATATGTCCATTACCCTACCTTACACTAAATAGATAAAATATATTTAGTTGTTTAAATACATAATGGCATGAGAAGTTTAATATTTTATTACAATACGACTAAAAATAAATGAAAAAATATTTTTTCTTGTCATTAGGAATCCTAAAAAGAGCTTGAGAAATGCCATCTTTGATTTAAAATAATAAAAAAATGATTTGTCATATCCAAAGTTAGTAAGGCTGATTTTCCAAGTTTAACAGTGATGGTAACTTCGCCTACCGCGAAAACCTATATATATATTTTTTTAATCTGAGGTTACTAAATAATTAGAACTAACATGATTCTAAGGATAGACTACTATTTCATATTAAAGAAGCATTAAAGGATTCTAACTATCTTGACAATTTATTCTAAAAGGCATGCATTAACTTAAAATATTTAAGGACATTTAAGCTACTACCACATTTAAAGATTCATATTAATTCAGATGAGACATACAAAAATTTTAAATTTTAAATAATAATGTACAAAATATTAAACGAAAATAATAATGAGTATCGATAAAAAAAAGAATAAATTTTGAAGAGAGGAAAAGAGACACTACACTGCTAGACGGAAATGTGTGATGTGATATTGTTCGCTTCTCTGATTTGAGCAGAGATGGAGTCAAGTCATGAGACCCCAAACGCGCTCCAGAGTTCACATGAGACATAAGAAAAGAAAAGGATTAGGCACATACTCGATATCACGAGAGATACAAAATAAATTAGGTGATAAATATATTAATGTTTTGCAATCACAAGAAAATCACGAAGGGAAATAATAAGTACATTTATTCAAACTAATAGGCATAAGCCAAGTATTACTCAAAAAGAAAAAGAGAACGCTTCAAGGAAATTGTCTATAATTTTAAATAGTCACGTGGAATTTCATTTGGAGTTGATGCTAGATACACCCTACATGTAAAGAATACAAAGCATTAAAGAATGCTACCAGCAAAGTTGATCAAGTAAAGGAGATGCCAATAAGGGTACAAGAGCTCAGGTAAATTATGATATACAAGTGACAGCAGGAAAGTTATAAATTCAAGTTAGTAAGGGACACATTTCTAACTCTAGTGATCCCTCTTTCCCTTTGGTAACAAATTTGAAAACGATTCAAACTATATCACCCTCATATCACATGAAATAAGATAAGAACAGAGGAGCAAAAGTTCCACATGAAACAAAGAACATAAGGATTAAGAACCGATTAAATGATACGATATCAATGGATAGAAAACAAAATGACCCACTCCGAAGGATTTGGTTAAATGTTTCCCTAACATGTATGAATTTTCACCATCTTAATATACGTATATTACATATATGAGAAGCCTACGGAAACCAATTACTGTAATAAGGGATTACACGCATGAAAAATATTTAACAGTAGTACAAATGCTCAAGTGCAAATACAACTAACCTTTTAGAAAAGAGGCAGCCACAGAAACATATACTTGAAATCGAAAATTATTTCTTATAGAAGAAAGTGTAACACTATACTGTCCCTTCTTGATGAATACTTAACACAAAACTAAAATAATTACCTGTTAGGCTAACAAAACGTGACAGACATAACTAGAAAGCAGGAAATTAAAGCATTTTTTTTCATGAAAAAATGGTGGTAGATATTACTGTTATGAGAAAAATGGAACTACTGTCCGCTGAATTTTCTTTAGATCTTAATACATTTGAGCGGTATCATACCCAACATATAAAAAAAAAACTAAGGCAGCAGATGATTCAAACCCATTTTATTTCTTTACCAAGAATGACACTGACTTTTTTATATATATATATATATATAATCACATCAATACAGCCACGACCGTTTGAACACAAGAGCACCCCACATGTGACTCGGTACTATGCAACCTATCTTTATACCATAGAAAGTAATGAAATTGGTTCAGACGACGTTAATAAGAGAAAATAGAGAACGAACAAGCATGGGCGATAAAACATAGGTTTTCACAATTATCTGGTAAGCAGCTCATTAACTCTGAAACCATTCAAGGTAAGAAACGAACTCACGAAGTAAATAAATACCAAGATAGAATTTTTTTTATATTTTTTGTTATTTAGACGATTCTATATATATACAAACATGCCATGAAACCAAATAAAATATGAACTACTTTGGGAATTTAAGGAGAAAGAAAAGAGAAAAAAAAAAGAACAACAAAAGAAGACTCGACCAATGTATATGTGTGAATATAACAAAACCCAATTCGATTAAACCAAGTAAACAAATAGAAAGACCAAAACATATAATTCTGGACAACTATAGTGTAATATAGCTTTTTATGCTCCCGAACTACATTGTGTCCAGACAGTCAATACAAATTTTATTTTTGTCATTTGTATCAAGCTTGGAATTCTAGATTAATTACAACAAGTAAGGCAAAGAAAGACGAATCCCTGGAGAAACTTAGCTTTGTTTCACACAATGCAGTAACCAAAGCAAAAATATCATGGAGAATTCTTAACAAGTCACAATTTGCATTTTATGTAAAAGTGCTATTACAATTCACAAGATTGATTATACCTTATAGAAGCATAACAGAATAACATACGGACCACCTAACAGAAAATCATAACATACATAGAAAATAGGAAAGAGAATGAACCTGAAATATACAGAACCTACAATATAAACTAAAATGAACGAGGCTAGTTTTGTTTCGATTTTTCATGCCCTAAACCAACCAGCTAACATCCCAACGAGAAAAAGATAAATTCTTTTTCTTCAAGTTTGCATTCATAACCGGCCAACAGAAACGACCAACTCCAATTCATTTCATACTTTATGTTCATTATTAGCCAAACGACAAACTCAAACAATCGGCGAATTATCAAAATCAAACATAATGTGATTAGCCGGGATAGGATTTACTCTCAAGGGTATCTATGAGACCATCTCCGACTCGCATCAAAATGAAAAAAAGAACTAAAAATGAGATCGACAAACGCCTATACACACACATTCATAAAATCACATGTTCATATACAAAACAACTTTCGGAATCAAAATTATATTTTTTAACCATAAGACCAATAACAACAACAACAACACCAACTTGAAATCAAGGTAGTTCCTATGTCTATAGAATCCAATATAGATGAGGGAAAAGGAAATTAAGATGAAATGAAAGGGAAGGGTGCACACCTATTTTTGGGCAGCGAACTATGGCTTTTCCGTTGCAGATTCGACCTAGCTCAAACTTTGAACTCGAAAAACAAAAGGAGGAAATAAAGCTATAAACTTCTTGATCTTAGTGCTAAATCTGATGACTAATTTTTCTCTTTTGTCTCAGATTCGACTCCAATTAGGAAAAGAAAGAAATAATAGCAAAACCTTGAACCTTTTATTCGTGTGAAGAAGTCTCCCTTTTTATAGGAAAAAGTGCTGCAACAGATTCTTCAAAAATCTCAGATTCAAAATTCAAAACAATGAAAAAGGGAGGGGAAAAGGAGCAAAAAGTCTTCATCTTGAGGTGATAGAGAAGACATTATGGTTGTTAGGTTTTCAAAAGCTAAGATTTCTGGTAGATTTGGCGTGACTGTATTGATGGAAGCTCATTTGGTTGAATTTTCATGTGGAGAAAAGGAGATTTAGGGATATATAGGTTGTATGGCTGATTTGTTTTGCCATTTTTATTGAAAAATAGTGTTTGTACACTTGTTGTGCATATTGTTGTTGTTGTGTACATTGGTAGCATATAAGTAAAGGGGAGAGGAGAAATGGTTCGGGTCAAAATTGGTTCTATTGGACTGGGGAGGCTGTTAGGCTAGACAGGGTTAATTTTGGGCTAACTTTGTTAGATTTTTTAAAGGATGAAATTAATTGATACAATAGGCCCAATCAGAAAAATTAATTAATCTAATTATTCCAAACTGATTTCACTTAACTAACTTAACTAAAGTATCCAGAAGAAAAAAATCCAAGAAATGTTAATCTTTCAAAGGATCTTCTTAAAAACCTCTATCTAAGAAAAATTCAAATAAAAAAAGGACTAAAACACTTAGAAAGGCACTGCATCAAAATCAAAGAAGAAGAAGGGTTTTCAATGTCCTCCCGAGTATCCCTAATTTGAAGTAAATGAGAACCTTTTAAATTAAAAGGTTCTAAAGGTGTGTACTTTTATCCTACAATATTTGAGGAATTTGGAATAGAGTTTCTAGTTGATATGGTATAGGTATAGGAGGGGAAGAACCTATTGAGGGACTAGGTGTACTGTACGAAAAAAAGTCCAGGAAATTCGAAAAGGATGATAGTCCTTCTACAACTGCGAATGAGTGAAGTTTGTTGTCAACGAATTAATTCTAGGAGAGATACTGAGAGTTCCAATGGTTAGGATTGATACAGTTGAGAAGAAGTCTGTGTCAGTAGAATTCCTTAACAAAATTGCTAAATAACTAATGATTCTTAGAGGTGCGATATAGAAAAAGGAAATGAAGCCAGAGTACCAACTACTTTTTGAATGGGTAAACAAAGTGTTACTTCTTAGAACAAAAGGAAGATCTGATGCTTCAATTGCAAATTTGTTTCTTATGTTGGATCTTAACTCATGTTCCCCAATCAATATATTAAAGATAATGATTGAGCATATTGTTAAGATATGTTGATACAATCCAGATAAGCTCTAATCCTTTTAATAGAAGCCAAGACTAGGATTTCAAAGGATCAAAGGATTGTTCATGAAGTGGAAAGTACTTGAAAAAGTATTCTTACAATCAAGAGTGTGTCATTTGATAATGAGTGCACTCACATTGGTCAAGGATCGTTGGAGAAATCAAGGGAATGCAAAAAAGGCTAGAAAGTTCCTTGGAAGGGAAATGCACCAAAGGTGCTTTGGATCTGCTCTACAATTTTAAGGGCAGGTCAAAACATCCCTCGTACTCTAGGGATGCGCCTGGGATCCTCCCAACTGCCCCAAATCTGCTCAAATGGATTGTGTGGGCCTTTTCTTGCAATTGGATCACTTTTGGGGCCCTAAATGTGTAATAATTAACCCTAAACAATAAATACTTGGGAATCTAGGTTATTTTCTTAGTTTTTCTTAATTTTTGATGAATGCTTCTCCATTGAGAGAGAATTGGTAAACTTTTGTTGAATCTTGGTGTAGAAACATTGGTTTATAGGGCGATCATCTCCCTCTTGGTCACCGCAAGAATTAGGTGTTGTATTAAGATTGTAGTTAAGGATATTTGAGTTTAATATACTCTTTGTTCTTAATTACTTCTTCCTTTTGTGTATAATTACCATTTTTATCGATTATCTTTTACTTTTTTGTATCAATACTTAGATTCCTTAGTTTGATACCTATTATTTGGTGTCAGAGCCAATCTTGATTTCCTTCCCACGAAGTCAATCTTTGGTTTGTTATCTTGAAAAAAAAAATCACAAAAAAATTCTACTTTTCACGATTTTAGGGTTAGGTTAAAATTTGAGTCTTTGATTTTAGTGTTTTCTTGGGTTTCTAGTGTTAAATTCTTGTTCTCTACTACTCTAGGAGTCTAGAAATTGAATTTGAGCTAAATTAGAGCAATATTGAGTATTTTATCATTGTTGAAAGTTTGGGTAGAAGAAATTTAAAGTGGGTTGCAAGATCTGAAATTTTGGGTGAGGAATTTGAGCTAATGATGTTTGAAATGAGTTTATAATGATAAAAAGTGTCTGTATTCAAAATTTCAACTCATTCTGAGCTAAGGTGAAGAAGTTGAAAAGGTTGGTGTTCTTGGAGAAATTATCTTCATTTTGAAAATTCAGCAAAAAGTGCGGTTTGATCAAAAAAGAAGTAGGAAAAAGTGTTTGTACTAGAGCATCTCCAAATATCCCAAGGATATTCCAAGAGAAGAGTACCAAGAGGACCACTAAAGGGGCAATATTGGTCATTCAAGAGGGGAGAGGTGGCCAACTTGCGCCTAAGGTGCGCTGGAGGTTTGCTTTATCTTCTACAGCACCTGAAACCTGTATTCAAGTGTCCTCATGCATCCAACATGCATTGGAAATGCGCCCAACCGGCTCTAGCATGCCAAAGCAGACCTCACATGCATTGGACATGCCTTTGAGGTGTGCCTAAAGTATGTAGCACACCCTAAATGCATTTTATCACTCCCAAACTCCAATTTTCTTAGGTTTGATTCCTTAGTTTAATTTCTTGATTCCTAAATTCATCTCCTTATTTTAAACTACTCAACAACTAGTGATTCACCTACTAAGTTGGTTGATAAGTTCTTGAGTCTGAATTCTTTCATCGTCCTATTTCTTTCAAGCTTTTCTTTTTTTCATATCATTGTTAGTTGTTGATTCAAGTCCTTACACATTTATTTGAGTCTTTGAAACAAGAATCCAATCCTATCAAGAGTATCACATGACACCTCACTACCACACAGAGTATAAACATCTTTCAGCATTTGTGACCCAAGTGTGAAGAGTTGTGAGGTTAATTTCTCTAACGGTAATGTGCTTTTTGTTTTTGTGAGTATATTTATTCATAGGTACAATGGATATGGAATGTGAAACTTGAAAAACCATGGATAACCACTCAACAAATTTTATTTTAGTGGCCATTGAGACTCTCAATCGTAAAATTGAGTCCATGGACGTTAAAGATAGGATCACTTAAGCTTATGGTGGGTTCACTTGAAGGGAGTGTGTCCAACATAGGTGGAAGAGGGGATAAAGTGGAAGGTCAACTAAACACATCCGTATTCATACCTCAACACTGCCATGCTCGACTAGCGGGCATGCTCCAAATCCTCCTGTTCTTATTTCCTCGGAAACCCTTCACCAAATGATAAATCCACCAATACAAACACATGATCCCATTCCTCAAGCCACTAAATAACTATAAAATGGAAATCTTGTTCAACCACTCCAACCTCAATTCAACCAAACACAACAAGAAGAATCTCAAAATCGAATACCCCAAAGTCAACTAAACAAAATACCACCCATTCCAAGTACTCTTTAACCAAAACCAACATATCCAAATAAAAGAGGAAAAGAGGGAGGAATAACAAGAGGAGTTTGGGGAATTCGATGAAGACAAAATATTGGTATATGAAATGAGAGATAGATCAATGGATCAAAAAGGTTATCGAGGTCAAAGGAAAAGATTTGGTGTAATGCATAGTGGTAGAGGAAACTTGGGTAACTGAAACCAAGGCCAATATCAAGAAACCTAATTAGGAAATAAGGATTGAGATGTGGGTATTATTTCAATCAAGGTTAGTTTTCTAACTTTCAAAGGTGAGAGTGATCCCAAAGCTTATATCACATGATAGTCCTCTTGAAAAAGGATCTTTGAAGTCAATGATATCATCGATGAGAAGAAGAGTTGCTATGCCACAACCTACTTTGGAGGGTAAGAAAATATAGGTGGGGTTATGACAAGAGGTTTAGAAATGCATTGAATAATGGATAAATATACCCATGGGATGCATTGAATGGATTCATGAGACAAAGGTATGTGCCGAAGAGGATTGCCAAGTTATACAACTTGAAGCAAGGAAGCAAGAGTGTTATGTCCTATTATGCCGAATTCCAACATTTGATCTTGAAGATCAAGTACCTAAGAATGAAAACCATGCCATCATATACTTCATGGTTAGGTTAAACAAAGAAATATCCACAAGTTTGAAACCATAGAAGAAATATTCTAAGTGTCCTTGGAAATTGAGAGGGATATCAAGGAGAGGGCAACTTATAAACCAAAAGGATACTTATCTACCAATACTTGGAGTAAGAACAAAGTTGTAGCTCTATCAATATTGGGATAGAATAAGAAAAAAGACTCGAACAAGTCTTATAATAAGAAACCCATAGAGAAGATCACTCCAAAGTATCCACCAAGGAATGAAGGTAAAAAATATCCTACTCCTAGCGCCAAAGGTTTTCAATGTTTTAAGTTCCAAGTATGTAGACATAAAGCAAGTAAATGTCCCAACTATGAGAAATGTGATCCTTAGGGTAGGAAAGTTGTATTTACTTGGAGAAGAGGTGGGATTGAAAGATAAAAGTGATAAATAGTCCTAAGATGAAGAGGGGTTAAAAGAAGAAGAGCAAGTAGAGGAGGATAATAAGGATTCTTCACCATAAGATGGAGAGATTGAGGTTACAAATATTGTGTTGAGACATGTAATGATTAGTAAGGCAATATATGATCCTAGTCAAAGAGGAGAATCTTTTCGATACAAAATGCCTTATCAAGGAAAATGCATGCTTTTAATCATTCATAATGTAGTTGAGCTAATGTCGCTAGTGCTACCATGATTGAATTCCTAAATTTATCCACAACCCAAAATGACACAACATACAAACTTCAATGGTTAAATAATTGTGGAGAGTTAAAGATGACTAGGAAAATGGTGATTCAGTTTAAAGTCGGGAATTACCATGACATGGTACATTATGATATGATACCCATGTAAGCTTATCATTTCTTTCCTGGGAGGACTTGGCAATTGTTCAACCAAGTATAATGGAAGGACCGATCGGTATTTTTTTGAGTTGAATGGTTGGAAATTCACTCTCCATACACTTTTCCCCACATAAGTGAATGAAGCTCATCAAAAGTGGAGAGAATTGAAAGATAAGGATAAGAAACAAGGTGGGAAAGATGACCAAACCAAGGAGGGGAATGGAGAAGGAAAGGGTAGGATGATAAAAGGGAAGAGTCCCTTGGTGATGTTGGACAGGAACAAGGACCTATTAAGGAATATGATAAGGAGGCACCCATGCTCCTTCTAGACAATGCTTTTCATACAAAAAAATCTACTTCTCCTATTACCCATTCTATTTCTCTTGTTTTACAGGAATTTGATGATGTATTCCCAGAGGAGCAACCCTACGGATTACCTCTACTTTGGGAAATTTAACATCAAAGTAATTTTGTGTCGAGTTCTCAATAGCCTAACAAACCGCCCTATAAAAGTAATCAAATGGACATTAAAGAGATCCAATGAAAAGTTAAGGAACTCCTCAACAAAGGATACATCAAACAGAGAAGGTATTGCTAGTGCTAAACAAAGATGGGATATGGACATGTGTATTGATTGTTGAGCTATCAATAGAACAACAGTAAAGTATCGCCACTCAATTACCTATTTCGATGATATACTTGATGATTTGAATAGTTCTTGAGTGTTTTCTAAGATAGATCTTAGGATTGGGCACCACCAACCCAAAAGCAACCAGGTGATGAGTGGAAGACCATATTCAATACCAAGTTTTATCTATATGAATGGTTGGTCATGCCTATTGTCCTCACCAACGCTCCTAGTACTTATGTGGTTAATGAACCATGTGATGAAATCTTTCATTAGCAAATTTGTTGTGGTATATTTTGATGACATCCTTATTTATAGCGAATCTCTTGAAGAGCATGCTTTATATTTAAAAAGTGTATTTGAAGTTCTTAGATGAGAAAAATTGTATACTAATCTTGAAAAGTTCTCTTTTGTGTGAATAAAGTAGTATTCTTGGGATTATTGTGAGCTCAAGAGGATTTGAGGTGGAAGAATTTAAGATAGACGCCATCAAGACTTGGCCGACTCTAAAGTCCATTGGTAAAGTAAGAAGCTTCCATGGGTTGGCACATTTTTATAGGTAGTTTGGCAAAGGATTTAGTACCATCACCGCTCCCTTGATCGAGGTGATACATAAGGACAAACCTTTTAAACAGAGGAATGAGTAAGCCAATGCATTTGAATCTTTGAAAGCCATGCTTAGCTCCGCCCCTTGTTGTAATTACCCATTTTCATTAAGTTGTTTGAAATTCAAAGTAATACAAGTAAGGTAGGCATAGGTGCTGTCTTAATGCAATTTCATAAACCTATTGCCTATTTTAGTGAAAAGATCAAGGGTACAACTCTAAATTATTCAATTTATGATCTAGAGCTATACGCCTTGGTTAAAGCATTGGGTAATTGGCAACATTATTTGAGGCCCAAGGAGTTCGTGATCTGAATTGGCCATGAATTATTAAAACATATTTCATCCCAAGATAAGTTAAATAAAAGACATGCCAAATGGATTGCTTTCTTAGAGACTTTTCCATATGTAATTCAATACAAAAAGGGAAAGAAAAATGTTGTGGTCGATGCATTGTCTAGGAAATATGTGATAATCTCTACATTGTCTTCAAAGTTTATGGGACCTTTGAGTCTAAAATAAATGTTTGTGAGGAACCCAAATTTTCTCAAATCTACCAAGAGGCATGGGGTAGGGAAAGGTTGGAAAGAGATAGTGTTTTTAAGCCTACTCTAAGTTTGATGGTTTCTTATTTAAAGAAAGAAGATTGTATGTGTTGTCTAGTTCATGGAGATAATTATTTATAAGACAGGTACATGATAGTGGTATGAGGGGTCGCTTTGGAATTGACAAGACCCTTGTAATCAAAGAGGAAAAATTCTATTACCCCAAAATGTGTCAAGATGTTGCAAGAATTTGAGGCCAATGTATGGATTGTAGAAGTGTGAAATCCCTCCTTTTCCTTTAAGGATTGTGTATCTCTGTTACGCCCCGAGTCTGTATCATGGACGCTACACGGTGCTAATAATCCCAAAGGACCACTAGCTAACCCATGACTGGTACCTACTGTGAGCACTGAATAATAAAGACGCTGTAATAATGAAATAATAAAGTAAATATGGAAGCTTCCATAAGGTTCAAATATGAAAAAAATACTGTATACGGAAAATTAAATGTTGGAAAACAACTGTCTTAAAAAGACTCTAGTCTGATAGGCCTCTAAATTATCTGGAATATGGAGTTGATGGAACAAGTCCTCAATTAACTCTGACTGACTGCTGAAATACTGAAATGCAAAAAATAATCATGTCCTCATAATATGAGGACTCACCACTATGTTGTCTACTGAGAAGCTGTACTACTGAGGATGCTCTGGGGCCCGTGCGTCTGAACCTATGATATAAGACATCATAGCGCAAAAAACATGCATTAGTACTTTAAATGTACTGGTATGCTCAGTGAGGTAGGCTAAAATGCATGGGTTCATGATGCATCAACAATACTAACTGAATAACATGGATATGGCTGAATAAGAGTGCATACATGAATACATAAACTGTAACTGAAATTGTGATGATACCAAATACTGAGTCTGAATACTAAATTAATGATATCTGAATTTACTAATACTACATTACTGATTATCTAGATGACCGTATCCAATAGTCCTAAAGTCTGTAGAACTATACTGAGTTCTAATCTGAGACTGAATCTAAATCTGAGACTGTGAAAGGTAATAATCTAACCGACATACCCCTTTTCTAAATAGATTTTGGGGTCCAACCTATAACCCTAGTTGGAAGGGTGCCAGTACCGTGCCACATGTAAGGACAACTTAAGAGATACCCTCATCTGGCAGGTACTCTAATGAGAAAGGTGGAACCCTCAACTGACAGGTTAAAACACATCATCAACCCTCGACTGGTAGGTTTGATGTCTCAACCTACGCTGTCCATGTAGTACTGGAACGCAAGGATTACATCTAAGAATCACACCCTCTACTAGAAGGTGAGTACCATACTTAGGTTCACTCGGTGCTGAATCCTACTCCCAACTGAATAGACACTGAACTGATTTCCTAGTTCATACTAGGCTTGACTGAACTGTTACTGAACTGGATTGGATAGTACTTAGTTTACTGAGTTTTCCTGGATTCTGGAACTGACTAAAAGTACAACTGATCATGACCTGACTGATACTATTTTATAAATGACACTGACTCTAGGTATACAACAAAATTGTCGGGTATTAAATACCCCCAGGACTCGATAGCGTAAAAAGTAAAGCATAACATAAATTTTGAAGGCACGACAATGGCCATATGTCCGTAATTCACATTATAAGGCATTTCATCAAATACTTGTAAATATTGAACTTGTACATGTATAGGGATGCATGCTATCATGTCAGAAGTACACTAACAATTCACATAGGAATTTCAACAAACACCTTCAAGACATAGCTTTATCATGGGAGCCCTTTAGACATGTAGTTCTTTCATGAGTTCATAATTGAGATCAACAATGGATCAAATTGCACAATTACTTCACTTAGGCATTTTTGGCAAACACATGGGAGGCATCACATTATACTTGGGCATGAATAATAATTCAATACATCATGGCTACATTAATCACTTCAATTTCAAAGATTTCAACCCACATGCTAACATAAATTCATGAAATTCATTAAAGACATCATCTTGGAAATCACACAACAAGATTAACATGAATACAAACAACCCACAACATGAAAATTATTATTTAAGATTTTAAAAAGGGTTTCTTGAACTCCAAGGTTGAAAGGGCCCTTGGATGAACACTTCACATACCTTTGTGCTTGTTTTTGAGAAGATTGGTGGTAGAATTCTTGATATTTGAATCTTGAATTAAAAACTCTAATGCTTGTTCTTTAGAGAGTTTGAGAGAAAGAATGAGATTTTTCCCTATAGGCTGATTAATTTTGTGTTAAGGCTAAATAAGGTGGGGAAAATAACCCATTTCCCCCACAACCCGTATTAAAATAATGCTGAACAGGGATGCCCTCACGTCGCAACCCCTGCTTGGGTCAAGTAGCCATCACGGTGCGAACCTTACTTGGGTTGACTGGCCCTCGCCTCGCGGGGATATCTTGACTCTTCACTATTTTGGGCATCTAAACTTGTCCTTACACTAGTCCGAAAAATCCGAAACTCGCCTGAGATGACCTACAAGTGACCCTGATTATGAATCAATTTAAAAATCAACTAACTAAGGTTGGTAAGGTCAAAAATAAAATCCTCCAAATTTGGATGGCTAAAATGATTCTAAGTCTTGATACTTAGCTTAAAATTTTCAAGTCTGGGACCCCTTAGTAGGCTTTAAAGGACTGAGTCAAGCTTAGAATTTTGCGGGGTCTTACAATCCCACTACCTACTACTCTATGTATCTCTTGGATTGACATCTCTATGGATGTTATTTTTGGTTTTCCAAGGAAAAGAAGGGGTAGAGATAGTATTTTTGTTGTTGTGGATCGATTTTCTTAGATGGCCCATTTTATTTCGTGTCATAAAAGTTATGATGCTTCAATTGTGGCCTGTTTGTTTATTGTTCATGTTTTCAAAATACATGGAATCCTTCAAATCTTTGTTGGTGATAGGGACTCTAAGTTCCGTAGTAACTTTTTGAAGTCATTGTCGGGTAGGCTTGGCACCAAATTGCTTTTCTCAATGTCTTTCCACCCACAAACCTATGGTCAAATGAAGGTGGTATATAGAACCTTGGGTTCTATTTTACACACCTTAATTGTGGAAAAATGGCCTCTTAGGAGGACCACCTACCTTTAGTCGAATTTTCTTATAATCGTGTTATCCATTCGACTATTGGTATGAATCACTTTGAACGTGTTTATGGTTTTAACTCACTCACCCTTTTAGATATTAATACCTTACCTAGTGATTTTTTTATAAGCTTAACTAGAAATATAAGGGCAAAGACCATGAAAAAGATGCATGAGAAGGTGAGGATTCGCCTTGAGAAGAAGAATCAAGAGGTGTCCAAAAGAGTAAACAAGGGAATAAATCAACTTGTGCTTGAATCGGGTGATTAGATATGGGTACACCTTCGAAAATATTCGTTTACAACCTAAAGAAAAGCTATATTTCTACCTCGAGGTGATCACTTATTTTATGTACTTGAGAGAATAAACGATAATGCCTACAAGACTAACCTTCCTCCAGAATATCAAGTGCATAATACCTTCAATGCATGTGATATTTCACTCTTTAACATGAAAGAAAATGATCACCCCTTGAATTTGAGGTTAAATTCTTCTCAAGATAGAGAAGATGATACAATCCGAATTAGCTCTAAGCCTTTTACTAGAATCCAATCTTGAGAGATTTAAAGGATATAGGGATTGTTCATGAAGAATAAGGTACTTGAAGAAGTATTTTTACCATAAAGAGGGTTTCATGATAATTTCACTCATATTGGGTCAAGGATCGTTAGAGGAATTGAGGGAATGCAAAATGGGGCTAAAAATCCCGTTGGAATGGAAATGCGCCCAATGTTCTTTAGATCTACCTTAGACTTGCTCTGGAATTTCAAGAATAAGTCAAAATAATCTCTAGTGCACCTGGGATGCACCCTAACTTCCCCAAATTTGCTCAAGCAGATTGTGCGGGCCTTTTCTTGCAAGTGAGTTGCTTTTGGGCCCCTAAATTTGTAATAATGAGCCATAAACTATAAATAATTCGGAGTCTAGGTTATTTTCTTAGTTTTTCTTGATAATTGATGAATTCTTCTCCATTGAGAGAGAGAATTGGTAGGCTTTTGTTGAATCTTGGTTTCGAAACATGTGTTTAGAAGACGATCATCTCCCTCTTGGTCATCATAATTAGGTGTTTGATTAAGATTATGGTTGAGGATATTAGAGTTTAATTTAATCTTTTGTTCTTAATTACTTCTTTTCTTGTGTCTTATTACTATCTTTATCGATTATCTTTTTACTTTTCGTATCAATCTTTAGTTTTCGTATTTTGATTCTTGTCATATGTGGTATGGAGAAACAAAATCATAAATTAGGGTATGGGTGTTTTCTCCCAGAAATGTTTGACTATTTTGAAGTAACTCCTAACTCACAGACTTACTCTGCAAATAAATAAACCTTTAGTTGTACCACTCTAGAGGAATGTTAATATGCTAAAAGAAAGGATGTGTGAGTTCAACCTCTACTATGTAATATTTGATCACTGCTCAGCGAAAAATCACCCTAGAGTTAGAGAAAATGACTACCTTAGTGGTTGAAAAGGACTCTAAAATTGAATTTCTTAAGACTCAATTTATTTATGCTACCAAGGAATCTGGTATAACTTTAGGTGCTTCTACAACACTTCAAATCGAAAATCATCAACTTGTAGCTGAAATTGCCGAACTAAAGAAAAAGGTTGTTGATTTGAATCAATAAATTATTAATGAAAAATGTGCAACTTTAAGACGTATTGATCAACTCATATCCAAATAGTCCTCCTCTTTCTCTTAAAGTCCCCTATGTATTTTCTTGTGTCAACCTGGTTTTGATTCTGGCACTATGTACTATTTTCAAATTTTCTTTTTATAAGATTTGATATTAAGTATAATTTTAGTGTGGTTGAGTCAAATTATCTTTGTTTGCCTCAAATTTCTTGTTTTCATCATATGTTATCTTATGCTTCTTGGGCTATCATGACTTAGACCTTAATTTATTTTACTATTTATCCTTTTTAATGATGCCAAAAAAGAAAAGGTTAGTGAAAGGGGGAGCCGATTAGTGAAAAGCAAAAATTGTTAGTGAATTGGTTAGTAAAAAGAGGACCTAGTGAGAGAGGAAAAGTTTTAAAAAGGATAATTATGATTGTGAATAACTGGTGCTATGTGTTGGCTTACATGGTGATAGAGAAAACTAGAAACTGTTGCAAGTTGCTTATGTTACAAAAGACTCTATTCTTGCCATCATGAAAAAAGAAAAAATGTTGGGTTCCAGTTTTGTTATTGATATGTCTATTATGTTCATATTTTAATGATTGATTAAATTTAATAGTGGAATTTGGTCCAAGTATGTTGGATTATTACTCATGTTCAGTTGTTTGCCTAACTTAATGGAAGAATTCATTACGTGAACTAATGTCCCAATATGTAGTTTTACTGTTGCATGCCGTTGTCTAGTATTTTTTTTGGACAATGTCAGCACATCAATGAAATGACTTTCTAGTGGTCCTGTCCATCTTCCACACGAATGAGGAAGCTTCTCTCCCAATGTTCATTATATATATATACACACACATCATCCTTGAGAAGAGAAGCCTTTGTTTTTGCAAAAATCAAAAGAAAATTTTCTCAAGCAAAGGTGTCACCTGATATTGCAAGACTCAACAATTCAAAATCTCTTTTGCTCATAGGGATATATGTTTTTTTTTTAAGTTGTTTGAGGTTTAGATTTGTCCTTACAATTGTAATCTCATGTCTCATTCTATAGACTTTGATGAGTAGTTTATTTAGTCTTCTTCTTTCAGATTTAAATTGCTTGGTATCTAGAGCTAGCTAATAGAGATCTCACAGTAGAAGTATTGTGAGAGTGTTTCACAATAGAGTTATTTCAAGGTTGTAGTGATTAGGAGGTTAATTCCTAATTTGTAAGCATTGACGGTTGCACGGAGTTTTAGGTCACGTCCTCAAAAAAGGTGTTTTATTATCCTTTATTATAATTTGAAAAAGATTGTATTTTTATTAGATGTTGAAGTCTTTAATCAAATTTGGTTATAGCTTTCGCACATAGTTAAACATCAATGGTAATGATTCTCCAATATAGGTGTAACGACCCAAACTCCTGGACCGTGCGGGCACCTACGCTATTCTAAGTAGCTAGGAGAACCCTTATTACCCAACTAAAAATATACGGAAAACTTCTGTTTTTAAGGGAATATAGAATTAAATATAATAAAGTAAATTAAATACTAAACAATAAACTTTTTCAAAACTTCTTACAAATGTCCTTCACCATACCAAGACTTGGCCAAACATGTACAAGAGCAATCTACTACAGCATAGAATAACAATAAAATAAATAATACAAAGACTCTAACATCTGCCAGGAAGATAGTGCAGAAGTTAGTGCTGAACATCGTCATCCATCTTGTAACTGCAATCTAACCTGTATCCAGCCTACACCCCAATAAGGAATTTAGAAGAGTAGGGTCAGTACAACCACACGTACTGGTACGAATCATCGGCTGACCTTGTTAGTTCATATAATCATAAAATAGAATTAAGAAAAATAAATCATGACATTTTGAATGGAATATAATTCAACAAAGGTTGTAATAACATTATTACTTTACCTATATAACTTACATCATCCAACTACTCTTCCAACTCCATAAATATTACATTCACTACTAACATACTTTAGCCCCATTAATTCACACAATCAACCACAATCCAACACTAATATATCACTATTCCCTTTATTCACCTTATCTTTTTCATTACTCATATTCACAGGAACATATCCATAATCATAGACAACCCACACTAAACTCTCGAGCTAACAACTAAATGCTCTCTTATAATATTAAAGAATGATAACTAGCCATTCTGGTAATCTACGATTAAAACACGTATAAATGAAGAAAGTCAACCAATATATTAGTAAGTATAAAGTTTCTCATTTTCAAATGCATATCACACAATCAAATACTCAATGAATCAACAATACAACAATAAAAGATCAAACAATGCTCACAACAAGCCACATAACCATCAAGAGTATCGATCATACTGTAAATATCCACAGACTCAACACAAATATGTACACACATGCTATGGGACTTATTTTTTCCCAATTAGTCATGACCTGTAGGGAACAATCTATGTTCATGTACTGTACCGGCGTGGTACCCGATTCACCATATAGATATATGTACCGGCGTGGTACCCGATCTATCATATACATATCCATACCGGCATGGTACCCGATCCAACATATACATATCCGTACCAGCTTGGTACCCGATCTAATATATACATAACCATACCAGCATGGTACCCGATCCAACATATACATATCCGTACCAGCGTGGTACCCAATCCAATATATACATATCCGTACCGGCGTGGTATACTGATCCATCATATATATATCCGTATCGATGTTGTACCCAATCCAATATATACATATTCATACCGGTGTGGTACCTGATCCAACATATACATATTCATACCGGCATGGTACGTGATCCAATATATACATATCCATACCGGCGTGGTACTCGATCAAACATAAATAAGTAATATCAATATCAAATTTACACTTTCTCACAACATACAACATGATGTACCAAATTTACAAGTACACTTTAAGTCATGAGATAATTCCATCAAGTAAATCTTAATAATCATTTATACATGCATCAATAATCCAAACATCAACAATTTCAAGCATGTCTGAATACCAATCAACAAGTATCCAATTTAGGAGCGTACACACAATTAAGTCAAGTCTAAACTTTAATAAAATCGTAACCTACTATTTACATTTTATTAAATTCACACTATCTTTTAGGATGCAATACGACGTACTAAATCTATAAGTGTACTTAAAATCATAAAGTAATTCGATCAAGTACTTTTATTTATCAGTATTTTGACCCTCTCACGGGTATTATTTCAACAATTCCTTATAGATTATCATTATCAAACAAGCCTTTCATAAGCACATATCAATAACTCATCATTATCACCAATTTAGCCTCTCAAGGATATCCAACAGATAAAGTGCTTTTATCAATACCAAAATAAGATTATCAAAAAATAAATCATAATTATATACTTAAGCATACAAGTCACTATTGGAGTATACTTACTCATTAATTATTATAATGTCACTACTTTTTTCTATATAATACAATCATTACACTTATTCAAATCATCTATCCTTTAGATTTTACTATGCTCATCAATACTTGATCCTATCATGATTCTCCTCTTCATATTATTGTCCAATACATGCAACTTAACATCATTATAACTCAACTAGGTTCATCACTAGAATAACTAAGAACTATCATGTCCGCATACTTCATTTGCAACAGTCTCCTTGCGGGGACTTAGCACATAATATCACAAGTATCACATAATTAATCAATAATATAGTTTTTGAAATTAAAGTTAAGTTCTTGTGTCTTTATTCACCTCAACTTTATTCTCGTAGGCCTAGACATGCTTTCTCCCATCAATTCTATATTATGAAAATATAAATTAACACAATCTTCTATTCATTTAACCTAGTCTACCTGAACGCCAAGCTTTTGGAAGAAAAAAACTGCAACAAAGATTCTCTTTCCTTTCCTTCATGCCTTGGAAAAATCAATCATCTAAAAATCAAGAAATTATAAGAGAAATAAATAATTACTCTTCAATCAAATATCTTGGGGATTCAAACCCACTAATTCTACCCTTAATTCAAGGTTTACATATCTCCCAAATTCAATTAATCATTAATTTGCTCTTTCAAGCTTAACCCATATCCATTAATGGAGATTTTATACTAAATATCTCATATTTAAGGAATTCAAGGTTCCTAACCATCAAAATTCATAATCTAGTTTATAAAATTCATGTTTTGAATCTTTAATTTATAGTTTAGAATCATCTCTAAGTCATATTAAAAACAATCATGAGTATTTCCCAAAAGAATTCCACCATTAAAGTTTTTTCTAAGGATTCTAAGATATTAAAGAATTAAAAGTCCTAGAAAAAAATGGAAAAACTTACCTCAACGAAGAAATTTCACCTTAAGATTTGGAAAATCACCTCTCTAGGGTTGGGGGATAAAATTTAGGGGGTTTTTTAGACCTAAAATATATCTGAAGTTGATTTAAATACAACTAGAATTTTCGCTACAGTGAAATCCCATTTTAGCCCGGACAGTGCTAAATAAAACAGTCATAACTTTTTACTCTGAATTCGGATTGATGAACGGTTTGTTTTGTTGGAAATATGACTCAGAGATCTTTGATTTTATAGGTATTGGGACCCCTAAATTGTTATATTCTATGAGATATGATTGTTTGAAGTTGGTCCTAATACAAACCCATATTGAAACTGTATCAGAAAGAAAGTTTTACACTTAACTTTGTGTTAGGGATATTGTACGATCTTAATTCATATTTAAAGAACTTTAAAACTAAATCATTGATATTATAACTTATAAATAATTAAATTCATCGAGTTTGAGTCTATCCAGACACATCTGAAAGCTAAAATCTTTGCTAAAAAGTTTGAGGTGATGTAATAAATAAAAGATTTGCTATTTTGGACCCAAGTTAATACTAAGAAATGAAAATTAAAAATTTTCATGAATTTATTAATAATAATTTAGTAATGACGAAATGGGTATTTACAATCAAATATCAATTTACCATCCATTCATCCCCGAACGGGCATTCAGTGGAGAAAAGCACGATTATCGTGTGAGTTATGATGGAATTGCTTGGTTGTACCATTGTTTGGTGTAATATATGGTGTGATTGTTGCTTTTCTTTATTGTAGTAACTAATATGGTTAATAAAAGTGTTGTTTAAATTAGATGCCTTAAGATAATTTGTTATTAGTTTTGAATTTTATGATAACTTAGAAGGTTTAATTGATGGCTAAGGAATTGGTTGCATATGGTTTAAGTAGAAACTGTATGCTAAATGATAAGCATGATCTTATCATTGGTAAAATAGTAGGCAAAAATTATTTATGATTGTGAAAACTTTTATTTCAATTTAGTCGGTATGTGAATAAGGACCATGTGAAAAGGGCTATTGTTATACAATAGTAGGAATTGTTACAGAATAATTTTTATTGTGATTCATAACTTTGATAAAAATAATGTGATTTTTATTGTTGTAAATTGGATCCATGAGAGGCCCAGGCTACTGAAAAATTGGAAGGTATAATTTCTATTGATGCCTATTTAAGGAACAATTGAGGCTAGGTGGATTTATTATTATTGTTAGTTATGTTCTTGACTTAATAAATTGTATGTGTTAGCTTAGACTTGCCTATTTATTGGTTCTTGATGTGTTATTAGATTTATTTACTCATAGACATATCTCTCTTATTGTTGCATAAAAAATACTTAATTAGTATTGCTATTTGAGTGATTGAGGTATGTTGAGTCGGTAATTTGACTTTTCGTAAGCTAGTTATGAGGCAAAACAAGTATATCTTTTCCTCAGGTGATAAATAAAAAGCTAGTTGCTTATAAGCAATTGATTGTTGATGGTTGAATAGACTAATGCGAGTTGTGGTTGAAAATTTATTAATTTATGAAAACATAGTGTAATGTTTGGTGATATTGTGTTCATATAGCATTGATTAGTGTGTAAGTTCTTAGAAAAAGTTTTTTCTAGGATGAGAATTGACCAAAAATCCCAAGCTGGGGAGGGTTCAAATGAAATTCTGGTATTTTTTGGTTTAAAGATATTTGGTGTCTCGAGGTGTAGAGATTGATGAAATTTAGGTGATGCAATAATAGATATGGGACATAGTAGCCTATAGAAACTTTTGGAATAGAGTTTGGGTTAGTTGAACTCCAGATATAGTGTTTAACATAATGGGGTTAGCACAGGGTGTCAGAAATCTAACTATTATGTTGTGAAAATGGAAAACTGGAAAAAATCTCAAGTTTCTGCATTACCTATCCCCCTATAGAGGGAAGCTGGTCGCCACCATGGGGATACTATAGCATAAATTTTCATACGATAGTGGGAGTGATTTAGCAGGAATTGGGTTGATTTAGCAGGATGGATGCAGTAATTGTTCAATTTTCTCCTAGTTTAGATGTGGTCTCATCATGAACTCTTATGATTTCATTCTTAGACCGTTGTGAGATAAATAACTAATTCATGCTTAAAGGTTGGGCTCTGTATCTTCTTTCTTGAAAAGTCTCGGTAGAAAAGTTGTGTATAAATATGATTTAGTTGATAAATTATTGCGAGTGGGCATGAAGGATGCAATTTAAGAAACTCTAAAAGTAGTGCCTTTCTAATTACAACCTCATGTTTTTCTTCACTCAATGCTCGTTCGAAGACGATGATAAATTAATATGTAAAATATTGTTCTATTATGTAGTTACTGAATATATCTGTAATAAAGGTATACAAATCTCATTCCTCAGGGGTGTTAGGATCAATTCCTTGAATTATGACTGCATTACTTAAAATTTAAAGTCATACAATACCCCTAGCACAAAGTTATATTAACAATGTCCTTACCTATTCAGTTTTGGGCTAAGTTAAAACTGGGATAAACTTCACATGAGTGCTTCTCGTAGAACATAAAAAGTTATGGATCACAATACCGTAAAATTTAATATCTTTGAGTCTTCTTTTCAATATCACTGAATGTTCATTAACTTGGCATTGTAGTAAAATGTTATGACTATTTTACTTCAGATTGTCCATATAGAAAAACTGAGGCTACCATAGTGGGAGCGGGTAACTATAACAAGAATTATCCTGCTATAGCAGGACTATAGTAGTTTATATGATTATTTTAATGGGTTTCAGTCCATGAACTCAAATTTTCATTTCCAATCCCTAGAAGGGGAGTTTGCACATGGTTAGGGTGGAAATTCTTCATTGAGGTAAGTTTTTTACTTTTCGATTAATCCATTTATCTTCTAGAGTCATTAGGATGGGGAGTTATAGTGAAATTCTTATGTTTTAGAACTCTAGGTTCATGAAATTATTGGCCAAATGTATGGATATATTTATTATCACTTAGAATTGATTTTAGATTGTAAATCAACTCTTCCTTGTGTGAAATTGTGGTTTAAAAATATGAATTTTGATAGTTGAGAACCTTAACTTCAATAAATATGGGACTTTTAGCTTTAAAACTTCATTAATGAAGGTGGTTTAAGTATGATAGAGCTTGTTAGTAGTTAATTGACACTTGGGTATTATTAAACACTTAAATGTGGGTAAAAATAGTGGGTTTGAATTTTTAAATTATTTATTTGAAGAGTAATTGATTAATTTTGCTTATAGTTATTTTCTATTAGATGATTTAGCCTATAAAGATGTAAGGAAGAAGAGAAATAATCTGTGGGATAACTTACTCATTGCAGCAACTTAGTGCCTAGATAGACTAGGTTTAATGTGTGTAGATCTTGATTAGATTTCATGACTATAATGTAGTTGACGGAAGATTTCATGCTTAGTCTTGTGGGCACAATGAATGATTTGTAATAATTGGAATGTGAACATGAATGAAATCTAAATTGGTTTATTTATTATTTTGGGGAAAATCTTGATGATTTGCAAATTATGTATTAATTGTGCTAACTCTTTAGAATATATGTATGTTGATGTCTTGTTATGACACTATGGGTCTCAAGAACTAGTAACTAGTAAATATAATATTTTTTGAAATAGGTAGGTGTTGATGTAAACTTATTATGATAAAGCAAGAATGACAACGAATAAGTTGAAATTTTTTAATTGATTTGGTGGATGGTAATCCTAGTTGAGTCATTGTGTGATGAATTAGTCTATACTAAAGCCTTGTCATAATTTTATTGTTATTAAGGGTTGAACTAAGGCCAATCGATTATAAATTACGAATTTCAGTAAATGCTTGACAATTATTATACTGCATGCTAGTATATATGAGTACTTGACATTTTTTGGAAAGCTAATGAATAAGCTAAATTATTTGTTACCAATATTATTGAATAATGAAATTATTGTATTTTGAGATAAGGAATGTGGTGTGGTGCAAGTGGTGATATTTGTAAACTTACTTGATGATTGTACTTGAAACAATAGGAATGGTTTAGTGTAGTTGAAACCCAACATGTTTAATGTATGTATGATTATTATTTCTTCGTATTGCTTGTTACAATTCATGTTCAAGGAAAGTGAATGACTATGTCATGTCCTAAGTGTAATTGGATGTAATGAACTTATATGAAAAAATTGTTGGTTTTACAAATTTATTCCTGTATCATTATGGTGGTGATTATTGTGATGTCTGTTGCTTATTATGGGATGTACCGATATTTAAACATCTTTAAAAAAATTATACTTATCATTACGGGATATACCGATATTTCAACATCGTTGCACACTTTATCTTATTATTATTGGATGTACCGGTATTTGAATATCTTCATGGAATTTAAACTTATTATTGTGAGTGCCACAAAGGTAGAATACTTAGCAGAACTCGTCACCTACAAGTTATTGCTAGTTGGTGACCATAAGACACTTAGTATGTGTGTACAATGAATTGGTAAGTGTGATGGTTATTTGCGTGAACCAGACTTATATGTTGACTTGTTATCATTGATTTATTGAGTGAATTCGGAATTATGATTATTAATATGATCTTTATTGAAATGGATCTTTGAGTGGACCGGATTTATCTATGTACTTGTTATATATGTTAGTACCTTAAGTGGGTCAAGCTTATATGTTTACTTGTTATATATGTTGGTTCCTCGAGTGGACTTCCTTATTTATTTACTAGTTATATATGTTGGTTCCTTGAGTGGACCAGACTTATCTGTTTACTCAAATATGTTGGTTTTTTGAGTGGATCTGACATATCAATTTACTTCTTATATATGTTGGTTTCTTGAGTAAACCGAACTTATTCGCTTACTTTCTATATATGCTGGTTCCTTTAGTTTGGACAGATTTATCCGTTCAATTAATATATATATATATATATATAGATAGATATTGAAACAATCTTGCGTGGTCCGGGCTAAATTGCAAACCACATACTTCTACTTATGTATTTGAGACTTGATCAGTACATTTTTCAAAGTCATGGTTTGTTGACTTGGTTGATGTTGGTAGTCTGGGACTTGAATTAAATTATTTTGTAATTGACTTGTATCTGATTAAACTCTTTGGTTGATGAAGAGGCTAAGTGTTCTTAGTGGATATAAGTTACTTGAAAGGTGTTTATTGTGATTGGGCTACTAATCGATATTGTCGAGATTGGGTAGGCGAGTGTTATCGTTTTGCTGCTAAATTTCTCATGACCTTAAATGAATCCCTAACTTCTACGGTGCTAATGTATAACTAGAATATCAGAACAAGGTTAAGAAAATATTGTTAAGTTAATCCTTGTAGTCCTAGCTCGACTGTGACGTTGTGTGCACTCATATTTTACATAGGCCAAATATCTGAAGACTTGTGTATTGAATGAAAAATGAAAGTTACTTACATCACAAAGATAACATGATTTATCTTGAATTTCCTTATTTTTTTTTAACTAATAGAGATTTTATTAATCACCAAGAGATCATTACAAACCATAGACAAACTAACATAGTTTGCTATCCATAAGTTGAAAAAAAGAAAAAAACTCAGTAACCACCAAGGTAGAGTAAGGGGAAGCTAAAACATAAGTTTGTGGACTTTTGATCTAATCCTAATGGGAGCTCTCACATTACAAGTGTAGACTATTTCCTTTGTTAGCTCAAGCCAAATTCTACTCTTAGTTTCGAATATCCTTATATTTATTTCAATCCATGTTGTGTACACAAACTCTGCATAAACCATCTATTATAATCGTGTTATTTGGGCTTTTCCCTTTAAACAATCCAAGATCCTAATCAGATGAGTATCCCAGATTGATGAGGAGGTCCGTTGTACCTTCATCCACCTTGTGAGTCGACTCTATACCTTATTAGTGACACAACTGTTCATGAATAAGTGGTCTCTTGTTTCCAAACACATTAGATATAGCTTTCACCGTGTGTCCACCAGTATACCCCAATTGCTAAGCCTATCTATTGTTTGTAGTCTGTTCTACAGCTGGAGCCAAAGGGTAAAGATGGATTTTGGTCGAGCATAATTTCCAAACATCAAGCTTTCCAGTGGACTCTTGGAGAATCTCCTAATAATTTAAATAGATAGCTTTAATGGACAAGGGCAGTGGGGCTAGAGTTTGAGTCTACTCTAAGGTAGATCTAGCAGACAAGATTTTCCTGATCATCGAAGAACTTTAGGGAGGTATAGAGGCAACTTGAATAGTATTGAACTTAATATAGTAGGTATGGATCCATCTGATCCATAGTTTATCCTGCTTATGACATAAGTCCCAACATGTCATTGCAATTACAAATTTATTCCATAGGTAAATATCTACGAAACTTAGACCTCCAATAGATTTTGGGGTGCACATTTTGCCCCATGCTACAAGTGATTTCTTTGGGATTACAGTGGTACCCGACCAGAGATAACTTCTAAAAGATAAATCAATAAGCTGGAAAACCTTTGTAGGGATGATAAATAATTGATACCAATAAGATTGGATACCAAATAGGATTATTTGTATTAGTTGCGATCGACCAGCATGAGAAAGTTTTTGCACAATCCTTGAAGTGATTCTAGCCATAATTTTTTCCACCAGGGGGCTCCATTGTACTAGGGAGAGTTTTCTTGTAAATAAAGGGATGCAAAGGTACTTAACAGGCACTTCACCACTAACAAAACCAGTGTATGTCTGTATCTGAGATCTTTCTAAAGGAGGGATCCATCCCAAGTAGATTGAGCACTTACTTATGTTAGCCAGTAAACCAGAAGCAGATGAGAATTCCTTCAATGAGGTCAGTAAAGCACTAATAGAACAAATATCTCCTCTTGAAAATAATAATAAATCATTCGCGAAACATAAATGAGAAACTCTAATTCTGGTACATCTAGGATGAAGTTTATACTCTTTGCAGCTTGAAAGATTATGTAGGGTCCTACTGAGGTAGTCCATGGATATATCAAATAGAAAAGGAGAAATACGATCTCCTTTTCAAAGACCATTATCAGCACTAAAAATTTTAGCAGATACCCCATTCACCATAATTGTGTAATTTACCGCCTGTACACAACCCATAGTCCAGCAAATAAACTTCGAAGGGAAGCATAATTCTTCCATTACTTGCTGTAAAAAGGTCCATTTTACAGAGTCATAGGCCTTTTGGTGGTCTATTTTTATCATACACCTTGGAGAGGTGTGCTTTCTAGTGTAGCCTTTCACTAACTCTGTTGTCTATTGATTGAGATTCATTAATAATTGAGGGCATCACAGTTTGTAATCAAGTTGTCAAGACCTTGGCAAAAATCTTGTACAAAAATGTGCAACAGTTTATTGGTCTATACACATTTATGGTTGAAGGATTTGAGTTTTTAGGGCCAATGTAATAGAAGTACAATTAATAGCTTTATGCATAAATACTGAAGTGAAATATCCCTTAACAACCTCTAGAATGTCACCTTGAATGAGTGGCCAATCTTTCTTGAAAAATGTGCATTGAAACCATGTACCCCAGGTTATTTGTCGTAACCTATGGAAGATAGGGTAGAGTGAATTTATACATCAGTTATATCTTGACATAGTTGCAAACCTTATTGTTGGTTGAGCACTGGTCCCTTTTTTTAAATAACTTTATTAATAGCAGATAAAGAGGGATCAACAGATCCTATGAGAGATTTGTAAAATTAAAGAATATCACTTTTTATGTCCACCTAAGTAGTCAACTTTAAGCCTGAGAGTGAAGTGAGTTCTAAAATCAGTTTTCTGGTAGTTCTGTCTTTAATGATTGCTGAAAAGTATTTATTGTTCCCATCTCCAAGTTGCATCCACTTAGCCTTGATTTTTTATTAAGAGCATTCTTCTCTATATTAGACCATTTCTCAAGCTCTAGAACGGTATTCTTCTCTATTTCCAATAGTTGGTCAGTGCAAGTATGAGTCAACTGGTCTTTAGTTTGTAACAAGTCCATTATAGCTATAGAGATCTTCACATCCAGACCATTAAATTCCTTATTATTAAGCTTCTTTAAAGGGGCTCTGAGGGCTTTAAGTTTCTTCCACACATTATTCATAGGTGTCCCTGGACAAGATTTTCCTCCGAACTTTTGCTATAATATTCAAAAAATTAGAGTGTTATGTCCAGATTTTGAAGAACCTAAAAAGAGAGGGTATATTCCATTACATATTTTTCCACAAAAGGATCGTGGGGGAGTGATATGAGATATAAAGATGATTATAAACAAGTTGATTATGGCCCCATTTCATCATCCAATCCGAGTTAGCAAAAGCCTTGTCAATCCTGTTGTAGATCTTGGCTGAGCCTAATTGTTTATTAGTCCAAGTGTAATATTCACCCTTCCATGATAACTCATTAAGCTATTGGTCTTGAATACACTCTGCATAGTCTTTAGTTTTATTATAAGTGACTAGAGAACTATGGAGTCTATCACTAGGATAAAGTACATCATTAGAATCACCACATAAAAATCATGGCATAGTTATGTTGCTAGCAATTTTTCTCAGATCCTCCCATAAAACTTTCCTCTGTTCCAGTGAATTGAATCCATAATCAATAGTATAGTAGCAAGAAAGGAACTTGAGAGGTCTGTAATGAAACATTGAATAAGCTACGTAGAAGTGAATCTCTCTGTAACCTTATAGATTTTTGGATCCCAAGAAATCCAAATTCTCCCATTAACAGCATGAGAATAATTGTGAAGGAAACCCCAACCTGATTATACTTTATTTAATACCTTATCTATGTTATGTTGTTTTACCCTAGTTTCAATTAAGGAAACAAGGGTAATTTGCTTAGTCTTCAAGTAATGTTTAAAGCTCTTTTTGTTTTTATCACTTATTGAGTCCCCTTACATTCCACACAAATCAGGTCATCATACAGTTTTTGAGGGATCTCCTATTTTAGGAGGTGAGGGAACCTAATCTACTCTTTCCCACAATCGATGATGAACTCATAAATTTATTCTGCAATTAAATCACACCAATCATAGGTAAGTTTATCAGATCAGGATCCTGAGTATTATGCAAAACATTACCTGGTAGGGTCTGACCTATAGGTAATCCAACAGCACGAACAGGCACAGTAGCTGGACAAGGAGGGGTTACTGCAGAAGTATCACTAGGTATAATAGGGTAGGATTCTAACTGAGCTTGTATAGGTCCTTTATATCTCAATTCTTGGACTACTTTCCTAGGATTTCTCTTCTGAGGAGCTGCTTCAGGCATAGGGGATTTAGGAGGGCAACAATGTCCAACCAATGAACATTGAGGGCAAAATTTAAGCTTCCAATCATAAACCACCACTTGTTGAATATGTTTTCCAGTAGGATCCATAATAGTAACCTCATTTGGTGTGTGATATTGACTTTAATAAGCATTCACCCAATTGAGATGCGAATCTATTTAGCTGTGCATTCATCATCATAAATCAGCTTCCCCACACCAAGTGGAAAACATATTCAACAAGTGGTGTCTCGGTAGATTAGGGAATTTAACCCAAATAGGTATCTCGGTAGGAAATTCCTTGGATAGGTCAAAGTCAGTGGTCTAATGTTTTTATTTGAGTGGCTTGTTATTGATAGTATAAGGGCCATTATAGAAGATCTCATGCATATCTTCCGCAGACTCAAAGCGGATAATATAATAGCCATCATCATGAAAATAAACATCAGGTTGGGCTGCATTAGACTAGAATTGATCGATATACCTGCGCATAGAATTATACCCCTGTGGATCTCTAATGAAATAGAAAATTATTGAGCATTCCCACTTTAGAAGCTCCCTATCAACATCGTCATTAACCAATTCAATAATCATCCGACCTTCAAAAAATTAAGATGAACATATTTAAGGGTAAGCCCATTTGAGGCAGTTCTATTATTGGCAAAACAGTTGGACCATGACTCCGAACAAGGGTCTAATATTTTTCCTCCTCTTCTTCAGAAATAAGATCACTTGGGAGAGCACTAGTTGGTCTATTAGTGACAAATCTGGGATACTGGTCTTCAGAGGTTACTATTCTATTAAAATATGTCCCTAAGATAGAAAGCGACATATTAGGAGCTTATTGCAATGTTAATCCCTTCATCACCACCTTTAGTGGGTCTCGATTATTCCTTGTTAGAGTTTTCACTGCACCGATTTCACCAACGGAGGTTGTTCATGAGTGACATATTGTGGTGAATATAAGTCATCTCTTTTAGTCTGTGAGCTATAAGTGCTTTAATTTTGATCAACAGATGAGGCCTACCAGTACATGTTGTTTGTACTGATTCTACACTTGCTATATACTTTTTGGCGTACAGTCTGATAACAAGGTTAGTTGATGTTTCTCATGTGACGTGGATAGTGATTTTCAACAACTTCTACTACTTTCATTGTTAAAGTGGGAACTGTATCTTCAATTCTGTCTTTTACCAAAGAGAAAAGTCATAAAGATACCATTACAGTTGTCCCAATTTTCCAAAGATAAGGAGAGCGTACACACTCCCTTAAAGAGTGTGAGGAATCAAAAAAATATAATTATAATTTTATTTTTAAAGTTTCTTTTATAAAATGTACTTCTCATTTTCTTTAATGTTATTTTAGTTCCTTTTTTCTCTTTTTTCTTTCTTCTACATTAGTAATCTCTTTTTTCTTTCTTCTTCATTGGATTATATTTTTAACATTTGATCGAACAACATTATTTGATTGAACTCAACATTGATCAAACTGATAGAGTTATTCTTTGATCAAACTCAATTTCACTACGTACTCAAGAAACAATATAAATTTTATTTTTTTCCATAATATAATTATATAGGCTGTGAGTGTATTTGTATATTTCGAAGAGTAAAATTATTTTTTGTTCTATTTTTTGTATATTTTGATTGTATTTGTATATTTAGAGTCTTGTTTGTAAATTATAATTGTATTTTATTAGTTTATTTGTGTGTTGTAAGAGTATTTGTATATTTTATGTGCAATTATGACTTTGAGACTGTAATTGTATATTATGTATGCATTTGTATAATTAGAGTTACGTTGTATATTTGGACTGCAGTTTTATCATTATGATACCATTTGTATGTTCTCAACATAGTTGTAATGACCTAAATTTTAATGAAACATGTGAAATATATGTTTTTGTGTTATTTGACTATTTTACCTCTCCCCATAGTTGTATTATGGTATTTTTGGAGTGTGGGGTGATTGACATGATTTTCGATGTATTTTGTTGTCTTTTATGCGATATTGTGATTTTTGGTGGCTTCGTGAGACTTAATATGGACTTCAGTAGTTATCTTTATATCCATACGACAGATGGCTAAATGGACTGTGCCAGCAGTTGGAATGTCAATTTTAAGGTGGTAACATGTTTGTTGTGGTTTTGTAGATTTTAAATTCCATTTCGTCTATCGTTTTGAAAAGTTGCGATTTTGGGTTTCAGGGGTCAACTTTATGAAAATAACATATTTTAAAAAATCTGACATCTCCATTGAGTTAAGAGCATCAAATTTTATAGCGTAGCATAGTTTGTTTGCATTCACGGGATTTCGGATGAATCTCGAGGAGCCCGTAGAAACTTGAAATTATGCTGAGTCCCCAACTGGTGAATCCATTTTCTGGTGCAGCCGTGATTATGAAATACATGCCATGATCATGACTAGGCCAACAGAGGTACTGCTGTGACCCTAACCCTTGTCCATGATTGCGACACCTCATCTGTCAGGGTACTGCGATCGCAACCTGAGGCCTGCAATCGTGGAACCTAAGTACAAATGTACTGGGTTTTCGTGATTTTTCACCATTTTTGAGACTTGGATCTTAGGGTTTTGTGGTTTTGAGCAACTTTCTCTATTTCTAAGCTTGAAAAATCTCCATTACACTTATTTTAACTAATTTCTTCTATCTTTAACATTAAATTCTTCTTTTAAACATAGATTAAGCATGAAATTTGGAGATTTTGGCCCGTAAGGCCTAAAAAGTATATTCCACCAAATTAAACTCCAATTTCACTCTTTTTTCACTTGAAAGAGTTCCTAATCCTATAATTACCAGTTTTCCTTAACTTTATATTCAAAACAACTTTGATTCTCAATTTTAAAATGGATTTAAAAAATTTCTCCTAGTGAAGCTTAAAAATGATTTTACTTCGATTTAAACCTCGTTTTTAACTCATTTTTGCTTGGGTTTACAACTGTAGAGTCCTTAAAATATGAGGAACATTTTTTTTTGAAATTAATTTATAATTTTGCCCTTCTTTTTCAAAAACCCATTTTGGAGATCCGTTTTGACCCCAAATCAACACTAGGCAATATGGGTGTCATTGGCTTCCTTTTGACGCCTATATTCTATATTTTTATGTTTTAGTTGATTTCGGGACCATTTTTGAAAATTAAAGTTGGGATTGAAGGTTGTTGTTGCGGTTTTTGTCCTTCGAGGTATGTTATGGCTTATCTCTTTCTGACTCGGCTAGGTAGATAATTTGTATGCAAAATGCATGTTAAGGCGATAGAAACTAATAATGAAATTGGCTATCTTAATCTATTGTGCCCATGTAGGGGCTTATATGTGATATAATTGTTGGTTGTTGAGACATTATGTGATACATGTGACCATGTGGGGTCCTACGTGATATTGATAGCCTTGTATACATGTTTATAATTGTGTCTTATTAATGAAAAAGGTGTGTTGTTATACCATTTGTGTATTGTGAAATATTCATACTTTATTGGCATATGAAATATGTCGAAATTCATAGATGGTTGGAAATAATGAAGGTATAATTAGCTCACGTGGTTGTGGAAATATATCATTGTGATTGGTTGTGGAAATACATCTTGTGGTTTGTTGTGGAAATACATCTTGTGGTTTGTTGTGGAAATACTCATTGTGATTGGTTGTGAGAATTACATCCTCATATCATACTCATTCATGAAACATTGTTACCACTGTGGAAACAACTTAGAAACACTGGCAACACTTTTTTAAAAACCTCCCCGGGGGATGTTCCAGGCAGCAGATATGATGACATCTTATAAAACCCTCCCCAAGGGATGTTGATGACATCCAAACAACACCTCCTATTATATGATGATATACTCACTATCAAAATATGGTAACCCAACTTAGGTTGGGGTCGAATCCCAAGGGAATACGTGGAAAAGTAGATTTCAGCAGTTGTAGTCCACATGCAGAAAAAGAAATGTAAATAAGGGGTTTTGGTGTAGTAGTCTTGACCAAGTAACTATACTAACTTTGGTTGTAATCAGTCGTAGGTGAATGCTAGGATTGTGTTCCCCCTGGCTTCTCAACTCCGTAGGCTTATTGTGCTTTGTTGAACTAACCCAATACTTTGCATACAGAATCGCTAAGTTATGTACCTTTTGTAGTCTTTTGGACGAGCCAAAAGATTTTACCCTTTACCTTCTGAGTCTCTAGATATCGCCTTACTAACCCTTATCTTAATCCCAGTTAACTATTACCTTTTAAGTTTCTAGTTATTAGATTAAATCTAACCATCTCACTAACATAGAACTTAGAAGCATAGATTGACAGTTAAACTCCAAATTACTATTGTCTTTATCTTTTCCTAGTTACAACTCCTCTTTTGGAGTAAGCAGCAATATCTGGGTGGGATCCTAAAGTGCGCACCCATTAAGAAAATTATTATAATAAAGATAAAGTAATACATGCATGGGTATCAGTTCAGAACAATGAAGGCACTTCCCCTACTTCGTTAATCTGTTAGTGATTCCACAACCCTAGCTATGGGATTTAACCACTCATGATTGTGAAGAAATCAATAACATTCATAATCAAAAGCATAGATGAAATCACAATGATAAGAAATAATAAAACCCACAATTGTAACTAAATTAATGAACCAAAGTCAATACAAGAGAATCATAAGATCAAAATCGGATCTTTGAATCAAAATATGTATATATCAAAAGTATGTAATTCCTACAAAAAAACATATAAAGGGTATTTATAATACACGAGGAAACCTTAAAACCAAAGCCCGAACTAAATAGGAGAAAACAGGGTCGGTGGCTACTTGTGGCCTGTACCTGCGCTCTGCCACTGGGCGCAGGGAGTACCTGCGGTCCTGACCCTGGGCGTAGGTACAGAGCACAGGTTGCAGATGAAAAAATCCTGCAAGTTCAGCTCTCAAAATTTCGGACTTATTGCACTTTCTTTGCCTACTTGCAGCCCGTGGGTTGACTTAGTAAGTGCCAAGAGTTATCTTTTTAGCTCTTCTTTGATTCATGAACATGATTTGATTACGATCAAGCCGAAAAGTGTCCTAAGCATCCATAATTCCTCCGAAAATCACCAAAAACATCTTTTTTCACCTTTTTTCATGAACTTATTATCTAAAATATGATTTCCTACAAAATATACCCAAAATGCATCATATTTAAAAAATAACCTCAAAAACCTGCATATCATTTTAAGCATCGAAAGTGCTATATTTCTATAACACTTCAATACCCTAAACTTAGAACATTTACATGTACTCAGGCAACAAAACACAACGAAATGAAAACGATGCTTAACTAGAATCAAAGCTATTCAAGGCTGTTAGTCAACAATTAAAGCTCAAAACACAACACTCCTCCAATCTTATTTTTTAAAAGCAATCGTGTATGATCATGAAGAACGACTATGTGACACCATGGGATCAAGGTTTAAAAATTATATTAGCAATAGATAACCGCTCATATATACAACTTACACTTCCCGAAACAAAAAAATAGAAAACAATATGACTCAAGTGCCCTCACAACAAGGGTGTCCCACTCACTCATATGAAATAATGCATGTCGCAACAGGGACGGTCAAGAGACACTCGCACTTAGAAGAGAAGTTCCAATCAATGAATGTCAAATACCATAGGCTTGACCTTATTTGCTTTACCTTAGCATTTAGATGGTCAAGTTAGGATCACTATAGGAATTTTCTCGGCTTGCAATATAGGCTTGGGAGATGTATGGTGCATATGGACATATCAAGTGACTAAGACTCCTTGGCACTACACTAACCTTGGGGTTTCACTTACTAGTCAGTTCTCTTTTATTCCACCCTTATTTCTCCCTTTTTATTCTTTATTGCACCTTCAGGTTGGGTGTGGTCTTTTATTCTTTCTTCTTCACGTTTTTCATAATTTTTTTTATCTTCTTTTTATACCACACCCAGCCATACTAACTTTTTCTCTTATTTTACCCTTCTTTATACCCATTTTACACTACACACCCCTATGATAGCCACCCTCAACTTAGGAATTTTGCCTGAAGTTGAGGTACACAATGCTTAAGGAGAACTAGGGCCAAAACAGGTTCATTATAATATAAATGGGAAGGTGAATGGGTGAACCAAAAAAAAATAGGCTTATAAGGCTCAAAATAGGGGTCAAGGGATACAATCCACACAGGGAAGGTCATCTAGGCTAAAAGTGGACTAAAATCAAAGACGACCTATGATCCTTCACTAACCGAAGATCCTTTAACCTAGAAAAGTTTTGAATTTAAGACACAAAGGGAACTAGGTAGTATCTCACACAAACATTGCACAGAGTCAATATTACCAACTACTACCTATTCGATTCATACAATTGTTAGCAAGTGATTATCATGTCCCTAATTCTAATGCCATAATAAGATCCACAATGTTCACACATATATACATTCACACAGTTCTAAAACACAATTTTTTTTGAAGGGGTATAAAAAACCAGTCAAAATATGACTATTTTTCTAAATACTTTAAAATATACTAATTACACAAAAAAAATACAATATGAAATAAAATACAATACGACATAAAATTATTCTAAACATGTCAGTTCGATAACCATACTACAACCGACAAGAAAAGAAACACGACCAAAAACTCCCATGGAGGCGTGGAATGCCCACCCCTAATGAAAAACTATGAACTTTCCTCAATACACTTAAAAAGTAAGAAAGAGGAAAGTGAGAACATACCTGGGATATACGAGGAACCCGAATCATGAGCATCCCTAGATGAGGGTATATCAGTTGTCGAAAGTAGTTGTGGTGGTGGTGCACTATTGGATGATGCACCCGCTTCTATAGATGCACACCTCTGCCTATCGACAAATGCAGACTCCATCAAATCATGTCTGGCCTTTTTAACAACTTGATTATATAGTATATCAGGGCCCTGCAAGTCGTCTATGTGACCTTTCTTCTCCTTAACTATTGAGACCTCCTCATCACCCTCTGTAAAGAAATCAAAACTATCTTTGTACGTATAGAGATGATATATGGATCACTTGGGGTATAACTGAGAGAGTGGATGTAACATGGATCTTTGTGATAGAGAATACCTCTACTCGTAATATATCAAAGTCCTCCATCATCTGGGCTAGATTCGATGCATTTATCTTTGTGAATTGGGATATAATCTATCTCTTAAACTCATCGAGCCATATCTAAAAATTAGCACATAACTCATACATTGAGCACTCAGTACAGCCTCCCATCAAGCCTGTTCCTACTTAAATATAGTCCTAACCCTTAATCTCATCTGTTCATAGAGGGTAGTCATCTCGATCTTAGCAACCCTCACCATAGCATCGTTGGCCCTCTAGTTGTCCACTAAGCTCTGTAAAAACTAGCTAGATATAGTGATCATACATGAATTAGGATCTATTGTGGAGGGAGAGTAGGCTCTAAAGGTACACCCACTAGCTCTGAGGTCAAAGCTGGGGATGCAGAAAAAGTAGCTAGTGTCCCCTCCATGCGTATTAGAGTCTGGATGCTCTCTCTTCTCCCCTATATCCATATCAATACTAATACCCACATCACCATGATGTTCCTCATCAGGCTTTATGGAAACTATGGGGCCCTCAGTATGGGCTCGTGGTACTGCTACCTGCTCTCTTGATCTCTTGAAAGATCCTAGACATGCCAAATCCCTCATAGTCATAGTATGCGCAGTTCCCATAGCAAGTACCCTCTCATCTACACCTAGTATCTTAGGCACACAGCCTCTGAATCATACAAGGGAATGACAGATTGTCAACTCCCCAAAAGATCTATCATGTAACTCATACCTGAGGATGCCAGAAAAATCAACAGCATAATCGACCATCATACAAGTAACTAGTTCAGCTCCCTCCCATATTAACATATTATCTAAAGTAGTGGGTATCAGTCAGTATCTAAACATCAACCACCAGAACTTCACCTCAAATTTCAGTAGGCCTTTCTTGATCACAACATGCCCTTAAATCCATGGGGTCGTATCACGCAAAGGTGAAATATAATTGGATATACACCTAGCCATCTCAAACCTCTTCTATTGGTGCTCATCCTCCCACATGATATGCTGATCACATGCAACCCTCAATCTATGGTTGCACTCAGCTGTAAATGCAGGATTAATGTAATCTAGGCCAAAGATAACTCTGTGGATAGTCTCTGTCAAAATATCCACTCTGACCCCTCTAATATGTGTGTGCTCAAGCTGTGGCTGCCTAATAAAGCTCATCAGGCCTGGGTGTCTGCACATAGGAAGGACGACAGTAGCTCTATAGGATGTATAAAATTTTGGTACCATAGTCAGGCTCTAAGAACCAAGGGGCCTAGTCATCCACTATAGCTGATATCTATTAAAATTTGCCCATAACTGTGGTACTCGATCCTACCCCGATAGGTAAATTCAGTGCTCCTCATAAATGCACCTCATAGTCTTTCCTACCTTCTAGATATGACTGTCAATAGTAAATCTCTCTCTCATCCCTTTCACATAACACCTCAGAAGTCCCTCCTCGAGAGGTGCATCTGAGGCATGTGCGGAAATGGGATTATGCCCCTGTTGTACTGACTCATTATAGGTAGCCTGCTCTATACCCTTCTCAGACTGGGGCAAATTTGTCTGATTTACATGTATAGTGGTACCCTCCTCAATCTAGGGCACTACTGATGGCTCTTTCTTCTCTACCTCCTCAGATAAATTCTTAGACCCCTCCCCAGATCGAGGGTCCTTTGCAACAACCAGTGGAGTAGACTTAGACTCTATCTCCTCTTTCTCCTACTCATTATCAGGTGGAGGAGTATGTGATGGTGACATCCTGGATGACTTCACCCTGGGCTAGGCTGCAGCTGATTGAGCATCCTGGCAAGTCTATCCTCTCATGGATCTGCATGTTACCTTAACTGCAGCGTCTCTACATTGTTGCTTTGGGTACTCCTCTACTGAACTACTAGGCTTGAGAGACTCTACCCATATCCTCGATGTACCAGCCTTCATCTTATTTACAACCTTGGGTGCCATATGTACCTGAAAAACCAGTTGTTAGCTTCCAAAAAAAGTGAGGGATAGCAAAAGTTGAAGAAAAAACTCAAAATTTGAAATGTTTCAAATTTTTTCTCAATTTTCACACCTTATAACATATCTGAAATCCCAAAATGTCTAATGTGCACACACCTATCATAAATCACAACTTTTGAAGCAAACAAACATACTCAACTATTGGTATTAATTTTATTCATTCAAGTTCAACTTTTGGGTGGGGCCTAACTTTAGATTTTTCTTCAAAAAAGGCCCTACATTAAGATTTTTGGCTACTTTAGGTCTCCTATATACAAGAATGATAGATTGTATATATTTTTCAATAGAATACACATAACAACTTGTTTAAACAATAGATAGATCAATACATAACTATTAGGAGCCAAGAAAGTCATATCCTTTATAAAGAACCAGAAGTAAATAATGAAGAAGTCACGCAAACCAAAGTTGAAACTTGTCTTTAGCATGTTGGAAAAAGTTAGTACATCAAATAAGTGTCAATTTATCTTTATTTAAGAGTGAGGTTAGTTTGTGTTTTAAGAGGGAAGTTTGAATTCAAAGAGAAAAGTGAAGTTTTGAGGATTTGAAAGAGTTAGAATAGGGTCAAGGTTGTTTAAATATTGCTGGAGGGATATTTTAGGTCATATATAAGTGTTGGTGTGCTCAAAATTTAAATTAAAAATTTGTCCCACAAATAGCCTACCAGCGGCAGCTACCTATGGTCAGGCTATAGGTGCAAGTGCCATCTGCGGCCAACATGTGCTGGGCACATGTCCCGGGCCAAAAAATTTGGCCCGCTTTCTTAAAAATGGACTTGGAATTTTGATATTTTTCTAGCTACTTATGGTCCCACAACCTAAGTTTGAGGTCCCAAAAGTAAAATTAGATGCCAAAGTCCACACCCTTACATAATTTTCTTATCCTTAAAATTTCAACTTTTTGGCTTATTACTCAACATACCATGTGGGACTTGTGACCATGATGGGTTGATCACACAGTCCACTTACTTAGAAATTAATGAATGCAACAATTTCTTACCATATTTTGGGTAAGTACAAGAGATAAAAACCTATAAAAAAATAACAAAAATGTAAACAATAACAATAGTGGGTTGTCTCCCACTCAGCTTTGATTTAACGTCGCAACACAAAGCGGGTATCTTGACTACTCAGAATTCATCAAGATACCTATTGAATATCCTTCAGGGTCATCAATACAATCAATCACGAGCACTACCCTCATGTTGGTTGGCTGCTTTATTGACTTTCGGATTTTGAATGTAGCCTCCTCACCATTGATTCTAAATTTTAGCTCACCTTTGTCCATGTCAACCATAGCTCTGCCTATGGACATAAAAGGTTTTTTGAGTATAATGGGCATCTCGGTGTCAACCTCACAGTCTATGATGACAAAGTCAGTTGGAAAGATAAAGTTACCCACACTTACGATAACATCAAAAGAGATTCCCACAGGCTTCTTCACTAAGCGGTCCAACAACTTATAGCCACATCAACGTCAGTTTTAGAGTGTTCAAGCCCAATTTCTTGAATATGGAAAATGAAATCAAATTAATGTTAGATATTAAATCACATAAGGCTCTGTCAAATCAAATGACCCAATAGTGCATGGTATAGTGAACGCACTGGGATCACTCTTTTTCTATGCCAAAGACCTAGTCGTGACTACACTGCACTAGTGCATACCATTAATATCCTCAAATTTTGCTCCTTTCTTCCTTGTGAACAGTTGTTTCATGAACATGGTATATCCATGCATCTGCTCCAATGCCTCAAGAAAAGGTATGCTCAAGCTAAATACTTTCAGCATATTAATGAATTTCTTAAACTTACCTTCCTCTTTCTTTTGCTTCAATCTTTGAGGAAAAGGTGGGGGTGGTCTAAGAATCTATCTGATTTCTGGCTTAATGACTGAACCCTTATCTTTGTCTTCAATAATTTTACCTTTATCACCTGTTACCTTCTCAGATTCAAAAGAAAGTATCTTATTATCAGCAGCTTCTGCAGCAGGTCATGACAGACCCATAGTAATGATACCACTCCTCATGGTAATAGCAAGTATGTGACCCTCATTTTTTGGATTTTGCATCGTGTTTCTCGGAAGTATACCTGGCTACCTCTGGTTCAGAGTTGCTGACATCTGCCTGACCTGGTGCTCCAACTACTTAATAGAAGTGGCATGTGACTCGACCTTATGGGTCAACCATAAAATATCAGCCTTAATCTCCTTAAGGATTGTCTCTTAATTTTCCTAACCTTTCACCAGCTTAGCCAACGTCTCTTCCATTTTAGAATTTGTGTCTTTTCTTCCAGTTGGAATATACCTATCTCCCTTCTACTGTAGTTATACTTCTTCCTTAAGTCACCATCTCACTCTCTACTACGGTCTTTGTATCTGTCATAGTAGTTCCGACCTTTGCTCCTTTACCTTGGGATCGAAAACACGCCAGCTGATGATCCAAATAGTTTGATTCATTGTCAAATTCTGACTTGTAAGGTTTGAAGTAGACCCCTATGTTGCTATTACATTTACCTTATCGAAAGTCAATGGTGCAAGCTACTTTTTTAGTACCCCAAGATTGGTTCTTAGCAACGTAATATCTTGTGCTACTCTGTCACCAACTACTTTCTTGTTGGAAGAGGAACCAATAAAATAAGTGCCAGATCCCCTCTTGGCCTCTCGAGTTTGCAACCCTCGATTAGTAAGCAAGATCTGATGTAACATCTTTGATGCTCTCTCCTAATGTAGTATAATAAAAGGTCCTCTAGATATGGTATCTGCCATAGCTTTAGAGCTGATGGTTAAGGCTGAGTAGAATATCTCTAATAAGCTCATCCTTAATAATCGATGATTGGGCACCAAACTCAGCTTCTTCTTGATCCTGAGCCAAGCGTCGAACATAGATTCTAACCATATCTACCTAAAATTATAAATTTCATACTTAAGCTGCAACATCCTAAATGGAGGAAATAACCTGTTCAAAAATTTCTTATGCAACTCATTCCTTATAGTGATAGAGCCTCTTGGAAGTTCCCCAACCATATGCAAACTTGCACCTTTCTAGATAGAGGAAAGAACCTGTTCAAAAATTGCTTACGTAACTCATTCCTTGTAGTGATAGAGCCTCTTGGCAGTTCCCCAACCATAAAGACGCTTCCCCTATAAGTGAGAAGGGGAATAGCCTCAATCTGAGTGCTTTCTGATTCACCCTTAGATTTGTATACGAACTGTAGATTCCAAGGAAATTATAAAGGTGCAAGTTTGATGACTAGGGGTAAAATTGGAGGAACTATGCTCTAGTCTCTGTCGGCTCAACATATCCAAAATCTTCTTCATCATATATATGGCTGCACATACTAATATACTGGTATAACTTGAACACGGGCACCTCCTGATCTGTTCTAGTTTCCACTGAGTGCTTCTCGATGGTCTACTTCTTGTCTCTTCTCATCTTGGTCTGCCTTTCTAGCTACCCATTGAGCTTCTTCCGTTGCCCTCCTCTCAGCTTCAACTTGAGCTAATTGCTCACCATTCTATCGATCAATAATATCTTTGCTTCTTCGAGAGTAGGGGGAGGTACATGATTATGAACCCCTTTAGGAGGTTCATTTCTTTTCTGCTCTGACATCCTACTAGGTATTTGTAGGATCCTCTCTGGATTCAGATTCAGTAGGAGTAAGGGATTTCTCTACTCCATGTGCTAGGCATACGCTGATGTATACCTAACTAAGAACAATAGCATAAAGAAAAAACCCAGAAACTACAACAACTTCAAATCACAAATCAATACTGTGTTCCCTAACAACGGTGCCAAAATTTTGATGTCATCCAAAAAATAACTCCTTTCAGATGATATACGTTCGCTGCCAAAATATAGTAACCCAAATCTGGTTGGGGTCGAATCCCATGGGAATATGTGGAATTATTAATCTCATCAGTTGTAGTCCGCAGGGAGAACAAAAAAAGTAAATTGTAGGGGGGTTGTGTCGTACTCTCGAGCAAGTAACTATACTAACTTCGGTTGTAATTAGTCATAGATGAACACTAGGATTGTGTTCCCCCTTTCTTCTCAAATCTGTAGGCTTATCTTGCTTTGTTGAACAAACCCGATACTTTACATGCAGAATTGATAAGTTACGTACCTTCTGTAGTATTTTGGATGAGCAAAAGTATTTCACCATTTACCTTTTGAGTCTCAAGATGTTTCCTTACTAACCCTTAGCTTGATCCCAGTTAAATATTACCTTTTGAGTCTCTAGTTATTAGATAAAATCTAACCATCTTACTAATATAGAACCTAGAAGCATGGATCGATAGTTAAACTCCAAATTATTATTGTTTTTATCTTTTCTTAGTCACTACTCCTCTTTTAGAGTAAGAAACAAGATCTAGGCAGGATCCCAAAGTGTGAACCCATTAAGAAAACTATTATAATGAAGATAAAGCAATGCATGCATGGGTATCAGTTCAGAGCAATAAAAGCACTTACCCTACTTCATCAATCCACCAGGGTTTTCACAACCCTAGCTTTGGGTTTTAGCCGCTTATGCTTGTGAAGAAATCAATAACATCCATAATCGAAAGCATAGATGAAGTCACAATGATAAGAAGTAATAAATCCCACAACTTTAACTAAATGAATGAACCAAATTCAATACAAGAGAATCCCAAAATTAAAATCGAATATTGGAATCAAAATATGTTTGTGAGTATCAAAAGTGAGTAACCCATACTAAAAATACATAAATGGTATTTATAGTACACGAGGAAACCCTTAAAACCAAAGACCAAATGAAATAAGAGAATATATGGTCGGTGGCCATAAATGATTTGTACTTACGCTCTGTACAGGGCATAGGTTGCGGATGAAAAAATCCTGAAAGTTCATCTCACGGGATTTTGGACTTTTGGCACTTGCTTTGCCTTCTTGTGGTCTGTAGGTCCTACATGCAGTCTGTGGGTTGACTTAGTAAGAGCTAGGAGTCATCTTTTCAGCTTTTCTTTGATTCTCAAACATTCTTTGACCATGATTAAGCCGAAAAGTGTCCCAAACATCCATAATTTTCTCCAAAATAGCCAAAAACACCTTTTCCCACCTTTTTCACGAACTTATCATCCAAAATATGAATTCCTACAAAACATACCCAAAACTTTTCATATATAAAAAAATAACCTCAGAAACCTTCATATTTTTCTCATTTTAAGTATCGAAAATGTTATATTTCTATAGCACATCAGATGTGTTGGGGAGGATCTATTATATAGTGCTTGTATACAAGTTGACAAACCCATCATAGATCCTACATCGGGAAGCTTTAGCTCCGTAGGTGTATTTAAAGACTGTACAATGGTATCAGAGATTGTGCGACAATCTCGTGCATCATCATCATCATCATTATCATTATCATTCTTATTATATTCAATTAATTATTCTTGTGATGTGATTGTAATTCTATTTTAGCTTGTCACTTACCTAATTGTCCTATCTTTCTTTAATTGTATTTGATAATCTTTTATATGTTTTCATTTTTTTATTCTATTCGTCTGTGATATAATGTATATTATGGTGCCTACCTGGTGTTGTTACAATATATGTAATATGTTAGAACTAATTGTGCAAGTGGTGTGGGATACCGTTGTGGGCTATTTTCTGATTTTAGGTGACGTGACCTTAGTTTGCATTTTGGATGCTTTATTTTCTACTTTTCTCAATCATCCTATGATATCTATTGAGTACAAGTGGAACGTACTCACTCCAATGGTACCCTAGTGTAGATTAGGTTCGGGTACACCCCACGTTAGTTGATTTAGGCTCTATTTTGAGCTTTTAAGGTAATGGGTGATTTTTAGGGGTCCAGATGACTTCTACTACCTTTCTTCATAGACTATGTCTCTACTTTTATTTTAGAAAAAGTTTCTCTTGTAGTTTAAACATCTTATGTATTCCTTTTGTATTCGAGTTGCATTAGATATGTTCTTACACTGTTGATATTAGGTTTTGGGAAGTATGATTATGTTCTTATTCGTTATGTTTCTTTCCAAACATATTATACTTATATGGATTGGCATCGTTCAAGAAGCCTTACTTTCAGGTTTTATGTATCATTTCCCTTTTGTATCAGTTTGTTTGATAGGCTTTCTTGTCAAGTTTTCTACGACAAGCGCCATCACGAACCTTTGCATTTTTGGGTCGTGACAAATAGGTAACAGAGCTAGGTTCATTGGTCCCAACAGTGTAAGAATGGGATGTCAAATAGAGTCTCGTAGATTGATACATAAACATACATATCTATCTTTGAGAGGCTATAGGATGTCTTTAGGAGATTTTCCTTATTTGTTTTTTATCATCAGAATTTCTTTTATAACTTGTGGTTTGAGTTGTGTTTTACTCTTTCTACACAGATGGTGTAGACAAGGTCCTGCGAATGTAGAGATGAAGAGCCTTTACCCAAAGGGCGAGCCATGAGTAGTGGATGGACTCGAGGAATTGGATGGGCCCGTTGATCATTCGTGTCTAGGAGGAGTGCTAGGGGACTCTTTGTTGAGCCTCATGTTGAGCATGTTAGGGGTGTAGGTTTAGTTCCAGTCCCTAAGAGTTAGTTTGCCCTAATTTTGGAAGAGGGTTCTCCTTTTTTTATGTCGAGCATTGCTCTAGTTTCAAGTATGGATCCTCCAGTTGCACCAACTTCTATTTTGTCCACTCCTCAGACCCCGAGTAAAATCCCTCCATCAACAACAATATATGAGTATGTTGCTCTGAGATTAGGAGTTTGTCTTTCATCTATGTTACCTCGTGATCTGAGGTGGATTTATGCACCGCAGTGTAGTTATCCGGGTTTATTTAGCTTAGTTTAGAGAACTTATCTTGTGATTAATGAGAAATTCTTGGTTTAAATAATCATCTAAGTCTTATGTAATGTAAATTTAATGTCCAATGTCTGTTCATAGGGCATTTGGAGCCAAACAACCAAGTATAGAATCAAGGGACTAAAGCTAGCATTCTTAGCTTTAGCTATGGCTTTTACTAGTTTGTTGTCTTGAATTGCATGTGTTTTGTGCTCTAATGAGTTGTGTTTGATAAGGTAGGAATCTTGGTAAGTTTATAAAGATCATAGAGGGATTTAGAAAAAATTATAAATCAAGTGGAAGTTTTTCATACTGCTTTTCTGCTTTCATGCTTTCCTATTATTGCCCTATTTTATTGTCTTTCGGTCTATTGGTTTGAGGCTCTGTTTGGACTTGGTTTTAGTTCTTAAGTGGTGGTTGTAGGGGTTGATAGTGGAATAGGGTCATGTCTGAGGGGTAAAAAGGGGAGGGCAGGGGTAGGTGTGTGGTCTAGGTCGAGTGTTAGGGCTGGTGCGGTGAGGGGTGGTAGAGGGAGGCAAGAGGCGAGAATAGATAGGTTGAGAGTAAGGTCTTGGAATATAGGGAACCTTCAGGGTAAGTCAATAGAATTGGTGAAGATTCTTAAGAGGAGGAAGATTAATATTGCATGTGTCCAGGAGACCAAGTGGGTAGGGTCTAAGGCTAAGGATGTGGATGGTTACAAGCTTTGGTACTCTAAAAGAGAGATACGTAGGAAAAGAGTTGGCATCTTGGTAGATGAAAAGATTAGAGGGTAGGTAGTAGAGGTTAAGAGAATTAATGATAGGCTGATGACTATTATGTTTGTCTTAGGGGGTTTACCCTGAACGTATGTAGTGTGTATGCGCCGCAGGTGGGCTTGGAGGGGGAGGATAAAATGCAGTTTTGGGAGGTTTTGGATGAGGTGGTGAGAGGCGTGCCTAGTTTGGAGAAGATCGTTGTAGCGAGGGATTTCAATGGGCACATTGGGGCGTTATCGGGAGGCTTTGGTGATGTGCATGGTGGTTTTGGTTTTAGGGTGAGAAATGAAGAGAGAGCTGCTCTGTTAGATTTTGTGAGGTCCATTGGGATGGTGGTGGTGAATTTGAGCTTTCCGAAGAAGGACGATCACCTGATCACCTTTCAAAATGCGATAGCGAAGGCCCAAATTGACTTTTTGCTGCTTAGGAAAAAGGATAGGGTGTTTTGTAAGGACTGTAAGGTCTTTCTGAGTGAGAATCTTTTGACCCAGCATAGGCTCTTGGCGATGGACTTGGATATTAGAAAGGATAAGAAAAATAGGGGTACGGAGGGTAGACTGAGAATTAAGTGGGGCAGTTTGACGTCGGTGAATGCACGGGAGATAGGGGAGAAGTTGGCGGGAATGAGGGTGTGGGAGGGTAGGGGAGACATAGATGGTATGTAGGATAGGGAAGCTAGGTGCATCAAAGAGACTGCTATTGAGGTGTTGGGTGTGTCTAGGGGCAGGGCCGGTCACCATCGAGGGGAATGGTGGTGGAATGAAGAAGTTAAGAAGAAAGTGGAGACTAAGAAGGGGGCGTATGCTAAGTTGGTTGAGAGTAAGAATGAAGAAGAGAAACGGGTAAATAGGGAGGAGTATAAGTTAGCGAGGAGGGGGGCTAAGCTAGCAATTACGGCTGCTGAGACGGCTGCGTTTGAGAGCTTGTATGCGGGGCTAGAGGAGAAAGGAGGGGAAAAGAGGTTGTTTAGGCTATCTAAGGCTAGGGAGATGAAGAGTCGTGGCCTCAATTAGGTCAAGTGCATTAAGGAGGAGGATGGTAGAGTATTGGTGGAGGATATTCACATTAAGAAAAAATGGCAGTCGTATTTTCATAGGCTCTTGAATGATGAAGAGGATAGAGTTATGGTGTTAGGGGAGATGGAGCAATCAGAGGAGCGTCGTGATTTCAATTATTGTAGACATTTTAAGGTGGAGTAGGTCAGAGAGGCTGTTCGCAGGATGCGAAGGGGTAGGGCGACGGGGCCTGATGAGATCCCTGTGGATTTTTGGAAGTTTGATGGAGAGAATGGTTTAAGGTGGTTGACTGATTTGTTTAAAGACATTTTCAAGTCGGCGAAAATGCCCGACGCATGAATGTAGAGCACTATGATCCCTCTGTATAAGAATAAGGGTGATATTCAGTGTTGCAACAATTATCGGGGTATTATGTTATTGAGTCACACTATGAAAATTTGGGAGAGAGTGGTCGAGTTGAGGTTGAGGAGAATAGTCTCTATTTCGGAGAACTAGTTTGGATTTATGCCCGGGCACTCGACGACGGATGTAATTCACCTGGTTCGTAAACTAGTGGAACAGTACTGGGAAAGAAAGAAGGATTTTCACATGGTGTTTATCGACTTGGAGAAGGCATACGACAAAGTCCCTAGGGAAGTTCTTTGGAGATGCTTGGAGGTGAGTGGGGTCCCAGTGGCGTATATTAGAGAAATCAAGGACATGTATGATGGAGCTAAGACCCAGGTGAGGATGGCGGATGCTGATTCTGAACATTTCCCTATCCTGACAGGGTTATATCAGGGATCTACTCTTAGCCCATTTTTGTTTGCTTTGGTGATAAGTGTGTTGACGCAGCGGCGTATTCAAGGCGAGGTGCCCTGGTGTATGCTTTTTGCAGATGATATGGTTTTGATTGATGAGACTCAGGGGGGGGGGGGGGTGAATGATAAATTAGAACTTTGGAGAGAGACCCTTGAGTCTAAAGGGTTCAGGTTAAGTAGGAGCAAGACCGAGTATTTGGAATGTAAGTTTGATGGCTCGAGGGAGGGAAATGACGTGGTAGTAAGGCTGGAGTCTCAAGTGGTGTATAAGAGGGATAGTTTTAAGTATCTTAGGTCCATGATTCAGGGGAATGGTGAGATTGACGAGGATGTCTCTCACCATATCGGGGTGGGATGGATGAAGTGGAAGCTCGCCTCGGGGGTGTTGTCTGATAAGAAGGTGCCGCCCAACCTTAAAAGCAAATTTTATAGGGTGGCAGTCCGCCCGGCCATGTTGTATGGAGCAGAGTGTTGGCCAGTCAAGAACTCTCACATTCAGAAATTGAAGGTGGCAGAAATATGGATGTTGTGTTGGATATGTGGTCTTACTAGGGGTGATAGAGTTAGGAATGAAACTATTCGAGAAAAGATTGGAGTGGCTTCGGTGGAGGACAAGATGTGGGAGGTTCATTTGAGATGGTTCAGACACGTGATGAGGAGGGGCACGGAGGCACCAATTCATAGATGTGAAAGGCTTACTTTGGATGGTTTCAGATGGGCCAGGGGTAGGCTGAAGAAGTACTGTAGAGAGGTGATTAGGTAGGACATGGAGCAGTTATGGCTTACTGAGGACATGACCCTTGATAGGAAGATCTGGAGGACGCGTATTAGGATGGAAGGTTAGTGCCATTTTGGGTAGGTAGGTTAGGGAATTACTTGGTGGGTGTAGTATTCTTATTATGATTTCTTGTTGCTTGTAGTATTATGATTGTTTACTAGTCTTTGTTTACTCTTTTGCTGTATGTGGCGTCTCTATGTTTTGTCTTGTTTCAGGATTTTTGGTATGACTTTGATTACTATTCCTTGTCTTGAGCCGGGGGTCTATCGGAAACAACCATGCTACTTCCCCGGGAGTAGTGGTATGGACTGCGTACATCTTACCCTTCCCAGACCTTACTATGTGGGAATACATTGGGGTTTTTGTTGTTTTTGTTGTAAATCAAGTGGAAACAACACCACAAAGCAAAGATTCAAAGAAAAAATGCAATGGACAAGGCTTGATCAAAGTTGGACGTTTTGATTTCCATAGCGTGCTACACTTCCTAGGTATGGAGATATGGGTTAGGAAAGCCCATTTAAACTTTCTTGATGTCAATTTCTAGGGATCAAATATGGTTATGTCATGCCATGCTGCCTACATGGCACAATATTAGCGTGGGACGCCTTTAAGTTGAAATCGGCAGCTTATGACCTCTGATAAATAGAATACTTAAACGCCCGTGGAAACACCTTGGAGGATGTTGGGATGTGAAGAGAGGTTGGAGAACTCTTTAATTAGGGGTTTTATATCTTTACTTTAGTTTATTTATGGATTTTAACATGGATTATACTAATGTGATTCTTGTTATGTCTACAAAGGGCTAAACACCCTTTTTCCGGGGTAATGCCAAGAACATGAGTACTATGGTCATGAATAGATTTGATTTTTTTCTTTATCATATTTTTTTGTTTATTTATCCTTTTTATAACTATTTAAGGAGTCACAAACCTTAGAATACATGCTACAACTCTATCGTGAACCTGGAAGGATGAGTGGTTTGAGTAGAATGTTTGATGAATAGAATAAGATTGTAATCTTCATAGAATGATGTTATGATTTGCACTTAGAATTGGAATATACTAAAGTGACCTATTTGGTTCAATTACTGGATGAAATATGAATGTATTTAACTTAGTTCTCCCATCCTTGCTCAATAATGTAGTTGTGTGGTTAAGTTTGATTATTGATTAGAAGTTTGGAATGCCATAGTCCTAGAATCAACCTCGAGAACCAACAACCAAGATAAACGACCTTACTAATGAAGTTCAATAACATAGTATGAGTGTTCATGGTGACTTGACCCTGGGCTTTTCTCCATTGATTGTCTATTAACTTTAATTGACCTCTTTAGATACATTACATCATAACTTTAAAACGCTTTTGGTTACGTAGCACTTGACTAATCTTATTAGTCAACTACTCTTTCAGAGTTGTTAACACAAATCTCTACGAGATCGATATTTTTCTTTTCATAAGGAAACTTTATTACTTGTCGAGACCATGTACACTTGCGTGTGTGCAACAATTTTTTGGCACCGTTGTCGGGGACATGTCAATAGGAAACTATATTATTTTAGTTTTACTTTTTGATCTATTTGGTGCTTTTCACTTGGTCTTTATTTTTTATTTTATAGGCAAAAAGTTAACATGGTAGTAAGCTGGCATGGGACTGGGAATTGGTTGATCAAAACCCCAAGACCGAGCAATGCTTCCATCAACAAAGGAGAGAAGCAGTCTTTCTCGGCCGTATCCCACAAATTCATGAGGAACAAAACATTCTGCTCCTATGGCTGAGAATCGACCATCCCATAGGATAGTTTGCAAAGTGGAAATCCCATATATGGATAATGATACCTCCACCATGGGAAGACCGGCTCCTATAGGTAGATTTAGTTAATGTAGAATATAGTACAGCTTCTGCACAACAGTGAACAGTTTATCGGGCTATCACATAAAGATCCACATGTCCACTTGCAGAACTTTCTAAAGATCACCCACATATTCATTCCTACGGGTGTGGCAACTGATTATGTGAAGCTGACTCTTTTACTCTTTTCACCTTTATGGGAAGAAAAGAACGGGTTTACTGCTGAGCCAACAGGTTCAATCACAACTTGGGATGACTTAGCCTGGAAGTTCCTCATTAGTTTCTTCCCATCTAGCAAGACTGCAAAACTACATAGTGAGATTTTGATCTTCAAGAAGAGGTAGGGAGAACCTATACCATGCTTGGGAGAGATTTAAGTATTTTTTTAGGACTGTCTACATCACCAACAATCTAATGAGGTACTAACTCACACCTTTGTTGAGGCACTTGACCATAACACAAAAATTTTGCTAGATTTAGCTGCAAATGGTAAAGCTTTTGAAAAGAGATATGATGAGAAATACACCTTATTGAATTAGATAGCCCAAGGAAATTTGGATTGGCATGGTGATACCTCAAGGAGCTCGGTGAAAAAGGTTGTAGGCAGATTAAAGTTGATAGAATCACCGCCTTTTCCACCCAAATTTCTGGTAAGCAGAATGGGATGATGAATCAATTCAGCAAGTTGGTTATCCAATAGACTCAAGAAAAAGTCAATGTAGTGTAGAGACCCCATCATGGTGCGATATTTGTGGCTACAGTGGCCACTCGGTAGATATGTATCAGCCAATCTTGAGTCCATCAACTTTGTGGACAATGCACAAAAGCCAAATTATGTTAACACCTACAATCAAATATGGAAGACTCAACCAATATATCCTTAGGGTAACAACTAGAAGAAGTAGTTTAAGCAGAAATAACAAAATACACATGCCAGTAACATAGAAAAAACTTTGAGAAAGATTTTGCAAATCAAGAACAGATGGTTGCTGAAATAAAAAATCAGCAAGTAGCTTAAAATAAGTTATAGCAGTAGTTGGGGCAATTATAGAAAACACTGAATACCAGGCCATAAGGTTGTTTTCCAAGTGATAATGAAACTCTAAAACAAGTAATGGCAATTACTTTGAGGAGTGACAAAGAGCTGAATGATAGACCTCCAAAGACAAATAAGAAGGTAGATGCAAAGTTGGTTCCTCAACCGGTTAAAAAAAGTTGCTAAAAATTTAGGGATGTATGAGTACCTAAAACAAAATCTATTGAGAAAGAAATATCACCACCACCATTCCCATAGTGGTTCTATAAAGGAAAGGAGAATGCAAGATTCAAGAAGTTCTTTAACACATTCAGAGATTTTCACATTAACCTTTCTCTTTTAGATGTTTTTTAAGGAATTCCTAAAAATTCCAAGTACATGAAGAAAGTGGTGACTAACAAAGTGAAGCTGCAAAATATTGAGATGGTGGCACTGATGGAGGAGTGTAGCTCTGTGGTAACGAAAAATACTCCTAAAAAGCTTAAGGACCTAGAGAGTTTCACCCTCCCCGTGGTCCATGCCTTAAGTGATTTAGGGGAAAGTATAAATTTGATACCCCTGTCTATGGTCAACACTCTGGGGTTAATTTTTCTAAGACCATGCCCTTTGTTGCTCCAATTGGAGGACAAGACCATAGTTAAGCCCAAAGGAATAATTAAAAATATCCTCATAAAGGTTGGTAAGTTTGTAATTCTGACTGATTTTATTACTATCTATGTTGAAGCAGAAAGTAGGCATCTAATCATTTTGGGACATCCATTCTTAGCCACAAGAGGAGAACTAATAGATGTGAGATAGGGCACTCTCATAAAATATTAGATGACGAAGATATGGTTTTTAGAGTTTAGAATCCATGTAACCCACCTTCCCACTATAAATATTTGTGTATGATTCATGTGATAGAAGTGGATAAGTGTGGTGTGGTAGAAAATACACCACCAAGGACATCTTTGATGGTATTATTGAGTTGCCTGAGCCAGCAACTAAATTTGAGTTGATAATGATTGATGATACTGAAAAGGATAAGATTGAAAACGTTTTTGACTCTGAGAGTTCACACTCAAGAGGAAAAAAGAGAGTGAGAGGATGAACTCCAAGCAGGAGGAAGGTGATGAAGAAAAATGGTTAAGTTGTGAAGTTAGGTCGTGCTGATATACTACATCAGGCACTACTTAGGAGGCAACACAAGTTAAGGAAGGTATTTTAATTTTATTATTGTTAGTTTTTACTTCACGTAGTTTTTTTTTGTTTCACAGGTTGATGGTAAGTCTGAGTATCAAAAATCTAAGCTAATAAGCATGGTGAAAACTAAGTGTGGGTTCCTCGAACCCTCTTCTTGTGAAAAGATTCTACTAGCTAGGTTTATAAGCCTTAGAGAGTACTTCTATATCTACTTTTAAATTCAACTTTGAGGAAAAATTTAATTTTTAAGTGTAAGGTAGAGAAATTCCCATGTTTCATGTGAAGTGATGCAGTAGGATCTTAGTTTTTAGTTGTTTTTCTAGTTTTTTCTTACATTTGGGAATTTCCAAGAAAATTACCAAAAGATTTGGCTTTTTAGTTTTTAGTAGGTAGGTGTCAGTTGAGTAGGTGCACACTTCACCCACCCTATGGTTGTTATATTTTGTTCTTTTCCACGGGGGAATCCCTTGAACCTAGTATCCTTTTCTTTTTTAGGAGTAACTTTTAAATTTTTGTGTTTAGGTAATTGAGGTGTTCTTGTTGCTTCTATGTATGGTTGGATGATTCAAGTGGGGGGGTTGTGTGTAAAAGCATGTTGTTTGTGTGAATTACTACTTCTGAGACTCCTAGGATCTAGTTTATAATTCTTGTACGTTATTGGCTTAATTCTAAATTTATGTGATTATTTGGTTAAGAGTCTACGATGATCCTACTTGAGTTGAGCATATGCCATGTGTGGTGTAAGGGTTTTGGTTATTCCTTGCATTTGATGTCTAGAACTTTCTTGATGTATGTGCAAAGAAAAATAAAGAGTATGGTTTTAGGAGATTATATAGGTGTTTCTTTGATAGCCATGTTTTGTACCCTCTTTTATCTATCCCTTGTCCATAATCCTTGTTAGACCCATTGAGACTTAGCCTATTTTCTTTGGTAGCTTCATATGTATCATGTTCCCTTTCATTGGTTGACCTTAATTTGATCCAAAGCTCCTAATAACTTTAGTTAAAAATTAATTGAGTTAAGGAGTTGAAATACAAGTATTGAAAGAAGAAAGTTAAGGGACATAAAAATAGTTATTGGTATTGAATATTGATATATATGGCAGTTGAGAGTTGTGTAGTGAAAAGAATAAAAATTGTTCAAAATTGAATAATTTGTACATTGATAATACTCCCACTACATTGTATGTGACCTAACTTAATTAGTGATAACGCTCAAACTACACCTCTCATGTGAGAATGTAAGCGATCGTTGTCAATATATAACCCAACTAGGTTGGGGTCGAATCTCATAGGGAATATGGTGTGAATCTCAATTGTATGCGAGTTAATCAACTGATAGTTAGTAGTTTCCGGTAAATTGGTGGTTATGAGAATTTAGCAAATAATTGTTGGTCACTTTAGTTTCAGTGTTTGTAATCAAGAGTTTATGCAAAACTAGAATTATGTTCACTATGGGTTTTGGTACTTGACAGATGCTAATAGTGATTCAAGATTCTCACGATAGGTAGGAACAACAGATTGTCTTTATCGAAGTTATGCCTAAATGTCTCTCGACCTACTTAAGAATTTAATTACCTAATCCTCTCGGACTTAAGGAATTTATATTCACTGACCAGACTTCACCTCAGGTTAATTAACCTTGGTACAACGTCAATTATTAAATGGAAGGTTGGTAGCTTCTAAGTCCCTGTCAATAATTCACTTCCTACTATATCTGATTTCTTATCTCAAGCAAATCAAAGCAGGTGCTATCTATCATTTCCAACCAATAGACAATAATTAAAGCCTTGGAATTATCAAGGATTCCTATTACCTTTAGAATCTTGAACACTTAGAAACTTACCAAGACCTAACCCATAGATCCCATAATCCGGGTTAAAGGGATTTAGCCACTCATAATGTAACAATCGATACAACAAGTTGAATTCATAATTTGAAAGATGAACTTACAGCAACATGAATAGCAACGAGTGTTTCTCAGATTAGATCAAAGTAGAAATCCCAAAATATTGATGATAATCTCTTCAAAGTTAATTGTTTTGTTCGAGCCAAGAAACTAGAGAGAAAACAACAAAATACATGCATTCCAAAATAGGTTCAGAATCCTCCTTAGAAAACCCTAAACTATGCTTTAAATACTTCAGTCTAATTATGGAAACAAAATCACAGAGTTCAGTGTTCTTCTCGGATTAGGTGACGACATGCGTGACGCCTTATCAGAAGGCTGACGACTTATAGTGGATGTCGCCAGCTATTCTTCAATTTTGACATTTTCTGCTTAAGGCTGATGGTGAATCTTGATGGCTTATCAAAACTGTGAAGACATATCAGACAATGTCATCACTTCTCCACCTCAGCTCCCATGTTCTGTCTAAAGATGATGGTGACTCTGACGGCTTATCACAAGGCTGAAGGCTTATCACATGTCGTCGTCACTTCTTCCAACTGAATCCTATTCTCTGTTTAAGGCTGACGATGAAGCTGATAACCTATCAGAGTGCTGATAACTTATCAGGAATGTCGTCAGCCACACTTCTCTTCTTTTTGCTTCAGATTTCAACTCTTTTACTTCCATCATTGCTGGTTCTCTTTCCTCTTGTCTTCCACTACAAAATCAAAGATATAACAATCAAAAACGACAAAAGTTGCTTAAGACTTCGCAATTATTTCCGGTTAAAAGCCTCAAATGTGTTAACATATGCTCACACATCAACACCCTCAACTTAAAACAATTGCTTGTTCTCAAGCAACTAAAACACAACCAAGAGGATACAAACTACATTTGGTAGTCACTCATCTATATTATCTCAAAACCATCTTTACCTTCTCCAAGGTCAATTAATTCCAAATCAACTGAGTATGCTACTGAACAACAACAATGGGACATACAGGAATAATGATATGTCATCAATTCAGCAATAACAACCATGCATGTATCAAGCTTACACTATCCAAACAAGTTAGAAACTAGCAACCTAACCAGTGTGCTGTCACTACGAATAAGTCCCACGTCACCTATATCAGACATTACATATGTAACCATGGGGACAATCACCAAAAATTTACTCTCAGAATGAAGTTCCAATCAATGTATGCCGAATACCATAAGCTTGCCCTTATTTTCATTACCAAGACTTTCAGACAGATCAGTTAGGATCACTATAGGTCTTCTCTTTGGCTTGTAATGTAGGCTATGGGATGGTATGATACTCGATGATATTTAAAGTGACTAAGCCTCCTTGACACTACACTAGTTTTTGGGGTTTCACTCATTAGCCTTTTTCTATTCTTCTTTTTTCTTGATCACACTTATTCAGGATGGGTGCGATTCTTTTCTACAATCACTTTTTTTTTCACAACTTTTCTTTGCTTGCTCTTTTTCACCGCACCCAGCTTTTTATTCTTTTATTTTACTTTACCTATCTTCATACTCATTTTACATCACGAACCCCTATGATAGCGGCCCTCAACTTAGGCTATTTGCCTAAGTCAAGGTACACAGTGTCCAAGAAGGACCAAGGCCAAAACAGGTTCATTATGATATAAAAATGGGACGGTGATAGGTATCATAAAAAGAAATAGGCTATTCAGTCTCAAAATAGGGATCAAGGGATATTATGTATACAAGGAAGATCATTTAGGCTAAAGTGGGCAAATATCAAAACGGCCTATGATCCTTTCCTAACCCCTATCCTTCAACCACGGTATGACTAACCGGGCAAGTTCTGAATCCAACATACAAAGAGAACTAAGTAAAATCTCACACGCACATGGCACATAAGTCTATAACAAGTTACTACTTATCTGGTTCATATAATTGTTTCGTAATGGTTATCAAGTTACTAGAACTAATACCATACAAAGATGAACAATGGTCACAATTAGATGCAAATCACATTGTTAAACAATTAGACCACTTGAGAGGTGTTCACAAAATAACAAAACCATGTTAACTGCCTTAAGTACTTGTATTTCTCCTAGTCAACTACAAAATGTTACAACAACAACTCGCCCTACACCCTCAACTTAAAATCAAAGTAAAACTAAACTAAGGATTAGGGTATACCTAGAGTAGATCAAGCACGGGAATCATGGGTTGCCTCCCATATAGCGCCTGATTTAACGTCGCGGCATGACTTAGGTGTCTCAATTACTTTAGACTTGATCGAGATAGATAGTAGCAGTACTTTTTATCAAGTCTTTTGGAATAATATAAAGTTTGACTCATTGCCCATTTACCTTAAAGTTGCTGCCGTATTCATTTTTAAGTTATACTACTCCAGATGAGTAAACTTGACTAACTCTAAATAGGCCTGACCACTTGGATTTAAGCTTACCTAGGAACAGTTTGAGTCTGTAATTGAATAGAAGCACCAAGTCACCTTTTTTGAAATCTCATTTCTCGATCCTCCAATCATGATACTTCTTCATCTTTTCTTTATATAGGTCTGCTCGTTTATATGCCCTGAGATGGAATTCATCAATCTCATTCAGTTGTCCCAGTCATAGCTCTGCTGCCTCCTTCCAACTCAAATTTAACCTTTTGAGTACCCATAAAGCCTTGTACTCCAGCTTTATTGGTAAGTGGCATGCTTTTCCATAGACAAACTATAATGGTGACATGCCAATGGGTGTCTTGAAAGTAGTCCGGTATGGCCACAAGGCATCATAGAGCTTTTTAGACTAGTCTTGCCGACTAGCGTCCACCATTTTGGCTAGGATGGCTTTAATCTCTCGATTTGACACCTCCACTTGGTCACTATTTTGTGGGTGATATGGAGTGGCTACTCTATGATGTTTCACCCCATATTTTCCTAAGGCAGCTCGAAACACTTTATTGCAAAAATTAGATCCTCCATCACTTATAATAGTATGTGGTACTCCAAAGTGAGAGAAGATATTCTTCTTGAGAAAAGTAACAAACCTCTTTCCTTCATTATCAGAAAAGGAAATAGCTTCGACCCATTTCGAGACATAGTCAACAGTAACTAAAATATACTTTATCCCCTACAAGCTTACAAAAGGACCCATAAAATTGATGCCCCAGACGTCAAACAATTCCACTTAAAGCATCTTAGTCAAAGGCATCTCATATCTTTTAGAGATCGACCCCTGCCTCTGACATTGGTCGCATTTCAGCACAAACTTATGAGCATCCTTGAACAATGTTGGCCAATAGTAGCCGTTCTACAACACCTTCCTAGACGTTCGGTCACCTGCATAGTGACCTCCAACTGGGGAAGCATGACATGCTTCCAATATACACAATACATCCAATTCTGGCACACATCTCCTTATAATATTATCAGCACATCGCTGAAAAATATACGGCTTATCCCAGAATTAATGTGTCACATAATGCAGGAATTTCTTTCTTTGATGGAAAGAAAGATTTTCTGGAATGACCTCACTTACAACATAATTTGCAAAATCAGCGTACCAAGGCATTTTCTCCATAGCAGTGGCCAAGATCTCCTCATCAAAAAATGCATCATTTATCTCCATTTCATCACTAACTGCCTACTCACTTTCCATTCTAGACAGGTGATCCAAAACTTAGTTTTCACAACCCTTCCTATCTTTGACTTCAAAGAAAAATTCTTGTAGCAGTAACACCTATCTAATCAGCCTTGGTTTTGCATTCTTCTTAGCCACCAAATACCTTAAGGCTGCATGTTCAGTGTGGACCACCACCTTGGTGCCAAACAGATAAGCCCTGAATTTCTTAAAAGCATACACTATAGACAGGTGTTCCTGTTCAGTGATGATGTAGTTCTTTTATGCTCTATTCAGTGCTTTGCTAGCATAATATATCGGATGAAATAGTTTGTCCTTCTTTTGTCCCAATACAGTCCAAGGGAAACACTGCTTGCATCTCACATGATCTTAAATGGTTTTGATCAGTCCGGTGCAACAATGATAGGGGCTTCGATCAACTTCTTTTTAAGGCATTCAAATTGACTTCAAGCAATCGTCATAGAAGGAGAACTTCATTTCTTTCTCCAAAAGTTTGCAAAGTGGATTTGCAACCTTTGAGATATCTTTTATAAACCTCCAGTAAAAGCCAGGATGTTCGAGAAAGCTACGCACTCCCTTCACTGAAATGGGAGGAGGTAGTTTCTCAATAACTTCTACCTTAGCTTGATAAACCTCTATCCCTTTTGCTGAAATTTTGTGCCCGAGAACGATGCCTTCCTTTACCATAAAGTGGCATTTCTCCCAATTAAGTACCAAATTGAATTCAACACATCGTTTCAAGGCCATTCTCAGGTTTACCAAACACAGCTCAAAAGAATCTCCCACCACAGAGAAATTATCGATGAAAACCTCTAAGGTATCCTCCACCATATCTGAGAAAATAGACATCATGCACCATTAGAAAGTAGCGGGTGTATTGCATAGCCCAAACAACATCCTCTTAAATGCAAAGGTTCCATATGGATATGTGAATGTCATTTTCTCCTGATCTTCAGGAGAAATATAGATCTGGTTACATCCAGAATAACTATCCAAGAAGAAATACATCCTCTTCCGGCCAATCGATCAAGCATTTAGTCTATAAAGGGCATCGGGAAGTAGTCTTTCGAAGTGCATGAGTTTAGTTTGCAGTAGTCCATGCAAACTCTCCACCCAGTCATAGGCCTAAGAGGAATCAACTCATTCCTTTCATTTGCAAAAACAGTCATGCCCTCTTTTTTTGGCATGCATTTAACTGGGCTCACCTATTTACTGTCAGAAATAGGGTAAACCACTCCTACATCCAACCACTTAATAATTTCCTTCTTAACCACCTCTTGCATTGGTGGGTTAAGACGGCGCTGTTGCTCGATGGTTGGAGTATAATCTTCCTCAAGTTGTATTTTATTTATGCAGATGCCAGGGGGAATGCAAATAATATCTGCGATAGTCTATCCTATTGCTCTCTTATACTTCTGAAGTACTAAAATAAGTGTTTCTACCTGCTTCTCGCCCAAATCAGCTGGAATAATAATGGGTAGTGTGTTTCCATTACCCAAAAACACGTACCTTAAATGCCCAGGTAGTTCTTTCAATTCCAACACTGGTGGCTCTACAATGGATGGCTTAGCCGGTGGTTTTGGTTGATTAGCAAGATCAATATCTAGATTCTTAGGATCATAAGAGTATGAACCCATTCCTGACAAAGCACAAATAGTTTCTTCATACTCCTCAATGCATCCACGATCAAAATTCATCATAACTGTGGCTAAAGGCTCAACAACAAGTTTCTCCTCTATTGACACCTCCTGTTCATCCTCATAATACACATCAACAATTGAGAACATGCTTATTTCCTTATGCTTCTTCATTGATTTGCATACATCAAAGTGCACCACCTCATCATTCATCCTGAATAAGAGCTCATTAGCTCGCATGTCATCATCACTTCTTCCAACTAAATCACATTCTCTGTTTAAGGATGACGATGAAGCTAATAGCCTATCAGAGTGCTGACGACTTATCAGGAAAATCGTTAGCCACACTTTTCTTCTACTTACTTCAGATTTCAACTCTTTTACTTCCATCATTGTTGGTTCTCTTGCTTCTTGACTTTCACTACAAAATCAAAGATAAAATAATCAAAAATGATAAAATTTTCTTAAGACTTTGTAATTATTCTAAGTTAAAATCCTCAAATGTGTTAGCATATGCTTATACATCAGTAAGATGGGGAAAAATAAGAGAAGGTTGTAGATGTATGTGGTGGAAAATTAGTTGTTAATAGATTGGTCATAATATTCATGTGATGTATTAGAGCGCTCAGGGAAATTAGTCACTACTTTTAGCCAAATAGTTCCTACCCATCCCTTAGCCTACATTACAAACCTTAAAGACCTATTTGATTCTAAGTCTTAACATTTTGATTTTAGTGGAGTACTAAACTAAGGGCAAGCCTATGGTTCATCGTATATAGCTTGTGAATTCTTTGTGAAGGTGAGTGTAATTTTATTCTTATACCCATCTGTTGATATTTCATCTTTGTGAGTAGTTATGGGTAACTCTCTTGTTGTGAGGGCACATAGTTGATTATTGTTGGGTGAGTTTTATGATCTTCATGATTGAGTGATATGCATGAGTTTTCCAACTTGGTGAGCTAATTCTTGAGGTTAGGATGTTTTGAAGTAGTGTTCATGAACTTTCAATTGTGAGTATAACATGCTTAGTGTAAAAACTTGTATTCTATGTAGTCATTGTAGTACTAGCAAGAATTTCTTACTTGTTGTAGAAGTGTGGAGTCTTACCTGATTATGATTCTTAGAGTAAAGAGCTATTCGAGGAGGATTTTAAGTGTGGGGTGATGATCTGAGGTGGATTAGTGTACCTCTGTGTTGTTATACTTGCTTATTTAACTCAATTTGGAGAACTTATCTTGTCCTTAATGAGTAATTTTTTGTTGAAATAAGCATCTAAGTGTAATATTAAGTAAATTTAATGTTCAAAGTATTTTCATAGTGCATTTAGAGTCAAAACACCAAGTTTAGAATCAAGGGACAAAAACTAGCATTCTTAGCTTGAGCTATGGCCTTTACTAGTTCGCTGTCTTGATTTGCATATGTTTTGTGCGCTAATATGTTGTGTTTAACATTGTATAAATCTTGGTAAGTTTATCATAATTATAAGGGATGTTAAAAAGGTTTGAAATAAAGTGGAAACACCACCACAATGCATGGACTCAAAGGAAAAAAATCAATGGACAAGGCTTGATCAAAGTTGGACGTTTGGATATCCTTGGAATGACATACTACCTAGGTGTCCCGAAATGGCTGTGGCACGCCCTTTGAAACTCTATTGATATCAATTTAAAGTCATCCACCATGTTTTTGGCATTCCACTCTACCTATATTCTACGATATTGGTGTGGCATGCCCTTAAGTTGAAATCAGTAGCTTGTGTCGTCCTATAATTAGAACACTTAAGCACTTGTGGAAACACCTTGGACGAACTTGTGACTTGAAAGGAGGTTGGAGAACACTTTAATTAGGGTTTTAATCTCTTTACATTATTTTTTTATGGATTTTAACATGGATTATACTATTGTGATTCTCGTTACATCTATGAGCGGCTAAACACCCTTTTCCGGGGTAAGGCCAAGAACATGAGTACTATGGTTATGAATTCATTTATTTTTGTTGTTTTATCATATTTGATTGTTTATTTATCCTTTTTATCACTATTTTAAGGATTCACGTTCCTTAGAAAACAGGCTATAATTCTATTGTGAATCTGGAAGAAGGAGTAGCAGAGTAGAACATGGGATTAGTTAGATAATTGATTAGACATTCAAAAGTCCATATCCATAGTATATACCCCGAGAACCAACAACCAAGATAAATAACCTAACTAATGAATTCATTAATATAGTATAAGTATTCACAGTGCTTTGACACTGGGCTTTTCTCCGTTGATTATCTAAGAACTTTAATTAACTATATTATTTTAGTTACATTACATCATAACTTAAAAAATCTTATGGTTACATAGAACTTGATTAATCTTATTAGTGAACTAAGCTTGGATAATTATTAACACAAGTCTCCAAGGGATGGATATTTGGCTTTTCATAAGGGCACTGTATTACTTGTTGAGACCATGTGCACTTAGTGGAAAAACCTCCTTAGATGGGATATCAGCCCACCAAATTCACTATGCCACCTCTTACTATGAGTACAGTTATGTCTTATGAGGATAAGAACAGGTTTGAGATATTTGCTCATTTGGGTCCCCCTAGATTTAGTGGTGCTATGGGTGAGGATTCCTTTGACTTCTTGATTGACTTTCCTAAGAAGTTGCATAACTTGGGTTTGTTGGAGTCGCATGAGGTTGCTTATGCTACCTATTAGTTGAAATGTTGTGAGAGATTAGTAGAGGTCATTTGTTAGTTTTAGGCCTCTTGATTCTAGCAAGATGACTTAGGATCAGTTTGCTGATGCCTTTTTGGAGAGATTTATGACTTACAGTTTTAGAGATCAGATAAGGGATGAGTTTTATCTCTTGGAGCAGGGCTCCGTGACCATTGTAGAGTATGAGGCATGCTTTTATGCCTTATTCAGATATTTCTATGCAAGCATTTCCACCAGGCTGGAGAAGATTTGAAAGTTTGTAAAGGGTTTGGATATTTTTATTCAATTGGTTATGTCTCAGATGGTTTTATTTGGATAATTCTTTTAGATCATTGTGGTTTATGTAAAGATGATAAAGGGCATTCTTCCAGCATCTCAGGGAGTCACCAAGAATGTGGACTATTTTGGTGAGTTGAAAGGTCAGACTCCTTTAGGTGCAAATTTTAATGGTTCTTTTGGGTATCATGGTAGAATAGTGAAGGAAGCCTTATAGAGTTTTGGTAGTTGGTCTTCTGGTCCAGCAAATCAAGGTGGACATTCAGTCCTAGTGGTACCTTCTCTTATTGAGGTAGGTTGTAGAAGTTGCTTTGTGTGTGTTGAGATTGGTCATGTGGCAAAGGAATATCCCCTTAGTATTATTAGAGCTACTCCTATTTTAGTTATAAGAGGTTGGTGTAATACCAAAGGTGTGAGAGGCAAAGATGGTGGGGCCCATAGTAGTGGTTGCAAGGCTACTCAACTAGTTGGTGGCTGTGGGTAGTGTTATGCTATAATTTCCAAGCCTGAAGCAGAGGCTTCTAATGCTGTGATCATAGATATCATCCCTGTTGTTTTAGATCTGCATCTGTGTTATTTATCCTAGATCAAGTTTCTCCTGTGTATCTTCATATTTTTCTTTGAGTTTTGATTCTGTTAGTGAGACTCTTGCCATGACTATTTGTGTATCTACCCTTGTAGGAGATTCATTAGTGGTGGATCAGGTGTACCAATATTGTCTTGTAATTTTCTCTGGGTGTAAAACTTAGTTAGATTTTATTGTGTTATATATGGTTGATTTCAATGTTATTTTGGGTAAGGATTGGTTGGCTCCTTATCATGCTATCCTAGATTATTATGCTAAGACCGTGACTTTAGCTTCACTAGGTGTATAAAAAATAGCTTGAAAGGGTGCACTTCATTCAGGTCATGAGAGGATCATATCTTATGTTTAGGATCATAGTTGGTTGAGAGGTGATGTTTAGATTATTTGTCTCATATTCATGGTACTAGTGTTGTTTCACCTCCTTCTTTAGATTTTATTTGTATTGTCAATGCATTGATAGATGTGTTCTCTACGGATTTGCCTGGTATGCCTCTAGATCTTGCTATTGATTTAGCTCTTGATATGGAGCTGGACACCAATCCTATTTCTATTCATCCTTATAGGATTGCCCTAACCGAGTTGACGGAATTGAAAGACCAGTTGCAGGAGTTTTTGGATAAGGGATTTATCTGACCTAGTATGTCACTTTGGGGTGCGCCTATCTTGTTTATGAAGAAGAAGGATGGGTCTATGTTGATGTGTATTGATTATCAGTAATTGAACAAGGTGACGGTTAAGAATAAGTATCCTCTTCCTCATAATAATGATTAATTTGATCATCTTTAGGATGTTATGATGTTTTTGAAGATTGATTTGAGATGCGATTATCATCACTTGAGTATTAGAGATTTAGATATTCTAAAGATAGTTTTTCAGATTTGATATGGTCATTATAGTTTTTGGTCATGTCCTTTGGGTTGACAATGCCCTTGTTGCATTCATGGAGTTGATGAACCAGGTGTTTCGATCGTATCTCAACTTTTTTATTATTTTATTTACAGATAGTATATTGGTTTATTCCAAGAGTGAGGATGATCGTGAAGAGCATTTGCAGATTGTGCTTTAGAGATTAAGATATGAGAAGTTGTATGCTAAGTTATCCAAGTATGATTTTTGTTTGGAGTTTGTTTCTTTCTTGGGTCATGTGGGAACTAAGGATGGTATTATGGTTGATCCATCCAAGGTTGCAGTGGTTCGTGATAGGGCTAGACCTACTTCTCCTATTGAGATTTGGAGTTTTGTTTGCTTTCCCAGTTATTATCGGCATCTTGGTGAGGGTTTTTCATCCATTGAAGCTCCATTGACCAACTTGACTCAGAATAAGATTTCTTTCTAGTGGTCTGATGCTTGTGAGGAGAGCTTTCAAAAGCTCAAGGATTTGTTCACTTTAGCTCCTATCTTGATCTTGCCCAAGGAGAGCGTGGGATTTATTATCTTTTGTGATGCTTTAGGTGTTGGTTTAGGTGTTATATTGATGTAGAATAGTAAGGTAATTGCCTATGCTTCTCGTAAGTTGAAGCCCCATGAGAATAATTTCCATGCCTATAATTTGGAGATGTATGCGGTTGCTTTTACTTTGAAGTTGTGGAGGCACTAATGTATGGAGTCCGTTATGAGATTTTCTCAGATCATCATAGCCTTCAGTACTTCTCACCAGCGATCTTAATTTGAGGCAGTATCGTTGTCTTGAGTTACATAAGTATTATGACTTATCTATTCTCTATTATCCAAGCAAGGCTAATGTAGTTGCTAATGCCTTAAGTTGGAAGTCGACTAGCTTAGGTATCTAGGTGCATCTTTTGACCCAGGAGTGGCCTTTGGACTTAGAGGTTTAATCTTTTGCTAACCAAATAGTTAGGCTTGATAATTTGATACTTGGGTGTGTTTTGGCATTTATGCTGGCTAAGTCTTCTTTAATAGAGTAGATTCAGATTCATCAGTTTGATGATGTGAGTAGTTGATTCAGGATAAAGTGTTGAGTGGTGAGGCTAAGGAAGCCACAGTTGATTTTGATGGTGTTTTGAGGATTGGAGGCCGAGTTTGTGTGCCGAGAGTGGGTGACTAGATAAGATTGATTTTAGAGGAGGCCCATTATTCCAGGTATTCTATCTACCTTGGAGTGACTAAGATGTATCATGATTTGAAATAACATTACTAGTAGGGTAGTATGAGGAAGGATGTATCATATTTTGTAGATCGTTGCCTTTGTTTCCAATAGGTAAAGGCCGAGCATTTGAGACCTAGTGGATTACTTAAGAGATTACCCATTCCTGAGTGGAAATGGGAACGGATCATGATGGACTTCGTAAGTTGATTTCCTTGAATTCTCATTGATCCGATAATATTTGGGTCATCGTAGATCGATTGACCAAGTGTACACATTTCATTCCGTTGAAGGTCTCTTTTAGTGCTGAGAGGCTGGCCCGTATCTGTATTCATGAGATTGTTCAACTACATGGTGTGCTGGTGCCTATCATTTCAGATCGAGGCTCTATGTTTACTTCGTACTCTTTGCAGACTTTTTAGGATGAGTTGGGCACTCGGGTTGATCTTAGTCTAGCATTTCACCCCCACACTGATGGTCAGACAGAACGGATTACCCAAGTTTGGGAGGATATACTCCACGCTTGTGTGATGGATTTTGGTGGCTAATGGGAATAGTATTTGGCTTTAGCAGAGTTTGCTTATAATAATAACTACCATTTTAGTGTCGTTATGTCTCTTTTTAGGATTTGTATGGTAGGCGTTGTCGCTATCCAGTGGGTTGTTTTGACGTTTCTGAGGGTAGATATCAATGTATGAACTTGCTTTGTGAGTCCTTGGTTCGAGTCCAAATCATTCAGGATAGGCTTCGGGCAACCCAGAGTAGGCAGAAGTGTTATGCGGATCGTAGACTTCGTGCCTAGAGATTCGGTTTTGATGATTGTGTATTCCTATAAGTTCTATCCATAAAGGCTACAATGAGGTTTGGGAAGAGGGGCAAGCTTAGCCCTATATATCTTTGTCCATTTGATATTCTTCGGACTGTTTGTGAGATAGCTTATGAATTAGCTTTTCCCCTAGATTTATCAGTTGTTCATCCTATTTTTCTTGTTTCTATACTTCACTATCATATTTTGGATGAGTTTTATGTCATTCATTGGGAGTCGGTTCTAATAGATGATAGATTGTTTTCCGTTGAGGAGCCAGTCTCCATTTTTGATAGGGATTTTTAGGCAGTTGCGCTCTAGAGTGATCCTTGTGGTTATGGTTCAGTGGCGAAATGACCAGTAGATGAGGATACTTGGGAGATCGAGTCTTATATGCCTAGTTTTATTCCCAACTCTTTGTTAATTAAAATATTTCTCTTACCTTTAGTTCGAGGACGAACTAGATTTTTAGTGGTTGATGATCTAACGACCTAAATTTTGATGAAATATGTGAAATATGTGTTTTTGTGTGATTTGACTATTTTATCCCTCCATTATTTCATTGTCGTATCTATGGGGTGTGGGGGTGGTTGTTACGGTTCCCGATGCATTTTGTTGCCTTTTATGCGATGTTGTAGTTTTTGGTGGCTTTAAGAGCCTTATTATGGACTTCAATAGTTATCTTTTGATACATAAAATGGGTGGTAGAATGGACTGCGCCAGTAGATCTGAAATGTGAATTTTCGAGTGTTAACATGTTTGGTGTGGTTTTTTGGCTTTTAAATCTCATTTCGTCCCTCGATTTGGAAAGTTATGATTTTGGTTTTTGGGGGTTAACTTTGTGAAAATAATGTCTTTTCAAAAATTTTATTTTGCCATTAAGTCCGGAGCATAGAATTTGATATGGTAGCATAGTTTTTTTGCATTTACGGGATTTCAGTTGAATCCCGAGTGGCCCACAGAGACTTGGAATTATACGAAGTCCCTAGCTGGGGCACCCAATTTCTGGTACACCCATGATCGCGAGCTAGGTGCCGAGATCATAATTGGACTATTAGAGATGATACTACGATTGCGACCCTTGTCCACGATCATGACACCTTCATATGTCAGGGTACTGCGATTACAACCCAATGTCTGTGATTGTGGAGCCTGGGTATATATATATGTACTAGGTTTTCATCATTTTTCACAATATTTGAGACTTGGAACTTATGGTTTCATGATTTTGAGCAACTTTATCTATTTTTAAGCTTGGTTAATCTCCACTACGCCCATTTTTACTAATTTATTCTATCTTTTACATTAAATTCTTGTTTTAAACATAAATTAAGTATGAAATTTGGGGATTTTGGCCCATAAGGACTAAAAAGTGTAATCCATCAATTTAAACCCCAACTTTACTCCTTTTACACTTGAATGAGTTCCTAATCCTATAATTACTAGGTTTTCTCAATTTCATCTTCAAAAAAACTTCGATTCTCCATTTTTAAATGGATTTAAAAGATTTCTCTTGGTAAAATTTAAAAATCGTTTTTCTTCAATTTGGACCTTATTTTAACTAATTTTTGCTTGGGTTTTCAGCTGTAGACTCCTACAAATATGAGGAACATATTTTTGCAATAAAGTTATGATTTTGCTCTTCTTTTGAGAAAATCCATTTTGGAGGTCCGTTTTGACCCCAAATCAAAACTAGGCAATATGAGTATCGTTGACTTCCTATCATTTATCTATCATTTGTTTGGTTGACTTTCTCTATTTATTAGTACCGCGCTTATGAGGTAAGGATAAGGGGAGGTCTTCGGTCCATGGTGGGCTTGAGATTACCCATCACGGCTAGGCCCAGGTTTGAGTCATGACAAGCTTGGTATCAGAGCCAGTTCAGGATCGTTGGATGTCTACAAAGTCATGTCGAGTAAAGTCCCTTTTATGGGTGTATAGCGTGTCACATTTATAAGGGGAGGCTACAAGACATTTATTCCTTTCTTGTGTTGTATTTTTGATCAAGAGTCTAGCGTTATGAAACTTCTCTAACTCCTGGCTTCCTCGTATTTTAGATTATGCCTCCCCAAGGATCTGATGGTCTTAGTAACTCTGTTGCAAACTCTATACCACCATTGAAGAATGTGGATAGAGCTTACCCTTTTTATATAGTACAGACCCAGTCTAGGGTCCCTTCTCCTTATTGTACTGCTCCATATGGGGTTCCACTGATCCCTACTAGTCCTCGTCAGGTTTCCCAGAAAAGTGATGCTTATGACCAGACTCCTCAGGAAGATATCTCTAATGTAGAGTTTCGTCAATATATTCATATGCTTACTCAGTTGGTGGTGTTACTATCTCGTTAGTCTGATAGTATTGGTTTTATTTCTCATTCATCTGAGGTCACTCGGGTTGGACAGTTTATGAGGTTAAATTCCCCAACTTTTGTAGGTTCTATGGTTGAGGAGGATCCTCAAGGGTTTATTAATGAGATGGAGAAGATTTTTAAGGTGATGCATGTTGTTGATTTAGAAGGCGTGGAGTTTGCTTCCTCTCAGTTGAAAGATGTGACTTATCAATACTATATGGTGTGAGAAGTGATGAGGGGTGATAATGTTGAGCATGTAGTGTGGGATGACTTTTTGGGTGCTTTCCTTGAGCATTTATTTCCTCAGGAGTTGAGGAAATCTAAGGCTGAAGAGTTTATGACTTTTAAGTACGGTAAGATGAGTGTTAAGGTATATGCACTAAAGTTCCATCAGTTGTTCCAATATGCTCCTGAACTAGTGTCTTGAATATAGGTCCCGAATAAGAAAGTTTGCTTTGGTGTTGTACCGTGATTTGGTGTTAGAGTGTAAGGTTGTTATGCTGAAAAATGATATGGACATATCTAGGTTGGTGGTCTATATGCAACAGGTAGTGGATGAGAAAAGAAAGAAAATAGAGATTGGAGTATGCAAAAACAACTAGTTTAGATATTTTGAGTAGGGTGCAAATAAACAAAACAGTGGGAGCGATGGTAGGCAGTGGAACAAGAAGACGAATTGGGGAAATTCTTATTCGACAGCTAATGCTCCTTATCCCAAGCTTTTAGGTGATCGACATTTTTAGGCTAGCAGTGGTCCTAAGGAACGGAGCGCTTAGACCCATGTTAGTGGAGCTCAGTCAGCCCTACCTTAGCCTCCTTACCATTTTTACAGGTAGCTTCACCATGGATACTATGAGGAGGGGATAAATCGATTCTATAATTATGGTTAGTTGGGTCATATGCAACGATATTAACCTTCAACCAGCATTGCCACTGAAGCTAATAATGTTTCGATCATTGTTTCTTTAGCTCCTGCGCCAAAAGGCTCTACTTTAGGTACCGACACCGGCCATAATTGTCTCTATGCATTTACATCTCGTCAGGAATATAAGGCATCCCTTGATGGTGTCACAGGTATGTTACAGTTCATCTTCTGTGATGTTTATTATTTACTTGATCTGGGTTCTACCCTATCTTATAGGACCCCTTATGTGGCTATACACTTTGGTTTTGGTCCTAAAAATATTTCGTACCCCTTTTCTATCTCTATCATGATCGGTGATTCTACTATCGCTAGAAATATCTATAGGGTTTGTGTGGTGTATATATTTCATAGGGAGACATTGATGGATTTGATAGAACTTGATATGGTGGATTTTGATGTAATCTTGGGGAGGGATTGGCTTCATTCGTGCTATGCTTCTCTGTATTGTAGGACCAAAAATGTCAATTTCCACTTCCCTAATGAATCGGTGATTAAATGGGAGGGGAGTTCCTTATTACCCAAAGGGAAGTTTATTTCTTATCTTAGAGCTTACAAATTGATATCCAATGGGTGTCTGTATCATTTAGTTCGGGTTAAGGATTCTAATTTTGAATGTACCTTTTGAAATCTATTCCTGTTGTTAATGAATTTCCTAAAGTGTTTCCCAATGAACTTTCTAGAGTTTCTCTCGATAGGGAAATAGATTTTGGAATTGATATTCTACCAGATACCTGTCTTATTTTTATTCCTCCTTATAGGATGGCACTGGCTTAACAAAAGGAACTTAATAAGCAATTGAAATATCTTCTCGGTAAGGGTTTCATTCATCCTAGTGTTTCCCCATAGGGTGCTCCTATACTTTTCATATGAAAGAAGGATGGGTCTCTTTGAATGTGTATAGACTATGGTCAGTTGAACAGGGTTACAGTGAAAATTAAGTACCCTCTTCCTAGGATTGATAATCTTTTCAACCATTTTCTGGGTACTAGGTGTTTCTCTAAGATTGATCTTCATTTGGGCTACCATTAGCTAAAATTTAGGGAGGTTGATATTCCCAAGACTGCATTCTAAATTGGGTGTGGCCATTATGAGTTTTTGGTTATGTCATTTGGGTTGATTAATGCATTTACTACTTTTATGGATCTTCTAAATTAGGTGTTTAGATAGTTTTTGGATTTATTTGTATAGTCTTCATTGATGAAATATTGGTGTACTCTAAGAGTGAGGAGGATCATGCCAACCACCTGCAAATTGTTTTGTAGAATCTTAAGGATCAGTAATTGTATGAAAAAATCTCTACATTTTAATTTTTGTTAAGGGTTGTGACCTTTCTTAGGCATGTTATTTCTAGTCAGGGGATCAAGGTGGATTCACAAAAAGTAGAGGTAGTTAAAAAATGGCCCAGATCCACGACTCCAACCGACATTAGGAGTTTCTTGGGCTTGGCAGGGTATTATATAAGGTTTATGGAGTGCTTCTCATCTATTGCTACTCCGTTGATGAAATAACTTTAAAAAAGGACAAGTTTCTGTGGTCCGAAGCTTGTGAGGTTAGCTTTTAGAAGTTGAAGGATATGTTGACTTCTATGCCTGTTTTGACCCTTCCTAAGGGAAGTGATGGTTTTGTCGTGTATTGTGATGCATCCCTGGGACTAATTTGCATTTTTATGAAGCATGGTAAAGTTGTAGCCTATGCTTCCATGCAACTTAAGGTTCATGAAAGGAATTACCCAACTCACAATCTAGAGTTGGTAGCTGTGATCTTTTCTTTGAAGATTTGATGTTATTATTTGTATGGGGTGAATATGGATATTTATTCTTACCTTAAGAACTTGCAGTATGTGTTTACGCAGAAAGAATTAAATCTCAGGCAGAGGCAGTGGCTTGAATTTCTTAAGGATTACGACATGAGTGTGCACTACAATCCACGTAAAGATAATGTTGTTCCTGATTCTCTTAGCAGTTTTTATATGGGAAAATTATCTCATGTTGATGAGGATAAAAAAGGGTTGGTGAAGGATATTCACAGGTTGTCTAATTTGGGAGTTTATTCTTGTACTCTGAGGATGGAGGAGGGTTTGTTTAGGAAGTGGTTAAATCATCTCTTCTTGGCGAGGTGAAGGTCGAGCAGGCTTTGGATCCCATACTTTTGTAGATTAAAGATGACGTGGGACAACAAAATTTTATGGCTTTTGAGATTGGGGGAGATGGTATCTTGAGTTATCAAAGAAGATCATGTGTTCCTGATGTTGATGGGCTACGGGAAAGGATTTTGACTGAGTTTCATAAGTCCTAATATACAGTTCATTCAGGTTTGGATAAGATGTACCATGACTTGAAGGAAATCTACTGGTGGAATAATATGAAGAGGGATGTGGAAAACTTTGTGGCTAAGTCTATGGTTTGACAACAAGTCAAGGTTTAACATTTGAGGCTTGGTGGCATATCTCAAGAGATCGAGTTTCCCATGTGGAAGTGGGAGATGATTAATATGGATTTTATTACAGGCTTCCACAATCTCAAAATTAGTATGATACTATTTTTGTTATTATGGATAGGATGACTAAGACTGCTCACTTCTTTCTTGCGAGGACCAACTACTCAGGAGATGATTATGCTAAGTTGTTCATTCAGGAGATTGTGAAGTTGCATTGTGTGCTTGTGTACTTTATTTCAGACTGAGGTATGCAGGTTTCTCCCCACTTTTGACATTTGTTTAAGAAAGGTTTGGGTACTGAGGTGAACCTTAGCATCGCTTTCCACCCTCAAATGGATAGACAAGCAAAGTGTACTATGCATACTTTTGAGGATATGCTAAGGGCCTATGTGATTGATTTTAATGGTAGTTAGGTTAACCATTTACCTCTTATGGAGTTTGCTCACAATAATAGTTACAATTCTAGCATTTAGATGGCCCCTTTTGAGGCTTTTTATTAAGAGGTGTAGGTCTCCTATTGGGTGCTTTAAAGCAGGTAGGACTAGGTTACTTAGCCCTGACTTGGTTCACTAACCCATGCAGAAGGTAAAAGTAATTAGAGAAAGAGTTAAGACTTCTCAAAGTCGCCAAAAGTATTATGCGGATGTGAGGCTAAGGGATTTGAAGTTTGAAGTTAGTGATTAGGTATTCTTAAAGGTCTCTCCTATGAAAGGAGTAATGAGATTTGGGAAGAATGGGATTCTCAGTCCTTGTTATGTTGGTCAGTATCAAATTTTGTGGAGAATTTGGAATGTTTCTTAGGAGTTGGATTTCCCTACGAGTTTGGCTTCTATTCATCCTTTTTCCATGTGTATATGCTGAAAAAGTGTGTGGGTGATCCTTCTTTGATAGTGCTTGTTGAGGATGTTGGTGTTTCGGATCCTTTATCTTATGAGGAGGTTTTGGTTGAGATATTTGATAGACAAGTTCATAGATTGAGGCTAGAAGATGTAGCTTCAGTGAAGGTTCTTTGGAGAAATCAAAAGGTGGAAGAGGCTGCATGGGAAACTGAGGAAGGTATGAAGACCAAGTACCTATTCTTCTTCCCCGCATTTGATGAAAGTGCACGAGGTATGCTTTTCATTGTTCCTCTTATGGTATTCTAAATTTTCCCTTGAATTCTACTTTGTTATTTTCGTTATCATGCTAAAAATATCCTAACTTATCATTTGGAGATGAATGATCCTAAGGGAGGATAAGACCCTTTAAATTTCAATGATTTTATTTTTGACCCTCCAAAATTCGTAATGTCAGTTTTTTACTTGAATTATGTTTAGGGATGTTAAAAGGATAATTTGGAAAACTTTTGAAACTTTTGGAAGGGGTTCAAGGTCATTTTGGGACCCCAAGGTAGTGAGGGTCCATGATATTAGAGTGTGACGGAGGATAACATCTGTGATAGCAGTATGACACAGAGGCTAGCCTCCATGATATTAGTGTGCCATGTTGTTGTATTAAAAATGGGCTGAGGATCTTTTGGTCTTTTACCCCTTGTAAGACCCTTAAACATAAAATAACCCTATTCCCTTCAGTTTTCAAAGATCAAATCATTCTCTTTCTATCTCAAACTCAAAACCCAAGGACATTCAAGGTTTTTATAATGAATTCGTCATCCGGGCTCCAAACTTCAAATTGTCTTCAATTCCTTGTGTATTTCAGGTATGTTTCTCATCCTAACTTGTATTTTTACATTATGAAATTTATTTAATCAATATTCATGTGATTGAAATTGTGGGTTTGAATTTAGGTTGAGGGGTTTTGGTTGTACATACTTGAATTGCTTGTCCTATGTTTTAAATTAACTTTTCATTCTTTTAATTGATGATTTTGGGACTAAATGGTTACATTATTTAAATGGTTGCAATGTGGGACATGGTTTTCCCTAAATTGGATGAATTATGACTTGATAATGACATTAACTTCAACCCACTTTGTAAACTTGATTTGAATATGATAATTGCATAGTTTAACTTGTTTTTGAACACATTGCATTGCATTAAACGATAAATGGATATAAAAATGGTTTTGGATGGTCTTTGTTGCCATGGATTAGATTTAAATTGAACTTAGGAGTCAATTTTGTTATATGGTATGGTTTGGCATATATATATTATCTTGCAGGCATATTGGTATGATGATACCAAGTGGTAAATTCCTTAATGAATGTCTCTTGGGTTATTGGTTTGTTTATGTGAAAATTCTTTTAATTTGGGCTTAAAGGGAATTGTGGAGCTCACCGTGAAGTTGTAGATCCCAGGGGTTCAATGGTAGAAACAATGTTTGTTGGCGTAAGGGTTCATGTGACTATGTCTTGGTACACACATTATATATATATGTGTGTGTATATATATATATATATATATATTGGGAGGAATATGGACTTGGTTTCTTTAGCATTTCCTTTGTTTTTTCCTTGGTTAGTGCAGCTAGCATGCACTGGGGCCCTTTCAACCGGGGGAGCTAAATCCATATAGCCCATGGCTGCCTTTACCACAGAGCAAGCTACACAGTTAAGGATAATGGATTTAAACTCTCATGTTCACAACCGTTGTCCCTATCCTGGCATTCTATATATATGTATATGAATGTGATACATATGGTTTATGAATGAATTTTGGTAATTACACTATTTTATTGCTTTCCCTGAGTTACATGCAAGTGGTTATCTCACTGACCATCCTTGGACGCTATATCATTTCATGATGTAGTGTCCGAAGGGTTTTCTATTATTCCTGTGCAATGTTAGGTGGCTGAGTACTATTGTTGATTAACCGTGAAGTGGTGAGCCTCAATCCTTCGGAAGGACCTGTCATTTCATTATTATTTCATTACTATCTTAATACTCTTGTTTCATTTTGGTCATGTCGGGGGTATTTCCCAACTTACTTGGTATGCTAGTTTTAGAGGCTTTTGTGGACAAGTGTGGGTTGGTTGTTTTGTCGGATTCTTAGAATTGTCATTTGATTCTTTACATTTTCTTTTGGTATCATTTATATATTGTTGGTTTGGTTGACTTCTATTGTTTATTTTTATTATTCTAATAAGGTAAGGATAAGGGGGTGGTCTTTGGTCCATGGTGGGCTTGATAATACCCGTCATGCTCAGATCCATGTTCGGGCCAGGACAATTAGATATCCAACTAATTGGATGAATAGGAAGAATGTTGGTTATGGGGAAAATAGTGGTTTAGGAGTGGAGAAGGTAACTCTCGCATGAATGAAAATCAAAGACATGGAGGTACTAGTGGTTACTATTGACATCAAGGATATCCTAATTTTGGTGGCTATGGAGCAGAACACTATAAATAATATCTCAAGTGGATGTTTGGATTGCACTCACATAGATTCCACGGTTGTGAAGACAACAATAGTTTACTAGACAAAGGGAAAGCATTTACTAAAGAGGTATATGAGTAGATACTGAATCTACGAAAATAAATATGTGTAAGAGACTAAGTACGTTAACAAAACACGTATGCTAAGTGTAATTACTTGCTTAATCTGAAATGTTATCAAATAGAAAAGGATAGTAGAGTTTGGTGCCTCTTATGATGTAATAGTAAACAAGGACTTGTTGATGAGAAATATTGGTTTAACAAGGTCATCAAATGTAACAACTTAGTGCGTTGTTAATAAGAAATGACTTAATATAAGTATGGAGTGTGGATATTATCAATATTTATTTAACAAACTTACGTGGACTATGTCTGTTAAAAATTCAAAAGTTTAAAAATTTGAATTTGGCTGACATTATCCCACTATAGAGAGATTTATTCTACTAAGCGGTGCCGCTATAGCGATGCTCATGCTTCTATAGTGATATGACGCAGATCAGAACACCCACTTAAGTGGATTTTATTTTCATTCTCTACTTGGGTTGAAATAAATGGTGTGGGATACTCCAATAACTCTTAAGGTTGCGTCCCATACCTTGGAAACATGGAGAAGGGGAAAAAGAGGTTCAGATGGGTAAAAAACCATGTATTTTTAAGGAAAAAGGTGTCCACGATCTTGAGAATGTTGTATTTTGCGTTCGTTTATTCTTTCTACAACTGGTTGGCATCCACGTACGCCAAGGATATTTATAGCATAGACCCAAATTAGAGAGCACGATTGTAACGTAGATGGATAGAAAATTTCATATCTAGGCCTTCGGGAACGGAGTTAGGATGGATAAAAGTGGTTAGGTGTTGGATAACGTACAATTATGGGTTGTCTATATACCTTATTGTGTTATGTAGTTTTATATGTTGTAAACTACTGGTTCACTATTGTATGACCCATATTTTGGGTATTGGGAAGTATGAATTACTAGTTATTAGTTAAACTATGAGGCAAATAATTATACACTGTAGGGTGTGGATGGGCTTTCAAAATATCTAGGGTGGTAATCCTTATTATCTATCTAAAATAGAACAATGTGGGAGGTGACTTGATTAAGGCCCTAAACAATAGTGTCGGTGACACTATTTTAGTTTAAATCCAATTGGTGCTTTATGTGCATGTTAGCTACTTAGTAGTGTGGCCTGTTAGTCTATGTTTATCGATGTGGTAAATTCAAAAGATTTATGTTATTGAATGATTTTGACCTGCTGATTGCTAAATCTGAATTGTTCGGTATTTGAAACGTTCTTACAGGTTAAAATATAAGTTTATCCTAAGGGTTGCGAATCCATAGAATAGTAAGAATAACAATATAAGAACAACAAAATAATGAAAATAAACTTAAATAAACTCTTTTGAAATCCTAAATATCCATTCTCTTTGCCTCAACCCTAGATCACGGTGTTTATCGACTCATAGTTTTACAAAGAATCACCATGAATGAGTTCATAATGCAAAACTACAAGAAAGTAAAGTTTGGGAACATAGAACCCTAGTTTGAGCCCCTTGCTTGCTTGATTTCTCTCCAATTCATTTATTTCTCCAAAGGTGTGTTAAAATTGTGACTAAGTGGTGCTTTTATAGTGGTTTTGGTCTTAGTTGAGTGCCCTAACACGAAATATATCAATTGACATCATTTCCCCTCACACAGGAGGCTTAAAAACAAGTTTTTGCGTCCTAGAGGCTGCCCCATGTCGCAAGGCCTCAAACTCATGTTTGGGGTCATGGATCACACCCAAGGAAAGGCCAAACTAGTGAGTGGTTGCGGTGCACCCTCTGTCCTTCCTTAAGTGTCATGCAAGGGGTAGCCGAGGGTGCCCGAATTCACTCAGTTTGGCTCTGATCTCATCGTGCGTTGTCTCCTTGTTTCCCTACTTCTTAGGACTTTTTTGGGTTTAATTTATCTTAAAAAACACCTCCAGTGGTATCCTACAATACCAGACAACAAGAATTAGTTCTTACAACATAATAGAGGTCATGAAAGTATACTAGAACCAAAGCATAGCTCAAACTCGTGCGACAAGTTTCCGCGTCTAAACTCTATTTGATCTTTTTGATTCTTAAATTATTTGAATTGAACCATAAACACTCTATACATGTTATTAAGCATATAAATACAAAATTAGTCCCTTAATAACTCATTAGTCTCTCCAAGAAGTTCTCGAAACTAAGCTAAACGCACATAGATAGTGACACTTAGGAGTATAAATACACCTATGATCGTCACCCCACACTTAAAGCTTTGTTCGTCCTCAAAAAACTCTTTTAAATCAAGCATCATCAAGGAAGAATATAACATACCTACCACAACTAAGACAATCAAGATATAACTATAATGACTACATGACGATCAAGTTCCACAACAAGTATATTACTCATGAAAAACTCATTAAAGCTACTTCAAAACATCCTAACCTCAAGAATTGACTCTACAAAGTTGGAAAACTCATGCATATTATGCAATAAATAGGTCATACAACTCACCTAACCATCATAGAATATTCACCCTCACCATAAGAGAGTTACCCACAGTCACTCACAAATATAAAGTTCATCAAAAGAATGGGTATAAGAACCAAATTTTTCTCACTCTCGAAAAGAACTCACATGCCACATAAGATGAATCATAGTCTTTCCCTTAGTGTAGTCCTCCACCAATATCAGAACATCGAGGTTAAAGATCAACTAGGACTTTAAATATTGTAATGTAAGCTAAGGGATGGTAGGAACTATTCTAGTGGGTAATAGTGACTATCTTTCCTAAAAACTATAATACATCACATTATACATTACAATCTTTTCTAAACAACCAAATTTACCCACCTCCACCTTCTCATATTTCTTTTGTTTTGCCCCATCTCATTTAGTTAGTTTACCTATATTAAGGATGGAGTATTCTCCATCAACATATGATTCACTTTTGCACAATTTTCTTTCTTTTCATAACATCCCTACCAATTATAACACATGAACTTTTTCAACACCAATAATTAATACTTTGGGAATTCACTTTCACCTCTTTCCTTCTGAAATTCACACTCCTTAACTCCTTAACCATATTAATTTTTCAACTAAAGAGATTTGGATCAATTACGATCAATCAAAGAAGAGGAATAGGGTACATATGATTCTACCAAAGAATAGGCTAAAGGATTAACTGGGCTAACTAAGATTATGCAATAAGGATATATAAAAGGGTTATAGACATGATTATCAAATGAATGCCTATATTATCTCCTAAAGCTGATATTTTTTTTTCTCTTTGCACACACCAGGCAAGTTCTAGACATCAATATGTTATAAGGAATATCCAAGAAACCTCACATCATAAATGCCACATGCTTAACTGAAGTAGGATCATCGTAGGTTCTAAACCAAGCAATAGCTTGAGTTCACAATTAAGCCAATATCGCACTAGAGTAATATAAATAATCTTAGGTGTCTCAAAAGTAGTCATACAACACATTCAACATTATTTTATATTAAAAGACTCTTGCATCATGTAATCACACATAGCTACTAGCAAGAACATCTCACTTATTCCTAACACAAAAATTTTAAAATTTACTACTAAAAATTCAAAAGGGATTGTCACGACCTGAACTATGGCCTAGTCATGATGGGTATCTCAAGCCCATCATGGATCAGAGACCACCTTCTTAGACTATCCCCAATAGAACAATAATCATAAAAATAATGCGAAATTTAATCAAGATAGCAATAAAAGAAAAATAAGTCAAATAAAAGTTCTAAGAGTCAAAGCCAACAATCCAACCAACACTTGTCCATGAAAGCCTCTAAAAACATAATAAAATATAAGTTGAGACATACCCCTACTAGGACCAAATAGAATCCAAAAGTAATATGATAATAAAGGAAGAATAATGAAATGACAAGTCCTTCCGAAGGATGGAGGCTTGCTACTTCACAACAACTCAACAAATATGCTCAACCACCTAATGCTACCTAGGAGAAACAAAAAAATCCTTTGGACCCTACATCATGAAATAATGTAACATCCAGGGATGGTCAATGGGATAAGAGCTGGCTGTAACTCAAGGAATAAGGATAAAATAGTGTGATTACCACAATCTAGTCATAAACCATATGCACCATATTTATATATGTATATATAGGATGTCGGGATAGGTACAAGGGTCATGAACATGAGAGTTAAAGGTTTACCCTTAACTGTGTTGCTCATTCTGTCATATAGGCACCCATGGGCTATATGGGTCCAGCTTTCCTACTGGAAAGGCCCTAGTGCGTGTTAACCACATGAACCGAGAAAAAACTGAGGGAAAACTAAAGCCACTAAGGTAATAGACATTCTAAAATATACAACAAGTGTGCACCAAATACATGGTTGTATAGACCCCTAACACCGGTAAATATGGTTTCCATTATTCATCTCTTCCGGACTTACACCTTAACGGTGAGCTACACAATTCCTTTTTAGCAAAAACTAAAATAATTTTAATACAAAACTAACCAGTAACCTTTGATTTCATAAGGCATTTACCACTTGGTATAGTAATACCAATATGCTTGCAAGAAAATTTAATTATGCTAAACAAAATCCACATAACCAAATTAGATTCCTAAGTTCCATTTAAAATCCAAACCATAGCCACCAAGGCCATCCAAAACCAATTTTCATTCATTTAGCCTTTAATGCAATGCATTGGGTTCAAAATAAGTTAAACCATATATTTTTTTATATTCAAAATCAAGTTCACAAAGGGGGTTGAGGTTAATGCAATTATTAAGAATTTTTTTATCAATTTGGGGAAACCCATGTCCACATTCCAACCATTTATACCATGCACCAATTCAGTCCTAAAAACATCAATATAAATCATGAAAAATTAATTTAAAAATGGGACAAGTAATTCAATCAGTAAAAACAAAAATCCCTAAACCCAATTCAAAACCCACAATTAAATCACTTAAAAATCCATTCGATGTCACACTATGAAGGTTTGAGAGAGGGTGGTGGAGTTGAGATTGTAGAGGATTGTTACTATTTTTGAAAATAAATTTGGATTTATGCCAGGTCACTCGACAACTGAAGCCATCCATCTCGTTAAAAGATTGGTAGAGCAGTATAAGGATAGGAAGAAGGACTTGCACATGTTGTTTATCGACTTAAAGAAGGTCTATGTTAGAGTTCCCAGGGAGGTTCTTTGGAGTTTTTTAGAGGATAGAGGCATACCTATGATGTATGTTAGGAAGGTTAAGGATATGTATGATGGAGCCAATACTTGAGTCAAGACTCGGGGAGGGGACTCGGAGCACTTTCTCGTACTGATGGGGTTACACAAAGGATTGATGCTCAGCCCATTTATTTTGGCCTTAGTGATTGATGCATTGACACGACAAATTCAAGGTAAGGTGCCTTATTGTTTTGTTTTTACAAATTATGTGGTCTTGATTGATGAGACTTGTAGTGGAGTTAATGCTAAATTAGATGTTGGACGCAAACCTTAGAGTCTAAAAGGTTTAGGTTGAGTAGGTCCAAGATAGAATATTTGGAATTGATGTTCAAAAAGGTGTATCATGAATCTAATATAGTGGTTAAGCTTGATACTCATTCTATCTAAGAGAGAGAGAGAGTTTCAAGTATCTGGGGTCTATAATTTAGAAAAATAGAGAGATTAGCAAAGATGTTACTCATCAGATTAAGGTTGGGTGGATGAAATAGAGGCTTTCCTTTGGAATATAGAATCACATAAAGGTACCTCCTAAACTTAAAGAAAGGTTCTATAGAGTGGTGGTTAGACTGAATGAAACACCCAGGATTTTGGCCCTTGGAAAATTCTTGAGCTTTGAGATCTCTTTCCTAGTAACGACTCATTATACGAGTCATATGGTATGGGTATGAGTGAGGTAACCCTATTTATTAGGTTTTCAGTGGGTGGTGGTTGGGTTGCGGTCATGGTAATGGCTTGGTGGTATGAGTCCTTTGTGGTGGTGATGAGTCGTGAGGACGATCCTTAACGAAATCAATGACTTAGTGACTTGACTTAACTCAGAGTATGAGGGGCTCACTAAGAGCCGTGAGGATTGGTTATGAATGGTAAGGTTGAGTCATATGTTGCCCAATGTCCATTCCCTTGGGCTCTGTCTAGGATACGACTAGACTATACGAGTCATATGTCCAGGTCACGAGTTGGGTCATAGAGTCATATGGTGGAAAGTGTATGGGTTTGAAACTCATATTCTTGGTTATGACTCAAGGGAACGAGTCGTATATTGTGTTCACGAGTCAAGGGGTTGACTTATAACCACCTGTGATATTTTTACAGTTTTTAGCTAGGTGCACTTTAGACATTTCACACTTAAAACCCTTAAGACCCCAGTGTTCCTATAACACTTTTTGGTCATTTATTCCACACTTTACAAGATTAAACATCCTCTTTACTCTCTCAAAATCCTTTCAAGCAAAACTGGCTAAGGTCTCTCCAAAGTGATCATCTAAGGGCTTAAGGATCAATTTCTCTTTGTGAATCTTTATAATTCAGGCATCTGACTCTTTCCTCAATTTTTGTTTACTAAAAGGATATATTTAAATTAATGATCATGGATCGTTAATTTTTGTTTTGGAAACCAAGGTTGAGGGGTTTGAATGCATATCGTTGAATATTGTTAACTATATTTTAAATTATGACTATGCATATTTTTAAATATGGTTTTGCACATGTGGGTGCATGGGAATGATGATTTAATTGAGGATTCATGTTTGAACCCCAAATTTGATGATTTTGGCTTTAATAATGGCATGCCCTTAATCTATTTATAAAATTGTCAATGAGAGTGATATTGTCATAAGTTTAAATTTTGTTTTGAACGGAGGCTTGACATAAAATGTTAATGATTGATGGATGACTTTAAAAGGACCTTGGTGTCCATAAATTGAATTGAATTTTAAACTTATGGGGTACATAGGAATCACCTAAGTCATTTTACTAAAGGAGTCTTCAAGGTACATAGGAATCCCCTAAGTGTTAGCTAATGAAATTGCTTGAAAGCTATAGTCGGTGGCGATATCACTTTATAATGCCTTAACAATTGACTACTGGAATTGGTGTCTTGATTATGTTCTAAAGGTTTTAATTGGACAATAATGGGAGTTGTGATACCTAGACATGAAGGTGTGAGTCAAACAAACGAATAGTGGACACTCATGTTTGCCAACATGAAGGTTGGTCTTGGTGACCTTATACTTGCGGGCTACACGGGACACCCCTAAGTTTATCCTCGTATATATGTATTATGGAGGGAAAAGGGTACACGAGACTTCCCGGCCCTCTGTAATATTTCTGGTTCATGCGGCTACATGCACTGGGCTCGTTCAGGTGGTTACACTAAACCCATATAGCTCGTGGGTGGATTTATGATGGTTAAGTTACACAATCCAGGTTAAGATTTTAAATGTATGCTAACCCTTGTTCCCAACCCCGACATGGTATATAAATATTAATATATGTGATTGCACATGGTTATCTGATTTGGTCTTTAATAATGGCATTATTTTATCTTTATCCCTGAGTTACATGCTATCATTCACTCCGCTAACTGTCTTCAGATGTTGTATCCCCACGCGATGCAGGAATCGGCCATACTACCATTCCTCCTTCTCAGTGAATTGGATTTGGGGATAGCTTTGATTTAGATTAAAGTGGTAAGCTTCCATACTAAAAAAGACACTATTTTATGTTATGGACTTCTTTTCATTATTTTTATTTCTTTGGTTTTGATTTGGATATGGTCCAAGCATGTCCCAACCAGATATTCTTTGATTTTGGTTGGAGTCTTTGTCGTACTACTATTGGCATGGGTGATGTCGGTATTAGTGTTAGCATTGGTATTAGTATAGGCATTAGTATTGGTATTGGTTGGATATTTGGTTGGGTTGTTTGGTTATGGTTATAGACTTACTTTATTGTCTTTAGACTATTATTATTTTATCATGTTATATGTTCGAAATTCATCCAATATGGGGTGTAGGGTAGTTAACGGTGGGGTAATGGGGGTGGTCTTTGGTCCTAGATGGACTTGAGATTCTCGACATTACTAAAATCTGGTTTAGGTTGTGTCTAATTGGTAACAGATCCCTAGGTTCAAGGTCAATTGAAAGTCCACAAAGTCGTGTTGAGTAGAGTCTCTTTTAGGGGTTTGTAAGGAGCCACACTTATAAGGGAGAGGCTACGAGACATTTAGGAATGTATCTCTTTCTTGTGTTCTATTTTGGGCTATAGAGTCTAAGGTCCTGAAATTTTCTCTAATTCCCTCTTGTTTGCTATTCAGATCATGCTTCCCTAATAATCTGAAGCTCACAAAAACTCCTCTTCCCCACCCAAGGACAACGTTGATGAAACACGTCCTGCGTATAGGGTCAAGACCCAGACTAGTGCTCCAGTTCTTAATTGCCTTCCTACAGCTCCACCAGACCCATCCAGTCCTTCTCGAGCTTCGCGGGATGATGTGACAAATGCTAAGTTTCATCAGTCTATTCAAATGTTGGCACAGTTTGTAGCTTCTTAGTCTGAGCATGGTTTTTCTATTACTCCATCTTCTGAGGCCACAAGGGTTGGCTAGTTTATGAGGTTGAGATCTCCTGAGTTCATTGGTGTTAAGATTGAGGAGGATCCTCAAGGTTTATTAATGAGATAGAGAAGATCTTATATGTTATGCATGCTACTAACATGGACGGTGTGGAATTTTCTACCTACCAACTGAAAAATATTGCATACCAACCGTATAAGGAATGGGAATAGTCTAGGGGTGATGATGTTGAGTTAGCCTTGTGGGATGATTTCTCTAGTGCTTTTCTAGATCACTTCTTTCCTTAGAATCTTAGGAAGGCAAAGGCGAAAGATTTTTTTTACCTGAAGCAAGGCAAGATTTCAGTCAAGGAGTATGCCTTGAAGTTTCACCAATTGTCTTGATGTGCTTCGGAGATGGTTTCTAGCATGAGGCATAGAATAAGGAAGTTCACTTCCAGTTTCTCTCAAGACTTGATTGTGGAGAGTAAGGATTCCTTATTTAATAAGGAAATAGAAATCTCCAGGTTAGTTATGTACATGCAGTAGGTTGAAGAAGAGAAGAAAAAGTAGGCGTAGATGGGGGAGAGGTAGAGAAAGAAGTTTAGATTTTCTAAGCAGGGTGGTGGCCAACAGCAGAGTGGTAGGATGGTGGAAAGTGGTCTACAAAGAAGTGGGGAAATTCTGGATCTTACTCGACGGATAGTGCGCCCTACCCAGAGTCATCTAGTGATAGATATTTTCATGGTGGCGATAATTACACGGCACAGGGTGCCTAATCTCAAGCTAGTGGGGCCCAATTAGCTCCATCATATCCTTCCTGAAGATTTTTTTATTAACTGCAGTGGGGTTTTTGTGATGAAGAAAAGGGTAAGTAATTCAACTGTGGTGAGCCAGGGCCTATTCTTAGACATTTTCATGTCGGTATGGTTGCTTCTGGTGCAAACAAAGTTTCTGTTGCCTCTTCTTCATCTCCGGCACCAAAGGGTGCACCATATGGCTCCGACGCTGGTCGGAACCATCTACATGCTCACACTACCCATCAGGAGTCTGAGGCAGCGCTTGATATCATTACTGGTATGTTAAAACTGTTTTCGAATGATGTATATTGTTTACTTGATTTGGGGTATACTCTTTCTTATGTGTCCCTATTTATGGTTGTACATTTTGGTTTTGGTCCCGCGTGTATTTTAGACCTTTTTACTATTTCTACCTTGATGGGTGACTCTATGGTTACCAGGAGAGTCTATAGGGGTTGTGTGGTATCTGTCAGTGGTACGGTGATTTTTGTGGATCAGTTTGAGTTAAACATGGTTGATTTTGATGTCATATTAGGGATGGATTGGTTTCACTCATGCTATGCTTCTCTAGATTTTCGGACTCTAAGGTCATCTTTAAATTACCTAATGAGCTGGTTATTAGGTAAAAGGGTGGTTCCCTAGCTCCGAATGGGAGGTTCATATCATGTCTTAGAGACCGGAGATTAATCTCCAAGGGGTGTCTCTATTATCGGTTCTGGGTTAAAGATTCTAACTCGGAGGGTCCTTCTTTACATTCTATCCTGATGGTGAATGAATTCCCTAAGGTCTTCCCTGATTTCCTTTCTGGTGTTCCTCCCAATACGGAGATTGATTATGGGATAAATCTTGTTCTGGACACTCGTCCTATTCCCCGTATAGATTGACTCCATCTAAGTTAAAGGAGCTTAAGGAGCAACTAAAGGATCTTTTAGACAAGGATTTCATCCGTCCTAGTGTGTCTCCATGGGGTACACCAGTGTTATTTGTTCATAAGAAGGATGATTCCCTTCAGATGTGTATTAATTGCCAACAGTTGAATAAGGTGACTGTAAAGAATAACTACCCTCTTTCGAGGATAGATAATTTGTTTGATCAGCTTCAAGGTGCAAAGTTTTTCTCCAAGATTGATCTTCAATCCATGTATCATCAACTAAAGATTAGGGGGATAGATATTCCTAATACTGCCTTCCTTACCCGATATGGTCATTTTGTGTTCTAAGTCATGTCTTTTGGGTTGACTAATGCCCCGAAGGCATTTATGGAATTGATGAATAGAGTCTTTCATAAGTTTTTAGATTTGTTCTTCATTGTGTTCATAGACGATATTCTGGGGTACTCTAAGAGCGAGGTAGATTATGCCGATCACCTTCGCATTGTGTTGCAAACCCAGAAAGATCGATAGTTTTATGCCAAATTTTGAAAATATGAGTTCTGCTTGAATGTCTTCACTTTTTGGGTCCAGTCATCTCTAGTGAAGGGATCATGATGGTTCTGCAAAATGTTGTAGTCGTTAAGAAGTGGTCTAGACCCATGACTCCAACTGATATTCGTAGCTTCTTGATGATGCATTGTGGAAACACAACACATTCGATGCTTAAGACCATGAATTTATGCCTAGAGTTTGGTTGTTTTAGGGGATATGATGTGTTTTTGTGGTTATTATAGGTAAACATGTCAATCTAAGTGTTGAACTAAAACTAGAAGAAAAGACCTGTGAAGACAAAGTTACAGAAGGTAGGAGTCCCCTCCTGAGTCGTCAACACCTCATACAACTCAGAGGTTGATTCATAAGCACAACAGAAACCAAGGCTAGGAAGAAAAACCAAGTATAGAGAAGACACAACTGAGAGAATGAGCCATAAGATGAGGGTACAAGCTATATCATAAATTCGTACAAAGAGAAGAACGCAAGAAAGAAAATTAGAATTGAAGTGTCAAAAGAACATGAGTCAAAAGTCTGAGTACGACTCGTATGATAAATAGTAAGCATACCAATGTCAAAACTTGGAAAGACAAAAGTCCCAGGTGGATATTTGTGAAGGCTATGAGTCGTATGGTCAAGGTACGACTCATAAGCTAAAGTAGTAAGAAAAATATAAAGATTGAATCCTGGATTATCAGATACTGGAGAACATATGATAGGCTTGGTATGACTCATAAGGAGAGCATATGAGTGGATGAGCGAGTCATACCATGTGCCGACATAACTTTTCCATTTCCATTTATTAGGATTTCTGAGTATTTTTGAGATATTATAAATACCCTAGGGTTTATCTTTTATTAGGTTACATTCTTTACCATCTTTTTTGCATTCTATTAAACTTTGTTACATACTTTAAAATTATTCTTGAGATTTTGGGTTGTTATTCAATTGAAGACTTCAAATTTTATTCATCTTATTTTGAATAATTAATTACATGTTTTATTCATTGATAATCATGGATTCTTGCATGAACATGAGCGGCTAACTTCCCTAACTAAGGATGTGGGAACCCCGGTGGATTAATCACGTAAGGAAAGTGGGAGATCCATCTATTCTAAAGTAGTTGCATGTATCTTAATCTTATTCATCATAATTGATCTCAGAGCTACTGCATAAGTTTGGGGTTAGCCTATAATCATAAACGTCATCACAAAGGAGTTAGTGATTGGGAAAAGAGGATTAAGACAGTAATTTGAAATTCACTTCCATCTTATTATTCCGCTATCTCATCTAATCAAATTGAGACTCAAAAGGTGAGAGTTGAACTGAAGTCAAAGACAAAGAGCAATAAGGAGATGCCCTGAGACTCACAAGGTAAAGGCTGGGACTTATCAATATGTTCACAAGACTATTGATAATACATAGCTTGTCAACTTTACATGCAGAGTAGCAGAATAGGTGGGTTGAACAAGATAATGTTACAGCGTTAAGAAACCAGGAGGAACATAGTCCTAGTGTTCATCTTTTATTTGTTACAACCCAAAGCATTCAACTCCATCTACTACTTACTGATTACTTCCAAATTCCTCCATTTACTTTCCCATACTTCTCATGGATTCCATTAAGCTAATCAATTTTCAACTTTTTTCATGTGGGTTGGACCCCAACCAAATTGGGTTACTATATTTTGCATCGACTGCAACATACTTCTTTGGAGGTTAGTTTTGAGTGACATCAAATTTTAGCATCGCTGTCGGGGAAGACAGTGTGATTTGTTGATTGAATTTGGTGAAGTTTATGGGTTTTATTTTCAATTTTTAATCTGCCATACACCGATCTACATCAAACACTAGGAGAAGAGGCAATCCCTTACTCTCTTTTGATCCAAAGCCAGAAATAATTCTTCAAACACCACAAATAATAGCAGAACAAGTTAGTGATATAGTTTTGACTGTGTTTCAAGACCCTCATAATGTGACGCCTCCTCCTCCACCACCGGATGATCCAAAGAATATTGCTGACAAACAGACTAAAAAATTATTAGTAGCAATAGCTAAAGAAGTTAGGGTGGTTGTGGAAGCACAGTTAGCTGAAGAGGATAGGCTAGCTCTGAATACACCGCTAGCCAGGCCAAGACAAGTGTCTGCATAACAAGGAAGATTTAAAAAGTCAGAGCTCCAATGATTCCTGCTTATCTATATCTTCAATGAAATGGCAAAGATAAAGACATGGGATATGTTGAACTTGCTAAAACAAGAGCCATCATTCCTCCTGCATTACCCCCCTCCCCCAATGTTAAATTTGACATTGTCAATGCTATGATCCAATTGCTCACTTTGAAAGATGCATTTTTGAGATTATCAACTGATGATGCAAATATTCATCTTACTAATTTTACTGGTATTTGTTCATCATATGCTATTCCGAGGGTAAACTAAAAAGATTTGAGGTTGAGGTTATTCTCATTTTCACTTATCGAAGAAGCATCACTATGGCTAGGGAACATCCGAGAGGTTCAATAACGACTTGGCATGAGTTGAGCAGATAATTTCTAGATAAATTCTTCCCTCATACAAGGATGCTATAGTTTAAAGATAAAATATATGATTTCAGATAGTTACCTGCAGAATCCATGTATGAGGCATGGTTTAGATTCAAGAATAAGCTGTGCATGGTACCTAATCACAGAATCACAGGGTCCAACTTGTTGGAAATCTTTTACAGATCACTGAATGTCAGTTCTATATCAATGGAATTTACAATTTTAGGAGGTCAATTTATGCATCTTCGATGGGATACTGCACAATATATGGTTGATGATATTTCAATGTCTAATAGAGATTTGCACACTAGAGATGCCGAGAGTGGTGCTGGTATACATGCTAGCATAGTAGATAATGCTTATACAACTAGTCATGATATGGTATCCCAAAAGGTTGCACAACTTTGACAGATATTAGGTTGCTTACAAAACAGTTCGCAACAATGAGTGTTGAGAAAGTGAGTGCAGTTGCAGCATAGGTTCTACTCCTAGAACTTTTGAGATTGAATCTGAAGAGGAAGTAAAGTATCTTAATCATAGGTTGGTGGATTTATGAGCCCAAGGGAATGATAATTAAAGTCGAAACTATTATAATGATAGATACAGAGACAAAAGTTGAGAGAAAAATAGTGATTGGAGGCAGAAAGAGGACTACAAGGAGAAAAGTGACAAGTACATTCCCCCAGGAAGTCATGATTCATAATTTATAATAGAGACAATGTTGTAGAAATTGGTCAAAGGGAAAAAAAGTCAAGAGAGTTGTCTTAAAGAGATTAAGGCATACCTGTTAGGGCTAAATAAAAAAGTTAAGTCACATGCTACCATAATCAAACAACTGGAACAACAATATGGCCAGATGTCAACCACATTGAATCAAAGGCAAGATGGCACTCTTCCTAGTAAACTAATTGCAAATCTAAAGAATGATGGTCACTGCCATGTCATTTCCACTTAGAGTGGTAAACCCACCATGGATCCACCTATACCTACTATTTATGAGCAAAAGAATGATGATAATATTGTTGATGTGGAGAGTAGTATCAAGAAGATAAATGAAAAGGTAAGATCTAGGAGCTTTTTCTAAAGCCCATTGTGAGACCTCACCATCTTTTTACTCAAAGGTTGAAAAAGAAACAAGAAAAGGGTAAGTATAAAAAAAAAATCTATAATAAAGGAACTATCAGTCAACATCCCACTTGTAGAGGCATAGGAGAAAATGTCAGGATATGAAAAATTCTTGAAAGATCTAATAACCTTGAAAAGGTCAGTCAGTTATGAGCCAATAAACAATATTCATCGTTGCAGTGCTATAGCAACTAGATTGTTGGTAGAGAAGAAGGAGGATCCTGGTGCTTTCACCATACCTTGGACCATTGGATCTTTCAACTTTACCCAAGAATTATGTGATTTTGGGGATAGTATATACCTTATTTCATTAGCAGTACACAAGTATTTAGGGTTAGAAGCTCCCACACCAACCACCATGAGACAAGTAATGGCAGATAAGATGGTGAAAAAGTCATTTGGTATGCTATATAATAAGTTGGTGAAGATGGCTTCTTTCATGTTTCCTGCTAATTTTGTTATATTAGAATGTGAAGTGGACTTTAAAGTCCTAATTATTTTGGGAAGACCATTCTTGTGTTTAGAAAAGACGTTGATTGATTTAGAGCTGGGACATCTGATGCTAAGACTCAACGATGAACATGTGATATTCAATATATACAAATATATGAAGAAGCCTGATGAGTTGAGAGTTATATTTATTATTATGTGTTTGATGAGTTGATAGACTCTTTCCATGATATTTATGCAGTAACGACTTATGAAGATACTTTTGATACTATTCCTATTGAAGAGAGGTTGGGTGTTGAAGCTGTACAAACCATGATAATGAACTTTGATAGTGATGGTATTGAGGACTATGATGAGATGGTATGTGCACTCTATGGTAGAGGTTCCCATACTTATACACCAAAGAAGCTTGATTTGGGTTTGAAGAATAGAACCACTCCACCTGTTTGTCTATATATTTTGAGAAGACCCCCATCTTAAAGTTGAAGGTTCTCCCTTCCTATTTGCGATATGTATTTTAGGGAGACAACAACACTTTGATGGTAATCATTACAGCTGACTTGGGTGAGACAGAAGTATAAGCATTGTTATCAATGCTACAAAGATTCAAGAGGGCCATAGGTTGGTCCATTGCAGATATTATGGGTATACCACTTGGTATTTTAACTCATAATATTCAAATTGAGATGGATTGTATTCCAAGTATAGAACATCAAAGTTAAATCAACACTCCTATGTTGGAGGAAATGAAAAAAGAGATAATCAAGTGATTGGATTCTGGTGTAGTATATCCCATTGCTGATAGTAAATGGGTCAATCCGGTAAAATATATTCTAAAAAAATATGGTAATACCATTGTTCCTAATGATAAAAATGATCTAGATCCAAATAGGCCAATCACTGGATGGAGAATATGCATGGATTATAGAAAATTAAATGCATGGACTCAGACGGACCATTTTCCCATGTCGTTCATAGACTAGATTTTTGACAGGTTAGCAGGCAGAGGATGGTACTATTTTCTTGATGGGTATTTAGGATACAATCAATTCACTATTGCACCTAAATACCAAGAGAATACCACCTTTACTTGTCCTTATTGGACTTTTGCATTCAGATGTATGTCATTCGGGTTATGTAACGCTCCAGCCAAATTTCAGAGATGTATGATGTCAATCTTCTCTGACATGCTAGAAGACACCATCGAAGTTCTTATGGATGATTTTTTAGTCGTTGGGGATTCTTTTAATTACTTCTTAGTTCTCTTGGTGAATGCTCTTAGAAAGTGTAAAGAGTGCAACTAGTAGTTAATTATTAAAAGTGTCATTTTATGGTCAAACAAGGTATAGTGCTTGGGCACAAAATTTCCAAAAGGGGTATTGAGGTAGATAGAGCAAAGATTTAAGTGACTGAGAAGTTACCTCTACTAATTTCTTTGATGGGTTTTTGAAGATTTTTTGGTCATGCTGGACGTTATAGGTGATTCATCAAGGATTTCTTCAATATTGCCAACCATCTTTGTAGGCTTCTTGAGAAAGAGGCGAAATTTGAGTTTACAAAAGTATGCTTGAAGGCTTTTGAGTGTCTAAAAGAGAAATTGAAGACTCCTCCTATCCTCATTTCTCTAGACTGGTCCTTGCCTTTTGAGGTTATGTGTGATGCGAGTAGATTAGCCTTGGGGCCTATACTAGGTCAACTAAAAATAAAATATCCATCATTCCATCTACTATACTAGCAAGGCACTAAATCCTATCCAAAAGAACTACACTGTGATGGAAAAAGAGTTGTTGGTATTGGTTTTTTCTATTAAGAAGTTTAGGCCTTATTTGATTGGGTTAATGGTGATTATGCACACAGACCGTGAAAAATTGTAGTACTTAATGGAAAAATAGGATGTAAATCCTAGACTGATTAGGTGGGTGCTATTATTGCATGAATTTGATTTCAAGGTCAAGGACAGAAAAGGCATTGAGAATCAAGTTGCATATCATTTGTCTAGACTTGAGGAGGAAGCTATGTAGAATGCTGAAGATGGACTAGATATCGATGATAGTTTTTTGGATATGTAGATATTAGCAGCATCCCAAGATTTGATCCCTTGGTTTGCAGACTATGCAAATTATTAAGCAAGTGATCTAATCCCAAAGGATTTTTCCTTTTAGTAAAAAAAAATAGTTTCTGCATGAGGTAAGGAAATTTTTCTGGGATGAGCCTTATTTATTCGAAATTTGTATGGATGGGATTATTCGTAGATGCATACCTAAGGTGGAGATGATGAGTATACTTCAAGCCTGTCATTCTTTGCTTGTTGGGGGTCATCAAGGAGGAACCCGCACAGCCTACCAAATCTCGCTATATGGGTATTATTGTCCAACAATCTACAACGATGCTCATGATTTTGCTTTTACTTCTAATCAATGTCAACGACAAGGTAGAATTGAAATTATTTGATGTATGGGGTATAGACTTCATGGTTCCTTTTGTGAGTTTAATTTTCATGAAGTATATTCTTCTGGTTGTTGATTGTCTTTCTAACTGGATGGAGCAAATTTTGCTCCCCAACAATAAAGCACGTAGTGTCATTGTATTCTTAAAAAAGCACATCTTTTCTTAATTTGGCATGCCATGTGCTATCATTAGTGACATAGGGTCACATTTTTATAACGTTTATTCAAAATTCTGCTTGAGAAGTATGGAGTGCAACACAAGGTGGCAACACCTTATTATTCGTAGACTAGTGGACATGTTGAGGTGTCCAATAGAGAAATTAAGTTCATCTTGGTGAAGACAGTAAATACCTATAGGACTGATTGGTCATGAAAGTTAGATAATGCAGCATTATGGGCTTACTGCATAGCTTTCAAGACACCTATTGGTGCTTCTCCTTATTAGTTGGTGTATGGCAAAGTTTTCACTTGACTATAGAACTTGATCATAAAGCATTATGGGCTTTGAAAAAACTGAATTTTGAGTGGCAAGATGTAGCCAAGTCAAGGATGAATAGTACGAACAAGTTGGATGAATTCCAACTCTGGGCGTATGAAAGTTCTGCAATTTACATAGAAAAGATAAAGCTAAATCATGATCACAAAATTGAGAAAAGTATCTTTTAAAAAGGTGACCAGGTATTACTCTACAATTCAAGGCTTCTCTTGTTTCCAGGTAAGTTGAAGTCGAGATGGTATGTTCCCTTTATTGTGCTAAGAGTGTTCCCATATGGCACTTTGGAATTGAAGCAAGATGGTGAAGCCTCGTTCAAGGTGAGTGAGAAAAGAGTCAAGCACTTTATGGGTAACACTAAGAAAGTAAATGTGATTTTCGAGATGGACCTTGGTGAAGGCTGAGTAACCAAGGTAATTAAGTCATGTCGCGATGTTAAATCAAGCGTTGTGTGGGAGACAACCCATGAGGCTATTTTGTGAAATTTTAGTATCCAAATTAGCCACGCCGTGTTGCGACATTAAATCAAGCAATGCATGAGAGGCAACCCATGATTTGTACTTAGTTATTTACAGGATAATATGTTTGTTCAGTGTGCAGGACTAAAGATTGCAGAAAACATCCAGAAAAATTCAAGAAATTTGGTCATGTAGACTCTTCACTAGTCATAGCTTAATGGTATGACTCTTGAGTAAGAGTCGTAAGGACCTTAGAGATAATTCAGAATTAGGTAAAAGTTTTTGGAATCTTTACAACTCTCAGAATGAGTTGTACCCTCAAGGTACGATTCGTCAAATTGAGTCATATCCACTCTAGAACCCAGGTAAGGCTCCAGTCTATACGAGTTGAAGAAAATACCCATAAGTCTAGGTAAGAGTCTCAGACATGACTTGTACCCTATCTTATCAGGTCAGGGTCGTGAGTCAATCCGACATAAGACTTGATTATAAGGTAAAAGGGCATCCGATAACGAGTACCTAATATCCGAAACGTACCCACCTTAATTTTTGCTTGATTTTTGAGCTTCCAATGTATAAAATAAATCAAAAACACTTTGAATTAGTTAGCAACTTACTCGAAATACTCACCTTTCATAAATTTAAGAAAAAATTTGGGAAGAATTTTGAAAAACTCAAGCACCCTAATCACTCACTCATTCAAGTAAGTGTTTGAACCTAATTTCTATATTTTTAGAATTGGAAATGATAATGTGTGATATTTTAAACTTGCTTCAAGTTTAAATTATGTATGTGTTGCATTTTGGTACCCTACTTCATAGGTTTTTGGGTTGAATATAGAAATTGGGGATGAACTTTAAATGTTCTGTTGATTTTGTGTTTTGTTTTGACTAAAATTGGGTAATATTATTGTATAATGTAGAGGGTTAATTTGGGCTATTTTAAATGGAATCAACTCTAAGGTTGAACTTTTATGTTGCAGTAGATACAAGACCTCTTATGACTCATACCCATAAGTAACGAGTCGTTACATGACTTGTAACCACTAATAGCATAGAAGTCTAACTAAGTATAGACTCTAGTATGGATACGACTTTCCTAAATGAGTCATATACATACCATACGACTTGTACACTCAAGTCGTAAGAACCTGGATAGATGTCATATATTAGAGGGTTGTTTTTTATCTGCTTACGAGAACAGGTTATGAGTCATAACTTGCATGTACGACTAATTAGGAGGAATCATAAATAGTCTAGTGAACAATCATCTATGCACTATTTAGCATAAGACTCCATCATACGAGCCGTACCCAGTTGATACGACTCATACCCCTCAGTCGTACCTTGTACAAATCTTGCACACTGATATTTATCTTCATTTTTTTGCTTTTGTTTCCTTATTTAATTACTAATGTATATCTACATCCACGTCCAATGCCTCTAAAAAGTTTGTCAGCTTCCAAATAAGTTGCAAAAGAGGGAAAGAAAAAGGCACAGACCTTATGTTCTGAATCCACTTAGTTGTCCAGCAGTAGCAGTGAATTAGTCGAAGTACAAATAAAGGGACAGGTTAATCCAAGGGACAAATAAAAGGCTCGGGGAAAGAATATAGAAACCCCTGAGTACACATATGCATGGTGAATAAGGAGAAAGATCCCCAGTACCTCCCCTCGTTATTAACCTCTACCTTCGAAAGTAGAAAATGATGTCGAATCGAGTTCAGAGGAGGTAACTTCGGAAAATACAGAATATGTTGACATGCTACCTATGGATGTACAACACCCTCTATTTTCTCTTAAACCTGCACCAGTGCCCACCATTGAACGGTGGGGGTACCCCGGTATACAGGTTACATCTAATGACGGGTTGAGTAGACTTCAGAATAGAAAAATCTAATGGATTTTATACTTGGAGTGGAGTTTTATTACTACTGGGATGACTGAGCTATCCAGGTTCGAGGAGAAATTTAGATAGTATGGGTTCAAGAAGATGACCAGGGCTCCCAAAAAATATATTATAGCATTAGTTCGGGAGTTTTATGTGGCATACAAGGGTGATCTGCAAAGATAGTATCCATAGGGACAACTTTGGAGACGTGGTGACCCCATTGCCTCATTATTCACTTGAGGTATTAGGGTCAATATCTTTGGTGAATACAGGTGAGATGGAGTACAGACTTCTAGAGATGCAAAAAATCACTATGAAGCATATGGGAACGGAGGATAAGATTGGTCATTTTAGGTGGATTGTCATCTTTATAGAGGCAAATAGTGAGAATTCTATTTGGGTAGTCGGAGACCCGGGAGTGTTATCCCAGAAGATAGAAAGAGTACACTCAACTTCAAGGACAAAGCTTGGTGGACACTGGCCCGGCACCTGTTGTGTCCCACAACTGGGATAATATGTTTATCCCAGTGCGTGCAGCTTTGATAGCCAGTTTCATGGCTAATTATGAGTTTCATATAGGAGAGTTCTTATCTCGGTAGATAAGAGATCGGGTTGTAGCTGGAGAAAAATTATTATTGGTGTATCTATATTTTATCACACAGTTGTGTCTGGCTGATGGGGTGCAGAAGTTCTCGGGTCTTGATAAAATGATAGAGTCTACAAACACTACTGACTTAGGCTGATCAGAGACACAACCAACCCCTTGGACATGCAGGCATAGAGAGGAGCATATATGTCAGCAAAGATATTTCAAAAAAATAGTCAGACTGAGGCTACTGATGTTGCTAAGGCAAGTGTAAACACTGAGACCACACAGGCTTTTGATGTAGTGGTACATCTAGTGCACCACCTCCAGTGCATTCTATCCCTCCTCGCTCGAGAGTTATGCCTTCTAGTTTTATATTGATTTCATGGGCCATGTGGACCGAGGTGATTCTATGACTTGGAACATTAGAGACCAAGGTCCAAAACATAGAAGTGGGTGTAAAGCCCTGGGTTGATACTCAGTTAGCAAACCAGGACAGACAAGTGCAGCAATGGTTAGATGCATTTGAGCTAAGGATGACTCGATAGTTGAGTAGCGTAAAAATCCTAGATATTACAAAGGTGAAAGTCAAAGTGGCTGAGATAAGGAGTATGGTCATCGAGTTTTATGACAGACCAATTATCCCAAAGCTCAAGGTCATGACGGTCATGATCGATGTCCATGTCTATAATACCTTGGCTATTCTGGACCCGGTAGTAGAGACTTAAGTAGTTGAGGATATACGAGAAGAAATAATAGAGAGAAAAAAAAAGAAGTGTTAGGAGAACGATTCTACAAAGAAGGCTAAGGTAGATAGCCTATAGGATGAGCAGGACCGGCAAGTTAGGGTCCAAGAGATCTATGCTGGAGCCGGGAGTTTAACACCGACCATTGATATTGTTGAGGGAGACGATGTTGTACCCCTGACTACTGATGTGGTGCCTATCCCAGAAGTTGATGGGACGTCAGCTGATAATGGTGGGATCCACTTTGAGGGCCCACGTCCTGATATTACTTGATTTGGTGTCCTGAGCGCCCAAGTATGTTCTCGATCCCGTGTACTTTATTTTTATAGATACACTGGGGATAGTGCATGAGCTTTAAGTTTGGGGTAGGGGGTTTACCAAAGGTCTCCACGGGCTTTACTTGCCATATTTCGAAGATCGTGACCACATTCTAAAAATTTAAGGAACTGGCTTGCCTTGTTTACGTTTTTGTGATTTTTTATTGTTATTTATGTTTTTGTATGATAGAAATAGCTGAAATAGGAGGAGAATAAGTATCTATGGCAGTTCAGTGTTTTGAATGACTATGCGGAAATTTTGTGCTGAAAAATTGATATTTTATGCTAAAAAATTGACACCCCTCCTAAATTTTTGCATGAACTGTAAGATCGTGCATGTGTGTCCGATAACTGTGAATCTGATAATGGCAATAGTATTAGAGATAGAACAACTAGGTAAAAATATTGCATAGTTAGATAGGTAGTGCCTAGAAGTGTAACCCTGTGTGAGTGTGTGTGAGGTATTACTGAGTTCCCAGTATATTGAAATCTAGAACTTGCTCAATTTCTTTTACCTAGGTCTAGGATAGTCAAGTAGGAGATGATCATAGGCCATTTTTGTTGTAAGTCTACTTGAGCCTAAATGCCCAACCAAATAAATAATAAATCCCATTGATCCAAATATTAGAGCCTTAATTGGCTAATTTTGTTGTTTACACTGATTTCACCTGCCCATTTCTACAATGAACTTATTTTGGCCTTGATCCTCCTTGGACATTGTGCACCCTAACTCAGGCAAATTGTGTAAGTTGAGGGTGGAAATTATAAGGGTGCGTAGGAAAAATGAGTGTGAATAATAAAGTGTGCAAGAAAAGAATTAAAAAGGACAGTACGGTTAAAATAAGAGAAAACAAAATAAATAGAAGAAAAAAATATATTGTAAGACAAGAAAAATAAAAAGAAGGTGAGAAAGAAAAACCGCACCTGGGCCATGAAATGTGCTTAAAATAAAAAGAGAGACATAAGGGTGAAAATAAAATAAAATGATAAAGTGGAAAATAAGTGGACCCCAAATGACGCATAGTGTCAAGGAGGGTTAGTCACTAAATAAATCCCAAAAAGATACCATACCAGCCCCTAACCTACGTTAAAATCCGAATAAAGTACTTTAGTGATCCTATCTTGACTTTTCAAAAAACTAAGAAGAGAGCATATAGCTAGCCTATGATATTTTGTATACATCAGTGAAACTTCTTGTGAGCGAGAGCATTTCTTGATATATCCCTGAATGAATTATCAATCTTAGATGTGAGAAAAAAAGGGATTTCATTTATTGTGAGCATACATGGGGTATGTTGTTAGGTTGCTAGATTGTTCGACAAATGTGATTTATATATGCCCAGTTGTTTGTTACTAATATAATTCCACAATCAGATTCCTTTTTGTCATTTCGTGTACCGTATCATATACACTATTGATTCTTGAAAAGTTAAAATTAGGTAGGGGAATAAAAATGGATGAAAATTGAGTTGAAAGTTCATTGCCAGAGGTATCTTAGGATCTTCTTGTTTAAGCACCACTTTGTTTTGTGATAGTGTGATTTCTGTTTGCCCGAGGACATGCAAAAGTCTAAGATGCAGGTGTTGATACATCATGGAAACACAATACTTTCATTGCTTAAGATAGTGAATTTATTCCTGGACTTAGGTTGTTTTAGAGGATATGATGTGTTTTTGTGGTTATTGTAGGTAAACAAATCAATGTAAGTGGTGGACTAAAACTAGAAAAAAAGACCTGTGAAGACCAAGTTGTAGAAGGTATATGTCCCCTCAAGAGTCTTCAACACCTTATAAGACTCAGAAGCTGACTCTTAAGCACAACAAAAACCAAGCCCAGGAAGAAAAACCAAGTGTTAAGAAGATACGACTGAGCGTATGAGCCATAAGATGAAGGTACGAACCGTATCATGAAGTCATACAAAGAGCAAAACCCAAGGAAGCAAATTAGAATTGAAGTATCAGAAGAATATGAGTTGAAAGTTTGAGTATGACTCGTATGATCAAACATTAAGCAGACCAGTGTCCAAGCTTGGAAGGACAGAAGTCCCATGTGGATACGTGTAAAGGCTATGAGTCTTATGATCAAGGTAAGACTCTTTAGCGAAATTTGTAAGAAGAATAAAAAGTTTGAAAGCCTAGAGTATCAGACACTAGAGAACATACGAGAGGCCTAGTACAACACGTAAGGAGAGCATATGAGTGGATGAGCGAGTCGAACCATGTGCCTACATAACTTTTTCTTTTTTCTTTTTATTAGGATTTCTGATTATATTTTAGATACTATAAATTCCCTAAGGTTTATGCTTTATTAGGTTACATTCTTTAATATCTTTTTTCTTTCTATTATACTTTGTTACATACTTTACAATTATTCTTGAGATTTTGGTTTTTATTCTATTAAAGACTTCAGATTTATTCATCTTATTTTGTGTAATTAATTACATATTTTCTTTATTGATAATCATAGATTCTGGCATGAACGTGAGTGGCTAACTTCCCTGACTAGGGTTATGGGAACTCTGGTGGACTAATTATGTAAGGGGCGTGGGAGATCCATCTTTTCTAAAGTTGTTGCATAAATCTTAATCTTCATCATCATAATTGACCTTAGAGCTACTGCAGAAGCTTGGGGATATCCTGTATTCATAAACGTCCTCATAAGGGAATCTTACAACATTAAGAAACCAGAGGGAACACAGTCCTAGTGTTCATCTTTTATTAGTAACAACCTAAAGCATTCAAGTCTGGTTACTACTTAATGGTTATTTCCAAATTCCCTCATTTACTTTTCTGTACTGTTCGTGGATTCCATTATGTTAAAAAACTATTCAACATTTTCCCTGTGGGTTCAACCCTAACCTAGTTGGGTTACTATATTTGGCATTGGCCGTAACATACTTCCTTGGAGGTTAGTTTTGGGTGACATCACTTGGGTTTAGCTGGTTATTATTGAAGTTTTGTGGAAAGTTTCTCTTCTACAGATGCCCCATTGACTAAGTTGACTTAGAAGAAAGTGAATTTCTCATAGTCTGATGCTTGTCAGGGTAGTTTTGAGAAGCTGAAGGATAAGCCAACTTCGACACCAGTTGACTTTTCCCGTAAGCATTGATAGTTTTGTGGTTTATTGTGATACGTCCCATGTGCGGATTGGTTGTGTCTTGATGCAGCATGTCAAAGTGATAGCTTATGCCTCCAGACAGTTCAAGGTGCATAAGAATGTTTTGCTAGTCATTTCATTAGAATTTTGATAGTCATTTTAGAAAATTTTGGGGACTAAGGTATGTCTTAGTATGGCTTTCCACCCATAGTCGGATGTGTAAGCGGAAAGAATTATTCAGACATTGGAAGATATGATAAGAGTTTGCGTGATTAACTATGGTGGTAGTTGGGTTGAGCATTTGCCTCGTATAGAGTTTGCATATAATAATAGCTACCATTCTAGCATTGGGATGGCTTCGTTTGAGGCCTTGTATGTTAGGAGGTATAGTTCTCCTATTGTGTAGATCGAAGTTGGTGAGGTAATGATATTTTGTACGGATTTGGTTCACCAAGCCATGTAGAAGGTGAAGGTGATTCAAGATAGGCTTGAAGCTGCCCAAAGTCGCCAAAAGTTCTATGTAGATATAAGGCATAGGAAGTTAGAATTTGAGGTTGGGGATAGGGTGTTTTTGAAGGTATATCCTATGAAGGGAGTGATGTAGTTTGGGAAGAAGGGGAAGCTTAATCCCCAGTATATTGGTCCGTACTTGGTTTTGAGCAGGGTTGGCAATGTTATGTATGAGTTAGAGTTGCCTTCGAGTTTGAGTTCCATCCACCCAATATTCCATGTTTCTATGTTGAGAAAGTAGGTGGGTGATCCGTCTCAAATTGTGTGTATCAAGTATATCGGTATTTCAGATTCCCTATCTTATGAGGAGGTCCCTATTAAAATCTTGGATCGGCAGGTTCGTCAGTTGCAAACCAAGGACGTAGCTTTGGTAAAGGCTCTATGGAGGAACCACAAGGTTAAAGAGGCTACTTGGGAAGCTAGAGAGGACATGAAGTCCAAGTATCCATTCTTTTTTTCCACTTCAAAAGATCTTGCGTAAGGTATGTGTTATTCTTAACATATTTGTTTTCTAACTTAGTTAAAGGTAAGTGTAGAGGCGTTTGATGTTTAATCATAGGAATCATTCATTGTCCCATCATTCGAGGACGATTGATCCAAGAGGGGGGAATTAAAACCCCCTGGAATTTGGACGTTGGAAAATTCTTGAGCATTGGGCTACTGTCCTAGTAACAACTCATCATATGAAATGTATGGTGTGGGTACGAGACAGGTGACCGTAGTCATTAGATTTCCAAAGGTGGTGGTTGGGGTTCAGTGTTGGTAAAGACTTGGTAGTACGAATCGTTAGTGGTGGTGACAAGTCGTAAGGACTATCCTTAATTAAATCAGTAACTTAGTGACTTGACATGACTCTAAGTATGAGTAGCTCACTAAGATCTTGGAGATAGTTTACGAGTGGTAGGTTTGAGTCGTATGTTGTCTAGTGTCCAATCCCTTGGGTTTCATCTTAGATACAACTAGACCATACGAGTCGTATAGTCAGGTCACGAGTGGTGTCATGGAGTCAAATGGTGGACAGTGTATAGGTGTCCAACTCACTGTCTTGGTGATAACTCAAAAGTACGAGTCGTATGTTTTGGTAACGAGTCAAGGAATTGACTTGTAACCACCTGCGATCTTTTTACAGTTTTTAGCAGGGGTACTTTAGACATTTCTCACTTAAAACCTTTAGGACCTCCACGTCCCTATAACACTTTTTGGTAATTCATTCTACACTTTCCAAGATTAAACATCCTCTTGAATCCCTCAAAATCCACTCAACCAAAATTGGCTAGGGTTTCTCCAAAGTAGTCATTTAAGGGCTTAAGGATCAATTTCTCTCTGTGAATCTTTGTAATTTAGGCATCTGACTCTTCCCTCATTGTTAGTTTACTCAAAGCATATGTTTAAAGCATTTATCATGAATCATTAAGGGTAGTTTTTGAAACCGAAGTTGAGGGGTTTTATGCATATCTTTGAATATTATTTTCTATGTTTTAAATAGTGACTATTCATGTTTTTAAATATGGTTTTTCACATGTGGGTGCATGGAAATGGTGATTTAATTAAGGGGTCATGGTTGAACCCCAAATTTGATGATTTTGTCTTTGATAACGGCATGCCCTCAACCTATTTCTAAAATTTCCAATGAGAATGATATTGTTAGAAGTTCGAATTTTTTTTTGAACTAAGGCTTGGCATAAAAATGTTAATGATTGATGGATGACTTTAAAAGGGACTTGGTGGCCATAAATTGAATTAAATTGAAAACCTTGTGGGATACATAGGAATCCCCCACATGATAAATACTTTAAGTGTTATCTAATGATATTTCTTGAAAGTTATAGTCGGTATAACGACACCACTTGATCATTTTGTAACAATTGACTCCTGGAATTGGTAGTTTGGATACTTTATGAAGGTTTTAATTATGCAATAATGGGGGTTTTGATAGCTAGTCGTGAAGGTGTGAGTCCAAAAGACGGATAATGGAAACTCATGTTTGCCGACATGAAGGTTGTTCTTGGTGACCTTATGCTTGTGGGGTATATGGGACTCCCCCAAGTTTATACTTGTATATATGTATCATAAAGAGTGAAGGGTACACGCGACTCCTCGGCCTCCTGTTATATCTATGGTTTGTGCGGCTATATGCACTAGGGCTCGCTCATTAGGTTACATGGACCCATATAGCCCGTGGGTGGATTTATGACAGTTAAGCAATATAATCTAGGTTAAGATTTTAAATGCATACAAAACCTTGTTCCTTACCTCAGAATGGTATATAAATATATATAAATGTGATTGCATATGGTTATCTAATTTCGTTTTGATTGATGGCATTATTTTATCTTAATCCCTGATTTACACGCCGGTATTCACTTTGATAACTGTCTTTGGGAATTGTATTCCCACGCAATACAGAAATCGGCCATACTACCATTCCTCATGTTTAGTGATGTTCTGGCTTTTGATGGAACATTTTAGGTCTTTTTCTTTGGATAATTGTGTGTTTTAAAGAAACTATTGTTGTATTTAACATTGGACTTTAGTGTTTTTAGGACAAGAACTGAGCGTGAAGAATAACTTTGAAAAATTGGGCAAACAAGAGAAAAATGACAAGCGACGACTTAGGCGATGGACCGTCGACCATGCGATGGACCATCAGCCTAACCGTCGCCCAGAAGCATAAGGCAGTGTCACTGGAAGTCCCACGATGGTCCAGGTGACGGACCATCGACCATGCGATGAACTGTCAGTAGATCCATCACAAAAAATTAGAATGTAGTATCACTGGAGCTCCAGCGACATTCCAGGCGATGAACTATCGCCTTAGTGACAAATCGTCACCTTAGTGACGAACCATCGCCCGACCCGTCGAGCATGACGTGGAAATTTTTAGTTTTAAATTTTAAAACCTCAGTTCTTAAAATCATATAAATACTAAGTATTAGGTTCTATTTCAGAACTTTTGACAGTATTACCATACTTTCTCCTCTATTGAGAACATTGTAACACTTTTTTTTTAGATTTGAAGCTAGAAACTAAGATTTGATTATTATTTCCATATTTTTCATTGAATATTGAGAAGAACAATATTTTAACTTTTGTAAGTACTCTCTTGAAGCTATTTATGAACATCAATATGTCTTTGATATCATATATGGAGTTGAGCATCTAATCTCTCATAACTAGGGTTATGAGAGCCTTGATGTAGGGAGTTGCTTGGGGTTGTGAATCCATTTGATTTCTAACATCTATATAAATTGCATGAATCACTCTCCATTATAATGACTTCTCTTGTTTGCTAACTTGAGAAGTAAGCCCATGAACACCACTTGTCTGAACAAGAAAGTGGATATTGGGAAAAGAGGTGATTCACATGAAATCCATGGGTTTACTCTTTGGGTTAAGGGTTAATTCTCTAACGGGATCAACCCTTATGAGAGTTCTATTGACTAATACATGAATCCTTTAAGTTCAAAAGAAGTAAAGGGTGAAATACCCATTAGGTTGAGAAACAAGTGGGAAATCCTTAGAATTCAATATTTCTTGCAATTGAAATTATAAGTTAAAAATCGAGCACAAATTCACAACCCTAACTATTTGAACATCTCGGTGAGCATAAATCTAGTTAACTTATTCTCATTGAAATTATACTTGTAACAACTCTCATTAGTTGGACCTTTGTGTGATACAAGAATGAAAGAATATTATTAACACATTAAAACCCCCCCTTTATTATGGAACCTTAGATCAACAGTCCATTAAGAATCAGCTTACTTAGTTGCACAAGTATTCCCTATGGGATTCGTCCCCAACCATTGTTGGGTTCTATATTTGACAACGACCGCTTACACTTTTGTAAGAAATTTGTAATTTGGGCATATCAAATTTTGGCACCATTGCCGGGGAATATGGTTGTCAATTAATTCTGTGATTGTTAATTGACCTTTGGTCAAAGTTTCCCAAATTTTACTTTTTGTTTGTTGTTTTTTTTATGCAGGTTGATCATCTTGTATGTCAAGTACATAGAGATCAGGTGAACCTTTATTACCTATTCATCCGGAACCTCACCGTATTGTTAGAATGGATGGTCAAGAGGACCCAGAGAGAGTAGTTGCTCAGCAAAAAATAGCTAGACTAGCTACTTTGGTAGCTGCACAAGTGAACCAGCAGAATACAGACAATGCAGGCCAGCAACTAAACCCAGATGATGATGATCTAGGTGATGATGATTTATTAAATCTGGTCAACCCGAGGTGTGCAGACAATGTGCCTGCACCGGCGAATAGGAATGTCAACAGAAATCGTCCTATTAGGGCGAGACCAAAATGCCAGGTTGTCCAATTTGAACACGAAGATGATAATGATGACTTGGATGGAGCTGGTGCAATAGGGGCTATTATTCCTGCTCCCTTAGCACCCGAAGCCTAGTTTAATATCACAAGCACTATGATCCAGTTATTGCATCTCAAAGGGCTGTTCAGTGGACTTGCAGGTGATGACCCGAATATGTATTTAGTTAATTTTATCTTGACATGCAAATCATTTGACAACCCAGGAGTTGGGCAAAATACTATTTGGTTGCGGCTGTTCCCGTTGTCTCTGTTTAGGGAGGTAACTTTATAGTTGAATGGGCTAACTCCCGACTCTATTATCAACTGGAGGTAACTGAAAGATGATTTCCTAGAAAGGTTTTTTCCACCATCCAAAAGGGCACAGTTGAGAGATGAGATCAACAATTTTAGAGAGCTTTAAACTGAGTCTATCCATGAGACTTGGGAGAGGTTCAACAAGAAGCTTATGCAGTATCCAAATCATCAGATGACTAATATCCACCTGATGGAGATCTTATATCGGGCCTTGAACTTTGTGACGAAGCTAGTAGTGGATAATGTTGTAGGTTGAGCATTCATGGATCTAACTTTTCCCGAAGTAGCTTAGATGTTTGATCGTATAATAAAACAAAGTAGAGCTTGGCATACCAGGGATTCTGAGGTAGAAATCTCTATTATATCTATTAGCATGACCGTAGAGCAGAGGCGGAGGGAAGAAGAGTATGAACAGGACATGGCTCACATGAAAACATAGATGGATCTTCTCACTAAGCACTTATTATTGGGAAAGACAGAGAATGTTAAATCTATAACGTCACAGGAAAGGGTTGACTCTGATTCTGAGGAGGAAGCTAATTATTTGAACAATTAGGGGGGTTTTCGAGGTGCTGGCAAAGGAAACCAAGGTTGAAACTACTATGAAAAATCTGGCTCTAAGGACCGTGACCAAGGAAATTAGAAGAATAAGAATGATAGGAGTGGGTTGTATGTTCCTCCTAGAAATCGTGAGGCTACTGCGACTAGTTTGGGAAAGATGTCCATGGAGAACATGATGGCTAAGTTACTGAAGGGAGTAGAATCAACCTATAATGAGGTGTCTTAGATGAAAAGTGATTTATCCTTGATGAATTAGTTAGTTGATTCATACTCTACTTCGATAAAATAGTTAGACCAGCATATGAACTAACTATCTGCCGCATTCAATCCGAGGAAGAGTGACACCCTACCAAGCGACATAGTTCAGAACCCAAGAAAGGATGGTTTGTATATGGAAGTTACCACTAGGAGTAGTAAGGTATTAACAAGCCCTCCTGTAGGCAAGCCTTTGGTTGATATTGTGGATAATGGTGTTGAAGAATTAGAAATTAATCATCTAGTGGAGTCTGAGAAATTGGATGAGGTTATTGATTATACACCATCCAACCATCAGCAGGTTGATGAGATAGAGAAGGGCAAAGGAAAGGAGGCTGAAGTGGTGGTCACCACTCTCCCAAAACCACCTCTTTTATTTCTTCATCGGTTGAAGAAAAAGGTAGATGACACAAAGTTTGGAAAATTTATGGTCATGCTTAAGAAGTTGATGATCAATTTTCCATTGGTGGAGGCATTGGAACAAATGCCCGGGTATGCAAAGTTCATGGAAGACCTTGTCACAAAGAAGCGGATGGTTAGCTATTAGCCGATGGATAATCTCCATCATTTTGGTGCTATCTCCACAAGGTCTTTGGTGCATAAGAAGACAGACCCAGGAGCATTTACCATCCCGTGCACTATTGGGTCTCTTGATTTTGCAAAATCTATATGTGATTTAGGAGCAAGTATAAACTTGATACCACTTGATGTGTATAAAAAATTAGGTTAGGGGGATCCTACTCCTACAAACATGAGGCTAGTTATGGTGGACAAGTCTGTGAAGCGGCCTGTGGGGATTCTATATGGTGTATTATTAAATGTGGCTAGTTTCATATTCCCAGCTAATTTTGTCATTCATGATTGCGAGGTGGATTTTGAGGTGCCCATAATATTGGTTTGACCTTTTCTCGCCATTGGGAGTGTACTTATTGATTTAAGGGCAAATGAGCTACTATTCAGGCTAAATAATGAGGTAGTTTGATTTTTTGTATGACAGTTCATGAAACAGCATAAATATATGAGCGTATTCTCTCTTGTGGATGTCTATTATAAGGAGAAGCAGGAACTGCCTATAGAAGAAAAAAAATTTGTTGAGACTTTAGCCGCTGTATTGATGAATTTTGATCATGACGGTATCGATGATTATGAGAAGACTATGTGTGCCTTAACAGGCATGGTGTCTTATTCATATGCACCCAAGAAGTTGGATTTGGACTTGAAAAATCATCCAAGTCCACGTGTTAAACCTTCTATAGAAGAGCCACCTACCTTGGAGCTGAAAGAGTTGCCTGGCCATTTGAGGTATGTGTTCTTGGGCAGTGGGAATACACTACCTGTTATTATTATGGATGACCTGGTAGAATACCTCACCTCTGTTCTTAAGAGATATAAGAGGGCTATTGGTTAAATAATTGCAGATATCATCAACATTCCTTTCGGTATATATACACATAAGATTGAGCTAGAGGAGGATTGTGTCCCAACTATTAAGCACCAGCATCATCTAAACCCACCTCTGCAAGAGGTGGTGAAAAAAGAAATCATCAAGTAGTTAGACGCAGGGGTGGTATACCCCATTTCAGACAGTAAGTGGGTGAGTCCCATTTAGTGTGTTCACAAGAAAGGGGGCATAACAGTTGTGGCGAATGAGAAAAATGAGTTGATCCTGCTCAGGCATGTTACTGTCTTGATGGTGTGTATGGATTACAGAAAACTCAACTCATGGACACTGAAGGACCACTTCTTAATGCCTTTCATGGATCAGATATTGGATCGGCTAGCGGAAAGGGGTTGATACTGTTTCTTAGATGGGTACTCTGGTTATAACCAGATTTCTATTGCTCCTAAAGATTAGGTAAAAATGACATTCACGTGCCCATATGGTACATTTTCTTTTAAGCGGATGCCTTTCTGATATGGTTGAAGACACCTTGTAGGTGTTTATGGATGACTTCTCGGTGGTCGGTTATTCTTTTGAGCTCTGCTTGCTTAATCTTAGTTGGGCATTCCAGCGGTGTAAAGAGTTCAACCTTGTCCATAGCTAGGGAAAATGCCACTTCATGGTGAAGAAGGGCATTGTTCTTGGTCACAAAATTTCAGCTAAAGGCGTTGAAGTAGATAAGGCATAGGTTGAAGTGATTGAGAAACTACCTCCCCCTATCTCAGTCAAAGGGGTACATAGCTTTCTCGGTCATGCGGGGTTCTACCACAGATTCATAAAAGGACTTCTAAAAGATTGTAAACCCACTTTGCAAACTTTTAGAGAAGGAGGATAAGTTCACTTTTGATAATGACCTCAGTAAGGCTTTTGAATGCCTTAAGTTGAAACTAGTGGAGGCTCCAATTATTGTTGCTCCTGATTGGACGAAGTCGTTCTAGATTATGTGTGATGCCAGTGGAGTTGCACTTGGAGATGTTCTTGGCCAAAAGAAAAACAAGTAGTTCCATCTGATATATTATGCAATCAAGGACCTAAATGGGGCTCAAAATAATTATACTATGAATGAGCAGGAACTTCTAGCAGTTTTGTATGCTTTTGAGAAGTTCCGGGCATATTTGTTAGGTACCAAGGTAGTGGTGCACACTGACCACTTTGCCTTGAGGTACTTAATGGCGAAGAAGGATGTTAAGCCAAGGTTGATCTGGTGGGTATTTCTACTTTAGGAAATTGAATTTGAAGTCAAGGATCAAAAGGGATATGAGAATCAGGTGGCATATCACCTATCCAGACTCGAAGGCAAGCAGGCAGTCAAGAACAAGCTAGAGATTGACGATTCCTTTCTGAATGAGAAAATATTGGTTGCAGTGCTAGAAAAGGTACCTTGGTATGCTGACTTCGCAAACTACGTGGTAAGTGAAGTAATGCCGAAGAATTTTTCCTTTCATGAAAGGAAAAAGTTTATCCATGATGTGACACATTATTTCTGGGATGAGCCATTTCTGTTTCGGCGGTGTACGGATGGCATTATTAGGTGGTGCATCCCATAGGTAGATATGTTGAGTATACTGGAAGCGAGTCATGCGTCCCCAGTTAGAGGTCACCATGCAAGTTATAGGACTGCAAGAAAAGTGCTTCAGAGTGGCTATTATTGTCCCACCTTGTTCAAAGATGCCTACGATTTCAAAGCACCATGAGATGCCAATGTCTAAAATACTAGAGGTAGAATTATTTGATGTTTGGGGTATTGACTTCATGGGGCCCTTCGTGAGTTCATTTGGGATGAAGTACATAATGTTTGTTGTGGACTACGTGTCAAAATGGGTTGAGGCAGTAGCTTTGGCGGATAATAAATGAAAGCGAGTTGTTGCATTCTTAAAAAGAAATATCTTCTCTTGCTTTGGGGTACTACATACCATCATAAGCGATGGACGATCACATTCTAGCAACAAAATGTTCAGAGCCACCTTGGCAAGATATGGAGTAAAGTAACATAAGGTAGCTTCCCCATACCACCCATAGACCAGAGGGAAAATGGAAATCTTTAATTGGGAAATCAAGGCTATCCTTAGAAAGACTGTAAATACTAGCAAAAAAGATTGGTCTAGGAATCTGAACGATGCATTATGGGCATATCGAATAACTTTGAAGACACCTATTGGCATGTCACCATATCAATTGGTTTATGGAAAGGCGTGTCATTTGTCGATTGAGCTAGAGCATAAAGTGTTGTGGGCACTAAAGCAGCTTAACCTGACCTAGAATGAGGCAGCTGATATGAGACTGGGGTAGCTGAATGAGATAGATGAGTTTCATCTCGGAGATTATGAAAGAGCTGATATATACAAGGAAAGAATAAAAAAGATACATGACGGCAGAATTGAAAAGTGGGTTTTTCAGAAAGGTGACATGGTGCTCCTCTTTAACTATAGACTCAAGCTTTTTCTAGGTAAACTCAAATCTAAATGGTCTGACCTATTAAAAGTTAACCAAGTCTACTCGTCTAGAGTAGTGGAACTTGAAAATAAAAATGGAAGTGTCTTCAAGGTTAATGGGTAGCGTGTAAAACTATATATTGGTCCAAGGGAATCTATAAAGAGTATTTCTACCATCTATCTCGATGAAGTCTAAGTAATTGAGATAACTGAGTCATTCCGTGATGATAAATCAGGAGATAGTAGGAGGAAACCTGCATTGTGTTATTGTAAAGAATTAGTGTAAGTTATTTGGTTGTTTTGTGCAAGCTGAAGGTTTCTTGTAAGTTTGCAGGTATGAAAGTGTAGGAAACCAAAAGCTAAAAGAGTTGGTGGTGACCGACGAACCAACTGATGGACCATCGCTTCTTTGATGGACCGTTATTGGGAACCGTTGCAACAAATGCTAAAAACCAGTTTACAGGAAAGTAGTGATGGGTTTACCGAAGGACCATCGCAATATCGATAGATCATCGTCCCAACCGTCACCAATGAGTTGCAAAATAAGGTTACTGGAAGGGTCGACGGGTCATCCGACGGATCGTCGCTTAAACCGTTGCACTTAACCCTAGTTGAGAGGGTCGGATTAGATCAATGGATAATTTATAGTGGTTAATTAATTCTCCAACTATTCAAGTGCCTGGGACTATTTATTTTCCATGCATTCAACGTACTTGAGTATTTTCATTCTATTATAAAACTTCTCCTCTTCCCTTTCCCATCTATTTAAACTCCACTTCTCCTTTTTATCTTTCTATCATAATAAAAATAAAGTCTTTCACAAAAGCAAAGGTCCATCTGTTGTTCTGTGTTTAGTGTGCATGTCATAGTAGTTACCAAGTACTTCATTACTAAGGTATGATCTCTTTATCACTCTATATTTTATTCAACATGAGGAACAAATGAAGTAGGTGAAGGCAATAATATTGAAACAATTCTCTCTTCTCTTGTTGATATTGTGTGGGTGTGAATTAAGTTGAAACCTGATAAAAACTACCCTGGGTGAAGTCTGAGTAGCCCATGGACCAAAAATGGCTAAAATTATGATGTATTATTGTCATAAATGTCATGAAAATCATGTTTAAAATAACTGTATGCCAGGTATTCGACAAAATGCCAAAATGAAGCTCAAATTTGAAAAGTGCAGGTGACGATTTGTACGACGGGCCGTCGGACCCCCAATGAACCATCGTTTGAATCCATCACAACTACCCCAGAATTAAAGCTATAGGAATCGACTCGATGGTTGGGGTCGACGGACCGTCGCCCGATCCGTCGCTGGTCAAAAAAATTTCTTTCTTCTGGTTTGAGTTTGTAAACTTATAAATGCTTCACTTACAGGTAATATGGCAACCAAACTTCCACCAACCAGAGGCAGGGTTAGAGGCTAAAGAGTCAGGAAACAGACACAACAGGGTTCAGACGCACTGACACACATCACTCGACAAAGACATCAGGTGATTTCTTCATCCTCCTAGTTTGAAGATGAGGGTGAAAGAAGTAGCAGCAGTAGCTCTAGACCAAGCCCAATTGAAATATATAAATCCATCCAAGAGGATTTTCCAAAAAAGAAAGACCCGAACATGGTTCGGCGCAAGGACCCGCAACTGCGAGAGGCTATCAGATGGCAGGTTGAAGGCGCTCGGGATCATTTCTATAAAGGGCTAGAGAAAATGGATAGGTTGCTGGAGAAGGACTGTCCCCTAGGTATATCAGATAGTGACATGAATAATCTAGACATAGTTTCTATGTGTGGAGTCAACATAGATATCTCAGAGCATACATTGAATAAATTCTTGTTCGGACCCAAATATTGGATACCAGGTGCAATACCAGATTTAGAGCATCAATTATTCATGGCGACCAACCAAAGGCCTTGGCTAGACAGAATATTGATAGAAGAAGGTGAGCCTGCAGGGTTACACAACCACCGCGAATGGATATCTAAGTCGTCCCTAAGCTTTAGGTCCAAGTTCTGGTGGGAAATTATGAGACCGAGGCTAATGCCAACAAGCGGTAATAACCTCTTAGAAATCAATGGAGTTATGATTGTTGCACATTGATTGAGGGATTGACAGTAGATTTTGGCCATATTATTGCATATGAATTGTTTACATGCGCTCATAAAACCATAACCGCACTGCCATTTCCATGTATTATCACAGATTTATACAGGCGGGTAAACTTCCCTTTAATCAGTGAAGTTGATAATAAGCTCCGGGAAATACACAAACAAGATATTTAGCAGACAAGGGATGACTCAAGGTTCGATATGAGAGTCAACAGACCTCTAGCCTATCAGACTCACTCGGCATTAGTTCCTGAATCATCAGAGGTTCCTTCAGGTATACCATTACCTCTTGTTATATTGTGCCTCCTACCATATATGCAGGTTTAGCTTCGATGACTATGGGTGGTATTATAGATTTTGCGTCAATTCCACCCTAATATTCTGAATACAGGCTGAACCAGGAGAACTTTGTGAAGTCGATCCGAGCCCAGAAAAGGTTTGAAAAATAGTTAGCTATATGAGGGGGGGGGGAATTTCAAACCCTTTGTTGAAAGAATTGTAGAGGCAGTAGTACATCCTTTCAGGAACATTCAGTTAAGAATGGATGATATGGAGGAGCAATAAGAAGCTTGATGCCATGTCCATTCTGGATTTTTCCAAATTTATGGTAGAGTTTAGACAGGCCCAGGAAGATATATCAGAGCTGAAATGGTAGCCACAGCAGCCTATGTTTGATCCAGCCTAGATTGCAAGTGATGAGGAAGAAGGTATTATTGACTTAATAGGGAGACCGATCAAAGACAAGGGTAAGAAAGTAGCAGAGACAGATGAAAAACTGAGAAAGCTACAAAGAGAGCAGCTAAGAAAAGAAGACTTAAATCCATGACACTGAAAGAGAGAGAAGACTATGATATGCAGAAAGCACTTAAGAGGTCAAAGAGAACAGAGAAAAAGTAGAAGAAGTGACTGTAGGATGAAGCTGCAGGTGTTTCCACCAGTTCGGCCCCAGCTAGGAGGCCAATTTCTAATCCTATTCACCATAAGATCCCTCCGATTTTTTAGGATATTGATGTGAGGACCCCTACCACCGTAGGGGTCAATGTTGTTGTAGACAAGGCCAAAGCAGTCTCAAACCATTTGACTGACACCTCATCGGACTAAGAGGTTGTACAAGTATTTTCCTCCTTTTGTTATTACTTTACATGCATTGAGGACATTGTATCTTTTTAGTAGGGTTTATACTTGTACCATGGGGTTTTTTTTTGCCGATGTTCTTTTCCCTCATGTTTTATCTAGGAGAACCTGCATGTCTAGTTTGCATTTTTATTTTCATGTGATGTTCTGTAAATATCATCAAGTGATTATTTATATAAGTTATTTTCTGTTCTGTTGGCATCATTGTGTATATATGGATGATAAGTGATTAGGGCAAAGCATTTTGAATTTTTGTATAATTATTTCTTCTTACCATGTGGTAAAGTGTTATGCAACCATTTGTGACTCTGAAACTGGCATTAGAATGTAAGGTGAAGCAAAGCATAGCTATATGATATGAATCCCAAGAGTTAGTAGGATAGTAATTAACTCAATTTCTCTATCTGTGAGTATTTATGTAGTTCTTGCATAAGTGTTACACCTATAACTTGCCCGATTCATTAGATGTTGTCGTGTGTTTGACCCAATAAGATAGGATAGTAGGCCTCCTTGTTTTGTTAGTCCACTTAGCCAAAATAATTACCCACTAAAAATATTTTGTTTCCTTTGTAAACCCTTCTGAGCTTTGTTAGTGTTTGTTCTGTCCAAATAAGTTTGATTCACTCTCTAGAAGGTGTTAACACTTAGCTTTGGCCCTGGTCCAATTTTGGACACTGTGCACTTCAACTTAGGAAAATTGCCTAAGTTGAGGGTGGCTACTGTTGGATTGTTAGCGGCCTAAGAGGGCGAATTAAAGTTGATTTGAGAGGTAGAATCTGGCCCTGGTCTAGTTAGATATCTAAATAGCTATTGTGCACCTCAACTAACTACATCAGCTTAAGTAGAGGGTAGCTGATGCTGCTATTCTTAAAAAAAAAAACTAGGTTATGACAAGGGCACGGATAGATAATAAAGATTTTGAATGACCGAAAGAAACTGTAATCTTGGTGAGTAGCTACCAAAAAGGGTAAAGAGAGTTAAGTTTTGTACTTTAAGTCACTTGCCCAAATAATCAACCCTCACCGAGCCTAAAACCTCATTACAACCCTTAGTAAGTCCTGCTTGATCTTGGAGAGTCATTTATGAGATAACGTTAGATGAAAAGGGCAAACTTATGGGTGTGCACTATGTTTGTATCTTCTTTTCTGAGAGTGAGAGGCTTAGTTTCATCCATGACTTGATTGTATAATGTGAGGTGGAATTCTTTGACTGTGAGGGCACATGGAGTTATAATTGGTCTACTTATTTCTTGGGGTGTTGTATTTGTGGCTGTGAATGTGCTGATTAGTAGTTAATGTCAGTAGTAGATCCATATGTGTTAAGATCACATAGCCGAATGGCGTTGAATAATTGTATGATTGTGTTGGTTTGACTGCAAAATTCCCATCATGATGTCATTCATATATGCATCTTAGTGTTGAGTTTCTTGAGGACAAGCAGTTGCCTTAAGTTGAGGGTGTTGATGTTTCGGCTTTTGACAGAACATTTTAGGCCTTTTTCTTAGGATAATTGTGTGTTTTCAAGAAACTATTATCGTATTTAACATTGGACTTTAGTTTTTTCAGGACAAGAACTAAACGTGAAGAATAACTTTGAAAAACTGGGCAAAACAAGAGAAAAATGACAACTGATGATTTAGACGATGAATCGTCGACCATACGATGGATCGTCAGCCTAACCGCCACCCAAAAATAGAAGGCAGTGTCACTGGAAGTCCCGCGATGGTCCAGGTGGTAGACCATTAACCCTGCGATAAACTGTCAGCTAACCCATCACCCAAAAATAGAATGCAGTATCACTGGAGCTCCAGCGACAGTCTAGGCGACGAACCATCGCCCAAGTGATGAACCGTCCCTCGACCCGTCGAGCATGACACGATAATTTTGAGTTTTAAATTTTAACACTCCAGTTCCTAAAATCATATAAACACTAAGTATTAGGTTTTATTTCAGAACTTTTGACAGTATTATCATACTTTCTCCTCTATTGAGAGCATTGTAATACTTTTTTTTTAGATTTGAAGCTAGAAACTAAAATCTAATTATTATTTCCATATTTTCCATTGAAGATTGAGAAGAACAATATTGTAACTTTTGTAAGTACTCTCTTGAAGCTATTTATGAACATCAATATGTCTTTGATATCATATTTGGAGATGAGTAGCTAAACTCCCATAACTACGGTTATGGAAGCCTTGATGTAGAGAGTTGTTCTGAATCCATTTGATTTCTAACATCTATATAAATTGCATGAATCTCTTTTCAATATGAAGACATCTCTTGGTTGCAAACTTGAGAAGTAAGCCTATGAACACCACTTGTCTGAACATGAAAATAGATGTTGGGCAAAGAGGTGATTCACATGAAATTCATAGGCTTAAACTTTGGGTTAAGGGTTAATGCCCTAATGGGATTAACCCTCATGAGAGTTCTATTGAATAATACATGAATCCTTTAAGTTCAAAAGAAGTAAAGGATGAAATACCCATTAGGTTGAGAAATAAGTGGGTAATCCTTAGAATTCAATATTTCTTGCAATTGAAATTATAAGTTAGAAATCAAGTACAAATTCACAACCCTAACTATTTGAACATCTCGGTGAGCATAACTCTAGTTAACTCATTCTCATTGAAATTATACTTGCATTAACTCTTATTAGCTGGACCTCTGTGTGATACAAGAATGAAAGAATATTATTAATACATTAAAACCCCCTTTTATTCCAGAACCTTAAATCAATAGTCCATTAAGAATCGGCTTACGTAGTGCACAAGTATTCCCTGTGGGATTCGACCCCAACCTTTGTTGGGTTCTATATTTGAGAATGACCGCTTACACTTTCGTAAGAAAGTTGTAATTTGGGTGTATCACTCAGTGACTTAGATTCGAGGATAGCTTTGAGTCATATTGAAGTGGTGATATTCCATACTCTGGAAGACTCCATTTCATGACATGGACTTCTTTCTGTTATTGTTATTTCTTTGGTTTTGGTTTTGGCTATGGTCGCGGGCATGTCCTGACCGAATATTCTTTTATTCTAGTTAAAGACTTTATCGGACTACTATAGGCATGGGTGGTGTCGGTATTAGTGTTACCATTGGTATTGGTATTGGCATTGGGATTGGTATTGGTTGGACATTTGGTTGTGGATTTTTGGTTACGGTTATAGACTTACACTATTATTTTTACACTATTACTGTTCTATCTTGTTATATTTTTTAAATTCATCCGACATGGGGTGAAGGGTTGTTAATAGTAGGGTAATGAGGGTGGTCTTTGATCCTGGTTAGACTTAAGATTTTCGACAAGACTAGGCCCTAATTTGGGTCGTATCACCATCTCTATTGTATGGGATGGAGTAGTTACCTACTAAGAAGGCCCACACCTAGAAGATGAAGGTGGAAGAGATGAGAATGCTTTGAGGGATGTGTTGATGTACTAGAAAGTATAGGATTATAAATGAGGTTATTCAAACTAAGGTAGGAGTGGCTTCGATGAAATCCAAGATGAGGGAAGCGAGGTTGAGATGGTTTGGTTATGTCATAAGGAGGGACACTAATGCCCCAGTAAAGAGGTCTAAGATGTTAGATAAAGATGGTTTTAAGTGAGGTGAAGGTATACTGAAGAAATATTAGATGGAGGTGATTAGACATGACATGGAGAAGATCCAGCTTACTGAGGATATGTCCCTAGATAGGAAGTTGTGGAGAAGGCGGATTAGGGTAGAAGATTACTATGATTTTTAGTTGTTGTTTCTTTCGTTGTTCTACTTAGTGTCTCTTTCTTATGGTATTGTCGAATATTGTTGATTTCTATTGTATCTTTTTCTTTTACTATTCCTTGTCAAGATTGTTTTATTGTAAGCCAAGGGTCTATCGGAAATAGCCTCTCTATCTCACATGTGAGATAGTTGTATGGACTATGTACACTTACTCTCCTCAAACCCCACTTAATGGGAGTATACTGGGTATGTGGTTGTTTTTGTTGTTGTTAAAAATCAATTCAATTTATGCCTTAATTTAAAATAAAGTTTGGGGAAAGAGAAACATGCCTGAAATACACTAGGAATTTGTAATACCCCACAAGCTCTTTGTTATGTTTCCAACTATTCATCATATGTTTAAAGTACCCAAAGAGATTGTTTCAAACCATAGATAAGTGTCATAACCATTCACTATGATACCCTTAAAATTTTGAGTATTTTATTTTTGTCCTTTCCTTGTTTGAAACATCAATTTTTGACTTAAAAGGTGTTCAGGTATATTAGTAGGGTGTCTTGGAACAATTTTGGGATTTTTGGATGAGGTTAGGGGTCATTTTAAAATTTCAAGGCAGTAAGCCTCTATGTTTTTGCCATATCACAAAGGTTACCATTTGCTATATTGGCGTGGGACAGTAGCAGTGTTCCTCTGTGATATTGACATGTCACGAAGGATAGTCTCCGTGATTTCAGCATATTATGGAGGATTGTCTCTACAATAAGCAATATGCCATGTCGAGGTGTAAAAGTTGTGCAGTCTTTGTTTTATTCACATAAGGGTGAAGGGCTTTTGGTCTTTTCTCCTATTTAATCTCCCAACCCATGACTTAAAACATAAAAAGGCATTATTTTCCCCATTTCTTAGTCAATTACCGATATCAATTTCTCTCTCACTCTCAACAACAAAAAGTCTAGGGTTTCTTTCATAATTCACCTCCCAAGGCCCCAAATCCAATTTCTCTTCAAGAAGTCAAGAAATTCAAGTATGAGGGATATTCATCAATGGGTTACTTTCACCCATGGAGTCCCAAAGTTTCCCCAAATTCTCAAGTATTATTTTATAATGATTTAGGGTTCCATGAAAAGCATTAATTTCTTAATTCTTCAATTTAGATCTTGAATTCTATCATGAATATGTATTCCTCTATAAGTTTAAACATGTTTTAGTATCACAACCATGTTATATTATAATACTGATAAGATCATAGCATTCTTGAGTTCAAGTCATGGAAATTCCCTCATTATGTTAGAATTTGATGATTTTGTATTTACTGTATTCTCAGTGATAGTGGGTTATTAACACTTGATACCCAGATAGTCATGCATGTTATAGATTTTAGGTTACAAATCATTCAAACCATGTTTGTGTTATTATACCCAGGTAATTATCATGTTGATCATTTATCAGTCAGAATTATGTTAAACCTTCATCAGTATTAGTGTCAGTTCTGTTGGAATAGAACTTAGCACCGAGTGAACTTATGGATGATGGCTTACCTGCCATCTTAGGGTGATACCATTAGTAGAATTCCCTAAGTTCCAGGACTACGTATCTAGCGTAAGTTATGAGATGTCTTCCTGCAAGTATAGGGCTGACACTCTCTTAAGGGAACCTGCAAGTTTAGGGTGACACCCTAGTCCTTAGGGAAATTAGTGTAGTGGATCCACATAACTAGTGTCAGTACCTATGGCAAGGTATTGACACCCTTCAAACTGGAATTACAGGTTGGACCCTGATTTGCTCAGATTGGGGCATGTCAGTTAAATATTATCTCCCGCAGTTTCATTTTAGTAGTCAGATCATACTAGTTTAGGTTTGCATGACCAAGTGTCCATATATCAAATATTCAATTATTCAAATTATTTCAGTACATGTTTATGCTTGGCCTTGCATTCGTTTTACATGTTCATGCATTCATGTTCGGTACCTTGATGTATATCATCTAGCATTTATCTCACATACCATTATATTCAAAGTACTGATCTGCATACTCTATTTTATGCTATATTGATTTCACAATATAAGTTTGGACGCTCAGTTCCCAGATCTCACGTAGTCCACTCTCATACCACTCAGCTACAATATTAGTGAGTCCTCATCAATCAAGGAGTAGTTACATAATTATTTATTCATTCCAGTTATTTTTCTTTATGTTATTTTCAGTATCCAGAGTTAGTTGGGGACTTGTTCTAATAACTCATCATTTTTAGAGACTTTATGACAATATGACAATTAGTTAGGTTTTCAAAAATGGGTTTCAGACTCCTTTTGTGATTGATTTGATTACTCTGATATTTTTTTAAATGACTTCCACACAGTATTTAATTATTTTCTTTCAGTCTTTAAAGCTTGCTCCAGATCATAGATTATCTTTGGGTCACTTGTGACCTTAAGCATCGTGTCATGACTAAGGGGTAGTCTCGGGTAGTGACAAAACATGGTATAAGAGAACAAGGTTTAAAGTGTCCTAGGATACCTGATAGCCACGTTAAGTAAAGTCTTGTGCATAGGTGTGAAGCACTCCATACTTATTGGCTAAAGGATATAAGACATTTTAGGAAAAGTTTCACTTCTTTCATTGTTCATATTGTATGATGGTGCAAGAGCTCTATTAAATTCCCTATTCTTACTCGTATTTTATTAATTTACATAAAATGGCTCCCAGAAGGAATAATGTAAGAAGGAATGGGGATCAGCCCGCACCCACACCTGTTCAGGAAGACCCTTTGATCGAATATGTCTCCCCTGTTGAACTTAGGACCACTTTCACAGTTTTGGTCCAGACTATGGATGCCTAAAATATCCAGTAGGTTATTTCCCTAGAAAATCCAGTAGTGAACACAACAACAACTAAGATCCAAGACTTTCCTCAAATGAATCCTCCAATGTTCTCTAATCCAAGTCTGAGGAAGATCTGCCAGAGTTTCTTGATTGTGTGCAAAAGGTGACAAATATCATGGGTGTTACTCCTAGTGAGAGTTCTTACTTAGATTCTTACCAATTGAAAGGGGTGTCTCAGACTTGGTTCAAGTAGTGGAAGAAGGACAAAGGTGTTGAGGCAGGGCCTATAGAGTGGGATGAGTTTGCTACAATATTCTAAGATAGATTCTTCCCACTGATTTAAGGGAGGCCAAGGTGTAGGTGTTTATAAATATGAAGCAGGCTAACATGAGTATGAAGGAGTATTCACTCATGGTCACCCAGTTGGCAAGGTATACTCCGCCTATGGTGGCTGATTCTAGGGCCAAAGTAAGCAAGTTTGTGTCTAGTGTGTCAGGTGATGTTGTCAAGGAGTGTAGAAAAACTATGTTGATTAAGGAGATTGAACTTTCTAGATTGATGGTCCATACTTAGAAGATTGAGCAAGAAAAGTCCAAGGAAGGGAAAAGAGAAGATAAGAGGGCCATAACTGGTAGCTTTAAATCTTCACCTCCATCCCCATCCTCAACTAGTTCTCCAATGCTCCAATGCCTAAGTTAAGATAGGAAAATCGAGAAAGAGCACCAGGCTCTAAGATCCAAGGTAGTGTTAACAGTGGCTGCACCAACCTAGTTTGTAGGAGATATGGTAAGAACCAAAAAAATAAGTGATTGGAAGGTAGTGACGTATTTTTTGGGTGGGGAAATTCAGTCCACAAAATCAGGAAGTGACTAGTAGTTGGCTAGAAGGGTAAAGATTTTCGTTAACCGGGTTAGTCTAACTTCTCATCAGCTCCAGTAGGCCGCCCAATTCAGCAGGGTGCCATCACTAAAGCCACTAGTGGGAAATTTCAACATCGACTCTATGCCCTCTAGACTCGATAGGATCAAGAAGGTTCTTCGGATATGATTACTAGTACATTACAATTCATTCACCTTCATGTTTATGTATTGTTAGACCCCGGAGCTTCACTTTCTTTTGTGACTTCCTATATAGCAGTAGACTTTGGCATCAGTCCCAAAATATTAGTAGAACCATTCTCAGTTTCCACACCTATTGGTAGTTTCATCATATCCATATGGATATACAAAAATTTCCCATTCACAGTGTCTCAGAAAGTTACTTCAATAGATCCTGTAAAATTATAGATGACCGACTTTGATGTTATTCTCAGTATGGATTGGCTCCACTCTTGATATGCCTGAGTTGATTGTAGAAATAGAATCGTCCAGTTTCAATTTCCTAATGATCCCTTCATAGAATGAAGGGGTAGTACCTCAGTCTCAATAGGTCAATTTGTCTCATCCCTTAAGGTAAGGAAAATGATTTCCAAGGTTCTTATCTACAATCTTGTCTGAGTCAAGGACTCAAGTTCCGAAATCCCAAGTCTAGAGTCAGTTTCAGTAGTGAATGAGTTTCCATAGGTGTTCCCTGAAGATCTTCATAGAGTCCCTTCTTAGAGGGAAATCAACTTTGGAATAGATCTCCTCCTAGATACCAAGCCTATTTAAATTCTAACTTATAGAATGGCTCCAGCTGAGCTTAAAGAATTGAAAGAGCAGTTGAAATGTCTCTTAGATAAGGGTTTTATCAAGCCTAGTATTTCCATATGGGGCACACCAGTTCTCTTTGTATGCAAAAATGATGGTTCCCTCTGAATGTGCATCGACTACCATCAGTTGAAAAAGTCACAATCAAGAATAAGTATCCTCTCCCCAAGATTGATAATTTGTTCAATAAACTTTAGGGTGCAAATTCTTTCTCTATGATAGACCTCAAACCTGGATATTATTATCTCATAGTCAGAGAATGTGACTTTCTTAAAATAGCCTTCAGAACTCGATATGGTCACTTCAAATTTGTAGTTATGTCTTTTGGACTAACAGATGACTACAGATTTTATAGACTTGATGAACAAGGTTATCAAGAAGGACTTGGACATGTTCGTCATAGTCTTCATAGATGACATCCTTATATATTCCAGTACTGAAGGTGATCATGCAAACCATTTGAGGATTTATTTTGCAGACCCTTAAGGATCACCAGTTATTTGCTAAGTTTAGAAAGTGTGAATTCTGGTTTATATTAGTAGCTTTCCTTGTTCACATCATTTCCAGTGACGATATTTGGATCCTCAAAATATCAAAACAGTAAGAAAATAGCCTAGGACCATTTATCCATCAGATATTAGGAGCTTCTTAGTCTTAGACACTTACTACGGATGGTTTGTTGAAGGATTTACTACAATTTCTTCTCCCACGTCCAGACTAACTTAGAAAAGGGTAAAATTTTAGTGGTAAGATTTTTGCGAGCATTGTTTTTGGGAGTTTAAGACTCGACTCACTTCTGCTCCAGTATTGACTCTACCAGAGGTTTCGGGTGATTTCATATGTTATTGTGATACTTCCAGAGTTGGTCTTGGTTGTGTGTTGATGCAGCGAGGTAAAGTCATATCCTATGCCTATAGATTTCTTAAACCCTATGATAAGAACTATCCAACTCATAATCGTAAGTTGGCTGCAATTGTTTTTTCTATAAAGTTGTGGAGACATTAACTTTATGTGGTTTATGCTTATATGTTTATGGACCATAAGATTTACATTATGTGTTCACATAGAAAGACATGAATCTTCGTTAGAGAAGGTGTCTTGAATTATTGAAAGACTATGATATAAGTGTGTTATGTCACCTGGGTAAACCAAATATTGAGGTTGATGCCCTTAGTAGACTGTCCATGGGAAATGTTGCTCATATAGAGGATAATAACAAAGAATTAGTCCGTGAAGTTCATCATCTTGCAAGTTTGGGAGTTCGTTTAGTTGATTCAGCCAGAGGTATTATTTGGGTTTAGAATAGTTCAGAATCTTTCTTGGTTTATGAAGTAAAGGAAAAACAAGACACCGATTTTGTTTTAGTTAAGTTGAAGGAGGCAGTTTGGGATTAGAAGGTTGAGGTTTACTCTAAAGGGGGAGATGGTGTGCTTCGTTGTCAGGGCAGGTTTAGTGTTCCAAATATGGATGGTTTGAGGCAATTAATGTTTGCAGAAGAACATGATTCATGATATGCTATTCACCTAGGAGACACTAAGATATAGCGTGACTTGTGGTAATTTTATTTGTGGAATGGTATGAAGAAGGATAATACAGAATTCATGGATAATACAAAATTCTTGGCTAAGTGTCCAAATTGTTAGTAGGGTAAGGTTGATCACCAAAGGTCAAATGGTACACTTTAGGAGTTCAACATCCCCACTTGGAAATGGGAGATGGTAAATATGGATTTTTATGGGGTTACCTCATATGTGTCATCAACATGATTCTATTTTAGCCATTGTGGACAGAATGGCCTAGTAAGACAATTTCTTATGAGTTCACACTTCAGATTCTGCTGAAGATTATGCAAGACTCTATCTCAGAGAGTTGGTAAAGTTGCATAGAGTCCCCTTGACCATTATATCTGATAGAGGTACCCGGTTTACCTATTATTTTTAGAAGCCTTTTCAGAAGGGTTTTGGTACCCAAGTTTATCTCAGTATATCCTTCCACCTGTACATGGATGGTTAGGTAGAGAGGACCATTCAGTCATTAGAGGATATGTTGATGCATTGTGTTATCAATTTTAAAGATAGTTAGGATGGCCACTTTCCTTTGATTGAGTTTGCCTACAATAATAGCTATCAGTCTAGTATTAAGATGTCTCCATTTGAGGCTCTCTATGGTAGGGATGTAGGCCTCCTATTAATTGGTTCGAAGTTGATGAAGCTACTTTGATAGGTCCATACTTAGTATACGAGGAGATGGAGAAAGTTCAGTTGATTCGAGAAAGGCTAAAGACCGCCTAAAGACATTAAAAATCCTATGCTAATGTGAGGAGAAGTGAGCTCAAATTTTATGTTGGTGATTTTGTGTATATGAAAATTTCACTTATGAAAGGGGTGAAGATATTCGCTAAGAAGGGGAAGATAAGTCCCCTCTATGTAGGTCCATAAGATATTTTAAGCCAATTTGGGAAGGTAGCCTATGAGTTAGAGTTGCCTGCAGAGTTAGCATTAGCGCATCCAGTGATTCATATCTCTTTTCTAAAGAAATTGGTGATCCAGTTTTTGTCATCCCATTAGAGAGTATGGGCGTGGAAGATATCATTTCCTATGAAGAAGTCCCAGTTGAAATCCTTGATCGTCAGATTCATAGGTTGAGGAATAAGGAGGTCACCTTAGTAAAAGTGTTACAAAGGAATCAGTCTATTGAGGGAGCTACTTGAGAAGTAGAAGCCGATATGCGAGCCAAGTATTACCATCTTTTCGCTACGAATTTAGGTTAAGCTTGAGGTAATGTTTTCTTTAAATTAATTCTCTTAATTTCTATTTCAGCTATTCAGCCATCCTCATGTCATAGCATACATTCATGAATTCAGTTCAGTCTATGCATCATGTTTAAGGTTCAGGTATTTAGTCATGATTCAGTTCATAAGTATTCAGTGCATGATCTCAGTTTTTCTAGTATTTCAGCTCAGACAGTTTCATTCAGAGACAAATGATCTTAAGGGGGAGATATTGTAATACCCAATAACTCCTTCATAAGTTTCCAACTATTCATCATATGTTTAATGGTCCCAAAGTGATTATTTTAAACCATAGATAAGTGTCATGACCATTCACTGTTACATACTAAAAATTTTGAGTATTTTATTTTTGTCCTTCCCATATTCAAAACATTGATTTTTAACTTAAAAGGTGTTCAGGTATGTTAGTTAGGTGTCTTGGAAGAATTTCAAAATTTTTGGATGAGGTTTGGGGTCAGTTTCAAATTTTGAGGCAGTAAGCTTCTGCATTTTTGCCTCTTGCTTGCTTGAGGCAAGAACCTTTGTTTGAGCCTCTTGCTTGCTTGCCTTCTCTTCAAGTCGTGTATTTCTCCAAAGGTGTGTTAAAATTGTGAATAAGTTCTAATTTTATAGTGTTTTTGTCATCCTTGAGTGCCCCAACACTAAATATATCAATTGACATCATTTCCCTTCACTTAGGAGGGTTAAAAATAAGTTTTAGACGTACCAGAGGCTACCCCGTGTCACGAGGCCTCAAACTCATGTTTGGTGTCATGGAGCACACCCAAGATGATTCAAAAATTGTGATGGGTTTAAATACACCCCCTATCCTACCTTGAGGTATGTGTCTCAAGGAGTAGTCCAAGGTGCCCAAATTCACTCCATTTGGCACCAATCTCGTCGTGCGTTGGCTCCTTGTTTCCATACTTCTTAGGAATTTTTTGTATGCTTCAAATAGATTTCTAAACACCTCTAATGATCTCCTAAAAAACAATCATAGTTCATAGAACATAATAGAGTTCATCAAAGAACACTAGAACCGAGCATAACTCAAGCTAGCACAACTAGTTTCCTCATCTAAACTCTATTTGATATTTTTGATTCAGTTGAACCTTAAAAAATCTAAATATGTTCTTAAGCATATAAATAAAAAATAACACCCTTAATAAATCATTAATATCACCAAGAAGTCCTCAAAACTAAGCTAAACGTGCATAGATAATGACATTTACGATCACAAATAGGCCTAAGATCAGTTAGTGCTATGTCTACTCTTGATATACCCCTTTGGGTAAAGTATTTTGCAGTGACCTATGTTGGTTTCTTGGCTATTGCGGTAGTGATTCTTCAGCATATCCCACTTATCTCACTCATGGTCCAGTTGCGTTCGGTCTTTTTTTCTTATAATAGCTCTTGTACCTGTTTAAACTAGATCCTTAGGTAGTTATAATTCTATAATGTTTTACAAGTATTTTCTATAATAAAAATTGATTCATTATTTAATTAAAGACATGCTTGATTTTCTTAAAGGTATGGAATGGGGTTTTCCTATCTTGATGGGTTAGACATGGTGCTTTCACGATCCGGTAGTTTGGATTGTGAATTTTTTTTATATTAGAGCCTAGGTTACCAGTCCCCAGTACAAGAGAAAATGTCAAGTAGAGTCCTACAAATTGGTGTGTTGATGTACACCATCTAATCATTGGTGATCTTTGAGTCATTTTAGGAAATAGTTCCACTTACTTCTTTCCTCTTTTAGGTTATGTCGTTGATCTATAAGTTGAGTCCATTTGGTTTCTATTGATTCCAATTATTATCTCAACCAGGTGAATTGATGTCACTTAACATAGCTTTGAGGGGTACAAGAAACATAAATTTAAATTAAAAAGGTTCTAATTAGTATCTGTCCATAAGGGCTATGTAAGGCATACTAGATGACACACTGAGGGCTATCACAAACTCAATTAGAAGTTCTAATTCGGCTTGAATAATAATTGATTTAATTTTTACTATTTCATATGTTGTGATTGTAGTTGCTTGATTTGTGTGAATTCATTGTGAGCTGCCAAGTGCTATATGGTGTTAGGTAAAACTTTGAATATGACTATATTATTGGATAATGGTAATATAAGGGTTTAAACCAATTCTTAAGGCTAAGGAAGTTGGGTGCTCATGTCAAATCATACCTGTTTCAATAATTGTAAAAAGGTGTAATTATACGAGGTTTGACTTGTAGTTGTTTCTGAAAAACTGTGAATCTGTGCTAATCCTAGTTAAACACATTGAATTTGTGTGGTTGTTATTGTTGTTGATAAGGCTAAAATTTTCTTGCCATGAAAAACAAGGTTTCAATCTGCAATAGCGGGGTTGGTCTAAAAAAGATCTTCTTTTGTAATTATGGTTTCTTGAAACTTTATGTGTAGTAAAGTGGTGTTAGTGGTTTGTTATAAAGTGGCGGAACTCATTTTTAAGAAATCATCACTGCATAAACGTATCTATAATTGCATTACTAGTATTAAATATGTAGGGGGGAAGGGGTGGGTAGTAAAGGAAATATGTTAAGTATGACAAAAATTTGGGTGGCCATTGTCTTTGCTGCTATAGCACATGCAGAAAGCAATAGCAACACAGGCAAGGTAGTGGCAGCGTCCTATTTTTCCCTATTTTGACCCTCACATTTGGCTAGTTTATTTTGATATTTTGTGTATGGAGCATAACATGAATATAAAAATTGCAAAAAATTCATACAGGTAGGTTATATTATTAATGCGAGAAGGGAAAAAATTTGCTTCCATGTGTGGAAAAAGTAGATAAAGAAAAGTATAATGTCTAATACGTACCCCAAACGGGAGCAAACCAATAAGCATCATAAAATAAGGGGAGAGGAAAAAGAAACCTAGTAGGGTGCCCTATTTGTTTCGGGCTGCTGGGGCAGGGTCTTCTCCTTTTGCATCATTCAGGAAGGAAAATTGTAACACTCCAAAAGTTCATGCATGTTCTTAGTGGGATACTGTGTATTTTAGGGTCATGAGAAGTCCTTAACATGTGGTTAAATTGAAAACTTCTATCCTGCTAAGTTCTAGTATTAGATTCTTTCTTTGTCAACTTCAAACAACCATAACTCCTTTAATATGAAGTGTTTTTAGCACAAGACAATGAAAGATCTTCGAGTCTTCACATCTGATTTCACCTTAATCCTATATTGGAGTAGAATTTTTAACCCGGACCAAATAATAGAGACACTCATTGGATATTAATCTCCTAGATCTAAGATAATAAATAAACCTTCCTTTAGGATCTAGGGAACCACCCTACCACTCAATAACAGGTGCACCAGGAACCTAAAGACAACCTTACGGGTCCGACAATCTAAGGACGTGTACCAAAAGTGTAACCAATCCATCCACAGAATAACATCAAAATCCACCATATCCAGTTCAAACAAATCCACTAAAGTTTGCCTACTATCAATAGATACCACACACCCCTATAGTCTTTCTTAGTAACCATAGAGTCTCCTATCGGGGTAGAAATAGAAAAAGGATCTGAAATAACCTTAGGATCATAACCAAAATACACAGCCAAAAATGGGATCACATGAAAGAGAGTGGACCTCGGATCAAGCAAGCAATACACGTCATGAGAAAAGAGTTGTAATGTACCAGTAACGACATTAGGTTATGCCTCAGATTCCTACCGAGTAGCAAGAGCAAATATCCTATTCTGACCTGCACCGATACCAGAAGCAGAAACAGATGCAGAAGCAGCGCCCTTTGGTGCAGGAGCAAAAAATGAAACAACCGTAGCCTTACTCTCTCCCGAAGCACCCTTACCAACCTAATAGTTTCTAAGCATATGGAATGGATGACCACATTTGAAACATTTGTCCCTTCCATCATCACTGAAACCCCTATGGAACCTACCATAGAACTAACAATGAGGGCATAATGAGGATGACTGAGACCCCTTTCCGTGAGATTGGCACCCTGTGCCTATAAATTATCGCCACCCTACTGATGCTTATTACCCAACTATTTTTGGGTAAAGAGCACTAGATGTAGAGAAGGAACCAGAACTCCCCCACTTATTCTTTGGCCACTTACCGTCATCCCGATTACCTTGTTGTTGAGTAGCACCCTATTCAGATGACCTGAACTTCTTACCCTACCTTTCTCCAAACTCACCCTATTTTCTTTTTTCTTTCTCCACCTGGTTCATATGAACCATCAACCGAGACATATCCATATCCTTGATGAGCAGCGTAGTCTTACTTTTAGGGATCAAATCTTAAGACAATCCATAAGCAAACTTTCTCATCCTTGCCCGTATATCAGACACTAATTCCAAAGCATACCTTGATAGCTAATGAAATTTCTAGGCATATTACTTGACAGACATTTTCCCTTATCTCACATTGAAATATTCCACTGCCTTTGCTTTTTCCTCAACTTTTGGGGAAAGAAGAGGTCCAGAAAAGCATTAGAGAAAGTCTCCCATAAAGTCGACTCCTCGACATCACCTCTCACCCCATCCCACTTCTCGTACCATTGATACGCCACATCTTTAAGCTGGTAAGCAGCAAAATTCATCACTTCCACATTCATAGCCTGCATCACCCTGAAGATTTTCTCCATTTCATCCAAGAAACCCTGAGGATCCTCCTCTACATTCACACCAGTAAAAGTAGAATTATTCATCTTCATAAACTAGCCAACCCTTGTGGCCTCAGCTGATGAAACACCAGATGTATCTTACTATACCTAAGAAACAACCAACTGAGCAATAATATGAATTGATTAAAGAAATTCCACATTAGTCACCTCACCCTGGGGAGGACTAGTAGCAACCGGTGGAACTCTAGAATTATCAGGGATGGGACCTCTGGCTGAGTATGGATCCCCTGAGTAGTGAGTATCCCTTCAACATTATCCCCAGTTGGGACAGAAGAGTTTCGTTGTATCTCAGATCATCGAGGCATGGTCTGGAAAGAGAACAAACCAGGATTAGAGAAGATTCCAGGACATAGTCACAAAGCTTGAAAATAGCATACCAAGAAAGTGAAAAATTCCTAAATGTCTCGTAGTCTCTCTCTTACAAGTGTGGCGCGCCACACACCCTTAAAAGAGACTCTACTCGACACGGCCTATGTACTCATAGATGACCATGAACAAAAAGCTCTAATACCAATTTGACATGAGTCAACTCGGGGCCTTATCGTGATGGGTATCCCAGGTCCAACTAAGACTAGAGACCACCCCCGTTACCCAACCCAACTAACCTACGCATATCCATATTCGAATAAATTTTGAACATATAAAAAGATAGCACGTAAGCATAACCTAAGACTCTAGGATAGGTCTATAACTTTTACCAACCCAAACAAGTCCAACCATCCATTATCCAACCAATAACTATTTCAGAACCAAACAAATTCCAATATAAATATATAATCCAAAATAAAAAAGGATAGAACAATCATAAATTCATTTAAGTGGTATCATACCCAATACTAAAGCCAATACTAAGGATAACACCAATATCAATCCCGTAAATTCCAACCCATAGTAGTCACACAAGCCTCTAAACAAGAGAAAAACAATATTCAGTTGGGACATGCCCCCAACCATAGCCAAAACCAATATCCATAAAATATCCAAAGTATGTAAAGACATCCATGATATGAAATGGAACCTTCCATAATATGGAAGCTCACTACTTCAATCCAACCTAGCTAATCTTGAGATCTAATCACTATGCAAGAGGAGTAAAATGGTTGGTTCCTGCATCGCCCGGGGATACAGGCACCCGGAGATGGGTTAGTGGGTGAACTCTAGTATGAACTCAGTATAAGGATAAAATAATTCCATCCAGTCAAACCAAGTTAGCCAACCATATGCATATAAACCATACATATATATATAACACCATGATGGGAAAGGGGACCGAGTTGAGCATGTCTTTAAAATCATTAACTTGGGTATCTGTAGCTTAACCATCCTGAAACTACCCACGGGATATATGAGTCCAGTGTAACCCCCTAAACGGGCCCCAATGCATGTAGCCGCATGAACCGAAGATATCATAAGAGTAGGAGATTCCCAAGTACCCTCGCTCTCCATGATACATATGTACAGTATACTTAGAGGATTCCCATGTACCTCATAGTTTCATATATAGTCTCTATGACCAACTACTCAATCGACAAAGATGAGTTTCTAGTGTCCATACATTAGACTCGCACCTTCACGGTTAGCTATCATACCCCACCATTATTGCCCAATTAAAACCATTACTATCCAACCAAACCCTATTCTTTTATTATTATTAATCGAGGCTATAGGTAGTGGTATTGTCATACTGACTATAGATTGCAATCAATGACCTTATACAACCTTTTTATGTAAAGGGATTCTCATGTACCCATTGATTACATTATCAAGTTAACTTGGGGGAATCTCGTGTACCCCATAAGTTTTCCATTATTAAGTTTGCTTGGGGGAATCCTACATACCCTACAAGATGTTCATTACCATGTTTACTTTGGGGATTCCCATATACTCGACAAGAAAGTTTAATTAACTGTAACCATAACCACTAAACCTTACCATTTAGTCATTCCAAACCATTTAAATAATTTATACCATTTAGGGTTCCATTACCAAACCATACCATTCAATAGTTCCATTAAAAGTCCAATAATATAGTAAATGCAATTTTAAAGGTATTTTATCAAACATGTTGGGGGCATAGTATTTCCAAAACCAAATCCAATTACCAATTAACCCTACCCATGCAACCAATTTTCCAAACCACCATTTAAGCATGTAAAAAACATAATTAAAATATGGCAAAACTATAACCAAGCATTTAATACCAAAAACCCAACATATATTTTAAAACCCCAAAACCATACTATAGTCAAGCCATGAAAACATTGTATAAAATATGCCTTTAGTTGGAAATAATAATTACGGAGGAGTACATGCCTTAGTTTATGAAGAATATGGAAAGAAATCTCCCAAACAAGCCCCAATTGTACATCTAGGTGAAACCCTAGCCTTTCTTTATCCAAGAGCCCTAGAGAGATTTAGAGAGTGTTTCTAAGTGTTTAAGATTAGAATAATAGGGTAAGTAACCTCCCAAGTATGTTAAAAGTCATGGGGCCTTAAGTGGCTAAGTGAGAAAATGTCCAGATTACCTCCACTTAAACTGCATAAAATCCCCGCCATAGGGTACAACCATTCTATACCGGTCATATCTACCAATACGAGTGGTACCCACCACTGGTACCCTATGCCTCCCTCTTGGACCCAACATTGTCCAACATACGACTTACCTCAACCAATATGTACCCAAACCATATGATTAGTACTCCCAAACTGTATCCCTGGCAGAATATAACCAAAGGAAATTTGAACACTATCTACCATACGAGTCAATGGTATGACTCATACCCTATCTTATGGCTCATGGTGAGCCACTCAAACTCATATCCAACTTAAGATACTAAGTCTCAGATTAAGTAAAGGAAAAACCCAAACCATACGACTTGTATCCTCCAAGTCATACCCCTTCCAGAACCTAATCCAACCCACAAGCCAATACTGGTTAGTGTACGACCAAGACTTACCAATCATACCCTATCATATGACTTGTACCCCCTAGTCGTATCTTAACCACCAGAAACCAGAAATCCAAGGAATTTTCTAAGGTTCCAAAACCCATGGTGTTTCAGTCAACTAGTTGATGGGCTATCTATCGAAGTTATCATACTTAACCAGTTAAGACAAAAAATAGATAGTATTGATGATGGGAGTTGACAAGCCATCAACTAGTTGACAGGCTGTTAGCTGAGGTCGTCAACTGAGCAATTCCTGTAAATATTTTATTTCTTTTGGGGTAGTTTTCTTTTTTCCTCATCTCAAAATCCTCCCTCGTGACTTAAGTCACTTAATAAACATTCTTTACTGATTATTATTAAGATTTTAATGAATATTATACTCTCTATTATCCAGAGAAAAGAAGTTAGGGTTTCTTCCTAAAGTTCAACTCCCAAGGCTCTAATTCAAGTTTCCTCTAACAAATTCACTAAGTTCAGGTATGTGGGATATGAACAAGGATATTCTTCCTTCCTTATGCCCAAAATCTTGATTTTTAATTAAATTTAAATATTTTGGTTACTATGGTCCATATCAACTTTTCTTATGCTTTAAGATTATAGTGTTTCCTCATCAATTAATCCTTATTTATCATAAAAGTTTATATTCACTTATATTTTTATCCATGAAAATTATCCTATGCATTGAGTTTGGTATTTTAACATGAAATTTCCATAAGATAGTAAATGATTACAATTTGAGTATTATGTACTCATTTTACAACAAGTTCAAGATTACTAGTTAAAGTTATAAAGTATTACATCATTATGAAAGTTTCAGTTTCAGTTTTGATCAAATGATCTCAAATAATACATGGCATGCATGAGTTTATTTATGAGTATGACATTTGCAAGAGAAGAAGAATTGGTTTTCAATTTATAAACTGATATGCTACTTTAAGGCGAATTTCATAAGTATGAGCATAAGTATATATTTTTGGGAGTAGTATTTAGCACCAAGGGGAACATGGGTTCAGCATATTTTATTTCCTAGAAACTATATGCCACTGTAGGTTTAAGGGGCCTCGCTATAGAGTGTCTCTCTTGCCCAAATAGGCTTAGTTTAGTGATCACTCCAGTTTAGGTTCTATATTGATGATAAGGTATGAAAAAACCCATCTTCAAGCATTGGAATCCATGCTATCTTACATGTTTTATGTCGGTTATAAGAATCTACCATAGTAAAGAAGATTTTACAAACAAATTTAATGGGTCATAAACTTTACTCAGATGTTGTTTTATGATTTATGGTTATGTTTATTCAGTTTTTAATTATTATCATAATTGTGGTGATTCCATTTCAACATAGAATGCATGTTTTATAATTATTTTTTGTATCAATTTTACATATTGCATTCAACCCTACATACTATGTACATTCCAGAAGTACTGACCACATATAGGTCTGTGTGTCTATATTATTTCATAATGTAAATTATGTTGGTCGTCCTTAGTAGTACGATTAGACGCGATCAATATTTCCTATGTCCCAATAGTTGGTGAGTCTTCATGTTTCGAGGGCTAAGTTGATGGTTATTTCTGATGTTCAACTAATAAGTATAACTTTAGTCAGCTAGGGTCTATCCTAGTGGATCTGAAGTTTTTATTAGAGGATTTTCAAGACTAGCCAGCTGAATTGTTTTTCTTTAGATTTTCCTGACATTCAGATAGATGTTAAATTACAGTGTTTGATAAGATTGGTCATCCAATTGAACCCAATTTATAATTACTTCAGTTTCCACTCATGTTTTAAGTTTATTCTATCATGGTTAAGTGTTTAGTAGATATCATGGGTTATCTTTAAGACTACTTGTAGTCATAAGCACCTTATACATCTAGGGGTAGCTTTAGGTCATTATAAAAACTCTCTCAAATCCTCTGGCTAGAATTGACAAAGCTCTTTCATGGGTGTCATACACCCAAATGTGACTTTCATGGTCTTCTATATTTGGTCATGCAAGTAATCTCAGGAGCACCTCTTTTTCCCCTCCTTGTTGAGCTCTTAGAGGGGCATTGAAATATCACTGACAGTGGAAGAAGTGATGGAACTGTAGGGGCTCTACTCCAAAGACCTCCTATTTGTTGCCAAATCTGGCTCTAGCTGGCTGCTAGGGATCGAGGGTTGGGATTGGGATGGAGGGATATCATCATCATCATTCTTGTTCGCCTCCTGAGAATACTCTATTACTCTACTACTCTATGCCCTACCACTCTCATCTTCTTCTTTTTGTATAAGAATGTCCATTTCTTCCACTATCGCATTGGGCTCCTCTGGTACCGTGGCTCGCTTGCACAACTCCAATACTAACCTTCAGAGAAAGGGCCCTTCTTAGGGCCCCGATAGAAGTCCTTTCACTCTATCACAATCTAAGCCTCCATATTCAGTCTGATTCCCCAAATAGCACAAGACACCACCTGAGCCCAACGGTAGGTCACACTAGTAGTGTTGTTTGATGGATGAATTCGTTGTTTCACCAGGTTCTACCATATCTGAGCATCGACTAAAAATTAAGAAATATAATGCCCTCAGTGGAAGGACAGTAAACTTGCTCCCTAAACTTCTATAAACTAGAGTGACCCATAGGCATATCATGTCCATCTCTCAAGCCTTGGACATGTACATAGAATTGGAGATTTAGGGTACCCCAAGTATGTCATTAGTGGTGAGAGAGTCGATCGAGATGTCTACTCCCTAAATACTAATGGTAGAGTTGGGGTAATCCTAAAGTATGGTAGGGAGTATGGCATAGAACCTCTATACCTAGCTTAAGACTTTATCGGGGCAAGTTACTACCAATTAACCCCAATTAAACTACTATAGCCGATTATAGAATTTTGATGCTCTATCCTCCACCATTCTCATTTCAAAGACCCACTTAAGGTAAATTTTGATTTTGTGATACTCGCGATATCATTCTCGACAAGTTTCATTGAGAAATTTTTTGTAGGTAGGGGTATATCCTTGATTACTAGTCATTATAAATATTTTATAAGCGGGAGCATTTCCTTGATTACCAGTCATTATAGATGTTTAACCTATAAATTTCAACAAGGAAAATCATTAGAAATCATCAATAATCAAGAAAACACTAACCTAAAAGGTTTAAAAAAATTTAGCTTTTAGTCGGGATGATATTATTTGTAGCCTCCTGCTAGAGTGGCATGTATGTTGCTATATCGAGAATTTCTTTGCTATAGTGGTGCTTCTATAGCAAACTTCATCGTCCCTAGCAGTTGGGTGGTACAAAAATAGTACCACTTGACTCAAATCATTCTTTTTCAATTTAAGTCTTAGATCAGTGTTGCCCTAGAACTAAATTTACAAAAATAGGGCATGATAACTACTAAATCATGCATGAATCGACAATTCAAACCCAAAAATAACCTTTCACAATCTCTTCCATTTGGCTCCTATCCCATAAAATTTGATTTTCTTACACTCAAAACATCACTAAAATATTATGAATGTAAGAGAAGCAACCATTCTTTAGATTTTGATTCAAACAGGCACCAAAAATTGAAATTGAAAAATCAATACAAAACCCCCTATTTCAATGAAATTCAAGCCTAATACACACAATTTTGTGAGTAATGAAGTAACAGGGAACATGGGAATCGAGGGTCATCTTGTTCAAGTGATGAAAGAAAAGTAAATAGGGAAGGGGGAGATTATTTTTGAGTAAAAATAAAGAAATTGAAAACACTCAATTCTTCCCTCTTTAAACTGATTTGGTTTGCTATAGAAGGATAAATGCCACTACAGCAGGGTCTCGTCTTGGGTGTCGCAAAATTTTTAGTTTTCAAATTTTTTAAACACCCAAGATGATGTCGGTAGTTGACAAGTTTTTGGGCATCTCAAACATCCAGAGAATGAGTTTCTTATATAGTATTATTCCTTTATGAGAATGAAAGACCTATTCTAGTTAGATCAGTGTTCGGGTTTCTATACTAGAAGTCTAGTGATTATGGTTTAGGTGTTCATTTCTTTAAACTTCACTCGGTATTTCAATTTTCAAATAAGGGTTTAAGTTTTGGTAATTATTTGCTTACGATCACGTGGGGAGGGTGTTAGGTTCAAAAATATATACTTAGACTCTTCCTTCTTTTGATCATTTTAGGATGAATGATGGGTAAATTGATATTTGTTGTAATGAGCTAGTCCGTTGTTACTAAGAAACACCTCATTATTAGTGTGGAGTACAGATATTCTTGGGATTTCACTAGTAAACTCACATGGTGTCATGTGTGTTAAAATATAAAACATAAAGTAGTTGGGTCAGGATGATGTCATCCCACTATAGTAGGATTTATTCCATAATAGCGGGGCTATTATAGCAACAAAGATGCCGCTATAGAAACATAATGCAGACCAGAAGACCAACTTAAGAAGGTTTTATTTCTTTTCTCCACTTGGGTTGAGATAAATGATGTGGGATTATCCAAAAAGTGTGTCCCATATCTTGGAACCATAGATAAGGGGAGAAAGGGTATAGATAGGTAGAAACCTATGGAATTTAAATGATTAACGTGTCTGCAAACTTGGGAAGATTAGATTTTTGTATTGATTTGTTCTCCACGTAAGCTAAGGTTAGCTATAGCATAGACCCAAATTAAACAGCATCATTATAACGTATATGGATAAGAGATTTTATATCTAGGTCTTTAGACATAGAGTTAGGATGGCTAAAATTGGTTAGTGTTTGGGTAATTTATAATTATTGGTTGTCTATATACCATATTGTGTTATGTCATATTTTTATGTTGTAAATTATTGGTTCACTATTGTATGATCAGTCTTTGGGGTAGTGGGTAGTATGAATTATTGGTTATTCATTAAACTATGAGGCAAGTAATAATACACAGTAGACTATGGATGGGCTACCAAAATATCTAGGGTGGTAATTCTTATTGTCTATTTGAAATGGAACAATGGGGTACGCGACCTAATTAAGGCTCTAAACAGTAGTGTCAGTGATGGTATTATGCTTTAAGTCCAATTAATGTCATATATGCATGTTATGTAACGACCCGAGAACCTATCCCGAGACATCACATGGTGCTTAAGACCACACGTGGCCTCAAGCTAACCCTCTAAGCCTGTCATCACTTTCAAAACTCACTACGATGAAAATCAAGCTAGAGTAAGAAAGAATAATCATACCATGAACACACTGGAATATGAAGAGATACTATCCTGTACGATCAAAATACTGAAGTTCTGCACATACTGGTACTCTAGTCTGATAAAGCTTCTACTACATAAGACTGAGGAGTCTTTGAGACAGATCCCCCAACTGACTCATACTAATCTGAAAGGAAGCAACCATCTATTAACAAGACCAAATTAGGGACATAGGTCCTCGAACCATGAGGACTCACCAACTACAGAAATGTAGATGAAGGTAGTCGAAGATCATTGTCGCTGCTGAGACTGAGCACCTGAACTTACATCACGAGAAAATCTAGAACACAGAAGGGTATGGAAATCAGTACTTGGGAATGTACTGAGTATGTGGGGGTATGAAACATTTTTAAATAATATCATAAATGTAATATAAAATAATGCATGCTGATAATAATGACTCTCTTTGCTTGGATTTCCTGAAACATAATTTCCATAAATCATCAATAATAACATATGCTTCATAAATCTCATAAATCAAAGGACTCAACTCAAACTCTTTGACTCATGACTTAGAGTGACTCGGTAACTCAAGAAACTTAGACTATTATGGCCATGGGAGTTTCTTATAACCGACATAAACCATGTGAGTCGCATGGAGTCCAACGTTTTGCCCTCCTAAGGAGAGAACCACACATTGGCGGGAGCGTCGTACTCTTGCCAGGGAGTACAACCTTAACTTCATGATCACAAGCTCATACTCGTCCTCTGGCCCACAATTATCAATATCAATCCTATGGTGGCACGTAGTTCCGGGGAAATACCACATTTCCCGCTCGGTGCTAAATACTCCTCCCCGACTCAGCTCAGAATGCGTTAGGAAATCCACCTTAATCAATATCAACTCATGGGTCTATCATAAAGACCAAAACATAAATATATCTCATCTGTAAATCATATACAACTGTGGATTCCTAACTCGACTCAAAATCAAAACAATTTTTCTCAACACCAAGTACGCTTGCTTATCAAATCATTTCAAATATCAAAAGCTTCAAGGAAACATCATAGGACTTATTCTTGACTCTCAAGCTCAATATCAATATATATATTCAATAATCAACTTCTCATGGAAAATCTTAAAATCATGACTCTTATCATTTATCACTTAGAAATCATCAATTCATAGTAGCAATGTACAATTCATAGCATAAATTATCAATTTAAGAAATAAAACAACGAAATAGCCATGTATATAAATCTTAAATAGCTTGATTCTCATAAATAAATGATAAAGTGATTTGGATATAAATCCGCTTACAAAATCATGAAATTCCAATAGTAAAATCAATTCTTTAGGCACAAGAATGAAAGAATATTCTTGTTCAAGCCCCACATACCTTGATTATGATTTTGGAGATGAAGAAACTTGATATAAACTTCTTTCTCGCACCCTTGAGCTAAATTTCTTGATGCCTTTGACTCGAAGAACTCGATTCTTAAACAACTCGGTGAAATATATGTAAGATTTCTTGAATTTATTAGAGAAGATTTGGATTTGGAAATGGAAAAGAGAAACCCTAGCCTTTTTTTTGGATGGAATGGAAGAGGAAAATGAGGATTTTCTCCTCTATTTGTATATATATAGTGGGTAAGGATGGGTGGAAAGACCAAAATACCCATGAGAAAATTCTAGAACTGGAGCCTGATTTTTGGTCCTGGAACGATGCGACACAATTGCGGACCTTCACTAGATTTTGACAATTGGGAAATTGCACAGTGGCGCAACGCGGTGAAGTCACTTTTGCCACCTTGGTCATGACCTAGAAGGGCACCGCGACGCGGAGGAATCGCGTTGGTGCACTGGAATTTGACAACCCTGAAATTGATACTTGGCGCAACACGGTGAAATCATGAAGGCTTACTGGAAAATGACAATTGCCATTTTGGCTGGCTCTGCGACGCGCTGAAGTGCCAGTTAGCACACTGTCTCATTAAAATGGCTTTAACTCCTCGCCCGAGTGTCGGATTTGGGCGAATTTGGTATCGATAGAAAGCTTATTCAATTCTCCACAAGACAAAAAGTAGAAATTAGGGAAATACAACATGGTTTGAACATCAATTACTTTAGAAGTCACCCATATTCACTCGGGAGATGAACTTTGGCTTAAGGAACGATCGGGGTATTACAATATCTCCCCCTTGGAATCATTCATCCTCGAATGTTGCTAGTTAGGATCAAAACCAAAGAGAAAATTGGAATTACTATATGGGAACAATTTTCTCAATCGACTTACTTCACTCTAGATTTCTGAATACTTTATAGAATGCACGAATCATAGAATAGACATTTATATAATTGAATACGTTGGATTAGTAGGGAACTGAATTTAAAAAGAATGGTACCTTCGGCTTGATTCAAACTCGCGAAGAAGAGATGGGGGTACTTAACTCGCATATCTATTTCTGCTTCCCAAGTAACACCCTCAACTGATTGATTTCGCCACAGAACTTTAACCATGGGAACTTCTTTGCTCCTTAGTTTACGAACTTGATAATCTAAGATCTCGACCGGAACTTCATCATAAGAAAGGCTATCCTGAACATCATATCTTTCTGACGGATCAACAACAACAGAATCACCAATGTGTTTCTTGAGCATAGAAACGTGCAAGACAGGATTGACAATTGATAACTCTGCAGGCAACTCAATCTCACAAGCTACTTTCCCAACACATTGCAAAACTCTATAAGGGCTAACATATCAGGGACTAAGATTTCCTTTCTTGCCAAACCTTCTCACCCTTTTCATGGGAAAAATTTTCAAGTACACCAAATCATCAACTTCAAACTCAAGAGCTCTTCTCCTCACATCTGCATACGAATTCTGACGACTCTGGGTTGTCTTCAACCTCTCCCTAATTAGCTTAACTTTTTCCATAGCCTCGAACACAACATTAGGTCCTATCACAGCAGCCTCACATACTTCGAACCAACCTATGGGTGATCAACATCTCCTCCCATACAAAGCTTCAAATGGAGCCATTCCAATGCTAGCATGAAAAATATTGTTACACACAAATTCAATCAATGGAAAATGTTCACCTCAACTTCCTTTGAAATCAAGAACACATGCCCTCAACATATCCTCCAAAGTCTAGATAGTCCCCTTAGCCTGACCATCGGTCTGCGGATGAAAAGTAGATTTAAGATGAACTTGGGTACCGAGACCCTTTTGAAAAGCCCTCCAAAAATAAGAAGTAAATTGGGTACCTCTATCGGAGATGATAGACAACAGAACTCCATGCAACCTGACTAACTCTCGAATGTACTACTTAACATAGTCCTCAGCGGTGAAAGATGTATGTACTGGCAGAAAATATGCTGACTTAGTCATCCTATCTACAATGACCCAAATAGAATCATGATGATGAAGGGAGAGAGGTAAACCGGTCATGAAATCTATGTTCACCACTTACCACTTCCAAGTAGGAATGCTAAATTCTTGCATCATACCACCGGGTCTCTGGTGCTCTATCTTCACCTGTTGGAAAGTTGCACACTTCTCTACAAACTTTGCTATATCCCTTTTCATACCATTCCACCAATAAATTTACCATAAATTGCGGTACATATTGGTAGCACCGAGATGAATAGAGTACCGTGCGCCATGTGTTTCAGCCATAATTCTGTCCCTCAAATCATCAACATCAGGCAGACACAATCTATTCTGAAATCTCAATACATCATCCCCTTGGGAGAAAACCTCCACCTTTTGGTCTTTGACGAACCCTTTTAGTTCAACCAAATGAGAATCCATATCCTGTTTCTCCTTCACTTCTGAAACTAGAGAAGATTCGAAACTACTTCGAACCCAAATATTACCCTCACCTGAATCAAGTAATCTAATACCCAACCTAGCCAGACGATGTACTTCATAGGCTAACTCCTTCTTACCTTCCTCTACATGTGATACACTACCCATGGACGACCTACTAAGAGCATCCGCCACTACATTGGCCTTGCCCGAGTGATACAACATACTCATATCGTAGTCCTTTAGCAATGCTAACCATCGCCGCTGTCGAAGATTCAACTTCCTTTGAGTAAACACATACTAAAAACTCTTGTGATCCGTAAATACATCAACATGAACGCCATACAAGTAGTGTCTCCAGAATTTTAAGGAAAAAAACATGGAAGCTAATTCAAGATCATGGGTCGGATAATTCTTCTCATGAGGTTTCAACTTTCGGGAGGCATAGGCTATAACCTTACCTTATTGCATCAACACACAACCCAAACCAACTCTAGAGGTATCACAATACACCACAAAATCATCTACTCCATTAGGAAGGGTCAACACAGGGGCTGAAGTGAGTCGAGTCTTCAACTCCTGAAAACTCTTCTCGCAAGAATCTGACCACTGGAATTTAACTTTCTTTTGGGTTACCCGGGTCAAGGGAGACGCAATGGAGGAGAAACCTTCTATAAAACAATGATAGTAAGTAGCTAAGCCCAAAAAACTCCTAATATCAGACGGAGAGATAGGTCTAGGCCAATTATCACAGCTTCTACCTTTTGAGGATCAACTCGAATACCTTCAGAAGAAATAATATGACCCAGGAAGGCAACTGACCTTAGCCAAAATTCACACTTGCTAAATTTGGCGAACAACTGATGATCTCTAAGGGTCTGCAAGACAATTCAAAGATGATTTGCATGGTCGTTTTTATTTCGGGAGTACACAAGAATGTCATCTATGAATGCAATAACAAACATATCCAGGTACTGTCTGAACACCCGATTCATAAGGTCCATAAAAGCTGTTGGGGCATTTGTTAGCCCGAAGGACATGACTAGGAATTCAAAATGACCATAACGGGTGCGGAAAGCTGTCTTTGGAATATCCCACTCTCTGACTTTAAGTTAGTGATAACCGGATCTCAAGTCTATTTTCAAGAAATAACTGGCACCTTGCAGCTGGTCAAACAGGTCATCAATCCTAGGAAGAGGGTACGTATTCTTGACTGTGACCTTGCTGAGCTGACAATAGTCAATGCACATACGCAATGAACCATCTTTCTTTCGCATAAATAGAACGGGTGCACCCCACGGAGACACACTGGGCCTTATGAAACCCTTATCAAGAAGATCTTTGAGTTGATATTTCAACTCTTTAAGTTCCGTGGGGGCAATGAGATATGGATGAATAGAAATAGGCTACGTATCGGGAAGAAGATCAATCCCAAATTCTATCTCTCTATCGGGAGGTACCCCTGGGAGATCTTCCGGGAAAACATCAAGAAATTCATTGACAATGCTAATAGACTGAATAGTCGGAGTCTTGGACTTAGTGTCTTTAACTCGAACCAAATAATAGACACAACCCTCGGATATCAATTTCCTGGCTTTAAGGTAGGATATGAAATGACTCTTGGGGGATGCAAAATTTCCGAACCACTCAAAGACTAGCTCGTTGGGAAACTGAGACTTGACTACACGGGTACAACAGTCCATAGATGCATAGCAAGAGTGAAGCCAATCCATACCTAGAATAATGTCAAAATCAACCATATCTAGCTCAATCAACTCTGCAAACAGGATTCTGTTAAGGACAGTGATAGGACACTTGTTATACACTTGCTTAGCAACAACAGATTCACCCACTGGTGTAGAAACTAGAAAAGGCTCAAAAATATTTTTAGCACTAATTTCAAAATTCACAGCCACCAACGGAGTCACATAAGAAAGACTTGACCCAGGGTCCATCAATACATACACATCGAAATGAAGTACACGAAGCGTAGCAATAATAATATCTGGTGAATCCTCCTGCTCCTAGCGGGGTGGTATAGCATAAAAGTAATTTTGGCGCTGACCACCTACAGTACTAGACGAGGCACCCTGAGGAGGAGTAGGACGAACTAAAGGGGATCGAGCACTAATATCCTGACTCTGGAGACGAACATCACGACTCCCCTGTCTAGCGTATGTATAATCCCAGAATCTGTGGCCTAACTTACCGCAACCAAAACAACCCCTCCGATCGAAAAAGCACTCACCAGGATGGTCCCTACCACACTTTGGACATAAGGGAGGACGAGGTCTGTTACTCACACTGTCCTGGGACTTGGACATAGTAGGCCTATTACCCTGCTCCTGCCTAATTCTGAATGCGGGAGTACTGGCTGATGAAGGCGCTGATACAAGTGAACGAATTTGGAACTGAGGGCGGATCCCTCCCAAAAATCTAGTCAGACTATACCCCTGCCGGTCTGATCTAACTCTCTTATTTGCCCTTACTCTTTCTTTCTCCTTCACCTTGTCCACTTCAATCTGTTGAGCATATATCATTAGTCTAGAAAGGTCCATGTCCTTATTAAGCATAGCGAACCTACACTCTTTCACAACATAACCAGATACACCAGCCAAAAACATACTCATACTAGTTCTAGAATCAGCCATCATACCGGGAGCATACTTAGATAACTGGTTGAACTTATGACAATACTCCTTAACTGTCATAGAGCCCTGTCTCAAGTTCATAAATTCTTCTAATTTTGCTTCCCTCAGCTCCGAGGGAAAGAATCTGTCTAAGAACGCGTCTTGGAATAACTGCCAAGTCATGGGAGCGGCATCTTCCCTTCTACTCTTCCTCCACATCTCCACCCAATCATAAGCAACATCTTTCAAGCGATAGGAAGCTAGCTCCACACTCTCTTTCTCCGTTACATGCATAATTTGGGTGATCTTTTTAACCTTATCAAGATACATCTGTGGGTCCTCACCTGTCTTTGACCCATAAAACTCTGGTGGATTCATCCACATAAAGTCACGAACTGAGCTACCGTTGAATTACCTTCTTGCGGAGGTGGAACTATAACATGTGCACGGGTCTGAGCATTGGCGATAACCGCCTGGGCTAGCGCTTGAAAAGCTACCCAGAATTCAGCGTGGGACACCGTATCACCTAAAGGATCAATGGGTTGAGGTTGTTCATTGTTTCTGCGAGCTCTACGAGGAGGCATTTTCTGTCATAATAGAGCATGAATTAATAGCAGAGAGAAACAGCCATACGCACGATAAACTTTTGGAAGAAAGAAACAGTTTTTCCTAAAATACCCCGTAGCCTCTTGCTTATAGATATAACGCGCTATACACCGATGATCAAGACTCTACGTAACGCGGCTTGTCAGAGTCCCTAGGACTCATTGAACCTTAGGCTCTGATACCAAGCTTGTAACGACCCGAGAACCTATCCTGAGACATCACATGGTGCTTAAGACCACAGGTGGAATCAAGCTAACCCTATAAGCCTGTCATCACTTTCAAAACTCACTACGATGAAAATCAAGCTAGAGTAAGAAAGAATAATCATACCATGAACACACTGGAATATGAAGAGATACTATCTTGTAAGATCAAAATACTGAAGTTCTACATATACTGGTACTCTAGTCTAACAAAGCCTCTACTACATAAGACTGAGGAGTCATTGGGACAGATCCCCCAACTGACTCATACTGATCTGAAAAGAAGAAACCATCTATTAACAAGACCAAATTAGGGACATAGTTCCTCGAACCATGAGGACTCACCAACTGCAGAAATGTAGATGAAGGTACTCAAAAATCACTGTCGCTGCTGAGACTGAGCACCTGAACCTACATCACAAGGAAATATAGAACACAAAAGAGTATGGAAATCAGTACTTGGTAATGTACTGAGTATGTGGGGGTGTATGTAACATTTTTAAATAATATCATAAATGTAATATAAAATCATGCATGTTGACAATAATGACTCTCTTCGCATGAATTTCCTGAAACATAATTTCCATAAATCGTCAATAATAACACATGTTTCATAAATCATTGAACTCAACTCAAACTCTTTGACTCATGACTTAGAGTGACTCGGTAATTCAATAAACTTAGACTATTATGGACTTGGGAGTTTCTTATAACCGACATAAACCATGTGGGCCGTATGGAGTCCAACGTTTTTCCCTCCTAAGGAGAGAACCCCACATTGGCGGGAGCGTCGTACTTTTTCCAGGGAGTACAACCTTAACTTTGTGATCACAAGCTCATACTCGGCCTCTGTCCCACAATTATCAATATCAATCCTACGATAGCACGTAGTTCCGAGGAAATACCATATTTCCCGCTCGATGCTAAATACTCCTCCCACACTCAGCTCAGAATGCGTTAGGAAATCCACCTTAATCAATATCAAATCATGGGTCTATCATAAATACCAAAACATAAGTATATCTCATCCGTAAATCATATACAACTATGGATTCCTAACTTGACTCAAAATCAAAACAATCATTCTCAACACCAAGTACGCTTGCTTATCAAATCATTTCAAATATCAAAATCTTCAAGGAAACATCATAGGACTCATTCTTGACTCTCAAGCTCAATATCAATATATATATTCAATAATCAACTTCTCATGGAAAATCTTAAAATCAAGACTCTTATCATTTATTACTTAGAAATCATCAATTCATAGTAACAATGTACAATTCATAGCATAAATTATCAATTGAAGAAATAAAACAACGAAATAGCCATGTATATAAATCTTGAATAGCTCGATTCTCATAAATCAATGATAAAGTAATTTGGATATAAACCCGCTTACAAAATCATGAAATTCCAATAGTAAAAATCAATTCTTTGGGCACAAGAATGAAAGGATATTCTTGTTCAAGCCCCACATACCTTGATTATGATTTTGGAGATGAAGAAACTTGATATAAACTTTTTTATCGCACCCTTGATCTAAATTTCTTGATGCCTTTGACTCGGAGAACTCGATTCTTAAACAACTCAGTGAAATATATGGAAGATTTCTTAAATTTCTTAGAGAAGATTTGGATTTGGAAATGGAAAAGAGAAATCCTAGGCTTTTTTTGGATGGAATGGAAGAGGAAAATGAGGATTTTCTCCTCTATTTGTATATATTAGTGGGTAAGGACGGGTGGAAAGACTAAAATACCCTTGAGCAAATTCTAGAATAGGAGCCTGATTTTTGGTCCTGGTGCGACGCGCCGCAATTGCGTACCTTCACTGTATTTTGACAATTGGGAAATTGCACAGTGGCGCGACACGGTGAAGTCACTTTTGCCACCTTGGTCGTGACCTGGAAGGGCACCGCGACGCGGAGGAATCGCGTTGGTGCACTGGAATTTGACAACCCTGAAATTGAGCCTTGGAGCAATACGGTAAAATCGCGAAGGCTCACTGGAAAATGACAATTTCCATTTTCGCTGGCTCTGCGACGCGCTGAAGTGCCAGTTGGCACACTGTCTCACTAAAATGGCTCTTACTCCTCACCCGAGTATCGGATTTGGGCGAATTTGGTATCGATAGAAAGCTTATTCAATTCTCCACATGAAAAAAAGTATAAATTAGGGAAATACAATATGATTTGAACATCAATCACTTTGGAAGTTACCCATAGTCACTCGAGAGACAAACTTAGGCTTAAGGAACGATCGGGGTATTACATGTTATCTACTTTGTAGTGTGGCCTATTATTGCTTGTTGTTTGGTATGGTCAATGAAAATTATTTTATGTTGTTGTATGATTTTGACCTACTCATTACTAAATGTGGAATGTTCGATATTTGAAACATTCTCACGAGTTATTTGTGAAATAAGGTTGGCAGACACTTGTGTCTGGGATTTAGTATATGATGAAAATTATCACTTGTGGGTCATGTCTAGAGGGTTGTTGCATTACCCATAGCATATATGTATGAGGGCCAAGTGAGTTTGGCGGTTCCATGAGTGAACTGGGGAATATCTTTATACGTTTGATATATTTGGTATTTTTATATGGTCCAGGTTACTTATTCTATACTTGGGATTCTTGTAGTAAGAGTAAGCGTTGTTTACTTTGTCATAGTTTGACTTGGCTTGTTGACTCTTGATGTGTCCTGACTTAGCTTGACTGAACTAGATCTGGTGATAATATGTTAACTTGTTGACCGAATATCCTAAAGTGCTTATTTGATACTTGTTGTGCTAAGTGTATGTTTGTTAAGAATGTACTAACTTGTGGTACCATATTATAGTTAGGTATTGACTGCTTATCATTGGCGAGTAATTCTTATTATGGCCTGTCATGTTATGTTTCCTCAGGTAGGGTAAATGACCATGGAGAATAAGATTGATTAGTGTTTTATGTTAGCGGGATAACGAGAAGGGCAGGTGTAATATATGGACTAAATTTAAGGTACTATTTGGGGGATCGAGTGGGTACATCACATGTCCGAATGGGTCTTCTCTAAGTATGCTAGGTGACTTATTAGGTTCTTGACTTAGGCCTAGGTCTTCTTATGTTGTAGTTTCCTTTAGAAGTTACATTGACCCTTTGTGTTAGTCTAGAGTTAGTGGTCTGAGTTGTTAGAGTCATAGAAGAAAGAGCGGTGTCTCAAATTCATAATCAAAAGTTACTAAGAGGGTGGAAGGGAAAAACTAGACGTTGGGTACTGATTTAAAAGGATACATGTGACAGCGCACACGCAAGTGTACGTCTTGTCAAGTAATATAGTGGCATCAAAGAAGCCCAAGTATCGATCTCTCAGGGACTTGCGTTCGCCGCCTATCTAATTCTAGTCTAACCAATTGATAAAAAATAAACAAAAAGAGAGTTTGTAATTTTGTAAATTAAAAATAAAATAAATAATGCAGGAAAATAAAAATCTTGGGACAATCAATGGAGAAAAGACTAGGGTTAAAGCACTTTGAACAATCATACTATGTTACTGAATTTAATTTGTCAACTTGCTAATCGTGGTTGTTGATTCGTAGGGTTAATTGCATGATCATGGTTTCCCAATCTATAATCTTTTACCTAATATGGACATTACAACTACATCATTGAGCGGGGATGTAATAATCCAATTAAATTAATTAAAGATCTCATCCTACGTATGAATCAAGTAAGGCATCTAAGTACATCCATGTCCTAGACTCTAAGTTAATTTCTTTATTTTATAAAAGAATAATAACTTAAACTTTGTTTATTCTCATGTTCTATCTCTCTATTCTCTCTCCCGATATCAAAAGGTTGACAATATATGTATTCTAAGGGTCGCGAATCCTTAAAATAATTAAAACAAGAATAAACAAACAACCAAATACGATAAGCAAAAATTAAACGAATTTAATCTAAAATAATAGTAATTATGTTCTTGACTTTAACCTCGAAAGGAGGATTTTTAGTCACTAATATTTTTAATCATGATCCAAATAATTAAATATATGATATAAAAAATTAACGACTAAAAATAAAATTAAAACCTAATAAACCGTGTGACAGCTTCTCCGCTTTTTATCCAAAACAATCCAAGCGTGGTATCCCCTGTTGAATGTTGTGTCCAGATCCTTTTTTATTGTCAAAAGTTGACCAAAACAAATATCCTCGTGATGTCCAGCTGTAGTGCAATTAATATTAGCATCCTATTGTAAAATGGAGACTACTAGCACGTGGGCCCCAAGGAAATTCCCACCAAAGTGCCCAAAATGATTTCGCGTTCACTAAAATTTGTGTTTAAAAATTTAGTTAAATGTGAAATATTTTATTCTTTATTCATGTCTTTTATAATATATTTTTAATGAATTTTTGGCCTTTAAATCATCAATATATCACTGTATTTAGTTCACCAAATCTCCTACAATATCATACACCATATTATTACAAATCAAAACAACACAATATTCTCAACGACAAATTAAAACACAAGCTAAGTTAAGGCAAATTCGCAATGATCTCCCGCTTATTATTTCGACTCTTAAATTAATTACTTCCTCCATTTTAAAAAGAATGACCTACTTTTCTTTTTATTCCGTTTTAAAAAGAATGACCCTTTTTCTTTTTCAGCAACTTTTTAATTTTAACTTTCCACATGACATGTTTAAAACCAAAAGATTGAAGGGCATTTTGATATATTTGGCATATCTTTAATTTAACACCACAAGATTCAAAAGTCTTCTTTATTTTCTTAAATTCCATGTCAAGTCAAATTAGGTCATTCTTTTTTAAACGGGGGGAGTAAATTAAATTTTGCACATTACAAACAAGTTATTCCACATAAAATTACACCATTAAAATATTTGAAACAAATTAAACACATTAAAATCCACCGAGATCAACTAGACATACACCTAGCTCAAGCTAGTAAAACTAGTTTGCGGGGTTGAACTCTAAATTACTTAATTAAGCACAAACTTGTTTGAAAAATACCTTGGACATTGTTATCACATACTTGGACACTTAAATGCTTATTTATATCAATATAAACACATTAAGCACACGAATTTCTCTCAAAACAAGGTGAAATAAGCTAGAATAATGATACAAAAGTTATAAAACCACCTCAGATCATCACCCCACACTTAAACTCTTGTTCGTCCTCGAATAACTCTTTATTCTAAGCATAAAAATCTGAGGTGAAGCTACACTTCTACTAAAATAAATACACTCAAGCTAGTACTACAATGACTACACGGAATGCAAGTTTCTACACAAAGCACGTTATTTACACAATTGAACGCTTATGAACACTACTCCAAAACATCCTATCCTCAAGAATTGACTCACCTAGTTGGCAAACTCATGCATATTGTTCAGTCAAAGACATCATAAAAATCACTCACATTCATCAAATATGTACCCTCACAACAAAAGAGTTACCCATAAACACTCATAATAATGCAATTTATCACATAACGAGTACAAGAATCAAATTATGCTCAATCTCACAAAGAATTCACAAGTTAGACTAAACCTGTCAAACGGGCCGGGCTGGCCCGGCCCGAACCGGCCCGAACCGGCCCTACATATCAAATCGGACCGGTTTGACCCGGCCCGGTAAGCCCTAGGGCTTTAGGGTTCCGGGTTCCGGTCCGATTTTTTTTTTAAACTGGGCCCGATTAACCCGGCCCGGACCAACCCGGTCCAGGCCCGCCGGTTAACCGGCCCGGCCCGGCATTAAAAAAAAAAAAAAAAAATTATTGGGCCAAACTAGCCGTTGGCCCAACGGCTATATTACCGTTTTTGGGTCCAAACGGCTAGTTTGGGCCCATTAACTTAAAAAAAAAAAAAAAAAAAAAAATTAATCCCCAAAATAAATCTATAAATACCCTACAACTTCAAATCATTTCTCACACAATTTTTCACTCTCTCAAATCTCATTCTCTCTCAAATCTCAATTCTCAATTCTCAATTCTCAAATATTCAATATATTTAATTTCTTAAAGTGTTCAATTTAAATTTTTAATTTTTCGTTTACAAAGTACGAGCGGAAGTTTCTAAAGTCGCAATCTTCGGATACTTCCAAAATTTGGTATAGTCGTTCCATCTCTTACGTTTAATTTTTATTTATTGTATTAATTGTTTAATATTTAATTTTATTATATTTGTGTATTTTGAATTTTTTTAGTTTAATTTAATTTATATTATGGATAAATTAAAAAACCTCGCTACTAAAGGTGTTAGAAATTTTTGTCCCGGAAGCGGTAGTGGTAGTAAAAAGCGAATTACTAGCGGTAGAGGTAGTTCAAGTAATAGATATACCCGTGTGACTTCGCCTCCGGTACCGCTTGGTACACCTTTTGAGGAAGAAATAGGTGTAGGTGCTCACGATATGGATTATGTAGAATTTCAGGAAAATTACGGTATAGAAGAAGAAAATGAAGTAGATGCAGTTAATGTAGACGAAGATGATGAAAATATTGCTGAAACACCCGCAGTAGGACATGCTAACGTTAGATCTGAATCAGTTAATCTCCCTTCCCGTCCTCCCAGTGCCCCAAAACCCCGTAAAAGAACTAGTATTGCATGGCAATTTTTTGAACGTATATCAGATATTGAGGTGCAGTGCAATATTTGTCAACAAAAATATAAGCATAGAAGTGGCGGTAAGCAAGGGGGTACGGGTACGTTAATGAGACATATAGCTGAAGATCACACTAGAGAGTTGAATATTGCAAAAGGTGGTGGGGATGTTGGTGGGTCAACGCAAACTAGAATGGACCCAACAACCGGTCAAGTAGCGAAAAAGTATAATAAATTGAGGGACAGAGAAGAAATAGCTAAAATGGTAGCTGTGGGTTGTTTGCCTTTTAGTTTTCCTTCTTCTAATGCCTTTATTCGTTATATACAAGCAATTTATAATCCTATGTTTAATGGTATTCCTAGAACTACTTGTCGGTCTGATATTTTTAGACTCCATTCACAATATTGTTTTTATTTATCAACATTCTTAAAAAATATTCAATGTAGATTGTCCCTAACTTTCGATCTTGGTCGTGCTGTAAATAAAAATGATTATTTAACCTTTACTTGTCATTGGATGGATAGTAATTTCATAATGCAAAAACGTATTCTTGCTTTTTTATATGATGAAGATCGGAAACATACTGGACAATTTATTGCTGATTCTATTATTAAAATTGCCGGATATTATGGTATAGAAAATAAAATTTTATGTATTGCTTTTGATAATGCTTCTAACAACAAGACTGCTATAACAAAAATAAAATCTACGCTATCTCCGCCCTTTCCTGAAATTTTTCATGTTAAGTGTGCATGTCATATATATAATTTAATTGTAAAAGATGGTCTTGACTTTTTTGAGGTTTATATTGAAAAAATTCGTCTTGTTGTTGGTTTTATTCAAGAAAATAATCGTAGATCTAGAATTAAAGAATTTAAAGTTAAATGTCAAGAAAATGGACTTGCACCGATTTTGATGCCTGAGGAAATTGATATTAGATGGAATTCTACGTATGAATTTTTAAAAACTTGTTATAAATATAGAATTCCTATTACACTAGCTTTTAACCAACATTGTGGTTCATTTGCTGATTCTGCTGATTGCATGCTACATAATTCTGATTGGGTTATAATTAATGATCTTGTTAAGTTCTTAGAAAAATTTTATGTAGCTACGGTTGAATTTTCCGGTGCATACTATCCTACTGTTTGTAATATTTTGGCATATATAGCCGATATTTCTGGTTTGCTCCGACAATATAAAGATAAAGAAGGTTATAAAGAAGCTGTTGGCGCTATGTTTACGAAATTTAAAAAATATTTCTTCCCGATTCCCCCTATTTACTTGGTTGCTGCTATGTTAAATCCGTGCATGAAATATAATCATATGTGTCACTTTAGTACTCTTATTTATACTAACTTAGAAATAAATACTAACCATGATTCTGAACAAGTACAACCTGATTTGTGGACGGCTACGGCTGATGCAAAAGATTATATAGAAAAATTATATAATCACTATGCTGATTTATTTGATTCAGCCGTACCTACAAATATCACTCCAACTGTCGCTCCTCATCCTCCCGAGGAGCCATCAGCTTCTAAAAGGCCGGCACATAGTGGTTTTCCTGATTCGTTTTATGATTTAACTTGTTGGAACAGTGTGGATGAGAGAGCTTACACATCAACTTATCGGGAAGAGCTGAAATATTATCTGCGGACGCCACCAGAGGATCGCAGACGACGGATCAACACGCTGGATTGGTGGAGGAATAATGAATCACAATATCCTGTACTTTCAAGATTAGCCAGAGATATCTTGAATGTTCCTATGTCAACCGTTGCATCAGAGAGCGCCTTCAGTCAGGGACGACAGCAGCTTGGAGACAACCGACACTCATTGGGAAGCAACGCAATGAATGTTTTAGTTTGCCTCAGAGATTGGATTAGAGCAGAAAGAAGAAACCAAGGAATGGAACCAGAGCCCAACGACGACCTCAAACTTGAAGAAATTATGACTTCACGGGAGAACTCAGCAGAATCAAGTCCAATGCATGGTTTTTCCCCCGTTGACTTCGACTACCCTATGCAAGTTCCAATTAATATTAACATGAATGAGTTGGAAAAAATGATGCATAATTTATAGATTTTTCATTCATGTAAATTATAAATTTTGGATCATTTTGCAATCAATAAAATTCCACAAATTCATTCACTCCTTAGTAGTTGTTTTTTATTTTTTTTTATTTAACGATTTATAATTTTAATATCTTCTATACAAGTGTATATTTAATGTATACATGTGTATATGTTTATATATCTTATATAGAAGTGTATATTTAATGTATACACGTGTATATATCTTCTATAGAAGTGTATATTTAATGTATACATTGTGTATATAGCGTATATAGTGTATATTTGATCGGTTTTTAACGTATATATGTGTATATATTTTATAAATTAGTATATAACTATACAAATATATATTGTAATGTATATATATTGTAGTATATCTCATTTAAAGTATTACCTATACATAGAATAGAGTGTATATATGTGAATAGATCTTCTATAGACATGTATATTTAACGTATACATGTGTATATGTTTTATAAATTAGTATATAACTATACAAATATATATTGTAATGTATATATATTGTAGTATATCTCATGTAACGTATTACATATACATAGAATAGAGTGTATGAATGTTAATAGATCTTCTATAGACGTGTATATTTAACGTATATATGTGTATATATTTTATAAATTAGAATATAACTATACAAATATATATTGTAATGTATATATATTGTAGTATATCTCATTTAAAGTATTACCTATACATAGAATAGAATGTATATATGTGAATAGATCTTCTATAGACGTGTATATTTAACATATACATGTGTATATGTTTTATAAATTAGTATATAACTATACAAATATATATTGTAATGTATATATATTGTAGTATATCTCATTTAAAGTATTACATATACATAGAATAGAGTGTATGAATGTTAATAGATCTTCTATAGACGTATATATTTAACGTATATATGTGTATATATTTTATAAATTAGAATATAACTATACAAATATATATTGTAATGTATATATATTGTAGTATATCTCATTTAAAGTTACCTATACATAGAATAGAATGTATATATGTGAATAGATCTTCTATAGACATGTATATTTAACGTATACATGTGTATATGTTTTATAAATTAGTATATAACTATACAAATATATATTGTAATGTATATATATTGTAGTATATCTCATTTAAAGTATTACATATACATAGAATAGAGTGTATGAATGTTAATAGATCTTCTATAGACGTGTATATTTAACGTATATATGTGTATATATTTTATAAATTAGAATATAACTATACAAATATATATTGTAATGTATATATATTGTAGTATATCTCATTTAAAGTATTACCTATACATAGAATAGAGTGTATATATGTGAATAGATCTTCTATAGACATGTATATTTAACGTATACATGTGTATATGTTTTATAAATTAGAATATAACTATACAAATATATATTGTAATGTATATATATTGTAGTATATCTCATTTAAAGTATTACCTATACATAGAATAGAGTGTATATATGTGAATAGATCTTCTATAGACATGTATATTTAACGTATACATGTGTATATGTTTTATAAATTAGTATATAACTATACAAATATATATTGTAATGTATATATATTGTAGTATATCTCATTTAAAGTATTACATATACATAGAATAGAGTGTATGAATGTTAATAGATCTTCTATAGACGTGTATATTTAACGTATATATGTGTATATATTTTATAAATTAGAATATAACTATACAAATATATATTGTAATGTATATATATTGTAGTATATCTCATTTAAAGTATTACCTATACATAGAATAGAATGTATATATGTGAATAGATCTTCTATAGACATGTATATTTAATGTATACATGTGTATATGTTTTATAAATTAGTATATAACTATACAAATATATATTGTAATGTAAATATATTGTAGTATATCTCATTTAAAGTATTACATATACATAGAATAGAGTGTATGAATGTTAATAGATCTTCTATAGACGTGTATATTTAACGTATATATGTGTATATATTTTATAAATTAGTATATAACTATACAAATATATATTGTAATGTATATATATTGTAGTATATCTCATTTAAAGTATTACCTATACATAGAATAGAGTGTATATATGTGAATAGATCTTCTATAGACATGTATATTTAACGTATACATGTGTATATGTTTTATAAATTAGTATATAACTATACAAATATATATTGTAATGTATATATATTGTAGTATATCTCATTTAAAGTATTACATATACATAGAATAGAGTGTATGAATGTTAATAGATCTTCTATAGACGTGTATATTTAACGTATATATGTGTATATATTTTATAAATTAGAATATAACTATACAAATATATATTGTAATGTATATATATTGTAGTATATCTCATTTAAAGTATTACCTATACATAGAATAGAGTGTATATATGTGAATAGATCTTCTATAGACATGTATATTTAACGTATACATGTGTATATGTTTTATAAATTAGTATATAACTATACAAATATATATTGTAATGTATATATATTGTAGTATATCTCATTTAAAGTATTACATATACATAGAATAGAGTGTATGAATGTTAATAGATCTTCTATAGACGTGTATATTTAACGTATAGTCGTTGCTTTTTATTTTTTTTTATTTAACGATTTATAATTTTAATATCTTCTATACAAGTGTATATTTAATGTATACACGTGTATATATCTTCTATAAAAGTGTATATTTAATGTATATATTATGTATATAGCGTATATAGTGTATATTTGACCGGTTTTTAACCGGGTTTGACCGGGTTTTAGTGGGTTTGACCGGATTGGGTTAAGTGGGCCGGTTCCGGGTGGGTTTTAATATTTTTACTGTGCAGCCCGGCCCGTCCCGGACCGGTTAAGGCCAAACCCGGCCCGGAACCGGCCCGGAACCCGGTAAGAATGAGAGGGCCGGTTCCGGGTTGAACCGTCCCGGCCCGTTAGACAGTCTTAAGTTAGACATAATGAACCATAGGCTTGTCCTTAGTGTAATGCTCCACTAATAGTCGAATGTAAAGCTTGGGATCAATTAGGTCTTTTCCGGGTTATAATGTAGGCTAAGAGACGGGTAAGAACTATTTTGACCAAGAATTGTGACTAACCTCTCTAAGCGATTTAATACACTACATCATACATTAAAACAAATCTCTAACAACCAAATTACACTATTTTTGTCTACCTCATTCTTTTATTTTTTTCTCCATCCCTTTTAAGCATTTTCACAAATACTTAGTGGACGCATAGTTTACTACTACAAGAATCAATTTTTTTCTATTTTCACAATCATGGCAATATTTTTAGCATACTTTATATCACAAACATCCACCACACATCAATTATACACCAATAACTGTTACTTTGGGGCATCAATTTCACCTTTTTCTTTTTCAATTTCTCAAACTCTTTACTAATTCAATTTTTTCTTTTATTAAAGAACTTAGGAGTTTTTTGGATCAAATTAAGATCTATTAAAGAAGGGAATTAGGCTACAAATGAGGCTATCAAAGAAAAAGCTAAAGGCTCAATGGGGGTTAACTAGAATAATGCACAAGGGTAGGTCAATTAGAGGATAAAAAACAAGGCTATCAAAGAAATGCCTGAATCATCTCCTAAATTCACATTCTTTATTTCGCTTCACACACACACCGGGCAAGTTCTAGACATTATATGCACAAGGAATGTACAAAAAACCTTATACGCACATGGCACATGTTCAACTCAAATAGAATCATCATAGACTCCCAACCCAACAATAACACGAATTCAAAATTAAGCCAAAAAAATACAAGTCACAAATTTAAGCCTAAGAGTCTCAAAAATAACAATTCACTCATTTAACATGCTTTTTCAAATAAATTCACTTTCATTATGTAATAAAAAATAGCACCAACAAGAATATCTCACTTATTCTTAACCTAAAATTTTTTAAATTAAGTTAAAATTTGGAAATTTCTACGTTTTTTGCCATTAATATTCATAATCATGATCCAAATAATTGAATACATGATATAAAAAATTAAAGATAAAATAAAATTAAAACCTAATAAACTATGTAGCAACTTCTCCGCTTTTCATCCAAAACAATCCAAGCGTGGTATCCCCTGTTGAATGCCGTGTCCAGGTCCTTTTATATTGTCAAAAGTTGACCAAAACAAATATCCTCATGATGTCCATCTTTAGTGCAATTAATATTAGCATCCTATTGTAAAATGGAGACTAGCACGTGGGCCCCAAGGAAACTCCCACCAAAGTGACCAAAATAAAATTTTCCAGCCGCCTTTATTTAATTGCCAATTTGAATAAAATTTGGACAAAGTCCAATCGTGTCAGCCGACTTTTTAACTTTGCAATTTTTACTTAGCGACGCGACGCGTCGGTCAATGCGTTGATACATCGATGCGACGCATTGACTTTTATGTCTCACTGAAATTTGTATTCAAAATTTTGATTAAGTGTGGAACGTTCTATTCTTTATCTATACCTTTTGCAGTATATTTTTAATAAATTTTTGGCCTTTAAATCATCAACATATCCCCGTATTTAGTTCATCAAGTCTCCTACAATATCATACACCACATATTAAAAATAAAAACAACGCAATATTCTCAACGACAAATCAAAACACAAGCAAAGATAAGGCAAATTCGCAATGATCTCACTTATTATTTCGACTCTTGACTTAATTAAATTAAACTTTGCATATTACAAACAAGTTATTCCACATAAAATTACACTATTAAAATATTTGAAACAAATTAAACACATTAAAATCCACCGAGATCAACTAGACACACACCTAGCTCAAACTAGTAAAACTAATTTTTTAGGTTGAACTCTAAATTACTTAATTAGGCACAAATACCTTGGACATTGTAATCAAATACTTGGACACTTAAATGCTTATTTATATCAATATAAACACATTAAGCACACAGATTGCTGTCAAAATAAGGTGAAATAAGCTAGAATAATGATACAAATTTGTATAAAACCACCTTAGATCAACATGTTTTCTTTTGAATATTTATGTTATATTTGTGTAATCCAATTTGGGTTAACCGATGAGGCTTACTAGTAGGTGTGATTTGTACTGATGTTACTCTTGCAGTATCCCTTTTGGGGTATAGTCTTTTACAGGGATCAGTGTTGGTTTCTTAGTTGTTGCGGTAGTGATTCTGCAGCAGCTTCCACTTCTCTCACGCATGGTGGAAGCTATGTCCAATCCTTATTTCTTTTAGTAACTCTTGTATCTTTATAGACTTGATCCTAGGGTTGTTATAATTCTCTATTGTTTTACAAAGATTTTCTATATGAAAAATTGTTTCATTATATAATTAAAGACTTATACTTTAATAGGTGGGTCATAATAGGTTCCTTAACGATTCGGTCATTTAGGTCGTGACATCAAATGACCAAGTACACTTACCTATGTAATATGAAGTGTTAATCACCCAAATTTGTGAAGCATACATCTATATTTGAAAATGAGACACCAAAGAATGTCATATATGTACCAAATTTCAAGTTCAACCTATTATTAGTCACTAAGGTTACTTGGGAGCTGAGTTGTTTTCATATTTTTATCCTAACTTTTGTGTTTTTTAGTACCTCTTTAGTAGCAGGGTGAAAGGGATTGATAAGGAAAATGGTGGTCTCTAAGGTTACATATTTAGGAGTAAGTTTAGAATAAAGAATCTAAAAGCTACAAGAAATTATTCCAAGAATATGGTGTAGAAGTGATAAAACAGTATCTCAACTTATGGCAAAAGAGTCTTGGATATCCCTGTAACGCCCCGAGTCTGTACCCCGACGCTACACGATGCTTACGATCGCGAAGGACCACAAGCTAACCCATGACTGATATCTGCTGTGAGCATCGAATAATCACGCAGTGATAATAATACTACTGAAATAAATGAAGAAATTAGACTAAAGTCGCCATAAGGTTCACAACTGAAAACAAATACTGAATACTGATAAATAAATACTGAAAACTAAATATCTGTCTAAAATACTCTAGTATGAAAGCCTCTAACTGTCTGAATATAGAGTTGATGGGACAAGTCCCCAACTAACTCCATCTACTAAATGCTGAACTACTAAAATATTTAAAGATAACATCGTCCTCGAACTATGAGGACTCACCACTAAATCTGCTACTAATAATCCGGGCTGCTAAGTACGGTCAGAAGCTCGTGCATCTGAACCTATGATATAACACATCATAGCGCAAACGAAAAGTATGCGTCAGTACTTTGAATGTACTGGTATGCTAAGTGAAGTAGGCTGATATGCATAGGTTCATATGCATGGACAACAACTAGCTGAGTAACATAGACGTAACTAAATGAGAGTACATGCATAAAAATATAAACTGTAACTTAGATCATTTTTACACTGGATACTGAGTTCTGAATACTGATTAACTGATATCTAAGTTTATTAATACTGTAGTACTGATAACTGAGTGACTGTTTCTGACAGTCCAGATTCTGTAGAACAGAACTAAGTTCTATACTGAGTTGGGTGACTATGTCTGACACTCCTGAATCTGTAGAACTCAACTGAGTTCTATGCTGAGACTGAAACTGAAACTGTAGGAGGTAATTATCTAGCCGACATGCCCCAATTCTGAGTTGGTATGGGTCCAACCTGTGACCCCAGTTGGAAGGGTGCTAATATCGTACCATGGGTACTAACACTGGAAAACTAAGATGCCAATCCTAACTGATGGGTGACACCTGGGCGGCGTCAAGCCTAATCTAACGGGTGACCCATGGGATGTCGTCAAGCCTAGTCTGACGGGCGACTCCTCATCCTGCACTGGCTACGCAGTTCTGGAGTCCAGGGACTGCTACTAACGACTCTGCCTCTCTGACGGGGAAGCCTTCATCCCTGTGCTCGCTCGGTGCTAAATCCTACTCCTAACTGAATAGACACAGAACTGATTTCTAAACTATACTAGGTTGGACTGAACTATTACTGATCATGTTGTCTAACTGGACTGAATTGATTTTACTGAGTCCCGCTGAATGACGAAATACTATTGAGTTCTGAACTGTATACTCAACTGAAACTGTGACTGATTACTAATTACTACTGTTCGTGATGCTACTGAGACTGTCCTGTAACTACTATAACTCTAGGTAAGAAGATAATTTTTGCGTATTGAATACCCCCAGGACCCGATAGCATGAAAAGTAACACATAGCATAAACTTGAAAAGCATCACAATGTTCACTTGCTCACAACTTGTTCATAGAGGCATTCTATCAAACACTTGTAAGATATAAGCTTGCACATATGCTAGTATGTCATGATTTTCACATTTAATTCACATGAGCAATTTATCAAGCACTTGGGGAAACATAATCTATGCACATGATACTAAACAACATGTAGGCATCATAATTTCAAATACCAATTCGAAAATCAAGGGCTTTTAACATGAATTCACATGATACTACACACATGATAAATAATTTCACATGAAACTTGGAATAAATCATGGATTAGAACACAATTAACATCATAATCATGAATACACTCAAATCTCACATGGAATTCATGAAATCAATTAACTTGTAGTTTGAAAGAATTTCTTGAACTCCGAGGGTGGAAGAAAGCCCTTGGATGAACACCTAACATACCCTGGTGCTTGAATTCGTGAAGATTGATGGTGAATTTCTTGGATTTTTATCTTGACTTTAATGGGTTAGGGTTTGTGTCGAGAAAATTTTATAGAAAGTGAGTGTATTTTGCTTATTGAGGTCTGAATTTCATGTTTTTAGGGATGATTAAGGGTGGGAAAATAACCAAAATACCCCTCTGGACGTGGGCTTTTAATGACTGAAAGCGTGCCCAGTGATGCGCAGACCGATGCGCTGCGTCGATGACATCAATGTGATGACCAATGCATTACGTTGAGTTCGTATTGGTTCACTGAAATTGCAATAATCTAGGGGAAAATTATCTGTTGACGCAACGCGTTGAGATCACGTCGGCCCACTGTTTTGGTCACCTGAACATGATTCAAATGAGGTCTGAAAAATCCAAAACTCACCCGAAGTGACCTACTAACATTCCTAATCATGAATAAATCTAAAAATCTATACTTTAAGGTCATAAGGGTCACGGAATAGGATCACCAACTTACGAAGGCTAAAATACTTTTAAGTATAACCACTTATCTAAAATTTCTAAGTCTGAGACCTCTTTTTCAAGCTCTAACGGACTATGTTAAACTTAGAATTTTGTGGGGTCTTAAAATATCTCCCCTTTGGGAACATTCATCCTCGAATGAGACTGATTAAGCTGAGGAATACTGATAAACTGAGTTTACACACTGAACATGCATATCTGATGCATGGAATACATAAATAAAGCTACTGATAAGCTGAGTTTTCATACTGAGCATGCATATCTGATGCATGAGTACATAGCTAAACTGATTCATGAATGCATGACTGAATATGCAACGGTAAAGAATACCAAGTTTACGACTGTAACTGAATCATGGAACTGAGTAAATCTAAGGAAGACTATTACCTAAAACTGAGAATATTAATGAACCAAATATCATTTACTAAATATGTATGGACGGGAACATGAGAACATGATTGAGTATGAAACATGATACATGAACTGAATACCATGAACTGAACTAATTCCTTGAATACATGCCATGCCATGGGAATGGTTAAACGACTGAGATTTTGAATGAGAGAGTCAACTTATGAGTGCTCACTACTCCAAACTGGGTCTTGTTACGTGAAGAGAAAATGGGAGGTTTAGGACATGAATGCTAGGGGGTTATAGTGCATCTCCCCCTTGGGACATTATGTCCCCAGAAGAATACTGACTTGGCTGGGATACTAAGGAAAAGCTGAGACGATGCACGGGGCACCTACAAACTAAATCATGACTGAATATCTGAGATCTGAAACTGAGGCATGATACATGAACTGGGCTAAATTCGTAACTACTAGGATGCTCTATCTTGGAACAGTCATATTCATACAACTTTGGATAGTATGACTGGGTGGAAAAATAGGGAAACCGTACAAACCTGTCCTCTTGACTGCTAAACTGAATTCCTTTCTTTACGAAATAACTCATACTGAAAACTTATTCTCAACTAGACCATTTATTGACACTCTTTCTACAAAGTTCTACTAACTTTAGGGAGCAAAGAAATCTTGGGATAGTCTGAATAAGACATCTGAATTAGAAATCACAACATGACTCCAATTATGTAACATGGAGAAAGTACTACGAGACATTATCTAAGACAGTTACTAAGACTCATGCAATACAACTACAAATTTTCAAGCTTAGATATATTCCTCGAATACTCTCTCAACTATATTATACTCTTCACCCTAGTATGGCGCTTCACCTAAGACTACTGAAAACATTCACATGGGCGCTGAGCACGAATGCATAAACATACCAACTTATCTGATTAACTGAATGACTGATAGCTGAATACTGTGCATGTAAGGCTGAACTATACTTAGTCTGAATAACTGGACTGAAACTGTAGAGTATTATGCATATGAGGTAAGGACTGACTGAGTAACATGAGATAACTGACCATGAATTCATGAAAACTGTATTATTTGAGAATGCAAGACCAAACCTATAACATGATTCTGAAATAGTCTATAAACTGAGGTACTGAAATACTGATAACTGTATGCTATGGTCAAGAAAACCTGAAATTGAACTGAGTTACTGATCTGATTACTCGACTGAGACTGTGACTGAGATTATAACTGAGACTGTAACTGAGACTCATACTGGAACTGAATACTGGGTTCTAATAACTATGTGATGGATACTGACATAAATCAAGGATCTGAATAGACACTCACACTCGGCATTTTCTCAACTTCTCATCACATGAAAAATTCTAATTTCCCTTCCTTCAACAACTAAATACAACTTCTTGCTAGCCATTTACTTAACACACTAAACTGACATTCAGGCCTATTTTCAAAACTATAGCCTCGTGTAAAACAAGCATGCAAAAAAATCTTTCTTTATCATGAAACATTTACCCTCTCCCATCTAAGCAATCGCTCATCACCATATTATTTCATAGGCAGATTTCACTTAAAGGGTTAAAACATAAGGAACTGAAGCTTGAATGGATATTATGCTAAAATCGACACTTAACTGAGGCCTGAGGAATAAAATATCAACATCATAGATTTATCAAGAGATCTAAACTGAGGATATACCTGGCATAATCTGAATTTAGCCGACCTTTAGGAGTATAGCATGAGTCATTGGAACTGGGAATACTGTAAAGCATGACATGAGTACATGAGTCATGAGTTGTATGACCTATGTCTGGAGTTTCTGTATTCATGAAATATAATTCATAACACTGAGTGAACTGGAACTCCTTATACTAGGAATGGTAAGTGTACATGATTTTCGATAATGCGCACGAATATGAGCTATTATCATAGAGATGAAATGTAAGGCATGGGTAGATACCGTAATAGTTGAAGTGAAAAACTTTACAATGAGGTAAGGACGGGTTGGGCGTCAACCTCTTCTACTGCTTTTCTACACATACTGACTTTGCTACTAAAATCTGAAGTCCTGACTTTTTGAGATATTATAACCGGACAGTTCCTGTAAACCCATCGGGCTATGATAGACTGACCTACAGGGGTGGAGACTGAGAAAGGTTCTATTAAGGTTTCTGTTCTGACTTTGAAATCGATTACTATGTAAGGAGTTACAAAAGACAGAGGAGATCCTGGATCTAATGACAAAACATATAAATGGAAGATTTGTAACATACCAGTAACCATATCAGAAGAACTTTCCTAATCTTGTCGGGGATGAAGGGCATAAAGACTATTTGGGTGTTTCCCACTGGTGGCATTGGAAGTGGCACCCTGCTGATTCGAGTGATCGGACCGAGCTGAAGGACGGTTTGACTGACCCTGTTGGCACAAATACCTTCCTCTCTAAGTCATTAATCTACACTCTTGCATTCTGTGGCCTGATTTACCATATCTAAAACATACATCACTTCAAGCTCTACATACACCTAGGTGATTTCTACCACATTCTTTGTAAAGCGGATGGGTACGACCACTGTTCATACTACCCTGGGTTTTGAAACCTGGTGCCCCAGCTTACCGGTCATTCCTGAACTTTGGTACTGGTTCATTAGTTGAGGATGGAGCAAAACTAATGCTACCCATTCTGGCTCTCTTATTTTCTCTCTCCTTCTTCTTAAGCTTCTGCTCCTCAATCTGTTGAGCATGGACCATAAGCCTAGATATGTCCATCTTCTTAATGAACATCATAGCCCTACACTCCTTGACCATACTATCAGATACCCCAGACACAAACTTGCTCATTCTGGACCTATTATCTGCTACTACATGGGGAGCATACCTGGATAACTGAGTAAACTTCATGGAATACTCTTTCACACTCATACTGAATTGCCTAAGATTGATGAAATCTAACACCTTGGCTTCTCTTAGATCTAAGGGAAAGATCTATCTAGAAAACCAGTAGCAAACTCTTCCCATTCTATGGGCTCTGCATCTGTGCCCCTGTCTACCTTCCACTGCTTAAACCACGTATGAGCTACATCTTGTAGCTGATAGGCAGCTAACTCAACACTCTCACTGGAAGTTACTCCCATGATATTTGTGACTTTCTGAACCTGATCGAGGAACTCTTGTTGATCCTCTTCTGACTTAGATCCTAAGAATAGGGAAAGGTTCATTCGGGTGAAGTCCCAAATCCTGGCTGCAGCAGTATTGTCCACTGGGTTGTCTAGAACGGCAGCTGGCCGTTCATTCTGGGCAGCTACTGAATTCTCTAGAGTAGTAAATACAACCTTGAATTCTGCATGGGAGACATGCTCATCCAGAGGATCTGCCTGAATGGGCTAAAGGGCTAGCTGATTTCCTATTCTTCTTCCGTTCTTCTTGGGAGGCATGTTCTGTAACCGAAAGGAAGAAAAGGATTAGACTGAGAGTTTAACTTGATCTTATGCTCACTCGCATGATATGAACACTGAAAGAAGGGAAACTTTTCCTAAAAACATCTCATAACCTCTTGTCCATAAGTGTGGCGTGCTACACACCCATGCACAAGACTCTACTTGATGCGACTTTTAGACTCCCTAGGACTCTGTTGAACCTTAGGCTCTAATACCAAGTTTATAATGCCCCGGATCAGTACCCCGAATGCTATACAGTGCTTACGACCCCGAAGGACCATAAGCTTACCCAAGATTGATATCTGTTGTGAGCACTGTATAATCACACGGTAATAATAATAATACTAAAATAAATACGAAAATTAGGCTGAAGTCCCTACAAAGTTTACAACTGAAGAGAAATATGAAATACTGATAAATAAATACTGAAAACTTAATATCTATCTGAAATACTCTAGTCTGAAAGCCTCTAACTGTCTGAATAAGGAGTTGATGGGACAAGTCCCCAACTAATTCCGTCTACTGAATACTGAACTACCAAAATACTGAAAGATAATATCTTCCTCAAACTATGAGGACTCACCACTAAATCTGCGGGTGATAATTAGGGTTGCTAAGTGCAGTCAGGAGCCTGTGCGTTTGAACCAATGATATAAGACATCATAAAGCAAAAGAAAAGTATGTGTCAGTACTTTGAATGTACAAGTTTGCTAAGTGAGGTAGGATGATATGCATGTGTTCATATGCCTAAATGGAAGTACATGCATAAATACATAAACTTTAACTGAGATCATGTTAACACTGGATACTAAGTTTTGAATACTGATTAACTGATATCTAAGTTTACTGATACTGTAGTACTAATAACTGAGTGACTATTTCTGATAGTTCTGATTCTGTAGAACGGAACTGAGTTTTATACTGAGCTGGGTGACTATTCCTGACAGTCCTGAATATGTAGAACTGAACTGAGTTCTATGCTGAGACTAAAACTGAAATTGTGGGAGGTAATCATCTAACTGACATGCCCCAAATCTAAGGTGACAGGGGTCCAACCTGTGATGCCAGTTAGAAGAGTGCTAATATCGTGCCACGAGTACTAACACTAGAAAACCAGAATGCCATTCCTAACTGACGGGTGACACCTGGACGGAGTCAAAACTAATCTAACGGGTGACCCCTAAGAGGTAGTCAAACCTAGTCTAATGGATGACTCCTCATCCTGCGCTGGCTACGCAGTTCTGGAGTACAGGGACTGCTACTAATGACTCTGTCTCTCTGACGGGGAATCTGTCATCCCTGCACTCGCTCGGTGCTAAATTTTACTCCCAACTAAATAGACACTGAACTAATTTCTAAACTGTACTAGGTTGGACTGAACTGTTACTGATCGTGTTATCTAATTGGACTGAACTGATTTTACTGAGTCCCGCTGACTTACGAAATACTACTGAGTTCTGAACTGTATACTCTACTAAAACTCTGATTGATTACTGAGTACTACCGTTCATGATGCTATTGAGACTGTTCTGTAACTACTGTAACTCTAGGCAAGTAGCTAAATTTTTGGGTATTGAAAACCCTCAGGACTCGATAGTATGAAAAGTAATGCATAGCATAAACTTAAAAAGCATCACAATGTTCACTTGCTCACAACTCGTTCATAGAGGCATTCTATCAAACACTTGTAAGATATAAGCTTGCACATATGCTAGTATGTCATGATTTTCACATTTAATTCACATGAGCAATTTATCAAGCACTTTGGGAAACATAATCTATGCACATGATACTAAACAACATATAGGCATCATAATTTCAAATCTCAATTTGAAAATCAAGGGCTTTTAACATGAATTCACATGATACTACACACATGATAAATAATTTCACATGAAACTTGGAATAAATCATGGATTAGAACACAATTAACATCATAATCATGAATACACTTAAATCTCACATGGAATTCATGAAATCAATTAACTTGTAGTTTGAAAGAATTTCTTGAACTCCGAGGGTGGAAGAAAGCCCTTGGATGAACACCTAACATACCCTGGTGCTTGAATTCGTGAAGATTGATGGTGAATTTCTTGGATCTTGATCTTGACTTTGATGGGTTAGGGTTTGTTTCTTGAGAGAATTTGAGAGAAAGTGAGTGTATTTTTCTTATTTAGGTTTGAATTTTGTGTTTTGGGGGCTGATTAAGGGTGGAAAAATGACCCAAATACCCCTCCGGACATGGTCTTTTAATGACTGAAAGTGTGCCATGTGATGCATAAACCGATGCACCACGTTGATGGCATCAACGTAATGACCAACGCACCGCATTGAGTTCGCGTTGGTTCACTGGAATTGCACTGAGCTGGGGGGAAATTATTCGACGCGATGGGCGATGCAACACGTCGAGATCACGTCAATCCACTATTTGGTCACCTGAACATGGTTCAAACGAGGTCTGAAAAATCCTAAACTCACCCGAAGTGACCTACTAACATTCCTAATCATGAATTAACCAAAAAATTGATACTTTAAGGTCATAATGATCGTGAAATAGGATCGCCAACTTACAAAGGCTAAAATACTTCTAAGTATAAACACTTAGCAGAAATTTCTAAGTTTGGAACATCTTTTTCAAGCTCTAACGGACTGAGTTAAGCTTATAATTTTGTGGGGTCTTACCATCCCTCTCATCAGATCTTGAGACGTCTAGATTTAGTTCAACGTAGTGACACAATGATTGTCAGATTTGTCGATTAAGACAAAAATACTAGAATTTTATTTTATGTTAGTAAATCCAAAGCACCTATAACGTTTGATATTGTTCCTATGGACCTATGGGGACCATATAAAGCTCCACTATAGATAACAATTATTATTTCTTGATAGTGGTAGATGACTATAAAAGATTTTTATAGATCATATGTTGTAACTGAAGTTTGAAACCATTGTAGTTATCATGAATTTCTTATCAATGTTTCAAACACAGTTTGAGATCATGTTAAAGTTGTGAGATTGGAAAATGATAGTGCATTATTACTTCTTAATGTAAATATTTATTTCATTAGTTAGGCATTTTGCATTAAAGTAGTTATCCTCACACACTATGACAAAATGGTGTGGTCGAGAGAAAACAAAGAAAAATCCTCAAAATATCCAGAGCTATCTAATTTCAATAAAAAATACCTATTAGATTTTGAGGACATTGCATAAAGGTTGTAGTATACTTAATAAATAGAATACCTTCTTTTGTTCTGGAAAATAAGAATCCTTATGAAATGTTATTTTCTAAAAGGCTAGTATTGTCCTATCTGAGCTATAGGGTGCCTTTGTTGTGCATTCGTTGTACTAAAGAGTGACAAAGTTTCAGAAAGAACCACCCTCGCTATCTTGATGGGCTACTCAGAGCTGCAAAAAAGATATATTCTATTTGGTGTTCACACAAGGAGATACTTTATGAATAAGGATAAGATCTTCAAAGAAGAAGTTTTTCCTTTTCAGCAGACTTGGAAAGATGCTCATTCTTCTGTTCTTATGGGTTGTTCTTTAGAAAAAACAACAGGTACGTACATATTCATAATGATGAAGTCGAGTCTTCCCACAACTTTTATTACCAGGGGTCATGCATGATAATGGTTCATCCTAATTACCAGTGATAGTACCATCATAGGAGCCTAAGACTCAGATATTATCTTCTTTCGAGGAGCCTACTTTCCTTCTAAGAGGACTACTAGAGTGTTTAATTAACCTATGAAGAGATTACAATACTATAACATCGGCCAAAGCAGCACTAACATACCATGAGTAACTATCTATCTTATGACAGTGTAACTCTACACTATCAAGGGTATCTTGATAAGTTCTTCAACTTACAAAGCCAAAGAATTACATGGAAACATCAAGAATGACATGTGGATTCAATCTATGAAAATGGAGATACAAACACATGAATAAAATAAAACATTGTTGTTGGTTAATTTACCTCAGGGAAAAAATATCGTTGCATCAAAATAGGTGTACAAGATCCAATATCAGGCGACTAGTAAGGTTGAAAGATTCAAGGCTAGTATAGTGGCCGATGGATAGTCAATATAAAGACCTAGATTGTTATGATGCTTTTGCTCCTATTTTTAAGATGGTGACACTAAGGTGTTTTATTGTTTTGGTTGTATCCAAGGAATGGAATTTATTTCAAATGAATGTATTTAATGATTTCTTACAAGGAGATATTGATGAGGAGGTGTACATGGAACTACTAGAGGGGTTCAAGAAACTAGGTAAGACTAAGGTTTGTTCATTGTTTAAATTTATGTGTGGTTCAAAAAAAGCATCTAGACAATGGAATATAAAACTAACTTCTACTTTTTTAGCTGCTGGTTTTTGTCAAAGTATATATGACTACTCTTTATTCACACTTAATAAGAATGAAGACTTAGCGATAATAAGTTTTATATTGATAATTGGGAAAAAACATAGTTTCCACCCCAAACTATACCTGAAAAGTTGAAGCCACACCTAAACTATACTAGTGACCTATTACACACCTAAACAATAAAAAAGTGAAACCATTTACACCCTGTCAGGCTACCACCACTTGCATGTGGTGTAGTGTTTTACACGCGCTGCCACGTCAGCACCATGTCAGTAAAAAGTATCACTTTTTTATAGTTAAGGTGTGTAATAGGTCACTTATATAGTTTAGGTGTGGATTCGACTTTTTGACTATAGTTTGGGGTGGAAACATTGACTTTTCCCTTAATGTTTTTAGCCGTTTACTTTTGTTATTTAATAGGCTGGACGCGCCTAAAATAAGTGTAACACACGCGCCTTAGAATGGGGGTTGCGGGGAGGTAATAATATCACTTTTTTATATTTAAGGTGTGTAATAGGTCACTAGTATAGTTTAGGTGTGACTTAGACTTTTCGGGTATAGTTTAGGGTGGAAACGATGCCTTTTCCCTTGATAATTTGCTTATTACCTTGAGTAGCAAAAAACTAACTACTGAAGTAAACAAGACATTGGATTAACAATTTAAACTAAAAGAACTAGGTGAATTCAAGCTTTTCTTGGACATTGAGGCCTTGAGATCTACAAAAGGTGTTACATTTAACCTGAGGAAATATATCTTAGAACTTATATATTACGTAGGGCTTAGTGGTGCCAAGCCCGTATATACTCCTATGGAGTCTAATTTAAGTCTGACATCAGTAGAATATGACAAGACAACTGGTTCTACTGGGGATTCTATCCTACAATATGTGACTCTTTATAAAAGGTTAATTAGTAAAATCCTCTATGCTAATATCACAGGGCCAGCTAGGCAGTGTATGATCTTCGTCAGTTTATGCAATCTTCTAAGAGATCACACTGGGATGCGACTACAAGAGTAGTTAGATATATAAGGGTACAATTGGTCAGGGGGTATGTCTAAAGGCTAAACCAGAAAGTGTATTAACTTGCTGGTGTTATTTTGACTGGGCTGCAATGCCTAAATACTAGAAAATCTATCACAAGATATGTGATCAAACTTGGAGAATCTTTGATATCTTGGAAGTCCAAGAAGCAACACAATTGTATCTAGGAGCTTAGCTGAAGCTGAGTATAGAAGTATGGCATCAGCTGTTGCTAAGGTAACTTGGTTGTTAGGCTTATTCTGAACTAAGGGTGCATATTCAAATGCTTTTAAAAGTTTGACTGATAGTAAATCAGCTACTCCGTTAGGAACTAATTCTGTCTTCCTTGAGAGAACTAAACATATAGAGATTGATTATCATTTCATCAGGAATAAGATCAAGGCTTGATTAGTTGACACTACCTATGTTCCTACTCAACAGCAGGTTTCAGGTCTCTTAACTAAAGGTTTGAAACAAATTCAACACATACATCTACTAGACAGCTTGGTGTGCTTAATATTTTGGACCTTTCAGCTTGATGAGGTGTGTTAAATATGTTAGTTGATCATAGATCCGTTTCATTCTGTTTTCATAGTTAGGTTATTTTACTTTTTCATTAGTTAGTATAGATTCCATTAGTTAGTTAATCACTGCAAGACCGGATTAATTAATTACATAGTTAGCGGTGCTGAGCTGTCAAGATAGTCAGCTAGTGGATATTTTGTAGTAGATATTTTTATGATTTCCAGGCTATAAAGTTGAGCAATGTTCTCATTGTCCTTATTCAATGAATTCCAAGATTACCAAATTCTCCCTCTGCTTTGCTCTTCAAGAACTTGTAGCTCAACAATTATAGCTTGAGATTGTGTACTGTTTTCCATAATTGTGCATTGATATTGACACATTTAACAAAAACTTTCAAAAATTAAATATTTAGAAATAAATTTATCATAGTCAACAACAACATAACCGATGTATTTCCATTAGTGAAATTTAGTGAGGGTAGAAAATGCGCAATCTATATCACTACCTCAAAAATGAGGTACAGAGGTTTTTTTCGAAACATCCTTGGCTCAAGAAAAAATACAATCTAAAAAAAAATGTAATAGGAAGCACTCAAGCGCAAAGGCACAATGGATGCTAAGAGTTGGATAGAATTGGGTAACTTCAAGTCAAATCTTATATTGTTATTAAAAAATTTATTTAATATGTATAAATAATTTACTCAAAACTCAATAGGCAAAATGAATGATAATTTAAAAATTCATGAACTAAAAATCACGAGTCTTGACTCCGTAAAATGAAATAACTCAACAGAGACATATCTATTAATAAAATTATTAGATATCAAGATCACTTAGCCTTGGTAAAAAGAAAAGATATTAATGCCACGAAGAATATGTTTAATTTATTTTTTTAGAAAAATTCTCATCGTTCATTAATATTTTATTAGTTTTAAATGCAACCCATGTGATTTAGATCTACAGTTGTCATTTTTTTATTTTTAATGTTGCTTTGTTTATTCATTAATAACAAATAAAAAATGTAATAGTGAGTCTAACAGAAATGACGAGTATGCCTAGTTTCGAACCATGCTCCAAGGCAAGCTTCTTTCTGCATGATAACATGCATTTTGGTTTGAGCATCTTATATGGGGATCCGTCAAGAACATGCGACAAGGATCAAGGGAACGGAATTGATCAACTCCTCAGGCTCATGCCCGACTGACTTAGCTTAATTTGTAATAAGTATTTTAATATAATGTAATTATTTTAAATTAGTATTATTTACATATCGATATTCATAACTTCTAGGTGTAATTTTCACTATTATGTATTGTAACACCACATTTTCACTACCTCATAATTGACTCCCACACCTTCAATATGTTCTTTTCTATATTTTGAACAATTAATGTCGTGCTTATGATATAGTTTGATATTATGTGATGTAATTCTATAAATAGAGATATTAAAAATCATATTGTACGTACTTGAAAGAGTACGAAATACTTTCTATTTTGTCTATGTTTATTTGCTTAGTTTATATTTTTTGCTTGTTCTCATTTTATAACGCACTATCTACATGTACTACTAGTACAGAATTGTGATATCGAACCAAAGAAAATAAGAAGATAAAGATGAAAATATTTTATATGACTTCAAGTATGCTCCGAACATGATTATAGTATATATTGCAAGATATATGCAAAGAGGAATTAGAGAAAACAAAAAATAGAAAAAAGAAAGAAAGATCCATAATAATAAGAAGAGGGGGGGGGGAATAGAGACAAAATTGCATGTTTTGCCCTTTACATGAGTTTCGTACTAATTTTTATCCTTCAAATAAGTTAATATTTAATTTCCGCTCATTAGCAATTAAAGTTGAAATTAAAGTCATGTTGAGAGATAACTTATGTATATTATGATAAAAAAAATATCAAATTACATCAGAAAAAATATATGTTATGAGGGATGAAAATTAAAAATCAACATAAAATTGAGACATTGTTTTGTGATTTGAAATTCATTTGGATGGGTTAGTGAATTGTTTCTAGTAATAGTGGTGGGTATCATCAAATGGATTTCAATTCTGGATTTTGTTTGGTGGCCTATGACCTGCCAGAGAAGTTAACGAAAAGTGAATTTACGGTAATTTGCGCTCATATATGAAATTAGTAGAAAAGACGGATTAGTGTCACTTTGTTGTTGATCTATCATACATAACGATACTTTCGAAAATTATGATGTATGAGCACTATTCCACTGAAGGGATTAACAAAGTACTTAATAGTGATGCAATCCAACAACATTTTCAAGTACACCATTCGTTTAAAGGTAATTTTATTAGACACACTAATGCAATCCAAATCTTTTTTAGATACAATCTAAAATTTTCTGTCAACATAGATTACTAAGGTCAAAGAGAACCAAAATTAATGTAAGCAACGAATCTAAAACACATTCATAAGGTAAAATTTTCACCACAACAAACATTTCCTCCATGGCCCTCTAGTAGTGTATTCTTTTGGACAAATTTTTTAAAATAATGGAAAATTTAAAAAATGAATCTTTTTGGGTACTTTTGTCCTCATTATTTGGGACAACGCCTCGATTTGATCTGACATGAAACTAAAACACTGAATATATGTTGGAGTTCAATACTTATGAATTCGATAGTAATATCATTTTCAAGAAAAGAGTATGAAATTAGTTTGAGGCTTCAATTGATGAAATATATATAGAAGAAGAAACTTTCATTGTTCGTGTTAGTTGAGATGTTATTTGAAATTGAATTTATGCTATTTCTTTCAAGATACAAAAAACTACATGAGTAAAATAGTTTTAAGAAGAGAAAAAGACATAAACACACCACTGAAGTTGTCTCGACTTTTCAAAAAGACAGTCAAAGTTTGCGGGCGTCCTATTACCTCACAAAACTAGTTAAAATCATTACAAATACCCCCCCCCCCCACCCTTGGACGCATTTTTTCACTAGCTTTACTTTTAAATTCAGAAAATGTAATACACTTTCATTTATATATTATTATTTATTTATTTACATTTAACCCATTTAATAATGATTTTCTATTTTTTTCTCTTTTTTCTTCCCCTCAACTTCTCCACAATATGTAACGCCCCGAATCTGATACCCAAAATGCTACACGGTGCTCATGACCCCGAAGGACCACAAGCTAGCCCATGACTGATATCTGTACCTGAAAACTACATAATACACTGTATAAATGCGGAAATAAAGGCTATAAGGCCGTAATGTTCAAAACTGTAACATAACTGATAAAACATAACATATGGATGGGGTATGAAAGATCCAAAACAACAAAAATAAACTGTCTGAACATACTGTAGTTTGAAAAGCCTCTAACTGACTAAACTGTCTGAATAAGGAGTTGATGGGACATGTCCCCAACTAACTCCAACTAATAAATTAATTAATGAGTTAATAAAGTAATGTCCATGTCCTTGAAGGATGAGGACTCACTGCTAACTCTGACTGCGAAAACTGGAATGTTACTGATGCTCTGAAGCTCGTACTTCTGAACCTATGATATAAAACACCATAGCATAAATACGTCAGTACGTTTGAATATACTGGTATGCATGTGAGGTAGGATGAATGCAAGGGGTTCACATGCATGAAATATACTAACTGACTAGATAATATGAATGTGAGAATACATGCATGAATACATAATGACCATAACTGAGTTCGTGATAACATTATTATCGAGTCTGAGTACTGATAACATGAGATACTGATATCTGTATAACTGAAATAACTGATACTGAGCGACTATATCTGAAAGTCTAGGTTCTGATGGAACTAGTTGAGTTCCGTACTGTTCTGAGTTGACTGTATCTGACAGTCCTGAATTTTGTAGAACTATCTGAGTTCTATTACCGAGACTGAATGACTGTATCTGACAGTCCTGATTCAGTAACTGAAACTACGGGAAGTAGTCATCTAACCGACATGCCCCTAATACGCCATTATGGCTGAGTTGGGGTCCAATTTGTAACCCTAATTTGAAGGGTGTCAATACCGCACCACAGGTAAGGACAATCTATGAGTAACCCTCATATAACAGGTAACTATTGTGATAACGGTGGAAACCCTCATATAATAGGTTAAACCACCTCATCTGCCCTCATATAATAGGCTATGATGTCTCAACCTACGCTGGCTACGTAGTTCTGGAATGTAAAGATTGCTTCTAAGAATCACACCCTCATATAACAGGTGGGTTCCCATCTTTGGGTTCGCTCGGTGCTAATTTCTACTCCTATCTGAATATACACTGAACATGATTAATTGAACTGACTGGGTTGAGTTAACTGAGTTCCATTTTCTAACGGAATACTACTAAGATTACTGAATTTCTGAGGTTTCTGAGATTACCAAGTTTACCTGAGTCATGAGACTGACTGAATTCTATGGACATGGATCGATTGAGAGTATCTTGAAAACATGTCACTGGCTCTAGGCACACAGCTAATTATCGAATACAAGTACCCCCAGGACTCGATAGCATGAAACTGACAAAGCATGAATTTCTCTAATACATGACCAACATCACAATCCATAATACAATAAGTTGGAGAATTCATGAAGTATAAGTTCTAAAGCACCACAATGGCCGCACATATATCCATAACTCATTGGCTTAGACATTTTATCAAACACTTGATATGCATAAACTTGTACATAAATGGGGATTTCATATTATCATACTAGTATGACACTTTTCCTTCACATATGCATTTAATCAAAAACATGGGGAGCATGCTTTGGTTATACAATCATCAACACATCTAATAATCATGGACATATCAATCAACGTGTAAATTTAAGGGTTTATCATGATTACTATGCAAATCACCACATCCTAGGGTCAATCATTGGAATATGTAATTTCAAACATGAATCAAAACCCCACAACATCATGAACATGAATTTCAATTCAATTTAAATCATGAACATTCATAAATACACAAATATTGGGTTTTGAAAAGAGATTCTTGAGCTTCATGGGTTAAAGGGACCCATGAATCAACACATGACATACCTGGGTGGATGATTTCTTGAAGATTGATGGAGGAAAACTTGAATCCTTGACTTAAAATTAAACACCTAGGATTTCTTGTTCTTGGGAATTGATCTTTGAGAGGAAACCCTAATTTGATATTGTGAATGCATAATGAACTTATGAGCCTTGGTCTGATATATTTAGGGGTTAAAACGGGTAGAAAAAGACCCAAATACCCTTTAAAAATGACTAAAAATTCACTGAACGAGACCTGTGATGGCTTGTGCGACGGTCCATCGCTAGCTTGATGGTCCGTCGTTTCGTCCATCGTACGTGGACCAAAAAAAAGACTCACTGCCTTATAGCGACGGCTTGGGCAATGGTCCATCTCAAGTTTGACAGTCCGTCAATCTATCCATTACACCTTATCCAGAAGGTTAACTAACTTCCTTGGCTGCGATGGTCTAGGCGACGGTCCGTCAACCTGGCCGTTGCACCTGGGAGATTCTGACAGCTCTGAGTAAAACGTCCATAACTTTTTACACCGATATTGGATTTGGATGAAATTGGTATTATTGGAAAGATAATTCAATTTTCCAAATGATAAGAAGTGAAAATTTTAAAAATTCTATGTGTACAAAAATGGATTCATATTTCAAAGTAAGTTTTTAATATTCTTAGGATGATTTCAAGCTAGATAGAAGTACGGGGTATTACAATATCTCTCCCTTGAGAACATTCATCCTCAAATGAGACTAAGTGAGAGGGGAGAAAATAAACTGATGTACATACTGAACATGAACAATTAGGACATGATCTCATGACTGACATAACTGATAACTGAATATATTATACTGATCATGCATAACTGATACATGTATAACTGATTCATAAATGCATGACTGAGTGTTCTGATGAACTAAGGTTCTCACAATGAGAATGAATATCTGATGCATGATTATATGACTGAACTGGTATGTAAATGCATGACTAAATATGCAATGGTATTTAATACCAAGTTTGTGATGGAATTCTAAACATGAAATGAATACCAAGCTTGTCAAGGAAATCTGAACATGAAACTAAAAAGCTTAAGGAGAATTGTTACCTTGAGATAGATCTGAGTTTGTGGAGAAGAGGTGAGGATACTTGGTCCGCATGTCTGCTTCTACTTCCCAAGTATCTCCCTCAACAGACTGATTTCGCCAAAGAACTTTGACTAGAGGGACTTCTTTGTTTCTCAGTCTACGAGTCTGGTATTCAAGAATTTTGACTGGAATCTCTTCATAAGAGAGACTGTTCTGAACATCTATGCTCTAAATAGGGACTACAATGGCGGGGTCACCAATGCACTTCTTGAGCAAAGAGACATGCAAGACTAGGTGAACTGAGGCTAGATCTGAAGGTAATTCAAGCTCATAAGCTACCTTGCCAAAACGACTGAGAATCTTCAAGGGACCGACATATCGGGGACTGATATTTCCCATCTTACCAAATCTCTTCACTCCCTTCATGGGATAAATCCTTAGACAGACATAGTCATCCATCTCAAACTCGAGATCCTTTCTGCGCACATCTGCATAAGACTTCTATCGGCTCTGAGTAGCCTGGAGTCTTTTTTGATCAACTGGACTTTTTCTAAGGCATCGAATACTAAGTCAGGCCCTATAACTGAGGCCTTACTAACTTCGAACCAGCCGATTGGAGATCTATACCTCCTACTATAGAGACCTTCAAATAGAGCCATCCAAATACTAGAATGATAGCTGTTGTTGTATGCAAACTCAATCAAAGGCAAGTAGTCATCCAAACTATCTTTCAAATCAATTGCACATGACCTTAGCATATATTCTAAGGTTTGAATGGTCCTTTCTACTTGACCATCTATCTGAGGATGAAAGGCTGTATTGAGATGATCTTGGGTACCAAGACCCTTTTGGAATACTTTACAGAAATGAGAGGTGAACTGGGTACCTCTTTCTGAGATAACAGATAACAGAACACCATACAATCTGAACAACTCTTTGATGTAGAGTTTGTCGTAATCCTCGGCTGAATAAGAGGTATGGATTGGAAGAAAATGAGGTGATTTGGTCATCCTATCTACAATGACCCAAACTGAATCATGCTGGCGACTAGTATGAGGCAAACCCATCACGAAGTCTATGTTCACATCTTTCCACTTCCAAGTAGGAATGCAGAACTCCTTCATGGACCCACTAGGATTCGGATGCTCTATCTTAACCTACTGACATGTATAGCACTTAGCCATAAACTCTGCAACATCTTTCTTTATCCCACTCCACCAATAGATTTTCCGTAAGTCGCGGTACATCTTTGTGGCCCCTGGATTAATAGAGTAGCATGCACCATGCACTTTTGTAAGAATTCGCTGCCTTAAGTCGTCTACACCTGGAACACACAGACGACCATGGCGACGCAATACACCATCTCCCTCTTGGGAGAAAACCTCTACTTTTTGATACTTGACTGACTCTTTGAACTTGACTAGACTGGGATCTCTATCTTGCTTTTCTTTCACCCCGGAAACTAGAGATAATTCTGAAATACACTAAACCCATATGTCACCCTCCTCTGAATCGACTAAGTAAACACCTAGCCTGGAAAGCTAATGAATTTCCTAGGCTAACTTCTTCTTACTGTCCGCTACATGAGCAATACTACCCATAGACAGTCTACTGGGAGCGTCGCCCATGATGTTGGCCTTGCTCGAATGATAAAGAACACTCATGTCATAATCTTTCAAGAGCTCTAACCACCTTCTCTAACAAAGATTAAGTTCTTTCTTAGAAAAAACATATTGAAGGCTCTTGTGATCTGTGAACACATCCACATGAACTCCATATAGATAATGCCTCCAAATCTTTAAGGCAAATACTACGATTGCTAACTCAAGATCATGAGTAGGATAATTCTTCTCATGGGGTTTAAGCTGTCTAGAGGCGTAGGCTATGACCTTACAATACTACATGAGGACACAACCCAAACCTACTCAGAATGCATCATAATACACGTCAAACCCATCTAGACCATCTGGAAGAGCTAAGATTGAAGCTGAGGTGAGTCGAGTCTTCAACTCCTGAAAACTCTTCTCGTAAGGATCTGACTACTGAAACTTTACTTTCTTCTGAGTCAATCTGGACATAGGGGATGCAATAGAAAAAAATACCTCAACAAACTGTCTGTAATAGCTAGTCAAACCTAAGAAACTCCAGATATTTGATGGAGATACAGGTCTGTGCCAGTTTCTTACTACTTCGATCTTTTGAGGATCTACCCTAATGCCATCACCGGAAGTATATGACCAAGGAATTCTACTGACCTTAGCCAAAACTCACACTTACTGAATTTGGCGAACATCTGATGATCTCTGAGAGTCTGAAGTATAATTGTAAGATGGTCTGCATGATCACGCTCACTGCAGGAATAGACTAGAATATCAGCTATGAAGACTATAACGAACATGTCCAAGTACTTCTTGAACACCCGGTTTATCAAGTCCATGAAAGCTACTGGGGCATTGGTAAGACTAAAGGACATAACTAAGAATTTGAAGTGACCATACCAAGTACGAAAGGTTGTGTTCAAAATGTCACATTCTCTGACTCTGAGCTGATGATAGCCTGATCTAAGGTCTATCTTAGAGAAATAGCTGGCACCCTGAAGTTGGTCAAACAAGTCATCGATTTTGGGAAGAGGATACTTGTTCTTGACCATGACTTTATTGAGCTGACGGTAATCAATGCACATTCTGAGGGAACCGTCTTTCTTGCGTATGAATAAGACTGGTGCGTCTCACGAGGACACACTGGGTTTGATAAATCCCTTATCTAGGAGATCTTTCAACTACTTTTTCAATTCTCTGAGTTCTGCTGGTGCCATTCTGTATGGCAGAATGGATATAGGTTGAGTATCCAAAAAATGATCACTGCCGAAGTCTATTTCCCTTTCGGGAGGAATTCCTGAAAGATCTTCGGAAAAGATATCTAAATATTCATTCATGACTGGGACTGAATCAAGACTGGAGTTTCAGAACTAGTGTCCTTAACTCGAATAAGATGATAGACACATCACTTAGATATTATTTTCCTTGCCCGAAGGTAGGAAACAAGCTGACCTCTAAAAGCTGAAGTGCTACCCCTCCACTCTAGGATAGGTTTATTCAGAAGCTAGAAATGGACTATTTGGTTTCTGCATTAGATTGTGGAATAGCAGGAATGAAGCCAATCCATGACGAGAATGACATCAAAATCAGTTATCTCTAATTAGACTAAATCTGCTGAGTTGACTTTATGAAATATCACAATCGGGCAGTTCCTGTATATCCGCTGGGCTATGATGGTTTTACCTACTGGGGTAGAGATTAAAAAGGGCTCTTCTAGAATTTTGGGACTGGTTCCAAAATTGCCTGCTTTATAGGGAGTAACAAAAGACAAAGAAGCTCCTGGATCTAGAAAAGCATAAACATGTACATGAAAGATCTATAATGTACCAGTAACCACATTAGGAGAATTTTCCTGATCTTGCCGAGACTGGAGAGCATAAAGTTGATTTGGACGTTGCCTACTAGTAGCGCTGGAGGTGGCACCCTACTGGTTTGGGCGATCGGACAGATTTGAGGAACAGTTCTGCTGACTCTAAGGACCTGGCTAAGAAGAGTCTCTGACTCTGTGGCCTGGCTTTCCATATCCAAAGCAAATACCACTGCCAGCTCTACAAATACCTTAATGGTTCTTTTCATAAGTTTGGAAAAGTGGATAGGTGAGGGAACTGCTAACATTGCTTTGAGACTTAGAGTCTGGCACTCTATCTTTGTTACCATCCCTAAACATAGGAGATTGAGCACTAGCTAACGAAGGAGATGGAGCCGCTGACTTAGGACGAAATTGAGAACGGTTTTCTCCTTCTGATTTGGGCTGAGCAAAGTTTAAACTACCTTTCCTTGATCTGTTATTCTGCTTCTCCCTTATTTTAATCTTTTATTCTTCTATCTATTGAGCATGATTCATAAGCTTGGCTATGTTCATGTCACTATTCAACATTGTGGATTTGCACTCATTGACTATAGTATCATTCACCCCAGAAACAAACTTACTTATCTTATCTCTGTTATCTGCAACCACATGAGGAGCATATCTGGTTAATTGAGTAAACTTAAGAGAATACTCTTTCACCGTCATGTTTCCTTGCCTGAGATTGATAAATTCTAACACTTTTGCTTCTCTCAGCTCTAGGGGAAAGAATCTATCTAAGAATTCAGTAGCAAACTCCTCCCACTCAATAGGCCCTGCATCTACAACCCTCTCTGACTTCCACTATTTATACTGAGTGTGAGCAATATCCTGCAACTGATATACAGCTAGCTCCATACTCTCACTACAAGTAACCCCCATGATATCTGTAATCTTCTAAACTTGATCAAGAAATTCCTGAGGGTCCTCATCTGACTTAGACCCAAAAAAGGATGGAGGATTCATTCGGGTGAAGTCTCGAATCTTGGCTGCGGCTGAATTGACCACTAGGTTGGCCAAAATGACAGCTGGTCATTTATTCTGAGCAGCGACCGACTAAGCAAGAGTTGTGAATGCAGCTCTGAACTCTTCATGAAAGACATGTTCTCCCAAAGGATCATTGGGTTGAGGGTCTGGCTGATTCCCGTTTCTTCTTTTAGGAGGCATGTTCTATAGAAGAAAGGAAGAAATAGATTAGACTGAGAGATTGACTTGAGATTATGCTCACTGGCACGACATGAATACTGAAAGAAGGGAAACTATTCCTAAAACATCTTATAGCCTCCTACAAATAAATGTGGCGCGCAACATACCCATGTACAAGACTCTACTAGATGCGGCTTTCAGACTTCCTAGGACACTATTGAACCAGGCTTTGATACCAAGTTTGTAATGCCCCGAATCTGGTACTCAAAATGCTACATTGTGCTCATGACCCTGAAGGACCAAAACTAAACCATGACTGATATCTGTACCTGAACACTACATAATACACAGTATAAATGCAGAAATAAAGGCTGTAAAGTCGTTAATACAAGAATAATCACGGATATGAACTTAAGAGAGTGTGTATTGGACCCGAGACTTGGTGAATGCAAATAAAGTGTAAAGGAGAACCTAAATAGACACTAAAACCATCCATACATATCACTCCAAGGGCGCCTACTTGAAGCCATTCATTAAAGGTCCTTTTTGGTCATTTCACCTTACTTTTGTAATAAGTCTATAAATAGACTAGTTTAGGTCTTTAGTATTTGGTTGATGATTATTGTAAGTCTTGAAATTTTGAAAAACCAAGTCCTCTTTCCTTGAGGCACAAAACCAAAACTTGTAACTAGGATAGCATTCAAGGGTGAAATTTCTTGTGATTGTTTGTTTGTTAGAAACGTTGGTGCTTGAGTGGTGGACTCCGCTCTTGTATCATCGTAAGAACTTGATGCTTGTTAATGTGTTTTGTAGGTTTTTTAGAGTTTAATAAACTCTTTAGTTACTACTTTACATATTTCCCTTGTGTCAAGTTATCTATCTTCTTTATCATTAAGTTTGTGTTTGCTTCCTTGTGTCGTTTTGTGTCTTGCTTGTTACGGGTATTTGTGGGTCACTTGTGGACTGTTTTGTGATCATTTAGATACCATTGGTATCATTTGGTATAATATTCATCATTTATTTCGTTCCCACGAGATCAATCTTGGGTTTGTTCACTCAAAAATAAAAAAAAAGTGTTGAAAAAAATCTGAAAAACTCAAAATAGTAATCTGTCCACGTTTTTGTGTTTAGGCCAAAATTTGAAGCCTAGTTTTCTTGTATTTTTGTGTGTTTTGGGTGTTCTAGTGCTATATCTTTGTTTCCTAACACTAGAAGAGGTGTCTAAGGTCGAAAATCTCACAAAAAGAGTTGTATTCTTGAGTTTGGTGTTCTTGGCCGAGAAAGTTGTTATTCTTGTTGTTGTCTTGGCCGAGATTTGTTCTTTGAGTCTAGATATAGGTATATTTCATGAGTATTGAGTGTTATTAGTGTTGGTTTGTTCTTCCCTAACACTAACAGAGTCAAGATATTAGTTGAACTCCAACTTGTGTTGTTGCTGTGCGGATTTAAAAGTTAGGCCGAATTGTTGTTGGTGTTGTTGTGGTGGATTCAAAATTTAAACGTTTAAAGGTGTTTTGTTGGTATTGTGGTTGTGGATTTGTGTTGAAACAGGTGTTTTTGTTGTTGTGAGTTTCAAATTGAACCTTGGTCTTCAAATCTTGTTGAAGGTTCTTGGTTTTCTTGGCCAATCTTCATGTCTTGAGACAAGAAGAACCTTCAATAAGTAGTGTTTGATCTTAAGACCAAGTGGAAGAGTGTAGTCTTGTTGTTTATCTTGAAACAAGTTCCAAGACTATACCAAAGTAGTAAGGGACAAAGAGGGCTTTCAAAAATACTAGTTACCAAAAGGGATTAAGGGGACTTTTCAAGACTAACCAAAAGAGGAAAGAGCCAACCACCCTTCAAAAAGGTGTTTTGCACAAAAGGTGCAAAGAAAGTCAACCTATTTTGAATGTGGAAAAGTCTCTAAAACTTGTGTATTTCCCCTCCAAAACCGAATTCACTCTTCCACAAGTTGGAAAAACACTAAATTTTTCAAATTCCACAACCATTCCAAGGCTTCCACATCACTATCCGCAACCAATCAAAGGCTGCCACATCACTTCTTTATAAAACTAACTTATTTGTGTTTTGTAGGTAACTTTTGGCTACAATGGATAACAATGATCTTAGTGCTATTTTGGCCGGGATTGAAACTCTTTCCCGTGAAGTGGCTAGAATAAATGCGGGTCTTGATAGATTAGGCTCGAATATGACATCGTTTGGTGAGAAGTTGGATCATTTGGAGAGTCGAAGAAACTCTCGTGCTTCTACTCCCAAAGTTTTAAATCCAACGATCAATCCTTCAAGACCACCACAAAGTTCCATAAGCCAAGTTTCCAATTATCCTCAAAATCGAGACCTAAGTAGGCCACCTCCCCCGCCAATTGATCAAGTCCAACAAAAAGGAATTGGAAGCCAAATTCCTCCACCAAAACCAAATTCTCCTATCCAAGCTCCAAAACCGAACTCTTTTATCCACGCTCCAAAATCGAACTCTCCCATCTAAGCTCCACAATCGAAGCTCCATTTCACCAAATCAATCCTCTAAATTGAAGCTCCACTTTTCCAAAGTCGAGACATCCATGTAGAGGTATATGGTAAAGAGGAACATGAAGAATATGGAGTCTATGATGAGCCTTATATGATAGAAGAAGAGTTTAAAGGAAGACATACGGATCAAAAGGGATACTGAGGGCATGGAGAAAGAGCTAGTCAATGGGACCAACAAGGAACCCGCCACCAAGTGGAGATATGGGAATTAAAACGGATGAGATTGAAGGAAAATCTCAAGATGGAGAGGAAACCAAGGTTCAAAATAAAGAAGTTGGCCGAGACTTGTGTTGATGACATCCCGTGTTCCTCATGTTCTTTGCGGACTGTTTTGGGTCCATGTCATGTTTTGCGGGCTGTTTTGAGTGGTTTATTTTGAAGTGGCCAATTGAGCGAGGTGAAACCGTGAATATGTTGGCAAATTCCTCTCAAGATGGAGAGGATGATACAAGAATAATCACGAATATGAACTTAAGAGAGTGTGTGTTGGACCCGAGACTTGGTGGATGCAAATGAAGTCTAAAGAAGCACCTAAATGGACACCAAAACTATCCATACATATCACTCCAAGGGCACCTACTTGAAGCCATTCATTAAAGGGCCTTTTTGGTCATTTCACCTTACTTTTGTAATAAGTCTATAAATAAAATAGTTTAGGTCTTTAGTTCTTTGGTTGATAATTATTGTAAGTCTTGAACTTTTGTAACACCAAGTCCTCTCTCCTTGAGGCACAAAACCAAAACTTGTAACTAGGATAGCATTCAATGGTGGAATCTCTTGTGATTACTTGTCTGTTAGAAATGTTGGTGCTTAAGTGGTGGACTCCGCTCTTGTATCTTCATACGAACTTGGTGCTTATTAATGTGTTTTGTAGGGGTTTTAGAGTTTAATAAAATCTTTAGTACCTACTTTACATGTTTCCCTTGTGTCAAGTGTATCTATCTTCTTTATCATTAAGTTTGTGTTTGCTTCCTTGTGTCGTTTTGTGTCTTGCTTATTACGGGTATTTGCGGGTCACTTGTGGACTATTTTGTGCTTATTTAGATACCGTTTGGTATCATCCATAAGGTTCAAAACTGTAAAATAACTAATAAAACACAACATATGGATGGGGTATGAAATACCCAAAATAACTGAAATAAACTGCCTGAACACACTGTAATCTGAAAAGCCTCTAACTGACTGAACTGTCTAAATAAGGAGTTCATGGGACATATACTCAACTAACTCCAAATAATAAATTAATTAATGAGATAATAAAGTAATGGTCATGTCCTTGAAGGATGAAGACTCACTGCTAACTCTGACTGCGGAGACTGGAATGCTACTGATGCTCTGGAGCTCGTACTTCTGAACCTATAGAATAAAACACCATAGTTCAAATGCATTAGTATGTTTGAATGTACTGGTAAGAATGTTAGGTAGGCTGAATGCAAAGGGTTCACATGCATGAACTATACTAACTGACTGAAAAACATGAACGTGAGAATACATGCATGAATACATAATGACCATAACTGAGTTCGTGATAACATGATTACCGAGTCGTTTGAGTACTGATAACATGCGATACTGATATCTGTATAACTAAAATAACTGATACTGAGCGACTATATCTGACAGTCTAGGTTCTGATGGAACTAGCTGAGTTCCGTACTGTTCTGAGTTGACTGTATCTGACAGTCCTGAATTTTGTAGAAATATCTAGGTTCTATTACTGACACTGAATGACTATATCTGACAGTCCTAATTCTGTAACAAAAACTGTGGGAAGTAGTCATCTAACCAACATGCCCCTAATACTCCATTATGGCTGAGTTGGGGTCCAATCTATAACCCTAAAACAGTGTCAATACCGCGCTACTAGTAAGGATAATTTTTGAGTAACCATCATATAACACGTAACTCTTGTGAGAAGAGTGGGAACCCTCATATAACAAGTTAAGCTACCTCATCTTCCCTTATATAACAGGCTGTGATGTCTAAACCTACGCTGGCTACGTAGTTCTAGAACGCAAGGATTTCTTCTAAGAATCACACCCTCATATAACAGGTGAGTTCCCATCCTTGGGTTTGCTCGGTGCTAATTTCTACTCCCATATGAATAGACACTGAACATGATTAATTGAACTGATTGGGATAAGTTAACTGAGTTTCATTTCCTAACGGAATACTACTGAGATTACTGAATTTTTGAGGTTTCTGAGATTACCAAGTTTTTCTGAGTCATGAGACTGAATGGATTCTATGGACATGGATCGACTGAGAGTATCTTGAAAACATGACACTAGCTCTAGGCACACAGCTAATTACCGGGTACAAGTAACTCCCAGAACTCGATAGCATGAAACTGACAAAGCATGACTTTCTCGAATACATGACCAACATCACAATCCATAATATAATAAGTTGGAGAATTCATGAAGTACAAGTTCTAAAGAACCACAATGGCCACAAATATATCCATAACTCATTGGCTAAGACATTTTATCAAACACTTGACATGCATAAACTTTTACATAAATGGGGATTTCATATTATCATACTAGTATGGCACTTTTCCTTCACATATGCATTTAATCGAACACATGGGGAGCATGCTTTGGTTATACAATCATCAACACATCTAATAGTCATGGACATATCAATCAACGTGTAAATTTAAGGGTTTATCATGATTACTATGCAAATAACCACATCCTAGGGTCAATCATTGGAATATGTAATTTCAAACATGAATCAAAACCCCACAACATCATGAACATGAATTTCAATTCAATTTAAATCATGAACATTCATAAATACACAAATATTGTATTTTGAAAAGAGATTCTTGAGCTTCATGGGTTAAAGGGACCCATGAATCAACACATGACATACCTGGGTGGATGATTTCTTAAAGATTTATGGAGGAAAATTTGAATCCTTGACTCAAAATTAAACACCTAGGATTTCTTGTTCTTGGGAATTGATCTTTCAGAGGAAACCCTAATTTGATGTTGTGAATGAATAATGAACTTATGAGTCTTGGTCTGATATAATTTGGGGTTAAAACGGGTGGGAAAAGACCCAAATAACCTTTAAAAATGACTTAAAATTCGTTGAACAGGACCTTCGCTGGCTCGTGCGATAGTCCATCGCTGGCTCAACGGTCCATTATTTCGACCATCGTACGTGGACCAAAAAAAGACTCACTGCCTTATAGCGATGGCTTGGGCAATGGACCGTCGCAAGTTCAACGGTCCGTAAATCTGTCTTTCACACCTTATCCAGAAGGTTGACTAACTGCCTTCGTTGCGATGGTCTAGGCGACGGTCCATCAACCTGGCCGTTGCACCTGGGAGATTCTGACAGCTCGGAGTTAAACATCCATAACTTTTTACTCCGATACCGGATTTGGATGAAATTGGTATTGTTGTAATGCTAATTCAATTTCCCAAATGTTAAGAAGTGAAAATATTAAAAATTCCACGTGCAAAAAAGTGGATTCATATTTCAATGTAAGTTTCTAATATTCTTGGGATGATTTCAAGCTAGGTAGAAGTACGGGGTATTACAATATTTCCCCCTTAAGAACATTCATCCTCAAATGAGACTAAGTGAGAGGGGAGAAAATAAACTGATGTACATACTAAACATGAATAATTAGAACATGATCTCATGACTGATATGACTGATAACTGAATATATCATACTGATCATGCATATCTGATGCATGAATAACTGATTCATGAATGCATGACTGAGTGTTCTGATGAACTAAGGTTCTCACAATGAGAATGAATATCTGATGCATGATTATATGACTGAAATGGTGCGTGAATGTATGACTAATTATTAAATGGTATTTAATACCATGTTTGTGATGGAATTCTGAACATGAAATGGATACCAAGCTTGTCACTGAAATCTGAACATAAAACTGAAAAGCTTAAGGAGAACTGTTACCTTGAGCTAGTCTGAGTTTGTGGAGAAAAGGTGAGGATACTTGGTCTGCATGTCTGCTTCTACTTCCCAAGTAGCTCCCTCAACGGACTGATTTTGCCAAAGAATTTTGACTAGAGGGACTTCTTTGTTCCTCAGTCTATGAGTTTGGTAGTCAAGAATTTTGACTGGATTCTCTTCATAAGATAGGCTATTCTGAACATCTCTTCTCTAAATAGAGACTAAAATGGATGGGTCACCTATGCACTTCTTGAGCAAAGAGACATGGAATACTGGGTGAATTGAGGCTAAATCTGAAGGTAATTCGAGCTCATAAGCTACTTTGCCAAAACGACTGAGAATCTTGAAGGGACCGACATATCGGGGACTGAGCTTTCCCTTCTTGCCGAATCTCTTCACTCCCTTCATAGAAGATATCCTTAGATATACATAGTCATCCATCTCGAACTCGAGATCCTTTCTGCGTGCATCCGCATAAGACTTCTGTCGGCTCTGAGTAGCCTGGAGTCTTTTTCTAATCAACTGGACATTTTCTAAGGCATCGAGTACTAAGTCAAGCCCTATAGCTGAGGCCTTACTAACTTCGAAACAACCGATTGGAGATATGCACCTCCTACGATATAGACCTTCAAATAAAGCCATCCGAATACTGGAATGATAGCTGTTGTTGTATGGAAACTCAATCAAAGGAAAGTGGTCATCCAAACTACCCTTGAAATCAATTGCACACGCCCTTAGCATATATTCTAAGGTTTGAATGGTCCTTTCTACTTGACCATCTGTCTGAGGATGAAAGTCTGTACTGAAATGAACTTGGGTACCAAGACCCTTTTGGAACACTTTCCAAAAATGAGGGGTGAACTAGGTACCTCTGTCTGATATAATAGATAAAAGAACACCATCCAATCTGACCAACTCTCTGATGTAGAGTTTGGCGTAATCCTCGACTGAATAAGAGTTATGAACTGGAAGAAAATGAGGTGATTTGGTCATCCTATCTACAATGACCCAAACTGAATCATCCTGGCGACGAGTATGAGGCAAACCCATCATGAAGTTTATGTTCACATCTTTCCACTTCCAAGTAGGAATACAAAACTTTTGCATGGACCCACTAGGATTCAGATGCTCTATCTTAACCTAATGGCATGTAGATCACTTAGCCATAAACTCTGCAACATCTCTCTTTATCCTACTCCTCCAATAGATTTCCCGCAAGTTGTGATACATCTTTGTGGCCCCTGGATGAATAGAGTAGCACGCACCATGCACTTCTTCAAGAATTTACTGCCTTAAGTCGTCTACACCTGGAACACCCAAACAACCCTGGTGACGCAATACACCATCTCCCCCTTGGGAGAAAATCTCTACTTTCTGATCCTTGAAAGACTCTTTCAACTTGACTAGACTGGGATCTCTATCTTGCTTTTCTTTCACCCCGGAAACTAGAGATAATTCTGAACTATTCTAAACCCATATGTCACCCTCCTCTGAATCGACTAAGTGAATGCCTAGTCTTGCAAGCTAATGGATTTCCTAAGCTAAATTCTTCTTATTGTCCTCAACATGAGCAATACTACCCATAGACAGTCTACTGAGAGCGTCGTCCATGACGTTGGACTTGCTCGGATTATAAAGGACACTTATGTCATAATCTTTCAAAATCTCTAATCACCTTCTCTGACGAATATTGAGGTCTTTCTGAGAAAAGACATATTGAAGGCTCTTGTGATCTATGAACACATCCACATGAACTCCATATAGATAATGCCTCCAAATCTTTAAGGCAAATACTACGGATGCTAACTCAAGATCGTGAGTAGGATAATTCTACCCATGGGGTTTAAGCTGTCTAGAGGCGTAGGCTATGACCTTACCATCCTGCATGAGTTCACAACCCAAACCTACTATGGATGTATCATAATACACTACGAACCTATCTAGACCATCTGGGAGAGCTAAGACTGGAGCTGAGGTAAGTCGAGTCTTCAACTCTTGAAAACTCTTCTCGCAAGGATCTGACTACTGAAACTTGACTTTCTTCTAAGTCAATCTAGAAATAGGGGATGCAATAGAATAAAATCCCTCAACAAACCGTCTATAATAGCCAGCCAAGCCTAAGAAACTCTTGATATCCGATGGAGATACAAGTTTGTGCCAGTTTCTTACTACTTCGGTATTTTGAGGATCAACCCTAATGCCATCACCGCAAATGATATAACCAAGGAATGCTACTGACCTTAGACAAACTTCGCACTTACTAAATTTGGCGAACATCTGATGATCTCTGAGAGTCTGAAGTATGATTCTGAGATGGTCTTCATAATCACGCTCACTGCAGGAATAGACCAGAATATCATCAATGAAGACTATGACGAACATGTCCAAGTACTGCTTAAACACCAAGTTCATCAAGTTCATGAAAGCTGCTGGGGAATTGGTAATACCAAAGGACGTAACTAAGAATTTGAAGTGACCATACCAAGTTCGAAAGGCTGTTTTTAGAATGTTACATTCTTTGACTCTGAATTGATGATAGCCTAATCTAAGGTCTATCTTAGAGAAATAGTTGGCACCCTAAAGTTGGTAAAACAAGTCATCGATTCTGGGAAGAGGATACTTTTTCTTGACCGTGACTTTATTGAGCTAACGGTAATCAATGCACATTCTGAGGGAACCGTCTTTCTTGCGAACGAATAAGATTGGTGCACCCCACGAGGACATGCTGGGTCTGAAAAATCCCTTATCTAGGATATCCTTCAACTACTCTTTCAATTCTTTGAGTTCTACTGGTGCCATTCTGTACGGCGGAATAGATATAGGCTGAGTATCGGAAAAAGATCAATACCGAAGTCTATTTCCCTTTCGGGAGGAATTCCAGGAAGATCTTCGATAAAGACATCTGAATATTCATTCCCGACTGGGAATGAATCAAGACTTGAGTTTTAGAACTAGTTTTCTTAACTCAAATAAGATGATAGACACATCCCTTAGATATTATTTTCCTTGCTCGAAGGTAGGAAACAAGCTGACCTCTGAAAGCTGAAGTGCTACCCCTCCACTCTAGGACAGGGTCATTCGGAAACTAGAACTGGACTATTCGGTTTCTTTAGTCTACTATGGCATAGCAGGAATGAAGCCAATCCATGATAGAATGACATCAAAATCAGTCATCTCTAATTCGACTAAATCTGTTGAGGTGAATTTCTGAAATATCATAACCGGGAAGTTCCTGTATACCCTCCGAGCTATGATGGTTTTACCCACTGGGGTAGAGACTGAAAAGGTCTCTTCTAGAATTTTGGGACTGGTTCCAAAATTGCCTGCTTTATCGGGAGTAACAAAAGACAAAGGAGATCCTGGATCTAGCAAAGCATAAATATGCACATGAAAGATCTATAACTTACCAGTAACTACATCAGGAGAATTTTCTTGATCTTACCGAGACTGGAGAGCATAAAGTCGATTTGGGCGTTGCCCACTAGTAGAACATGAGGTGGCACCCTGCTGGTTTGGGCAACCAAACAGAGTTGAGGAATGGTTCTGCTGACTCTGAGGACCTAGCTGAGGAGAGTCTCTTACTCTGTGGCCTGGCTTGCCACATCCAAAACAAATACCACTGCCAGCTCTGCAAATACCCAGATGGTGCTTGCCACAAGTTTGGAAACGAGGATAGGTATGGGCACTACTAATATTTCCTTGAGACTTAGAGCATAGCACTCTATCTCTATTACCATCTCTAAACTTAAGAGATAGAGCACCAGCTAAATAAGTATATGGAACCACTTACTTAGGATAAAACTGAGAATGGTTTCCTCCTTCTGATTTGGGCTGAGCAAAGTTTAAACTACCTGTCCTTTCTCTCTTATTCTGCTTCTCCCCTATCTTAAACTTTTGCTGTTCTATCTACTGAGCATGAGTCATAATCCTGGCTATGTTCATGTCACTATTCAATATTGCGGATCTACACTCATTGACTACACTATCATTCACCCCAAAAACAAACTTACTAATATTAGCCCTGTTAGCTGCAACCACATGAGGAGCATATCTGGCTAATTGAGTAAACTTAAGAGAATTCTCTTTCACCATCATGTTTCCTTGACTAAGGTTGATAAATTCTAACACTTTAGCTTCTCTCAGCTCTAGGGAAAAGAATCTATCTAAGAATGCAGTAGAAAACTCCTCCTACTCAATAGGCTCTGCATCTACAGCCCTCTCTGACTTTCACTATTTGTACCAAGTGTGAGCAACATCTTGCAACTGATATGCAACTAACTCTACACTCTCACTACAAGTAACCCCCATGATATCCGTAACCTTTTGAACTCGATCATGAAATTCCTGAGGTCTTCATCTGACTTTGACCCAAAAAAGGATGGAGGAGTTATTTGGGTGAAGTCCCAAAACCTAGATGCATCTGAATTGGCCACTGGGTTGGCTAGAACGACAGCTGGTCATTCATTCTAGGTAGCGATTGACTGAGCAAGAGTTGTGAATGCAGCTCTGAACTCTGCATGAGAGACATGTTCAATCAAAGGATCATCAGGCTGAGGGGCTGGCTGATTCCCATTTCTTCTTTTAGGAGGCATGTTCTATAAAAGAAAGAAAGAAATGGATTAGACTGAGAGATTGACTTGAGATTATGCTCACTAGCATGACATGAATACTGAAAGAAGGGAAACTATTCCTAAAACATCTTATAGACTCCTGCACATAAATGTGGCGCGCAACACACCCATGTACAAAACTCTACTAGATGCGACTTTTAAACTTTCTAGGACACTATTGAACCAGGCTTTGATACTAAGTTTGTAACGCCCCGAATCTGGTACCCGAAATGCTACACAGTGCTCATGACCTTGAAGGACCACAACTAACCCATGACTAATATCTGTACCTGAACACTACATAATACACAGTATAAATGCGGAAATAAAGGTTATAAGGCCGTAAGGTTCAAAACTGTAACATAACTGATAAAACACAATATATGGATAGGGTATTAAATACCCAAAATAACTGAAATAAACTTTCTGAACATACTGTAGTCTGAAAAGTCTCTAACTGACTGAACTATTTGAATAAGGAGTTGATGGGACATGTCCCCAACTAACTCCAACTAATAAATTAATTAATGAGATAATAAAGTAATGGTCATGTCTTCAAAGGATGAGGACTCACTGCTAGCTCTGACTGCGGAGACTAGAATGCTACTAATGCTATGGAGCTCATACTTCTAAACCTATGGTATAAAACACCATAGCACAAATGCGTTAGTACGTTTGAATGTACTAGTATGCTTGTGAGGTAGACTGAATGCAAAGGGTTCACATGCATGAACTATACAAACTGACTGGATAACATGAACTTGAGAATACATGCATGAATACATAATGACCATAACTGAGTTCGTGATAACATGATTACCGAGTCGTTTGAGTACTGATAACATGAGATACTAATATCTGTATAACTGAAATAATGGATACTAAGCGACTGTATTTGACAGTCTAGGTTCTGATGGAACTAGCTGAGTTCTGTACTATTATGAGTTGACTGTATCTAATAGTCCTAAATTTTGTAGAACTGTCTAGGTTCTATTACTGAGACTGAATGACTGTATCTGAAAGTCTTGATTCTGTAACTGAAACTGTGGGAAGTAGTCATCTAACCGACATTCCCCTAATATGCCATTATGGCTGAGTTGGGTTCCAATCTATAACCCCAATTAGAAGAAAGTCAATACCGCGCCACTAGTAAGGATAATCTGTGAGTAACCATCATATAACAGGTAACTGTTGTGAGAACAATGGGAACCATCATATAACAAGTTAATACACCTCATTTGCCCTCATATAACAGGCTATGATGTCTCAACCTACGCTGGCTACGTAGTTCTGGAACGCAAGAATTGCTTCTAAGAATCACACCCTCATATGACAGGTGGGTTCCCATCCTTGGGTTTGCTCGGTGGTAATTTCTACTCCCATCTGAATAGACACTGAACAGGAATAACTGAACTGACTGGGCTAAGTTAACTGAGTTCTGCTCCCTAATGGAATACTACTGAGATTACTGAATTTTTGAGGTTTTTGAGATTACCGAGTTTTCTGAGTTATGAGAATGACTGGATTCTATGGACATGGCTCGACTGAGAGTATCTTGAAAACATGACACTGGCTCTAGGCACACAGCTAATTATCGGGTACAAGTACCCCCAGGACTCGATAGCATGAAACTAATATAGCATGACTTTCTCGAATACATGACCAACATCACAATCCATAATACAATAAGTTGGAGAATTCATGAAGTACAAGTTCCAAAGCACCACAATGGCCACACATATATCCATAACCCATTGACTAAGACATTTTATCAAATAATTGACATGCATAAACTTGTACATAAATGGGGATTTCATATTATCATACTAGTTTGACACCTTTCCTTCACATAGGCATTTAATAGAACACATGGGGGGAATGCTTTGGTTATACAATCATCAACACATCTAATAATGATGGACACATTAATCAACGAGTAAATATAAGGGTTTATCATGATTACAATACAAATCACGACATCCTAGGGTCAATCATTGGATTATGTAATTTCAAACATGAATTAAAACCCCACAACATCATGAACGTTAATTTTAATTCAATTTAAATCATGAACATTCATAAATACACAAATATTGGATTTTGAAAAGAGATTCTTGAGCTTCATGGGTGAAAGAGACCCATGAATCAACACATGACATACCTGGGTGGATGATTTCTTGAAGATTGATGGAGGAAAACTTGAATCCTTGACTTGAAATTAAACACCTAGGGTTTCTTGTTCTTGGGAATTAATCTTTGAGAGAAAACCCTAATTTGATGTTGTGAATGAATAATGAACTTATGAGCCTTGGTTTCATATTATTAGGGGTTAAAACCAGTGGAAAAAGACTCAAATACCCTTTAAAAATGACTTTAAATTCATTGAATTGGACTTCCGATGACTCGTGCGATGGTCCGTCGCTGGATCGATGGTCCATCATTTCAACCGTCATACGTGGACCAAAAAAAGACTCTCTGCCATATAGAAACATCTTGGGCGATGGTCCATCGCAAGTTTGACGGCTCATCAACCTGTCCGTCGCTCCTTATCCAGAAAGTTGACTCACTGCCTTGGCTGCGGTGGTCTAGGCAATGGTCCATCTCTATATCGACGGTCCATCATCCTAGCCGTCGCACCTGGGCGATTCTGTGTAACGACCCAAAATCACCTCCTGAGATGTCACATGGTTCTTAGGACTACATGTATCCCTAAGCTAACCTTTTGAGCCTATCACTCCTCATAATAACTCATTCAAGAAGGAATATACAAAACGCTGGCACTGTCATATCAAATGAAAAGAAATACGAAGGTAATTCTCGGTCTAAACGACCACAATACTGGAAATATCAACACAACCACAGTCTAATAACTAGTCTGACAAAGCCTCTACTACTCCATGAACTCGAGAGACGTTGGGACCGAACCGACTCAAACTGAACTGAAAGTAATAACATAAGCACTCGAATATCAAAATGTCTAAAGATAGCTCATCAAACCATGAGGACTCACCACTGTAGAAATATAGATGAAGGTACTCGAGAATCACTAACGAGGTTGGGACTGAGCACCTGAACCTACATTATAAGACAATGTAGCACATTGACATAAATGTTGATTAGCATTTGGGAATGTACTGGGTATATGGGGGTGTATGCATTTACATAAAACAATATCAATACTTTATAATCAAATCATGCATGCAAATAGGAATGACTCACATGGCTTGAATAAGTCTAAAATGTAAAGCTCATAAATCATGTAGAATGAAGCATGTAACACAAATCTCATGAGTCATTATACTTTGGCTTTAAAATCTACGCTCCCCTCTTATTCTCATTACTCATAGGATGAAGGAAGTTTTAAACCATACTTTCAACTCATGCATATGTCTCTTGGAGAGTAAAACTTCTTTATTTCTCGAGAACTTATAACTCTTTTGAACTCAAACACTTGGAACTCGAAATCATATGACTTTGATTTAAAAACTGATGATCAACTCTTATTAGTAGAGAAAACTACTTCCTTCTTTGGAAAATAATTAAAAGAAATTTGTTCACTTTAGAAAATATCTCATCTCAAAGCTTTAGGGAAAATATTCTATCTCAATGGAAAATACTTTAGTTTAGGGAGGTTCTCTTAACCAACATAAACCATGTGAGCTACATGGAGTCCAACGTCTTGTCCTCCTAAGAAAGAAACCTCACGTTGGGGAGAGGTGTCATACTCTTGCCAAGAAGTATAACCTCAATTCAGTGATCACTTATCTCAGCCTCGGGCCCAATCATCTCGGCCTCAGGACCCAAATCTCAAATCTATAGTGGCACGTAGTTCTGGGGTAAGACACCGTGGTAACTTACCCAAATCGATGCTAAATACTACTCTCTTTAGTTTATCTCGCTCATCTCATGGAAAGCTATTTTTAAAATAATCTCATGGTTCATAAGAACCCAACAATCAGATCTGTAATCTCATATGATAGAGTGGATTTCAAAACTCTATGACCATTAGGTCCAAACATTTCTAAATAATCTCAAAATACTCAAATCGTTGGTGCTTATAGAACAATAATTCATAAAATTGCAAGTCTCAAGTAGGGCATAATGACCCATAATTCAATCTCAAGTTAAAACTCATCATAATGCATAATAGATAGCTTATAGATTTATAATTTATGTAGAAATCCCGAAGTTACAACAATTTTTATCAAAATATAAACATACTCATAAACTTTAATTTCTAGAACATTGAAACTCTTAAATTCTCAAGGAGTAACAACAAAGGGTATAAACCCAGCTTCAATTTCTTAAGACAACATGCAAAATCATGCTATTTGACTTTCTATTCATGGGAAACATCAAGATATTGCAATCAATAACAATGGGTGAAAAACCCTAATATAATATCATGTAAAATCTCATAGATTTCAAAAAATTATAGTTTAAATAAGCCTTCGGGCACAAAGGTGAAAGGATTACCCTTATTCAAAACCCTACATACCTAGATTATGAAATTGGATGAACAAGCTTGATTCAAACTCTTTTTCTTACTCTTGAGAGAGGGTTCTTGCAACCCTTGAACTTAGGCAACTTAAATCTAAACTCAATTTGTAGAATCTATGGTGAGTTCTTGGATTTCTTGGAGAAAGGTTTTAGATTTGATCTTGAGGGAGAAACCCTAGATCTCTTTTGTTTTGGATGATGAATAAAGTCATTTGCTTCGTTTGGAATATATATGGTTGATAAAAGAGCGGAAATACCAAAAAATCCTTATTAAAAAATAACTTAAAATACTGATCGGGGGTTGCGACGGTCCGCCACTAGACTGAATGTCCGTTGGATCATCCGTTGCACGTCGGTCCAAAAAAGAACACACTGCCTCGATGTGATAGTATCAGTGATGGTCCATCACAATCTCGACGGTATGTCGGATTATCCATCTCACGTTGGCCAGGATGAGGCCACACTGTCTCAGCTGCGACGGTCTCACCGACGGTCCATCGCAGCCTTGATGGTCCGTCGTCCTGGCCGTCGCACTTGGGCCAAAAAAGGGAGTTACTACCTTGGTTATGACGGTCCGAGCAACGGTCCATCGCAGAATCGACGGTCCATTGTATCATCCATCACACCTGGGCCATTCCGACAACTCTCAGTAAAACGGCCATTACTTCTCACCCTGATGCCGGATTTGGACGAAATTGGTATCGTTGGATAGCTAATTCAATTCTCTACATGACAAAATGTCAAATTTAAGAAAATTATATATGGTAGGAACACCAATCACTTGGGAAGTCACTTCTCAATCTTTTAGGGCCAAAATTACACTTCACTTGACACGCTCTAAAGCTCAGACTATGAGGGAACTTTACAGGGTCTTACAATATATCCCCCTTGGAAACATTCATCGCTGAATGTCGCTAGTTAGACTAGGAATATAGGAAAATAGAGTACACATAGATGAATCAATTCGCTAAACGGCTCAAAATCTCTCTAAACTCTCGAATACCTCAAAAATTGCAAGAACTCACGCAAGAATAGATATATAGCTGAACTTTAGATTAGAAGGGCTGAATTAAGGAAGAATAATACCTTTGGATCAATCTAAACTCGCGGAAAAGAGGTGCGGGTACTTGGCTCGCATGTCTTCTTTTGCCTCCCAAGTAGCGCCCTCAACTGACTGGTTCCGCAACAACACTTTGACCAAGGGAACCTCTTTGTTCCTCAGTCTACGGATCTGAAAATCTAGGATCTCAACGGAAATTTCATTGAATAAAAGACTTTTCTGAATATCAGCACTCTCTGAAGGATCTACCATAACGGAATCACCAATATGCTTCTTAAGCATGGAGACATAAAAAATAGGATGAACTGCTGACAACTCCCCATGTAACTCAACCTCATAGGCTACTTTACCAACACAACTCAAAACTCTATACGGGCCAACATAACGGGGACTAAGCTTTCCCTTTTTACCAAACCTCTTTACCCCTTTCATGGGTGAAATCTTCAAGTACACCAAATCACCCACTTCAAACTCAAGATCTCTTCTCCTCTCATCGGCATATGAATTTTGATGACTCTGAGCCATCTTTAACCTCTCTCTAATCAACTTAACTTTCTCCATAGCTTCAAATACTACATCAGGACAAATCACGGCAGCTTAACCCACGTCAAACCAACCTATGGGTGATCTACATCCCCTACCATACAAGGCCTCAAATGGTTCCATCCCGATCCTAGCATGGTAGCTATTGTTATAAGAGAACTCTATTAATGGAAAATGCTCATCCCAGCTACCTTTGAAATCAATAGCATATGCCCTCAACATATGTTCTAGTGTTTGAATGGTCCTCTCAGACTGACCATCTATCTGCAGATGAAAAGCAGAACTCAAAAGAACTTGGGTACCAAGACCCTGCTGAAACACCCTCAAAAACTGAGAAGTAAATAGAGTACCCCTATCCAAAATGATAGATGAGGGAACTCCGTGCAGCCTGACTAACTTTCGGATATATAATCTAGCATAATCCTTAGCTGTATAAGATGTATGCATAGGAAAGAAGTGTGTGGACTTAGTCAGCCTGTCTACAATAACCCAAATAGAATCGTGATGACGATGCGAAAGAGGTAACCCGGTCATGAAGTCCATATTCACCACCTCCCACTTTTAAGTGGGTATACCAAACTCTTGCATCACACCACCAGGTCTTTGGTGCTCTACCTTAACCTGTTGGCACGTTGCACACTTTTCTACAAACTCATCTATATCCTTATTCATACCATTCCACTTATAGATTTCCCGCAAGTTGCAGTACATCTTGGTAGTGTTGGGATGAATAGAATACCCCGCGACATGCGCTTCAACCATAATTCTCTACCTCAGATCATCAACACACAGAACGCACAAGCTACCCTGCAATCTCAACACGCCATCTCCCTCTTGGGAGAAAACCTCTACCTTTTGGTCCTTATCTGCCTTCTTCAGTCTGACCAAACTATCTTGTTTCTCCTTCAATTCCGAAACTAAAGAGGATTCGGAACTACTTTGTACCAAAGAACTTCCCTCAGCTGAATCAAGCAACCTAACACCCAATCTATCCAGAAAATGCACATCATGAGCTAACTCTTTCTTACCTTCATCTACATGAGCAACACTACCCATAGACAATCTGCTAAGGGAATCCGCCACTACATTGGTCTTGCCCGGGTGATACAACACACTCATATCATAGTCTTTTAACAACTCTAACCACCTACTCTGCCTAAGATTCAACTTACTCTGAGTAAACATATACTACTGACTCTTATGATTAGTAAACACATCAACATGAACACCATAAAGATAGTGTCTCTAGATTTTCAAAGAAAAGACCACAACAGCTAACTCAAGATCATGGATTGGGTTATTCTTTTCATGTGGCTTTAACTGTCTAGAGGCATAGTCTATAACCTTACCTCTTTGCATCAACACACAACCCAAACCAATTCTAGAGGCATAACAATACACCACAAAACCATCTATACCATAAGGTAAAATCAACACAGGGGATGAAGTAAGTCGAGTCATCAACTCTTGAAAACTCTTCTTAGAGGAATCTGACCACTGGAACTTAACTTTCTTTTGGGTCAATCGGGTCATGAGAGATGCAATAGAAGAGAAGCCTTCAACAAAACGGTGGTAGTAGCCCGCTAGACCCAAGAAACTTCTAATGTCAGATGGAGGGATAGGTCTAGGCTAATTTCTTACAGATTCTATCTTTTGGGGATCAACTCTAATACCTTTGGCTAAAATAATATGACCCAAAAAGGCTACAGACCTTAGGGAAAATTCACACTTACTGAATTTACCGAACAACTGGTGACCTCTAAGAGTTTGCAAGACAATTCTAAGGTGATATGCATGTTCATGCTCACTGCGGGAGTAGACAAGGATGTCATCTATGAACACTATGACAAACATATCAAGATGTTGCTTGAACACTCGATTCATGAGGTCCATAAAAGATGTTGGGGAATTGGTTAGCCTAAAAGACATGACTAGAAACTCAAAGTAACCATAACGGGTTCGGAAGGATTTCTTTAGAATATCACATTCCCTCACTTTAAGTTGATGATAGCCGGATCTAATGTCTATCTTGGAGAAATAACTTGCACCTTGAAACTGATCAAACAGGTCATCAATTCTTGGAAGAGGGTACTTATTTTTTACTGTGACCTTGTTAAGAAAATGACAGTCAATGCACATACACAAAGAACCATCTTTCTTCTGTACGAATAGAATAGGTGTACCCCAAGGAGAAATACTGGGACTTATGAAACCTTTGTCTAAAAAATCTTTGAGTTGCTCTTTCAACTCTTTAAGCTCAGCAGGTTCCATACGATATGGAGGAATAGAAATGGGATGAGTGTTGGGAATAAGGTCAATCCCAAATTCTATCTCTCTATTGGGAGGTACCCCTAGGAGATCTTCCGGAAAAACATATGGAAACTCGTTAACAATATCGATTGACTGAATAGTTGGAGCCTCAGACTTAGTATCTTTGACTCTAACTAGGTGATAGATAAAACCCTTGGATATTAGCTTTTTTGGCTTTGAGATAGGAGATAAAATAGCTTTTGGGAGATACCGAACTCCTGGACCACTCAAAAATTGGCTCATTAGGGAACTGAAACTTGACCACACAGGTACAACAATCTATAGATGCATAACAAGAATAAAGCCAATCCATACCCAGAATAAGGTCAAAATCCACAAAGTCTAACTCTATCAAATCAACAAGTATGACTCTATGAAGAACAATAATAGGATAATCTCTATACACTTGTTTAGCAATAACTGACTCCCCTACTGGTGTGGAGACTAGAAAAGGCTTAGAAATCTTTTCAGGACTTATTTTGAAATTCACAGCCATAAGTAGGGTCACATAGGAGAGACTTGACCCGGGGTCCAACAACACATTAACATCAAAACAAAAGATGCGGAGCATACTAGTAACAACATTGAGAGAGTCCTCCTGCTCCTGATGGGATGGTAAGTCATAGAATCTGTTCTGGCACTGACCGCCAGTAGTGCTAGATGAAGTGCCCTAAATAGGGGCTGGATGAGAGACAGAAGATGGTGTACTAGTAGTCTGTACCTGAGTTCGGGCATCTCTGGTCCCTTTCCTAGCATGCGGACAATCTCTAAGTCTGTGTCCCTGCTTTCCATAACCAAAACAACCCCACAAATCTACGAAACACTCACCGGGATGATCCCTACCACACTTATCACAAGGAGGATAACAGGGCATATTACCAACACTGTTATGCGACCTAGACATAAGAGACAAGATCCATTGCTCTTGCCTGCCTCTAGGCATGGGAGAACTAGATGATGAAGGCGCTGGAATAGATGGACGTCTCTGAAACTAAGGGCAATTTCCTCCATGGAACCTAGGCTGACTATACTCATGTTGCTTAGATCTAGCCCTCTGGTTACCCCTCACTCTGTCTCTCTATCTAATCTTATCCTCCTCTATCTGTTGTGCATGCATCATCAACCTAGACAGGTCTATATCCTTGTGCAGCATCACAGTCCTACACTCTTTCAGCATAAAACCAGAAACATATGTCACGAACTTACTCATACTATCTCGGGTGTCAGAAATCAAATCAGGAGCATACTTGGCCAACTAGTTGAACTTTAAGCAGTACTTCTTAACAGTCATGGATCCCTGCCTTAAGTTCATAAACTCCTCAATCTTTGCTTCCCTCATCTCAAGAGGAAAGAACTTGTCCAAGAATGCATCTTGGAATCCCTGCCAAGTCGTAGGAGCAATATTCTCATCTCTATCATTCCTCCATAATACAACCCATTGATAAGCTATGCCCTTCAACCTTAAGATGCCAACTCAACACTTTCTTCCTCAAAAACATGCATCACCTGCGTAATCTTTCTCACCTTCTCAAGGTACAACTATGGGTCCTCACCTTCCTTGGACCCATAAAACTCTGGCGGATTTTGATAACGCTCAATCTACAGCTCTCATAGGAGTGTAAAGCGATCGTTAGCAAATATAGAACCCAACCTGGGTTGGGTATCGATCCCATAGGGAATAGCTTGGTCAACAAGTAAGCAACGATTACTAGACTTTTAGTGCAAGTCTCGTAAGAAGGGGGGTTTGTAATGTGTAACCAAATTAGTAGAGAAAAACGGCAATAGCAAAGTAAAAAGAAAGAATGTTTAGTAGGTTGTGAAACAATGAGAATTGAGGAGTTGGGGTTATGTCCACCTTCTGAGTTATACGTCTCTATTGGCTATGAGTGTGCGGAATTCAGACATGCATGTTCTTATAGAGAATTGTATTCGACGGTAAATCCAGGCATTTTTCGACCTATTCGAGGATTCTTTCACTTTAACTCTTTCGAGCTTAAAGCGTGTCTAACGGTATGAATTCTCCAAGAGGTTAATCCAGTTACGACACTAATTTTTTAATAGGGGATGGGACCCACTACCTTGACATTATCTCTTTTCCAGACAGATAACCTTTCTTTCGAACAAGTTAAATGTTATACTGGCGTATTCTTGCGTTTGCAACCACAAAGAATTTAGATTAAGATGAAGAGAATAATGATATAAGCAGCATACGTGTCACGAACTCACAAACTCACAGCAATAGATAGTATCTCATTCGGTTTCCATAACCCCAACAGAGAAGTTTAGTTACCCATGAATGCGAAGGAAATCACAATTGACATTGTTGTTATACCACAATTAAGATTTCACGTTTATAATGGTGTGGTAGGTGTTTAGGCGTGAATTCCTTAGAAAGGTAACGTTTCTCTTGTTGCGGAATTTAAGAATTAAATAGATGAGTAGAAGAAGAAAAATAGAATTAATGGAAGAATTAGAAGATGTAAGAAGATGATGTATTAAAAGTAGAATGAGAGTTCGAAGATGTTCTAAAATCTCTAGCAAGATAGGGTATTTATAATACCCATATCCTATTCCTACTAAGCTAATGAAATGCTTAACCAAATCCTACTAAGCTAATGAAATACTTAACCCAATTGTACTAGGTTAATGTATCATTATCCTAATCCTAATAAGTTACTGCTAGTTCCCAAAGTCTTCAAAAATGTTGTTTTAGCCCGGGACAGAATTTCCATGCGCCATCTTTAGTCCTTGGCGTCCAAGATTGGCTTTTCTCCTTTCGTGAAGCTTTCTTTGGCGTCAAGTTATCCATAAAATGCTGAATTCTGCATCATTTATACCTGAAACTTTGCTAATCATGTTCGTTAGCTCACTTATAGGAAAATGGACTAAAAGTGCATGAAATATATAATTTGTTCTCAAAACTAGGCTAAAATATGGGCAAATATAGTGCTATAGGCATGTAAATTCGCCTATCATCAACACCCCACACTTAAAGCTTTGTTCGTCCTCGAACAAAATATCATGTCCCTCTAAACATCAACTTAGGGTTTCACAGCAACAACATAAAATATTCGTCAAGACAAGCACAACAATTATCAACGAAGAGTAGTTTTCCAATCATTAGTAGAGACCATTTAACCTCCAACATAGACTCGTGATGGTGGTCAACTCATATTCAAAAGTTATGGCACAAAAATCATACACGACTACCCAAAACACATCAACCATGTGTGTCTCACAATATATTACCCATAATTACTCACAAGTATAGCATATTTTTCAAACATGGGTATCAAAATATCCTTGCTCTCACTCTCACAAAGAATTCATATGAAGCAACTGATGACCATAGGCTTGCCCTTAGTGTAATGCTCCACTAAATGTCAGAATGCTAAGCTTAGAATCAAATAGGTCTTTTGATGGTTGTAATGTAGGCTAAGGGACGGGTAGGACTATTTTGGCCAGAAATAGTGACTATGTTCCTAAGCGCTTTAATACATCACATTGTGTGATTAACACTTTTCTTTCTAACAACCTTTCTTTCATTTATTCTACCACCCTTTTTCTCCTCTTTTGTTTTTCAAATTTAAACATAACTAACTTTTCAGTTTTCCTTTCCTTTTTCTTTTGATAACATACCTCTTATGATAGCACTTTCTTTTTTTTATAACTCATTCAAGCACCAATGCATTCTAAAGCATCATACTCACCCAATTTCCTCTTATTTTGTCACATGACTTTTTCACTTTAAAGCACTTAGGAATTTGGATCAAATTATGGTCTTGAAAAAAATGGATTAGGCTTACATATGAGGTTGTCAAAGAAAATAGGCTAAAGGCTCAAAAGGGTTAACTAGGATAATGTCCATGGGTAGGTAAAAATGAAGGTAAACAAATATAGGTTGCCAAAGAAATGCCTAAATCATCTCCTAAACTTACACTCCTTATTTTTGCTTTACATACATACAAGGCAAGTTCTAGCATCAGCCACAAGCACAGAATATACTATTATCTCACACACACAAGGCACATGGTCGACTTTATTGGGAGTAGTATAGACTCTTGACCCAACAGATGAAGGAATTAAACCAAACAATATCACATAGTGAGTCACAATTAGAGCCTAAATGTCTCAATAGTCATGATTTTAGCACAAACTCTTGTCATAATCTCATGCTACCTATTAGAATAATTTCATGCGATGCTAAGCTAAAAAAAACAATTAACTACAAACAAAACAAACAAACATAAATGCAAATGTGGATAGAGAAGTATAGCATGCAAATACCAGCACCCCACACTTAGACGGGACACACTGTCCTCAGTGGAAAATAAATAAGAAGAACCTGGTTAGTCGGACTCATCCTCTATGTCTGGGGTCATACCCCTTGTATCGGAATCATCAGCAAAGTCGTCATCCTAAGAAGTTACTCATAAGTATCCCACTTAATTCCAAGAGTGAGTCGAGGTATTTGCAGCGGGGAGGGTTCTCCTTGCTCTGTTCGACCTCTTTTCTTGCCTTTTTGTGAAGTGGTAGCCTTATCTTTGCCTTGTCTTGCTTTGGGTGCCATTGTACCTGAGACTTAAAACAATGTTCATGTTAGCATCATCTCGATGGATACAATCTATAAACAAGCAGTAGTGGCACCACCCCATACTTAGTTTGTTGGTACAGACTAGTGAAGTGAAAGTGGTCGATTACTCAGACTTCATCGACATACGTTTTAGGGGCTATATTCCAACAAGAAATTCAGATATGTAACACTTCTTGCAATCTTTGCAATACTTTCATGTTAGGTATATCAAGACTTCTACATAGGGATTACATCATGGTATAGTTTCTATCAATAATCACAATCTCCTATGTCGGTAGGCAACTATAAGTCTTATTCTGATGAGCGAGATATCCCAACATGTAAGTATTCAAGTGACAAGAGTATGCAATGTTCATGACTATAGCAATTTCGCAAGTAGTATAACAATGCATCAAAATCAAATTCAAGTCGGAAATAAGTTAAGAGTATCCTAACGTACATGTTCACTCACTTAGTTTTGTATCAACAATTGCAATTCATAATAGACATAGCAACGTAGCACTTACGAAAACTAGATGAAGAACAAAAGAGTACTTACGTGATTGAAGCCTTTGGAGATGTTCTTGTGAAGTGGGAGAGCAAAAAGAAAAGTTTTGAGATGATTTGGAAAGTATGTGCGGCGCCTAGGTCAAGTTTTCAATGTGTTTGTGTTTCAAGACTAAGTCTCCTTTATATAGGAAAAGAATGGGTCGGGTTTTGACCCATTTAAAATCGGTTTTGGAGACAAAAAGTTACCATAGGAGGCACCTTTAGCTTTGCCTATGGTGACCATAGGCGGCGCCTAATGCAAAGCCTTTAGTGACCATAGGCGGCGCCTTTAGCATGGCATATGAGATTCAGAGACCATATGCTATAGCATAGGCGGCGACTATGCTATGGCATACTTGAGCATGGGCGGCGCCTATGCTATAGCACACTAGATTCCGAGATCTTGGGCTATAGTATAGGCCATGCCTTGTTCGTGGCCTAGTTTTACCTAGGCCTAGCCTTGCTCAATGCCTATTTTGTCATGAGCATTGCTCAATCCATAGACATATGCATCTTAATTCCTAACTTACCACCTTTACCATGAAATACGTCCAAATTGAACTTTGAAACCAATCTCCTCGTTTTACACCTCTTGCACCTACATTTTCTCAAAAACAATAAAAACGATTAGAACGATGGGTTGCCTCCCATCAAGCGCCTTAGTTTTGGTCGTGGCACGACTCTTATTTTTGGATTTTTATTTATCAAAAGCAACACACATACTAGAATGAAATGAAAAATGAAAAACGATAAACGATAAACGATGGGTTGCCTTCTATCTAGCACCTTATTTATTGTCGTGGCTCGACATAGTTACCTCGAGTACTTAGACTTCGTTGAGATAAGTGATGGCCATGAAGTTTATCGAGTCAAGAGGACCGATATACGGTTTCACACGTTGGCCATTCACTTTGAAGACAACACCATTATTATCTTCCAATTCAACTACTCCAGACGAGTAGACTTGGATAACTTTGTATGGACCAGACCACTTGGACTTTAACTTACCTGGGAAGAGTTTCAATCTGGAGTTGAAGAGAAGTACCATGTCATCCTTTTGAAAGTTTCGACGAACAATCCGCTGATCATGATACTTTTTCATTCGTTCCTTGTATTGGTCTGATCTTTCATAAGCATGGAGACGGAATTCATCCATCTCGTTCAGTTGCTCCATCCTCAGCTTCATTGCATCATCCCAATTCAAATTCAATCGCTTCAGCGCCCACAATGCCTTATGCTCGAGCTCAATGGGTAAGTGACAAGCCTTCCCATAAACTAGTTGATAAGGGGACATGCCAATTGGCGTTTTGAATGCAGTCCTGTATGCCCATAGTGCATCGTCCAGCTTCCGAGACCAATCCTTCCTATTAGCATTTACCGTCTTCGCAAGGATTTGCTTGATCTCTCAATTGGAAACTTCTACCTGTCCACTAGTTTGTGGGTGATAAGGCGTGGCTACCTTGTGTTGCTTGACCCCGTATTTTGCCAACACGGACTTGAATAGCTTGTTGCAAAAGTGAGATCCTCCATCACTTATGATAGTACGTGGTACTCCAAAGTGAGAGAAGATATTCCTCTTCAACTACGCTACAACACGCTTTCCCTCATTGTCGGCCAATGCTACAGCTTCAACCCATTTCGAGTCATAATCCACAGCAACTAAGATGTACTTCATTCCGAATGAATTTATGAATGGACACATGAAATCAATACCCCATACGTCAAAGAGCTCTACTTCAAGGATTTTTGACATGGGCATCTCATGGTGTTTTGAAATAGCACCTTGTCGCTGACATTGGTCGCATCTCTTAACAAAGTCGTAGGCATCTCTAAATATCGAAGGCCAATAGTATCCGCTTTGCAATACCTTTCTTGCTGTCCGATTACCTGCGTGATGTCCCCTCACTTGGGAAGTGTGGCATGCTTCCAATATATTTGGCACCTCTTCATGGGATATACATCGTCAGATAACACCATCCGCGCATCGTCGAAACAAATATGGCTCATCCCAAAAGTAGTGTTGTACATCATGCATAAACTTCCTCTTTTGATGGTAAGATAAATTTGCAGGTATCATATTACTCACCATAAAGTTTGCAAAGTCGGCATACCATGGTAACTCTTCTATTATCGTGGCTAAGATCTCCTCATCAGGGAATGCATCATCAATCTCGATTTCAGGTTGTGCCACATGCTCGTTCTCGAGTCTAGAGAGATGGTCGGCCACTTGGTTCTTGCAACTTCTTCTATCTTTAACTTCGAAATCAAACTCTTGCAGCAGCAATACCCATCGAATTAGTCTTGGTTTTGCATCCTTCTTTGTCATTAGATACCTAAGAGTTGCATGGTCTGTATGAACGATCACCTTAGTACCCAATAGGTAGGCACGAAACTTCTCAAACGCATACACAACCGCTAGGAGCTCTTGTTCAGTAACAGTGTAGTTCCTTTGGGATTCATTTAGGACCTTACTTGCATAGTAGATAGGATGAAATAGCTTCTCCTTTCTCTGACCAAGTACAGCACCAACGGCTACACCACTAGCATCACACATGACCTCAAACTGGAGAGACCAATCTGGTGCTACCATGATAGGGGCTTTAATGAGTTTTCCTTTGAGGCATTCGAATGCCTTCAAGAAATCATCATTGAAGTCAAACTTTGCATCTTTCTCCAAGAGTTTGCACAATGGACTAGCAATTTTGGAGAAGTCTTTGATGAACCGACGATAGAAACCTGCATGGCCGAGAAAACTACGAACACCCTTCACCGAAATTAGAGGCGGTAGCTTCTCAATGACTTCAATTTTCGCTCGATCAACCTCAATTCCTCTTTCAGAGATTTTGTGCCCAAGAACAATACCTTCTTTTACCATGAAGTGGCACTTTTCCCAATTCAGCACTAGGTTGAATTCTACACATCTTTGCAACGCCATACTTAGGGTTGTCAAGCACGCTTCAAAAGTCTCACCAACAACTGAAAAATCGTCCATGAATACCTCCAAAGTGTCTTCAACCATATCAGAAAAAATGGACATCATACAGCGTTGAAAGGTGGCTGGTGCGTTACATAGCCCGAATGGCATACGCTTGAAGGCAAACGTACCATATGGGCATGTAAACGTTGTCTTCTCTTGGTCTTCGGGAGCAACACAAATCTGATTATAGCCTGAATAATCGTCTAAGAAACAAAACTATCCTTTCCCTGCTAATCGATCTAGCATTTGGTCCATAAATGGCATTGTAAAGTGATCTTTGAGCGTCCAAGAATTCAGCTTCCGGTAGTCCATGCATACTCTCCATCCAGTGACGGGTCTGAGTGGAATAAGTTCATTTTTCTCATTTGCGACCACCGTCATGCCTCCTTTCTTGGGAACACATTGTACCGGGCTTACCCATGTACTATCAGAGATTGGATACACAACCCCTGCATCTAACCACCTGATAATTTCTTTCTTCACCACTTCTTGCATAGGTGGGTTTAGACGTCTTTGATGCTCAATGGTTGGTTTGCAATTTTCTTCAAGCTGAATCTTGTGAGTACAAATCCCAGGTGGAATACCAATAATATCCGCAATGGTCCATCCAATGGCTCTAATATACTTCCGTAGAATAGTAATAAGAGCTGCAACTTGTTGCTCACCCAAATCTGCTGCCACAATGACTGGAAGTGTGCTTCCGCTTCCTAAGAATGCATACTTTAAATGACTTGGCAGCTCCTTCAATTCTAACGTGGGTGGCTCTTCAATAGATGGCTTAGCTGGTGGTGTGGGTCGATTTTTGAGATCAAGGTCCATCTTCTTGGGAGCATAGCGATATGTCCCTAATCCTGATAGAGAACAAATGGCTTCATTGCAATTTTCAGCATCCTTACTTTCTTCATTCATGAGCACAACTGCCAAAGGGTCAGCAATAATTTGCTCTTCTTTAAGTAATTCTTCCGGATCATCAAAGAAAACATCAGCCACTGAAAATACACTCGGATCTTTGTGTTGCTTCATTGATTTGCAAACATCAAAGCGAACCACTTCGTCATTTATTCGGAATGAAAGCTCATTAGCTCTCAAATCAATGAGCACACTTCCTGTAGCCAGGAAAGGGCGTCCCAAGATTATGGGAACCTCTGAGTCCGATTCACAATCCAAAATAACAAAGTCTTCTGGAAAGATGAATGAAGAAACCTTTACCAAGACATCACATAGGATACCAACAGGTCGTTTTACCGACCTATCCGCCATGAAGAGCCTCATATTGGTTGGAGTAGGATCACCCAACCCCAACTTTTTATAGATAGATAATGGCATCAAATTGATGCTGGCTCCTAAATCACATAATGCTTTGGCAAAATTCAAAGATCCAACGGTGCAAGGAATAGTGAAAGCTCAGGTGTCAGCCTTCTTCTGAGCTATTGATCGGGTAGAGATTGCGCTGCAGTGATGGACATCATCTTTCAACTCATAACTTGCTGCCCACTTCTTTGTCAAAAGATCCTTCATAAATTTCGCATACCCAGGCATTTGTTCAAGTGCTTCCACCAATGGAACATTAATGGTCAGCTGCTTTAACATAGTCATGAATTTGCTGAACTTCGTATCATCCGCCACCTTCTTCAATCTTTGGGGAAAAGGTGGTGGTGGGTATGGAATTGTTCTATCCATGGCTTTCTTCTCCTCTTGCTTCCGTTTTTCAGCTTTTCCAGGCTGCACGTCGTGAGGAGTGACGTTAAGGACGGTAGGATCGGCTGCTGCGGCATCTTCCCCTTTCGCCTTATCATCAATTTCCGCTTCTTCATCAACCACTTGCTTGCCTTTTTCTGAAGTTTCCAGCACCTTACCACTTCAGGTAGTGATGGCCATGCATGACCCTTCTTTCCTTGGGTTTTGCACAGTATCGCTAGGTAAAGTGCCAGCCTTTCTTTGATTGAGTGCTGCTGAAAGTTGGCTCAATTGCTGTTCTATTTGCTTAATTGAAGTGGAATGAGAATCAACTAATTGCTTCATAGAGGACAAATCATTTATTACCTCTGTTACTCCTGCGCTCGTTGCTTCCACTCCTTTCAGTAATTTAGCCATTATGTCTTCCATACTTCCAGAACTAGATGTGGTGGTGTCACGTCTTCCAGGGGGAACATACACACCACTATTGTCATTCTTGTTCTTCCAACTACTTTGGTCCTTGTTTCCAAATTTCTCATAGTAGTTCCGACCTTAGTTTCCTTGGGCATTGCCTCGGAAACCCCCTAATTGTTCAAGTAGTTGGCTTCCTCTTCCGAATCAGATTCGTCTCTTCCTTTTGACGCAACAGCTTTCACTTTTTTGGTCTTCCCTGATAATAAATGCTTTGTAAGAAGATCCACTTGTGTTTTCATGTACGCCATATCTTTATCACGTTCTTTTGTCTTCTTCTTTGGTCTGCAGTCATGCCAATAGATAAAGTGGGGCTTGCTACCTCAGAATCCCTGGTATGCCAAGCTCTACTTTGTTTCATCATACGATCTAGCATATTGCTTGCTTGACCAAAGGTGAGGTCCATGAATGATCCTCCAGCCGCATTATCCACCACTGGTTTAGTTATTGAATTCAAGGCTCTGTATAATATCTCCATTAGGTGAACATTAGTCATATGATGGTTTGGGATCCTCGCTAGATTTGTCTTGAACTTCTTCCACGTTTCATGAAGAGCTTCAGTGGGAAGCTGACGAAAGTTGCTGATTTCATCTCTCAATTATGCTCTTTTGGATGGCGGAAAGAATCTTTCTAGGAAAGCGTCTCTCAATTGCCTCCAATTTGTAATAGAATCAGGAGTCAGCCTATTCAACCATAGAGTTGCCTCCCCAGACAGAGACAATGGAAATAGACGTAATCGAATTGCATTCTGACCAACACTAGGATTGTCAAACGACTTGCATGTAGAAATAAAGTTGATGAGATGCATATTTGGATCATCGCCTGCTAGTCCACCAAATAATCCCTTGAGTTGCAATAACTGAATCATGGTGCTTGTGATGTTGAACTTGGCTCCAGGTGCCAATGGTGGAGGAATAATGGCTCCTGTAGCTTCGGCTCTATCAAGGTCATCATCATCATCGTCGAAAGCTGGTTGCATGGGTTGGCGATCATACCTAAACCGAGCTTGTCGACCTCTTCTATTGGCAGGTGTTGTGATTTCAGCATCATGCCTTGGGTTTAGTAACTCGTCATCGCCTAAATCCTCATCGTCAGGGTTTGTTGCTCGCCCAGGGTTATCAATGTTTTGTTGGTGTACTTGGGCGGCGGCAAGAGCAGCTAATCTCGCCTGCTCGTGTTGAGCAGCCATTCTTTCGATTTCCGTTTGTGCCTCCATTCTGCCAATTCGTTGTGGTTCAGGATTCATTGGTAATAACGGTTGACCAGAACTTCGGGTGTGGAGCATGTACTGAATAAAAACCTGCAGTAAATAAAAACAAAAACTAAAAGTAAAAGTACGAGAATCTTTGACCAAAGGGTCTAGTAATTATCACGAACTTAATTGACACTTGTATTCCCCAGCAACGACGCCAATTTTTGATAACGCTCAATCTACAGCTCTCGTAGGAGTGTAAAGCGGTTGTTAGCAAATATAGAACCCAACCTGGGTTGGGTATCGATCCCACAGGGAATAGCTTGGTCAACAAGTAAGCAATGATTACTAGACTTTTAGTGCAAGTCTCGTAAGAAGGGGGATTTGTAATGTGTAACCAAATTAGTAGAGAAAAACGGCAATAGCAAAGTAAAAAGAAAGAATGTTTAGTAGGTTGTGAAACAATGAGAATTGAGGAGTTGGGGTTATGTCCACCTTCTGAGTTATACGTCTCTATTGGCTATGAGTGTGCGGAATTCAGACATGCATGTGCTTATAGAGAATTGTATTCGACGGTAAATCTAGGCGTCTTTCGACCTATTCGAGGATTATTTCACTTTAACTCTTTCGATCTTAAAGCGTGTCTAATGGTACGAATTCTCCAAGAGGTTAATCCAGTTACGGCACTAACTTTTTAATAGGGGATGGGACCCTACTACCTTGACATTATCTCTTTTCCAGACAGATAACCTTTCTTTCGAACAAGTTAAATGTTATACTGGCGTATTCTTGCGTTTGCAACCACAAAGAATTTAGATTAAGATGAAGAGAATAATGATATAAGCAGCATACGTGTCACGAACTCATAAACTCACAACAATAGATAGTATCTCATTCGGTTTCCATAACCCCAACAGAGAAGTTTAGTTACCCATGAATGCGAAGGAAATCACAATTGACATTGTTGTTATACCACAATTAAGATTTCACGTTTATAATGGTGTGGTAGGCGTTTAGGCGTGAATTCCTTAGCAAGGTAACGTTTCTCTTGTTGCAGAATTTAAGAATTGAATAGATGAGTAGAAGAAGAAAAATAGAATTAATGGAAGAATTAGAAGATGTAAGAAGATGATGTATTAAAAGTAGAATGAGAGTTCGAAGATGTTCTAAAATCTCTAGCAAGATAGGGTATTTATAATACCCATATCCTATTCCTACTAAGCTAATGAAATGCTTAACCAAATCCTACTAAGCTAATGAAATACTTAACCCAATTGTACTAGGTTAATGTATCATTATCCTAATCCTAATAAGTTACTGCTAGTCCCCAAAGTCTTCAGAAATGTTGTTTTAGCCCGGGACAGAAATTCCATGCGCCATCTTTAGTCCTTGGCGTCCAAGATTGGCTTTTCTCCTTTCGTGAAGCTTTCTTTGGCGTCAAGTTATCCATAAAATGCTGAATTCTGCATCATTTATACCTGAAACTTTGGTAATCATGTTCGTTAGCTCACTTATAGGAAAATGGACTAAAAGTGCATGAAATATATAATTTGTTCTCAAAACTAGGCTAAAATATGGGCAAATATAGTGCTATAGGCGTGTAAATTCGCCTATCATCAGATTTATCCGCATGAAATCACGGATCCTAGAAGTAGCTACATCACTTCCCTACTGATTTACAACTGTGGCCTAGTTATTGGCCCGAACATTAGCGGTGACTGCTTGGGCTAACACCTGAAAGGCCGCTCGAAACTCAGCATGAGACACAGTCTCATTCAAAGGATCAACAGGTGGGGCTTTCCCATCATCATTTCTGCGGGCATTCGCTCTTCGAAGAGGCATTTTCTAAAATTGAAGATCACAAATTATTAGATGATAGGGACAACTGCAGGCATGATGGAATCTGAAAGAAAGAAACAACTTTTTCCTAAAATGTCCTGTAGCCTTTTTCTCATAGATGTGGCATTCTACACACTGATGATCAAGACTATACTCAACGCAGCTTGTCAGACACCCTAGGACTCCTTTAAAACCTTAGGCTCTGATACCAAGTTTGTAACAACCCAAAATTACCTCTTGGGATATCACACGGTGCTTAGGGAAACAAGTAGCCCCAAGCTAACCCTTTAAGCCTATCACTCTTTATAATAACTCATTCAAGAAGAAATATACACAACACTGGCACTGTCATATAAAATGAAAGGAAATACGAAGGTAATACTCGGTCCAAATGACCACAATATTGGAAATCTCAACACAACCACAGTTTGATAACTAGTCTGACAAAGCCGCTACTACTCTATGAACTTGAGAGCCGTTGGGATAGGTCCCCAACTGACTCAAACTAAACTAAAAGTAATAACATAAACACTCGAATACTGAAATTTTTGAAGATAGGTCCTCGAACCATGAGAACTCACCACTGTAGAAATATAGATGAAGGTATTCGGGAATTACTGATGAGGCTGGGACTGAGTACCTGAACCTACATTATAAGACAATGTAGCACATAGACGTATATGCGGATCAACACTTGGGAATGTACTGAGTATATGGAGGTGTATGCATTTACATAAAACAATATCAATACTCTTTAATCAAATCATGCATGAAAATAGGAATGACTCACATGGCTTGAATAAGTCTAAAATATAAAGCTCATAAATCACATAGAATGAAGCATGAAACACAAATCTCTTGAGTCATTATACTTTGGCTTTAAAATCAGTGCTCCCCTCTTATTCTCATTACTCATAGGATGAAGGAATCTTTAAACAATACTTTAAACTCATGAATATGTCTCATGGAGAGTAAAACTTCTTTATTACTCAAGAACTTATAACTCTTTTGAACTCAAACACTTGGAACTCGAAATCATATGACTTTGGTTTAAAAACTGATAATCAACTCTTATTAGTAGAGAAAACTACTTCCTTGTTTGGAAAATACTCAAGAGCAATTTGTTCACTTTAGAAAATATCTCATCTCAAAGCTTTAGGGAAAATATTCTATCTCAATGGAAAATACTTTAGTTTAGGGAGGTTATCTTAACCGACATAAACCATGCATGCTAAATGGAGTCTGACATCTTGTCCTCCTAAGAAAGAAACCTTACGTTGGGAAGAGGTGTCATACTCTTTTGCAAGGAGTATAACCTCAATTTAGTGATTACTTATCTCGGCCTTGGGCCCAATCATCTCAGCCTTAGGCCAAAAATCTCAAACCTACGGTGGCATGATGTGTGAGCAATTGCTAACATATTTAAGACCTTTAACCAAGAATAATTGTAAAGTCTTAAGCAACTTTTGTCATTTTTGATTTGTTTATGTATGATTTTAAAGTTTAAGCTGATGGGATAGAGAACCAACAAGAATGGAAGCAAAGAAGTTGAAATCTGGAGGAATCTGAAGAGAAGTGTGGCTGACAACATCAATGATAAGACGTCAACCCTTTGATAGGCTATCACAGTTGTCATCAGACTTAAGCATGAGTTGAAGACTGTGACAACATCTGGTTATATGACGTCAAAAGTGTGATACACCTCATGAATGTCGTCATCCTTAAACAGAGAATGGGAGTTGAAGACATTTTTGTGATGACGTTCATGATAAGCCATCAGGTTGGTGATGAGGAATCAACGTCTCCGTCAGCCTTAGACAGTAGAAGCCAAAAGTGCTGAGGAGCTGACAACATTCGTGAGAAGCTGTCAGACTCCTGATAAGCTATCACGAATGTCGTCGTCTATTCCAAGAAAAAGCTACAACTTTAATTTTATTTCCTTATTTAGGTTAAACTATTTAAAGCTTTGTTTTAGGGTTTTCTAGGAGGCATTCATTCATCATCATCATTATTCTAAAGAGAGTTCGATACTTTGATTCTTGGAGATATTTCTTTCTCTATCTTTTTGGATTCGAATAATACAACTATTTTGGAGATTTTCCTTTGTGATCTAATCTATGATTCACTAATTATTATTCATCTCTATAAGTTAATCTTCTCAATAATGAATTCAATTATGTGTTTCGTTCTTTGCATCATGACTGTCTAAACTCCGTCAACGTGAATTATGGGATAAAGGGTTAGGTCATGATGATGTGCTAAACACTCAAGATTAAATAGATTTTAGTATTTCTTGATAATTCTGAGATTTTAATTAACGTCTGTTGGTTGCAAACAACAGACACACCTACTTTGATTTGCTTGAGAAAGAAATCATATACAGTAGGAAGTGAATTATCAATAGGAACTCAGAAATACTTCATTTATTAATCAGCACTGTAACAAGGTTGATTAACCTGAGGTAAGATCTGGGCAGTGAATAGCAATTTCCTAAGTACGAGAGGATTAGGAAATTAGATGCTTAAATAGGCCAGAGAGACATTTGAGCATATCATTGATAAAGATAGTTTGTTATCCTAACCACCGTGAGAATCTTGATTCACCTTTAGCATTTGTCATGTACCGTAAGCCCTAGTGAACATAATTCTGGTTTTTCCATATACTCTTGATTACGAACACTGAAAGTAAAGCAACCAATAATTACTTGTTAAACTCAAACCCCGATTTTACTTTCTTTTAGTATCATTTGCTTGAACTTAACTAGTATCTTTAGTTTCAAACTAGTTTAATCACCACTCACATTATTCCCAGTGGATTCGACCCCGACTCCAAAGTTGGGTAAATATATTGACGACGACGCCTTGCACTAAATTGACGTGTAAGTTGAGCGTTATCAAAAATGGTGCCATTGTCGGGGAACAATTTGGCGTATTGAGTTGGTTAGGAATTTTAGCCTACTTGCTTGAATTCAAACTTGTAAATATTTGTTTTTAGTTCTCTCTTATTTCTTGTGTTAGGTAGATTTTATTTTAGTTTACTTATTACTATGGCATCGTGGAATGAACATGAGCTTGATGGTTAGAAATCTTATCTTGATGATCCATGTCAATATTGTGATGGACCTCACTTTTGGTAAGATTGTAGATATGCTCCTTGGAGAGAAATATATGCACCATCTCCATCCTATCGGGAGAATGATTGTTCGTTATGTGGTGGTCAAGATGGACATTGGAGTGATTGCCCAAATTCCCCCTCCCCCCGGTATGCTAACCCAAATTTTAGTTCTTCTTATGTTTTGATAGGTGTTATGGTCAAGAACAGGAATAACGAACCACCAGAAAGAGTGGCATTGAAGCTATGCTTCAATTAATGTTAGAGTGTATGGACACAATAAATGATATCATACGTGATATACATCAAGACATAAGGGCAAATAACGAGGAAAGAAGAATGATAGAGGATATGGATATAGAGGTCAAGTATTCAAAGCACTTTTCCACATTATATTTAAATGATATCTTGTCTGTGGAATCATTTAACATAATGGACGAGTGTGAAGATGAGGAGCAAGAATCCGATGTTGATGATGAGCTTAATATTGAGCAACCCTTGGTGATTTCCCAACCAACCGAACCATTTATGAATGAAGATACCAAAGACGAGGAAATGGTACTAGAGTAAAAAGAAGAAATCAAGCACAATCCTTGTGAAGACGCTAGTCCATTTCGAGGTAAAAATACTAATAGGGATGCTACTCCAAAATTGAGAGTTAGTTATCATTCGAATCACTTTTCAACATTATGCTTGGTGTATGTGATGAAAGTCGAATAACCCAAGAAAATAATGAATTTTGATAATGAGGAGGAAGATTCTTACATTTTGGAGTTTGTCCTTCCAAAAGGGTATACTACAACCCCAATCTTGAAGGCCAAGAATCTTAAAGATCGATGTCCATTTAGTGGTTGTTTAAGATTTTCACCGTTCCCAAATGAGCCCACATGAAAGTTCGATGCAAAATTGGGCAAGCAGTTCAAGTCTTTGAAGTGGCGTGATAGAACATTCCTCATCATGCCCTCACATTTGCCCAACACACCCCAAAGATGTATTGATTAAAAGTTGGGTCGGCATTTCAAATCCTCCAAGTGGAGACATAAATAATTAGCAATAAGGAATCTTGACGAAGTATAAGTAGTCAATATAACTGAGTCATGGCGTGTATTAAACCAGGCACTGCTTGGGAGGCAACCTAAGGTATTTTGTTATTTGTATTCGTATTATGTGATTGACATCAGATCTTCGCACCCATGGTGCCACGGGTATGTTTCTAACTCTCTTGTTTTGATTTGATGCATTGAGGACATTGCATAATTTTAAGTTGAGGGTGAGGCTACTTTTGGGTGTTGATGTCCTCTTGGGGTTTTTGTTGCTGTGACTCTTTTCCCTAGAGTCTTGTTCCTAGTAGAGCCGACATGTTTAGGCGTATTGTGCTTTGTTTTGTGATGTGTTGTAATTGAATGGGAGAAATACAAGTACCTTAGGCAGTTACCATATTTTTGTTGATTTTTGAACACCTCTCCAATGGTCTGTTTTATAATTGTGATATGCATTTATGTGTGACCACTGTGCATCTTGTTATGGAATTAGTACTAGGGACATGATAATCACTTCTAACAAGTGCATGAAACGAATGGGTAGTAGTTTGTGATGTACCTTTTTACCATGTGTGCGTGAGATACTACCTAGTTTTAGTTGTATATTAAAGCCAGAACTTGGTGATAACGCTCAATCTACAGCTCTCGTAGGAGTGTAAAGCGGTCGTTAGCAAATATAGAACCCAACTGGGTTGGGTATCGATCCCACAGGGAATAGCTTGGTCAACAAGTAAGTAAAGATTACTAGACTTTTAGTGCAAGTCTCGTAAAAAAGGGGGGAGTCTTGTCGTGCAAGTAATGTAACCAAAATAAGATCTAAAAACGGCAATAGCAAAGTAAAAAGAGAAAGAATGTTTTAGTGAGATGTAAACAATGAGAATTGAGAAGTTGGGGTTATGTCCACCTTCTGAGGTAGACGTCTCTATTGGCTATGAGTGTGTAGAATTCTGACATGCAATTGCTTATAGAGGATTGTAGTCGATGGTAAATCCAAGCGTCTCTCGACCTAAACAAGGACTATTTCACTTTAACTCTCTCGAGCTTAAAGCGTGTCTAACGGTACGAATTCTCCAAGAGGTTAGTCCAGTTACGACACTAGCTTTTTAATAGGAAAGGGTGTCCTACTACCTTGACATTATCTCTTTTCCAAACAAATAACTTTTCTCTCGAACAAGTTAAATGTTAGACTAGCGTATTCTTGCGTTTGCAACCGCAAAGAATGTAGATTAAGATGAAGAGAATAATGATATAAGCAATATACGTGCCTCGAACTCACAAACTCACAGCAATAGATAGTAACTCATTCGGCTTCCATAACCCCAACAGAGAAGTTTAGTTACCCATGAATGCGAAGAAAACCACAATTGTCATTGTTATTATACCACAATAATGATCAATTTCGTGTAGCACAAGAGTGGTAGGCGTTAGGTGTGATTTCTTGCAGAGTAACGTTTCTCTTGTTGCAGAATTTAAGAATAGAAGAATAGACGAAAATAGAATTGATGGAAAGATTAGAAGAGTTGTAAAATTGTTTGTAGTGTAGAATAATAGAGGAGTAGAAGATGTCTCTAAATCTCTAGCATGATAGGGTATTTATAATACCCATCTCCTAATCCTACTAAGCTAATGAAATAAATAACCAAATCCTACTAGACTAATGAAATCCTTAACCCATATGTACTAGGTTAAGGTAACATTATCATAATCCACTTAAAATAATGAAATACATAACCTAATTGTACTAGGTTAATGTATCATTGTCAAAATCCAGCTTTGTGTCTGTAAGTCCCCAAAGTCTTCAGAATTGCTGTTTTAGCCCGGGACAGATTTTCCATACAGCAGTTTTGGTCCCCCAAAGTCTTCAGAAATGCTGTTTTAGCCCGGGACAGATTTTCCATGCAGCAGTTTTGGTCCTTAGGCGTGTAAACTCCCTTCCCTTCCTTCGTGAGCTTTCTTTAGCGTCAAGTAAGCCATAAAATGCTGAATTATGCATCATTTATACCTGAAACTTTACTAATCATGTTCGTTAGCTCACTTACAGGAAAAAGGGCTAAAAGTGCATGAAATATATAATTTGTTCTCAAAACTAGGCTAAAATATGGGCAAAATATATTGATATAGGCGTGTAAATCCGCCTATCATTAACACCCCACACTTAGAGCTTTGTTCGTCCTCGAACAACATATCATGTCCTTCTAAGCATCAACTTAAGGTTCTTACAGCAACACAAAACATTTATTAAGACAAGCACAACGATTATCGACCAAGAGTAGCTTTCCGATTTTAAGTAGAAACAATTTATCCTCAAGTATAGACTCGTGATGGTGATCAACTCACATGCAAACGTTAAAGTGCATAGAATCATATACAACTATCCAAAACTCATCAACCATGTGTGTCTCACACTATAGTACCCATAATCATTCACAAGTATAGCATATTTTTCAAGCATGGGTATCAAGATGTCCTTGCTCTCACTCTCACAAAGAATTCATAAGTAGCAACTGATGACCATAGGTTTTCCCTTAATGTAATACTCTACTAAATGTTGGAATGTTAAGATTAGGATCAAGTAGGTCTTTTGATGGTTGTAATGTAGGCTAAGGGACGGGTAGGACTATTTTGGCCAGGAATAGTGACTAAGTTCCTAAGCGCTTTAATACATCACTTTGTATCATTGACACTTTTTTTTTTTTTTCAACCTTTCTTCTTTCTTTTGTTATACCACCCTTGTTCTGCTCTTTTGTTTTTCAATTTTAAGCACAACTCGCTTTTCAGCTTTCTTTTCCTTTTTCTTTTCACAACATACCTCTTATGATAGCACTTTTTTTTTCATAACACATTCAAGCACCATTACAATTTATAGCATCATACTCACCCAATTTCCTCTTATGTTGTCACATGACTTTTTCACTTTAAAGCACTTAGGAGTTTGGATCAAATTATGGTCTTGAAAGAAATGGATTAGGCTTACATACAAGGTTGTCAAAGAAATAGGCTAAAGGCTCAAAAGGGTTAACTAGGATGATGTCCATGGGTAGGTAAAACTGAAAGTAAACAAATATAGGTTGCCAAAGAAATGCCTAAATCATATCCTAAACTTACACTCCTTATTTTCGCTTTGCATACATACCAGGCAAGTTCTAGCATCAGCTAAACACATAAAATATACGATTATCTCACACACACAAGGCACATGGTCGACTTGCTTGGAAGTAATATAGACTCTCGATCCAACAAGTGAAGGAATTGAACCACACAATATCACATAATGAGTCACAACTAGAGCCTAAACGTCTCAATAGTCACAATTGTAGCACATACTCTTGTTATAATCTCATGCTGCCTATCAAAATAATTTCATGCGAAGCTAGAAAAAAATTTACTACTAAAAAAATAAAAAAAAAACAAAGCAAGCAAACATAGATGCAATAGAGAAGTATAGCATACGATACCACCACCCCACACTTAAATGGGACACTGCCCTCAGTGGAAAATAAATACGAGGAACCTGGTTAGTCGGACTCTTCCTCATTGTCGGGGGTCATACCCCCTTCGTCGGAATCATCATAAGAGTCGTCGTCAGAGTTCTCCTCCTCGTCAGAGTCTGGTAAGCGTCGATCATCATCAGTCGGCACATCATCATCTAGAGGTTCCTCAAAGTATACGCCCACTCCACACATCTCCCGTGCATGCATGTTCATGGGATAATCGTGGTCCAGTTGTTGGAGCTCTGCAGCAGTTGGAACACGACCTCCGCTCATCATTGTAAACCTCATCATGCCGTACATATGGCGGGAGAAACTCTCATCCCGAGCATGTCTCTCTGCCGTAGTAAGGTTGATGCCATGTGTTGATTCAGCATCTTTGACCTTTGTGAGGTCAACCTTCTTCGGATTGTGTGGGAGTTTATGATCAGCTGGTTCCTCTTCGATATCCTCCTTCCGCAAGATTGCTGTCAACAAATTTCCAAATGTGAAATGGGACCTTTTGTGTAGTCTGGCCTTCCTCATGGTGGATCGAATGATTGCCCCAAAGTTGATTGGGACATTCGTCATCAAAGCATAGACCAAACACACTCTATCTCTCGATATCTTGGTGTATTGAGTCCCAGGAATAAGACATGAGTTGACAATGCGCATCCAGATTCTTGCTTCCCTATTTAGTGGAGCATAGGGGAAGGTGTTGTGTCGGCCGGTTTCTTTATGTCTGCCCCACCTTGCCATTGATCTACTTCCACAAAGCGTGTGTCGTATTGCTCTATAAGGAGGCCTGTTGTACAGCTCTTTGAATGGTGCTGCGTCGATTGAAGGTAAGCCAAGAAAAGAGTTGATCCACTCCGCGGTGAGCTGTAACACCTGGCCCCGAATTTTAACTTCATTGCCTGTTGTGTTTGGCGACCAGTTGGCATAAAACTCTCTTGTTAGATCAAGATTACACTCTCCCATGTCGCGGAAGATGAAATCTAACTTCAAAGCCATTATTTTTGCCAACATACGCGGCTCCTTCTTTGCTAAGGTATCCTTGTTGATCAAGTCGACGTGCACATATTTTCTTTCTTTGTTGCTGCTGTACCATGCTTTAGCTTCTTCCTCAAGAACCCATTTTATTCCGAACATTCTGCGTGGTGGTTGTGCTGAGGATGATTCTCCTTGGTCTTTTCGACTTCTCTTCTTGCCCTTTTGGGAAGTGGTCGCCTTCTCTTTGCCTTGCCTCGCTTTAGGTGCCATTGTACCTGAGACTAGAAATAGTGTTAGTTGCAGCACAGTATCACTTGATACAATCTATAAGCAAGCATTAGGGGTACCACCCCACACTTAGTTTTGTTAACACAAATCAGTGAGGTGAAAGTAGTTGATTTACTCAGATTTCGTTGACATACGTTTAAGGATTGTATTCCGGCAAGAAAATCAGAAATGCATCACTTACTTGCAGCCATTGGACTACTTTCATGGTAGATATAGCAACACTACTACATGGGGGTTATCGTTATTCTTACAACAATCACAACCTCCTAAGTCAGTAGGCACTATAAGTCTTATTCCGATGGCCGGGATAGTCTAACATGTAAGTATCCAAACAATAATCTTAAGCAATATTCATAGCCATAGCAATTCCGCAAATATCATAATAATGCTATTGAAACCAAATTCAAGTCGGAAACAAGTCAAGATTTTCCTACGTATATGTTCACTCACATGATTTTGCAACAACAATCCAAACACATGAACATCACCAACAATCTTATATAATTTAGCAATTAATAATAGCCATAGCAACGTAGTACTTACGAGAAATAAATGAAGAATAAGAGAGCACTTACTTGCTTGAAGCTTGTGGAGATGGTTTTGTGAATTGGAAGAGCAAAAGAAGAAAATTTTTAGAGGATTTGGAAGAGTATGCGGCGCCTTTAGGGTATTTTCTATGGTGGTTGTGTTATAAGACTAAGTCCCCTTTATATAGGAAGAGTATGGGTCGGGTTATGACCCATTTACAATCGATTTTGGAGACAAAATTCCTACATATGCGGCGCATTGTCTATGGCATAATGGGACATATGCGCCGCATAGTCTATGGCATTTGTAGACATATGTGGCGCATTGTCTATGGCATAATGGGACATATGCGCCGCATAGTCTATGGCATATGAGATACTGAGACCAAATGCCATAGCATAGGCGGCGCATAGTCAAAAGCATACCTAGGAATAGGCGGCGCATAGTGTATAGAACACTAGATTCCGAGACCTTAGGCTATAGGATAGGTTGTGCATCGTTTGTGGCCTAGTTTTACCAAGGCCTAGCCTTCCTCGAAGCCTATTTTGGCGTGGGAAAGGCTCAATCCATAGCCTTATGTATCACCCTTCCTAATTTACCAACTTTACCATACAATGCGTCCAAATCGTCAATTGAAATCAATCTCCTCGTTGAAAACTTCTTGCACCTATATTCGCTCAAACAAATGAAAACGATTAGTACGATGGGTTGCCTCCCACCAAGCGCCTTAGTTTTGGTCGTGGCACGACTCTTATTTTTGGATTTTTATTTATCAAAAGCAAAACACATACTGAAATGAAAAATGAAAAATGATAAACGATAAACGATAAACGATGGGTTGCCTCCCATCTAGCGCCTTATTTATTGTCGTGGCTCGACGTAGTAATCTCGAGTACTTAGACTTCGTCGAGATAAGTGATGGCCATGTCATTCATCGAGTCAAGAGGACCGATATACGGCTTGAAATGTTGGCCATTCACTTTGAAGACAACACCCTTATTGTCTTCCAATTCGACTACTCCAGACGAGTAGACTTGGATAACTTTAAATGGACCAGACCACTTAGATTTTAACTTACCTGGGAAGAGCTTAAATCTGGAGTTGAAGAGTAGTACCATATCACCCTTTTGGAAGTTTCGTCGAACAATCCGCTGATCATGATACTTCTTCATCCGCTCCTTGTATAAATCCGATCTTTCATATGCATGGAGACGGAACTCATCTAATTCGTTCAGCTGCTCCAACCTTAGATTCTTCACATCATTCCAATTCAGATTCAAGTGCTTCAATGCCCACAATGCCTTGTATTCAAGCTCGATGGATAGATGACAAGACTTCCCATAAACTAGTTGATAAGGAGACATGCCAATGGGTGTCTTGAATGCAGTCCTATATGCCCATAGTGCATCATCTAGCTTTCGAGACCAATCCTTCCTATTTGCATTAACCGTCTTTGCAAGGATTTGCTTAATCTCGCGATTGGAAACCTCTACTTGTCCACTAGTTTGGGGATGATAAGGCGTAGCTACCTTGTGTTGCTTGACACCATACTTGGCCAATACAGATTTGAATAGCTTGTTGCAAAAGTGAGATCCTCCATCACTTATGATAGTACGAGGTACCCCAAAGCGAGAGAAGATATTCTTCTTTAAGAACGCTACAACACGCTTTCCTTCGTTGTCGGCCAATGCTACAGCTTCAACCCATTTCGAAACATAATCCACAGCAACCAAGATGTACTTCATTCCAAACGAATTCACGAATGGACCCATGAAATCAATACCCCACACATCAAAAAGTTCTACCTCCATAATTTTGGACATGGGCATTTCATGGTGTTTTGAAATAGTACCTTGACGTTGGCATTGGTCACACCTTCTCACATAGTCGTATGCATCTCTAAATATTGAGGGCCAATAATAACCACTTTGCAATACTTTTCTTGCCGTTCGATTCCCTGCATGATGTCCTCCAACTTGCGAAGTGTGGCATGCTTCCAATATAGCAGGTACTTCTTCATGGGATATACATCGTCGAATGATCCCATCCGCGCATCTTTGAAACAAATAAGGTTCATCCCAATAGTAGTGCTGAACGTCATGCATAAACTTCCTCCTTTGGTGGTACGATAAGTTGGCAGGTATCACATTACTCTCTACGAAATTTGCAAAGTCGACATACCATGGTACTTTCTCCATTTTTGTCGCTAATATCTCCTCGTCAGGGAATGCATCATCAATATGAGTTTCAGGTTGCGCCACATGTTCATTCTCAAGTCTAGATAGGTGATCAGCCACTTGGTTCTCGCAACCTCTTCTATCTTTGACTTCGAAATCAAACTCTTGTAGCAGCAGTACCCATCGAATCAACCTTGGTTTGGCATCCTTCTTCGTCATTAGATACTTAAGAGCTGCATGGTCTGTATGGACGATCACATTGGTACCCAATAGATAGGCACGAAACTTCTCAAACGCATATACAACCGCTAGGAGCTCTTGTTCAGTAACAGTGTAGTTCCTTTGGGCTTCATTTAGGACCTTACTCGCATAGTAGATAGGATGAAATAGTTTCTCCTTTCTTTGTCCAAGAACAGCACCAACGGCTACACCACTAGCATCGCACATGACCTCAAACGGGAGCGTCCAATCTGGTGCTACCATGATAGGGGCTTCAATGAGATTTCCTTTAAGGCATTCGAATGCCTTTAAGCAATTGTCATTGAAGTCAAACTTCGCATCTTTCTTCAGTAGTTTGCACAATGGACTAGAAATTTTGGAAAAGTCTTTGATGAATCTACGATAGAAACCAGCATGGCCAAGAAAACTACGGACTCCCTTCACCGAAATTGGAGGCGGTAGCTTCTCAATTACCTCTATTTTTGCTCGATCAACCTCTATTCCTCTTTCAGAGATCTTGTGCCCAAGAACGATTCCTTCTTTTACCATGAAGTGGCACTTCTCCCAATTCAGCACAAGGTTGAACTCTACACATCTTTGCAATGCCATGCTCAAGTTTGCCAAACATGCTTCAAAAGACTCACCGACAACTGAAAAGTCGTCCATAAATACCTCCAAAGTGTCTTCAACCATATCAGAGAAAATAGACATCATACAACGTTGAAAGGTGGCTGGTGCATTACACAGCCCGAATGGCATGCGTTTGAAGGCAAACGTACCATATGGGCATGTGAACGTTGTCTTCTCTTGATCTTCGGGAGCAATACAAATCTGATTATAACCTGAATAACCATCCAAGAAGCAAAACCATCCTTTCCCCGCTAATCGATCTATCATTTGGTCCATAAATGGCATGGGGAAGTGATCCTTGAGTGTCCACGAATTCAGCTTGCGGTAGTCCATGCATATTCTCCATCCAGTAACGGGCCTGAGTGGAATAAGTTCATTCTTTGCATTTGCGACCACCGTCATTCCTCCTTTCTTGGGAAAACATTGTACAGGACTTACCCACGTACTATCAGAGATAGGATATACAACTCCTGCGTCTAACCACTTTATAATCTCCTTCTTCACCACTTCTTGCATAGGTGGGTTTAAACGCCTTTGATGTTCAATGGTGGGTGTGCACTTTTCTTGAAGCTGAATTTTATGTGTGCAAATCCCAGGTGGAATACCAATAATATCCGCAATGGTCCATCCAATGGCTCTAATATACTTTTGTAAGATCGAAATAAGAGCTGCAACTTGTTGCTCACCCAAATCGGCTGCCACTATGACTGGAAGTGTGTTTCCGCTTCCTAAGAATGCGTACTTCAGATGACTTGGCAGCTCCTTCAATTCTAGTGTGGGTGGTTCTTCAATAGATGGCTTGGCTGGTGGTGTGGGTCGATTCTTGAGATCAAGATCCAGCTTCTTGGGAGTATAGCGATATGTCCCTAATCCCGATAGCGCACAAACAGCTTCTTCAGAAATTTCAGCATCCTCATTCTCTCCTTTCATGAGAAAAACCTCCAAAGGATCATCAAGAATTTGCTCTTCTTCAAGGCGTTCTTTCTCATCGTCGAGGACAACATCAGCCACAGAAAATACACTCAGATCTTTGGGTTGCTTCATTGATTTGCAAACATCAAATCGAACCACTTCGTCATTTATTCGGAATGAAAGTTCATTAACTCTCAAATCAATGAGCACACTTCCTGTAGCAAGGAAAGGACGTCCCAAGATTATGGGAACCTCTGAATCTGCTTCACAATCCAAGATGACAAAGTCTGCTGGAAAGATAAATGAAGAAACCTTTACCAAGACATCACATAGAATACCAACCGGTCGTTTTACCGACCTATCTGCCATAACAAGCCTCATGTTAGTTGGTGTAGGATCTCCTAACCCCAACTTCTTGTAGATCGATAATGGCATCAAGTTGATGCTGGCTCCTAGGTCACATAATGCTTTGGCAAAGTTCAAAGATCCGACAGTGCAAGGAATAGTGAAAGCTCCGGGGTCGGCCTTCTTCTGAACTATTGATCGGGTAGCAATTGCACTACAATTATGCACATCATCCTTCAGCTCATAACTTGCTGCCCTCTTCTTAGTCAAAAGATCTTTCATAAACTTCGCATACCCAGGCATTTGTTCAAGTGCCTCCACCAATGGAACATTAATGGTCAGCTGCTTTAACATAGTCATGAATTTGCTGAACTTCGTGTCCTCAGCCACCTTCTTCAATCTTTGAGGAAAAGGTGGTGGTGGGTATGGAAGTGTTCTCTCCATGGCTTTCTTCTCCTCTTGCTTTCGTTCTTTTATTTTTTCAGGTTGCACGTCACTGGGCATGATGTCCTTGACGTCAGGACTGGTTGTTGCGGCATCTTCTCCTTTTGCGTTATCATCCATGTCCGCAACTTCTTCAACCACTTGCTTGCCTTTTTCTGAAGGTTCCAGCACCTTACCACTTCTGGTAGTGATGGCCATGCATGACCCATCATTCCTTGGGTTTTGCACAGTATCGCTAGGTAAAGTGCCAGCCTTTCTTTGATTGAGTGCTGCTGAAAGTTGGCTTAGTTGCTGCTCTATTTGCTTGATTGAAGTGGAATGAGAATCAACTAGTTGTTTCATGGAAGACAAATCATTGATTACCTCAGTAACTCCCGTGCTTGTTGTTTCCACTCCTTTCAATAATTTAGCCATCATGTCTTCCATACTTCCAGAATTAGATGTGGTGGTATCACGTCTACCAGGGGGAACATCAACACCACTCTTTTCATTGTTTTTTCTCCAACTACCTTGGTCCTTGTTTCCAGAATTATCATAATAGTTCCGACCTTGGTTTCCTTGGGCATTCCCTCGGAAACCCCCCTGATTGTTCAAGTAGTTGGCTTCTTCTTCTGAATCAGATTCGTCTCTTCCTTTTAGCGCCACAGCTTTCACTTTTTCGGCCTTCCCTGATAATAAATGCTTTGTAAGAAGATCCATTTGTGTTTTCATGTGCGCCATATCTTGATCACGTTCTTCTTGTCTTCTTCTTTGGTCTGCAGTCATGCCTATAGAATAAGTGGGGCTTGCTACCTCAGAATCCCTGGTATGCCAAGCTCTACTTTGTTTCGTTATGCGATCTAGCATATTGCTTGCTTGACCAAAGGTGAGGTCCATAAAAGATCCTCCAGCTGCGTTATCCACCACTGGCTTAGTTATTGAATTCAAGGCTCTATACAATATCTCCATGAGGTGAACATTAGTCATGTGATGGTTTGGGCATCTTGCTAGCTTTGTCTTGAACCTCACCCATGTTTCATGAAGAGATTCAGTGGGAAGCTGACGAAAGTTGCTGATTTCATCTCTCAATTGTGCCCTTTTGGAAGGCGGAAAGAATCTTTCTAGGAAAGCGTCTCTCAATTGCATCCAATTTGTAATTGAATCAGGATTCAGCCCATTCAACCATAGTGTTGCCTCCCCAGACAGAGACAATGGAAATAGACGTAATCGAATTGCATTCTGACCAACACCAAGATTGTCAAAAGACTTACATGTAGAAATAAAGTTGATGAGATGCATATTCGGATCATCGCCTGCTAATCCACCAAACAATCCCTTGAGTTGCAATAACTGAATCATGGTGCTTGTGATGTTGAACTTGGCTCCGGGCGCTAATGGTGGTGGAATTATAGCTCCAGTGGCTCCGGCACCATCAAGATCATCATCATCATCGTCGAAAGCTGGTTGCATAGGTTGGTGATCATATCTATACCGAGCTTGTCGACCTCTTCTGTTGGCAGGTGTTATGATTTCAGCATCACGCCTAGGGTTTATTAACTCGTCATCACCTAAATCCTCATCGTCAGGATTTGGTGCTCGTGCAGGGTTATCAATGTTCTGCTGTTGAACCTGGGCTGCGGCAAGGGCAGCCAATCTTGCTTGTTCCTGTTGAGCAGCCATCCTTGCGATTTCAGCTTGTGCTTCCATTCTACCAATGCGTTGTGGTTCAGGATTGATTGGTAATAACGGTTGACCAGAACTTCGAGTATGGGGCATGCACTAAAATAAAAACCTGCAGTAGACAAAAACAAAAACTAAAAGTAAAAGTACAAGAATCTTTGACCAAAGGGTCTAGTAATTTTCACGAACTTGATTGACACTTGTATTCCCCGGCAACGGCGCCAATTTTTGATAACGCTCAATCTACAGCTCTCGTAGGAGTGTAAAGCGGTCGTTAGCAAATATAGAACCCAACTGGGTTGGGTATCGATCCCACAGGGAATAGCTTGGTCAACAAGTAAGTAAAGATTACTAGACTTTTAGTGCAAGTCTCGTAAAAAAGGGGGGAGTCTTGTCGTGCAAGTAATGTAACCAAAATAAGATCTAAAAACGGCAATAGCAAAGTAAAAAGAGAAAGAATGTTTTAGTGAGATGTAAACAATGAGAATTGAGAAGTTGGGGTTATGTCCACCTTCTGAGGTATACGTCTCTATTGGCTATGAGTGTGTAGAATTCTGACATGCAATTGCTTATAGAGGATTGTAGTCGATGGTAAATCCAAGCGTCTCTCGACCTAAACAAGGACTATTTCACTTTAACTCTCTCGAGCTTAAAGCGTGTCTAACGGTACGAATTCTCCAAGAGGTTAGTCCAGTTACGGCACTAGCTTTTTAATAGGAAAGGGTGTCCTACTACCTTGACATTATCTCTTTTCCAGACAAATAACTTTTCTCTCGAACAAGTTAAATGTTAGACTGGCGTATTCTTGCGTTTGCAACCGCAAAGAATGTAGATTAAGATGAAGAGAATAATGATATAAGCAATATACGTGCCTCGAACTCACAAACTCACAGCAATAGATAGTAACTCATTCGGCTTCCATAACCCCAACAGAGAAGTTTAGTTACCCATGAATGCGAAGAAAACCACAATTGTCATTGTTATTATACCACAATAATGATCAATTTCGTGTAGCACAAGAGTGGTAGGCGTTAGGTGTGATTTCTTGCAGAGTAACGTTTCTCTTGTTGTAGAATTTAAGAATAGAAGAATAGACGAAAATAGAATTGATGGAAAGCTTAGAAGAGTTGTAGAATTGTTTGTAGTGTAGAATAATAGAGGAGTAGAAGATGTCTCTAAATCTCTAGCATGATAGGGTATTTATAATACCCATCTCCTAATCCTACTAAGCTAATGAAATAAATAACCAAATCCTACTAGACTAATGAAATCCTTAACCCATATGTACTAGGTTAAGGTAACATTATCATAATCCACTTAAAATAATGAAATACATAACCTAATTGTACTAGGTTAATGTATCATTGTCAAAATCCAGCTTTGTGTCTGTAAGTCCCCAAAGTCTTCAGAATTGTTGTTTTAGCCCGGGACAGATTTTCCATACAGCAGTTTTGGTCCCCCAAAGTCTTCAGAAATGCTGTTTTAGCCCGGGACAGATTTTCCATGAAGCAGTTTTGGTCCTTAGGCGTGTAAACTCCCTTCCCTTCCTTCGTGAGCTTTCTTTAGCGTCAAGTAAGCCATAAAATGCTGAATTATGCATCATTTATACCTGAAACTTTACTAATCATGTTCGTTAGCTCACTTACAGGAAAAAGGGCTAAAAGTGCATGAAATATATAATTTGTTCTCAAAACTAGGCTAAAATATGGGCAAAATATATTGATATAGGCGTGTAAATCCGCCTATCATCACTTGGCCGGTTGGTCTTGCCTTGGTTGTAGGATAGAGGTTAGGAGAAGATCATAGGCTATTTTGATTTTAGCCCACTTTTAGCCTAAATGACCTTCCCTGTGTACATAATATCCTTTGATCCCTGTTTTTTAGACTAAATTGCTTGTTTCTTTCATGATACCTATCACCTTTCTATTTACATCATAATGAACCTGTTTTGGCCCTGGTCTTCCTTGGACACTGTGCATCTTTACTCAGGCAAATTTCCTAAGTTGAGGGTGGCTATCATATGGGGTGCGTGATGCAAAATAAGCATGAAGAGAGGTAGAATAAGAGGAAAAAATAAAAAGCTGAGTGTGGTGCAAAAAGAATAAGAAAAGAAAAAGTTGTGTAAGATATGAGAAAAAGATAATCTGGTTTTTGAAAAGATATCACCCATCTTGAGCATGTGTGATCAACAAAAGAGAGAAAGAGAAAAAGGTTAAAATGTGAAACCCCAAGAGGTTAGCGTAGTGTCAAGGAGGCGTAGTCACTTTAAATATCATCGAGTATCATACCATCCCCTAGCCTACATTACAAACTAAAGAAAAGACCTATAGTGATCCTAGCTGACCTGTCTGGTGATCAGGGTAATAAAAATAAGGGCAAGCCTGTGGTATTCGGCATACATTGATTGGAACTTCATTCTGAGAGTGAGTGTCTTGTGATTGTCCCTATGCCTATATATGTGATGTCTACTATGAGAAAAAGGGGATTTCTTTGTTGTAAGGGCACATTGGTTGCCTTGCTAGTTGCCTACTTATTTGGGAAGTGTAATTTGTATATATGCATGATTATTGTTGCTAATTTGATGTCATATCTTGATTCCCTTGTGTCACATTGTTGATCTTCATTGATATACACAGTTGGGATTAAAGTAATTAAAAATTGAGAGGGTAATGTGTTTTGAACTAAACTTGATAATCAACTGTCATAGGTATCTTACGTGTCTCTTGGTTTAGCATCATAGTATGGTCTTATGTAGTTGCTTGAGGACAAGAAATTATTTTAAGTTGAGGGTGTTGATGTGTGAGCAATTGTTAACACATTTAAGACCTTTAACCAAGAATAATTGCAAAGTCTTAAGAAACTTTGTCGTTTTTGATTTGTTTATGTTTGATTTTACAGTTTAAGCTGATGGGATAGAGAACCAACAAGAATAGAAGCAAAGAAGTTAAAATCTGGAGGAATCTGAAAAGAAGTGTGGTTCAAGACATCTGTGATAAGTCGTCATCCCTATCATAGGCTATCACAGTTGTCGTTAGACTTAAGCATGAGTTGAAGCCTTTGACGACATCTGGTGATATGACGTCAAAAGTGTGATACGCCGTCATGAATGTCGTCATCCTTAAACAGAGAATGAGAGTTGAAGACATTTTTGTGACGACGTTCGTGATAAGATGTCAGGTTGGTGATAAGGTGTCAACGTCATCTTCAGCCTTAGAAAGAAGAAGCAAAAAGTACAGAGGAGCTAACGACATCCGTGATAAGCCATCAGACTCCTGATAAGCTATCACGGATGTCGTCGTCTATTCCGAGAAAAAACTGCAACTTTAATTTTATTTCCTTATTTAGGTTAAACTATTTAAAGCTTTGTTTTAGGGTTTTCTAGGAGGCATTCATTCTTAATCATCGTTATTCTAAAGAAAGTTCGATACTTTGAGTCATGGAGAATATTTTTCGATATTTCTTTCTCTATCTTTTTGGATTCGAACAATACAACTATTTTGGGGATTTTCCTTTGTGATCTAATCTACGATTCTCTAATTATTATTCATCTTTGTAAGTTAATCTTCTCAATTATGAATTCAATTTTGTGTTTCGTTCTTTGTATCATGAGTGGCTAAACTCCGTCAACCTGAATTATGGGATCTAGGGTTAGGTCATGATGATGTTCTAAACACTCAAGATTTAATTGGTGTTAGGATTTCTTGATAATTCTGAGATTTTAATTAACGTCTGTTGGTTGCAAATAGTAGACACACCTAATTTGATTTTCTTGAGAAACAAATCATATACAGTAGGAAGTGAATTATCAACAGGGACTCGGAAATACTTCGTTTAATAATCAGCGCTGTAACAAGGTTGATTAACCTGAGGTAAAATCTGGGCAGTGAATAGCGATTTCCTAAGTCTGAGAGGATTAGGAAATTAGACACTTAAATAGGTCTAGAGATATTTAAGCATATCATCGATAAAGATAGCTTGTTATCCTAACCACCGTGAGAATCTTGAGTCACCTTTAGCATCTTTCATGTACCGTAAACCCTAGTGACCATAATTCTTGTTTTTCCATAGACTCTTGATTACGAACACTGAAAGTAAAGCGACCAATAATTACTTGTTAAACTCAAACCCCCATTTTACTTTCTTTTTGTATCATTTACTTGAATTTAACTTGTAGCTTTAGTTTCAAACTAGTTTAATCGCCACGCACATTGTTCCCTGTGGATTCGACCCCGACTCCAAAGTTGGGTAAATATATTAACGATGAGCGTCTTGCACTAAATTGACCTGTAAGTTGAGCGTTATCATGGAACGTAGTTCTAGAGTAAGAAACAGTGGTAACTTACCCAACTCGGTGCTAAATACTACTCCCTTTAGTTTATCTCGCTAATCTCATGGAAATCCACTTTCAAAATAATCTCATGGTTCATAAGAACCCAATAATCAAATCTGTAATCTCTTGTGGTAGAGTGGATTTCAAAACTCTATGACCATTAGGTCAAAACATTTCTCAATAATCTCAAAATACTCAAATCATGGGTGTTTATAGCACAATAGTTCATAAAATTACAAGTCTCAAGTAGGGCTTAATGACCCATAATTCAATCTCAAGTTAAAACTCATCATAATGCATAATAGATAGCATATAGATTCATAATTCTTGTAGAAATCTGAAAGTTACAGCGACTTGTCTCAAAATATCAACATACTCATATACTTCAATTTCTAGAACATAGAAACTCTTAAATTCTCAAGGAGTAACAACATAGAGTATAAACCCAACTTCAATTTCTTAAGAAAACATGCAAAATCATGCTATTTGACTTTCAATTCATGAAAAACATCAGGACATTGAAATCAATAACAATGGGTGAAAAACCCTAATTCAATAACATGTAAAATCTCATAGATTGCAGAAAATTATAATTTAAATAAGCCTTTGGGCACAAGGGTGAAAGAATTATCCTTGTTCAAAACCCCACATACCATAGATTATAAAATTAGATGAACAAGCTTGCTTCAAACTCTTCTTCTTACTCTTGAGAGAGGGTTCTTACTCTTGTAGAATCTATGGTGAGTTCTTGGATTTCTTGGAAAAGAAATTTAGATTTGATCTTGAGGGAGAAACCCTAGCTCTCTTGTGTTTTGGATGATGAATGAAGTCATTTTCTTCATTTGTAATATATCTAGTTGATAAAAGAGCAGAAAGACCAAAAAGTCCCTTTAAAAAATGACTTAAAATACTGATCGGGGGCTGCGACGGTCCGTCGCTAGCCTGACGGTCCGTCGAATCGTCCGTCGCACGTCGGTCAGAAAAAGAACACACTGCCTCTATGTGATGGTCTTAGAGATGGACCATCAAAAACTCGACGGTCCGTCGGATCGTCCGTTGCACGTTGGCCAGGATGAGGCCACACTACCTCAGTGGCGACGGTCTCAGCGACGGTCCATCGTAGCCTTGACGGTCCGTCATCCCCGTCGTCGCACTTGGGCATGAAAAAGGAGTTACTAGCTTGGTTGCGACGGTCCAAGCGATGGTCCATCGCAGAATCGACGATCCGTCGAACATCCATCGCATCTGGGTAGTTTCGACAACTCTCAGTAAAATGGCCATAACTTCTCACCCCGATGCCGGATTTGGACGAAATTGGTATCGTTGGAAAGCTAATTCAATTCTCTACAAGACAAAAATTTAAATTTAAGAAAATTCTATATGGTTGAAACACCAATCACTTGGGAAGTCACTTTTCAATCTTTTAGGGTCGGAATTACACTTCACTTGACACACTCTAAGGCTCGGACTACGAGGGAAATTTGCGGTGTCTTATATTCTGACAGCTCCGAGTAAAATGTCCGTAACTTTTTACTCCGATACTGAATTTGGAAGAAATTGATATTGTTGGAAAGCTAATTCAATTTTCCACATGATAAAAAGTGAAAATCTTAAAAATTCCACGTGTAGAAAAATGGATTCATTTTTTAAAGTAAGTTTCTAACATTCTTCGGACGATTTCAAGCTAGGTAGAAATACGGAGTATTACACTATAGCCACCCTATTTTCACCTTTACTGAAACAATCACCAATTCTATTGTAGGATGATAAAATAGTTATCACACTACCACTAATTAATTTATGAAAGTCAAATCCATTGAATAATGAAAATGTGAATACTCAAATTACCATCAATTGATCAAAATTAAAATACTCAAATTACCACCAAACTAAACTTGAAATTGAAATAGGAGAAAAAGAAGCATTGGAACTATTTTTTTTTAGTTTTTTAAAAAATAAGAAATATGAGAAATTAACATTATTTTTTAAGAACAAATCTGCAATAATCGATTCAATAGGGCCAAATAAATTTGAAAATTGACTTTTTCAATTTTGATCGGATAATTATAAAATTATAATTTCTATTACTAAAATTAGGTATAATGACCAGATAGGAAAGAGAAACAGAAAAAGAGAAATTACTTGAATTTTTTTCTCAAAACCTAATCAGAAAATAAAACTTGATTTCCAAAAAGTTGTTGAGATTAGATTGAGAAGGGAGTGACCTTTTTTTTTTTGAAATCAAGCTCCAAGGCTATAACGATGGAGGTTGGGGAAAATTGGATTTTAAAAAAGAAGAAGAAGAGTTTTTAAAATAATTGTCAAATTTAATTACACGTGGCATTTTCTAATTGTAGGTTGCTGACAATTTTCTTCATTCACGCGCTTCATAGCCATAACAACATGCATAGGCTCAAAATCGTCTATTTACAAGGGTTTGTACAAGTTTTATGATGTAATAGGTCGTCTGCAAAGTTTAAGTGTCTTTTTATAAATTCGGAACAACTTCGGTAGTCATTTTATGTCTTTTATCTTTGAAGAATAATAATTATAAATTATAATAACGAAATTTAAGATTTAAGTATATTTCATGAGTGACATAAAAATGATATTTAAATTAATTAAATTTAACATGAATGATAAACATTAAGTAAATCATGAGTAATTTAAGATGTTTTATTTTCAAACATAATATACATAAACGTAATAATAATGATAATGTAATATAAAAATATCATTTGGATTAATTAAATACAATATCAATGATAATATGCTATAAATGATCATAACTAAAGTGAGGAAAATAATGCAAGAAAAAGAAAAAATATTTTCATGAATATTGAAGTAAAATAGCGGTTTAATATGGTCAAATGAATTCAGTACATGAAACAAAGCTTTTTTAACCGCGAATCAAAGAAAAATTTGTGTTATAAAATATGACTTTTGTTGAGTTTAGGAAAGTATAAGTTAAGGAAAGTTATTATAAATTCAATGTAATTATTAGTTATAACTAATTACAAGATTAGTTAGTTAGGTTTATTGTTAACAGTTAAGTGTATAGTTAGTTGATTGATAGACTCATTATATAAATGTAGAATAATACAAAATTCTTCTTCTTTTGTTATAACATATGGCTTTTGTTGAGTATAGGAAAGTATAAATTGAGGAAAGTTATTATAAATTCAATGTAATTATTAGTTATAACTAAGTACAGGATTAGTTAGTTAGGTTTATTGTTAATAGTTAAGTGTATAGTTAGTTGATTGATACATTCATTATATAAATATAAAATAATACAAAATTATTCTCCTCCTCCTCCTCCTCCTCAAAGTTCCAAGTCATTTATGCCTAGAATAATTACATGGTATCAAAACATTTACATTCTAACATGATATGATTTTGTAGTTAATTATAACTCAACTGGTGTTGTGTGACTCAATTCTGGAGTTGTATGTAAATATTAAAAGATGTTCTTGGGTCAAGATTTCAAGATTGACAAGAATCTACAACAAAGGTGAATAAGAGTGAAAATACATAATTTGGTAGTACAAGTAGAGCTTTTCCCAATGCACTGGACTACAACCATCTTCTCTTCCTTAGTCCATCTAATACAAGTGGTATTCAAATTATCTCCGGTAAGTTAACAGGTGTTGAAATTATTCAATCTAATTTAGATCCACACGTATAGTCCTGTCAGGAAGGAATAGATTAGGAATAGTGGATGAAACATCTCCTAAGAATAAGTTTCCTGCTAAATTGGGGGGTCACTGAGAGAAGGCGAATATTATTATTTTATCTTTAATTATGAACTTCGTTTCAAAACAGCTTCTTGGGGGAATCATTGTATGCTTCTGTTGCTAGTGTTTTATGGGATGAACAGCTAAAAAAGTTTAATAAAATTGATGGTGCTATAACCAATAATCTGCATAAAAAAATTTCCTCTTTGCCTTAAAGAACTGCATCTATGGATTTTTATTTCTAAAATATTAAAGATATATAGGGAAAAAGCATCGTTTCCACCCTAAACTATACCCGAAAAGTCTAAGTCACACTTAAACTATATTAGTGACCTATTACACACCTTAACTATAAAAAAGTGATATTATTACCTCCCCGCGACCCCCATTTTAAGGCGCGTGTGTTACACTTATTTTAGGCGCGTCCAGCCTATTAAATAACAAAAGTAAACGGCTAAAAACATTAAGGGAAAAGTCAATGTTTCCACCCCAAACTATAGTCAAAAAGTCGAATCCACACCTAAACTATATAAGTAACCTATTACACACCTTAACTATAAAAAAGTGTTACTTTTTACCGACGTGGTGCTGACGTGGCAGCGCGTGTAAAACACCACACCACATGCAAGTGGTGGTAGCCTGACAGGGTGTAAATAGTTTCACTTTCTTATAGTTTAGGTGTGTAATAGGTCACTAGTATAGTTTAGGTATGGCTTCAACTTTTCGGGTATAGTTTGGGGTGGAAACGATGCCTTTTAGGAAGAAATTGAGGCACTTATACCCGCACCTGATTGTAATTATAAAAAAATCAAATAATTTGTGTTGCATCTCCAAAAATTGAAGCTATTTTTAGTTCTTAATGGTACTTTATATAATCTACACACAAATAAGAAATCAAATACTACTTATGAACCATTTACCCACTATAAATCATGCATATGCCATAATAATAAGTACCAAAAGTCATAAGGCAGTAGAAACTCATGTAGGGATTTTGGGGGTTATTCCTATTATTTTTTATTGGAACTAGGAGTTGAAAATTGTAATACCCTAGAAAATTTTTTTCGTAAAGATTTCGTGAGAAACGTATCGAGTTCTACGCTTTAGAGCGATTCATAAATTTTCTGTGTAGTATTTCTAAGACGTTGACCCACCATTTTGTAGAGTATCGAATAAGCTATCCAACGATATGTAGATCATCGAAAACAGACACTCGAGCGATGAGTTACGACCATTCCGATCGAACTACGACCATTCTGATCGAACTGTGAACAGTAAAACGTGCAGGAAATTAAAAATTACTGCAGCCAGGCGAATTTCAGGGTCAACTTCAAACAACCATAACTCCTTGTACATAATGATCTGGGTGAGATACTATATATCAACGGAAAGATCTAAGAGTCCTCTTTCTAATGAAATTGGTTTCATCCAATTTGGCTGTCGGAGTAAAACGTTATGGTCTATCTACTTCAACCTATTAAAATAGTGCACCAAAGGACAGAATTGACATTATTTATTTTTTTAAGGGCAATTTGGTCATTTCACACACACCCCTCTTGGACGAAAATTTATCCATTTAATCCATAATTGAACCTTCAAAATTCATTTTCTCCATGAAATATTTGGGATAATGAAACCCTAGCCAAATTTCACCTTCAAATATCTTTCAATTTCACCGTAGAAATCCAAAATTAATCCGATAATCGAACTCCTCATTTCAAGACCTTCGAGGAGCACCCATTATTTGTCCGAACAGGATTCCGTAATCAAGAAGTCAATTTCAAGGTATGTGGGGTTTTGAACAAGAGCAATCTTCCGTTCTTGTGCCCAAAGCTTTAATTTTATTATGGTTTTACATGAATTTGCAAGTGAAATTATGTCTAAATAATTCGATTATGAGATTATGATGGTTGAATAAATAAACTTTGGTTTATATGCTTATCTCAATGTTTTCATGATATGATTTAATAATTATCATTGCGAATTACACACTTTTACCACGAGGTGGTATTTTGAATGATTTTGGGACGTATGTCGAGATGGTATTTTGGAATAATATTTTGAGATATGTGTCAAGCTTTATGCTTCCCAATGACGATTTGAATTATTGAATATATATTTGAGACATGAGATGTCTTGATATCTATAATTGTAAATTTCATATTTTTATTTTGAATGATTTCGAGATATATGTTGAAATGGTATTTTGGAATGATTTTGAGATTTATGATAACCTTAAAGCTTCTTTATGATGAAATTGAATCATTGAGCATATTGAGATATAACATTTGAGATGTTACCATGAGTCTTGATATTTTCTCAAAAATATTGATGTTGTCATGACTTGATAAATTGTTATATTTTGACAATTAAAGGTTGAGTTCTATTATTGAAATTTCATGATATTCGAAAATGGGTATACACTCAAATTACTTTATGAAGGATTTATAAGACTTTGAATTTTTTTTCAATATGGATATACATGATTACTTCATTACTCTACTTCTTAAATTGAGAATTTATGCTATGAATTGCATACTACTACAATGAATTGATATTTCTAAAGGCTTTCGAGATAAAAGTCGTGATTTGAGTTGTACTACGGGATATGTATTCTTATTATGAATTGAAGGTCTCAAGTGCTTTTCAAAAGTTTTTGTCATGATTTAATTGTCGAATTGAAAGAATAATCATTTGAGTACATTGACCTTGAACTTGCAGAGTTGAGATGATTTTGACTATGAGAAAGATTGATTTTGATATAGATGTTGAGATGAATTTTGATATTTTTTTTCGGATGATTTTGATGAGTTGAATTGTTGAAAATATTGCGTATTGAGTTTTCATATCCTTGTCCAAATGTCGAGTCGGTTATGGTTCAATGCATTGATACCTTGTTGATGTTGAAAAAGATTGAAATGTTTTAAGTCGAAGTTGGGGTTAGGAATCCACAAATTGTTGATGAATTATAAACTGAGATATTTGTTTTGGTCTTTATGATAGACCCTTGTGATGATGATGGTGGATTTCCTAACGCGTTCTGAGCTTGTCGGGGAGTAGTACTTAGCACCGAGAGGGAAATTTGGTATTTCCCCAAACCTATGTGCCACCATAGGGTTGTTTGATGATGATATTATTGGCCGGAGAGCCCGATTGTGATTATTGCAGTTTTAAGGTCGTACTCCCTGGCAAAGAGTACGACGCTCCCGCCAACGGGGGTTTCAAACGTTGGTATTCCACGTAGCTCACGTGGGTTTGTCGGTTATAGGAAACTCCCCTGTCCATAAAAGTCATGTTTCTTGAATTACCGCGTCACTCCGAGATTTGAGTCAAAGAGTTGAGATATTATGATGAATTATGATTACCTATGATGAATTTTTGACGATATGATAATTTATGATTTTTGATGATTTACATGGATTATGAGATTTTACCATTTGAACTATTTATTATGAAAGTATGAAGAGTATGATTTCATATAACTCAAGCCAAGTGAGTCATCACTGTCTGTATGCATGTTTTCATGAAATTGATAATGTTATTTAAAGTGTTGCATGCACCCCCACATACTCAGTACATTCTCTTTGTGCTGACCCTCATCTACTATTCTATTCAGTTACAGCATCTGGTCAGCAGGTAAAGGAGTCCCTATAGTTCAAGTTCTTGTGTTGGTTGTTTCAGTTCAGAGACACTGTATCTTCTTCTATCGTCCATATTGAGTGGGATGGTTGGGAGTCATGACCTGTTTATGTACAGACAATACTAGTAGAGGCTTCATAGACAGTAGTAGAGGTTGATGTATTCAGTCTCCTTCTTGTATATGTATATGTGTTAGTAGAATTGTCATCTTGTAATTCCAATATTGTATTGAATAGATTCTGTATTGAGATATTTTCATCTTCATTCTCTCAGAATTATGTTTTAAATCAGTTGCTTTTGAGTTATACCTATGAAAGGGTTATCTTGGGGTCACTTGTGACCCTAAGCACCGTGTGGCATCTCGGGACTCGATTTTCGGGGCGTTACAAAAATGCTACTTATGAACACTTTACCCACTACAAATCAAGCATATGCCATAATCATATATGTCGAAATTCATAAGGCGGTAGCAACTCATGCAAAAATTTTGGGGTCTAGTTCTATTGTTTCTTGTTGGAACTATGAGTTGTAAATGTATACAAGAAATGCAACATGAGGAAATTAGAGCCAGAAGTTTAAAAAGAACTATAATATTCGGTATGACTTTTGAAAATTGAAAGGCCATAGTAAGGAGAATTGCTAGAAGATTATTGGTTATCTTCGTGATCACAAGTTCAAAAAAAAAAAGCCAAGAGTTGAAGGAATAAATGAAGTTTATAATGTCTCACTTGATTAACAAGATGGTCTAGAAGGCAGTGCTTTTGCTGGAAACCTAGGAAAAAGTCTTACTCTCATGATATAGGACATAAAATAGAATCAGACATTCAAATGGCTCAGCTAAGTCAGATAGAAACTACAACATTTTATAAAGATCAATATGAGCAAATCTTGAAGATGATCAACAAGAGCAACATTGCTTCTCCACCTGCTGACTTAACTAATGCAATTATTAGTACTTTTTTAACATCTTCAAGTCTCATGAGTTGATTATTGTTACAGGATCCATAAATCACATGGTGGTTGAGTTAGATTTACTTCTTAAAGAGTATAATAAAGTCTGAAAAGCCAAAGAAGGTTTATCTACAGAAATGGTGATTCAACTATATTTATACATGTGAAAAGTAGTTGCTTAGCACAGTGATGCATCATCACTAATGTTTATCACATACCTTTATTTAAGTACAATCTACTATCAATGTCTAAGTGATTAGGGAATGACAATGTTCAATAATTTTTTTTTCTAATTTTTGTGTGTTTTCAAGATCTTTACACTGAAAAGGTGGGGGAATTTGTAGGACTAATGGGAAATTGTCTCTACTAGATTATCAACATAATAAAGAAATTGTAAAGTCAGTAGCACATACAATTTTGAGGAGAAAGTTGGGAATAAAGTCAAGCTGAAGTTGATCTCTGGAACAGAAGATTGGGACATATTTTATAAATAATATCTCGTGAATCTCAAATATTAGAAGATAGAATACAGTATTGCATTGTATGTCCTTGTGAAAAATAAACTAGATTGCCATTTTTTCAAGCAGCATTCAAACTACAAGTTGTTTTGATCTTGTGTGTATGGATTTGTGGGGTGCTTATAAAGTTTCAAGTATGAGTGGCAATACATAATTTTTTAACAGTTGTTGATAATTTTTAAAGATTTACTTGGGTGTTTTTGTTAAAGCTTAAGACTTATGTGTATGTTCAATTTTAACAGTTTCTTACTTATGTTAAGACTCAGTATGATAGAACGGTTAAAATAATTCGAAGTTCCCAGATACTGAGTTTGTCAGCTCATTATACAATGGCTTGTTAAAACAATAGTGATATTATTTATTAAACAACATGCACATTTACTCCTCAGCAAAATGGTACGACTAAAATTAAGCACACGTATATTCTAGAGGTCACAAAAATAGTTAGATTACACACAATTCCTTTAAGCTTTTGGGGATATTGTGAATTAGCTGATGTGTATATCATAACTAGGTTGCCTAGCTCAGCTATTGGTTATCAAACTTAGGAGACTATGGTAAAAAAAAAAACCGTGAATATGTAATAGTAGTGGAGTGTTTGTACTATGCTACGGTTTATAAACAACATGATAAGCTCATGATAAACAAAAGAAACAATGGGGTACTTTAACACTAAAAAGATATGTTCTATATGACATGTACAGTAGTACTATCTCTATGTTAGAGAAGATGTATTTCATTTTAAGCTTTACAGGAATCATACTCAAGCATCTCATCACGTATTTTCTTCAGAAACTCAGTAGCCAATCGATACTAGTATGGATACTTCTTAGTGAGTAATTAGTGAGTAGTCAATGAGTAATTAGTGAGTACTTATTTTTAGTGAATTATTGAAACACACCTAATATCCGCACCCCCCTACAAATGGTATCAGAGCCCAGTTATTTAAAAAATACACAAGTAGCATACATGTTGAATTTAGATTGGATTTACTTGAGATTAATTTATATAGATTAATTATGAGAAGACCATTTAAAAACAAAGAAGCTTTTAGAAAAATTAAAGAATCTTTAATTAGTAATTATTCAGAATATATAAGTCTAAATAAAATAAAAGAAAACCCACAAAGACTAGCCTACCTAATTACCTTAATATCTAGTATTGAAGCAAAATTAATAATCCATTTAAAATCTAGAAGAATGAGACACATACCACCTAATTATGATAACATCAGATTTAGGTATCCACCAAAATACTATAAATATGGTTTAAATGAATAAAATACAAAAATACAAAGAACTAAAACAAATTATTTCTAAAAAACGTAAAGAATTAAAAATAAGAATAGAAAGATTAAGTTATAATATATTTGCCGGAGTTAGTAAAAACTTAATAAATGCACAAAAAGATGAAATATCAAATTTAGAATCACAAATAGATAGTTTAGAATATATATATCAACATGAACTATTTACAATAAAATGAACAAAGAAGAATTTATAATAGATGAAAAAATATATGAAAATCACGAAGGATTAAAAATAAAAATAGTATTTTCTAATCTAGGAAGAAGATATAAGAAAATAGGTGAACATTTATATTTAATGTTAGAAAAAGAAGAATTAAAATTAGAAGATAAATTGACAGCTATGGTAAGAATAGAAAGGGAAAACGAAGAAATAGATAGAAAAAAGGAAATAGAAAAGATAAAACAACAAACTACAGAAGAAATACGAAAAATAGAAGAAACTAAAAATAGTAGGATTGCTGAATTAGAAAAAGAACTACAAATGTTAAAAGATCTATATGAAAAAAGACAGAAAGAAAAAGAAGAAAAAGATAAAGAACAAAAATTATTAAACAAGATAAATCAATTTAAAGAAAAATTAGAAATAGACAATAAAGAAATAAAAGACAAGGAATTAGAAATAAATAATATAGATGTTGAAGAGACAGATAATTATGATTCAGAAGATAGTGAAACATATACAGAAATATTAACAAATACAAAAAATTTAGAAATCAATGAAAAACAAGAAGTAATTAATAAAGAAAACTTAGAAAATATCAACATAGAAATAAATACTCTTGATAAAAAAGAAGATGGAAATATAATACCTAGAACATCAGAAATAAGGAAACCTACATATTATAAGAATAAGTTTAAAAGATATAATCTAAAGAATGAATATGACAAATGGACACCAAAACAAATAGTTAATAAAAATTATAACTTTTTAGACTTAGATTGTGTAATAGATACAGAAAAAATAATACAATTATGGATAGGATATATGACAAAACAATTATTAGATAATAATATAAGTGTAATAGATGCACCAGAATATATAGAAAAAACACTAATAGGAACAGTGAAATTATGGTTTTTAAATTTAACTGAAAATAGTAAAAGAATATTAAGAACTGACAAACCCACAGAAGGAACATCATCAACAAAATTAACACCTATAGAATTATTAAAAAAATATGAAACAGCTATAAAAGACGAATTTAGTAGCATGACAACAAAAGAAGAAGAACAAAATGAAGAGAAAGACATAAATAGGAATTTAATGTTAAAATTAGCAATATGTAATATGTGTTACATAGATGAATATACTTGAGCATTTAAAGAATATTATTATAAAGGAGCATATAATACAGAAAAAAGTAAAGAAATAAGAAAATTATATTTTAGTAAATTACCTGAACCATTTAGTTCAAAAATAATAAAAAGTTGGGATGAAATAAAAATAGTAGATACTCTAGGAGCAAGAATAAATTTTTTACAACAATGGTATAGAAACCTATGTGAAAAATATAGAGAAGAAATAAAAATGGAAAAAACATTAATAAGAAATTTAGCATGTTGCAAAGATAAAATAGCACCTCAATTTGGATGCGAAGAAAGATATTATAAGAAAAGAAAAAGACATAAGAAATATAAGAAATACAAAAAATTAAAATATAAGTATAAGAAACCAAGAAAAAGATATTATGTAAAAAATTATAAACTTAAAAGACCATATAGGAAAAAGAAATCTATAAAGGAATGTACTTGTTATAATTGCGGAAAAATAGGACATTTAGCTAGAGATTGTAAATTACCTAAAAACCCAAAAAATAAACAAATATCAGAAATAAAGATAGAAAATACAGAATATATGCAAATAGACTATATAGATTACGAATTAGAAAGTGAAGACAGTATATATGAAATTTCAGAGAATGAAGCAGATAATGAAATAGATAGTGAATTAGATGAATTAAATGACTGAAGAAGATATAAAAATAATAACAAAAGAAGAATATTTAAATGACGAAGGAACAGATCAAAAAATAATATTTGATAACAATGTATTTGATGAAATAAAAGGAAAAGAGTTAGACTTAAGTGTAGAAAAAATATTTAAAATACCAACAATAAAAAATATATTTACTAGAAAAAAGGAAGAATATTATGTAGTAAGCCAAAAGGAACATGTAATAGATTGTAGATATGCAAAAGGTAAAGCTAGTATACCACTAGTAACAAAAAGAATAATTAATAAAGAGATAAACGATATAAAAAGTAGAGACCCAATAAAATATGTACACCTTGGAGGTACAGAAATATTAATAAAAGCATGTTTTAGAGAAGGAATAGATACACCAATAGAATTATATTTAGCAGATGATAGAATTATAAAACCTATATAAAAAAGTATAATAACTGCCATAAAAGGAAATTTAATATACCAAAAATTTAAATTTATAATAAGTGCGAATTATTCAGTAGCAGTAACGGATAAAAATATAGACAAATCATTAGTATTATATTGGAAAATATCAGAAATAGAATTAACCCCAGGAAGTAAAATATTTACGGCAAGATGTAAAAATCTATATGTATTAACAACAAAACATAAAATAACAGGAAAAAATAAAATTAATAAAATACAAATAGAAAGCCCTTTTGAAAAATTCGTAAAAACAATTGATAATAATGATCATAGTTACAGAAATATAGACATAGAAGAAGATCTAGAAATAATAAATGATAGAATAAGTACAACAAAAAGAACAGCTTATGATAAACCGGAATCATCAAGCTCATCAAAAAGAACAAGTTATGAAACAATTTCAATGGATAATTCAAACCAATATTACATAACAGGAAAGGTAAATGAAAAAGAATATTTAATACTCTTAAATACAGGACAAGAAGAAAATTATATAGCAAAATATCTAGTAAAAAATGAGGAAATAAAAACTGAAAATAATATATGCCCAGATCTACCAAGAAGTTTAATAAATACTAAAAATATAGCAGAAAAATAAATAATAATAGGAATAAGAAAAATAAAAATAGAATTTGAAGTAAAAGAAGAAATGCAAAAAACAGACATAATACTAGGAATAAAATGGCTAGAACAAGTAAAACCATATAATATGGAACATACACAATTAACTATAACATATAATAGAGAGAAATTATTCTTAAGAAGAGCTTTAACATATAATGAAAATATATGTATTAATGAAGATAGTAGTAGAAGGATATTACAGTAGATATTATACGCCCATGATAGATACAGGAGCAGAAGCTAATTTATGTAGATATAATTGTTTACCAGAAAGTAAATGGGATAAATTAAAAACACCAATAATAGTTAAAGGATTTAATAACGAAGGAAGCTTAATTACTTACAAAGCTAAGAATGTAAAAACACAACTATGGGATAAAATATTAACAATAGAAGAAATCTATAATTATGAGCTAACATCAAAAGATATACTTTTAGGAATGCCGTTTTTAGATAAATTACACCCACATATAATAATTAGAACAGATTGGTGGTTTACAACACCATGTAAACAGAAAGTAAGAGCAAAAAGAGTTATTAATAAAATAAGAAAGAAAACTGATTGGATTAAAGAAAGTAAAAAAATTACACAAAAATTAGAAAATATAAAAAATACTGAAGATACAATAGAACTGGTCGTATTTTCAATAAATAAAAAGGAGATAACTATATTTTCAATAAATAAGATAGAAATAATTAAGAAAAAATTAGAACAATCATATAGTGAAGATCCATTAAAAGGATGGGAAAAACATAAAACCATTATAAAAATTGAATTAATAGATAAAAATAGCATAATAACCCAGAAACCATTAACATATAATTTTGATGATTTAAAGAATTTAAAATGCATATAGAAGAATTATTAGAAAAATAATATATACAAAAAAGTAACAGTAAACATAATAGCCCAGCATTTATAGTAAATAAACATAGTGAACAAAAAAGAGGAAAAAGTAGAATGGTTATTGATTATAGAAATTTAAATGCAAAAACAATGACTTATAATTACCCAATACCAAATAAGATATTAAAAATAAGACAAATACAAGGATATAATTATTTTAGTAAATTTGATTGTAAATCAGAATTTTACCATCTAAAGTTAGAAGAAGAATCTAAGGAATTAACCGCATTTACGGTACCACAAGGATTTTATGAATGAAATGTACTACCATTTGGATATAAAAATGCACCAGGTAGATATCAACATTTTATAGATAGTTATTTTAAACAACTACCTAATTGTATAGTATACATAGACGATATACTATTATATACAAAGACCAAAGAAGAACATTTAAAATTATTGGAACAATTTACGGATATAATAAAAAAATCGGGAATAAGTTTAAGTAAAAAGAAAGCTGAAATTATGAAAAATCAGATAGAATTTTTAGGAATACAAATAGATAAAAGTGGAGTAAAAATGCAACAACATATAGTACAAAAAATAATAAATTTAAAAGAAGAATTAGATACAAAAAAGAAATTACAATCATTTTTAGGATTAGTAAACCAAGTAAGAGAATATATACCAAAATTAGTAGAAAATCTAAAGCCCTTACAGAAAAAATTTAAAAAGGATGTAGAATATAATTATAACGAAGAAGATAAAAAAAAAAAGTTCAGAAAATAAAAATACTTTGTAAAGAATTACCAAAATTACAATTTCCAGATGAAAATAGAAAATTCATATATATAGTAGAAGCAGATGCTAGTGAATGTAGTTATGGAGGAGTACTTAAATATAAATATGAAGAAGAAAAATTAGAACACCACTGTAGATACTACTCAGGTACATTTAATGAAACAAAAATAAAATGAGAAATAAATAGAAAAGAATTATGCTCATTATATAAATGTTTATTAGCATTTGAGCCATATATTGTATATAACAAGTTTATTATACGAACAGATAATACACAGGTACGTTGGTGGCTAACAAAAAAAATACAAAATTCAGTTACAACAAAAGAAATTCGGAGACTAGTCTTGAATATATTAAATTTCACATTTATAATTGAAGTAATTAGTACTAACAAAAATGTTATTGCAGATTACATATCAAGACAAAACTACACAGACTGATATAATAGAAGAAGATACTCTAGAAAAAATACTCAACACCCTAACTACGCTTTCAATGAAAGTGGACAGTATGGGTAATGAGATAGAAAAGCTAAAGACTAATGAAGATAAACTGAAGTCTATAGCTACAAATCAGCTAACTCAGCAGTGTGCAGAGCTATGTCGATCGGAAAACATTAAAGTTCCAGAGCTAGAAGGAGACGATGGGACACTCCATAAAACCCATAATGTTAATCAATCTACTTCTGCAGGTACAAGCAGAGGAGTTAGTAGACAAAGATATCAGAACATGAATATGAATAAGATATTTGAGAAACCATTTATACCAAAAACACAAAAAGACCCCTTGTTCATACCCCCACAAATTACCACATACCGAGATAGTCTGAACCAAGATAAAAAAGTTTACAACTATACAGCCCAAACATACATAGAAAATATGTACAGAGTACAAACTTTCCTAAACCTTAACCCCAGAGCTACAAATATCAAAGAACCAAACACAAATTATATAACCCAAAAATTACAAGGTTACAACAAGCTAATTGCACTACCCAAAATCAACCCAAGCTTAATAAAAACTTGTTTTGACTATGGATTATTAAATACCATATATACCCAAGACGGAGAAGAACTAACAACTATGGAAGAATTACATAAAATATTCACCACCTATAAAAGAATAACCAAAGGAAATCTATTTTATATAAAGTGTTATACTGCACCAGCAGAGATATTATACGACGAAATAAAACCAGTTATACAAGTTGTAAAAATAGGATTAACCAGAGATATGATTATACCGGAAGATATTACGCAGCAGCCAGAGATACCCAGAATTGAGATACCTGATTTCTACGCAAATAAACGACTCATTGGAATAGCTACAATTATTCAAGAATTAGAAAATAATTATACCAATGGAAACCCAATATGGAGCTATTATTCAAGAGACCATCAGATGATTTATTCAAATTCAAAAGAACTACGACAAGCAGATATGGAAGATGTTAGGCAATGGATAATGACATTACTTAACCCAGAAAAACAATCTACTGGAAGAGCAATTAAGAGAGGATTTATTTCAAACGGATTATTGACAAGATATTGCAAGCTAATTGGACACAAATACCCAGACCATCAATGTTCGAGATGTAATGGAGAAGATAATATTATCCCAGAAGTCCGCCTAGAATAAAAGAATCAAGAAGATAAGCATGCCAGCTGGAAGATAAGATAAGAAGAAATAATGGAGCTATGGAAAAGCAGCAGATACGACAACAAGAAGAAATCAACGGAGTAATAATAGAAGACAAGATATTAAATACATTTTACGTAAAATTTTTGTATAGATTTTTAGCCTTTTAGACTTTTTAGGCTATAGCACTAATAATTCTTGTAGCCTTTTTTAGCCTTTTAGACTTTTAGGTTATAGCACTAATAGTTCTTGTCTCATTAGGAGACTTCTTTTTAGAATTTTTGAAAACGTGCAAGAAATGTAAATGCTTTTGTAAAAATTCATTCTATAAATAAAAGGAACCGAAGGCATTGCAAAGCAAGCCTTCATGTGTTGAAGCAAAAACTCTCTCCTGCCCACAACAAATATTTTGCTTAGTTATTAAAAAACAGATTTATTTCAATGGAAAAATCTATGGAGGAGCAAAGCTTAGAAATATCAAACCTACCCGAACAGGTATATTTATTTATGATTATGAATAGCTAAATTCATAATTCCCAACAATCATGGTATGATAAAATAAATTCATGTTAGTTACTTTATAGTAGAATTATTCGAAGAATAATATGTTAAGAAGTTTATTAGCATAGTGGAAACGGAGAAAAATCCCTAAGAACTATGCCATCCTAAAGGTGAAACCAATAAGGCAAGAAGCCGTGGTAGGGAGTAACCAGAGTAGAGGTGCTGTTTAAGGGAAAATATCCAGATTACCATGCTAATAGTGACCGAAGAACATGTTATATAAGAATAATCTAGTATATAGTAATCTAAGATGACCATATTTTGTTATGTACATGATTGAAGAGAATGTTTTGAAAATAGCAATTTTATGAAAATGAATAATTATTTATCTGATGTAATGGTAGATAAATTTAAAATACTTATTTTGTATGCACTTAAGGATATAAAAGTAGTAGATATAAGAAAAATCATATTAGAAAAAGCATTTGGTAAATATTATATGACTAGAATAAATTACATACCATACCTACCTAACTACTCTTACAAATACTTACCATGATAAATTACATATATCTAGAATTTTTGGAAAAAGATATGAGAAACATACAGTTAATAGAAAAACAAATGAAAACAAATTTAGACAAATACATGGAAACTAAAGATATAAAATATATAGAATTTATTAATGAAAATATGCAAAAATTACTTAGACTAAAACAAACAACTAGAAAATATTATGAAAAAACATGACAGATGATATTAAAATACTTGTTTTATATATACTTAGAGATATAGAAATTATAGACATAAAGAAAATAATATGGGAAAAATTAGAAGATTATGAAGAGGAAGAATTATTAAACAGTATAGAAAACTTATGCATCTATTATGAACATCAATATTACTTAGATTCAGATGAATATTATTCAGAATAAATAAATGTACGAAAAATTATAACTTATTTTGCTTAATAAATCGAACGTTACCCATTTGTAGTTATTTTGATATTCCTTGATTTGTTGAGTAGGGTTGAGTTTAAGTTGTTGAAATCAATTGGGAGGTGAGGATTTTAGCCCCTTGTTGCCCATAATATCAAAAGTTTGAGTATTAACCCACATATCCTTTTCTTTCCTATTTTCCTTCTTGTGTTTGATTCTTATCATTTTGTTATCAAGATCCTAGGTTTAGGTTTATTGTCACAAATCTAAAATTTTGAATTTTGATCTCTTCAAAATCTAAAAAAATTTCAAAAATCCCAAAACAATATTAAATTTCTTTTGCTTCTATCTGTTATTTTTTACACTAAATCCTTATTCTCTAGTGTCATTTGAGTCAAGATTCAAAGATTCCGTAAAATTTTGAGTTGTTGGGATGGTTCTACTATTAAAGGATCTTGAAAGGTTTGAAACTTGAAAATCATCTTGAAAATTAGAGATAATTCGGGGTACAAAAATTGTTGGATCTTGTTCTCTAGATTGATAGAAAACTACCCCTAAAATTTGAAATAATTTTGTGAAGAGTCGAAGAAGTTAGAAAGTTATGTGTTCATGAAGTTCATCATGTTCTTCATGTGTTCTGGAGGAAGAAGGAGTAACAAGGGAACATTTGATCTAAAAATAAAATAAAGAGAAAGCTTTAAAGGTGTTAGCGAGGCTACTTGTGGAGTTTTAAAAAATCATTTTAAAAAAAAAGTTAAATTAGAATTCCACATGAACGCCAAGTCAGAAATCAATAGGTTGACCATTGATGTAGTATCCATTGGACCGCCATGACAGCAGAGACAACAACAAAAAGAATGCATAGCTTCTGTACAATGCGTGTATAGCAGATACAGAGAGCAAATTTTACTCTTTTTCAACACTTAGTGTCCAAACTCCATAATTTTTTTCTACACTATATTCCTTTGATTTCTTAACTATTCAGCGAGTAATTAATATATTTAATCACTTTTTAAGTAGTTCTAAATCATCAAATCCTTTCTTTGATTCCTCAAATTAAGCAATATATGTAATTTTTCTATTTTTATTACATAGTTTTTTCTTGAATTCGATTATATTGTGCTTCTTTTCTTCAACTTTTCTCATCTTAATTCGTTGACAAACATATTGATTCAATTCCTTTATCCTTCAATCAAGTCTCCCTTCTTTCAAGAGTCGGAAGAATCCACTCCACCACAAAGAATAGGGGATCTTGAATTGATTGAGCCAAACTAGTTCACAACCAATTTTAAGACGACACTTTAAGAGATGAGTTGAGAGTTTATATACGAGTGATGTGAGCCTTTTTATACTAATATTATTAGTTAAGTTTTATAGGTACCATGTCAAATGCAAGCCCAAGTGGAGAAGGCTCCAACCACATTATGGAGGCCATCACTCACTCACCAAACAAGTGGCGGAAATTAGTGCAGATATGGGTGGATTGAGAGCAGAAATTAATAGAATATTAGGAGGTATAGAGAAAAGGTCAGTGCAGGTAGAGAGAGGGAAATTAATTCAAATAGAATATATGGGATAAATGAGGGCATCAGTGTAATCCACCACCATTACTCTGGGCAAGCTTATGAGTTATGTTACCCTCTACCAAATCAAACCCGAAACTCCAACAACCTACCTTCCAAATGAACAACATTCCAAATTTTGCAAACAACCTGCATCATATCCCCATCCACAATTCTATCATCCTCCACAGGAGAATTGATCTTTTGTGGGTAACCAAATACGATACCAAACTTTCGAAACACATCAAATGTATCCTACATGGTTTTTACACATCACCCCCATAAAATGCACTACAAATGTCATACCAAGACTACCAATACCAAAATACAATACATGATGAAATGAATGATGTGATTAATAATGATGAATTTTGGGAGCATGGAGGTAGAGGTAGATATAGAGTTATTCCTTCCATACCTAAATTCTTATTATTTAGAGCTAGAAGCTTTGCCAGAAGCAAGCAAGATGAGGTCGCTCTGCTTCGAAGGGTCCAGAAGTGAGCGGAAGGATAGAGAGATCAACAGGAAGCGAGCTAGTCATACGAGCCAGGGAGCTAGTCAGCTAACCAAGAAAAGGAATATGACCTACGAACTGAGGTAGGACCAAGGTATGGAGGGTCAAGAATATGGTAATAGATGAGATAGGATAGGAAATAGATAAGATAGAGATGGGAAATAGAGGAGATTGCATAGAAAATAGAGGGGATAGATTTAGGGAGAGGAATGATGAAGATTGAGGCTTACACACCATCAAGGTTACACTTTCCAAGTTTAAAGGAAATAGTGACCCCGATGAGTTGTTTGGATGAAAAATTCAAAGCGAGTGGATCTTTCTCACAAATAATATCTCGGACATATTGAAGGCGAAGTATGCTCTCACGCAATTCGAAAGCAATGCATCCACTTGGTGGGAGTCAAAGAGGCGGTAAAAGAGAATCATCAAAACTATGAGTTACATAGGTGGCTAGAATTGATTACGCTTATGGAGATGAGGTACATAACCCTGAACTACTATCCAAAAGTTCTCTACAAGGTGTATATGTTGAGGCTAGTTTCCAAAAGTGTGGAGAAATATTATGATGAGTTTGAAAACTTGAGAATGAAGTCTAAACATGAATAAATCTTGGAATGTATGGATTCTATTTGTGGAAAATTTAAGGCATGATATTCTGAGAGCTTTGCAGCTTAAACACTATGACACTCTTGAAGCATCCTTTTATGATGCCTCAAAGTAGAAGCATATTTGAAAGAAGAAAAACTTATAAGGCCAAGACTTCTTCCACTTCCATATAGGACAAAAATTAAGTTAATTATATGGCGACGTCTTCTAAAGGGCAATTTAAGGGTGTTGGTCAAGATATTAAAGTCAATCTTGATTATAATTTCAAAGCAAGTGAGAAGCCATAATAAGGTAACTACATCAAACCTAAATTTCCTCGACCTTCTAACATTCAATGCTTTCAATGTCAAGGATGGGGTATATTTCTAGTAAGTGTCCCAATAGGAAAATAATTGTTTCACTCCAGGATGGGTATATAATGGGTGATAAATAAGAGGGTGACAAAACGAGTAAGAAAGAGGAAGATAAAAGTGAGAAAGAGGGAGATTTTTGAGGGGAAGAGGAAGACAGGTTGGATGAGAGGGTGAAATTTTCTTGTTTTATTGAGAAAGAAAGACCCTTGCTCATTAATGTTGAAGAATTAAGGGTGAATACCAATATTTCATATGTGATGATGTAGATTATAGGAGCCCTTTCCAAAGAAGAACTTGATCAATGGGAGAGTCTATTTCATGATAGGTGCAAAATCCAAGATAAGGTGTGTTCTTTAATTATTGATAGTTGGAGTTGCACCAATATGGTGCATAGTTCATTGGTGGGGCATATGAAAATACCAATAAGAAAGTATTACAACCCTTACGAATTACAAAGGCTAAATGAGAATGGTGAGATAAAGGTCCTCAAGCAAGAAAGTATATGATTTAGTGTGGCCAAGTACAATGAGAAATTGATTTGTGATGTTGTGCCTATGTTGTCTTATAATGTATTATTGGGAAGACCGTGAAAATTTGATAGAGATATTGTACACTATGGGAGGTCAAACAAGTATACTTTTGTGACTGAGGGTAATGATAACACTCAATCTACAGCTCTCGTAGGAGTGTAAAGCGGTCGTTAGCAAATATAGAACCCAACCTGGGTTGGGTGTCGATCCCACAGGGAATAGCTTGGCCAACAAGTAAGCAAGATTACTAAACTTTTGGTGCAAGTCTCGTAAAAAGGGGGGATTGTAATGTGTCACCAAAACAATTAAATAAAAGCTGAAAATAGCAAAGTAAAAGAGAAAGATTATTACGTAAGTTGTAAACAATGAGAATTGAGGCGTTGGGGTTATGTCCACCTTCTGAGGTATACGTCTCTATTGGCTATGAGTGTGTAGAATTTTGACATGCAATTTCTTATAGAGGATTGTAGTCGATGGTAAATCCAAGCGTCTCTCGACCTAAACAAGGACTATTTCACTTTAACTCTCTCGAGCTTAAAGCGTGTCTAACGGTACGAATTCTCCAAGAGGTTAGTCCAGTTACGGCACTAGCTTTTTAATAGGAAAGGGTGTCCTACTACCTTGACATTATCTCTTTTCCAGACAAATAACTTTTCTCTCGAACAAGTTAAATGTTAGACTGGCGTATTCTTGCGTTTGCAACCGCAAAGAATGTAGATTAAGATGAAGAGAATAATGATATAAGCAATATACGTGCCTCGAACTCACAAACTCACAGAAATAGATAGTAACTCATTCGGCTTCCATAACCCCAACAGAGAAGTTTAGTTACCCATGAATGCGAAGGAGATCACGATTGACATTGTTGTTATACCACAAGATTGAGTAATTTCGTGTAGCTTAGGTGGTAGGCGTGAGGCGTGAATTCCTAGGCAAAGTAACGATTCTCTTGTTGTGGAATTTAAGAATAGAAGAGTAGAAGAAGAAAAATAGAATTGACTTGTAAGATGAGATGTTGAGAGGGATGGAAGGAAGTATTGTGTTCTCCCTCCTCCCTCCTTCCTTCTTCTAATTCTCTAGCATGATAGGGTATTTATAATACCCATATCCTACTCCTACTAAGCTAATGAAATAAATAACCAAATCCTACTAGACTAATGAAATCCTTAACCCAAATGTACTAGGTTAAGGTAACATTATCATAATCCACATAAAATAATGAAATACATAACCTAATTGTACTAGGTTAATGTATCATTGTCAAAATCCAGCTTTGTGTCTGTAAGTCCCCAAAGTCTTCAGAATTTCTGTTTTAGCCCGGGACAGATTTTCCATGCAACAGTTTTGGTCCTTTAGGCGTCCAAACTCCCTTTCCTTCCTTCGTGAGCTTTCTTTAGCGTCAAGTAAGCCATAAAATGCTGAATTATACATCATTTATACCTGAAACTTTACTAATCATGTTCGTTAGCTCACTTACAAGAAAAAGGACTAAAAGTGCATGAAATATATAATTTGTTCTCAAAACTAGGCTAAAATATGGGCAAAATATATTGATATAGGTGCGTAAATTCGCCTATCATCAACACCCCACACTTAGAGCTTTGTTCGTCCTCGAACAAACTATCATGTCCTTCTAAACATCAACTTAGGGTTTTACAGCAACAACACAAAATATTCGTCAAGACAAGCACAACAATTATCAACCAAGAGTAGCTTTCCGATTATAAGTAGAAACAATTTAACCTCAAGTATAGACTCGTGATGGTGATAAACTCGCATGCAAACGTTAAAGTGCATAGAATCATATACAACTATCCAAAACTCATCAACCATGTGTGTCTCACAATATAGTACCCATAATCACTCACAAATATAGCATATTTTTCAAACATGGGTATCAAAATGTCCTTGCTCTCACTCTCACAAAGAGTTCATATGTAGCAACTGATGACCATAGGCTTGCCCTTAATGTAGTACTCCACTAAATGTCGGAATGTTAAGATTAGGATCAAGTAGGTCTTTTGATGGTTGTAATGTAGGCTAAGGGACGGGTAGGACTATTTTGGCCAGGAATAGTGACTAAGTTCCTAAGCGCTTTAATACATCATTTTGTATCATTGACACTTTTTTCTTTCAACCTTTCTTCTTTCTTTTGTTATACCACTCTTGTTCTCCTCTTTTTTCAATTTTAAGCACAACTCACTTTTCAACTTTCTTTTCCTTTTTCTTTTCACAACATACCTCTTATGATAACATTTTTTTTCTTTTTCATAACACATTCAAGAACCATTCCAATTTGTAGCATTATACTCACCCAATTTCCTCTTATGTTGTCACATGACTTTTTCACTTTAAAGAACTTAGGGATTTTGGGATCAAATTGTGGTCTTGAAAGAAATGGATTAGGCTTACATACAAGGTTGTCAAAGAAATAGGCTAAAGGCTCAAAAGGGTTAACTAGGATGATGTCCATGGGTAGGTAAAACTGAAGGTAAACATGTATAGGTTGCCAAAGAAATGCCTAAATCATATCCTAAACTTACACTCCTTATTTTCGCTTTGCATACATACCAGGAAAGTTCTAGCATCAGCCACATACATATAATATACTATTATCTCACACACACAAGGCACATGGTCGACTTGATTGGAAGTAATATCGACTCTAGACCCAACAAGTGAAGGAATTGAATCACACAATATCACATATTGAGTCACAACTAGAGCCTAAACGTCTCAATAGTCACAATTGTAGCACATACTCTTGTTATAATCTCATGCTGCCTATCAAAATAATTTCATGCGAAGCTAAAAAAAAATTTTAACTACTAAAAAAACAAAACGAAACAAAAATGAAACAAAAGCAAACAAACATAGATGCGAATAGAGAAGTATAGCATGCAATACCACCACCCCACACTTAGTCGGGACACTGTCCTCAGTGGAAAATAAATACGAGGAACCTGGTTGGTCGGACTTATCCTCTATGTCTGGGGTCATACCCCTTGCATTGGAATCATCATCAGAGTCGTCATCCTCAGAAGTTCCTCATAAGTATCCCACTTAATTCCAAGCATGAGTCGAGGTATTTGCAGCGAGGAGGGTTCTCCTTGGTCCTTGCGACTTCTCTTTTTGCCCTTTTGGGAGGTGGTAGCCTTCTCCTTGCCTTGTCTCGCTTTAGGTGCCATTGTACATGAGACTAGAAATAGTGTTAGTGGTAGCACAATATCAATGGATACAATCTATGCACAAGCAGTAGGGGTACCACCCCACACTTAGTTTTGTTGACACAAATCAGTGAAGTGAAAGTGGTCGATTACTCAGATTTCGTCGACATACGTTTTAGGAGTTGTATTCCGGAAAGAAAATCAGTGATGTATCACTACTTGCAGCCATTTCATTACTTTCATGTTAGATATAACAACACTACTACATAGGGGTTACCACATAATATAGTTACTTTCAACAATCACAACCTTCTATGTCGGCAGGCACTATAAGTCTTATCCCGATGAACGGGATAGCCTAACATGTAAGTATCCAAGTAGCAATTTTAAACAATGTTCAAGACTATAGCAATTACGCAAATAGTATGACAATGCTATTAAAACCAAATTCAAGTCGGAAACAAGTCAAGATGATTCTAACGTATACGTTCACTCACATGATTTTGCATTAACATTCCAAACACATGAACTTCACCAACAATCTTTCAATATGTAGCAATTTATAATAGACATAGCAACGTAGTACTTACGAGAAATAAATGAAGAATAAGAGATTACTTACTTGCTTGAAGCTTTTGGAGGTGGTTTTGTGAATTGGAAGAGCAAAAAAGAAAATTTTGAGAGGATTTGGATGAATATACGGCACCTTTAGGTCACTTTGCAATGTGTTGTGTTATAAAACTAAGTCCCCTTTATATAGGAAGAGAATGGGTCGGGTTATGACCCATTTACAATCGGTTTTGGTGACAAAAATCCCACATATGCGGCGCATAATGCTTGGCATAGATATGACATATGCGGCGCATTGTCTATAGCATAATGGGACATATGCGCCGCATAGTCTATGGAATTTATAGACATATGCGCCGCATAGTCTATGGAATATGAGATACTGAGACCAAATGCCATAGCATAGGCGGCGCATAGTCAAAAGCATACCTAGGAATAGGCGGTGCATAGTGTATAGCACACTAGATTCCGAGACCTTAGGCTATAGGCTAGGTTGTGCATCGTTCGTGGCCTAGTTTTACCAAGGCCTAGCCTTCCTCGAAGCCTATTTTGGCGTGAGAAAGGCTCAATCCATAGCCTTATGCATCACCCTTCCTAACTTACCAACTTTACCATACAATGCGTCCAAATCGTCAATTGAAATCAATCTCCTCGTTGACTACTTCTTGCACCTATTTTTGCTTAAAACCAAATGAAAACGATTAGTACGATGGGTTGCCTCCCACCAAGCGCCTTAGTTTTGGTCGTGGCACGACTCTTATTTTTGGATTTTCATTATCAAAAGCAAAACACGTACTAGAACGAAATGAAAAATAAAAAATGATAAACGAAAAACGATGGGTTGCCTCCCATCTAGCACCTTATTTATTGTCGTGGCTCGACATAGTTACCTCGAGTACTTAGACTTTGTCGAGATAGATGGCTGGTCATTTTTTGAATGGATTTAGACGACAATGAGGCTTACTTGTAGGCATGCAATCTTCTTCGAGAAGACTCATACGTCTCCCCGGAGGGTTACCAATTATATCATCAATAGTCCAACCCATAGCTCTCATGTATCTCTTCAGAGTAGAGATGAGAGCCTCTACGTGCTGTTTACTTAAATCATCCGCACTCATCGGAAGTATATTTATACTTTCCAAGAACACATACCTTAGATAATTGGGGAGCTCTTTCGATTCTAGCATTGGTGGCTCTTCAAGGGAAGTCTTCGCTGTTGGTGACGGTTGATTCTTAAGATCACGGTCCGGTTGCTTAGGAGTATGGGAATAGGACTCTATTTCTGTTAGAGCACCCATAAGTTCTTCATATTCTTTAGCATCCTCATGCTCAACATTCAGTAGCGCAGCAGACAATGGCTCAACAGTAGGCTGTTTCTCTACAGATAATGCTTTCTTACCTTCATAATGAACATCAGCTACAGAGAACACATCCATATCTCTTGGCTGCTTTATCGCTTTGCACAAATCAAAACGAATCACTTCGTCATTCATTCGAAATAAAAGCTCATTATCTCTCATGTCAATAAGCACACTTCCTGTTGTAAGGAAAGGACGTCCCAAGATTATGGGAACTTCAGAATCCACCTCACAATCCAAAATCACAAAGTCTGCAGGAAAGATGAAGGAAGAAACCTTCACCAACACATCATTCAAGATACCCACAGGTCGTTTTACCGACCTATCATCCATCACGAGCCTCATGTTGGTTGGTGTCGGATCGCCTAACCCCAACTTCTTGTAGACGGATAATGGCATCAAATTGATGCTAGCACCCAGATCGCACAATGCCTTAGCAAAATTCATAGATCCAACCGTGCAAGGAATAGTGAAAGCTCCGGGGTCGGCCTTCTTCTGAACTATCGATCGGGTAGCAATTGCACTACAATGATGCACATCATCCTTCAGCTCATAACTTGCTGCCCTCTTCTTAGTCAAAAGATCTTTCATAAACTTCGCATACCCAGGCATTTGTTCAAGTGCCTCTACCAATGGAACATTAATGGTCAGCTGCTTCAACATAGTCATAAATTTGCTGAACTTAGTGTCATCCGCCACCTTCTTCAATCTTTGGGGAAAAGGTGGTGGTGGGTATGGAAGTGTTCTCTCCATGGCTTTCTTCTCCTCTTGCTTCCGTTTTTCCATTTTTTCAGGCTACACGTCACTGGGCGTGACATCCTTGACGTCAGGACTGGTTGTTGCGGCATCTTCTCCTTTTGCGTTATCATCCATGTCCGCTACTTCGTCAACCACTTGCTTGCCTTTTGCTAAAGGTTCCAGCACCTTACCGCTTCTGGTAGTGATGGCCATGCATGACCCATCATTCCTTGGGTTTTGCACAGTATCGCTAGGTAGAGTGCCAGTCTTTCTTTGATTGAGTGCTGCTGATAGTTGGCTCAATTGCTGCTCTATTTGCTTGATTGAAGTGGAATGAGAATCAACTAGTTGTTTCATGGAGGACAAATCATTAATTACCTCAGTAACTCCCGCGCTTGTTGCTTCCACTCCTTTCAATAATTTAGCCATCATGTCTTCCATACTTCCAGAATTAGATGTGGTGGTATCACGTCTACCGGGGGGAACGTACAAACCACTCTTTTCATTGTTTTTATTCCAACTACCTTGGTCTTTGCTTCCAGATTTATCATAATAGTTCCGACCTTGGTTTCCTTGGGTATTCCCACGGAATCCCCCCTGATTGTTCAAGTAGTTGGCCTCCTCTTTCGAATCAGATTCGTCTCTTCCTTTTAGCGCCACAGCTTTCACTTTTTCGGTCTTCCCTGATAATAAATGCTTTGTCAGAAGATCCATCTGTGTTTTCATGTGCGCCATATCTTGATCACGTTCTTCTTGTCTTCTTCTTTGGTCTGCAGTCATGCCTATAGATAAAGTGGGGCTTGCTACCTCGGAATCCCTGGTATGCCAAGCTCTACTTTGTTTCATCATGCGATCTAGCATATTGCTTGCTTGACCAAAGGTGAGGTCCATAAAAGATCCTCCAGCTGTGTTATCCACCACTGGCTTAGTTATTGAATTCAAGGCTCTATACAATATCTCCATGAGGTGAACATTAGTCATGTGATGGTTTGGGCATCTCGCTAGCTTTGTCTTGAACCTCTCCCATGTTTCAAGAAGAGCTTCAGTGGGAAGCTGACAAAAGTTGCTGATTTCATCTCTCAATTGTGCCCTTTTGGACGGCGGAAAGAATCTTTCTAGGAAAGCGTCTCTCAATTGCCTCCAATTTGTAATTGAATCAGGAGTCAGCCTATTCAACCATAGTGTTGCCTCCCCAGACAGAGACAATGGAAATAGACGTAATCGAATTGCATTCTGACCAACACCAGGATTGTCAAAAGACTTGCATGTGGAAATAAAGTTGATGAGATGCATATTCGGATCATCGTCTGCTAGTCCACCAAACAATCCCTTGAGTTGCAATAACTGAATCATGGTGCTTGTGATGTTGAACTTGGTTTTGGGCGCTAATGGTGGTGGAATTATAGCTCCAGTGGCTCCGGATCCATCAAGATCATCATCATCATCATCGAATGGTATTTCACGTTGTGCATCTATTGATGTACTGAACAAAAAACCTGCAGTAAACAAAAACGAAAACTAAAAGTAAAAGTACGAGAGTCTTTGACCAAAGGGTCTAGTAATTATTACGAACTTAATTGACACTTGTATTCCCCGGCAACGGCGCCAATTTTTGATAACGCTCAATCTACAGCTCTCGTAGGAGTGTAAAGCGGTCGTTAGCAAATATAGAACCCAACCTGGGTTGGGTGTCGATCCCACAGGGAATAGCTTGGCCAACAAGTAAGCAAGATTACTAAACTTTTGGTGCAAGTCTCGTAAAAAGGGGGGATTGTAATGTGTCACCAAAACAATTAAATAAAAGCTGAAAATAGCAAAGTAAAAGAGAAAGATTGTTACGTAGGTTATAAACAATGAGAATTTAGGCGTTGGGGTTATGTCCACCTTCTGAGGTATACGTCTCTATTGGCTATGAGTGTGTAGAATTCTGACATGCAATTTCTTATAGAGGATTGTAGTCGATGGTAAATCCAAGCGTCTCTCGACCTAAACAAGGACTATTTCACTTTAACTCTCTCGAGCTTAAAGCGTGTCTAACGGTACGAATTCTCCAAGAGGTTAGTCCAGTTACGGCACTAGCTTTTTAATAGGAAAGGGTGTCCTACTACCTTGACACTATCTCTTTTCCAGACAAATAACTTTTCTCTCGAACAAGTTAAATGTTAGACTGGCGTATTCTTGCGTTTGCAACCGCAAAGAATGTAGATTAAGATGAAGAGAATAATGATATAAGCAATATACGTGCCTCGAACTCACAAACTCACAGCAATAGATAGTAACTCATTCGGCTTTCATAACCCCAACAGAGAAGTTTAGTTACCCATGAATGCGAAGGAGATCACGATTGACATTGTTGTTATACCACAAGATTGAGTAATTTCGTGTATCTTAGGTGGTAGGCATGAGGCATGAATTCCTAGGCAAAGTAACGATTCTCTTGTTGTGGAATTTAAGAATAGAAGAGTAGAAGAAGAAAAATAGAATTGACTTGTAAGATGAGATGTTGAGAGGGATGGAAGGAAGTATTGTGTTCTCCCTCCTCCGTCCTTCCTTCTTCTAATTCTCTAACATGATAGGGTATTTATAATACCCATATCCTACTCCTACTAAGCTAATGAAATAAATAACCAAATCCTACTAGACTAATGAAATCCTTAACCCAAATGTACTAGGTTAAGGTAACATTATCATAATCCACATAAAATAATGAAATACATAACCTAATTGTACTAGGTTAATGTATCATTGTCAAAATCCAGCTTTGTGTCTGTAAGTCCCCAAAGTCTTCAGAATTGCTGTTTTAGCCCGGGACAGATTTTCCATGCAGCAGTTTTGGTCCTTTAGGCGTCCAAACTCCCTTTCCTTCCTTCGTGAGCTTTCTTTAGCGTCAAGTAAGCCATAAAATGCTGAATTATGCATCATTTATACCTGAAACTTTACTAATCGTGTTCGTTAGCTCACTTACAGGAAAAAGGACTAAAAGTGCATGAAATATATAATTTGTTCTCAAAACTAGGCTAAAATATGGGCAAAATATATTGATATAGGTGCGTAAATTCGCCTATCATCAGGTAAGAAATTTGTTCTTGCACCTCTCACTCTCAACCAGGTGAGCAAGGACTATAGGATTATGAAGGAGCTTTGGGAGAGGATAAGGGTAGGAGAGACGAAGGGTAAAGGTGAAGTTCTACCATTGTGACAAAGGAAGAAGGTAACTTAAGCAAGAAGAACATGTGTATTATAGAAAAGCCAAGCAAGTATCTCAAGGGTGTAGATGAGGAATGCTTTAAGTGTGCCTTGTCAAAACCAAGCTTTTGTTACACGCTAACCAAGATACTAGCACTTTTCTTAGTATTATTTCTTCTCTTTTGAAGGACTATGTTGATCTCTTTTCGGAAGAGATGCCCAAAGGATTACTATCCTTGAGGATGATTGAGCACCAAAGAAATTTTGTGATAAGTTCCCAAATTCATAACCGACAGACATATAGGAGCAATCTCAAAAAGTACAAAGAACTACAAAGGCAAGAGGAGGAGTTTCTTGAAAAAGTGTTGATCGGAGAATGTCTAAGTCCTTGTTCTATATTGATCATTCGTGTTCCCAAAAAAATTACACTTGGAGGATGTGCATTAATTGTAGAACTATAAATAAGATTACTGTCAAATATAGGCAACTAATTCCTAAACTTGATGACATATGGATGAATTATGTGGCCCAAGTATCTTCTATAAGATTGACCTTCAAAGTGGGTATCATCAAATTTTCATGAAAGAACTTAATAAGTGGAAAATAGCTTTCAAAACAAATATTGGGTTGTATTATTGGTATGTAATGCCATTTGGGTTGACCAATGCTCCAAGTAATTTCATGAGTTTGATGAACCATTTTATCAAGCCGTTCATCAATAAGTTTGTGGTGGTTTATTTTCGTGACATACTTGTGTATAGTAAGACCATTGAGGAACATGTGAAGAATTTAAAAAAAGTGATTGATGTCTTTCTACAAGAGAGACACTTTTCTAATCTTAAAAAGTTCTCGTTTGTGTTGAGAAATGATTTGAGGTGGATTTATGCACCTCGGCGTTGTTATTCAGACTTATTTAGCCTTGTTTTGAGGACTACTCATGTGCTTAATGTGTTAATAATGATATAATTGAGAATCTTAGTTTAAAGTACATAGTTACAATGTTTAAGGTTAAATTGGAACAAGCCAAGAGTCAAACAATAAGTAAAAGATCATAAAGGGCAAAACTAGTTCTTAGCTTAAGTTTCTAGTTCGTCGTCTTGGATGATTATGTTGTTTTAAGATCTAATTTGTGGTGTTTGAGCTATAGGATTCATGGTGAGTTGATTATGATGATATGTTGAAGATAAAAAAGCTGGAAATTATCTGGAAACAACATCACAAGGCTTGGAATGAAAGGGACAAGTACACGACACAAGTTTAGAATTGAAAATAGAGGTCTTGGAGGCATAGTGCAACGCGGACTTTAGTCCACACAATAATAGGGGTGATGCAGCCTAGTATAATTCCTAAGAGAATATTTACACTATTTATCCATTATCATAGATTGTCGCCCAGCCTAGTTGACGCGATAAGAGGGGCGACGCGGACCTAGTCTCCGATTTTGCCAATTGTCCTCCTATAAATAGGACACTGATGCACAATGCAAAACACCTTGGATGACTTAGAAAAATTGAGGGAGGAAAAAAATTTAATTATGGTTTTTCTATATTTACTTTAGTTTGTTTATGGATTTTAACATATTTTCTATCTCTGTGATTACGGTTATGTCCATGAGAGTATAAAAGCACCCTTTTCGGGGTTAAGGCCAAGAACATGATTACTATTGTGTTGAATTGATTTGGTTTAGATTATTTATCATATTTTGTTGTTTATTTATCCGTTTTATCACTATTATAAGGATTCACAACCCTTAGAATACATTCATCGTCAACTTATGAGTTCGGAAGGAAAAACAAGAAGATGGTACATGGGATAAAAAGAGTAGGATTATAAACTTCCACAAAACGAAGGTTATAATTTGCATCTAGGATAGGAATATACCTAGGTTACCTATTTGGTTCTTTACAGGATGAAATATAGATGCATTTAGCTTAGTTCTCATATCTCCACTCAATGATGTAGTTGCGGATCTAAGTTACATAGACGATTAGAGACTCGGAAGACCATAATCATAATATTAACCTCGTGAATCATTAACCAAGACACGTAATCTAACCATTGAAGTTTAATAGCATAGTAGGATTGTTCGTACTTCCCTAACCCTGGGTTTCTCTTTATTGATTGTTAAAAACTTTATTTTGCTACATTGTTTACATTACTTCCAGTTTACAACTCTTAACTTGGTGGTTACATTTTCACGTGATAAATCTAAATCGCAAATCAGAATTGAATATTTTCTTAACACTAGTCCCAGTGGGATCGATACACTGCTACAATAAGACCATATTACTACTTGGTACGACAACGACACTTGCGTGTGCACTTGGGCGCAACAAGTTTTTAGCGTTGTTGCTGGGGACTTGTAATTTGGCAATTGCTTTAGTTTTAGTTTTACTTTTTAGATTCTTTGGTGCTTTTCACTTGGTCTTGGATTTGAATTTACAGGAAATAAGTTAACAACTAGTAAGCTGGCAAAGGACATGGAATTGGTTGAACCAAAAGGAATATTAATTTTAAGTTTGAAAAGAGTTTTTATCATTAAGTGACAAAAGATAAAATTTGTTTCGAAAAAAAGATTTTTACAATTAAACTCAGAGTCGCCATTTGGCATAAATCTGGTGTGACAAGTCACCTTTGGAAATCCTTTTTCAAAACGTTTTTTTGACTTTTTAAAACTGATCCGTGAATAGAGATTCTGATTAAGAAATTCTATTGACTGAGGGGAAGGTGTTAGGCACCCTTCGGTCCCATGGTTCGACCACGGTCTCTTAGTGGAGTATATCGTCTACTACGACACTATGAAATGTATGAAATAACAAATCACACAAATAGAAAACAAACAACCATACAATTCAAAACTTAAAAAATAGTGTCCAGTCCAATTTATTATAGACCCAAAATAAAAGGTACTAAAATGTGAACCTACGCTAACCTACACTAATCCTAAACTACCGGTGCCTCGGGCCTTTATCACGAATATCTTTTGCATACATAATACTCCGGGACATTCCCTGGTGAGTAAATACAGTGTGCCTCGTGGTATTCCCCGACAAATGAATCCAATTGATCTAAATGCGGTAAAAATAACCATTCGACAAATATTTCAAACATTCAATAATCATTGATTCTTACGATTTACCTACCCAACCTAAGATTTCCACATCGAGTCTCGGCCTAACATATAATGCTATTGAGTTTGACAAAATTAGCATCCATTTCAAATCAAACAACGATCAATGAATCAAACTAATTGATATTTACCCTTTTATCGACTTGGATTACATAGACAAGGAAATGTGTCATCTAAAGATTAAATGGAAGGACTCAACTAGAAAGTGAAACTTTTAGGAGTAAAGGTTCAATTTAGGAAGTGCATCACCTAATAAATGAACCTGAATTACCCGAACAAGGAAGTGTGTCTCCTAGAGATATTGGATTATAAGTTTTACCATGGTTTTTATTACCAAACCTGTGCAACAACATTTTCTCTTGCATTTGTAGAAGTGAAAAATTACGGCTTTTGATGTTTAGGATTTGAAATCCTTGATTTGAAGGTAACATATGTTCCTGTTTCACACAAAGAAAAATTATGAGTTTAAGAATATGGTGGCTGGTTTGTGGCTTTAGCTTTTGCGGAAATCACTCTTGCCCTTGTCACATTTAATTTTGCTTCCAACCATTAGCATCTGTCATTGCCTTGCTGCTCCATTGATCTAAACTCAGATTATTAAGTGTGACTCTGAAACAAATACAGTATCTCTGCTTTGCTACGATTCTTAGATAAATCCTTTGAACCTTGGTATTTCCATGAGTTCCCAGACTTGTCTGTTGACAACAACTTTCTACATGCCTTGTTCTGACTTACAATCATGCTTCTTTCATGTGATTGCCTTTTGTCTTGCTTTGTGCAATTGAAGAAGTTGGTAGCTATTTTTGAAATCTTTTCTCACTTACTTTGACATTGATTTGACTCAAAGACACAAGAAAAATAACTCTCCATATGAATAACTGACTCCAGAAAACAAAAATAGAAATATAGAGAAGAAAGAGAAGATAATGAATGTCCCCCTTGAAATAGAGAAAAGAAAATTTTATCTGAAAGTGACAGTCAACTCTAATGATTATGACACACATTTTGGATTAAGAATCCTGATGTTTCCATCCAAACTTTCACCAATTGTTATTGAGTTAATGGCCCTAAAATTGAGTTATTTTCTTGGGTCAATCGCGTTCAGAGACCTCATTTGGCTAGTGATGCCTTGAAGGGTTTTTGAGAACAATTGTCTCTAATTTTTCTTTCCCTTGTCTCACCATTGCTCTAAGGTTTCCATGAGGTTTTTCACCAATGATACTCTCTTATTTTCACTTCCCTCAACTCAGAATAGTCTTACGGCGCCCGTGAGAGTTTTCACCGATAATACTCTCTCTTTTTTATCTCTCTCAACTTACCATCGCCTTACGGTGCTCATGAGGGTTTTCACTAATAAAACTCTCTCATTTTAATTTCTCTCTAGGTTCGTTATGCTGATGAAGACAAGTAGTTCCCAAAATGTATCATCATATCCATTGAATGCTTAGCCTTAATATTCTCAGAGATTGATCTGAATGTCTTCCTTTGGTTTTAACTTGGCTTTTGGATAAGGTTAAAAAGAAAGGATGGCATGAGTCCCAAACGATACTTGAAGTGGGTGGGACTTACAACTTTTGGAATCGACTCAAATAATAAAAATTAACTCATGCCCTAGTTTCTTTTGACTGGGCAATTCTAAATTGCTTTTGGTTGAACTGAGCCCATACTAGGACGGCCTACGTATCTCACCCTCGAGATAGGATAGTTAGGTCACACGTAGTTCCGACAACTTTTTCTTTTGCTTGACTCTAATTTCTTTTTATTGACTTTTTTCTCTTTGAAACTTTTCTGACTTTATTTTTCTTGTCACTCATCACTTTTCTTTCTTTTTGACATATTTTTCTTCACTTTTTTTTCTTAGTTTTTAAACCTTTCTGACTCTATTTTTTTTTACTCAACACTTTTCTTTTGAATTTTACTGACCCTACCTTGATTCCAAAAGATGGGTATGAAAGTAAATAGCACTAAAGCTCAAATGGGGTAAACAAAGTATAACACAATGTTGGATAGAAAAATGAAATTCCTTCGTCATATCAATCCTTGAAAATGCAAGTACACATCATGAAATATGAAAGTGAAAGATGAAGATCATTCGTGATATTTTTACAGCACTAACTTTAACTGAGCTTGTGCATCACTACTTCTTCTGGAAACTCCACCTTTGTTGTACATTCCCCACATTGAATAACTCATGCTTTCGTGGAACTGATTTTATTTCTGTTACTTTTGATATGGGATCACACATCCACTATTTAACCTAATTGAGAATGTCTTTCAATTGATGACCAAGTTATTCTTGTGATTCTCAAAATAATTGTATTAATTTTTAAAGAAGACTTCAACTTGGTCACCAAATGTCTCATCACTCTACCTATTTTCTCAGATGCTTTTTTCTAACTTTAGCCCTCTGATTCAAAGTTCATGCTTAAGCTGGATTTTGAGATCTAGATAAAAATTCCGCTAGCTTGTCATATCACTAGAATCACCATAAAATGTACTATGTAAGGAAAACAAACAAGCAATACATATCTAAAACACAAAGGTAAAAAGGGACACTCTATTTAATTAAAATGAAAGATAAAAGGGTTTGAACATAAATGACAAAGGGACAAAACAAGATAGATCCCGAACTACAACCCTAAAATAATTTGGATAACAGAAAAGAAAACAAAACAAACTACCAGACCTCTTCCTAGTAGGGAAATGAGTGACTACTCAATTGCAGAGCCTGACATCTTAGCCACTGGTTTGCATATCAGCATGACTAGAGCTTTCACCACTGTCAACATATTCTTTTCAACAAATAAGTTTTGGATCTCCATGCTTAAATCGTTGCTTTAGACATATTGTGCATTATTGTGCATTGATGATGTATTCTGTGTGACCTTTATAGTGTTAATGTTTTGCACTATGAACATTTTTTCTTGAATCATCCTTTTTATTTCTCTTTTCAAAGCACTACATCCTTCAATACTGTGACCCTGAATATCACAATGATATACACATCATAATAAGGATTAAAATTTCTCAAATATGGATCAGGAGTACACCCAAGGATAGGAGTGATCATGCCCAACTTTCTCAATCTCTGGAATAAACTGGCATACGATTTTCCAATTGGTGTAAAATTATCCTTTGACTTTCTCCTCTTTGCAAACTCCGACCTCAATTGAAAATTGGACTTAAAGTTTCTTGATAAATATGTAGGGGTTGAGGATGATGTTGATAGACCGGCGCATGCAATTATTGATAAGTAGAGGGATGAGCATGCAACTACGCATTATTCAAAGGATACTGAGGAAGTGGAATAGAATATCTTGGATTTTGAAAAGAGGAACCTTTTTGCAGGTGAGTATGTGGATTTGATGTGTAAGCTCGAGATTGATACTGCCAATATTATTGAGTTGGACCTCTCGAGCACTGCTTTTCCCCTGGAACGACAATAGGTAAGTTTTCTTTCTTCTTCCCTCCAGTTTCCCTTAATTGATTGCAATATCATCCTAGATGTCTTACGGCATCCTCATGTCCATCGTGCTTCTCAAATTTTGATATCTCAAAGCTTGAAGGATGTTTGACACTTGAATACATGCCCTAGTTGTTATATGAAACATCTTTCTTATCCGCAAGTCCTAGGAAACTTTTCATAGCATTTTCTACACTCTTCATTTTTCCCACCATTTTCTCTTGCTCTTCTGGCATGCCAGGATTATTGTTAAGAAATTTTGGTAGTCTAGTTAACTTAAAAATAGGCTCAGTAATATAAAGAGTATTGAACATGGGTTCATTAGCGGCATGGGAAAGCACAATCGTTGGATGGAAAGCCAAAATAGCTTGAGCTAGAGAATGGGTGATGGAAGCATTGAGATGCTTTTGGCTTGGAGTGAATTATGAGGCATGTTGTGGTGCATCAACAATAATAGGAGACTGATTTTTCAATTGTGATGGAAATCAAAAGGTATTTGCAGGGTCAAAGTAAGGAATGGAGGAGGAGTCAACCCACTGGCCCAAGCTCGATACATTTCCATCATTTGTCACCTTAATCTCATAATCTCTTTCTTTAAATTCTTATTTACCTGACTCTTTGTTTGATCTATGATGTCACTCTTTATATACTTGTTAGACACAACTAACCCTTACTTGGATTGTGTGATGTGGAAGACCAACCAGAATACCACAAACCAACCACTTTAAACTAACTGAACAAGAGATAGCAAATGCGTTAGAGTTCAACACTTCCTCAAAATTCTTTTTTTTTCTTTTGAAAAGATCACCGAATCCAAGAAGGGCACCTACGCATCTCACTCCCGAAAGAGAAGAATGTGAAGTTTTGGCACAACATGACTAATCAAACTTTTTTTTTCTTTTTCTTGAAACTGTAAGAAGAAAAGAAAATAACAAATTATCAAAAGAATTGTGAAAAATCTTTTTGAAATTTTCAGCTTTAAAATCCTATACAAAATGAAACCTATGATTACCAAAGAAAATCTTTTTGGGTTACGAAAATGAAATTGAACCTATTAAAGGAAAATCCTCTTTTGTATTTTTCTTATAAGCATTTAAAAGAAACATCTGCTCTAAATGAAGAGTGAAGAAAATCTTTTTGGATTTTTTAAATAAGATCACCGAATCATAGAAGGGCTGCCTACGTATCTCACTCCCAAGAGAGAAGAATCAGGTGTGCGTAGTTGGTCCAGATTGAACAATTAAACAATAACGGACAGACAGAACCACAACTTGAGAGACACGACCAAGACAGACGATGAAAACCGTCAATAAAATCTTTTTCAATTTTCAATTTGACTCTTCACATAATAACTATGAAAGAAAAATATTTTTGGTATTTTTGTCATTGAAATGTACAAAAGTTCTATCATCTTTTTGAATTTTCTTTATAAAAATCTCCTATTAAAAAGAATCTTTTTTGAAATTTTTGAATTATGAATGCTTACTAAAGAAACAAAAAGAAAATCTTTTTGATGTTTTTGTTTTTGATAAGTGAATTCAAATGGTAAAACATATTTTTTAATTTTTTTTGATTGTGAAACACAAAAGCCATAAAGAACTCTAAAAAACTACAAAAATCTTTTTTGACTCACTTTTCTTTTTCTTTCCTTTCTTTCTTGCCTACACACTTTTCTTTAATTCTAGCACATGTTTTTCCCAAATCAGTCCGTCAAATGACCATGTCACCATCAAAGATGCAACATTTAGCATGTAGGGATTCTTTTAAGGCGAGTCTCCTATAAAGGACCAAGTGGGTCCCACTAGGTCTCAATATGATGAAAATAAGCATGCCTTAAAGACTGACATGGGCTGGGGTCTACAAACAAGGCTGTTCGGGGGAGCGTATGGTTGATAGTGGCTGCGAGAGCTTTCCACCCACTCCATACATCTAATGGATCCCCCTCTTAAAATAAGGATGACTCAATTAGAGTTCGTGTACACGGCGTGTACTCCGAGACTTGTTGCAAAAGAAATGAGTTGGGTTATGCAAATGATTACAGATATAAAATGGTAACACATAAGAGAAAAATTATAAACATGTAGCAAGTAGGCACTCAACAATAACATAAACGATAACACAAATAAGACGTTTATACACCTATAGTGTCATACTAAACCGATACACCTCAAGAATAAAGCTCGAATTCTAAAAATTCCCACTAGAGTCGCTAGAGCTGTCACGCCCCTTTTTAACCAAAACGAATATTGATTTTAAGTTCAAAAAGGGTTTCTATTATTAAGTGACAAAAGATAAAATTTGTTTCAAAAAAATTATTTTTATAACTAAACTCAGAGTCGCCACTTGGCATAAATCTGGTGTTTCAAGTCACCTTTGGAAATCTTTTTTCAAAATGATTTTTTGACTCTATAAAACTGATCCGCGAACAGATATTCCGGTTGAAAAATTCTATTCACCGAGTAGAAGGTGTTAGACACCCTTCGGTCCCATGGTTTGACCATGGTCGCTTCGTGGAGTATATCGGCCACTACGATACTATGGAATGTATAAACCAACAAATCACACAAACAGAAAACAAACAACCAAATAATTCAAAACTCAAAAAATAGTGTCCAGTCTAATTTATTAAAGATCCAAAATAAAAGATACAGAAATGTAAACCTACACAAACCTACACTAATCCTAAACTACGCTCCACCCTGTGCCTCGGTCCTTGATCACAAATATCCTTTGCATACATAATATTTCGGGGCATTCCCCGATGAGTATATACAGTGTTCCTCGAGGTATTCCACGGTAAATGAATACAATTGATCCAAATGCGGTAAACAAAATCATTCGATAAACATTTCAAGCAGTCAATAATTATTAGTTCTTACGATTTGCCTACCTAACCTAAGATTTTCCTATCGAGTCTCGGCCTAACATATAATGCTATCGAGTTCAATAAAATTAGCATCCATTTCAAATCAAATAATGATCAATGAATCAAACTAATCGATATTCACCCTATTATTGACTTTAATTCCCACCCAAGTTTCTTTTTTATCATAAAAAATTCATATGAAAAAGGCCTATCCACCAATATTAGCATCAATCTTGTACCATAATCAATCATTCCATGTCAAACAACCACAAAGAAACACCTAATCTAACTATCAAACAAAGACCCATGGTAATTAAAATTAGTCAATCATACTATCAAAATCACATCATCAATCATATGTTATCACGTTTAAATAGACCACGCTTAGATAAAATTAATTGGAGACAGAGTTAGAAGAATTGAACCTCAATCGATTTAATTTTGATGGAATTGAACTATTTTATTCGAGAGCCACCGGGAGACCTCAAATTGAATCTCAACAACGACCAAACCCGATCTCAACTCTGTCTCACTCCAACCGACTTTGCAAGAGAAAACTTGAATAAAATTAATTATTTTTGTTGAAATCTATGGTATTTCACCGCGGAATAAGGCCAGCATGATGTGGATTCTCACTAGTTCATTAGATTGGACGATGGTGGAGCTAATTTGGTATCTGTACCATTGGAGATGTAATAATTTCCAGTGGGTTTCTATCAGAATCAACAACAGCGGTCGTTTGGTCACTGGTTAGGATAGTGTCTCAGCAGCGATTTGATTGAAGTTGGTGGTTTAGGCCAGAAATGGGGGTGGGAGGTGGCTGGTTAGTGTCTGTGGTAGGTTTTCGCTGAGGACTCACTGAAAAATTTAAAAGAACTGACTCTCCTCCGTTCACTCCCCTACTTTTGATGTCTCTTTCCTCTGCGTCCTTCGACAATTTTCAGCGGTGTTTATGTGTGTGTATTTTTTGGTAGGGGTGAGTGAGTGTATTTGATGCTGTGTTTATGGTTCCTCTCCAGTGAATGGAAAACAGATGAGTATATCAGTGTATATTATGGTGCATGTATATTTGTGTATTGTATTTGTTGAAAATAGTAAAAACATGAAGGTAGGGGTATATAGGGTAAGGTGTAAGTGGTTAGGAATAGATATGGTGGTTAATTTTGATTGGGTGGGGTGTCCCAAGTTGTTAAGAATTTGTTGGATTTGTTATTGTGTGGAACTTATCACATGGGTGAAGGTACGTGGTAAGACGGGGTAAAAATATTAAAAAATGATTTTGAAGAGGGATAAAATTACGTGTCTATAAGTAATAATGAACCTCTTGAACAAGTAATCACAATCACTTTGAGGAATGGTAAAGAACCAAATAAAATACCTCCAAAGACAACTAAGAAGGTAGATATAGAGTTGGCTTCTCAAAAGGCAGATGACAAAGTTGTTATTAATTTGAGGAGGTCTGAGTACTCAAAATCAAAATATGCTGAACAGGTCAAGGTTCATCCACTACCTCAATTTCCACAGAGGCTAAGAAAAGAATAGGAGGATGAATGCTTCAAGAAATTCTTTGACACATTCAGAGAACTTCACATTAACCTTCCTCTTTTAGATGTTTTACAGGGAATGCCCAAGTACGCTAAGTACATGAAGGATGTGGTCACTAATAAAGTTAAGTTGGAGGATGTTGAAATAGTAGTACTCACTGAGGAGTGCAACTCTGTGGTGATGCAGAAGATGCCCATAAAGATCAAAGATCTTGGGAGTTTCACTTTTCCCAGTAAGATTGGTAACAACGAGGTGATCCACATATAGAATGATTTGGGGGCAAGAATCAATTTAATGCCCCTATCTTTGTTTAACACCTTGGGCTTGGGAAAGCCAAGACCGAGATCTATGATAATCCAATTGGCAGACCAGACCTTATCCCGTCCTGAAGGAATTATAGAGGATGTTCTCATCAAGGTTGGTAAGTTTATTATTTCTGCTGATTTTATTGTTTTAGATTTTCAGGCAAATAAAAGGGTACCGATCATTTTGGGATGTTCATTCTTTGCGACGGGAGAAGCATTGATAAATGTGAGAGAGGGTACACTCACAAAAAAAGTTGGATGATAAAGAGTTGGTTTTCAAAGTTTACAAACCACTCAACACACTATATCACTATAAAGATCTGTGTATAATTACAGTGGTTGAAGGAGATATGTGTTGGGTGGTGGAGGTTAGCCTACCATAGACCTCGTCAGACACTCTTATTGAGTTTCCCAAGCCATAAATACCCCATCTTGAAGTGATGTTGATTGATGAGCCTGAAAAGGCTATTATTGCGAAAGTTGTTGACCTTTATAATACACACACAAGATGTCAGAAATAAATAAGAAGATGGCCTCCAAGTAGAAGGAAGAGGATGAAGGAAATCAGTTTAGTTTGATACTAGGTCGTGCCACAACACTAAATCAAGCGCTTCTTGGGAGGCAACCCAAGTTAAGGTAGGCTTTATTTTTAGTATTTTAGTTTTTACGTCACGTAGATTTTCTTTTGTTGAGTCACGGGTTGATGGAAATCCTGGGAACCGTAAACCTGAGCTAAGAAGCATGGAGAAGACTATGTGTGGGGTCCCCAGACCCCCTTACTAATAAAAGATGCTTCTAGCTAGGCCTAGAGGCCTCATAGAGTATTTTTATCTCTACTTTTAATTTTACTTTGGGGACAAAGTAGCTTTTTAAGTTTGGAGTGGGAAAATTCCCATTTTAGGAGTAATTTTAATTTTTTTTGTGTTAGGAATAAGTGGGATATTCTTGTTGGTGTTGTATGTAATTTCATGATACAAGTGTTTTGAATGAAAAGATTATGTTGATTGGGTGAATTATTACTTTTAAGACTCTTAGGCTCTAGTTTATGACTCTTGTACTTGTTGGCTTAATTTTGAAATCATGTGAGTGTTTGCTTAAGAGTCTATAATGATCCTACTTGAGTTGAGCATATGCCATGTGTAAGTGAGGTTTTTGTTTATTCCTTGTTATACTTGATGTCTAGAACTTGCCTGGTGTGTATGCAAAGAAAAATAAAGAGTGTGGGTTTAGGAGATGATATAGACATTTCTTTGATAGCCATGTTTTATACCATATTTTACCTACCCTTATGCATAATCCTAGTTAACCCTATTGAGCCTTTAGCTTATTTTCTTTGGTAGCCTCATATGTAGCCTGAATCCTCTTCTTTGATTAACCGTAAATGTATCCAAATCTCCTAAGAGCTTTAGCTAAAATTCAATTGAGTTAAAGAGATTGAAATTCAAGTAGGAAAAAGGTGAAATTGAATCCCCAAAGTAAGAGCTTTTGGTGTTGGAAATTGATATGTGTTGTGGTTGGGAGTTGTGTAATGAAAAGAATAAAGATTGTTCAAATTGAATAAGATGTGCATAGAAAATACTCCCACCATAGTATTTGTGAATAAACTTAATGAGATAGGGAAAAACAAAAGATGAGGGTAGATAGAAGTGGTGGAAATCGTTTGTTAAAGGTGAATTGAATGAAAATTGTGATTTATTAAATCTCTTAGGGAAGATAGTCACTATTCTTAACCAAAATAGTTCCTACTTGTCCCTTAGCCTATATTACAATCCTCAAATACCTATTTGATCATGAGATTTAACACCCTGATATTAGTAGAGTACTACACTAAGGGAAAGCCTATGGTTCATCTTGTATAACTTGTGAATTTTTTTAGAGGGTGAACGTAATTTGATTCTTGAACCCATTATGAGATAAAATGCATCTATGTGAGTGAGTATGGGTAACTTCTTAGGGTGAGGGCGCATGTTTGATGAATTTTAGGTGATTTATATGATGTCTTTGATTGATCAATATGCATGAGTTTGCCAACTTGGTGAGTCAATACTTGAGAGTAGGATGTTTTGGAGTAGTATTCTTGAGCTTTCAATTGTGTGTATAACATGCTTAGTGTAGAAACTTTCATTCTGTATAGTCATTGTAGTACTGTCTAGAGTGTCTTGCTTGTAGTAGAAGTGTGGAGTCTTCTCTTATTATGGTAATCTAATTAAAGATTTATTCAAGGATGAATAAGGCTTCCAGTGTGGGGTGATGATCTGAGGTGGATTTATGCACCTCAGAGTTGTTATTCGGGCTCATTTAGCCTTGTTTTGAGGACTACTTATGTGTTTAATTTTTTAATAATGTTATAATTGAGTAACTTAGTGTAAAATTACATAGTTACAATGTTTAAGGTTAAATTCGAACACGCCAAGTGTCAAACAATAAGTAAAAGATCATAAAAAGAAAAAATAGTTCTTAGATTAAGTTTTTAGTTCGCCGTCTTGGAAGATTGTATTGTTTTGAGCTCTAATTTGTGGTGTTTGATTCTATAGGATGCTTGGTAAGTTGATGATGATTATATGTGTAAGATGCACAAGCTGGAAATCAACTGGAAACAACATCAAAAGGCTTGGAATGAAAGGGACAAGTGCACGAGACAAGTTTAGAAGTAAAAATGAAGATCTTGGAGGCATAGCGCAACACAATCCTTAGTCCACGCGATAAGAGGGGCGATCGACCTAGGATACTTCCATCATATATCCATGATCATGGTGTGCTGTTCATCATAGTCCACTCGATAAAAGGGGCGATGCGGACCTAGTCTCAAATACGGCCAAATTGTCCTCCTATAAATAGGACACGCACAATGCAAAACACCTTAGATGACTTGGAAACATTGATGGAGTCTTGAAAACAATTCAACTAGGGTTTTTCTATCTTTACTTTTGTTTTTTTAGGGATTTTAACATGTTTACTATCTCCGCTATTACGATTATGTGCATGAGCGACTAAAAGCCTCCTTTTCGGGGTTAAAGCCAAGAACATGATTACTATTGCTTTGAATTGATTTGGTATAGATTATTTATCATATTTGGTTATTTATTTATCATTTTTATCGTTGTTTTAAGGATTCGTGACCCTTAGAATACATCCATAGTCAACTTGTGAGCCCTGAAGGAGGAACAAAAAGATAGTGCATGGGTATAAATAGTGTAGGACTATAAATATCCACATACTGAAGGTTATAATTTGCATCTAGGGTAGGAATATACCTTGGTGACCTATTTGGTTCATTGTGGGATGAAATATAAATGCATTTAGCTTAGTTCTCACATGTACGCTCAATGATGTAGTTGTGGTTCTAAGTTAGATAGACGATTAGAAGCTCGGAAGACCATAATCATAATATTAACCCCATGAATCATAAACCAAGAGAAGTAATCTAATCAATGAAGTTTAATAGTGTAGTAGGATTGTTCGTAGTGCCTTAACTATGGATTTCTCTTTATTGATTGTTCAAAACATTACTTTACTGTATTTTTTACTTTACTTCCAATTTACAACTCTCAACTTGGTAGTTATGTTTGCACTTGATAAATCCAAATCGTAAACCAGAATTGAATAATTGTTTAACACTAGTCCCTGTGGGTTCAATACTTGGCTTCTATAAGGACACCTTTCATGAGGTTAATGGACCATTTTATCAATTCTTTTATCGACAAGTTCGTGGTGGTTTATTTTGATGACATACTTGTGTATAGTAAGACCAGTAAGGAACATGTGAACCATTTAAAACAAGTGTTTGACATCTTTCTACAAGAGAAACACTTTGCTAATCTTAAAATGTTCTCGTTTTGTGTTGAGAAAGTCATTTTTTTGGGTTTTGTTGTTACTGCAAATGTCATAGAGGTTGATGAACAAAAGGTGGAATCCATCGAATCATGGCCAACTCCAAGTAATGCATTAGAGGTAAGAAGTTTTCACGGTTTAGCAAGATTTTATAGGATGTTTGTGGAAGGTTTTAGTTTAATTATTCTCTCTTAACAAAATTGATCAAAAAGGATGTACCCTTTGTATGGGGTAATGAATAAGAGAAGTCTTTTCAAGACTTTAAATTCATGTTGAGTTCCTCACCTTTACTCCAAATATCTAATTAGATTGTATGTGATGCTTCAGGTGTTGGTATAGGTGGTGTGTTGATGCAAGAAGGGAAGCCAATAGCTTATGTAAATGAAAAGCTAAAGGGAGATACTCTTAGGTACTCGACATATGCCAAGGAGTTGTACGCATTTGTGTGGGTATTGACTCAGTGACAACACTACTTGGGGCACAAAGAATTCATAATAAGGACCGATCTAAGTCCTTGAAATATCTTAAGAGGCAATCCTAGTTAAACAAGAGATATGCTAAATAGGTTGAGTTCATTGAAACCTCTCCATATGTGATCAACTACAAATAAGGAAATTAGGAAATATTAGCGGATTCTCGATCAAAAAGGTATGTGTTGGTCAATGCTTTAGCTTCTAAGATGATGGGATTTGGAAGCTTGAAGGGATTCAACTTATAAGACGACATCTATAGGTCACTAGATCACTATACCAATAAGAAGAGCAAACTCAAGTAGTTCCTTAGAATGAGAAAGCTACAACTCAGGAAACTGTAGGCTAAGATCAACAAGAGGGAAAGATCCACCTGTGTGGATAACTAATTTTGTATCCTATAACACATACAAAAAGGTACACTATGCTCTTGCAAACTGTGTTTCTTATGATAAATTGTCCTCTCAGAACAAAGTTTGTGTAGCAAATTCTTAATTTTTCAGTGAACTAACAATTTATTTAGAAGCATGTAAAGATCCAAGATGGGTAGAGGCTATGAAAAATTATATAAAATACCTAAACTCTAACCACGTTTGGGATATAGTTCCACTGCCCAAACAGAAAACATCTATTAGTTATAGATTAATATACAAGGTTAAATATAAAGCTATAGGTAAAGTAGAGACATTTAAAGCTAGACTTCTAGAAAAATGATATGGCAAAAGTGAAGAAATAAATTACAAAGAAACCTTCTCTCCTTTTATAAAAATTAAAATTATTGGAATAATTCTTGTTTCAGCGGCCAAAATGAAGTGGTTTATTATGCCTAAAATACCTTTCTAAATGGTGATATAATTGATGAGGTTTTCATGTACTTGCTGGGTTCAAAGTATATGAAAAGTGTGAATGCAAAATGGAGGTAACCAAGTGAAAGGAAAAATGAAGAAGAAAACACTAAAAAGGAAAGTGTACTCTAAAATAGAAAGTTTACTAATTCTCCCACATTGGTGGGAGAATGTGACTTTCAAGTGTTTACATTAAGTAACACTTATTCCACTTGGTAAGTGAGGAAAGAAATAAGAGATGCCTCGCGCTTTCATCAACTTCATTCGCTGGGCTCAGCTTCGTCTTCGGATTTGGATCGATCGATGAGATCTATCTTTTTGGACAAAGTTTATTTGACAGAAATTTAATCCAAAAATACCAAAGGGAAAACACAACCTTTCTGTGTGTTTTTATCCTCCATTTATATGCATGCATGCAGTGACTGACACTGTTTCGAAATGCTATGCATAAATGAAGTGATGCTTCGGAAGGGATGCAACCCTTCAACGAAATGACACATTATTTCATGAAAAGGTATGACTGTTCGAAAAAGACACATTCTTTGGACGAACAGACATGATTTTCTAGAAAGGTCACACCTTTTAAGTGAACCATTGCTACCTTTTCAAAGAGGCATCTGATAGGCTATATAAACCTGCTTTCATCTACAGGTTTAGACATGAATTTTCTAAAATAAAAACTCTCTTCTTGTCTTCAAAAACATTCTGTGTGATCAATCAAATCGTTGATTGAGTTCATTGAATCCAATAATTTGAGGTACCGCTATTGTTTGGATTGAAGGCCATTTTATTCTGGGAGGAAAATTCCATAACCTTGGGTACAGTGAGGGGAATTATTCCTAAAGGACACTCCGTGAAGTCGGGGGACTTGACCTTAAAATTCTATTTCATCTCTTTTTTGAACATTAACACACTTCTTAGATAGATTATTCATAATCTAGTGTTGAAGGTGTTAAGAAACTTCATAAGTGTTCTTGTCTTGTACTTGAACTAGTTTTGAAGTTCGTGTTGCTTATATACAGATTCTTGTACCCGAATACATACTAAATAACAATCTCAAGGAATAATTTACTGTTTAAGAATCTATATTGCTTGTTTTTGGAGATTAAAGCTTTTATCTTTCTACTCCGTTTGAACTTAACTAGTGATTTGAAGAAATAAAATCTTCATCTCAAGTTAAAGATCATCAGTCGACGATTGGAAGTCATAAAAAATTCATCGTTAAACTAGAAACAAGAAGAAGAGTTTAAAGTTATTTAACTTTATTAGTAGTCTTCTGAAAATTACTAAATTTACTTTCTTGTAGTGACAGGAAGAATGACGACTGATAGTAATGCATGATGCTACGACTATGGCGGAAACTAGCATTGCCACAAAAAGTCGAGCAAATGCTCCACATCCTATGTCACCTGCAGAGAAGCCCGGAAAGTTTGCGGACATTGACTTCAAGAGATGGTAGAAAAAGATGTTCTTTTACCTTACCACTCTATGTCTTTAAAGGTTCACTAGTGAGGATACTCCTGAGGTGCTCGAGGGAACCTCGAACAAAGAGCATTTCATAATGGTAGAGGCTTGAAAACACTCAGACTTACTTTGTAGAAATTATATATTGAGTGGTCTCCAAGACGACCTCTATAATGTTTACAGTGGAACTAAGACATCGAAGGAATTGTGGGGGTCACTAGAACGAAAATACAAGACAGAGGATACGGGAATTAAGAAATTCTTCATTGCAAGGTTCCTGGACTTTAAAATGATAGATAGCAAGTCAGTTGTCTCTCAAGTGCAGGAATTACAAGTAATCATCCATGATCTCCTAGCGGAAGGTATATCTTGGAAAAATACCTTTTTTGAACAAATTGAAAATGTTCTTAGTACTCACTTAAATTGTTTTGTAGATTTGATTGTGAATGATGCATTTCAAGTAGCAGCGATAACTGAGAAGCTACCACTTATGTGGAAAGACTTCAAAAACTACTTGAAGTACAAATGCAAGGAGATGACTGTCGAAGATCTTATTTTCCGACTACGTATTGAAAAGGATAATAAGGCTTCCAAGTGAAGGTCAAAAGGGAATTCTACAATTAATGGAGCACATATTGTAGAAGATGACCAAAATAATTCTAAGAAAAGGAAAAAAGTTGAACATGGAAGTAATCAACCCAAGAAGAAATTCAAGAGAAAGTTCTTCAACTATGAAAAGATTGGCCACAAGTCCATGGATTGTCGTGCCCCTAAGAAAGGCAAGAAAAAAGACCAAGCAAATATGATTGAGTCCAACAAATAATGTGATGATCTGTGTGCTATTTTTCCAGAATGCAACTTGGTGGGGAATCCTCGCGAATGGTGGATGGATTCTGGTTCCACCCACCATGTTTGTTCCAATAAAGAGTTGTTTTCAACGTTCACTGCGGTTCAAGTAGAAGAAACGATCTACATGGCTAACTCCGTTACTGCAAAATTAGAAGAAACTAGAAAGGTGTGCTTGAAGATGACTTCCGGAAAAGCGTTGACACTTTACAATGTATTGTATGTTCCGGAGTTAAGGAAGAACTTGATTTCTATTTCACTTCTAGACAAGAACGGATTCAAATATGTTTTTGTTTTCGGAAAAATTGTACTTAGTAAAGGAGAAATGTATGTAGGAAAAGGCTACCTTACTGAGGGCCTATTCAAAATGAATGTAATGAATGTTGAAATCAATAAAAGTTCAATTTCTTCTTACTTGCTTGAGTCTTATGATTTGTGGCATGAAATTTTAGGCCATGTTAATTACAAAACATTACGATAACTGATTAACTTAGAAGTTTTGCCAAACTTTGAGTGTAATAAATCAAAGTGTCAAACGTGTGTGGAATCAAAGTATGTAAAGCATCTTTATAAGTCCATTGAAAGGAATTTCAATCCTTTAGACTTAATACACACTGACATTTGTTATATGAAGTCAACTCCATCACGTGGTGGGAAAAAGTATTTCATAATTTTTGTTGACGATTGCACTTGATATTGTTATGTCTACTTTCTAAATAGTAAGGATGAAGCAATAGATGCGTTTAGGCAATACAAAACTGAAGTTGAAAATCAGTTAGAGAAAAAATATAAAAATAATAAGAAGTGATTGGGGAAGAGAATATAAATCTCCCTTCGCCGAAATATATGTAGAGAATGGAATTGTCCATCAAACTATGGCCCCGTATTCACCTCAATCTAATAGAATTGCGGAAAAAAAAAATAAACTTTGAAGGAAATGATGAATGTCTTACTTATAAGTTCAGGTTTACCGCAAAACTTGTGGGGGGGAGGCTAACCTTACAGTCAACCATATACTCAATGGAGTTCCCCATAGTAAAACACAATCAATTCCTTATGAAAAATGGAAAGAAAGGAAACCCAACTTGAAATTTCAAAGTGTGGGGGTGTCTAGCTGATACGAGTACGATCGTGATTGTGGATCAATACTTAAAGAACTCGTGCTCGGGTGACTGGCCAACTAATGGAACAAGATTTGGAGTGTTGGCTCATTAAGTGCATTTTAGTCATTTTGTAATAAGTTGTAACCTAGGCTATAAATAGAACATATTAGGTTATTTTCTCATAACTTAGATGATATTTTGAGAGCTCTTTGAGACTGTTCATACAAGTGTGGAATCACTTGTGTTGGTTACTTGTCTTAAAATGTTAGTTGCTTAGGGATTCCGTTCCCTTGAGGTCACCGTAAGAAATTGATGTTATTTGTATGAATTCTTGGGTCTTAGTGTTCAATATACACTTTGGTTCATAGTGTTTGTGCATTGTGTGTCAAGTTATATATCATTCTATCTTATTATTGTTGTTGTGTTCATTCTCAATTTTGGGTGTCCAAACCCGAGACCTTGTTTGTCATTTTTGTTCTTGTTATTGTATTGTATCTTAGTTTGTGTCTCGTTGATTATAGGTGTTGAACACCTTATAATCTTGTTGTTATCGTGCTTGTATTGTTATTATGTAGTGAATCTGAGAGGGATCACCAAAACTGGTCCTCGATTCTTCAAATCATGGACTGTTTTGGTGTGTGTTAGTGTCTTCATTGTCGATCTTGTATCACTAGCAAAGGTACAAGTTCCTATGCCTAAAAGGTTTAAGATAGGATCTAAGATGGTGGACTGTGTGTTCATAGGATATGCTAAAAGTAGTAAAGCATATCGGTTTTTGGTTCATAAATCCGAACATCCGGATATTAATGAAAATATGGTAATTGAATCAGATAATGCTGAATTCTTTGAAAATATTTATCCTTATAAAACTAGACATGAAAAGTCTAGTGGGGGGTCTAAACGACCTCGAGATGAACCAAGTGAGAATTTATATAATGAAGAAAATTCAAGATGTAGTACACGTCAAAGAACATCAACTTTATTTGGTTCGGATTTTGTAACATTTCTCTTAGAAAATGAGCCTCAAACATTTAAAGAAGCGATGTCATAATCAGACTCATTCTTTTGAAAAGAGGCAGTCAATAGTGAGATTGATTCAATCTTAAGCAACCATACATAGGAGTTGATTGATCTTCCTCCAGGAAACAAGCCTTTAGGATCTAAATGGATCTTCAAAAGGAAAATGAAAGCGGATGGTACTATTGAAAAATACAAGGCACAACTTGTAGTAAAAGACTTAAAACAAAAAGAAGACCTTGATTACTTTGATACATACTCTCCGGTAACAAGGATAACGCCGATTTGAATGTTAATTGCTTTGGCAGCGGTATATGGTCTTGAATTCCATCAAATGGATGTGAAAACCGCATTCCTAAATGGAGAATTGGAGGAAGAAATTTACATGGAACAACCAGAGGGTTTTGTGGTTTCAGGAAAATAAAATAAGGTGTGTAAACTTGTTAAGTCACTTTATGGACTAAAACAAGCACCTAAGCAATTGCATGCAAAGTTTGACCAAACCATGTTGGCAAACGGATTCAAGATAAATGAATGTGATAAATGTGTTTATATTAAAGAAACTCCAAATAACCAAGTCATTATGTGTTTATATGTGGATGATATGTTGATCATCAGTAGAGGCATTTCAGACAAAAATGCAACAAAACGAATGCTCGAGAGAAAGTTCGATATGAAAGACCTTGGAGTTGTAGATGTGATCTTAGGAATAAGAATCCATAGAACTCCACAAGGGTTGTCATTGTCACAGTCTCATTATATCGAAAATGTACTTGACAAATTCAAGTATATGGAATTCGGTATTGCCAAGACTCCATTGGATGTGAGCTTTGCATTTTGAAAGAATGAAGGTGAAAGTGACTCACAATTGGAGTACGCAAGAGTATTGGGATGTTTAATGTATATAATGAACTGTACACGACCAGACATAGTATGCACTATTAGTAAATTGAGTCGGTACATAAGTAATCCCAACAAAACTCATTGGATGGCAATGAAAAGAGTTTTGGGGTATCTTAAATACACTCAAGACTATGTTTTGCATTATAATAAATATCCCGTGGTACTCGAAGGATATAGTGATGAAAATTGGATCACCAGATTGAACAAAGTAAAATCCACAAGTGGATATGTATTTACTATCGGTGGAGGAGCAGTCTCTTGGAAATCATCCAAACAGACTTGTATTGCTCGCTTTACAATGGAATCTGAATTTATCGCATTGGATAAAGCCGATGAAGAAGCAGAATGGCTCCAAAATTTCTTGGAAGATATTACTTATTGGCCCAAACCAGTGGCACCAGTATGTATACACTGTGATATCCAAGCGGCAATAGGTAGGGAAGAGAACATGATATACAACGGTAAATCTCATCACATACGATAGAGACATAATATCGTTATGGAACTTCTCTCTAGTGGAATTATCACTTTTGACTATGTAAAGTCAAAGGATAATATGTCAGATCTGCTTACAAAAGGCCTATCTAGAGAAGGAGTGGAAAGGACATCCAAGGGAATAGGTTTAAGGCCTAGGACAAGTCAGCATGGTGGTAACTCTACTTAGCAGACTGGAGATCCCAAGAGCTAGGTTCAAGGAGATCAAATAAAGTTGTGACTGACAGGTTCAACATTGTCAATATACCCTAACCTATTCTCATGATGTAGACAATGTTTAGTAAATAAGGATAAGACTTAAGGGGAAAAGTATTTTAATGATTATCTAAATTTGGCAGATTTGACCAAATAGTTTAATTTATAGGATTGAACATTTAAAAATCACCTATGTGAGGACGAAGTGGAAGCCGCTTCAAGGAGAATGTTAGTAAAGGCTTATTCTCTAATCTCTCATGAAATCGGGATGTGTTCATGTCTGAAAAGAACAAAATCATGAGAACCATAAACGGTAAAAGGATGATTGTGTGACATGTGTTGTCTAGGTGTACATTAAAGTTTGACAGTTCAAATATATCAAATCTATCGATTGACCGAGTGCATTCGATGCATGTTCACTACGAAAAGTTCAAAGGGAAACCCACTTATCCAGATCCAATCAGTCTTTGCTTGATGATCACATACTTTTTCGTAAAAATTTTATGAAAAATAGTCATTCCCCATTCATGTGGGTGATTGTTAGGTTCAAAGTATATGAAAAATGTGAATGGAAAATAGAGGAAACCAAGTGGAAGGAAAAATGGAGAAGAAAAACACTAAAAAGAAAAGTGTACTCTGGAAAGTCTACTAACTAAAATGGAAAGTGTACTCTAAAATGGAAAGTCTACTAATTCTCCCACATTGGTGGGAGAATGTGAATTTCAAGTGTTTATATTAAGTAAAACTTATTCCACTTGGTAAGTGAGGAAAAAAATAAGAGATGCCTCGCGTCGTCATCATCGCTCGCTCGGTTTGGCTTCAGATTTGGATTTGGATTTGGATTTGTCAAATGATCGATCGATGAGATTTATCTTTTTGAACAAAGTTTATTTGACAGAAATTTAATCCAAAAATACCAAAGGGAAAACACAACTTTTCTGTGTGTTTTTATCCTCCATTTATATGAATGCATACAGTGACTGGCACTATTTCAAAATGCTATGCAGAAATGAAGTGATGCTTCGGAAGGGATGCAACCCTTCAACGAAATGACACATTATTTCATGAAAAGGTATGACTGTTCGGAAAAGGCACATTCTTTGGACGAACAGACATGATTTTCCAGAAAGGTCACACCTTTTAAGTGAACCATTGCCACCTTTTAAAAGAGGCATATGATAGTCTATATAAACCTACTTTCATCCATAGGTTTAGACACGAATTTTCTGAAATAAAAACTCTTTTCTTGTCTTCAAAAATATTCTGTGTGATCAATCAAATCGTTGAGTGAGTTCGTTGAATCCAACAATTTGAGGTACCGCTATTGTTTAGATTGAAGACCATTTTATCCTGGGAGGAAGATTCCATAACCTTGGGTACAGTGAGGGGAATTATTCCTAAAGGACACTCCGTGAAGTCGGGGGACTTGACCTTAAAATTCAATTTCATCTCTTTTCTGAACATTAACACACTTCTTAGATAGATTATTCATAATCTAGTGTTGAAGGTGTTAAAGAACTTCATAAGTGTTTTTGTCTTGGACTTGAACTAGTGATAAAGTTCGTGTTGCTTATATATAGATTCTTGTACCCGAATACATACTAAATAACAGTACTTTCCTTAGGTATTTTCAAGTCAGAGGGCAAATATAGTGTGTAGGCTACTCAAATTCTTGTATGGACTCTAGCAAGTCATTAGACAATTGAATACAAAATTAGCTGAGGCATTACTAGATTCTCAATTCACTCACGGTCAGTATGATCCATCATTGTATATCAATAAAATAATAGAAGGAGTTACTTTTCGTTTAGTATTTGTTGACGACATGTTAATTACTGGTGATAGTCTAAAGTAGACAGAAGAAACAAAGGCAAATATACAACAAAACTTTAAAATGAATGACCTAAGAAAGTTAATGTTCTTTCTTGACATTGAGTTTACAAGATTTGATAGAGGACTATTAACACACCAGAGAAAATATGTACTAGAATTGTTATCTAAATTAGGATTACAACAAGTTTACCTGTTTCCACTTCTATGCACTACAACATCAAACTAACCTCTAATAAGTTTGATGATTATATAAAGCTGGGTCAATCAAATGATGATCCACCTGCAAATCATCATCAACATCTTCTTCTTCTTCTTCCTCGTCCTCTTCTTCTTTTTCTTCCTCCTCCTCCTCCTCCTCCTCTTCTTCTTCTTCTTCTTCTTCTTCTTCTTCTTCTTCTTCTTCTTCTTCTTCTTCTTCTTCTTCTTCTTCTTCTTCTTCTTCTTCTTCTTCTTCTTCTTCTTCTTCTTCTTCTTCTTCCTCTACTTCCCCGTCTTCTTCTTCTTCCTCATCATCTTCTTCCTCTTCCTCTTCCTCTTCCTCTTCCTCTTCTTCCTGCTCTTTCTCTTCCTCCTTTTCTTCCTCTTCTTCTTCTTCCCTCTAATGTTCTAAGTCACTCATGCTTAGAACAATTATAATTTTTCACCTATTTTTCATGTGAACAAGCTCCCTAAAAAAATGCCTGATGATAAATAAATTTTTATTAAAATATTAAGAAGTTCTTAATTTTTTTCTTACTATAAAAACGTTATTATTTTTTAGTGAATTTCTCTCTCCTTAATTCTAGTCTGAAGTCACCTATTTTGGATATGTAAATTACAAATATAATATTTTTTCTGCAGGGAACTAGCTTGTTATTTGGACCCTTGAAGGAAAATATTATAGAATAGACAATAAATATTTTAAAGGTTGAAAAATTAGAAAAATATTAGTGGCACAGGAATGAAACAAGAAAAATATAAATGATGGCACTGGAGAAAAGTCACACAAATTCAATCGAACGGACAAAACATGGACTGGTAAATTGGTTTAATTTTTTGCTTTTGAAGATTCCAATAAAAATTAAACCCTATCAATGACAAAATATTGATTAGTAATTTGATTCTTTTGGTGTTAAAATAAATTTCAACTATAATAGATTTTATTTAGTTTTAATTAAAAATGGTCAAATTCAATTGATATCATATTAATTTTTATACTTATTAAAAATATTTATTATATTAAAATTTATAGAAAGGTGAAGATGACATGAATTAAGATAGAAGATTAATAAGAAGGTGTACTTTATTTTGTTGTCCGTACTATTAGTCTAGTGTTATGTTTGTACTTTCTTATTTTTGGTGTTTTGATGATATTTATTTGTTTCAGGTAGATCCTGAATGATATTTTTTATGGTAATCTTATTTTGATTGTTATTTGTGGTCGTGATATTACCAATTGCCTCTTATTCTTATATTATGTTTTTTTTTTTGTAGATTGATCTTGCATTCAATCGAGGATTTATGAGAAATAATTTTTCTACTTTACTTATAGAGATACGAACAACATATATTTTAATCTCTCAAGATCTCACTTTGTGAAAATAACATGAATATATTGTTGTTTTTAATTTTTTTCAAGATTTCAATCAAAATTCGAACTATTATAATGATTAGGGAACAAGAATATATTCTGCATTATCATGTGCAGGCCCTGTGTGGCTGTCGGTGGAAACTCAAATTTAAGTGTGGATATTTTCTTGGTCATTTCAAGGCTACACTTTACAATTAACTATGTCATATATTTTATGAAAAAGAAACGTGCATTTTAAAATTCTTACACTTTTAACTTTTGAGCTTTTCCTCTTCATTTTTCTACAACTCTTGGAGATACAGAAAAATGGCAAAAGAAGTGAGCAACAAACAGGTCATTTTAAAACACTATGTCACTGGTTACCTTAATGAATCTGATATGGAACTCAAGAATTCCACCATTAAATTGGATGCTCCAAAAGGTTCTAATGTTGTTGTTTTGAAGAATCTTTACTTGTCTTGTGACCCTTATATGCGTACACGTATGAAGAAAATTGAGGGTAGCTATATTGACTCCTTCACTGCTGGCTCTGTAAGTGTTTCGTTAATATTCTTGAATTTACCATAAACTACATGTATGTTTCTCCCTCAGTTCTTGTATTTGACTTGGGCATACCCTTTAATAAATTATTCACTCCTAGAATAAAGTTAACTTTATCGATTTACTCTCTCCATCTCAAATTACTCTCATTTTACTTGTCTTTTTTTATTAATCAAGAAGAGATAATTTTTTTTTTTTAATGTTTTATCCATTGCATTAATTACTTTTTCTATAAATTAAAATGTAAATATCATTTAATAAGTTTAATATAGTAAACTAGCCATGTTATTTATTACTTTTCTTAATTAATGTATCACCTCAACTTGGGATGAAGGGAGTAACTCTTAATTAAATTTGATCTCTTTCCAAGTTGACATTAATTACTATATTTAAACACAAGAACATATTAGGAAGATTATTATTAAAGTATTCTTGAACACATAAATATACACTTATTTAGAAACAAAATCACAACTCAAAAGGTGCACTTATAAAGGAATAGATGGAGTATTTTCTCCGTTTGAAATTAGTTTCTTGTTTACCTTTGGTATAAATTGCATATAAACGCGGCCTTTACTTAGGCTTCAGCTGGCATCTATGCACTACACTTTGAGTGTGCACAAATAGATCTTAAAATATTGTATACTTGAATAAGTGGACACACATCATATATGCATACATGCAGTGGTGGATTCACGATTTAAGAATTGTGGGTGTTTAAGAAATTAAAAAGCTGGAAAATAAAATAAAATTACCTCAATAAGTTTCAAACCCGGGACGTCCCTTTAGTGGAGACGCTTACGATCAACTTAAATGCCAGTGTACCCCACCAACTTTTGTGTTCAATGGGTGCTTTTATATATTTTATACTCCCTTCATTCCAAATTATGTGTCGTCATTTGACCGGACACGATATTTAAGAAATAAGTATTGACTTTGTTAAAGTTACAAAATTACCTTCTTAAAGAAAGGAGTAATAATATTTAAAATCAAGTGAGATCACTTTTAATTGAAAAGACAAATTAAAAAAAAGAGTAATAGTATTTAAAATCAAGTGGGATAGCTAAAGGTAAAATTATAATTGTTTCTTTAAAAACTTACCAAATAAGGAAAGACGACATTCTTTTTGGCACGGACCAAAAAGAAAATGGCGACACATAATTTGGGATGGAGGGAGTGCCTATTTTCGTATATTTTTTATGTAATTATACCTATTCCACGTCGAGTTTACTGGGTGTCGGAGCATCCCGAAAATATATGTAGGTCCGCCCCTGCATACATGCACTGCATACATGCAGTGACAGAGTCAACATTTCATTAAGGGGTTCAAAATCTAAAGAAGTAAATACACAAATTAATCAAAGGGGATTCGACGCCGATAATATATACACAAAAATTAGTTTCAACCATCTATAAATAGTAGTATAATTTTCCCTGCATAGTGACAAATCTCATGCGATTTGACATGTAGGGCGCATCACGTTACACGATATGTCATATAGAATGTGTGTGTCTACTTATCAATTTTTGATAATTTAAGTGTCTATTTATGTTATCTCTAAGAATGTTACTTTCATCCCTCTCAAGTTAGTTGTTGTATTTTACTTTTAACAAGTTGGAGCAATAAACTTTTCAAACTAATAAACGTGCATTTCTTTTTATTATTGAAACAGATTACAATGAGTTTAAATTCCCCAAATAAATTGTATAGACCTTAAATGTTCCAAATTTAATATAATGGATATGTTCGGTACTTATGATGAAAGTTTCTTTAATAGGAAAACTTATCTTACTTATTTTTTTATGTTCGATCTCTCTTATATATTTAGCCTATCACGGGATATGGAGTGGCCAAAGTATTGGAGTCTGGTGATTCGAACTTTGAGAAAGGTGACTTAGTTTGGGGAATGACTGGATGGGAGGAGTATAGTATTGTAACACCTACTCAGAGTACTCTGTTTAAAATTCATGATAAAGATGTGCCTCTTTCCTACTATACAGGAATCCTTGGTGAGTTATTATTCTCTTCTCAATATAATTTTTACAAGAATATATGCAGAATCTATTGTGCTTGGGTTATAATATGGTTTAGTAATTTGAAGTAGTAACTAATTGATGAATGGATAATACCACTTCTCTGCTTAAAAATGTTGGAATTGATCCTGCTGCATTTAATAATTTTTTTTTACACTTACAACAAATTCTGAGGTAGAGTCGTTGTGCGTACATTTTACTCCCCAGACCCCACTTTTGTGGGACTGGGCCGTGAATGTTGTTTTCATTGTTGTTGTTATTGTTGTTGTTGTGGTTGTTGTTTATAACAACTATTTTCATATTTTCTCTCTATTTTCTTCTAAGTTGCGTAGACTATTCACTTTGGATGGTGCACTAGGTTGGATTCTTAAAAAATATACTACTTTTGGAGAATTTGACACATACCCCATGATAGTTTGAAGAGTCCGAGCAACATAGGTCTTCTTGATGCCACTTTCTATTCCATAAGGACTTACGTGTTAGAGTGGGTTAGCGTCCTCTATTGGTTGGGGTTTGCTTCGAATGATTTGAAGAATCCTCCACGAACTAATTTTTTAGGTTGATTTAGGTCTAAGTGTCATCTTTACATGATATAAGAAAAAGATTGTTCCTGTTTGGGCACTCTGTCCATACTCTAGTTGGGCTTGAATGTGAAGAGGGTGTTGGAGTAGATTATTGGGTTCGAAATCGAGAGGGCGTCATGCGGAAGCTATTAGTTGCAAACCATGTAAGCGATAATTCAGATGACACAAAACTAAACTAAAAACATAATATTATTTATGATTTGGTCAATTGGCCTACACATAAAAACCTAATATTAAAAAACATGAAAGCTAGCATGAAAACTAATTTAGAGAAAATCTCTCCCTAACCAAAATTCTTAAACGACTATATTGTGGATGCTATTGTGTTATGGTATGAGAAGGGGGTCTTCTGTTTATAGAGTTTCAAAACCTTTCCTCTTAGAAAGAGGTCAGCTAAATATGAAAAAGTTTTATAATGGTATTACTTTTATTTTTCTTCTAAGAAAAATAAAACTTAAATTTAGTAAGAAAATCAGGGCAAAAATCCTAACAAATCTTCCTTTTTTGGCTTGATTTTCTAGCAAAATATTCTTGATTCTCCTTCTTTTTGTACATGATCTTCGTTCTTCATATGATCTTCAGATATCACTGTTGTTTGACATGCTTTAAAAATTTAAACATTTTTGGGTTAAAAATTTATAAGCCCTTTCGGGTTAAAAACATTGGAGCCCTTTATAGAGTTAAAAGTAATTTTTCTTTTCAAATATGTAACAGCAAGATTATTGAAAATAGAGAAAAGACTTAAATATGTCATTGAACTATCAGAAATGACTCATTTATGCCATCAGTTAAAAGTTTGACTCATTCATGCCATCGCAGTTACAAAATCGGCTCATCTATGTCATTAATTTTTAACGGTGGTTTTCAAAACAGCTTTGCCACGTGACCTTTTATTAAAGGTCCGCGTCATTAATTAAAATAAGAAAAAAGCTCAAATATGCCATTAAACTAATAGAAATGGCTTATTTATGCCATTAGTTAAAAGTTTAGCTCATTCATACCATCGTCGTTATAAAATCAGCTTACCCATGTCATTACTTCTTAATGGTGGGTTTTCAAAAGCAGTTTTGTCATGTGGCCTTTTATTAGAGGTCCGCTACATTAATTAAAATAAATCAATATTAATTTCAAAATATCTTAGACCTATTAAAAACAACCGATTCATTTAACATAACCCGACCCACACCCATTAAAATATTTTTTTCCCTACAATAACAACTATTTTTCTAATCAGAAAAAATAGTAATTAATGTATATCCTTTGGCTATTTCTAGTTGATTCTAAATCATTATAAATGCTACGCTTAACAGAAACCTCAAAAATTCTATCTTACAGTAACTGATTAGTTTTAATTCCAATGACTCCAATATATACTCCGAAGTTGCAAGAAAATAAACCAACAAACGATTAGGGAAAGCAAGAAAAAAAAAACAGGCGTACCAATAGAACTTCTCCATTCTCCCATCACGAATTAGGGGAGTATACATTATTGAAAAAATCATTTCCAAATAACGACTTAAAAGAAGTCTATTATCCCAATATCCTGCCATGTATATGGAATAACTTCTCCCATCACGAATTAGTGGAGCATACATTGTTGAAAAATCATTTTCAAATAACGGCTTACAAGAAGTCTGCTATTCCAATTATCCCGCCATGTATATGGGATAACTTCTTCCATCATTATGGTATAAATGCTGGAATAAATAATCCCGATACTAACTAATTTCAGATATTTTGAAATTAATATTAATTTCTTTTAATTAATGGCGTGGATTTCTAATAAAAGACCACGTGACAAAGCTATTTTTAAAAACCATCAGTAAAAAGTAATGTCATGAGTGAGTTGATTTTATAACGGTGATGACATGAATGAGCCGAATTTTTAACTGATGGCATAAATGAGTCATTTCTGATAGTTCAATGACATATTTGAGCCTTTTTGCTTATTTTAATTAATGACATGTACCTCTAATAAAAGGTCACGTGGCAAAGTTGTTTTTGAAAACTACTGTTAAAAAGTAATGACATGAATGAGCTGGTTTTGTAACGGCGATGGCATGAATGAGCTCAACTTTTAACTGATGGCATAAATGAGCCATTTCTGATAGTTTTGTGACATATTTGATCCTTTTCCCTTGAAAATATGATTGACAATCGTCTCCACATATAGCTTTTGAACATATATCTTCATTATCATCAAATTGGGTGCAACTTTGTTCAACAATTGGACCATCAAATCATTGAACCGTGGGCTCTGATACCACTTGTTGGGTTCGAAATCGAGAGGATGTCATGCAGGAGCTATTAATTGCAAACCACGTAAGCGATAATTCAGATGACACAAAACTAAACTAAAAACATAATATTATTTATGGTTTGGCCAAGTGGCCTACACATAAAAACCTACTATTAAAAAGCATGAAAGCTAGCATGAAAACTAATTGAGCGAAAATCTCCCCCAAACCAAAATTATTAAACGACTATATTGTGGATGCTATTGTGTTATGATATGAGAAGGGGATCTTCTATTTATAGAGTTCCAAAACCTTTCCTCTTGGACAATCCTTTACTTTGGAGCTAGCTTTTGGGGTTGAGTTAGACCCAAGTGTTATATATTTACTTTATGAGCGTGAATCTGAGTTTTTCCTTTTGTGAAACTATATATGTGCATGCAATTTGTATTGTTTATTTCAGCTTTGATTTTAATCAACTAAAACATATAGTATGTCCTAATTATATACTCCAACCATCACTTTTTTGTGAATTTCATACTTCAACTATCAAATGTTCCATTTTTCCGCCTAAACTATCACTTCCTTTATATTAAAACACATCTCATGGTGTAGGCTAACTCATCCTAGAGGTGTTTTCTTATACTAGAACTGGTTTTAGGTGGAACAAAGTATAGTTAATTAAGATATGAAACTCACAAAAGTGGTAGTTTAAATGTGTTTTTTTACCATTAACTTAACAATAAAATACTAATGCAAAGTGTGTGTCTCAAAAGTTTGTGTCTAAGACCAATGATTATATATCATCATCTAGGTTATGTTCATATAGAAGAGGGGAAAATAGAGCACATTAATTTTGATTACTTGTTTTGCAGGAATGCCTGGGATGACAGCTTATATTGGATTTTATGAGATTTGCTCCCCTAAGATGGGAGAAACTGTCTATATTTCAGCTGCTTCTGGAGCAGTTGGTCAACTTGTTGGGCAATTTGCAAAGATGCTAGGTTGCTATGTTGTTGGTAGTGCTGGAAGCAAAGAAAAGGTAACCAAGAATTGTCTTTCTTCAACCTCTATCGAATCATTGTTCAAGGCCCAGGATTATATTTTATCACCAATCCAATTCCCATTTTTTCTTTTTATTTAAAATGAATAGATCTCTTTACTTGTACATATGTTCCTTTGTCATGCTTATATTGCAATTGTTGAATCTGAATGCTAGTAGTTAAGCCATCTTGCTTATGTTAATTACTGTTGAATCTCTTTCTATTCATCTTATGTTAAAGGTTGATCTGTTGAAGAGCAAGTTTGGCTTTGATGAAGCTTTTAACTACAAAGAGGAACATGATTTAGATGCAGCTTTCAAGAGGTTAGTAATCCTACTTCCAATAAGAAATTAAAACACTACCTAATACTTTCTTCTTTATATTTGTTAGTCTGCTTTTAATTTGATATGGAGCTTAATGAAGTAGAAAAAACTTTTGAATCTTATGATCTTGAACTAAAGATATGTAGAATGTAGTAAAATGTCATTTAATTTTGAGGTTTTAAACATGTCATATGGAAAGGTAGAATCTAAAGAGTTGTCAAAAGAAGAAAGAGACTCTTTTAAACGGACTGAAATGAAAAGTAAAACAAAACAATTTGAAATAGATGGAGTAGTTACGAACAACTTTTTTCAACTTATAGCTAGGTTGTGGTGAAGTGTTGTGAACTTTGGGTAGTAGTGGAAGAAGGATTGGTATGGTACTAGACATCCCATTTTGGTTAAAATGGATGGGATTAATTGAGGAAGGACAAATTTGAATATTTTTTGCAACATTAAGGGCAATATTAAGGGTATATATGAATCAGTAGAGAGCAATATTAACTTTTTTTCAATAGTATACAGGTAAATATGACCTTTTTCCCTATAGGTACTTCCCTGATGGAATTGACATTTACTTTGAGAATGTTGGAGGGAAAATGCTTGATGCGGTTCTTGTGAACATGAAACTCCATGGTCGTATTGCTGTGTGTGGGATGATCTCACAATACAACCTTGAAACCACAGAAGGAGTGCACAACTTGTTCTGCCTCATCACAAAACGAATTAGAATGGAAGGATTTATTGTTTTTGATCACTACCATCTCTACCCTAAATATTTGGAAATGATCATTCCACAAATAAAAGATGGTAAGATCGCGTACATCGAAGACGTAGCTGAAGGCCTCGAAAACGCTCCTAATGCTCAAGTTGGTCTCTTCTCCGGTCGCAATGTTGGAAAGCAAGTTGTGATGATTTCGCGTGAATGAATGTATTCGGTTCCTTTTTATTTCCTCAAGTTCTTAATTTGATAAGACACGTGTTATGATTAAAAAAAGAGATTGAGATGCGTGAATATGTTGCGATTACGTATTATAAGAATGAAAGAAAAGTTCTGTAAAGGAATGATGAGAATAATAATATCTCATGGAATTGAATGTTGGACCCCTAAAGAAAGAGTTTAAGTTTGGTGCACCCTCAATATATCACTTTTTTATCCCATCAGGTAAATATTACTTGTTGTAATAGGTTACCATGTTTTTGATATATTTTTTTATGGCTTTAGGTATCGACATCCACTTTAAGTTGTCCTGAAAATTCACTTAAACTCCTCAACTAAGACTTGTAACTATTAGACTCCTAAATCATTCAATTCTATACCTATCAGGCACAAAGTGCAGGAAAGTGTTATTCACTCTCCTTAGAGCGTGAATAGAGTCCCAAATGATATTTTTTTGGTTAAAAAAAATCACACCTCAATTTTTTTCATTAATACATTTCTAATAATGGCAAATTTTAATTAAAAAAGAAAAAAAGGAAAAGCAGTCCCCCTCCTCCCCCACTCCCTCTTAGCCATCTTCTTCATCTGTATTTTTTTTCTTTTTAAGTTCTTAACAATCTTGTTAATACAATTTACAATTTTCAATTGAAAAAAAAAAGAAGAGCAGCGGCGCCTCCCTCGCCCCTCCCGATCTCTCAGCCGTCTTCTTCTTCATCCAAACTTTTGTAATTTTTTTTTTTTTTCAATTCTTAGCAATCTTGTTTTTGTAGAGTATTTTGATTGCAAAAAAGGCATCAAATTTGATTCTTGAACTGGGAAGATCCTTGAGAAGGAAATTCTCAACATTGTGAAGATTGGGTCACAAAGTTTTTCGACGAAACTTCATTTTTTCCGACTAACTTGATATGAATCTATGATTACTTTATTGATATTATTAAAGAATTCAAATTCTAATGAACCCACAACACAAGAAGAAGAAAAAATAGCAATAAAGATGAATTGAATTGCTAAAGAAATAAGATTGCTAAAAAAATTTGATATTATTGCTAAAAAAATTTGATACTTTTTTTTTCAGAAATGGAGAAGAAGATGATAGGGGGAGGGGGGGGAGGTATTGGAAAACGTTGTCTTTTCTTTTTCTTTTTTTCAATTAAAATTGTCAGTTGTCACCATTATTATTTGTTTAATATTTTTTTGTACTCACATGCCAAATGACATCATTTAATTTGTTGTATTGTCACGTCACCGCAATTGCACTACACACTTTACATTTATAGCTGATTGTTAAAAATGTGCTTAAATGGTTCATATTCAAGTAGTAAAAGTGTTCAATGGGTACAAGACCAGCAGTAAAAATATTCAATAGGTACAAGTTTGAATTGAGGGATCCAAGTGAATTTTCGGAACAACTTAAATGACTGTGAATGACTTAAGCCTTTTTTTCATTGTTTTAAAGCTTCACTCTGGTTTTTTTTGTGCCTTTCTTCCCTTCAAACCTCCTATCTTCATCCATTATAAATAGTAGATTAGCATTTTATCTTTGTTTTCTACCACCATAAATTTATATGCTCCTTCAATCTTAAAGATCCTTAGTATTCATGAAATACTTCTGCCAAAATTTCGAATGCACGCCTTTAAAATTTAAATGTAATTTTTCATTATTAAATTATTCAACACTAATAAAACTGATAAAATAAGCGAGACAATTGACAATACTTTAAGATTGTATGATAATTTTTAGATGGTTATGAATGGGTAAATTTTTTTAAAACTTTTTAAAAATACATAGTGTCTAAGAATGTTAATTAAAGAGTTAAAAGAATCGTTATGGTAATGGTCTTGAGAAAATCGTTAGAAAACTCTAATACGAGTTGAAATGGTAAACAAAGTGCAAGAATGAAAAAGATTTGATTATCTAGTATAACAAGAAAATAATTTTCGTTTGAGTACCAATAGTTAGCGATGGGCATACGGTTTGTTCGGATTGATTGTCTAATATCGGATCGATTTTTCGATTGACGAAAATGACAACCATAACCAAATCGAATATAATTTGATTTGGTTCGATTTTTACAAATTCGGTTTGGTTATTTAGTATTTTTATTTTGGTTTTAAAGATTAAAGTAGTGAGCATTTAAATTGGGTGATTTTTCAAGAAAAATAATTTTTTCAAACCTATTTTTTTATCCCAGATATAATTAATTCAACACACATGAAATAACCATAAGTTTAACATAATATAAACAACATTAGGCATAAGTTTTAATAAACAATCCACAAAATTGTTGAAATATCATAAAAACAATCCACACAATGGTCACAGTCGTAGCCGTTGACATGACGTCAGTGGCGGCACTAGGCAGCGACTGCCGATGGCAGTGACAAACTGGTTGTTGGACAGTAAAATTTCGTGACTGGAAAAATAAATAAATTTGGGACAAGAAATATTGCAACAATCAATTTATTGATTTCAATCTGAGTGTTACAACCTCTATGAATCCTCTGATTCGCCTTTTCAAATATAAATTCAAGAGCTTGAAGCTTGATCTTGAATTTGAACTTGATTTGTTGATTTGAGGGACTTGATCTCGACTTGTGTTTGAATTCAAGGGCTTTTGAGCTTGTTCTTGAATATTGCAGCCTTGATCTTGAATCTTGATGAGCTTTATTTGAATGCTTGAGCTTTATAGAGAAATTGCGGCATTTGATCCACGACCTTTCTTTTGTTTCTTGTTAGAGTTCTGGGGGTCCTTTTTCTGAATTATGAGACCCCTATTTATAGTTGTGGAAAGGGAAGAGTCATGATAAAGATGGACTTCCTTTGTACAATCAAATTTAAGTAATGTGACACCTTTTATGGACTTTGATTTCATTGAGTCTACTGCATCATTTTGACATATGACATGAACCTATCGACTCCTTCACTTGACTGGGCATGCCACATCATTTGCTACGTGACACTCATTTGGGTCTCTAGAATATGATAATATCTTGGGCTGAACAAAGTAGGCTTATCATTTGTAGCACAAATTAATGGACTAGCCCAATAAACATTGGAATTTATTTAAATTCATACATGTTTGGACTTAGATAATTAATTCAATTATATTAATCCACAATATTTATTTGGGACTAATATATTTTGAATTTAACATAATCCGAATTTTGTATGAATTTTAATTTAATAAAATTTCATTTCCTATAAAATGCTCCCTACTTCAAGACTTGTCGAGACATTTAATATTTTGGAGACTAGCCTTGAAGTATGATGATTTAATCATGTTTTCTTCATGCTTCAACGATTTTCATACATATGAATACTTCATTCAAAAATTTAAAGCCGAACCATATCAATATTGCCTCTCAAAACTCTCTTATTTTTTCCACTAATCTCCACACTTAAGACCCGTTGGTGAGGTATGATATCCAATTTTAAACAGATTTTGGAAGACTTTTTTATCGCCTTACTTAACCAGTAATAAAACTCTTCCAATTTGAACTTAGATTGGAGAAGGAAACAACCTCCAATTGAAATTTGTATGGGAGAAGGAAACAACCTCCAATTTGAATTTGTATGGGAGAAGGAAATCAACCTTCAATTTGAATTTGTATGGGAGAAATAAATAACCTCCAATTTGAATTTATATGGGAGAAGGAAACAACCTCCAATTTGAACTTGTATGGGATAAAGAAACAACCTCCAATTTGAATTTGTATGGGAGAAGGAAACGATCTCCAATTTTAATTTGGAGATGGAAGCTATTCCAATATGAATTTATATTGGAGAAGGAAACATCCATCCTATAACTCTATAAAAAGAGGTAGTTTCCCCTCTTTTTCAATATCAATTTTGGGGTTTACAAACCATCAACAATATTGAGGTAATTTCTTTCCCTCCTACTTTTTTTTTCGTTTTATTTTGTAGGGTTGAAATAAATAGAAATATACAACAATCGGCTTAAGGTGTGAGAGTTTAACTATGCCTCTATACACCTTAAGACCGACCAATTTGGCTTCAAGATGGTGTCTTTGCAACAATAGACTTAGGGTGCAAGAGTTAAACTTCGCCTCCGTATACTCTAAGAACGACCGATTTGGCTTCAAGATGGTGTCTTTGCAACAATCAGGTTAGGGTGTGAGAGTTTAACTTTGTCTTCGTACACTCTAAGACCGACCAATTTGACTTCAAGATGGTGGCTTTTAACAATCGGCTTAAGGTACGAGAGTTTAAATTTGCCTCCGTACACTCTAATATCAACTAATTTGACTTCAAAATGGTGACTACACAGTAATCCGCTTAGAGTGCGAGAGTTTAACTTGCATACACTCTAAGATCGATCGATTTGACTTCAAGATGGTGACTTTACATAACAAATCCATCAGAAAGCCAGCTTAAGGTGCAAAGGGAAAAATCTTGTCCACCCTAAGGCATGAATTTTTTTTCATATCCTTTTAAGGATAAATATGTAAGAGGCCATCTTAAGGTGCAAAGGGACAAATCTTGTCCACCTTAAGGCATGGAAATTTCGATATCTTTTTAATGATAAATCGGTGAGAGGCCAGCTTAAGGTGCAAAGGTACAAATCTTGTCCACCTTAAGGCATGGAAATTTCGATATCTTTTTGAGGATAAACCCGCGAAAGGCCAACTTAAGGTGCAAAGAGACAAATCTAGTCCACCTTAAGGCATGAAAATTTTGATATCCTTTTAAGGATAAACCAGCGAGAGGCCAGCTTAAGGTGCAAAGGGACAAATCTAGTCCACCTTAAGACATGAAAATTTCGATATTATTGTAAGGATAAACCCGTGAGAGACCACCTTAAAGTGCAAAGGGACAAATTTAGTCCACCATAAGGCATGGAGATTTTGATATCCTTTTAAGGATAAACCCGTGACAGACCAGCTTAAGGTACAAAGGGACAAATTTAGTCGACCTTAAGCCATGGAAATTTTGATATTCTTTTAAGGATAAACCCGTGAGAGGCTAGCTTAAGGTGCAAAGGGATAAATTTATTCCACCTTAAGGCATGGAAATTTCGATATCCTTTGAAGGATAAACCCGTGAGAGGCCACCTTAAGGTACAAAGGAAAAAATTTAGTCCACCTTAAGGCATGGAAATTTTGATATCCTTTTAATTGTAGGCTTAGAGAACTTTAGCATTCCAAATCCCATTGAAGGAACTCTTTTTATTATCTACGGGTTGCCCTCATTGATCCACAAATATTTGGAGTGAGTCCAAAATTTAATTAGAATAGTTTCATACTTTGCATTCGTATGACGGATACTGTAGGAACATATATTTTTTTGACACTCATGCAACTGAACTCAGAATGAAATTCTAAGCGCCTGCGTACCTCAGTGAAGAGGATCAAGTCACAACGTAGTTCTGGGTGAGTATTTTATTTCTGTGTCCTAACTTTTTCCTAGGACGCCTATTTCGAGGTTTTTAACCTAGCGGATATTTTTTTAATGCGTACACTGTTTATACTCTTATGGGCCAAGAGTGGACATGCAGTTTATACTCGTGCCTTATGGAGTGTCATCTTTCTTTAAGGATAGTACTTCTTTAAGAACTTAGCGTTGATAGGGCCGATTTTCACTCCATCTGCACGACGAGCTTGTAAGCACCATTTGAATATAATTCTTGTACGACATATGGTCCATCCCAGTTTGGGCTAAATTTTCCCTCAAACTTACGAGAAGTAATAATGGGCCTTCTTACTACGAGTACTTAATCTCCAACTTGGAAATACCTCAAGCTAACTATTTTGTTGAAAGAACGAGATAGACAGGCTTGGTAACATTCAAGATTTTGCTGAGCCTCTAGTCTTTTTTCATCAAGAGCTTCTAATTTTGCAAGACGCAATTTAGCATTTTCTTCATCAGTGAGCCCTTCTTGAATAACCAGTCTTAAAGAAGGTATTTGACATTCAAGTGGCATGGTGACTTCAACTCTAAAAGCAAGAGAATATGGGGTTGCTTGCATTGGTGTGCTGTAAGTTGTTCTATATCCCAATAAAGCTTCTTCTATTTGTTCATGCCAGTCTCGCTTAGACTTGGAGACGAATTTCTTCAATAGATTGAATAAAGCTTCTTAAATGCTTCTGCTAGACCATTGGTGACAACATGGTACATAGAAGACTTGCGCTGGTTGGAGCCAAAGAGATCACAAATCTTATTCATCATCTTGTTATAGAATGGCTTGCCATTGTCGGTTATTATATATTGAGGGATTTCAAAGTGGTAGATGATATTCACTCGGATGAAATTTACAATATTCTCCTTTTTTACTTCTTTGAGAGAGACAACTTCGGCCCGTTTTAAGAAGTAATCAGTTGCGGCTAAAATTTATAAGTATCCACCAAAAGATTTTTGTAGTGGACCAACAACATCCATTCCCCAAGCATTGAATGTCCAAGATGCTACAATAGGATGTAATACTTCAGGACGTTGATGTATGAAATTCGTATGGAATTGACAAACTTTGTATCTTATAGAATATTCTAAGCAATCTTTCACCATCGTTGGCCAATAATATCCCATTTTTTTAATGTGAAAATAGAGATTCGATCCAGACGGATACGATCCACAAACTCTCGAGTGCGCTTCTTGCTAAGCTTGAATTTTTTCTTCCTCCCCCAAACACCGTAAGAGTACTCCTTCAAATGATCTTCTGTACAGTGTGTCCTTATAGTAAAGGAAGTGAGGTGCACGACGACGAATGTCAATCCTTCTTCTTGGATTTTCTGGAAGTATCCCATAACACAAATAGTCAATGATAGGTTGTTGCCAATCTTCCTTTGTATCTTTGACACGGCAATGAGGTATTCAACTTTATTTTCTATATCCCCATCCTCATTCAACAATGGTGCTACCTATTCTTACGGATAGTAACTAGCGTTTGATTTGGAAGAGTTAGCATTGAGGCTAAAGCAGGTAGGGCATCAGCTTGCTTATTTTCTTTCCTTGGTATATGCTGGAGGGTTACATCTCCAAGACACCCTATTAACTTCTACGTATAATCATGATATGGTTGTAGCTCAGTCTTTCTGACTTCATAGCTTCCCAAAAGCTGCTTGATCACTAATTGGGAGTCACCAAAGACTTGTAATTACAGTTTTTTCATGTCAACTACTATCTTAAGTCCAAGTATTAACGCTTGATATTCAAAAACATTATTAGAGAAACAAGTTATTAGGGTAAAAGAGTACGGGATAACCTCTTCTTGTGGAGTGACGAACACCACACCGACACCAGCTCCATCTCGATGTGTGGCACCATCAAAGTACATCTTCCACGGGGGTCTTGCTTCAATAACCATTGCATCTTCATCAGGAAGTTCATCGCCCAGTTCCCTATTATCGGGTATCGGGTGGTTTGCCAAGAAGTTAGCCAATGCATGTCCTTTGAAGGTACACAATCTCAAACTATTAAAATTGAAGGTACCATCTTGCAAATCGGTCACTAAGGACTGGTTTCGACATTACAAACTTGATGGGATTTTCCCTAGACACAAGACGAACAATATGAACTTGAAAGTAGTGTTTCACCTTTTGAATTGAGAAGGCCAATGCCAAACATAACTTTTCAATTGGAGAATACTTTAGCTCATTCGGCGTCAGCATTCTGCTCCCAATCTCCCAAAAGTAACACCAAGGATTCTTTCTACATTAGCAGAGAAATTTTAATCAACAACCTTAGAAGTAGATGTTTGAGAGTTGACCTTTTTGGAAGTCATTTCAGTATTATTGAACTTTGAAGTTAGAAAAGTTGAGATGAGAGGTAGAGATTTTTCCACTGGGCGTGCCAGGATTTGTTTGACAATAAAATTCTCGAGAACGAAAAATGATAATCAAGAAAAAAATATTGCAACAATCAATTTATTGATTTCAATGTGAGTGTTACAATCTCTATAAATCCTTTGATTGAATTTTCAAATATAAATTCAAGGGATTAAAACTTGATCTTGAATTTGAACTTGTTTTGTTGATTTAAGGGACTTGATCTCGACTTGTGTTTGAATTCAAGGGCTTTTGAGCTTGTTCTAGAATATTGCGGTCTTGATCTTGAATCTTGATAAACTTTATTTGAATGCTTGAGCTTTATAGAGAAATTGCGGTATTTTATCCACGAGCTTTCTCTTGCTTCTTGTTAGAGTTTTGTGGGTTTCTTTTCTGAATTATGAGACCCCTATTTATAGTTGTGGAAAGGGAAGAGTCATGATAAAGATGGACTTCCTTTGTCCAATCAAATTCAAGTAACGTGGTGCGTTTTATGGGCTTTGATTTCATTGTGTGTGCTGCATCATTTTGACATGTGGCATGGACCTATTGACTCCTTTACTTGACTGGGGCATGCCACATCATTTGCAACATGACACTCATTTGGGGCTCTAGAGTATGATAATATCTTAGGCATAACAAAGTGGGCTCATCATTTGTAGCCCAAATTAATGGACTAGCCTAATAAACATTGGACTTTATTTAAATCCATACATGTTTGGACTTAAATAATTAATTCAATTATATTAATCCACAATATTTATTTGGGACTAATATATTTTGAATTTAACATAATCTGAATTTCGTCAAATTTTAATTTAATAAAATTTCATTTCCTACACTGGCGATGATCGAAATTTCAAATGAACTAAGTACTGATGATGATGATGGCTGAGCCTGAGCGCCGCTGCAGCCTTCTCTCGTCAGGTTAATGTTATGTTAGCATTAGGGTTACTAAATGATTATAATTTATATATTTATTTGTTATATTATATCAGATTATAATATATTTTTATTATATTTACATATAATATATATATATATATATAAATTATAATGTATTATTTATATAATTTTGGTTTTTTGATTTTTTTTTAAATTCAAAAACCAAACTGTTTAATCGAATTTCTAAAATTTGAAATTGAAGCCAATCCGAAAAATAAAAAAACCAAACTAAAACTAAATTTCAATTCTATTTTTTTGTTTTTTTCGATTTGAACCAAAATATTCCCAACCCTACCAATAGGAATCAACTTTTCTTTAATGGTATCATTAGCTAGTAATTTAGAGGTTTTATTTAAGAAAAAGATAAATAATATTACCTTAAAAAGTTATTGTATTTATCTTTAAAATTATCTAATAGTGTAAAAAATTTATACACTAACAATGTACAAAACTTAAACTCATAAAAGGAAAGAGTATCATATTAATTAATGAGAAGAGTGTCGTGCATAGAAATGCAAATATTAAAATGCATGTGCAATCATATAATGAAGAGCATTATAAATAAGTTTGCTTATTAGCATGGCTCAGCCGACATTTATGTCATTCATTTTAGGATGTGCAAAATTTGACACTTAAGATTGCATTTATTTTTATTAAGATTAAGACATATGTATCTGAATGCATATTTGAACGATTATGATGTTGTTTCTAGATCTGAAGACTGAATAATTAAAATTATTTGTTTTTTAAAATCTGAACATACATAATTTATTTATAAATAAATATAATGAATAATTATTACTCATAACAAAAATCCAATTCAAATAAAATTTAATTAAACATCATACCAATAAATATATTTAATAAATGTGTATCGAAACAAAATAAAATCATGATTGCAGTTTTCTCATTATCCTAGGTTTGAATTAATCTTCACAAATTTTTCTGTATTTCTATCCAAGTTGGGTGTAACTATATCCGAAAAAAACACCAAATAATATCATATTAAAAATTTGAGGATGCATGTGAATACAAACATGGAAGAATGGAAAAAAGAGGGATGATGCCCAAATTCGTGTTATCTTTGATCTGATGAAGATAAACCAGCTACAAGAAATATTATATTTTATAACAACAAAAAACCACATAAAACTTTACAAAAGAAAAAAGGTAAAGTTTTTGAAATCTATTGGTAAAGATGATGTCTATTGGTAAAGATGATGTGTTTCGCTAGCTTGTAGTTGGAGAAAGAGAGTGCAAAGTTTACTCTTTTCTTTTTGGTAGAGCAAGAGAGAGCGCATGGTTGACATTCAGAGAGGAGGAATACGTAAGCGTAGAATCTAAATACTATTCAGACTATGTTAGGGATCTGAGCGATTTAGGCCTAATCATACATATTAAGAGACTTTAAAATGTCAAAAGAAAAATATACTTAATAGGCTGAAATATGAACCATTCAGATTCAGAGGCCTATGGAAACAAATAAGCCTAAACTTTTATAAAGTTGAACAAGTAGACATGCTTGTACTATGTGGTATAATACACACAGGACACAAATTTCCACACAGGATGCCAACAGGACTGTTGGGTTCCAACCTTGTTCTTATTATACCTATTATGTTCCTATTTTGATGATTGACAAACTTCATTATTGAAACTTGGTCCATGCATGTTGGATTATTCTCATGTTCAACTATTTGCCTAACATAATGGAAGGACCAGTTACGTGAACTTGTGTTTCAGTTTGTAGTTTTGCAGTTGTACATATTTGTCTTATATGCCAGTTGTCTTGTACTTTTTCTAGGCAATGTCAACATATTAGTGGGAATTTTTTTTAGTGGTACTTTCCATCATCCACCAATAAGGAAGCTTCTCTACTAATTCTTATCATATATAAACATCGCTCTTGAGGAGAGAAGCTTAAGCTTTTGCAAAAATCAAAAGGAAATTTTCTCATGTAAAGACCTTACTACATATTGCAAGACTCAACAATTCAAAAACTTTTTTGCTCAGTAATTTATGTTTTCTTATTTCTAAGTTCTTTGAGGTTTTATCGTTGTCTTACAATTGTAACTCAAGTCTCATTCTAAAGAATTTAGTCAGTAGTTTGTTTAATCTTGTTCATTCAAATTTAAATTGTTTGGTAGCTAGAGATAGCTAATGGAGAGCTTATTGTAGAAGTATTGTGAGGGTGTGTTGCAGTAGAGTTATTGTACAACTGTGGGAATTTGGAGGTTTGTTTAAGTTTTTAATCATTGAAGGCTGCTTGGAGTTTTAGTGAAGATTTCTGGTGAAATCCTACAGGTGTAGGTCTTGGGTTTACTCCCTTGAGTAAGGATATTTTTACGTAAACACCCCTTATCATTTATTTACTTTTGCTTTCACTTCCCTGTTGATTGTTCTTTCATATCCTAATAATGGGACCTAGTACCTAATCAGGTCTCAGTTACAGTGGTGTACTCTTACGAACTATCAATTGGTATTAGAGTGGTTCTTCCTATTAGGTCAACACCTAGGAAGGATCATGTTTAAGATGAAAGCTCCACCCATTCTCAGGAAGGACAATAGACTACTCGACCTCCAAGGTTCAATGGGCAATTTTATAGTTGGTGAAAAACTCGAATGCATAATCTTATCATGACGGAGGATAGTGAGTTGTGGGATGTTACCTGTGATGGTACCTATATCCCAAAGTAAGTAGCTAAAGAAGGTAATACTTCTCAATTTGTTTCTAAAAGTAGAAAGGATTATACTGAAGCAGATCAAAAGAGGATTAAGAAAAATTATAAAGAAAAAAAAAATATTTTCTGGGGCCTCACTCGATATACTTAAGCTTTTGCAAAATCAAAAGAAAATTTTCCACTTGCATGAAGAAAGGACTATTCAGACATTGGAGGACAGGGTTCCTACTTGCATGATAGATTATGGTGGTAGTTGGGTTGGGAATTTTCCACTTGTGGAGTTCACTTATAATAATAATAATAACTAACTCTCTAGCATTGGTATGGATCTATTGGAAGCGTTGTATAGTAGGTGATGTAAATCTCCAATTAGGTGGTTCGGGGTTGGTGAGGCAGAGATGTTTGGCCCAAATTTGGTTCACCAGGCTATGGCAAAAGTGGTTTTCTTCAAGGTGGTCAACTGGGGCTTTCAAAGGTAGTTTATCTCCGTACTCTTTGGTATCTAAGGCATGTTACTCTTCTCTCATTGTTAGTTGAACTAAATTCATGTTTTATTGAATGGATTTCATGATTCAATTGTGGGTATTGTTTGATTTTGAAATATATGATGGGGGAGTTTTTGTTACTAATGGTTGGATTATGTTTCCCATGCTTTACTAATAGATTTTCATATTATACTGTTGTTTTGATCATTGTGGATTGCGTAGTGATGGTAAATGGATTTAGGGGTACTTTGGATTCCCCAAATTGATTGATTTCAATTTTGAAAACTATATACCTCCAACATGTTTGATAAAATACCTATGAGAATGGTTTTGTTATCTAGGTTTACTTTTATTGAAACAATTGCATAGTATGGTAATGGAAACTAAATTAGTTTAAATAATTTTTAATGGATTGAAAAAGGCCTTGGTGTCCATGGTGTTTGTTTAATTTTAAATCATGTGGATTACATGGTAATACCCTAAGGATAGGCTAATGACATTGCTTGCAAGCTATAGTCGGTATGACGATACCACTACATAATGCATTTGTAATTAACTCTGGAATTGGTGGTTTGGTTATGTGCTAAAGATTTTAATTGTGCATTAGTGGAGGGTTGTGATAGATAATCATGAAGGTGTGAGTCCAATAGTCAAACATTGGAAACTAATGTTTGCCAACATGAGGTTTGGTCTTGGTGACCATATACTTATGGGGTACACGGGAATTGCCTAAGTTTATTCTTATACATATGTATCATAGAAGGTAAAGGGTAAATAGGAATCCCCTCCCCATATGATATCTCTAGTTCATCTCTCTATACATACTGGATCCCATTTAGGGGAAACACTTGACAAATATAGCCCGTGTCTGGTTTTAGGACGGTTAAGCTACACAAACCCTAGTTAAATGTTTAAAAGCATGCTAAACGCGATTCCCTTTCTCGGCATGGAATGCATTATATATGTATGTGACTGCATATATTTTTTCACTAAATTTTAAATGTTGGCATTATTTTATCCATACTCCTAAGTACGTTCTATCTTTCACCCGCTAACCCATCTTCAGGAACTATATCCCCATGCAATGCAGGAACCAGTCATACTACTCCTCTTGCTCAGTGACTATGATGCGGGGACAACTTTGTGTCGGATTGAAGTGGTGATATTCCATACTCCATAAGGCTCTATTTCATGTTATGGTATTCTCCACATACTTTTGTTATTTCTTAAACCTTAGTTTTTGGCTATGGTTGGGGGCATGTCCCAATCGAATGTTATTTTGATTTTGGATATAGGCTTTGTGAGACTACTTTGGGTTGGCATGTGTAGTACATCAAGAAAATTTTGAATTAAGTTAACAACTTAAATTAAGTACAACCTTGATCTATAAAGAAAATTGTGGTACAAAAGAAAATCAAATGGAGTAGAATATATTTATACAAGGTATTTGTTGATGCTATTAAGATAAAGGACTTGGGAGTATTGGTATACATCTGTTAAATGTTCAAGGTGTGGGGCCCTTTGACTTTTTCTATTCTTTTATTTTTGATTATTATTAATAATAATAATAATAGGTAAAGTGACCTTAAGGAAATATTTTCATTCTTTTCCCTGGGAAAACCTCCAGAACGTGAATTGAACCCAAAGGGTTCTCTGTCCCTCTCTTTTGTTCAGCAAATCGAGAAGAAAATTCAAAAGATCATGAGGCATATAAGAAAATTCCTTCGAGAAGAGAATTTTCACGTCCCTTAGTTGTTAGAAACTACTAGTTTTATTAAGAATTCTCAAGAACTCAAATTGGGGATTAATTTCAAAACGGTAATTTCTTAACCTTATACTTGAATTTAATCATGGAATATGTTGGGATGCAGTATAAGTTGTTAATTATCGTTTAATTTGAATCTTTGCACTACTTCTTGAGAGGGGTTTGCACTAAGATTTTTGAAAGAGATGAAATTTTGATAAAGGGAAGTTTTAGGAATTTATATCAATTGGGTGAATTTACTGTTGAATTGTATAAGTTGGAAAAGTTGGAATCCATTTTGGATTATTGTTAAGAAATTCAATTGGTTTCAGGCATAATCGAGGATTATTGGAATAATTGTTAAATATGCATACGAGTCAATAATGAACATATATGTTAATCCTTGTAGTTAGTAGATTGGCTATCAGATATCTTAAACTGGTGATTTGAAGGATAAAGATTCGGAATATTATCGTAGCTAGTAAAGCATTGCGGTATGTAAAGCTAAACCTTTCATCGCCGATAAGGCACCACCTTACATCACATGCTCTTTCCTATTTGATGTTAGTATAATTCTCATGAACAAGAAAGTGGGATCTTTATATTGCCTTACATATCATTCCCTCGCTCTACCATCAAGATTATAAATATCTATCTTTCCCTCTTTGTGTTAAATTCCTATGATACTTCCATATTTTCATAAGTTTCTATACTTGAAGCCCTTTCATGTTAGGAGGAAATAATAATAGCATAGTTTCATTTATATATAGTAGCTAAACGATCATTATCATAAATCATATGTCAGGGGACTTCAATGCATTATTTGATAAACATTAACGATGGGTAGGTACATAGGTTTGGTTTGGCATATCGCTCGATGAGATTCTGTGCACAGGATTGAGACCAAACCACTATAGCGAGCTCAACCATTGGGTGTACCCACCTTTATGGCATCACTTGTATTTGAAGTCTGTTGGAACGTCATATATTAGTTCCCCCTGACTCGTGCCAACATATGGCATATATGGCCTGCGGGCAGACCCTCATAGTGAGCCCTTGGGCGGGGCTTACCTGGATACAGACTGCAATTAAAGTTACATATATGGGATCATAGCAATGAGTATGTGAGCAACATATGCTTTATACTTTCCTCAGATTGCCTTCAGAAGGACATCTTATGATCATTTGTACGACTTATAGGATAATTGCATCACCTAGGCAAAGTATAGATCCTATATTATGATGAACGTTTTTCTAAATATTATATATGATGCTAATAAGGTTGGTGCATAAGTTATCAGTTTATATCATATATGTGTTTTTGTTGGCACATACGTTTTTCACTTTACCATTTGACTCATATGAGCTTCTATATTTGTCTAGTTTTTATTCAGTCTGCTTTTATACTAGTACATGTTGTTTATGTATTTATGTTTCAGTCCCACCATGTTTTATTAATGCAGGCTCAGATCCTCAGGATAGCAGACGTTCATGTTAGATTCTATTGCCGCTTTCAGCTAATATTTTGGTGAGCTCCAACTCTCTATGGACCAGTCTATGCCTAGTGTTTTTGATTATATGTACAGGTCTCTGGTTGGGCATGACGGGCCTAATGTCAACTAGTCACTTGTAGTATAGTTTGTTAAACTGACTAGAGGCTTAATGGACATCATTTAGTATTGTATAGTTTTGTTAATATAACTCCCTCGTGTATATATGCAACACTTATAAAATATCCTTCCCGTTATTACCTTATAACCTTACGTACATTGTAAAGTTCTTGTAGAGTAAGTGTATATGGTTCTTGTCCGTTACTATCATTTTGGGGTGTGACAAACTTGGTATTAGAGTCTAGGTTTTGGTGTCCTTGGAAATCTATGAAGCCGTGTCTAGTAGGGCATTATTTATTGTTGTGTTGCACGCCACATTTATAGTTAAGGTACTACATGGACATTTAGAAATTTGTCCTTCATGAATAATCTAGATCGTGTAATAGAGTAAGTTATAGGAAGTTACTTCTGACTCCTATTCTATTTACTTGTGATACAGACCATGTCTTCTATAGAGAAGGATTAAGCAGCCCAGTAGTCCACTATTGGCATTACTTAGGAGGAAACCACTACTGGGTAATCTCCCGTATCGTAGGACCTGAATAGGACTCAAGAAAGTTTGTTAGGTTATATACTTTTAGGTTCTCAAATGGCTAGGACGAAAGTACCTATAGAGGTTTCTATACCTCCAGTGGTACCAAAAGTAGTTCCATCCCATCGCCAGGTGCCTCAGACCCAGATCTTAATGGAGCAATACAGTTGCTTACACAGTTGGTCGCCGCTATAGATTTACCAATTGCTACTCAAGGAGGGATGGACAATCTAGGATCAAATATTTCCTCCATATGAATCCATCAGAATTCACAGGTTCTAAGCTTGCAGAGGACCCTCAACAATTTATTGATGAGGGTTATCGAATTTGTAAGGTGATGCAGGTCTTAGATATAGATGCAGTTGAATTGGCCGCCCATCGACTGAAATATGTTGCTGTTGATTGGTATGAGATGCGGGTTGACTCGAAAGGTCAGGAAGCTCCCCCAACGGTTGGGATAGAATTTTCAAAAGCCTTCATGAATCATTTCATGCCATTAGAGCTCAGAGAGGCAAAGGTGGATAAATTTTTATACTTAAAGAAGGGTAATCTTAGTGTGAAGGAGTATTTTTTAGCACACATGCAAAATAGATTTATCACTTTGTGAATGGCCTTACGGGTCCTTTAAAGGACGTTTTTTCTATTGCTGCTATTAACAAAGATCTGGATACAACAAGAATCATGGAACGTGCTCAGTAGTTGGAGGAGGATCAACATAATCGCGAGGTAGATAACGAGAGGGAGCAGAGTAAGAGGGCTAGGATGGCCAACCAGTATCAGAAAACAGTAGAGGTTTCTCTAGTAGAGGTCCACCTAGGCAGACCCAGTCAACTATGCGCTCCACATATAATGCTCTAACTCAATTATTGAGGCACTGGTATGAGCATAGTCAGACTTCTAGATCACCAGTTTTATGACCTTAGAGGGGCACTAGTTAAGGGTTGCCAGCTCTACCTGCATGCAGGCAGTGTGGCCGACCACATGGAGAGGAGTGTTAGAATAGTTCAAATGCATGTTATAGGTGTGATATAGAGGGTCATATGGTATGTGATTGTCCACAGCTTAGGGGTAAAGGTAGAGGCGATCGATCATAGACTACAGGGTCTGTATCAGATTTATCTTCATCACTGCCTTGTTTCTCTCACAGTCCTTTGGCATCAGCAGGTAGAGGATCTGGTAGGGGAAGAGGTCCTGGTTCGAGCATAGTCTTGAACATATGTATGCACTAGCTGGTCAGTAGGATTCAGAGGCATCTCCATATGTGGTCACAGGTACCGTAGCTTTCTTTTCATATGATGGCAATGCCTTGATAGACCTAGGATCTTCCTTATCGTATGTTACTCCATTCATTGCAAACAAGTTTAGAGTAGAGCCGGAGTTGTTACGATAACCATTTGTAGTATCGACTCCAGTAAGAGATTCTATTATAGTTAGACGAGTCTATTATGATTGTGTGGTGACAATATGTGGTCGTGCTACATTGGCTAATATGATTGAACTTAAAATGGTTGATTTTGATGTTATTATGGGCATGGATTGGTTATCCTCCTATTATGCTATAGTTGATTGTCGATCCAAGATGGATCATTTTTATTTCCCAAGAGAGTCGATCTTAGAGTGGGGGGGGGGTGATTCTACGGTGCCTAGAGAGAGGTTTATTTCCTTTCATAAGTCACAAAAGCTAATTGCAATGGGGTGTTTGTATCACCTAGTCCAAGTGAAAGACATTGAGGCCAAAAAGCAGGCACCAACTCTAGAATCTGTACCAGTAGTGAACGAGTACTCAGATGTATTTCCTGATGAACTTCCTGGATTACCTCCTGTTAGTGGGATCGATTTTGGTATCCCGGTACTCAGCCGATATCAATTCCACCTTATGGAATGGCGCCTTCAGAATTGAAAAAGTTAATAGGTAAATTAAAAGACTTACTTGATAAAGGTTTCATTTAGCCCAGTATATCACCTTGGGGTGCGCCAGTGCTTTTTGTACGCAAGAAAGACGACATGTTGCGAATGTGTATAGATTATAGGCAGCTGAACAAAATGACAAAAAAGAATAAGTACCCTCTCCCATGAATAGATGATTTAGTTGATCAATTATAGGGAGATAAATGCTTTTCAATGATCGATTTGAGGTCTGACTATCACCAGTTAAGAATTCATGAAATAGATATTCCTAAAATATCCTTTCGAACAAGATATGGGAACTTTGAGTTTCTTCATCATTTGGACTAATGAATGCTCCAGCAGCCTTCATGGATAGGATGAATAGGATTTTCAAAAATTTTCTTGATACGTACGTGATTGTATTTATAGATGATATTTTGATATATTCACTTAATGAAGTTGAGCATGCAGATCATTTGAGGTCAGTTTTATAAACGCTTAGAGAGCACCAGTTGTATGCTAATTTCTCTAAGTGTGGGTTTTGGTTGACCTCGATTGCCTTTCTTGGTTCTGTGGTATTTGGAGAAGGCATCAGAGTAGATTTTCAGAAGATAAGACTCTATAAAGAATTGGCCTCAACCAACTATTCCTACTGAGGTGTGTAGTTTCTTGGGGCTAGTCGGTTATTATAAGAGATTTGAGGAGGGATTTTCCTCTATTTCCGCCCCATTGACCAAATTGACACAGAAAATGATTAAGTACCAGTGGTCAGATTCTTCCGAAAGAAGTTTCCAAGAGTTGAAACATAGATTGACTACAGCGTCAGTATTAGCTAGAGGGAACAGAAGGATATATAGTGTATTGTGATGCTTCAGGTGTTGGTTTGGGTTACGTCCTAATGAAGTATGGAAGAGTTATAGCGTATGCATCTCGACAATTAAAGAAGCATGAACAGAATTATCCCACTTATGACTTAGAGATTATAGCTGTAGTTTTCACACTTAAAATATGGTGCCATTATTTATGGAGTGCATGTTGATATCTATACTGATCATAAGAGTCTCCAATATCTATTCAAGCAGAAAGAGCTAAACTTGAGGCAAAAGAGGTGGCTAGAGTTACTGAAGGATTATGATGTCAATATTCTATATCATCTCTGTAAAGGTAACATTGTAGTTGATGCTCTTAGTCAACTATCAATGGGTAGTATTGCACACCTTTCACTTGTTCAACAGGAAGTAGCAAGAGATGCTCACAAATTGGCCAATCTTGGCGTTCGCCATATGGATTTTGAAGATGGTGGCATTGTTGTACTTAATTTAGCTGAGTCATCGCTCATGATATTAGTTATGCAGACAGTATGATGACCCCTTATTGTTCCAATACAAAGAGGGAATTCAACAACATCGAATTACGACATTCGAATTAGCAGGTGATGGAACCTTGAGGTGTAGATTTAGATTATGTGAACCTAAGGTAGATAGGTTGCAACAATAGATTATAGCTGAGGCACATTACTCTCGTTAATCAATACATCCCGGCTCTATAAAAATGTATCATGATCTAAAGGAGATCTACTGGTGGAATGCTATGAAGAAAGATATAGCAAAATACGTGGCACAATGCTCTAATTATCAACAAGTGAAAGCGGAACATCAAAGACCCGATACCCTAGCTCAAACCTTTTGTATTCCTGTGTGGAAGTGGGATGCTATTAATATGGACTTCATTTTAGGCTTACCTTTTTCTTATAGAAAACATGATTCTATTTGGGTAATAGTTGATCGGTTGACGAAATCAGCCCATTTTCTTCCTGTTAAATCAATCAGCACAGTTGAAGATTATGCAACCTTATATGTAAAATAGATTGTTCGCCTACATGGGACCCCGATGTCTATTATTTTAGATAAGGGTTCTCCGTTTAAAGCTTAATTTTGGAAATCATTTCATAGGAGGTAACCTTAGACTGTGTTTCATCCGCAGACAGACGGCTAGGCCGAGCACACCATTCAGACGCTCGAAGACATATTGAGAGCGTGTGTACTAGATTTAGAGGTAATTGGCATGATCATTTTCCTTTAATAGAATTTTCTTATAATAATAGTTATCACTCCAGCATTGGCATGTCTCCATTCGAAGCTCTATATGGGAGATGGTGTAGATTACCTATTGGTTGGTTCGAAGTAGGTGAAACACAAGTATTGGGTCGGGATCTAGTCTATCAAGCTGTTGAAAAGGTTAAGTTTATGCGAGAACGGTTGAAGGCTTCCCAGAGTAGGCAAAAAAATTGTATGCAGATGTACGACGTAAAGATTTAAATTTTCAAATTGATGACTTCGTGTTCTTGAAGGTGTCGCCTATGAAAGGCATTATGCGATTTGGTAAGAAGGGTAAGTTGAGACCCAGGTATATTGGGCCCTATAGAGTTATTCACAAAATTGGCCAGGTAGCCTATGAGCTAGAATTACCTCTAGAGTTAGCTGCAGTGCTGATAACGCTCAATCTACAGCTCTCGTAGGAGTGTAAAGCGGTCGTTAGCAAATATAGAACCCAACTGGGTTGGGTATCGATCCCACAGGGAATAGCTTGGTCAACAAGTAAGTAAAGATTACTAGACTTTTAGTGCAAGTCTCGTAAAAAGGGGGGATTGTAATGTGTCACCAAAACAATTAAATAAAAGCTGAAAATAGCAAAGTAAAAGAGAAAGATTGTTACGTAAGTTGTAAACAATGAGAATTGAAGCGTTGGGGTTATGTCCACCTTCTGAGGTATACGTCCCTATTGGCTATGAGTGTGTAGAATTCTGACATGCAACTGCTTATAGAGGATTGTAGTCGATGGTAAATCCAAGCGTCTCTCGACCTAAACAAGGACTATTTCACTTTAACTCTCTCGAGCTTAAAGCGTATCTAACGGTACGAATTCTCCAAGAGGTTAGTCCAGTTACGGCACTAGCTTTTTAATAGGAAAGGGTGTCCTACTACCTTGACATTATCTCTTTTCCAGACAAATAACTTTTCTCTCGAACAAGTTAAATGTTAGACTGGCGTATTCTTGCGTTTGCAACCGTAAAGAATGTAGATTAAGATGAAGATAATAATGATATAAGCAATATACGTGCCTCGAACTCACAAACTCACAGCAATAGATAGTAACTCATTCGGCTTCCATAACCCCAACAGAGAAGTTTAGTTACCCATGAATGCGAAGGAGATCATGATTGACATTGTTGTTATACCACAAGATTGAGTAATTTAGTGTAGCTTTGGTGGTAGGCGTGAGGCGTGAATTCCTTAGCAAAGTAACGATTCTCTTGTTGCGGAAATTAAGAATAGATGAATGGAAGAAGAAAACTAGAATTAATAGAAAGATTAGAAGAGTTGTAGAATTGTTTGTAGTGTAGAATAATAGAGGAGTAGAAGATGTGAGGGATGGAAGGAAGTATTGTGTTCTCCCTCCTTCCTCCCTCCTTTTTCTCTAAAATCTCTAGCATGATAGGGTATTTATAACACCCATATCCTAATCCTACTAGATAAATAAAATATCTAACCAAATCCTACTAGGCTAATGTAATACTTAACCCAATTGTACTAGGTTAATGTAACATTATCATAATCCAAATAAAATAATGAAATACATAACCTAATTGTACTAGGTTAATGTATCATTGTCAAAATCCAGCTTTGTGTCTGTAAGTCCCCAAAGTCTTCAGAATTGCTGTTTTAGCCCGGGACAGATTTTCCATGCAGCAGTTTTGGTCCCCCAAAGTCTTCAGAAATGCTGTTTTAGCCCGGGACAGATTTTCCATGCAGCAGTTTTGGTCCTTAGGCGTGTAAACTCCCTTCCCTTCCTTCGTGAGCTTTCTTTTGCGTCAAGTAAGCCATAAAATGCTGAATTCTGCATCATTTATACCTGAAACTTTACTAATCATGTTCGTTAGCTCACTTACAGGAAAAAGGACTAAAAGTGCATGAAATATATAATTTGTTCTCAAAACTAGGCTAAAATATGGGCAAAATATATTGATATAGGCGCGTAAATTCGCCTATCATCAACACCCCACACTTAGAGCTTTGTTCGTCCTCGAACAACATATCATGTCCTTCTAAACATCAACTTAGGGTTTTTACAGCAACAACACAAATTATATTCGTCAAGACAAGCACAACAATTATCAACAAAGAGTATCTTTCCGATTATAAGTAGAAACAGTTTAACCTCTAGCATAGACTCGTGATGGTGATCAACTCATATTCAAAAGTTAAGGCACAAAGAATCATACACAACTACCCAAAACTCATCAACCATGTGTGTCTCACAATATAGTACCCATAATCACTCACAAGTATAGCATATTTTTCAAACATGGGTATCAAAATATCCTTGCTCTCGCTCTCACAAAGAATTCATATGAAGCAACTGATGACCATAGGCTTGCCCTTAACGTAATACTCTACTAAATGTCAGAATGCTAAGCTTAGGATCAAGTAGGTCTTTTGATGGTTGCAATGTAGGCTAAGGGATGGGTAGGACTATTTTGGCCAGGAATAGTGACTAAGTTCCTAAGCGCTTTAATACATCGCTTTGTATCATTGACACTTTGTTTTTTTGTTTTTTTTTTCTTTCAACCTTTCTTTCTTTTACTCTACCACCCTTGTTCTCCTCTTTTGTTTTTCAATTTTAAGCACAACTCGCTTTTCAGCTTTCTTTTCCTTTTTCTTTTCACAACATACCTCTTATGATAGCACTTTCTTTTTCATAACACATTCAAGCACCATTACAATTTATAGCATCATACTCACCTAATTTCCTCTTATGTTGTCACATGACTTTTTCACTTTAAAGAACTTAGGAGTTTGGATCAAATTACGGTCTTGAAAAAAATGGATTAGGCTTACATACAAGGTTGTCAAAGAAAATAGGCTAAAGGCTCAAAAGGGTTTAACTAGGATGATGTCCATGGGTAGGTAAAACTGAAGGTAAACAAATATAGGTTGCCAAAGAAATGCCTAAATCATATCCTAAACTTACACTCCTTATTTTTGCTTTGCATACATACCAGGCAAGTTCTAGCATCAGCCACACACATAGAATATACGATTATCTCACACACACAAGGCACATGGTCGACTTTCTTGGAAGTAATATAGACTCTCGACCCAACAAGTGAAGGAATTGAACCACACAATATCACATAATGAGTCACAACTAGAGCCTAAACGTCTCAATAGTCACAATTGTAGCACATACTCTTGTTATAATCTCATGCTGCCTATCAAAATAATTTCATGCGAAGCTAGAAAAAATTTACTACTAAAAAAAATGAAACAAAAACAAAGCAAACAAACATAGATGCGAGTATAGAAGCATAGCATGCAATACCACCACCCCACACTTAGTCGGGACACTGTCCTCAGTGGAGAATAAATACGAAGAACCTGGTCAGTCGGACTCGTCCTCAATGTCGGGGGTCATACCCTTTGCATCGGAATCATCATCAGAGTCGTCATTCTCATAAGTTACTCATAAGTATACCACTTAATTCCAAGAGTGAGTCGAGGTATTTGCAGCGAGGAGGGTTCTCCTTGCTCCTTGCGGCCTCTTTTCTTGCTCTTTTGGGAAGTGGTAGACTTTTCTTTGCCTTGTCTTGCTTTGGGTGCCATTGTACCTGAGACTTGAAATAGTGTTAATGGTAGCACAATCCCAATGGATACAATCTATACACAAGCAGTAGGGGTACCACCCCACACTTAGTTTGTTGCTACAAATTAGTGAAGTGAAAGTGGTCGATTACTTAGACTTCATCGACATGCATTTTAGGAGCTCTATTCCAACGAGAAAATCAGAGATATATCACTTCTTGCAACCTTTGAAATACTTTCATGTTGGGTATAACAAGACTACTACATAGGGATTACATCATGGTATCGTTTCTATCAATAAACTCAACCTCCTATGTCGGTAGGCAGTTATAAGTCTTATTCCGATGAACGGGATATTCTAACATGTAAGTATTCAAGTGACAAGATTATGCAATGTTCATTACTATAGCAATTTTGCAAGTAGTATAACAATGCATCAAAATCAAATTCAAGTCGGACATAAGTTAAGAGTATCCTAACGCACATGTTCACTCACTTGGTTTTGTATCAACAATTCAAACACGTTCACATCACCAATACTTTTTCAAGATTTAGAAATTCATAATAGGTGTAGTAAAGTAGTACTTACAAAATATAAATGAAGAATAAAGTAGTACTTACTTGGTTGAAGCCTTTGGATGATGTTCTTGTGACGAAAAAGAGCAAAAGGAAACTTTTTGATAGGTTTTGGAGACTATAGGTGGTGCATAAGCTATGTTTCCAATGTGTTTTTGGTTCAAGACTAAGTCTCATATTTATAAGAAAAGGTTGGGTCGAGTTTTGGCCCATTAAAATCAGATTTGGAGACCAAAAGTGACCATAGGTGGTGCCTAATGCTTTGCCTAGTTGAGCAGAATGCCATAGCATATGCCAAGCATTTATTTAAGAATGCCATAGCATATGCCATGCATTTATTTAAGAATGCCATACACTATGCGGCGCATTGTCTATGGCATAATGGGACATATGCACCGCATAGTCTATGGCATATGAGATACTGAGACCAAATGCCATAGCATAGGCGGCGCATAGTCAAAAGCATACCTAGGAATAGGCGGCGCATAGTGTATAGCACATTAGATTCCGAGACCTTAGGCTATAGGATAGGTTGTGCATCGTTCTTGTCCTAGTTTTACCAAGGCCTAGCCTTCCTCGAAGCCTATTTTGGCGTGAGAAAGGCTCAATCCATAGCCTTATGCATCACCCTTCCTAACTTACCAACTTTACCATACAATGTGTCCAAATCGTCAATTGAAATCAATCTCCTCGTTGACTACTTCTTGCACCTATATTCACTCAAACAAATGAAAACGATTAGTACGATGGGTTGCCTCCCACCAAGCACCTTAGTTTTGGTCGTGGCACGACTCTTATTTTTGGATTTTTATTAATTAAAAACAAATCAAGTACTAGAATGAAAGAAAACGATAAACGATAAATGAAAAATGATAAACGATGGGTTGCCTCCCATCTAGCGCCTTATTTATTGTCGTGGCATGACATGGTTACCTCGAGTACTCAGACTTCGTCGAGGTAAATGGAGGATCGTTTTCTAAAAGGATTTAGACGACAATGAGGCTTACCTGTGGGCATGCGATCTTCTTCGAGATGGCTCATACATTTCCCCGGAGAGTCACCAATTATATCATCAATAGTCCAACCCATAGCTCTCTTGTATCTCTTCAGAGCAGAGATGAGAGCTTCTACGTGCTGTTCACTTAAATCATCTGCACTCTCCGGAAGTATATTTCTACTTTCCAAGAACACATACCTTAGATAATCGGGGAGCTCTTGCGATTCTAGTGTTGGTGTCTCGTCAATGGGAGTCTTCGTTGTTGGTTGATTCTTGGGATCACAATCCGGTTGCTTAGGAGTATAAGACTCTATTTCTGTTAGAGCACCCATAAGTTCTTCATAATCTTCATTATCCTCATGCTCAACTTTCAGTGGCGCAACAGACAATGGCTCAACAGTAGGCTGTTTCTCTATAGATAATGCTTTCATATCCTCATGATGAACATCAGCTACAGATAACTCATTCATATCGCTGGGCTGCTTCATGGCTTTGCATACATCAAAGCGGACCACTTCGTCATTAATTCGAAACAAAAGCTCATTATCTTTCATGTCAATAAGCACACTTCCAGTTGCGAGGAAGGGGCGTCCCAAGATTATGGGAACGTCAGAATCCACCTCACAATCCAGAATAATGAAGTCTGCAGGAAAGATAAATGAAGATACCTTCACCAACACATCATTCAAGATACCCACAGGTCATTTTACCGTCCTATCAGCCATCACGAGCCTCATATTGGTTGGTGTTGGATCTCCTAGCCCCAACTTCTTGTAGACGGATAGTGGCATCAAATTGATGCTAGCACCCAGATCGCACAATGCCTTAGCAAAATTCATAGATCCAACCGTGCAAGGAATAGTGAAAGCACCAGGGTCTGCCTTCTTTTGTACTAAGGACCTTGTGGCAATTGCACTGCAATGATGAATATTATCTGCTGACTCATAGCTTACTGCCCTCTTCTTTGTCAACAGGTCCTTCATGAATTTAGCGTACCCAGGCATTTTTTCTAGCGCCTCTACCCACGGAACATTAATGGTCAACTGCTTCAACATGGTCATGAATTTGCTGAACTTTGTATCATCCGCCACCTTCTTCAATCTTTGAGGAAAAGGTGGTGGTGGGTATGGAATTGTTCTTTCCACGACTTTCTTCTCCTCTTGCTTCCGTTTTTCAGCTTTTTCAGGTTGCAAATCGTGAGGGGTGACGTTATGGACATTAGGATCGGCTGCTGCGGCATCTTCCCCTTTCGCCTTATCATCAATTTCCGCCTCTTCGTCAGCCACTTGCTTGCCTTTTTCTGACGTTTCCAGCACCTTACCACTTCTGGTAGTAATGGCCATGCATGACCCATCATTCCTTGGGTTTTGCACGGTGTCGCTAGGTAAAGTGCCAGCCTTTCTTTGATTGAGTGCTGCTGAAAGTTGGCTCAATTGCTGCTCTATTTGCTTGATTGAAGTGGAATGAGAATCAACTAGTTGTTTCATGGAGGACAAATCATTAATTACCTCAGTAACTCCCGCGCTCGTTGCTTCCACTCCTTTCAATAATTTAGCCATCATGTTTTCCATACTTCCAGAATTAGATGTGGTGGTATCACGTCTACCAGGGGGAACATAAACACCACTCTTTTCATTGTTTTTTCTCCAACTACCTTGGTCCTTGTTTCCAGAATTATCATAATAGTTCCGACCTTGGTTTCCTTGGGAATTCCCTCGGAAACCCCCCTGATTGTTCAAGTAGTTGGCTTCTTCTTCTGAATCAGATTCGTCTCTTCCTTTTAGCGCCACAGCTTTCACTTTTTCGACCTTCCCTGATAATAAATGCTTTGTAAGAAGATCCATTTGTGTTTTCATGTGCGCCATATCTTGATCACGTTCTTCTTGTCTTCTTCTTTGGTCTGCAGTCATGCCTATAGAATAAGTGGGGCTTGCTACCTCAGAATCCCTGGTATGCCAAGCTCTACTTTGTTTCGTCATGCGATCTAGCATATTGCTTGCTTGACCAAAGTTGAGGTCCATAAAAGATCCTCCAGCTGCGTTATCCACCACTGGCTTAGTTATTGAATTCAAGGCTCTATACAATATCTCCATGAAGTGAACATTAGTCATGTGATGGTTTGGGCATCTCGCTAGCTTTGTCTTGAACCTCTCCCATGTTTCATGAAGAGCTTCAGTGGGAAGCTGACGAAAGTTGCTGATTTCATCTCTCAATTGTGCCCTTTTGGAAGGCGGAAAGAATCTTTCTAGGAAAGCGTCTCTCAATTGCCTCCAATTTGTAATTGAATCAGGAGTCAGCCCATTCAACCATAGTGTTGCCTCCCCAGACAGAGACAATGGAAATAGACGTAATCGAATTGCATTCTGACCAACACCAGGATTGTCAAAAGACTTGCATGTAGAAATAAAGTTGATGAGATGCATATTCGGATCATCGCCTGCTAATCCACCAAACAATCCCTTGAGTTGCAATAACTGAATCATGGTGCTTGTGATGTTGAACTTGGCTCCGGGCGCTAATGGTGGTAGAATTATAGCTCCAGTGGCTCCAGCACCATCAAGATCATCATCATCATCGTCGAAAGCTGGCTGCATAGGTTGGTGATCATATCTATACCGAGCTTGTCGACCTCTTCTGTTGGCAGGTGTTATGATTTCAGCATCACGCCTAGGGTTTAGTAACTCGTCATCACCTAAATCCTCATCGTCAGGATTTGGTGCTCGTGCAGGGTTATCAATGTTCTGCTGTTGAACCTAGGCTGCGGCAAGGGTAGCCAATCTTGCTTGTTCCTGTTGAGCAGCCATCCTTGCGATTTCAGCTTGTGCTTCCATTCTACCAATGCGTTGTGGTTCAGGATTGATTGGTAATAACGGTTGACCAGAACTTCGAGTATGGGGCATGCACTAAAATAAAAACCTGCAGTGGACAAAAACAAAAACTAAAAGTAAAAGTACGAGAATCTTTGACCAAAGGGTCTAGTAATTTTCACGAACTTGATTGACACTTGTATTCCCCGGCAACGGCGCCAATTTTTGATAACGCTCAATCTACAGCTCTCGTAGGAGTGTAAAGCGGTCGTTAGCAAATATAGAACCCAACTGGGTTGGGTATCGATCCCACAGGGAATAGCTTGGTCAACAAGTAAGTAAAGATTACTAGACTTTTAGTGCAAGTCTCGTAAAAAAGGGGGATTGTAATGTGTCACCAAAACAATTAAATAAAAGCTGAAAATAGCAAAGTAAAAGAGAAAGATTGTTACGTAAGTTGTAAACAATGAGAATTGAAGCGTTGGGGTTATGTCCACCTTTTGAGGTATACGTCCCTATTGGCTATGAGTGTGTAGAATTCTGACATGCAACTGCTTATAGAGGATTGTAGTCGATGGTAAATCCAAGCGTCTCTCGACCTAAACAAGGACTATTTCACTTTAACTCTCTCGAGCTTAAAGCGTATCTAACGGTACGAATTCTCCAAGAGGTTAGTCCAGTTACGGCACTAGCTTTTTAATAGGAAAGGGTGTCCTACTACCTTGACATTATCTCTTTTCCAGACAAATAACTTTTCTCTCGAACAAGTTAAATGTTAGACTGGTGTATTCTTGCGTTTGCAACCGTAAAGAATGTAGATTAAGATGAAGATAATAATGATATAAGCAATATACGTGCCTCGAACTCACAAACTCACAACAATAGATAGTAACTCATTCGGCTTCCATAACCCCAACAGAGAAGTTTAGTTACCCATGAATGCGAAGGAGATCATGATTGACATTGTTGTTATACCACAAGATTGAGTAATTTAGTGTAGCTTTGGTGGTAGGCGTGAGGCGTGAATTCCTTAGCAAAGTAACGATTCTCTTGTTGCGGAAATTAAGAATAGATGAATGGAAGAAGAAAACTAGAATTAATAGAAAGATTAGAAGAGTTGTAGAATTGTTTGTAGTGTAGAATAATAGAGGAGTAGAAGATGTGAGGGATGGAAGGAAGTATTGTGTTCTCCCTCCTTCCTCCCTCCTTTTTCTCTAAAATCTCTAGCATGATAGGGTATTTATAACACCCATATCCTAATCCTACTAGATAAATAAAATATCTAACCAAATCCTACTAGGCTAATGTAATACTTAACCCAATTGTACTAGGTTAATGTAATATTATCATAATCCAAATAAAATAATGAAATACATAACCTAATTGTACTAGGTTAATGTATCATTGTCAAAATCCAGCTTTGTGTCTGTAAGTCCCCAAAGTCTTCAGAATTGCTGTTTTAGCCCGGGACAGATTTTCCATGCAGCAGTTTTGGTCCCCCAAAGTCTTCAGAAATGCTGTTTTAGCCCGGGACAGATTTTCCATGCAGCAGTTTTGGTCCTTAGGCGTGTAAACTCCCTTCCCTTCCTTCGTGAGCTTTCTTTTGCGTCAAGTAAGCCATAAAATGCTGAATTCTGCATCATTTATACCTGAAACTTTACTAATCATGTTCGTTAGCTCACTTACAGGAAAAAGGACTAAAAGTGCATGAAATATATAATTTGTTCTCAAAACTAGGCTAAAATATGGGCAAAATATATTGATATAGGCGCGTAAATTCGCCTATCATCAAGTGCATCCTGTCTTTCAAGTGTCTATGCTACGTAAATGCTTAGGAGAGCCATCTCACATCATCCCTATAGAGGGTATTGAACTTGCTGGAAACTTATCATTCGAGGAAGTCCCCATGGCCATATTGGATCGGCAGGTCAGAAAGTTAAGATCTAGAGACATAGCTTTAGTAAAGGTGTTGTGGAGGAACCAAAATATGGAAGAATCCACCTGGGAATTAGAAGCGAATATGAAAGATAAATACCCATATTTGTTCCAAAACTACCAAAACATTCTTAAACTACTTTTCCCTTTATGTGATCATTAGTGCTAGTATAATTTGTTCTATGGATATTTAATTTATTCTTGAAATGATTAGGTACTTGACTTGTGCCTATGAGTCTTGATATTTACATGGAAACAACGCTTGGATGAAGATTATAAGGTAAGTTACATGTTGGATATGAATTTTAATTATGTGTAAGGCCAAGAGGAGCCTCGTGTACTATTTCTTGAGTTTAAGGCCAATGCGGAGCCTCGTATGTTATTTGTTGAGTATTATATGTGTTGTGACACTTTGTGAAGCGTATTTGGATGTATTCTGGCTAGATGACAGATACCTGATAGGCCTATTTACAAAGGAAACTCGGGCAAAATTTTTGGAAATTTGAAGAGTTGGTCAAATTTTAAGGCTTTATGATGGGATAAAAGGTTAATTAAATGATCTTAAGGATGTCTTGGATAATTATGGAATGGAAAGTAAGGTACAAGCATGATTCGAGGATGAATGATCTTAAGTGGGGGAGATTGTAGCACCTCGAGAAAATTTTGAATTAAGTTAACAACTTAAATTAAGTACAACCTTGATCTATAAAGAAAATTGTGGTACAAAAGAAAATCAAATGGAGTAGAATATATTTATACTAGGTATTTGTTGTTGCTGTTAAGATAAAGGACTTGGGAGTATTGTTATACATATTTTAAATGTTCAAGGTGTGGGCCTTTGACTTTTTCTATTCTTTTATTTTTGATTAATAATAATAATAATAGGTAAAGTCACCTTAAGGAAATATTTTCATTCTTTTCCCTAGGAAAAGCTCCAGAACGTGAATTGAACCCAAAGGGTTCTCTGTCCCTCTCTTTTGTTCAGCAAATCGAGAAGAAAATTCAAAAGATTATGAGGAGTATAAGAAAATTCCTTCGAGAAGAGAAGTTCCACGGCCCTTAGCTACTAGAAACTACTAGTTTTATTAAGAATTCTCAAGAACTCAAATTGGGGATTAATTTTAAAAAGGTAATTTCTTAACCTTATACTTGAATTTAAACATGGAATATGTTGGGATGCAGTATAAGTTGTTAATTATCGTTTAATTTGAATCTTTGCACTACTTCTTGAGAGGGGTTTGCACTAAGATTTTTGAAAGAGATGGAATTTTGGTAAAAGGAAGTTTTAGAAATTTATATCAATTGAGTGAATTTACCGTAGAATTGTATAAGTTGGAATCCATTAGGGATTATTGTTAAGAAATTCAATTGGTTTTGGGCATAATAAAGGATTATTGGATTAAATTGTTAAATATGCATACGATTCATTAATGAACATATATCTTAATCCTTGTAGTTAGTAGATTGGCTATCGAATATCTTAAATTGATGATTGGAAGGATAAAGATCTGGAATACTATCGTAGCTAGTAAAACATTGCGGTATGTAAATTTAAACCTTTTATCACCGATAAGGCACCACCTTACATCACATGATATTTCCTATTTGATGTTAGTATAATTCTGATGAAACACGAAAGTGGGATCTTTATATTGCCTTACATATCATTCCCTCGCTCTACCATCAAAATTATAAATTTCTATCTTCCCCCCTTTGTGTTAAATTCCTATGATACTTCCATATTATCATAAGTTTCTATACTTGAAGCCCTTTCACGTTAGGAGGAAATAGTAATATCATAGTTTTATTTGTATATGGTAGATAAACGATCATTATAGTAACTCACATGTCACGGGCCTTCAAGGTATTATTTGATAAACATTAACGGTGGAAGAGTACATAGGTTTGGCTTGGCATATCGCTCAACATAATTCTATGTACAGGATCGAGACTAGACTACTATAGTGAGCCTAACCATTGGGCGCACCCACCTTTGTGGCATCACTTGTATTTGAAGTCAGTTGGAACGTCATATATTGGTTTCCCTGACTCGACCCAACATATGGCATATATGGCTTACGGGTAGACCCTCATAGTAGCCCCTGGGAAGGGCAGCACTGTATATAGACTGTGATTAAGTTACACATATAGGATCATAGCAATAAGTATGTGAGCAACATATGCTTTATACTTGCCTCAGATTGCCTTCGGAAGGCCATCTTAGGATCATTTGTACCACTTGTAGGATAAGTGCATCACCTAGGCCAAGTATAGGTTCTTTATTATGATGAACATTTTTCTAAATATTATATATGATGCTAATAAGGTTGGTGCATAAGTTATCAGTTTATATCATATATGTGTTTCTGTTGGCTCATCCATTTTTCACTTTACCATTTGACTCATATTAGCTTCTGTATTTGTCTAATTATTATTCAGTCTTCTTTCATACCAGTACATATTGTTTATTTACTAACGTCTTAGGCCCACCATATTTTATTAATCCAGGCTCAGATCCTCAGGATAGCAGACGTTCACAATATACTCTATTGCCATTTTCAGCTAATATTTTGGTGAGCTCTAACTCTCTCTAGAGCCAGTCTATGCCTAGTGTTTTTGATTATATGTGCATGTCTCTGGTTGAGCATGATGGGCCTGATGCCAACTAGGCACTTGTAGTATAGTGTGTTAAACTGACTAAAGGCTTCATGGATATCATGTAGTATTGTATAGTTTTGTTAATATAACTCCCGCATGTATATATGCAACACTTATCGAATATTCTTCCCATTATTACCTTATATACTTCTGTACATCGTATAGTGTTTGTAGAGTAAGTGTATATGGTTCTTGTCTGTGACTATCATTTTAGGGTGTGACAACATAGGTAGTGTCAGTATCGGTGTCAGCCTTGGCATTGGTAATGGTATAGGGACTGACACCGTTTGACTTTATTTTATTTATGATTTTTTCATTATATTATGTTATATAAAATTAGAATTTATTCAATATATGGTGTACAACGATTATGGTTGGGTATAGGGGGTGGTCTCTGGTCCTAGTCGGGCTTGAGGCACTCGACATGACTAGGCCTTGATTCAAGTAGTGTCCAATTTGTATCAGAGCCCTAAGTTCATGGTCACTTGGGAGTCCAAAAATCCATATTGAGTAGAGTCTCTTTTAGGGGCGTGTAGCGTGCCACACTAATAAGGTAGAGGCTATGAGGCATTTAGGAAGGTTTTCTCTCTTCTATTCTATTTTAAAGATATAGAGTCTAAGTTATGAAATATCCAATAATTCTCATTTGTCTACTTTTTAGATCATGTCTCCTCGACGATCTTAAGCTCAAAAAACTCCTCTGTCCCAATTGGGGACAATGTTGATGGGACACGCTCTATTCATGGGATCCATACTCAGTCTAGGGGTCTAGTTTTGAATTGTTCAGGATTTCTATCAGTCCCCTTTAGTCAATCTCAGACACTTCACGCAAAAGTGATGAACATTGAGTTTTGTCAATCTATTCATGCACAATTTGGAGATACTTAGTCTGAGCGTGGTGTTCCTGTTACTCCATCTTCTGAGGCCACAAGGGTTGGCTACTACAAGAGGTTGATCCCTCCGACTGTTGCTGGTGTTAAGGTGGAGGAATATCCTCAAGGTTTTCTGGATGAGATGGAAAAGATCTTTCATGTTATGCATTCCCCAAATATGAAGGGTGTGGAATTTTCTGCCTAGCATCTAAAAGATGTGGCGTACCAATGGTATGAGAAATAGGATCTGGAAAGGGGTAACACTGATGAGTCATCACTATGGGAGAATTTTTCCAGTGCATTTATGGACTGCGTCTTTCCTCAGGAGTTAAAAGAAGTTAAGTTAGAAGAGTTTGTTAATTTGAGGCAAGGTAAGATGTCTGTCAAGGAGTATTCCTTGAAATTTTACCAGTTGTCTCGGTATGCTCCAGAGATGGTTTCTAGAATAAGGGATAGAATAAGGAAAATTGCTTCTAGGATGTCTAGAGAATTGATATTGAAGAGTAAGGCTGCCTTGTTGATCAAGGACATGGATATCTCCAGGTTGGTTGTGTAGATGCAAAAGGTTTAAGAAAAAAAGAAGAAGAAGAAGGCTGAAATTGTGGAGAGGCAAGGTAAGAAGTTCAGCTTCTCTAAGCTGGGTAGTGACCAATAACAGAGTGGTAGTGATGGTCGCAAATGGCCCAAGAAGAAGTGGGGAAATTCTGTGTCTTACTCGATGTCTAGTTCTCCCTACCCAAAGCCATCGAGGGACAAACATTTCCAAGATAGCGACAACTTCAGGGCACAGGGTGCCCAATCTCAGGCTAGTGGGGCCTAGTCAGCTCCATTATATCCTCCCTATAGGTTTTATGGTAGATTACATCAGGGTTTTTGTTATGAGGAAAGGGACATATGCTTCTATTGTGGTCAGCAAGGGCATATATTTATAAACTGTCCTGTTAGTAAGGTTGCTTCAAGGGTAAACACAGTTCCAATTGCTTTATCATTAGCTCTGTCACCTAAAGGTTCTCTATCTAGTTCCGACACTGGCCAGAACTATCTTTATGATCTCACTACCCTACAAGAGTCTGAGGCATTTCCTGATGTCGTGACTAGTATGTTGCAACTATTTTCCTGCAATGTGTATTATTTATTTAATTCGGGGTCTTCTCTTTCTTATGTGACCCTATTTGTGGCTGTGTATTTTGGTTTTTGTTCGGAGTGTGTTTTAGACCCCTTTTCTATTTCTACCTAGCTAAGTAACTCAGTGATTGCTAAAAAAGTCTATAAGGGGTATGTGGTATCTATTGGTAGCAAAGAAACTTTTATGGATCAGTTTGAATTAGATATGGGGGAATTTGATGTTATATTGGGGATGTATTGGTTGGACTCGTGCTATGAATCTTAAGATTGTCGGACCCGTAAAGTTATCTTTAAATTCCTTAATAAGCTGGTTATTTAGTGGGAGGGTGGTTCCCGAGTTCCTAAGGGGAAATTCATATCTTATCTTAGAGATCAGAGATTGATCTCCAAGGGGTGTCTATACCATCTAGTTCGTCTTAAAAGTTCTAACTCGGAGTGTCCTTCTTTGCATTTTGTCCCTGTGGTAAATGAATTTCATGAGGTATTACCTCATGACCTTTTTGGTGTTCCTTTTAATAGGGAGATTGATTTTTGAATTGATGTTGTTTTGGACACTCGTCCAATTTCTATTCCTCTGTATAGAATGGCTCCGGCTAAGTTAAAGGATCTTAAGAAACAATTAAAGGATCTTTTGGATACGGGTTTTATCCATCCTAGTGAATCCCCGTGGGGTACACTATGTTATTCATGCATAATAAGGATGGTTCTCTTTGGATGTGCACTGATTATCGACAATTGAATAAGGTGACGGTGAAGAATAGGTATCCTCTTCCAAAGATCAGTTATTTGTTTGATCAATTGAAGGGTGCTAAGTTTTTCTCAAAGATTGATCTTCGATCCAGGTATCATCAGTTAAAGATTAGGGAGTAGGATATCCTTATGAATGCCTTCCATACCTGGTATGGGCCTTTTGAGTTTCTAGTTATATCTTTTGGATTAACCAATGCCCCTTCAACATTCATGGATTTGATAAATATGGTCTTCCGTTGGTTTTTAGATATGTTCATTTTGCGTTCATAGATGATATTTTGGTGTATTTTAAGAGCAAGGTAGATCATGAGAATCACCTCTGGATTATGTTAAAAACCTTGAAGGAGCAGAAGTTGTATGTTAAGATTTTGAAATGTGAATTCTAGTTGAACGCTGTCATATTTCTGGGTCATATCATTTCTAACAAAAGGATCATGGTAGATCCATTGAAAGTTGCAGTGGTTAAGAAGTGTCCTAGAACCATGACTCCGATCGTTATTCGAAGCTTCTTAGGTTTAGCCGGTTACTATAGAAGGTTTGTGGAAAGTTTTTTGACTATAGCTGCCCTATTGACTAAGTTGACTAAGAAGAAGGTAAAGTTCTTATAGTCAGATGCCTGTGAGGGTAGTTTTGAGAAGCTGAAGGATAGGCTAACTTTGGCTCGGTCTTGACATCGCCTTCGGTCTTGACTTTGCCTGATGGCATTGATAGATTTGTGTCCTACTGTGATGCATCTTTTTTGGGACTTGGTTGTGTTCTGATGCCACATGGAAAGGTGATAGATTATTCCTCTGGATAGTTAAAGGCGCATGAGAGGAATAATCCAACTCATGACTTGAAATTATTAGTTGTGGTGTTCGCATTGAAAATATGGCATGATATTTATATGGAGTGCATGTGGATATCTTTTTTGTTCATAAAGAGCCTGTAGTATGTGTTTACTCTGAAAGAACTTAACCTCAGGCAAAGGAGATGTGTTGAACTTCTCAAGGATTATGATATAAGTCTTCACTACCCTCTAGCTAAAGCAAATATGGCAGTTGATGCTCTTAGTGTTTGTCCATGGGGAGTCTAGTTCACATGGATAAGGAGAAGCAGGAGTTGTGAAGTATATTCACCAGTTGGCTAACCTTGGGGTTTGTCTTTTGGACTTTTAGGATAGTAGTGTATTGGTACAGGAAGTGGCGTGGTCGTCTCTTGGTGCTGAAATCAAAGAGAAACATATGTTAGATCCTATCTTGATGAGGATCAAGTTTGATATAGGCAGGCATAATGTTGAGATTCAAGGTGATAGTACTTTGCGGTACCAAGGGAGATTATTTGTTCTCGATGTTGATGGTTTGCGTGAGAGGGTCTTAGCTGAGGCACATGAGTCACACTATATTTTTCATTCTGATTTGGTGAAGATGTATCATGAACTTCAGCAGATTTATCGGTGGAATCATATGAAGAGGAATGTGGATAATTTTATGGCCAAGTTCATGGTATGCCAACAAGTGAAAGTTGAGCACATGAGGTAGGCCCGAAGAATTATATTAAGAGATTGAGTTTCCTAAAATGAAGTGGGAAGTAATCAATATGGATTTCGTTACCGGTCTTCCTTAATCTCGGACTCAATTTTATTTGGTTTGGGTCATCGTGGATAGGATGACAAAGTAATCTCACTTTTAGCCAATGAGGACTAACTTCTCAGTTGAGGATTATGCGAGGTTGTATCTTCTTGAGATTATGAAATTAGATGGGGTACCTATTTCTATTTCTCAGATTGTGGTACGCTGTTTACATCTCACTTTTGGTAGTCATTCCATACAGGTTTAGGGACAAAGGTTAGTCTTATTACTATTTTTCACCGCAGTCGGATGGGAAAGCAGAAAGGATTATTCGACAATTAAAGGAAATTCTTTGTGCTTGCGAGATGGATTATGGTGGTTATTGGGTTGATCATTTGACTCTTATGGATTTCTCTTATAATAATAACTACCAGTCGAGCATTGGGATGGCTCTATTTGAAGCATTGTATGGTAGGAGGTGTAGATCTCCTATTGGGTGGTTCGAGGTTGGTGAGGCAAAGATGTTTGGCCCGATTATGGTTTACCGGGCTATGGAAAAGGTGAAGGTGATTTGGGATAGGCTTAAAGTTGCCCAAATTCGCCAAAATTCCTATGCATATATGAGGCGAAGAAAGTTAGAGTTTGAGGTTAGGATAAAGTGTTTCTAAAGGGGTCTCCCATGAAGGGAGTTATGCAGTTTGGTAAGAAGGGGAAGCTCAGTCCCCGGTATGTGGGTCCTTATTTTGAGAAGGGTTGGTAATGTTGTGTATGAGTTGGAGTTGGCTTCTAGATTGAGCCCTATTAATCCGGCATTCCATGTTTGTATGTTGAGGAAATATATGGATGATCCGTCTCAAATAGTGCCTATAAAGGATATTGGTATTTCAGATTCCTTGACGTATGAGGAGGTCCAGATTGAGATCTTGTATTGCCAGGTTCATCAGTTGCGGACCAAGGATATAGCTTTGATTAAGGTTCTATGGTGCAACCATAAGGATGAAAGCCTACATGGGAAGCCAAAGAGGACATGAAGTCAAAGTATCAATTCCTATTTTCTTCTCTGGAAGTTCGTGCGAAAGGTATGTGTTCTTCATCATACTTATGTTTGCAAACTTTGTTAAAGAAAAGGTTTATTCCTTGTTATCTTTGTTTTTTGTCTTAAAGATAAGGGTTGAGATGTTTGGGGATTTAAATCGTGATAGTACTACCTCTTTCTATCATTCGAGCATGAATGATCCAAGTAGGGGAGAATTTAAACACCATGGGTTTTGATCCTTAGAAAATTTCTTGAGTTTTAGCTTCTAGACATCATAGATTAGGGGTACTTATCGTATGATATGGTATGGTTTAGGGCCCTCAACTCGTATGTTGATCAGTAAGTTTTGGTTGGTTTATGTCCGAGGTACCAATGGACATCATACTAGTCGTATGTTAGGGTACTATAAGTATAGTGTCAACGTATGATGTCATATGCATAGCCTAGATGATTCTATTCTACTTAAGGTACAATTCTACGATACTTGTCATATGCTTGGGTACAAAATGGATTTTGTGGTTATATATTTGTCAGTGTTGGAGACCAATTTCATTTGTACGGTATGAGTGGTAGGTACCACTCCTCTGTTAAGGTACAATTTTTGGGTAGGGCTGTAGTCATACCCTCCTACGAGAATTTATACAGTTTAAATTGGGGGTATTTTAGATATTTCCCCTCTTAATTGCTTATGTCCCCACAACCTAAAACACTATTAGGACATCATTTACCCTATTATTCTAAATCTAAAATACTTTAAACTCTCGAAAAATTCTCTCAAGATCTTGGTTAAACAAGAGGCTTGGGTTTTCTTCAAGGTGGTCAATTGGGGATTTTAAGGGTGGTTTATCTTTGTACTCTTTGTTATCTAAGGCATGTTACTCTTCCCTCATTGCTAGTTCAACTAAATTCATGTTTTACTGCATGGTTTTCATGATTCAATTGTGGGTATTGTTTGGTTTTGAAATATATGTTGGGGTTTTTGGTTACTAATGGTTGGATAATGTTTTCCATGTTTTACTTATGGGTTTTCATATTATAATGTTGGTTTGAACATTGTGGAGTGTGTGGTGATAATAAACGGGTTTAGGGGTACATTGGATTCCCCAAATTGTTTGGTTTTGGTTTTGCAAACTATATGCCCTCAACATGTTTGATGAAATGCCTATGAGAATGGTTTTTTCGCCTAGCTTGACTTTTATTGAAAATATTGAATTCCATAATATGGTAATGGTAAATAAATTGGTTTAAATGGTTTTAAATGGATTGAAAAGGCCTTGGTGGCCATGGTTTTGATTTAAATGGAAATCATGTAGGGTACATAGGAATCCCCTATGGATTGGCTAATGACATAATTTTCAAGCTATAGTCGGTCTGACGATACCCCTACATAATACCTTAGTAATTAACTATGGATGGTGTTTTGGTTAGGTACTAATGGTTTAAATTAGGCAATAACGTCGAGTTGTGATAGCTAACCATGAAGGTGCGAGTTCAATGGATGAACACTGGAAATCAAGTTTGTTGACATGAGGGTTGGTCATGGTGACCATATAATTATGTGGTAAACGGGAGTTCCCTAAGTTTATACTTGTATATATGTATCATAAAGGGCGAAGGGTACACATGAATCCCCTACCCCTATGATATGTATGATTCGTGCAGCGACACGCACTGGGGCCCGTTCAAGGGGTAACACTGGACCCATATAGCCTGTGGGTGATCTTAGGAATGTTAAGCTACACGAACCTAGGTTAAAGTTTTTAAATTCATGTTACACACGTTCCTTTTCCTAGAATGGTATATATGTATATATTTTTGTGATTGCATATTGTTATTCACTTGGTTTAAAATGTTGGCATTATTTTATCCTTACTCCTTATTACATTCTAGAGTTTACTCGCTAACCCATCTTTGGCCACTGTATCCCTACGCGATGCAGGAACCGACCATACTACTCCTTCTACTCAGTGGCTTGGATTAGGGGACAATTTTGTGTTGGATTGAATAAGTGATCTTCCATACTCTGGATGGCTCTATATCATGTTATTGTTTTCTCTACATACCTTTGTAATTTCTTAGACTTTGGATTTTGGCTATGGTGGGGTGCATGTCCCAACCGGATGTTGTTTTGATTTTTGATAGAGGCTTTGTGAGACTACTTTAGGTTGGCATCGGTGATGTCGGTATTGGTGTCATCCTTAGTATTAGTATTGGTATTGGGGCTGACACCGTTTGACTATATTTGATTTATGATTGTTCCATTTTGTTATGTTATATAAACTTGGAACTTATTAAACATATGGTGTGGGGCGGTTATGGTTGTGCATAGGGGATGGTCTTCGATCCCAGTTGGGCTTGAGGAACCCGACACGACTAGGCCCTAGTTTGGGTCATATCAACCCATAGTGTTCTATCAATAGCATAACTCATATAAAATGTAAAAACAACATAATGAAGTTTATGGATATCTTATCAATAAACTCTATTAGTAATGTCATAACAAATGTTTGTCAAACCTCATCTATGAAACCTCGTTTAACTATTGGTTCAATAATGCACATAAACCTATAGAGTTGAGACGCCAGGGGGAACACAATCCTAGTATTCACTTCCGATTGATTTTCAACCAAGTTAATATTATTCTTTGTTCAAGAAAACTACAATCAAATCCCCTCATTTACTTTCCTATTTTGGACATAGACCGTAACCACGGTGATCTGTCAAATAATATGCTCCCTTGGGATTCCACTCCAACCTTAGTTGGGTTACTATATCTTAACAGCGACCATACCCTCACCTGAAAGGAGGTGTTTCTTTAATGTCATCAAGAAATTAGCGTTGTTGTTGGGGAACACGGTGTTGATTTGTAGATTGAGGTTATTGCAGTTTTTGGGTTTTTCATTTTCTTTTTTATTTCTTAGTTGGGCATATGCCAGTGTATGCTTAACACATGGAGTGGAGGCTATCCCTTACTTCCAGTTAATCCGAATCCAAAGAGGATCCTACAAACACCTGGTAGGATGTCTGAGCCGAAAAGTATTGATAATCCAAAAGGGGTTCATGATATTGTACCTCCTTCTGAAAGAGTACCAAACATTATTGATCGTCAGACTGGTGAGCTTTTACCTCAAGCTGAAGTAGAGAAGAGAGTAGAGAAAGAATCTTAGAGGATAATGAGGGATGCATATCTAGCTAAACAGACACCAGCATCAGACCACCGAGAAGCACTTGGTGCGAATCAAAATAGAGTTAGAGGTGACCGTGTTCAAGTAATCCCAACATATTAGTACATGCGACCATATACAGATGATGAAGAAGATATGGGATATGTTAAGCCGTATGAAGCTTGAGCCATAGTACCTCCTGTTTTGACCCTAGGCATCAAATTTGACGTTACAAGTGCCATGATTCAACTTCTACTTTTGAAGGGTGTGTTTACAGGATTACCTACAGATGATGCAGATTTGCACCTAGAAAATTTCCTTGGGATCTGTTACTCGTATACCAATCCAAAGGTAAATTGGAAAGCACTTAAACTGAGGTTTTTCCCTTTCTTACTTATTAGAGAAGCATCTTTATGGTTAGGGGAATTGCCAAGAGGCTCTATCACTACTTGGAATGAGTTGCGCAGGTAATTCTTAGATAGGTTCTTTCCTCTATCAAGCATGTTACAACTTAAGGAAAAGATCTACAATTTCAGGTAGCTGCAGTCAGAGTCCATGTACGAGGCTTGGTTCATATTTAAGAAGAAGCGGAGCTTGGTTCCAAATCATTAGTTATCATAGACAAGTTTATTGGAGAAATTCTACAGCGCACTGACTATCTTCTACAGATCCATTGCAGACACTATGTTTGGAGGAGCTTTTATGAGACTATGTTGGGAGGTAGCTCCGGAGATGTTAGATCAGATCTCACTCACTAACCGAGGGTGGTAAACTCGAATGTCTGAGAGGGGATCTGACCAAAAAGCATTTGATGATATAGTAGCACAAGAAATTGCATTACTAATGAATAGTTTAGGGGTGCTAGCAAAGCAGTTTGCAACAAAAAATTCTGAGAAAGTGAATGTAGTAGCAGCACAGGGGACAACTTTCAAAGCGTACGAGTCAGAATTAGAATAGAAAACTAACTGTCTAGATCGTCAGATATTGGGTTTTCGAGCCCAAAGGCAAGGCAACCAAGGTCAAAACTACTATGATAAAAATAGAGACCATAAAATAGAGCAAGATGGTGACTGGAGGAAAAAAGATGACTACAATAAGAAAAAAGATAGAAAAATTTCACCTGGTAGACGCAACGCAGAATCCAGAATGAAGGAGATACTGGCTAAGTTTGTGAAGGGTCAGGAAAATCAGGAAACCAGCCTTAGTAAGATTAAGGATGATATTTCAGGGTTGACCCAGAAGGTCGAGTCACATACCACTGCTATCAAAAAGTTGGAGCACCAATTTTAGAAGATGTCAGCAGCTATGAACAAGAGATAGATAGGTACCCTTTTGAGAAATACAGTGCAAAATATAAAAAATGAAGGTCACGTAATTTCTATTACCACAAGGAGTGGTATCACTACTATGGACTGATGTAGAAGAAAAAAGAAGGTAAGTTCAAGCGATTTATTGAGTTGCTGCAACAACTGAGCTTGAACATACCACTTCTTGAGTTGTTAGAGAAGATGCCTGGATACAGCAGGTTCATGAAATAGTTGGTCACTAGGAAAATCAGAGCAACTTTTGAGGATGTTGAGGGTGTGACCACTGTAGTGCAGTCATGACTAGGCCTTTGACGTAGAAAAAAGGTGACCCCAGAGTGTTCACTATACCATGCACTATTGGGTTATCTAGATTTTCCCAAACCTTTTGTGATTTAGGGGCCATCATTAATTTGATGCGTTAGCCTTATTTAAGAAACTAAGCTTGAAACCTCCAAAACCGACTTCGATGAGGCTGTTGATGGCTGACCGCACAGAGAAGAAGCCTATGGGAATATTTTTTGATGTGATTGTTAGGGTGGACAAATTCATTTTCCTGACTGACTTTGTCATCTTGGACTGTGAGGTTGACACTGAGATGCTCGTTATTTTTGGAAGACCATTCATGGCCACATGCAGAGCTATAGTTGACATAGAGAAGGGTGGGTTTAAATTCTGAGTCAATAGTGAGAAGGCGACATTCAAGATCCAAAAGTCCATGAAGCAACCAAGCGACATAAGAGTAGTGTGGGTGATTGACTATATTGATGACCCTGGAAGATATTCCTATGGGTATCTTGATGAATTCTTAGTAATTAACATACTCGCGTCATGCCACCATGTTAAATCAAGCGCTGCATGGGAGACAATTCATGGACTTGTTGGTGAAGTCTGAGTAAGCAACATAACTATATCGTGCCGCGATGTTAAATCAAGCGCTGAGTGGGAGGAAACCCACTATATTTAAGTAATTACAATTTTGTTGTAGGTTTTTAGCTTTTAAACCTTACATGAAATACGGTAAATATTGCTACATTCATCGATTTACCGGTAAGGGGTCCGTATGATCAACCCATCATGGTCATAAGTTCCACACGGTAAGTTGATTAATAAATAGAAAGTTGGAATTTTGAAGATAAAAAATGGTAAGTTAGGGAATTTGGTACCTAATATTACTTTTGGGACCTTAAAACATAGGTTGCGGGACCATAAGTATCTGGAAAAATATCAACATGCCAAGTCCGGGTTGCCAAAAAGTAGGCCAAAAATTTTGGCTCAGCATATGAAGGTCGCAGGTGCTACGTGCGCCTAGGACCCGACCACATGTACAAGGTGCGGGTGCATGCCGCGGGTAGGTCAAAATTTGGGCCCACTTTTTAATTAAAATTTTGGGCCCACCAACATTTAAATATGACCTATTACATTCCCCCACCTATATAAAAACATTCTTACCCTTATTCTAACTCATTCTATTCCTCAAAACATCAATTTTCTCTTTAAATTCAAACTTCCCACTTACAACATAATCCAACCCCACACTAAAGAAAAGGAGAAATTGATACTTGTTTGAGATACCAACTTGTCCCAACATGGTAAAAATAAGTTTCAACCTTGTTTTTTCTTGCGTTGTTCATTATTCTCTTCTGAATTTTCATATAAGAGGTAACTTCTTGGCTCCTAATAGTTGTATATTGGTTTATTTATTATTGAAATAAGTTGATATGTGTATTCAATTGTTAAATATATAGTAACTATCATGCTTGTATAAGGGAGACTTGAAGTAGCCTAAAATCATAATGTAGGGCCTTGTTTTGAATTAAAATTCTAAGTTTAGGCCCTAACTAGAAGTTGAACTTGAAAGAATGAAAGTATTACCACAAGTTGAACATTTTGTTTTCTTAGAATGTCGTGATTCTTGAGTAGTCTGTATTTCATGGACTTGTTGGGATTTCAAATAAGTTGTAGGGGTGCAAAAATTTAAGAAAAATTCAAAATTTTTGAATTTTGGGTTTTTCTTCAACTTTTGCTATCCCTCACTTTTATTGGAGACTAATATCTGTTTTTTCAGGTTTACACGACACCTAAAGATGTAAAGAAGAAGTCCAGTACATTGAGGAGACGAAAAGAGTCTACTCAGCTTAGCGGTTTGGTAGAGAAGTATTTGAGACAGTGTCGGGTTGATGCTGCAGTTGCTATGATATGCAGGGTCATAAGAGAGAAGACTCGCTTGGCTGCTCAGTTAGTCACATACCGACAGAGGATGAAGTGTGAGAGGATATCACTACCACATACTCTTCGACCTGATGATAGTAATGATAATGAGGATACTGAGTCTGAGTTGACTCCACAGGCTGATGTTCAGGACCCAGTCTGAGGAGGTGTCCCAGGATTTTTCTGAGGAGGTTGAGCAGGAGTATTCATCAGCGGTACCCAGTTTGAGAAGGGTACCTCCAGTCATATACAGCAGAAAGATGTACCCCAGTTTTAAAAGGGTATAACATAGGCTTCCCACGATGCACAACTAGAGCAGACACCAACACCTGTCGCAAATGCACCTCCCAAGTTAAGACATATGAGTTGGTATGTAGCTGGGACGTTGGAGATATATGATATTGACAGTCATATTTGGGAGTTAGGCAGGTCTACAAGATTTATTTATGAGGAGATCCATATTTAATTATCGGGGCTATAGAAGTTACCCTACTTTAGGCAGTATTTGGCAGGCATCAACTGTAGTGGATGACTAGGTAGCTAAGTACTTATATCCCATCTATAATACGAGAGTTTTATGTAACTTAAAAGCCACTGTAGTCCTTCCCATGCACCATCACCTAGGCCTGATTAGATTTGCATGACAATCATAGCTTGTTCATACACTAATCAGAGGGGTCAAAGTTGATATTAGAGAGGAGACTATCCACAGAGTAATAGTAGTCCTAGATTATATTACACCTGCATCTACAGTAGAGTGCAACCATAGATTGAGGATCATACGATATTTTCATATTATGCAGGATGCTGAGCAAAGAGTTGAGAGGGTTAAGATGGCTAGGTGGACAATCGGTTATATTTCACCACAAGGTAATGAGACCCCATGGATTGAGGGGCCAACGGTGATCAAGAAGGGAATGTTGATGTTGGAGGCCAAATTTTGGTAGTTGTTGATTAGATATCACCTGCTACCCACTACTTCCACTAATACATTGACGTGAGAGGGAACTGCACTAGTTGTCTGCTTGATGGTTGTTTATAATATTGATTTTTCTCCTATTCTCAGGTATGAGCTACATGATAGATCCTTTGGTGAGCTGACTATCCTATCATTTCCTTGTATGATCTAGAGTGTATGTGATGAGGTGGGTGTGACTGAGTTACCAAGCTTTGATAATAGGGTGACTGCCACCATGACTGCGCAGACGAGGACCATGAAAGTTCTAGCACGTCCAAACACTGCTATGAGATCTAGACAACGATCAGTAGTACAACAGGCCCATTATGAAAGGATGACAGTTTCTGCAGAGCCAGATGATGCAGGTGTTAGTGTAGATATGGAGATAGGGGGGAAGCAAGGTGCTCTAAATTTGAGTACATAAGGAAAGTTGACACAAGATACTTCTTCAGCCCCAACTTCGACCTCAGACCTAGTTGGTGTATCTACAGAGACTTCTTGTCCATCCACTACAACTCTTGCAACAGGTATGATTACCGAATCTAGTGAGATTTTACAAGGCCTAGTGGAGATCAATAGGGATATAACCACTCTATTAAATATTTTTGAGATCAAGATGACTACTCTCTTTAGGAAATAGGATCAGGGGTTAGGACTAGATTTGAGCAGGCTGAGGCTAGATAAAGGTTGCTCAGAGAGCTGCACTACCAGATTTGCGTGTTGATTTTCAGACATGAATTGATTATATAGAGAGACATGTGCCATTCCGATATATAAAGATAGGTGTGCCAGATTTGGGTAAGATGAGGGAGGATTTTGATATCCTACGAGCAGAGGTAACTCTCCTGCAGAGAGTTATGTAGCAGCTACTCCCTCGATTTTACCCCTATAGTCCAGATATCACCTCAGCGTGCGCCACAAAAATTTTGATTTCCTTGCAGAGGATAATGAGGAGGACCCAGCATTTGGGACCAACAGAGGTCACTTACACGGTTTGCAGGATCTTGTTATGAAAGAAGATGTGACCCTTAAAAAGGCCAAATATGATTCCTTAGAGTCTAAATTTGTGGATAGGCAGAGGCGTGATGCTATAGTAGTGGGTGTATCATCCATTAGTGCACCACCACCGCCTCATCCAGCTTATATTCCCCCATTTAGGAGGCTACTGACTCAGTCACTTAGTGCATCCCATGTATGTTCTCACTTCCCTATGTTTTATTTTATTTTAGTGCATTCAGAACAATGCACAACTTTTAGTTGGGGGTTGGCATACCATGCTGCCGTAGGTTTTTGTTGTCGTACTTCTTTTCCTCTTCATCGTGGTATGATTGTAGAATTGGTATGTTTAGAATAATTATGTGTCGTATTATATTTTTTCTTCGTACTGTGTTATTTTTGTGTAATTAGGAGATTTTGAATATTTAGGGCCGTAGTTAGATTTTGACTGATTTAATATACCACTCCAAAATTTAATGTTTTAGAACTATGTTGATATACATATGTGTGAACATCATGGACCTTGTTATGGCATTAGTATTAGTGACATGATAACCATTTGGTGACAATTGCATGAACTGAATAGATAGTAGTTGGTGCTACTGAATCTGTGCTATGTGTGTGTGAGGTACTATCTAGTTCCCTTTGTATGTTAACTTCAGATCTTGCCCGATTATTCTTACCTAGGTTGAAGGATAGTCAGTTAGGAAAGGATTATAGGTCATTTTTCATTTTAGTCAACTTTTAGCCTAACTAACCTTCCATGTGCGAATTGTATCCCTTGATCCCTATTTTGAGCCTTGTAAGCCTATTTTTCTTGTTTTAACCATTCATCTTTCCATTTTTATTTCAATTTACCTATTTTGGCCCTATTCCTCATTGGACTGTATGCACCTCAACACAGGCAAAAAGCCGAAGATGAGGGTGGCTATCATCGGGGTACGTAATGTAAAATGGGTATGAAGAAGGGTAAGATATATAGGAGAAAAAGAGAGTAAGGCTGGGTGTGGTAGTTAAAAAAAGAAATAAAAAAGAAAAGAAAAAGAGAAAAATTATGAAAAACCAAAAAAGAAATAATAAAATACCACACCCATCCTGAATGTGTAATAAAAAAATAAAAGGGAGAAATGAGGGCGGAATAAAAAAAAAACTGGCTAGTAAGTGAAACCCCAAAGTTAGTGTATTACCAAGGAGGATTAGTCACTTTAAATGTCCAAATTTATCATACTAAACCCAAGCGTACATTACAAGTCGAGAAAAGTCCTATAGTGATCCTGACATAACTATTTGAATGTTAAGGTAAAGAAAATAAGTGCAAGCTTATGGTATTTGACATGCATTTATTGGAAATTCTTTGCTGACCGTGAGTGTATATTGACCATCCCTACATTGACATGCACAATTTTAAAGTGTGAGTTGGACATTCTTGTTGTGAGGGCACTTGAGCCATGTTGCTAGCTATCTTCTTACTTTGGGTACTGTAATTTGTACATATGAGTGGTTGCTTATTGCTAATGTAATTGTCATAGCTTGATCCCCTTGTGTCACCTTGTTGTGCTTTATGTTCATACACAGTTGGATTTGAAAAGACTTATAGGAGAGGATGTTGTGATTTGAACTTAATGTGATGACTGACTGCCTTGAATATCTTAGATTCTCTTAGTTAAGCGTCATTTTGTTTTGTTGTGTTTTTGTTGCCTGAGGACATGCAAACATTCTAAGTTGAGGGTGTTGATGTGCTATAGAAATATAACACTTTCTACGCTTAAGACAATGAAAATATGCAGGTTTCTGAGGCTTTTTTGTTAGATTTGATCTGTTTTAGGTATGTTTTGCTGAAAACCATGTTTTGGATGATAAGTTTGTGAAAAGGGTAAAAAGGTGATTTTGGTCACTTTTGAAGCAATTATGGATATATGGGATGTGTTCCATCTTGATCGTGATTAATGCATGTTGAGAGTCGAAGAAGAACTGAAAAACTTATTCCCGGCACCTACCAAGTAAACATGTGGCTGCAAGTAAGACCTACGGACCACATGTACACAAAGCGGGTGACAGAAAGTCAAAATCTCAGGAGCTTTACATTGCAGGATTTTTGCTCCTATTACCTTTGCCTTATGCCTGGGCCACAGGTAGTACCTGTACCCTACCAGACTGCAGGTACACAGAGTAGGTGGCTATCAACCCTATTTTCTCCTATTTCGTCTGGGCTTAGTATTTAGGTTTACTATTATACTATAAATACCCCTTATGTACTTTATAGTAGGAGTTCCACACTTAGAACCATATTTGGATTCCAAGATCCATCTTTGATGTTGGGATTTCATTGTATTGACTTTGATTGATTTTTCAATTTACAGTTATGGGTTTTCTTTTATTTTGTCATTCGGATTTCATCTTTGCATTCCAATATGAATGTTATTGATTTCTTCACAATCATGAGCGGCTAAAACCCATAGCTAGGGTTGTGGAAACCCAGCAAATTGACAAAGTAGGGGAAGTGCGATTGTTGACATGAACCAATACCCATGACATGCATTGCTTTATCTTCGATATGATTGATTTCTTAATAGGTGCACACATTAGGATCCCACCTAGATATTGCTACTTACTCTAAAAGAGGAGTAGTGACTAGGAAAAGATACAATAATTTAGGAGTTAATTTTTGATCCGTTGTTGTACAAAGGAATGTACTGAATGACTATTAGCTTCCATCTAATAACTTGAGACTCAAAAGGTGATATTTAACTGGGATCATGATAAGGGTTAGTAATGCGACACCTTGAGACTCAAAAGGTAAAGGGTTAAATCCCCCTACTCGTCCAAAAGACTGTAGGAGGTACATAAATTATCGGTTTCGCATGGAAGGTATTGGGTTGGTTCAACAACACACATAAACCTATGGAGTTGAGACGCCAGGGGAACACAATCCTAGTGTTCACTTACGACTGATTTTCAACCAAGTTAATATAGTTCTTTGTTCGAGACGAATACAAACAAATCCCCCAGTCAATTTCCTATTTTGCCCATAGACTGTAACCACTGAGATCTGTCAAACCACGTGTTCCCTTAGGATTCGACCCTAACCTTTGTTGGGTTACTATATTTTTACAGCGACCGTACCATAATCTAAAATGAGGTGTTGCTTGGACGTCATCATGCTTCATCTCTTATATGTCATGAGTCATTTACCACCAAAAAATAATTTAAGGGTCAAACAATAATGCTCTTTAAATCAATGAGATAGTTTAGGAAAACTCACTTTTCATTCATGAATCTTATGAGAACATTAGGAGAATTCACCCTTTTTATTTGTACTCAAATGAACACCGTAGGAAAATTGAAATAACAATAACACAAGTAGTACACTACTCATCAAAACAATTCACAAATGGAATAGATAATTAAGTAAAAGAAATATTCAAATCCCCGTTTTCTTTATCAAACACAATAAATCACATATACTTAGCCAAAGTTCATAATTGAGGCATAAATGTGGATAGAAATCATGTTCTTATACCATAAACAAAATTACATAATTATACGCTAAAAAGTGTTTAAGAAAATATAGATTCAAACCCCATAGCTTTTAGGTCGTTATACATACTTTCTAATGACGAAAATTTTGAAGAATACATTCTCCATGGAGCCTTAGAGCTTTAACCCTGGCTAGTTCTTTCTCTCGTGTGGATTGGGGGAGGTATGAATGTTATTTGTGGGTTAGAAATCACACTTATTGGCTTAGGAACGTTTTGGTGTGTGGGGGATGTTTTAATAGGTTAAATTGTCTTAAACACCCCTAGAATATCATTAAAAATCATGCCTTATCGATCGAAGGAGGGGGGGGGTGTGTGGCGTGACCACTAACGCGAGGCAAGAGCCTCGAGGGCGACCCTCATTGCGAGGTAGGGGCCTTGCGGCAGGACCCCTGGAGCGATTCGGACACCTCGCGGCGCAGGCCCCTCCGCGTGGGTGCGATAGTGGCCTCCTGCGGCAGCCTAGCAGCGGGGGGCTTTTGCGCGGGGTCCCCCTTGCGACTCATGATCTATTTCCTTGTCTAAAATTGCCCCAACACTTCCAAACCCATCCTAGAGTGATTTATACGCAATCTAGGGGTCACGTAGGCTCATTCTTAGATCTATTTTCGCGTCAAAAGTCTCGGGGTGTTACAACTGGGGTTGGTCCCATATTGCTGTCGAAGAATTTTGACGACTCATGTTGACTTCATTGAGACGCTTCTAAGCGACGAGGGCTTAAGTAGCATGTGTAAAGAGATTATTTGTGATGTTAACATTATAAAAGAAATATTATACGCGGGTTACTTATTTTAAAGGGATTTTTTGTCTTTTTAAGTAGTTTTACTTTTGCATCGCTAATACATATATTATTATTCCACTATATTATTTTTGGCAAAATATATGTTTGGATTAATTGCTCCGATACCATAGCCAAAGCAAAATGAGTATACCAGTAGTAATATCTATTCTATTTTGCTTGTATGGACAATTGTAGGTACTGTCATTACTAGTCTTATTTTAATGGAATATTAGATTAAGCCTGGAAAACTTCAGGCACATACCAAAAATGTCCGAGTCACTTGCAATCTTAGACATATCATGAAATTTCTGCGGCTATATGTACATTTCATTAAGCATACAATAAAAAGTATGGAAGTTAAAAGAGTTTTCTACATTTATAATCTGTCACACCCTTCAGAACAAACTAAAATGGGAAAGATTTACATATACAGCAAAACAGATGGAGTACATAATTTGAGGTTATCACAGGGGAAACATAGAAGAGGAGGTTATACACATATATTTAACTGTTTATATGCATTATCTCACTTGGAACGAATTGTAAGATCATCTGAAGTTGTAAGTTAATGGAAAGAACTAAAAGTCACCATTTTGGCTTAAACAAGGACTAATATATCTCTAAGAGTACTTGATAATGCATAATGTGTTGTGTGCATATCACTAGCTATCAGTACATCGCTCACAGAATATTTGAAATATGTTTTTCTCAGGTTACGATGATTGTGTACAAATTCTTATGAACTATACCCATCATTGATTAGAGGAATCCAAGACAAATTATAAGGGGAATCGAACCCCCTTGGCTGCTATGTATAATGTACGTACTACTTTGATCCAGTCCTGGAACCTAACCCCAACCCATTGGTTGGGAAATGAGACATTGTTGCCTTACATATTTTTGGTCGTCAGGTCATCAGCTAGCTTTTGTGTAGACTTAATGTCTGCAGCTTTATGCGACTGCATTTACTCGAGCTGCCTTTTTTTTTTTGTGATGCTGTGGATGCCTCTGGTTGAATTTTGTGGAGCATCTTATAATCCAAGGAGACGACATGTGCATGAAAAATCGGCATAATCTAGATATGAATTGTCAAGCCAGTTAGCATCACAATCAGTATTGTCTTGTGTATATGTCATCGGAAGTAACCTATAGGATGTATGGGCTCTGTAAATATGTGATTTAATTTCCAAAAAGCTTTTCATCAGTCAATGGCATTATATTGTAGCTCATAGTTATGTCATACTTACTCATAATACCTAGTGATTTGTCATAGGGAGATTACTGTCATAAGAAATTTTTCAGTATAACTTTTACTTTCTAAAGTTAATGTTTGGGTTTGGTGTAAACACGGAATGCAGATAAGTATTCCGAATTAACGTATGCATATTCAAGTTTAATAAACTGATCAAGCAGTTGAATAAAATTCTTAGAAGGAAAAAAATAATTACCTACTAGTCCTTGATGCAAATTAGGAACATTTTAATGAATACATTATGCTTTTGCATTTTAGCTGTAATTTAACGCTATCCATTGTTTACTATACGATTTGTGTGTTGAAAGGAAATATACATGGAATTGATGGTTTGATAAAGATTTTATAGTTTCATGAAAATGTATTTGGTATGACGGAATTGTATTTTTCAAGAAAAACATTCACCATGAAAGGGGGAAAATGACTCCTCATACTTTTGGACGGATGCCCTTTTTCTTCACAATTATCTCAAATTTTAACTTTATCTAATTGTTTTGACAAACGTTTAGACATTGTTATCAATCTTATTCTTTCATAGTCAAAGTTTTCGTCAGAACACAATCTGATTTGCTAATAATATTGTTAATGGTTTTCCGGAAAATACTTTTTAATCTTAAGTCGACCACTGGGGAAGTCCTTTTCCCCAAAAAAAGTTCAGTACAAACCAGAATTCAGTGAATTCTCAACACCTAGAGATCCAACTACAACTAGATAGTTGGCCGGCCATAACTATAATAATACTAAAGCAGCGAAATTTCTTGTCAGATAAGTTCTCCTTGTAATAGGCATTCTCAAATTTCATACTCTTGATAGCTGGTATATATGTGTTGTCATGTGGAAAAAACACATAGAAAATCAAGAGCATGTGCTAAATTTTGAATGTACGATTTAAGAATGCTTTAACATGTTTAAAAATCAGAAGCAATATCAGTTTCTTACAAATAAACAAGACGATCACACAACACAACTAAAATAAGAAATTACTCGATGTACATTCAAGCAATCAATGTATCTAGCACCAGAAAGCACAAATAGTACAAACAAGGAACATTTTTTCGCAGAAAAAAACTAAGACATCCGACACGTAATAGATCACAACAAACTCAACCAGTTAACTTTAGCTCAAAATCCTCTGCTTTCTTTTGTGCCCTGAATGAAGCAGCAAAAAGTCGAGCTCAATACTTTTTTTTAACATTTTGTTGTCAGATTTTTTTTTCAAAAGTGAGGGAAGTCATTTTACCCCTTTCGGTGGAATGTGACTTTTTGAATTGTCAATTACTATGACTGATAGGACTTTTTACATAGTTGACTAATATGTGAATTTTATTTAAATAACTTAAATATTTTTCATGTTGGTATTCACGGTCAATTAAAGAGCTTGACTCTAAAAATCCGAAATGTGCCACAAAAATTAGGAGAAGGAAACTTTTTTTTTCGCTTGAGCCTTTTATAGATTTTGCTGGCAATACTTTCTACACTTCCCATATTATCTATGTAAAGCCCCGAAATCGGGTCCCGAGACGTCACACGGTGCTTAGGTTCACAAGTGACCTCAAGTTAACCCTTCTATTGGCATGACTCATAAGCAACTGAATAAAAATACAAATCCATACAAATCAACAGAAATTACTCTATTCTGAATCTGATCGATACAAAAATGGAATTTTACAGGATTACAATTCTGCCTTTACAACCAAAATTGAAACAAAATACATCAACTTCTACTGACTGTCTATAAAGCCTCTACTAGTACTGACAGTAGGTAGACGGGTTATGACTCCCGACTACCCCAACTCAATACGACTGAATAAAGAAAATACAACACTATAAACTCTGCATAACTAACCCAAGCCCTTGAATCAAAAGGACTCATCACCTGCTGGCTGGATACCACGAACTAACATGGATTCGAAGGTGCAACTATACCTTGTACCTACATTCCGAGAAAATGTAGCCCACATACGAATATGTGGGTCAGTACCATGGAAAGATACCGAGCATATGGGGGTGCAATGCATATAAAAAATAATATCTTAATATCATCACAGTTTATAAAATTATGCATGCTGATATATATGATTCACTTAGCTCGAATTAAATCATCAAAATCATGGATGAATAATACATGTAAAGTAAAACAAGTGAGTCATTACAATACGTTCTCAATTCACTTTCATCTCAATTTCAAACCATCAAAACAATCAAATCTCATGTCAATTCTCATTAGAATATATTCCTTAAATCTTTTAAGAATAATGACTTTCTCAAACTCAGCCTTTTAAGCAAATGTGTTTTCATCTCAGATAGAAGAGTACACACACATTGGGAGATCCTATAACCGACATAAACCATGTGAGCCACATGGAGTCCAACATCCAACCCACGTTGGGGAGAGCCGTCCTATCCTTGCCATCGGAGTAGGACTTCAAGTATCAATTCAAAAACACTAGTGATCACTATATAAATCAGCCTCAGGCTCACATCCTACGGGGGCACGTAGTTCTAGGGAAGTAAGATCACTTTATACCTCCCACTCGGTGCTAAAGATTACTCCCGGACTTAGCTAAAAAATTTAAATCACCCTCAGGCTCACATTAAAGAAAATCCACAATAAACACTTCAACAATTTTCATCGGGAGCCAATTTGCTACCCCTTTATCATAATCAATAAAAACGTGGATTTTTTTCACAGTCGAGTTCAAAATAACTCATTCACGACCAAAAAGTCAAATCCTTCAAAATATCTCAAATTATTTAAACTCAAGGTGTTTATAACATATGATTTTCTCGAAATAATAATATCAAATAGGGTTCCAAAAATCCATACATCAATATCACCATAAAACCTTCCAAAGTTTCATACTTTATGACATAAGCACAAAAATAATCACTTAAAACTTAAAATTTTAGCTTTATAATCATACATCTTGGTAAAGAAAATTAGCTTTGAGATTCAAATCTCATTGTGCTTATAGCACATAATTTCTCAAAGTACAATTCCAATTAGGACTCAAGGTCTCATACATCAAAATCATATTAAATTTTCTCAAGATTCATGCTTTTTATCATAAATATATATAACTTACTTTAAAATCTGGATAATTCAGCTTTATGTACAAAAATGTCATCATTCTCATTCAATTCAACTTTCAAAACATAGAGAGTATCATAATCTCATGTAAAATCATATAGGGTATAAATTCATGCTTCAAATTCATATCAAAACATGTAAAATCATGTATATTCATAAAAGAAAAAAATCAATTTGGGCACAAGAACGAAAGAGAGTTCTTGTTGAAAACCCCCACATACCTTGAATGATGAACTTTAGATCGATACTCGTTTTTGAGATGTTAATCGTGCCTTTGAATGATGGTTCTTGGAGTTCTTGAACTAGGAACTTGGAATCTTGAATAAGTTTGCAGAATTAATGGTGAACTTTGGAGGTTCTTGAAGTTGGATGTAGGAGCTTAGGTTTTTTTTTTGAGGAAATTTGATGAAATATAACATATAATGCTTCTAATTGGCTTTAATATAGGGTTTGGACGGATTTTGGGTGAAGGAGAATGACCAAAACGCCCCTAAAAATCAAATAATTCTCTCATCTGTCCTTTGGTGGACAGTTTTGATAGTTTGAAGTAGATCAACCATAACATTTTACTTCGATATCCAAATTGGATGAAACCAATTTCATTAGAAAGAGGACTCTCATATCTTTCCGTTGATATATAGTATATCACCCAGGTCATTGTGTACGAGGAGTTATGATCGTTTGAAGTTGACACAAAAATTCACTTTTGATAGGCTGAAGTAGATTGACCATAACTTTTTGCTTCGATAGAAAAATTGGATGAAACAAATTTCATCGGAAAGAGAACTAACAGATCTTTCCGTTGATATATAGTTGATTACCCAGATCATTATGTACAAGGAGTTATGATCGTTTAAAATTGGAGAAAAAATATGCCAGGCCTCAGTACTTTTTTTTTCTTGCATGTTTTACTGTTCACTACTATTCACGGTTCGATCGGAATGTTCATAACTCGTCTCTCGGGTGTCTGTTTTGGATGATCCACATATCGTTGGAAATATTATTCGATACTCTACGTAATAGTGGGTCATAGTATAAGACATTCCACATGGAAAATGTATAATTCATTGTAGAAGATAGAACCCAACACGTTTACGCACAAAATTTTAATGAAAAATTTCCCAGGGTATTACATCATCTCCCCCTTGGAAACATTCGTCCTCGAATGTCGATGAATAAGTACAAAATACCATGAAAATGAGGACAAAAGGCTGGGATAACGAAGTCAATCCCCTTACTTCACTCCAAACTTTCGAATACTTCATAGAACATGCGATTCATAATGAGAATGGTCACATAGTTGGATCTTAAACAAAAGAGACTGATTTTAAGGAATCGATATCTTTGGTTTATTCAGAGACTGAGAATCAAAGGTATCGAAGGGGATCTCATCAAAAGAAGTACCACTTGATCCCAAATGAAACGTCCCTCAAAACTCTCTCCAAAAGATTCAAATGACATTGTTCGGGGAGAAAATGAACCATAATTTGATACAATCCTATCATATGGGAACAAGGACCCATATGGCATAAATTAAGATAGGAATTTCTAAGTCTTGGAAAACATAACTCCTTGCTTCCAAACTTAGCAACACTTCCCAACTACTCCCTTGACTATGTTCAAGCCTAACTCCAACTACTCATGAGATATGCCACATAACACTATAATATTAATCTATATCATGAACCTCAATACACACTGAGCCTCACAACTCCTCACTTCAAACATAACTCTTATTGCTACTCCAACAACCACATACAATCTTATACTAGGGATCCGCTAACTTGCAGTGCATTCTTTTAGATATACATCTATAATATTAAAGCCTATACTCATAACCATATACGCACTTCACACATGCACCTCTAAACGAACACTCATAAAGCATCTTCCTTGCTTTCTCTAAGATTCCATCAACTACATCATTCACACATACTGGTCAATTCTTTAAACGACACACATAACATTTTCTCAACCAATTGAACAATACACAAAACTCTGTATTACTATTCCTACAACCTCATAGAAGTGCATAAAACCAACGCACAACAATCTTTCCAAATAAACATTTAAAACTTCAACTAACCACGACATATATCAAGGACTTAGCCTCAATCTAACTTCACTTCACCGCCGTGAGCACACCACCTTCTATCATAGATAAGGAAGTATCTTCTCTCCCTTCTAGACAACTGCTCAACACTATTATCTTGACTTAATGAAAAGGTCACAAAATTTTAAAACATGAAGACCTGAAACATGAAAGGATAATGTAAATAACTTGACTCTCTCTATTGAGGCCTTAGGAATAAAATATCAAATACAATGGGTTCATTAAGGTATCAAAACTGAAGACACCCATAACGGAAACTGAATCTCACTGATCAATAAGAGTATTGCCTGAGTACTGGAACTGAACATACTGTAAAACTTGAGTATATGAGTCATGGGCGGCATGCCCTGAATTTAGAGCTCATAACTTATGGAATGTGATTCCAACTTCTAGAAGAACTGAAATTTCTCATTTTTGGAAACTAGAAGAGTATGTAATTCTCCATCACGTGTATGAACATGAATTAAGATCATGGAACTGAAATGTAAAGCATGAGTAAGTTTTGGGACAACTAAAAATACTGAAATAACATTGGGTCAAGCACCGATCTTTCTCACAACAAATTTACAACTTACTGGTACTTCTACTAAAATGTAAAAGCTTGACTTGACTACTTGTTCTATCATCTCCCCCTTATCTTTAAGCCACCACTCAAATTCTCAAATGCTTACTAATTTCGAATCTCCACGAACATCTCTATCGCCGGAATGTACACCATCTAGTGCTTCAACTCTTATTTCTATTAGCTCAACTTGAATACTTTCTAACCTTTTGATAGACCATGCTACTTCTGTCTTCTCCCTCTAATACCATGCCTATGAACTTATGTTTCTAACCCATAAGAATCAAAATCACACTTAAGAGGATCAATATTTCCAATCATACGCCTCGCCTTAACTTAGCCATCAAAACATCATCCATCGTCTAACTAGTATTTATCCATCTAACAATCCCATGACACGACTCACTACACCACATACACTAATCCTCGAAATTAAAGCAGTCCCATAATATCTTGGGTGAACTTTCTCATCATAATATAATATTAAACTTAATTACAAGTCAACTACACTTAAACTCTTGTGTACACTGTTCAAGCCTATTAGGTCACTTTCGGCAACTAAATAGTTTCGAAAACCGTCACATTCGACTTCATGATCACCAATCGTTCAAACTTAAGGTCTCACACTTCACATAATTTACAACTCCATCTCACGCATAACTCCCACATGAAGATTATAAAATAATACATCCATGAACACTAGCCCACTTAAACTTCATAACAATAATAATTGGTCCTAATCATATAGCCTATCTTATTCACAGTCCATTAACACATCCTTCTTTCACCCATCACTACTATCTATCCTTCATACACAACTTAACATAGTTCATAGCTCTCTACGTCTTAACTTAACTTCCTCTTACAATCTGGAGAGCGCCTGGATTAACAACACTTACCCACCGAGTACTTCCATCACTAACCTATACTTTCTGTCATACAAATATCGTCAACACCCGTTTCATACCTCGAACAAACTATAGCACTTCCTATTAACCCAATTGCATGCAAAAAGGGATTTCTCTATACTTATAATCAACAAATCACACTTACCACCCTTCTTACTACTACACCTCCATATCCCATATTTTCAGCCAGCATAAGGAACAAGATGAACTACAAGTTGCTAGTGGATCGAAATAGGCCTCACACGGCTTCACTAGACTTTGGTTTTGTGTTTTGATCAAGAAAGTTATATGAATAACAAAGTAACTAAGCTAGTGAATTGAAATAGGCCCCACATGGTTTCACTAGACTTTGGTTTGTATTTTGAACAAGAAAATGAGATGAATAACAAAGAAGCTATGCTAGTGAATCGAAAGAGCCCCACACGGCTTCACTAGACTTTGATTTTTCACAAACATAATGATAACAAGATTATATAATACAAGAGATAGAAACTTGACACACAACATTCAACGATCTAAGAATACACCTTACTCTGTCTTAATTAAATAACTCATAAGAATGAGGGAATAACTTTCAACTTAAGGAATTTAACACACTAGAGAGCTCCTCTCAAGCCCTTTGTGTAACTTTTGAAATTTCTTCTAGAAAATATAGAAGCATTATCTGGGGAAGAACTGGAGCTTAAGAATCATGTTATCTCAAAAATAATACATAGAGGGAGAAGTATAGATTAACATTGTAGATTCTGAGGAGGAATCTGAAAGCACATCTAACCTAGGCTTAGTTCACGACTTTTACGAACATGAATAAAGTACTTCAATCTTTGGAACTCAAAAAACACTAACAGGATACTTTGTAGCTCTCTTACAATCCCATAACTATCTACGGAGAATTAAGATTAATTGTTTTTGATACCTTGAAAATGAGGCAGAGTTGGCTAGAATAGAGTAAGATGAGAATCTATATAAGCTTCTTGGAGAACCTTTTTATAGCACGATCTTAGACTTGAAAGAAGGGAAACATTTCCTAAATGGCCTGTAGCCTCTTGAAGAAAAGTACAGACGTCTCCGTACCGTTCCGCAGGAATCTACTAGACACGACTTCATAGACACCCTAGGACACTTGAACTCTGGGCTCTGATACCAAGTTTGTAACGCCCAAAAATCGGGTCCCGAGACATCACACGGTGCTTAGGGTCACAAGTGACACCAAGCTAACCCTTCTACTGGCATAACTCATAAGCAACTGAATAAAAATACAAATCCATACAAATCAACAGAAATTAACTCTTTTTTGAATCTGATAGATACAAAAATGGAATTTTACAAGATTATAATTCTACCTTTACAACCAAAATTGAAACAAAATACATCAACTTCTACTGACTGTCTATGAAGCCTCTACTAGTACTAACTGTAGGTAGCCGGGTCATGACTCCCGACTACCCCAACTCAATACGACTGAATAAAAAAAATACAACACTATAAACTCTGCATAACTAACCCAAGCCCTAGAAACAAAAAGACTCATCACCTGTTGACTGGATACCATGAACTGACATGGATCCGATGGTGCAACTATACCTTGTACCTACATTCCGAGAAAATGTAGCCCACATACGAATATATGGGTCAGTACCATGGAAAGATACCGAGCATATGGGGATGCAATGCATATATAAAATAATATCTTAATATCATCACAGTTTATAAAACTATGCATGCTGATATAGATGACTCACTTAGCTCGAATTAAATCATCAAAATCATGGATGAATAATACATGTAAACTAAAACAAGTGAGTCATTACAATACGTTCTCAATTCACTTTCATCTCAATTTCAAACCATCAAAACAATCAAATCTCATGTCAATTCTCATTAGAATATATTCCTTAAATCTTTTAAGAATAATGACTTTCTCAAACTCAGCCTTTTAAGCAAATATGTTTTTATCTCAAATAGAAGAGTACACACACATTGGGAGATCCTATAACCGACATAAAGCATGTGAGACACATGGAGTCCAACGTCCAACCTACGTTGGGGAGAGCCGTCCTATCCTTGCCATCGAAGTAGGACTTCCAGTATCAATTAAAATCACTAGTGATCACTATATAAATCAGCCTCAGGATCACATCCTACGGGGGCACGTAGTTCTAGGGAAGTAAGGTCACTTTATACCTCCCACTCGGTGCTAAAGATTAATCCCGGACTTAGTTCAGAAATTTAAATCAGCCTCAGGCTCACATTAAAGAAAATCCACAATAAGCACTTCAACAATTTTCATCGGGAGCCAATTTGCTACCCCTTTATCATAATCAATAAAAACGTGGATTTCTTTCACAGTTGAGTTCAAAATAACTCATTCACGACCAAAAGTTCAAATCATTCAAAACATCTCAAATTATTTAAACTTAAGGTGTTTATAACATATGATTTTCTCAAAATAATAATCTCAAATAGGGTTCCAAAAACCCATACATCAATATCACCATAAAACCTTCCAAAGTTTCATACATTATGACATAAGCACAAAAATAATCACTTAAAACTTAAAATTTCAGCTTTATAATCATACATCTTGGTAAAGAAAATTAGCTTTGAGATTCAAATCTCATTGTTCTTATAGCACATAATTTCTCAAAGTACAATTCCAATTAGGACTCAAGGTCTCATACATCAAAATCATATTAAATTTTCTCAAGATTCATGCTTTTTATCATAAATATATATAACTTACTTTAAAATCTGGATAATTCAGCTTTATGTACAAAAATGTCATATTCTCATTCAATTCAACTTTCAAAACATAGAGAGTATCATAATCTCATGTAAAATCATATAGGGTATAAATTCATGCTTCAAATTCATATCAAAACATGTAAAATCATGTATATTCATAAAAGAAAAATATTAATTTGGGCACAAGAACGAAAGAGAGTTCTTGTTGAAAACCCCCACATACCTTGAATGATGAACTTTAGATCGATTCTCATTTTTGAGATGTTAATCGTGCCTTTGAATGATGGTTCTTGGAGTTCTTGAACTAGGAACTTGGAATCTTGAATAAATTTGCAGAATTAATGGTGAACTTTGGAGGTTCTTGAAGTTGGATGTAGGAGCTTAGGGTTTTCTTTTTGAGGGAATTTGATGAAATTTAACATATAATGTTTCTAATAGGCTTTAATATAGGGTTTGGACGGATTTTGGGTGAGGGGGAATGACCAAAACGCCCCTAAAAAATCAAATAATTCTCGAATCTGTCCTTTGGTGGACTGTTTTGATAATCTGAAGTAGATCAACCATAACGTTTTACTCCCATATCCAAATTGGATGAAACCAATTTCATTAGAAAGAGGACTCTCATATATTTTCGTTGATATATAGTATCTCACCCAGATCATTGTGTACAAGGAGTTATGATCATTTGAAGTTGACCCAAAAATTGACTTTTGATAGGCTAAAGTAGATCGACCATAACTTTTTGCTCCGATAGACAAATTGGATGAAACCAATTTCATCGGAAAGAGGACTCGCAGAGCTTTCCTTTGATATACAGTAGATTACCCATATCATTATGTACAAGGAGTTATGATCGTTTAAAGTTGGAGAAAAAATACGCCAGGCCTCACTATTTTTCTTTTCCTGCACGTTTTACTGTTCACTACTATTCACGGTTCGATCGGAATGTTCATAACTCGTCGCTCGGGTGTCCGTTTTGGATGATCCACATATCGTTGGAAAGATTATTCGATACTCTACACAATGGTGGGTCATAATCTAAGACATTCCGCATTGAAAATTTATAATTCATTCTAGAAGAAAGAACCCAACATATTTACGCACAAAATTTCAATGAAAAATTTCCCGGGGTATTACAATCTACCTTTAGGTTTAATCTTCTAGAAATTTCCTCCTGAACCTTTATTAAGTCTATTGGTAGTTTGGGCACCGTAACCTATACCGCAACACCAAGAGACAATTTAGAACTTGACATATCAGTCTTTAAGAGCTCATTGTTTAGATTAATCACCAAATTTGTTTTCCCAACTCCACCTATACCACTATTACACCCTTGAAGTTTTGATGATCGGAAAATTATTTTATAAAGGACCTGATAAACAACTTATTTAGCATCTATGGACCCGGTCCTGTATGAAGTTATCCCTTGACAATGACTTGCTTCACCTTATTTAGAAGTTGTACTTTCTTGCCGAAAGTTGGTGGCGCGTCAGTAGAGGAGCTGAACCTCGACCAATAGGAAGACGCCTAGGTTTTGTAGTCTCATATAAAAGGATCATCTACTTGAAAAAAAACCTAGTTCTTGAAAACATCAACATTGAGCCTCTCTATAGTAAAAGCCATCTTCGAGTAAAGCTCATACAAGGGACCTGATCACTTTCTCATCATAAGTCTTGTATGTGTTGTGTTTTTAGTTCTTTTTGGTCTCTTGTTGTAAATATACTCCTAACTTATAAGGGATAGTAGGTGTAAAACTTGTCAAAGTCTTAGTTTGAGTTGAGGCAACTTTTCACGACCCGAACCAAGATTCTAGCCGCTACGAGCATCCAGAACCATAAATGCCCGAGAGCCCTTTTCTAACTGGCAATCGTAAGCATAATTCATATACTATAAAAAAATGCGGAAAAACAAAAACGGAATCATGGTCAACTTAATATTTCATTTAAACAATACATCCATAAGTTCAATAAGACCCAAAACAATCTAACACAAGTCTGTGAAATCTTTACTAAACTGAAAATAACATCTGTCTGAAACCGGGACAAGTCCCCCGGTCGGAACATGAGCTAAAACCAAATGAAAATATTTCAATTAAACCAAGGCTTCCGAAACAAGGGAGACTCATTAACTTCAGACGTTTGACAACTAAACTGCTACTTAGCAGGACCTCGAAATTGAGCCTTAGATCCTAAAATATAGGGTGTCAATACAAAATGTACTAGTACATAGAATAATCCAAAAACAAAATACTAATATACAAAATAAATGAGAGCATTTCATAAAAACATGTCCTCATAAACCATTTGAAAATACATGGGCATGATCAGTAGGTTTCAAAACATATGTATGAATCTCAACTCGACTCTTTGTCTTACTTCTGAGCTAGGTGGTACAACCTACAATTCTACAATCCCACGGGCTATATGGAATCCGTTCTTGACTCGGAGGCCAAGCCCCCAATCCAAGTTTGCCTCAAGAGTTGGAGTTTCTAATTCTTATAAGCCAAAGGGCACAAGGCCAGCGTATAATCCTCTATTTGGGACATAATAAAACCCATATTGGCAAAACTCGATTTCGGGCAATGAGCATCTGAACTCATGCCTTCTTCGGCTAACCACCTAACTTTTTTTAAGCCCATTTTTAACCTTTTCTAAACATGCACTTTTTGTAATCAAATTCTAAAAATCTGAATAAAATCTGTATTTTGTTATGTTCTGAGTCTATCATGGCAATGTCTATTTTGGTATCGTCATACCAAGACTTGCAAGTCATATATCTAAGACATATGATATTCTACTTTTGTTTTTTCAATCAACTCAATCATTTGACCATCAAAATTATTTAAACAATGTAAGAGAGTTCTTATTTCTAAACATGTGAACCTTATGCAAAGACTTTCTTCTTTCAATACTTTAACACATGATGGTCTATTTCTTTATAACAATCCATGAAACTCTTTCAATTATCTCATAAAACACTTATAAACAAGAAACCCTCTCTACAGTTCATAACCAATAACAAATCCATAAACAATATTAAAATGTTCATCTCATGCTTCCAATCATGTAATTTACAACCCATAACATACAAAATTAGGAAGTGTCATAACAAGAGAGGGAGTTTCGTTATTCTTGCTCTCAATTCAAAATTACAAAACTGAAAATACTTGTATATACACGCGAACATTGTTTTAATTCCATAGTAAGGCCTCAAGAACAAAGAGCTACGTCATCCAAATGGGTTCATAAAGTATAATTCTTTTAATTGTTTTCAAAACCCTTCATAAACACAGGATTTTATAACTTTTAAACTTATTAAAACAAGCACACTATGTCCATGAAGTTTAGGATAGCCCTACATACCTTAAGTTCCTTAGTTTGAAGAGTGGAACCCTTATCTTGAAACTTTTTTTTGAGAATCTTGAATTGAAAAGCTTGAGTTCTTGTATCTTGTGGATGAGATAGGGTTTGCTTGAGAGAAAAATGGGAGAAGATGGGCAAATAATGTCCTAACTGGTGATTTAAGTCGTGGATATAAGAATTGTATTGAGGAGAAAAGACATAATTTCCCCTCAAACAATTTTATACTCGTAATTGCATTTTTCAGGCTAACCGTGACGCGGTCTTATCGCCGTAGCTTACTGGTTCTGATGAAAATTATCATAACTTTTTGCTCGGGTATCGGATTAAGGCAAAAATGGTATCGTTTGAAAGATGACTCAATTATCTATAATTTGGTGGGTCTTGAGCTGAAAATTTTCATATACATCAAAAGTTATACTCATTCAAACTTGACTTTTGTAGAATCGAATACCAAACTTTGGACGAATCAAAGGATCTTAGCTCAACTTTGCTCTAAGTAATTTCTATGAACATTTTTCACCTAATAAGCACTTCACACACTAGGATAATGATCATGACACATGCATTCAAATTATAAATCAAGAACTAGATGAAAAATCCTTCACCATAATTCGATGTACGTTCCAAAGGAAATGTCACCGTGACGTGGCCCTATCACGATGTCTTGCTGGATTCGTGATCCAAACGTGACCCAAACCTTGTCCGAAAAATCCAAAACTTCCCCGAGACATACTTCTTACATCCCTGAACATGAATTAACTCAACAACTATCATCTCGGGTCCGGGAAGGTCAAAATAGAAATCCTCGAAGTTTAGGGGTCTTTAAGATGACTAAGCCCCCAACACTTGGTGAAAATTTTGAGCCTTAAGCCCCTTAAGAATGCAACTAAAAGCTGAATTAAGTTAAAAATAGTATGGGGTAATATAGTGCGAGTCCATAAGTGTAGGAAAGATGGTTTAATTTTAGACCAAAAGTGTGGGGTATTACATTATCTCCCCCTTGGGATCATTTGTCCCCGAATGATGGGTAGGAACTTGTTGAATCTCTATGAGTATTGAATAAAGAATGTAACCTAACACTGAATAGTTTTCCTCAACCAAATATGCAAAGAAATCATAAGATCTTTATGATATGAAATGTATAAGCACGAAGCATGAGGTAATGAAACTTTATATAGGGATGATCTTGCACAGGATTCTATGAATCTTAATCTTCACAACACAAGGCTGAGTTAATTTGGTGATAATAGGCCTAATTTCCATCAGTACAATTATGAAATGAGATTTCACGGGAGATAGGGATAGAAGCATTCCCTATCTTACATGATAAAACGTATATACTTAAACTTAGAGACATTACTCGGCTATGCCCCAAATGATAAATAACCTACTTCATCATTTCCAACTTACAATACTCCCATCACACATCTAACAACAAAAGTTTGAGTCCTACTGTATAATACTCTTATGTTGAAGCCTAACTTGTAGAAAAGAGGTGCTAACTTAAGCTATGGAACTCCATACTCTACATCCCGTTAAGAAGATAACAAGACCTTATCATTACCATTAAATACCCTTGGGTTTTAATTCAAGGAGTAATAACTATATAGTATATGGGTTTGTATTTTCATCAATCACAATATTCAAGACTATCATTACTACACCTACATCATGGATATCCCCACTATGACTATGATAACGCTCAAACTACACCTCTCTTACAAGAATGTAAGAGATCATTGACAATATATAACCCAACTAGGTTGGGATCGAATCCCACAGGGAATATGGTGTGAATTTGAGTTATCTGCGGGTTAGTCAACTGATAGTTAGCAATTTTATCTAAATGAGGGTTTTTAGAATGGTAGCAAATAATTACTTTTTAATTCAGTGTTTGAAATCAATATGATAAGGGAAACCAGAGTTATGTTCACTATGGGTGTTGGGATTTGACAGACGCTAGTAATGGTTCAAGATTCTTGTGGTAGGTAGGAACAACAGACTATCCTTGTCGAAGTTATGTCTAAATGTTTCTCAATCTATTTAGACATTTAACCACCTAATTCTTCAAACTTAGGGAATTTATATTTCATAACAGGATGTTATCTGAAGTTAATTAATCTTTTTATAACATTAATTATTAAATACAAATTTGATGCTTCCAAGTCCCTGTTGATAATTCGCTTCTTACTAGGGTTGATTTCTTATCTCAAGAAAATCACTAGTAAACAAGGCTTATTGTTTGAAACCAATAGTTAGAATATAAAGTAATGGAATTAACAAGAAGTTTCTACCACCGTTAGAATCTTGAACACTTAGTTACGTTACAAACCCAAACCCATAGATCCCACAACTTAGGTTAAAAGAATTTAGCTACTCATAATATAATAATCAAGACAACAAGTTGAATTCATAATTTGATAGATGAACTTACAACAAGATGAATAGCAACAAGTATTTCTCAGATTTGATCATAGTAGAAAATTCCAAAACAATGGTAACAATCTCTCAAAAAATAATTGTCTTGTTAAAGTCAGAAAACTAGACAATTTTTTTTTTACCAAGCACGTCCAGTTCTCCCTTAGAAAACCCTAACATATGCTTTAAATACTTCATCCTAATAATGAAAACAAAATCATAGATCACAGTATTTTCTCGGAAAGACGATGACGTGTGCGATGGCTTATCAGGAGTCTGATGCCTTATCAAGAATGTCATCAGCTCCTCTTCACCTTCGAACAAGTTCTGTCTTCAGCTGATGATGAAGGTTAACGGCTTATCAGACATGTGATGACTTATTAAAATTGTCGTCTCTTCTTCACTTTAAGTCCCATTCCCGGCCTAAGCCTAACGGCGAGCCTGATGGCTTATCATAGGCCGTCATTACTTTTTTCAGCTGAATCCCTTTCTCTGTCTAAGGCTGGCGACAACTCTTATAGCTTATCACAAGGCTGAGGACTTATTAGACAAGTCACCATCTATACTTCCCTCTCTACTTGCTCAGAAATCAACTCTTTTACTTCCATTATTGCTGGTTCTCTTGCATCTTAACTTTTACTGCAATATCAAAGAGAAAACAATAAAAATGATAAAAGTTGCTTAAGACATTGCAATTATTCTCAGTTAAAAGCCTCAAATGTGTTTGCATCTGCTCACACATCAACACCCTCAACTTAAAACAATTGTTTGTCCTCAAGTAAGTAAAACACAACCAAGAGGATACCAAGTACATTCAGCAGTCAACCATCCATATTATCTCAAAACATTTTCACCATCTCCAATGTCAATTAATTTAAAAAAACAACTATGCATATTGTTAAAGAACAATAATGAAACACACAAGAATCAAGATATGGCATCAATTCACCAACAACAACCATGCATGTACCAAGATTACACTATCCAAACAAGTTAGCAACTAGCAACGTAACCAGTGTGCCCTCACTACAAAGAAGTCCCACTTCACTTATATCAGACACCACAGATGTAACCATGGGGGCAATAAAAAGACACTCACTCTTAAATACCATAGGCTTGCCCTTATTTTCATTACCAAGATTTTTAGAAAGGTCATCTAAGATAACTATAGGTCTTCTCTTTGTCTTGTAATGTAGGCTAGGGCTGGTATGATACTCGATGATATTAAAAATGACTAAGCCTCCTTGACACTACACTAGCTTTTGGGGTCTCACTTATTAACCTTTTTCTATTCTTCTCTTTTCTTGATCACACATATTCAGGATGGGTGCGGTCTTTTCTACAATTACTTTTTTTTTCACAACTTTTCTTTTCTTGTTCTTTTCCACTGCACCCTACTTTTTATTCTTTTCTTTTTTTCTACCTTTCTCCATACTTATTTTACATCACGCACCCCTATGATGGCCTTCCTCAACTAAGGCCATTTGCCTAAGTCAAGGTGCACAGTGTCCAAGGAGGACCAGGGACAAAACATGTTCATTATGATTAAATAGGACGGTGATAGGTATCATAAAAAAAATAGGATTTTTAGGCTCAAAATAGGGATCAAGGAATATTATGCATACAGGGAAGGTCATTTAGGCTAAAAGTGGGATAATTATCAAAACAACCTATAATTCATTCCTAACCCCTATCATTCAACCTAGGTAAGACTAACCGGGCATGTTTTGGATTCAATATACAAAGGGATCTAAGTAAGATCTCACATGCACATGGCACAAAAGTATATCACAAGTTAATACTTATCCAGTTCATGCAATTGTTTAGAAATGATTATCAAGTCACTGGAACTAATACCATAACAAAATGCACAGTGGTCACAATTAGATGCAAATCACACAGTTAAACAATCAGACCATTTGAGAGGTGTTCACAAAATAACAAAACCATGTTAACTTCCTTAGGTACTTATATTTCTCCTAGTCAACTACAAAATGTTACAACAACAACTAGCCCTACACCTTCAACTTAAAATCAAAGAAAAACTGAACTAAGGGTTAGGGTATACCTGGAGTAGATCAAGCACGGGGATCATGAGTCCCTGACCCTACTGCTGCATCCTCAACTTCCTTATCTCCATTAGGAGCCTCCCTACGTTCTGACACATCTGGCCTAGTAGTTGTTGGAGGCCTACTAGTTGAGGCACCTGCGACTCTCGCTTGTAGGGACTCCTCTCATTTCTCATTTTCAGCTCGGGACTCGATCATTGCCTTTTTTGTCTCCTCTTTTTTAGCCCTCTTTCTTGCCCTCTTCTCTGTTTTTCTTTCTTCATCACGATCAGGCCTTTCTATCTTACCCTTAACTTTCTTCCCGCCCTTCTTCTTCTTTTGCTTCATTGGTTCCCCCGTGACATCAAGTAATGGGATTTCACCCTCAGACTCATCAACAGCCGGATCTGCCGACTCTATATGTTGGTGCTGCTGTAATACTCCAATATTCGCCTTAACCTTATCTAGGGATGATCTAAATTGTGCAAGGTCTGAGCCCAATATTTTTCTTAACCATGTATTGAAATGGTTTTCTAAATCATCAATCCGACCAGGCATGGCTCGGAAGGGCTCCAGTGCGACTTTAATCCTCTTGTCTATCGCAGAGATAAATTTTTTGGCAAAAAGTTACATCTGAGCCTTGCACCACTTGGATTTTTTTACCACTCTCCTGAAATTCATCAGGTTGAAGGAAAATTCTGTGGTAAACACAACAGCTAAAGGATTTGTTTCATTTCTAGGCACTGAATCTTCTAGTGCTAAGGATCTCAGTAGTGCAGATTTAGAATCCTGCACCTCTACATTAGGTGCTGAGATGGTATCTGTAATTGGTGGATCTATTGTAACCCCTGCTCCTCTATCAAGTGTCAACCTCGGCTGATTTTTATCATATCGGATGGGGTTGTGGGTCTTCTTGGCAGGCAGTTCGTTGTCTATCCCTGCAACCTTAGGTACATTGGCTTCCTTACATAACCTCATAATTAGATAAGGGAAGGGATATGCCATGTTGGGCCTTGAGACCTAAAATTTTGTCTCCTCAGCAATGATCTCTCTGAAGTTCAATTTGGAGTTTAGACACAAGACTTTTCACCAGTATTGCTCTATCATCTCCAAAGATGTTATCTCCCTCAGTAGACATCAAATGGATGCACACTACACCCCACCAGAACCTTGCCTCTTGAGTTAGGGAGGCCTTGAAAATCTTTTCATTCGTGTTGGTAAGCTATTCAAATTTTCCTTCAGCTATGAGGGTAGATAACCAAGACCGTTGATTTTCATGATGCTTCAACCGAGCATAGAATATAGGTGAAGTGGCCTGAGGAGTGAATTTGGGGCCATGAAGAAATATGTTGATTGTTGTTTCTGAGAGATCCCACCATCACACCCTTTACTGAAACTCTATCCAACAAAGGATGATCTGCTGATTTCTCCCCTTCTCTGCACATGTTCTCCAATCGAGACTGATAGTTCATATAGAACTCCCAGACTAGTGTAGGGCAAAATGAGCTTCCCCCTTTCACAGTCCATCCCAAGTTGTAGTCTCAGAATTTCTGCTCCACTTTAGGATATCTGCTCAACTCAGCAGTAATGATCATCTTTTCTTCAAAGATTGGCCTTTTAATGGTCCTTCTTTTAATTTTGAGAAGCCCATCATAGAAGATTTTTTGTGCCTTAGGAATTTTCCACCTAGCACTGTCTCAGACCTCGGGGTTCTTGCATTTAACCAGGGTTCCCCGAATCAAAGATTCTTCATCATTCTGTTGCTCAGTAGAAGAGGACTCAGATGATGGTCCCTAAGATTCAGGTTGCTCAAAATCAACATGCTCTGACTCAGGCTCTGCAGACTCAGAATGCACAGACTCAGGCTGCTCATAAGCCGTTTACTCAGAAGCTGTATTGTAAGGTGTTGTTGTTATTTAAGTATCACTTTCTTCACTCTCCTCTACCTCAATTGGTGGAGGTGGAAAAGGATTTTTTGGGTTTTTCTTTGTCCATTGCTTCCTGAGTAGTGGCTCCTCCTCCTCATAAAGATTCTCCGAGTGTAACGCCCCAAAATTGGGTCGCAAGACGTCACACGGTGCCTAGGGTCACAAGTGACCCCAATCTAACCCTTCTACTGGAATAACTTATAAGCAACTGAATAGGATAGATAAATTTGAACAAAGTAAGCGGAAGATACATCTTTCCTGAATCTGATCAATACAAAAGTGAATTCACATGATTATAACTCAGCTTTTACAAAGAAACTAAGATAAATACAATGACTTTACTAACTGTCTATGAAACCTCTACTAATACTGACTATAGATAGCTAGGGCGCAACCCCAACTATCACTAATCAATATATAAGAACAATAAAGAAAGAAAATATATAATGACATCTAACATAAATCCTCGAAGTAGGAGGACATATCATCTGCTGGCTGAAATCTGCAACTGTCTGAGTCAGATGTGCATACTAAAACTTGTACCTACATTATGAGACAATGTAGCACATAGAGGTATATGTGGATCAGTACTTTGAGGATTTACTGAGTATATGGGGGTGCAATGCATATATAAAATAATATCTCAATATAATCACAGTTTATAAAATTATGCATGCTGACATAAATGACTCACATAGCTTGAATAATAGCTGAAATATTAATCTCATAAATCATAAATAATGAAACAATTAGTATAAATCTCGTGAGTCATTTCACTTCATTCTAAATCTGTGTTCTTTCTTTGTTCTCAAACTTATGGTATAGATAATGTCTTAAAACAACATCTTTTCGAACATACACTTTAACCTCATGAAAACTAAGAACTTCTTTGAAAAGTTAATGATTTTGACACTTGAGAACCTTAGAAATTTAGGAATGATAGCTTTCGAAAAACATATACCTTTATCTTAGATAGAGTGGGGGACTACTTTGGGTGTTTCTCTTAACCGACATAAACCATGTGATCTACATGTAGTCCAACATGTTACCCACTTTGGGGAGAGCTATCCTATCCTTTCCATCGGATAGAACCTTAACTTTTTAGTTCATTAGTGATCTCAATATCAGCCTCAGTCTCATATCCTATGGGGGAATATAGTCCTTGAAAAGTACCACACTTTTCGCCCGGTGCTAAATACTACTTCCGGACATAGATCAGAACTTTAAACAAAATCCACAATAAATAATTCAAATATTTGCATCGGGAGCCAATATGCTACCCCTTTATCATAAATCAATCAAATGTGGATTTCTTTTCTTACTTGGGTCCAAAAAACAATTCTTTCCTGATATCTTGATAGGCTCATCATCAAAGATTTAAAGATCTCATAATAATGGAAATATAAACATACTTCTTGCAATTCTTTAGAAGTCCTCAATAACTCATTCTCAAAATAACAATCTTTAAATAGGGGTTAATGACCCATATATCAAACTCGTATTAAAACACCAAAAGATTCATGCTTGATAATATAAATATTGATGAATCAACTCAAAATCTGAAAATTTCAGTAATAAGCATGAAAATATCAACATACTCATGTAATATCATAGCAAAACATCATACTCAATATACTTCTTGAAAATACTTCAACAATGTCAAAATATAGAAATCAAGAATCACAATATAATGCTTAAACTCACTTGGAAAAATCTGGAAAATAACACTACTTGCATAAATATGTGAAATTAGTCATACAATTACACTTCTAAATCATGGGAACCTTATAAGCTTGTAATGAACAACCATAGGTATAAACCCCAACTAGAGTTTCATGGAAAATAATCAAAAATTCTGTAATTTTTAATCTAAAATAAGTTTTGGGCACAAGAACAAAAGGGTGTTCTTGTTCAAACCCCACATACCTTGAAATTTAAGCTTTGGATGAACTCTTAACTTCGGATTGCTATTCTTGAGATTAATGGTTGCTTCTCATAATCCTCAGAATGGGGAATCCGAATCTTGAAAAATTATCGAAAACCTACAGTTGAATCTTGGGATATTTGGATTTTTAGGATGAAACCCTAATGAATGTTCTTGGTGATTTTGAGAGAAAGTAAACTTACTTTGGTGTTATTAGAGTTTAATTCCATGTTATAGATGGATAGGGGTTGGAAAATACCACTTTTGCCCTTAAAAACGCGGAAACAGAACCTGAAAATTATTAGCGTGCGATAGAGCATACGTCGCACGCTTTTTGCATGGTGCTACTGCCTCAGCCACTAAAATGGCCATAACTTTTTGCTCGGGTATCGAATTTTGGAAAAAATGGTATCGTTGGAAAACTAATTCAATTATCTACAATTTGATAGATCTTGGGATAAAAAATTCAATGTATATTAATATATATACACGTTTAAAGTAGACCCTTGTAGATTGAATGTCAAACTTTGGACGAATCAATTGATCTTAGCTCAACTTTGTTCTAGGGCATTGCTATGAACATTTTTCACCTCTAAAATACTCCATAGACTAGGATGATGATAATCCAACTTATATTCATGTGAGAATCACTTGGATTAGATCTTAGATGCGTAGGAACGACGGTTAGAATTCTAGAATGAAAATACAGGGTATTACATTATCTCCCCCTTGGGAACATTCGTCCTCAAATGTGGATAATTAAGCTGAAACACAGAGGAATCATATACAACTGATATAAACCGAATCACTAAATCTCAAACATAATGAGCCACTGAACTGATCTGCAAGTACATGAATTCTCATGAAAATAGCTATATGGCTAAGATAGAAACAAGAGTGTCAACTTATGAGTAACCATTACTTTACGTTGGATCTAATCTCATGAGAAAAAGATGAGAGGTTTATGACATGAAAACTCGGGGTATTACAACATCTACCTCTTAGGATTATTCATCCCCGAATGATAATGATTTAATTTAAAAATCAGGAAAAGACTGAGATAATACACATGATACTTACAGATTGAATCAAGTGGATGCTTGCACCCAAATAAAGTATTTCTTCAACGCCTTTCTAAGAAATTTCTAATGCAATTGGGGAGTAAAGAATTTTGGGCATGATCTGAATTAAACATCTAAATAAGAAATTACAACATTGCTACCCCTCTGTGGCCTGGAACATAGACCCATAAATCATAAGCTAGGGTAGAATTTCTAGGCCTTAAGAAATGCTAATTCTTACTTTCAAGTTTAGCAACATTTCTCAAATGCTTCCTTGACTATGCTATTCCCCTCAAATATCACACTCGCTTGATTCAACTTATAATTCTCACATGGCCACTGATAAATCTTTCTGCAAGGTCTAAACTAAACTAAGTCCTCTCACCAAGGTCAAGCCTAACTCTAAATCACAAGATACAACATGCCAAACCACAATACTAGTCTAAACCACAAGGTTCAATATTCCATATCTTTTTAGAGTTCACACTCTAAGAATAACATGCCTTACCACTTCAATGACTAACTCGAAACACTTACTATTAATTCACTAGCGCATATTTCATCCGTCCACTTACACCCAACATGACATTCAAGCCTATTATAAAAAAAGTATGAAATTCAAGGTAAAACCGCATAAAGGCATATTTTGCATATTCTCTAAACCTTTATCAACAATAATTTTCTTGCACTATTCTTAAGAACATAAACACAATCTCTAACTAACCTTGACATGTATCAAAGACTTGGCCTCAATCTTACTTCACACTTTTGCCTTAGATAGAAAAAATAAATAATCTTTCTTAATGAGGGTCATCAACTCTTTTTCATCTAAACCATTGCTTATCCAATATCATCGCCACTATCTTAACATAGGAAAAGGTCACCGAAGGGCTAACACATAAGAACCTGAAGCACGAAAGACTACAATACATAACTTTAACATTATCCTAGGCCTGAGGAATAAAATATCAAAGGCATGGATTTATTAAAGAAATCTAAGCTGAGGACATACATGATATAATGAAAACATCACTAGTATCATGAGTTCTAAAACTGGTCATACTCTGAAACATGAGTTCATACTTATCATGAGCTATTCAATCATAAGACTGGAGTCCATAGATTTTTTTTTGAGGGATAACTCGAATCATAGAGTGAAACTATTACTTACTTACTAAAAGTTGAGAATGAACTTAAATACACATGAAGTATATAAACATTGTCCCTTAGATAGCTGAAACAGGAACTGGATAAACAAGGGAGCATGTTGTGGAGCATGCGTTGCATGCTATGGAGAACCAGAATAGAGCGTGCGCTGCATGCTCTATCGCATGATACTAGGGGTAGACTAGAGTGTGCGTCACACGCTAATCACACGATATCACTGTTTTGAATTCCAAACATTCCCTAAACGGATTCCAAAAATTTTGAAACTCACCCAAGCTATACTATTGACTCCCCCAATCATGAATCAACTTGAAAATCAACTTTCAGAGGTCAGTAAGGTCATAAAAAAAATCCTCAAAGTTTGAAGGCTTTTTAAAAGACTAAGTCTTGACAATTAGCTGAAAATTTCTAAGTTTTGAGAACTATTTTTTCATGCAACAAGGAAGTGAAAAGAGCTAGAATATTAAAGGGTCTTATAATATCTCCCCCTTAGATTTAAAGCCATCTTTTAAACTTATGGGTATATCTCACATTCCTAGGAGTGAGTCGGAATATCTTTGCTCTAACGGTCCACACTTAAATGCTACACTCGTACGCATAAGCTATATTTCAAACTTACTGACTTCATTCTTGGGCAACCCCCTTTCATATATCATTCTTAACTTGGCTATCTAGAGTACCATGTACTAGACAGTATGCTTCTTCCACTTAAAACTCAAGGGTACTACTAACCACACACAATACTTAATAAACTTAGAAAATAATACAACCTCATATCACTATGGGCACGCCTTTACCTCATACCTACAACATCATATTTAATCTCAAATCAATTAACTTAAATTCTAACATTCACTATTTCAAGCATATTGGTTCACCTCCATATAACTAGCATCACTAACCAAGCAATCGTTATCCCCACCTTGCTTATCATCTACTATTCGAACTTAGTATCTCATTCTAGTTATGATTAACCATAATCTTAACAACTATTCTTACTTGCCAAAGATTAGAAAATTCTAGTCCACTAAAACCTCATAACAATAATGATCAATCACAATCCTATGGTCTATCTTATTATGATACGCTAGCACCTACTTCTTCTACACCTTATTACTATTTACCCTTCTTATATATCTAAAATCCTTCATAGCTTTATAAGTTTCAACTAAACCTTCTTTTGCAATCTTAGGAAAGCCTAAATTAACAACAATCATCAACAAAGTACTTCCATCAAAACCTATACTTTTCTAGCACAGTAACTCTTTTCTTACCTCAAGCACACAAAAATCCACCTTAACTAATAATCTTTTTCTCTAACTTTCACTAAACTGACAAACAAGGGTATATCACTTCATTACTAATTCAATCATAAGCGAAAATTCAGCTATACATAATCAATAAATTGCCCTTACCACTTTTCTTGTCACTAAACTTCTAAACCCACACTTTCAACTAACATAAGAACAACAAGATAATCAACAAGTTGCTAGTGAATCGAAATAGGTCTTACACGACTTTACTAGACTTTGGTTTTGTGTTTTGAATAAGAAAATGAGATAAATAACAAAGCAACTATGCTAGTGAATCGAAAGAGCCCCACACGGCTTCACTAGACTTTGATTTTATATTTTGAACAAGAAAATTAGATGAATAACAAAGAAACTATTCTAGTGAATCAAAAGAGCCCCACACGGCTTCACTAGACTTTGATTTTGTGTTTTGAACAAGAAAATTAGATGAATAACAAAGAAACTATGCTAGTGAATCGAAAGATCCCCACACGGCTTCACTAGACTTTGAGTTACAAAAACACCATGATGACAAGATTACATATTACAAGGTAAAAAAACTTGACACACAATATTCAATGATCTAAGAATACATATTTTTCTCTGTCTTAACTAAATGACTCATAAGAATGAGGGTATAACTTTAAATTTGAGGGACTTATAACACACTAGAACGCTCCTCTCAAGCCGCTTTATGAAACTTTTAAAAATTTTTGCTAGCAAGTCTGAGAGCATTATCAAGGGAGGAAATTAGAACTTGCCGATCATGTTACCTCAAGAATAGTACATAGATAGAGAAGTATAGATTATCATTATGGATTCTGAGGTGGAATCTGAAAGCACATCTGTCTTGGGCTTAGTGCACGATTTTTACAAACATGATAAAGCACTTCAATCATTGAAACTCAAAAGCATTGATGGGATACTTTCTAGCTCTCTTATAATCCTATAACTATTTGTGGAGACTGTTTGCGAAAACTCTAGCAGTAAGGATTTGAGCTTGACTATTTCTGATACCTTGGGAATAAGACATAAATGGCTCGAATAGAGCAAGATAAGACTATGTATGTGTTTCTTAGAGACCCTTTCTATAGAACAATTTGAGACTTGAAAGAATAGAAACATTTCCTAAATGCCTTGTAGCCTCTCAAAAAAGTACAGACGTCTCCGTACCGTTCTGCAAGACTCTACTAGACATGGCTTCATAGACACCCTAGGACACTTGAACTCTGTGCTCTGATACCAAGTTTGTAATGCCCCAAAATTAGGTCCCGAGACGTCACAAGGTGCATAGGGTCACAAGTGACCCCAAGCTAACCCTTCTACTGGAATAACTTATAAGCAACTGAATAAGATAGATAAATCTGAACAAAGTAAGTGGAAGATACATCTTTTCTAAATCTGATCAATACAAAAGTGAATTCACATGATTACTACTCTGCTTCTACAAAGAAACTGAGATAAATACAATGACTCTTCTGACTATCTATGAAGCCTCTACTAATACTGACTAGAGATAGCTAGGACGTGACCCCAACTATTACTAATCAATATATAAGAACAATAAAGTAAGAAAATATATAATGACATCTAACTTAAATCCCCGAAGTAGGTGGACATATCATCTGCTGGCTGAAATCTGCAATTATTTAAGTCTGATGTGCATACTAAAACTTATACCTACATTATGAGACAATGTAACACATAGACGTATATGTGGATCAGTACTTTGAGGATGTACTGAGTATATAGGGGTGTAATGCATATATAAAATAATATCTCAATATCATCACAGTTTATAAAATTATGCATGCTGACATAAATGACTCACATAGCTTGAATAATAGCTGAAATATTAATCTCATAAATCATAAATAATGAAACAATTAGTATAAATCTCGTGAGTCATTTCACTTTATTCTAAATCTGTGTTTTTTCTTTGTTCTCAAACTTGTGGAATAGATAATGTCTTAAAACAACATCTTTCCGAACATACACTTTAACCTTATGAAAACTAAGAACTTCTTTGAAAACTTAAAGACTTTGACACTTGAGAACCTTAGAAATCTTGGAATCATAGCTTTTAAAAAATATATAACTTTATCTTAGATAGAGTGGGGGACTACTTTTGGAGTTTCTCTTAACCGACATAAACCATGTGAGCTACATGGAGTCCAACATCTTACCCACGTTGGGGAGAGCTGTCCTATCCTTTCCATCAGATAGAACCTTAACTTTTTAGTTCATTAGTGATCACTATATTAGCCTCAGGATCATATCCTACGAGGGAACGTAGTTCTAGGGAAGTACCACACTTTTTGCTTGTTGCTAAATACTACTCCTGGACTTAGCTCAGAACTTTAAAGAAAATCTACAATAAACAATTCAAAAATTTCCATCGGGAGCCTATATGCTACCCCTTTATCATTAATCAAGCAAATGTGGATTTCTTCTCTTACCTGGGTCCAAAAAACAACTCTTTCCTGATATCTTGATAGACTCATCATCAAAGCTTTAAAGATCTCATAATAATGGAAATATAAACATACTTCTTGAAATTCTTTAGAAGTCCTCAATAACTCATTGTCAAAATAACAATCTTTAAATAGGGGTTAATGACCCATATATCAAACTCGTATTAAAACACCAAAAGATTCATGCTTGATAATGTAAATATTGATGAATCAACTCAAAATCTGAAAATTTCAGCAATAAGCAAGAAAATATAAACATAATCATGTAATATCATAGCCAAACATCATACTCAATATACTTCTTGAAAATACTTCAACAATGTCAAATATATAAATCAAGAATCACAATATAATGCTTAAACTCACTTGGAAAAATCTGTAAAATCACATTACTTGTATAAATATGTGAAATTAGTCATACAATTACACTTCTAAATCATTGGGAACCTTATAAGCTTGTAATTAATAACCACGGGTATAAACCCCAACTAGAGTTTCATGGAAAATAATCAAAAATTCTGTAATTTATAATCTAAAATAAGTTTTGGGCACAAGAACGAAAGGATGTTCTTGTTCAAACCCCACATACCTTGAAATTTAAGATTTGGATGAACTCTTAACTTCAGATTGCTATTCTTGAGATTAATGGGTGATTCTCATATTCCTCGGAATGGGGAATCCGAATCTTGAAAAATTATCAAAAAACTACGGTTGAATGTTGAGATATTTTAATTTTTAGGTTGAAACCCTAATGAATGTTCTTGGTGATTTTGAGAGAAAGTAAACTTAGTTTAGTCTTATGGTAGTTTAATCCCGTGTTATAGCTAGATAGGGGTTGGAAAATGCAATTTTTTCCCTTAAAAATGCGGAAACAGAACCTGAAAATTATTAGCGTCCGATAGAGCTTGCGTCGCACGCTTATCGCATGGTGCGACTGCCTCAGCCACTTAATGGCCATAACTTTTTGCTCGAGTATTGGATTTTTTTGAAATTGGTATTATTGGAAAGCTAATTCAATTATCTACAATTTGATAGTAGTTGGGATGAAAAATTTCATGTATATTAAGAGATATACACATTTGAAGTAGACCCTTGTAGAATCGAATGTCAAACTTTGGACGAATCAATTGATCTTAGCTCAACTTTGTTCTAGGGCATTGCTATGAACATTTTTCACCTCTAAACTACTCCATAGACTAGGATGATGATCATGCAACATATATTCATGTAATAATCACTTGGATTAGAGCTTAGATACATAGGAACGGCGGTTAGAATTCCAACACAAAAATATGGGGTATTACATATCGCACGCTGTATCGCTCGGTGTTACTGCCTCAGCTACTAAAATGGCCATAACTTTTCGCTCGGGTATCGGATTTTAGCGAAATTGGTATCGTTGGAAAGCTAATTCAATTATATACAATTTGATAGGTATTGGGATGAAAAATTTCATGAATATTACAAGATATACACGTTTGAAGTAGACCCTTGTAGAATCGAATGTCAAACTTTGGACGAATCAATTGATCTTAGCTCAACTTTGTTCTAGGGCATTGCTATGAACATTTTTCACCTCTAAACTACTCCATAGACTAGGATGATGATCATGCAACTTATATTCATGTAATAATAACTTGGATTAGAGCTTAGATGCATAGGAACAACGGTTAAAATTCCAACACAAAAATATGGGGTATTACATATCGCACGCTCTATCGCATGGTGTTACTGCCTCAGCCACTAAAATGGCCATAACTTTTCGCTCGGGTATCGGATTTTAGCGAAATTGGTATCGTTGGAAAGCTAATTCAATTATATACAATTTGATAGGTATTGGGATGAAAAATTCCATGAATATTATGAGATATACACATTTGAAATAGACCCTTGTAGAATTGAATGTCAAACTTTGGACGAATCAATTGATGTTAGCTCAACTTTGTTCTAGGGCATTGCTATGAACATTTTTCACCTATAAACTACTCCATAGACTAGGATGATGATCATGCAACTTATATTCATGTAAGAATAACTTTTATTAGAGCTTAGACATGTAGGAACAACTGTTAGAATTCCAACACGAAAATATGAGGTATTACATTATCTCCCCTTTGGAAACATTCATCCTCCAATGTGGATAATTAATCTGAAACACAGAGGAATCTTAGTATTTAAGATATCATGTACAACTGATATAAACTGTATCACTGAATCTCAAATATAATGAGCCACTGAACTGATCAGCAAGTACATAAATTCTCATGAAAGTAGCTATATGGCTATCATAGAAACGAGAGTGTCAACTTATGAGTAACCATTACTTTGCGTTGGATCTGATCTCATGAGAAAAAGATGAGAGGTTTATGACATGAAAACTCGGGGTATTATACCGAGGTATACTTTCCTTTGTCACTTTCTTTATAGATTTGTGGCTCTTTACTATTGGTGCCATTATAAGACTTATAGCAAAATAAAGCACTCATTTAGCATTCATGATCATACAACTCAAGAAGTTCAGTCATTATAATTCCACATCTCTCAAAAGAGGTTCGTAATTGTATCAAATCAAAGTTGTGATGACATGGTCTGATAAGTCATCAAAAATATCTGATAAGTCATCACAACTATGATAGATTACCATGCATGTCATCATCCTTAAATAGAACTGGCTTATTTTTCTCAACTTATGACGACATAGTCTGATAAGCCGTCACATTCGTGATAACTTATCAAACACATCGTCATCTCAGAATACAACCTCCAACTCAATTTTAATCTTGATTATAAATCCACTTTCTTCTTAGAATCACATGGAGTTGTGTTCTTGAGATAAGCCCTAGGTTTTTATGCACAATGCAACACAATAAACCCTAGATTCTATTATTCACACAATGGCAAGTTAAGCTTGCCTTAATCTCTTTGAGACTAAGATTTACATCAGTTGCATTACTTACCTAATAAAGAGAAGAGTTGAGTTATGAGCATACCTGATAAGCGACTTCAACTTGGTTACGCGAGTGAGAGAAAGTAGTAGATGAAAGAAGAGTTCTTGATCTTGACTTCAAACCCACACTCACAAGGAAGGATGTTTTTATTGTTTTACTTAGGAAATAATTTTTAAAAGAGTAAGTAAATAAACTAAATATGGAAGGAAATAAAACCTAAAGAAAAAAAAGAAGATACGTGGTAAGGTGAAAGGGTTTGATGTGGGCCGGGTTGAATTTTCATTATTTGGGCCCAAAATTACCTTATGGTTTATCAGATGTATGATAAGTCATCGTAGATGTCATCAACCTTAGGCAGAGTGTTGCCTTCTTTAGGATTTTCGGACGACATATCTGATGGCTTATCACAATTATGATAGCTCGTCACATCTGTTGTCAGGTTCACTTGGCTGACTACATCAATTTTTACCTAGACCCCTGCATACCTCTTCCGTTCATTATGCATCCTATCTAAATAAATCAAAACAACTTGCGTTTAAATATAAAAATTTTGGGTTGCCTCCTAATAGCGCTTGATTTAATATCGCGGCACGACTAGGTTATCTTGAATACTCAGACTTCATCAAGATACCATGCTTCTACCTCTTTCACATCTTCATAAAACATACCCACGATTGAGAAGACACTCATCTACTTTTGTTGTGTCATGGTTGAGTGTATTTCGAATCTTTCTTCTTTGTCATTGAACCTGAACTTCAGCTTATGCAGCTCCATGTCCACTACCACTCTCCCAGTCCTAAGGAATGGTCTACTTAAAATTATGGGTTCTTAAAAGTCCACCTCATAGTCTAGGACTACAAAATTAGCAGAAAGTATAAAGTCAGCCACCTTTACCAATAAATCATGTAATATTCCTACTAGCTGCTTTATAGACTTATCCACCATCACCAACCATATGTTTGTCAGGGTAGGATCCCCAAAACCCAGCTTTTTATACATGGATAGCGTCATCAGATTTATTCTCACCCCTAGATCACATAGGTCCTTAGCAAAATTGAAAGACCCGATTGTACATGGAATAGTGAATGTTCCTGGGTCTGCCTTCTTCTGCACCAAGGACCTCGTAGAAATAATGCTAAAATGATGGATATTATCCTCTGATTCGTATCTCACCGCTCTTTTCTTTGTCATAAAGTCCTTTATGAATTTAGCATACCCTGGCATTTGCTCGAGTTCCTCCACAAAAGGCACATTTATTGTTAACTTCTTCAACATTGCCATGAATTTACTAAATTTCATTTCGTCAACCTTCTTATTCAATCTTTAAGGAAAGGGAGGTGGTGGTCTTAGGAGAGTTTTCACCACTACTTCCTTTTCCTTCTCTTTCCCTTTTTTCCATCTCATCAACCTGCTGATGATTAGAAGGGATATCAATGCCATCCAACTTCTTAGACTCCACTGGATTGTCTTTCTTAAGCTCACCATCTACTTCAGTCACATCTTTAACTCCACCTTTACCCACAGAAGAGCCAGGTATTATCTTACCACTTATAGTGGTAATCACCATACATGAGCCATCATTCTGCGGATTCTGAACCGTATCACTAGGTAATGTTCCACTCTTTCTCTAGTTCAGTGCTACAGAGAGTTGGATCATTTTCTATTCAAGATGTTTTATCAAAGTGGAGTGCGAGTTTACTAACTGACTCATAGAGGACAGATAGGTCTTCATGGTAGTCACCCCTGAGTTGGTAGCCTCCACTCCCTTTAATAATTTAGCCATCATGTCATCTATGGACATCTTTTTAGAACTTGTTTTAGTAGCCTCACGATTTCCAGGAGGGATATATAACCCGCTCCTATCATTATTGCTCCTCCAATTTCCTTGCTCCTGGTTCTTATATCCATCCTTGTCATAATAAGTCCGACCTTGATTTCCTTGGCTATTGCCTCAGAAATCCCCCTGATTATTTACATAGTTCGACTTTTTCTCTGAGTCAGACTCTACTTAGCCCTGCAATCCTACAACCTTTACTTTCTCAGTTTTACCTGATAGTAAATGCTTGGTTATCAAGTCCATCTGCATTTTTAGGTGAGCCATGTCTTGATCACGCTTCTCGTATCTTTTACGTTGTTCCACAGTCATACCAACAAAAACAGTGGGGCTTGCTACCATAGAGTCTCTGGTATGCCATGCCCAACTCTGTTTGGTCATTCTGTCAAGCATTTCTGAAGCCTATGGGAATGTAAGATCAACAAAAGAACAACCAACAACATTATCTACAATCGGTTTTGTCACAGAGTTAAGAGCCCTGTAGAAAGTCTCCATCAAGTGTATGTCCTTCATGTTATGGTTCAGACACTACATCAACTTTTTTTTGAATCTCTCCGAGGTTTCATGCAAAGCTTCAGTTGGGAACTGTCTAAAGTTATTGATATCATCCCTCAACTATACCCTCCTGGAAGGTGGATAGAACCTTTTTAGGAAAGCTCCTTTCAACTGCCTCCAATTGGTTATAGAATTGGGTGTCAGCTCATTAAGCCACAATGTTGCCTCCCCAGACAGAGACAATAGAAATAATCTGAAATGGATAGCATCCTGACCCACTCCTAGGTTATCAAAATATTTACAAATGGTGACAAATTTCACCAGATCCAAGTTTGGATCATCCCCAGAAAGTCCACCAAACAACCCCTTCAGATGATGGAGTTGAATCATAGTTCTCGTAATGTTGAATTTTGCCCCAGGTGCTAACGGTGGAGGAATAATTTCATCCGTTGCACCTTCTCCATCCATTCCATCATCATCATCATTGAGGTTATACTAAACCGGCTGGTGATCTTGCCTTCCTCAGAACGGACGGTTCCTGTTAGCATTACGCTGTACTGGTGCAGCTATTTGCTCTGCACGCCTTGGGTTTCCAAGGTTTAGAAACTCCTCATCTCCCAAGTCTTCATCCTTAGAATTTGGATTCCATACTTGTTGACCGTCATTCTGCACATTTACCTGAGCTCTAGCTAAGGCTGCTAACCTGTCAGCCTCCTGCTGGTCTGCAATTCTATCGATTAGTTGTGGTTCTGGATTAAATGGTAATAATGGTTCTCCGAAACTTCTGGTTCTTTTCATACACCACAAAAGTCCTACAGCAAAGAAAAAAAACAAATAAACTTCAAACTAGGAAACTTGACTAACAGTCAATTAGCGCACACAAACTTTAATTTACAACCATATTCCCCGGTAACGACGCCATTTTTGATAACGCTAAAACTACGTCTCTCTTACCAGAATATAAGTGATTGTTGTTAATATATAGCCCAACTAGGTTGGGGTCAAATCCCACAGGGAGTATGGTGTGAATTTGAGTTATCTGCGGGTTAATCAACTGACAGTTAGCAATTTCCTGTGAATGGTTTTTTTTTGGAAAGATAGCAAATAATTACTTCTCAATTCAGTGTTTGAAATAAATATGATAAGGGAAACCAGATTTATGTTCACTATGATTGTTGGGATTTGACATATGCTAGTAACGTTTCAAGATTCTCGTGGTACGTAGGAACAACAGAGTATCCTTGTCGAAGTTATGTCCAAATGTTTCTCAACCTATTTGGACATTTAACCACCTAATTCTTTCAAACTTAAGGAATTTATATTTCATAACAGGATGTTATCTCAAGTTAATTAATGTTGTTATAGCATTAATTATTAAATGGAAGTTTGATGCTTCCAAGACCCTGTTGATAATTCGCTTCTTACTAGGGTTTATTTCTTATCTCAAGAAAATCACTAGTAAGCAAGGCCTATTGTGTGTAACCAATAGTCAGAATATAAAATAATGGAATTAACAAGAAGTTTCTACCACTGTTAGAATCTTGAACACTTAGTTACGTTACAAACCCAAACCCATAGGTCCCATAACTCGGGTTAAGGGAATTTAGCTACTCATAATATAATAAGCAAGACAACAAGTTTAATTCATAATTTGATAGATGAACTTACAGCAAGATGAATAGCAACAAGTATTTCTCAGATTTGATCACAGTAGAAAATCCCAAAACAATTGTAATAATCTCTCCAAAAATAATTGTCTTGTTAAAGTCAGAAAACTAGAGAGAAAAAATTTTACCAAGCACATCCAGTTCTCCCTTAGAAAACCCTAACATATGCTTTAAATACTTCAGCCTAATTATGGAAACAAAATCACAGATCATAGTATTTTCTCAGACAGACGACGACGTGTGTGCGGTTTATCAGGAGTCCGATACCTTATCAGGAATGCCATCAGCTCCTCTTCACATTTGAACAAGTTTTGTCTTCAACTGACGATGAAGTCTGACATCTTATCAGACATGTGACGACTTATCAGAATTGTTGTCTCTTCTTCACTTCAAGTACCATTCCCTTCCTAAGCTTAACGATGAGCCTGACGGCTTATCACAAGTCATCGTTACTTCTTCCAGCTGAATCCCATTCTCTGTCTAAGGCTGACGGCAACTCTGATAACTTATCACAAGGCTGACGACTTATCAGACAAGTCATCAGCTATACTTCCCTCTCTACTTGCTCAAAAATTAACTCTTTTACTTCCATTATTGTTGGCTCTCTTTCATCTTGACTTTTACTTCAATATCAAGGAGAAAACAATCAAAAATGACAAAAGTTTCTTAAGACTTTGCAATTATTCTCAGTAAAAGCCTCAAATGTTTTAGCATCTTCTCTCACATCAAACCAACAAATTCAATCACTATTACATAGATTTTTGCCACATATATTCTTCCTAACTATTTCACATAACAAAAGTTCATCTTTTTCTTTCCCGCTTCACCTATAACATTAGCTAAAGAAATCACATACAAATTTTCACATTCAAGAATATCGAATCCCCTGCCTAAGACATTACTACACTTCCATAACCATCATCATACTAACATATGGAGGGTCATAGAGGGACCCAAGAATAAACATCATGAATGGGAGTAACACATCAAATTATAACTTATACTTATTGCACTACTAAAGATGGAGCACAAGTTGTAGATACAATACAATAGGTATGAAGTAATTCATATATCCAATGTCTATATCATAGATATAGAGTTGTTTGGAAGTAAACATACAAAACAAGAGTTCTTAGGACCGGGAACAGTGAGAAACATGTGTGCATAAATCAAGAGTTGTATAACAGAAGGCAAAAATTCACAAAGTCAACGATTGAGAAAAATTGATACTTGAAGCTATTGCTTCTCATTGTCAGAGCTAAGATAGTCACGATTTTGCATGCACCTTATTACTTTGGGTTAGACCCAACATAAAATGGATCGGTAACACATAGGAAGCATAATTTCTTAGAACCAAGCATGATATGAGATATGGATCTGTGGGTTATGAGCATCACTACATAGATCTTGAATACTTGAAATCTTGGATTACTAAGAGACATTATTACTTCTAGGGGTATAATCTCAAATCAATACTCTTTAAAAAACTTATGGACTCCTCTCAATTCCTTGTGCAATTTCATAATCATTTATGACTCAATTAGAAAGGACCACATTATTTAGACTCTAAGCTTCTGCACTTGAATCGCCTCGATAATAAGACATATATAATAATATTAGAGCAAGGAAAGAATTGGGATAACTTTAGTATGGACGACGCTATAGCACAAACTAGAGTACAAAAGAGAAACATTCAGGCTCCATAGCACAGACTAGAACATGAAGAAAGAGAAACATTCCTAAAAGCCTAGTAGCTTCCTTCTTATAAGTGTGGCGCAAAACACACCCATTAAAAGGACTCTACCCGATGAAACTTTAAAGACACCCATTAAGAGGCTTTGGTCGCGATGAGAATCCCGAACCATGAAGTCCTGAGAGCCCTTTTCTAACTAGCAATCATAAGCATAATTCATATACTATAAAAAAATAAAGAAAAACAAAAATAGAATCATTGTCATCTTAATATATCATTTAAACAATATGCACATAAGTTCAATAAGACTCAAAGCAATCTAACACAAGCTTGTGAAATCTATACTAAACTAAAAATAACATATGTTTAAAACTGGGACAAGGACCCCCGTCGGACCATGAGCTAAAACCAAATGAAAACATTTCAGTGAAACCAAGCCTTTCAAAATAAGGGAGGTTCACCAACTTCAGACGTCTGACAACCGAACTACTACTTAGCAAGACCCCGAGATTGAGCCTCAGATCCTGAAATATAGGGGGTCAATACAAAATGTACTGGTGCATAGAATAATCCAAAAATAAAATACTGATATACAACATAAGTGAGAGCATTTCATAAAAACATGTCCTCATAAAACATTTGAAAATACATGGGCATAATCAGTAGGTTTCAAAACATATGTATGAATCTTAACTAGATTTTTTGTATTACTTCTGAGCTGGGTGATACACCCTATAATTCTGCAATCCCACTAGCTATATGGAATCCGCCCTTGATTCGGCGGCCAAGCCCCTAACCCAAGTTTGCCGCAGGAGTTGGAGTTTGTTATTCTGATATGCCAAAGGGCACATAACCAGCGTATAATCCCCTATTTGGGACATAATAAAACCATATCATCAAAACACGAATTCGGATAATGAGAATCTGAACTCATGCCTTCTTCGGCAACCACCTAACTCTCTTTAAGAACATTTTTAGCTTTTTCTAAACATGTATTTTTATGGACTAAAAATTTGAAAATATGAATAAAATCTGTATTCTGTTTTGTTTTGAGTCTATCATAGCATTTTCTATTTTAGTATCACCATAACAAGACTTGTAAGTCATATATCTAAGCCATATGATATTCTGCTTTTCATTTTTCAATCAACTCAATCATTTGAATATCAAAATTATTTAAACAATGTAAGAAAGTTTTTATTTCAAAACATGTGAAACTTATGCAAAGACTTTCTTCTTTCAATACTTTAACACATGGTGTTCTATATCTTTATAACAATCCATGAAACTCTTTCAATTATCTCATAAAACACTTATAATAAAAAAACACCTCTCTACAATTTATAACCAATATCAAATCCATAAACAATATTAAAACGTTCATCTCATGCTTCAAATCATGCAATTTACAACTAATAACATACGAAATCAAGAAGTGTCATAAAAAGAGAGGGAGTTTCATTATTCATGCTCTCAATTCAAATTTACAAAACTAAAAATACTTGTATATACACACGGACATTGTTTCAATTCCATAGTAAGGCCTCAAGACAAAAATGCTCTATCATCCTAATGTGTTGATAAAGCATAATTCATTAAATTGTTTTCAAAATCCTTCATAAAAAAATGATTTCATAACTTTAAAACTTATTAAAACAAACACACTATGACCATGAAGTTTAGGATAGCCCCACGTACCTTAAGTTTCTTAGTTTGAAGAATGGAACCTTAATCTTATAACTTTTCTTGAGAATCTTGAGTTGATTATTGTATCTTGGGGAAGAGATAGGAACTGTTTGAGAGAAAAATGGGAGAAGAAGGGAAAATAATGCCCTAACTGGTGATTTATGTCATGGATTTATGAATTATATTATGGGAAAAAGACACAATTTCCCTTCAGGCAATTTTAAACTCGTAATTACATTTTTCAAGATCACCGCAATGCAGTCTTATCGCCATAACTTAATAGTTCTGGAAAAAATTATCATAATCTTTTACGATTATGTCAAAGTTGGTATCGTTGGAAATCTAACTCAATTGTCTACAATTTGGTGGGTCTTGAGCTAAAAATTTCCACATATATCTAAAGTTATAAATGTTCAAAGTTGACCTTTGTAGAATCGAATACGAAACTTTAGTTGAATCTAAGGCTCTTAGATCAACTTTGCTCTAAGTGATTTCTATGAACATTTTTCACCTAATAAGAACTTAACACAGTAGGACAAAGATCATGAAAAATTAATTCAATTTATAAATCAAGAACTGGATGAAAATACCTTTACCATGATGCAATGTACATACCAAAGGGAATGTCACCGCGACGCAGTCCTATCGTAGTGTCATGCTGGATTTGTGAGATCCAAACGTGACCCAAACTTTGTCCAAAAAATCTAAAACTCCCTCGAGACATACTTCTTATATTCCCAAACATAAATTAACTAAAGATCTATTATCTTAGGGTCAAGAAGATCAAAATAAAAAATCCTTAAAGTTTAGGGGTCTTGAAGATGATTAAGCCCCTAACAGTTAGTGAAAATTTTAAGCCATAAGCCCTTTAAGCTACTAAAAGATGAATTAAGCTAAGAATAGTATGGGGTATTACCGTCTGGGTCCATAAACATAGGAAAAAGGGTTTAACTTTAGGATGAAAGTGTGGGGTGTTACACAAATAGAGTTAGTTGTTTGAGTCATTTATACATTTGTTAAGTAATTGTTATCATCGTTTATGGATTGAAGTCTAAGAAAGAGATTTCTAGGACTTAAGATTAGAGTTAGTCAGTTTTAAGTGTGCTAGAGTTTTCACACTTGTCATGTAATAGAGATATTACAGTAGTTGGTGATTATAGGAATTTGTAATCACTTAGTTGCTTGAATAATAATGGTGTTGGAAATTTTGATGGCAGGTAACAATTTTTACTTTCCTTGAGCAAAGCGGTTTCCATTTAAACTTGGTGTGTTCTTTACATTATTGCATTGTCCTTCTAACCATTTATATTATACTGCAATTGCAGCTTTAGGACCTAGACCTATCATATTCAATAGAACCATATACTTCATTAATTGGTATCAGAGCTAGATCTCTCTAACAAGTTAACACCAAGAGAGGATCAAGCTAAAAAATGGCTGCTCCATCAAACCTGGAAGAAGGACAGTCCACCACCAGACCTCTAAGATTCAATGGTCAATACAATGGTTAGCTTTTATCCTTTGAGGTTACTTTGATGTGATTATGTGGGAAAGACCAGGATAATGTTGGAGAGATCATGTGTAGTTCATAGCAGACAATAGGTTTTACAAAGCAAGAGAATGCTGTATTTGGAGTTTGGAGTTAGTTGTATGATTCATGCCTTATTTGGTCTTTAGCCTGGTTGAGAATCCATAGAATTATTATTGTTTTCGTGTGATATATCTTAGGTTGTCATTATTCAGTCGTATTCAATTTTATTGGAGGCCAATTTGTTATTGAGGATTAGTTTGTGGTTATTTTGGGAAGTAAGGATGTGAAAGAAAAAAAGATACCTTTAATGTGTAACACCCCAAAAATCAATGCCAATTTTAGAAACATGCTTCAAGTATATGCAAAATAAAATATCAAGTGCTGTTTTTTTTATAAGTGATTTAGCATATATTAAGGACACACAAATCTCCTATCTTATAAACAAGTCAAGTGTTCCCTTACCGATAGAATTCATGAAAAAAATGTTGCTATAGTCAACTTAAAGCAAGAATAAATTCTTGATTACTGAGAGTTTTTGATCTAAATACCCATAAAGTTATAGATGATTGAATTATATTTCCAAATTTAATCAATGGGTTACCTTTTACCCATTGAGTCCTAAATTTAACTCAATTACCTAAGTTAATTCACCCTTCAAGCTTAGGGTTTCCATGTAAAGTGTGAATTCCTTATGTTTTCAGTTTATTGTTTTGACTAAACCACGAATATATATTTTCCCTCAAATTTGAGCATCTTTTGATACTCATAACTTTGAAATTTCATTATATTGATAAATTATTGATTTTGGGCTTGAGTAATGTAATTCCTCATTACGTTCAGATTGTAGTATTATCATTATTAGTTGCATTCTTTAGATATGGTGGGTTATAAACACCCGATGACCTAGGATTTCATGCATGCACTTATTAGTGTTAGATCCTCCATCTTTCATATTATGAAATACTTTTAGATTATTCATTTATTTTATTTTTTAGAATATTACTATAATTTGGAATTATCAATTATTAGTGTCATTTAGTTGGGAGTGGCACTTAGCACCGAGTAGACGCAAAGATGAAGGATCACTCATCAGATAGGTTGTGACATTTAGTAGAAGTCCCTAAGTCCCAGAACGATGACACCATCGTAGGTTCTAAAGGGTTACCCGTTAGCCCAGTCTTGACACCTTAATACTTTCGGACTTCAGTTTAGTGGATCCACATAAGTCAGTGTTTGTACCCTTATCAAGGTATCAGCGACCCATCCTACTGGGGTTATAGGTTGGACCCCGATTAGTTCAGATTGGTGTATGTCAGTTAATGGTAGCTCCCGCATTCCACGTTCATAGCTTAGATTGACATAGTTGCATGACCTTGTATTCATTAGTTCAACTTATCATACAATACATGTTTATTACTTGGTCTTGCATGAGTTTATTATATCACATGCATCATATTCAACCTATATAAGCTGTATCATAATATAAGTTCTAATGTTCAGCATCCAGATCACTCTTTGAATAATTACGCATCATACTGATGTGCCATGGTTTCATGACACTTTTTATGCTTAAAACCGAGAAATATTCAAGTACTTAGGTCTGTGTTGGTAGATATGATGTTTTTTGGTGTCTATTTTGTAGGGAATTAAGTTATGAGAGATAAGACAGAATAAAAAAGAGTTGAAAGCTAAAGTTTGGCCTACCTACATTGGCACCTACCTGGCAAAGGTGCCACCTACCTAGCGTAGGTTCCACCTTCCTGACATAAGTGATAGAGTAAGTAGCAGACAATTGAAATTCAGAGAATCAGAAGTTGAAGTGGAGACCCTACAACCTACAAAGGGTCACCTACAGCCCGTAGGTACCATATATGGAACCTTAGGTACAAGAGTAAGTGTCAATAAATCAAATTTTATAGAATCTGTAGATTAAAATTTTTATGCTACCTACGATGTGTCACTTTCCTGATGTAAGTGACAACCGACCCAAAGTTTCCCAATTCATTTTAGTTTAGAATTTTAAGGTTTTTATGTAATTTGTAAGTACTCTTTTGAGGGTTTTTAGTTAGTTTATGCACATGGATGTAAGTTTACACACTCACACTATTCAAAAGCATATTTTGATTCCAAGATTGACTTTTGATCTTAGGATTCTTGTGTTCTTGGTTTTTGGTTAATTTATTAATTTGAGACTTTATGTTTTCTTCATCTATTATTGAAAGATTATTCATATTCTTTCTTTATTGAATTCCATGGATTGTTTCACAACAATGAGCAGTTAATTCCCTTAGCTAGGGTTGTGGGAACCCTTGTCATATATTAATAATAGTATTTGTTGAGTCCTTATTATTTGGGGGATACTTATCATTATTTATTTACAGTATTATTCTAGTTTCAGACAGTTGGAGTTATTTGGGGGCTTGTCCCAACAATTCATATGATTTTGAGGCTTTCAGACAGACAGTTATATTTTCAGTATATTGATTATGTAAGACAGTCTCCATTTTGACATCTAGTATTGAGTTTGCTTTATTATGATTCTCCTATTTAGTTTAGTTTCTGCTCAATATCTAAAATTTTTCTTTAGTATTCTTAGTGTTTTGCCAGGATAGGGGTTAGCTTGGGTCACTTGTGACTATAAGCACTATGTTACGACTATGGTATAGTCTGGGTCGTGACAAACTTGGTATTAGAGTATCAGTTTTAAAGTGTCCCAGGGTATCTAAAAGCTGCATTCAGTAGAGTTTTGTACATGGGTGTTAAGCACTCCACACTTATGAGTGAGGCTATGAAAGGTCATAGAAAAAGTTTCACCTGTTTGAAGTTCGATAGAGTGTGAATTTTATTAAAATCTTCTTCTAACTCATTCTCTACACATTAAAGAAAATGCCTCCAAAGAGAACTAATGGAAGGAGGAATGGGAATCAACAAGCACCACCACCAGATCCAGCAAATACTTTGAACAAACAAATTTCGCATGCTGAGTTTAGGGTTGCTTTCACAGTATTTTCTTAATCCATGAACACCCAAAATAACCAGTAGGTTGTTGCACCAGATAACAAATTTGCAAATACGACAACAACTAGAGTTTGACACTTTACTCGGATGAATCCCCCAATATTCTTTGGGACTAAGTCTGAAGAGGATCTGCAAGAGTTCTTGGATAGTATTCACAAAGTTGCTGAAATCATGGGTGTCACTTCAGCTTAATATGCCGATTTGGCTGCTTATCAATTGCAAGGAGTGGCTCACACATGGTTTAAGCAATGGAAGGATGATAAAGGTACAAATGCATGATCGGTAAAGTGGGATGGGTTTTATGTTACATTTAAGGATAGGTTCTTCCCGCTTGAGTTAGGGAAAGTAACATGTAAGAATTCATAAACCTGAAGCAGAGCAACTGTCACGATCCAAATCAGGGCCTGATGATGATGGGCATCTCAATTCCCACATGGATCGGAAACTGCCTCCTGTACCAAGCCAAGAGAACACAACATCCCCAACGTTGGATGAATTCCAAACATATAAAAATATAGCACAATGTAAGATTAAATATTAAAAGATAAGGCTATGACCGATAGCCGGTAATTCACCGAATAACTGACCAACATCATCCAAGTCCACAGTAATTCGACAAAGCCTTCTAACAAAAGAATCAAAACCAGTCTTGGTCGGGACATGATAACTCTTACTATGACAATAAAAAGGTTAATGTTAATGATAATGAAAACTCTTAATTCTAATATATGGTAATAATGGAAGAAAAGTCTATGTCTCTCGGATAATGAAAGCTCACCACTTCAACACAATAAGACGATGAATCGAGCCGATCCACTTAACTCTTTGTAGGAAAATTAGAGGTATCTCCATGGACTGCATTGCGTAGAGATACAACATCCAGTGACGTTTAGTGGGGTTAACACTAGCATGTAATTCGGGCATAAGGATAACATAATGCCATAATCTATGGTTCAAATTATTCAAATTCAGTGCACATAATCAAATGGATATATATATATATATCACATGACGAGAAAGGGAACAAGGCTTAACACGCACTTTAAAAAATTAGCCTTGATTGTCTATCTCAACCATCATAACATAAGAAGGCACCCACGGGCTATATGGCCCAGCTCTTCCTAGATGGTACGACCCCAGTGTGTGTGGCCACACGAACCAGTGGGTTTAAATATACACTATAGGGGGCTCGAACCTCCTAGCATATCAAGGTGAGACGAGCACCAAATCATGTAATATAATTTGGGCTACTCAGACTTCCAATGATTTTACAATAATAAGGAAGACTCGAACCACTTGATAATATAAACCCCTGCTTCGGCAACTGCGATTTTCAGTGTTAGTCCTTTGAAACCTCCACTTTCACAACTCATCTACACAACTCTCATTAAAGACCAATTAAAACAAGTATCACACATTAAGACATTGGTTGTTGGTATTGTCACACCAACTACACTTGCAAGGTAACATCAACATGCCAAACCAATTTACATCAATTGGGGGAAATCACAATCCCCTTTGGTTCTATTATACATTAGCTTGAGGAATTACACAACCCCATAAGGTTCAATTAAAAATTATTATCTTCATTAACCTATCACATTATGCAATAGTTTAAGAGTAGTTCAATGTGCATATTTTTCAAATTCAAAACCTATTTCACAATATGGGTTTGAGGTCAGGTCATAACCACTTAAAAAGTCATAAGTTTGGGGAAATCACAATCCCTTAATTTATTCATCATTACCATGCATCAATTTGATTTTAAAACCACCATTAAAACATAAGCCATGCAGGGACAAACACGAAACATCACATAAACAACAGTTATTCAAAACCCCTCAACCTATGTCTTTAAAACTAATATCTATACTATATAAACAACATTTTAAAACTTATGCTTTTAACAAATTAGCTATTAGGGAAGAGTAAAATGCATGTAATACCATGTTTTATCGAAAGAACTCAACCCTTGAGCCCTTGGATGACTTACTTCTTAGAAACCCCAAGTATGGCTGCTTGAGAGATTTGAGAGTGCTTTGGAAGTGTTTCATTATGTTATGAATGAGAAATAACCACTCTTAAGTGCCTTATGAACTTGGGTTTTTAATTAGCTAAGGAGGGAATTGTCCAAAGTTCTCCCAATTTCAAAACTGAAATTTATTCGTCAGTGACTATGAGTCAGGATACGACTCGTATAGACTCATTATGACTCGCCACCACGATTCATAGCCAAGAAAGTCTCGCGGGCACCCACACACTATTAACCATACGACTCAACTTCTATGCCTCGTAACGGGACCATAGAACTCGTAGGGTACTGTCGTAGTCAACACAAAATTTAATTGGGGTAAACACTGGACATCCTATGATTTGAACCCAATGACTCGTAATGACTCCTATGACTCTTAGTCAGACACTCGTACTCAGAGCATAACTAAGTCACACACTTACTAATTTGGTTATGATTTGGTCCAACGACTCATCAAGACACCCTACGACTCATAGGGTGAGTCGTAGTCAGGACACTGAGGATAAAATTTTAGAAATTTTCAAGGATAAAAAACCTGGGGTATTACATACTCTCCCCTTAGGATTATTCATCCTCGAGTAATAGGATAACACATTTATAAGCACAATTTGACTCCAAACACAACCACATCTACCTTTAAAAAATACAGAAAACAAAGATACCAAGGAAATACTAATTTTCTTTAACAAAGCTAGAAAACAAGGAGGTTAAGAAATACACATACCTCAAGCACAATTTTCTGAAATAGGGAATAAGAACGAATACTTGGACCTCATGTCCTCATCGGATTCCCAAGTAGCTTCCTCAACCTTTTGGTTTCTCCAAAGAACCTTTACTGAACCCACATCCTTGGTCCGCAATCGACGGACTTGCCAATCCAAAATCTCATCCGAGACCTCCTCATTGGAAAGATGAATCGGATATATCAATACTTTCCAATGGAACAACCAAGGAAGGATCACCCACGCACTTTCTTAACATTAAGACATGAAATACTGGATTAATGGAGCTCAAACTAGAAGACAACTCTCATTCATATGAAACATTATGAACCCTCTTCAAAATCAAGTACGAACCAATGTAACGAGGACTGGACTTCCCCTTCTACCAAACCATATCACTCCCTTCATAGGAGATACCTTCAAGAACACCCAATTACCAACACTGAACTCCAACTCCCTTCGCCTCTCATCTGCATAGGACTTTTGGCGACTTTGGGAGGCCTTAAGTCTATCACATGTCATCTTCACCTTCTCTATGGATTGGTGAATTAAATCAGGGCCAAATAACTTATTTTCACCAACCTTAAACCACCTAATAGGAGACCTACACCTCCTACCACATAATTCTACAAACGCGGCCATACCAATTCTAGGGTGATAACTGTTGTTGTAAGAATATTCTATGAGATGTAAGCGGTTAACCAACTTACACCAAAATCAAATACAAAATTTCAAAGCATATCGTCCAAGGCCTAAATTGTCCTTTTCAATTGTCCATCCGTCTGTGGGTGTAAAACACTACTAAGGGTTACTTTAGTCCCCAAACCTCGATGGAACGACCTCCAAAAATGAGATGAAAAATGGATACCTGGATCAGATATGATGGAAATTGGAGTACCATGCAACTTCACTATCTCCTCAATGAATAACTTGGCATAATCCTCAGAAAAAAAATTAGTCTTCACTGGAAAAAAGTGAGCAAACTTAGTCATCCTATCCACAATGACCCAAATTGTATCAAATTATTGGTGAGGCCATGGAAGACCACTAATAATATCCATATTAATTATCTCTTATTTCCATGCTGACAACTCAATTTCTTCAGTCAACCCACTGGGCCTCAAGTGTTCCACTTTTACTTGCTGACACACCATGTACTTAGTCACAATTTGTCATATCTCGCTTCGTATGATTCCACCAATAACTCTCCTTAAGATCATGATATATCTTTGTCAAACCAGGATAAACCGTGTAAAGCAACTCATAAGCTTTAGCCAAATTTCTTTCCTGCAACCTATCAACATCGCGAACACATAATCTACCTAGATATCTTAAGATACCATAACCATTAATCTTGAAAATCATCACCTTTTTCCTACCCACGTCATTCTTTATTTTCCTCAAGACAGGGTCAAACACTTGCTTCTTCTTTACCTCCTCTCTAAGAGATGACTTCTCCACTCTTAAAAAATCACTCCACTATCCTCGAAATCTAATAGATGGACTTTAAGATTAGTTAAATGGTGAATATCATTCACTAAATCCCACTTCTCCTCATCCACATGAGAAAAGCTTCCCATGGACAACCTGTTAAGAGCATCAACAACTATGTTAGCCTTACCTACATGATAGTGAAGACTCATGTCACAGTCTTTGAGCAACTCAAGCCATCTTCTTTGCCTAAGATTTAGCTTCTTCTGAGTGAATACATATTGCAGGCTCTTATAATCAGAATAAATATCAACATGGACCCCATACAAATAATGTATCCAGATTTTCAATGCAAACCTATAACAAACAATTCTAAATCATGAGTCGGGTAATTCTTCTCACGAACTTTCAACTGTCTAGAAGCATAAACAACCACCTTGCCATGCTTCATCAATACATAACCCAATCCAACCTGAGACACATCACAATCGACAACCAAACCATCAGTGTCCTCAAGTAGAGTCAAGGTCAGAGTCAAAATTAACTTATCCTTTAACTTTTTGAAACTACCCTCACAAGAATCAGACCAAAACAACTTCGCCTTTTTCTAGGTCAATTTAGTCAATGGGGAAGCAATAAAAGAAAATACTTCCACAAACCTTCTATAATAACCGGCTAAACCCAAGAAGCTCTGAATGTCGGTTGGAGTTGTGGATCTAGGACACTTCTTAACCACCACAACTTTCTGGGGATCCACCATCATCCATTCACTTAAAATAACATAACCAAGATGTGTCACAACATTCAACCAGAACTCACACTTAGACAACTTAGCATACAAACGTTGATCCTTTAGGGTTTCCAATACAAGGCAGAGGTGATCGGCATCGTCTACCTCACTTTTAGAATACACCAAAATATCATCAATAAAGACAATCATAGAAAAATCCAAGAACTTTTGGAAAACCCAATTCATAAGATCCATAAATGCTGTCGGGGAATTAGTCAATCTAAAGGACATCGCCAAAAACTCAAAATGATCGTACCAGGTTCAGAAAGAAGTGTTAGGGTTATACACCTCCCTAATCTTCAAATGATGTACCTAGACCAAAGATCAATCTTAGAAAAGTACTTAGCACCCTGAAGCTAATAAAAAAGATTCTTCTCGGTCAACTTATTTAATTAGCGGTACTCAATAACATCCAAAGGGAACCATCCTTATTACATATGAAGATCACTGGAGAACCCTATGATGACATACTAGGGTGGATAAAACCCTTATCCATAATATCTTTCAACTTCTCCTTGAGTTCTTTCAACTCAATCAAAGCCATTCTGTAAGGAGGGACAAAAATAGGATGAGTTTCCAAAAGAAGATCAATTCCAAAATAAATTTCCCTATTAGGAGAAATACCAAGAAGATCAATGGGGAACACCTTAGGAAACTCACAAACCATAGGGATAGTTAGCAAAGAAGGACCTTCGGATCTAGAATCCTTAACATGAATTAAGTGATAGAGGCAACCTTTAGAAACTAATTTCTGGGCTCCAAGATACAAAATAAACTATCCCTTTGGTACTAGGGAACTATCTTCTCATTCAATCACCGACTCATTTAGGAAATGGAAAATGACCCTTTGGGTTTGACAATCTGGAGACGCATAGCACGAATGCAACCAATCTATCCTCAAAAGCACATCAAAGTCTAGCATGTCTAACTCTATCAGATCTACTAAGGTCACCCTACCATAGACCAACATCACACAACCCTTATAGTCTCTTCTGGCATAAATAGATTCACGAGTGGACACAGTAAAGGTGTCCAAAATACACTCAGGGTCAAAACCAAAATGGATAGCCACATAAGGGGTAATATAAGAGAGGGTAGACCTGTGATCAAGAAAACAATATGCATCATAAGAGAAAAGTTTGAGCATACTAGTATAATATCGGGGGACGCCTCAGAATCCTAGTGAGTGGCAAGAGCATAAAGATGGCTTCGACCAATACTGGAGAAGGAAGCAGAAGTAGCACACTTTGGTGCTGGGGTTATTAAAGTAGCAACGTGAACCTTATTTTCTCTTGAATCAACCTTAGAAGGACAATCCCTCTGTATATGGCCAATCTGACCACATTTAAAATACCTTTTCTTCCCCTTTTCACAAACACAACGATGTACCTAGCCACAAAATATACAAGAAGGATATGATAGAGCTGATTAAGACCTACAAGCCTGAAGTTAGGCTCCTAGTTCTCTAAACCCACTATTATACTAAGAACAAAGATCACTCGACGACTTTGGATAAGGAGCACTAGTCATAGAGTAGGGACAAAAATTGCCCCACTTCTTTTTAGAACAATTTCCACCATCTCTACCACTTTGTTACTGACCTCTACCCTGATCTGAATATCAGATCTTCTTATTCTACCTTTCACTCATCTCGACCTATTTTTTTCCTCCTTAACCTATCTTATATACACAAGAAGTTTTGAGATGTCCATATCCTTGTTCAACAAGGCATCCTTGCTCTTTAAGAACAACTCGTGGGATAACCCAAAGGTAAAGTTCCTCATTTTATCCCTAATACTAGACACCAACTCAAGAGTATAATACAACAACTGATCAAAATTCAAGGCATACTCCTTTACTGTCTCCTACCTTTCTTTAAATTCATGAATTTCTCAGCCTTTGCCTCCATCAACTCCTGAGGAAATAAGCGATCAAGAAAAGCACTAGAGAAGCCATCCCATATAGTAGACTCAGCATCATCGCCCCTAAGAGGCTCCCACTCTCTATACCATTAGTATGCTACATTCTTCAACTGATAAGCAATAAACTCTACAACATCCACATCAGAAGCATACCTTACACAAAAAATCTTTTTCACCTCTTCCACTACTAGAAAATTGTAAATTACATGGGGATTTTACCTAGGAAATAATATCGCAGGAAAAACATGTGGATTTATCTATGAAAATGTTAAATTACTTAACATTAAAATATATTACCTGCAAACTATCTATTTTCAAAAAATGCTGCAGGTAAATTTGGCGATATATTGCGTAAATTTCGTTCTTGCGACATTACCTGGGGAAATATATCGGCGGATATTTTATCTCTAGGTAAATCCGCAGGTATATGGACAAATATATATATCTTTTATATCCGTAGAAAAATTCCCAGGTAATTTATCCTACAGATTTACTTTGAGATATTTTTGTGAAAATTTATTTAATGAATTTTATTACCTAGAAAATTATTTGGGGATTTTGTGCTGTGAATTTTGCTGGGGATTTACCTGTGAAATTATTACTTGCGACATTACCTGGGGAAATATATTGACGGGTATTTTAACTCTAGGTAAATCCGCAGGTATATGGACAAATATATATATATTTTAAATCCATAGAAAAATCCCTAAGTAATTTATCCTGCGGATTTACTTCGAGATATTTTGGTGAAAATTTATGTAATGGATATTATTACCTAGGAAATTATTTGGAAATTTTTTGCTGCGAATTTTGCTAGGGATTTATTCTTGGGGATTTACTTGCAAAATTTTTACTTGCGACATTACTTGGAAAAATGTATCGGTGGGTATTTTATCTCTAGGTAAATCTGCAGGTATATGGACACACACACACACACACACATATACATATATATATATATATATATATATATATATATATATATTAAATTCATAGAAAAATTCTCAAGTAATTTATCCTACGGATTTACGTAGAGATATTTTGCTAGAAATTTACGTAATGAATTTTATTAACTGAAAAATTATTTGGGGACTTTGTTCTGTGAATTTTGTTGGGGATTTATTCTTGGGGATTTACCGGTGAAATTATTACTTGGGAAATTATTGGGGGATTGTGTTGCTACAAATTTAGCTGAAATTATTTCTTGGGGATTTACCTATGAAATTATTACTTAGAAAATTATTGGGGGATTGTGTTTCTTCAAATTTAGCTGAAACTATTTCTTGGAGATTTACGTAGGATTTTTGAGACTTGAAAAATTTAAATAGAAAAAGTATATACTTGAATAATAGAAAACATAAAATAAAAAGAAATTAGACATTAAATCGGTGGACACGTATAATCAAGTAAAAGATGCTCAAGAAATTAAAATTAATTTGTTGACATAGATGGTATCATAGATATATTCGAGACGAATAAACCTTAGCTTGACTCGTTATGTTATCACCAAAAAATTAAAGAGGTGAAATTTCGTTGGCCTAAGATAGGGCGAAGAACGACTTAGGGCTCAAATAGAACGTGTTTTTCTATTGGTTAATTTAAATAGAATTGTAAGACACGATCATACTATGCATGAAAATATAATAGATCAATGTACATTTAGAATTCGTTCGGTGTGAGATATAAGTTATAATAATCACGAAATAAAATAAAAAATTAATTTATTTTAAATTAAGTTGAAAGTATTAGGTAGTTTCAGAATTATATATATGATAGAGATTAGAGGTGGGTATTCTATTTATTCGATTTTCTTGTTTAATATCGGTTCGTTTTTTTGATTTTTGGATTGACGAAAATGACAGTTGTAATCAAACAAAAATAAATTCGATTTGATTCAATTTCTATAAATTCGGTTCTGTTACTTCAAATTTTTATTTCTATTTTGAAGATTAAAGTAGTGAGTCTTTCTTTTTCATGACCGGACATTTAAAATTTGTGATTCTTTTTTTTAGAAAAAATTAATTATTTTTCAGACCTATTTTTCATTTTCAAATATAAATAACTTAAGATGGATTAAATGAAATGAAATAACGGGAAAATATTATTTATACTGAATGTATAAAATAAAAAAAAATATATATAATTATAAAATTTATATATATAATAAAATATATATATAATTGTTATCGTAGATTTTAAAGTAATATATTATGTGTCGTATTTTTAGTTACACAATTTATTCATAACTAATGTGAGAATAATTATATCATTTATTTTACTATTATTATTATTGTATTAATACGCAACCTTAGTAAATTTAATTTTTTAATTTTTTTATTTTCTAGTCTGATTTTGCCAATTTGTAACAATTTTAGCCTAATTTTATCAAATTTATTACAATCCTAGCCCAAATTGTGTCCAATTGAATTCAATTTTAAATTTCATTCAATTTTTCAACCAAATTATTATTAATCATTAGATCTTAGCCATTTATCAACATCTATTTATTTTTATTATTATATTTATTTTTAATATTAATTTTACATAGTTACTATATTTATTAAATATCAAGCTAATTAAATTCAATTTTCCTAATTTATTTAAATTCTAGCCATTTTAGACTCAATTTGTGTCAATTGTGTTTAATTTGACTCAATTGAAATCCTCAATTCAATTTTTGTAACCCAATATATACTCTTAATTTGACTCATCTCCTCAATTCTAATCTGAATCGCTCATCATATTTTATCAACGACCAATATTAAATTAATTTTCACTAATATTTTTCATAAAATTAGACAGCTTCAGACTATTTTTCTTAAATCAAGGATCTATTGAAAACAACCTATCTACCTTAGCAATAAGGTCTGCATAAACTGTACCCTCCACAGATCCCAATTTGTGAGAATAAATCAGCGGGTTAGTTGTGTTGACACCTCATTTTGACCTCCCGATATTACTGTTATAATTAATTTTAAAGTAATTTATTATGTGTCTATTTAAAATTATGGGGTGTGCATTCTGTTTGTTCGATATCGGTTTAATTTTTTGATTTTCGGGTTGACGAAAATGACAACAGTAACCGAACCGAAATAAATTCGAATTGGTTCAATTTCTATAAATTTGGTTTAGTTATTTCGTTTTTATATTTCGATTTTGAAGATTAAAGTATTAGTGAGTCTTTCTTTTCCACGACTGGACATTTAAAATTGGTATTTTTTTAGAATTTTTTTTTTCAAATCTATTTTTCATTTTCAAATAAATATAACTCAACATGGATTAGATGAAATGAAATAACAAAAAACATTATTTATACTAAATATATAAAATAAAAAATTTATATATATAATTCATTCCCTCCATTTTTTCCCCTTGACAACTATTCTCGGTCGCAGGCTCGCAGCTGACTCTCCACCTTCTCCTCTCAATTCTCTAAGCATCACTCTCAATTCTCAATATCTCAAGCACGGGAATTTTTAAAAATCAGAGGTAATCTTGGAGATATTCAAAAATCAGAGGTCTTCTCTTTGTTCATTGATACTTTGTCAATTGCTTGCAGATATTTTCAAAATAGAGGTTTAGTTTCTTAAACTCCATAATTTTTTCATTTGCAAAGGTCCCAATAGATCATTTTGAAGTGAATAATTGTGGTTTTATGTGTATGCTGACTTTCATTTTTCCACTTTGTTACGCCTGATGGTGTGAGTAGATAATCTCCTATTGCTTTGGATTACTCTATTTTGGCATCTTATTGATTTTCTTATTTCTGTACCTCTTAATCTTGTTTGCAGACCCTTTTCAAATGGCAGTGAGTTCGTGATCAATTTTATTGTGGTTTGATCAAATTTTGAGCAATTATTTATTATGTGGATTGGATATTATGCTTGAATGGGTTCTTTCTATTGACATGGTTGAAGTATCAGAAGAGTAATGCACCGGGTAGAAGCAAACATCAGTCTTGGATTTCATCCTACGTTATACGTTAAAGACACTTGGAATTGGATAACTATTGCAAACTATACAACAAAGAGAAATATATTTTTGAGAGTGGTATCTCCTACGAGATATAAACTTCATCCCTCTAGTTGAGACTAGATTTTTACCTTATGGATAACACTTTGTACCTTTGAGTTATACTAAAATAGAGTAAAATCATTCAATTAGGTTTAGCCTCTGGAAGCCTCGTGTAGTATGCCTTTAAGTGAATTTAAACATAAGGCTAGTGTAGTGTATTATTTTTTTCATGACCCGAACCGGGGCCCTGGCCGTGACGACCATTCCGAACCATGAAGGCCCGAAACACCCCTATCTATCAGGTAATCATGCACATAATTCATATGATAAAAAGAAATGCAGAAGATACACAATATTACGGAAACATAGTCACGAGTCTAATGAAATTAATAATGGGAAATAATGTCCCACAACATCTATCGACATCTGAAAACCGTCTGCGAAATGTCTACTACATGACTAAAACAAACAACTTTCTGAAAACTGGGACAAGGCCCCCAGTAGACCCAAAACTATTAAATGATAAATAAACTGCCAGACATCAGGACTTCCGGAATATAGAAGGCTCACCACTTGACTCTGCAAATCTTTTTGAAGAATCTACTGATTATCTGGACCCCTAGACTGTGCCTCCAAACCAAAGAGGGAAGGGGGTCAATACAAAGTACTGGTACACAGAGTAATCCAAAATATAGTAGCAATTTTTATATAAACTAAACGAGAGATGTTATAAAACACATTATTGCAAAATAATTTCGAAAATACATGGGCATAGTATACTGATTTTTCAACAACAATGCAACACATCTGAGCTAGGTGGTACACCCTATAATTTCACATTTTCGCCAATTGTCAAATCTCGGTTGCCATCGAGATTAGAGTATAAGTGAGGGAAAGATACACACGATCACACAGCAGGGTGTCTCGACCCAATCAAGTATGGTAGTGCACAAGATCACAAAGCAGGGATCCTAACCATAGTCTCAATTTGGGATGACATAATGTCAGGTACACAAGATCACACCGCGGGGTACCAAGTTCTCGAGTCGGCAAACACGGTTTCTAGCATAGAGTCAATTGACTCATGCTTTCTTCGGGTAATCACCAATATCACAAAATCAATGCATGAAACTTATTTTAATCAATCACATATCATACTCTGCAGGGTATCATTAAACCCGACTTCCAAGCCATCAATATCACATCAACTTTCCAACTTCTCATACCATTTACCACATGCACATATGTATGACTTTCACACCATTAAAACACATACACCATGGTTCTCAACATGCAATTATTCAAGAAGTTTAATCATTTATGAGTAATGTCATATCAATTGCAAAACTCATGCTCTCAATGGTTTAACACTAGTATAATATGGGGTATAAACATTATCATGGGGAATTTAGAAAATTCACAACTCATGTACATCGCACCCTTTTGTAATTTCAGTTCACATGATCACAATTCAACCATTTAAATACATTCAAACAAACAACCCCATGATATCTCAATAATTCTTTCAAAATCATATATCAGAACATGTTATTTGATCAATTGAAAACCCCCATTTGTAAAATCATATATATACTTGTATAAATTTAACGTCTTGCGTAAATTAATTTTTGAAAACATGCCCATGAAATTTAGGACAACCCCATGTACCTCTATTTCGGAGAAAAATGAATAATTCTTGAAGCTTACGGATTGGGGATTCTAAATCTCTAATTATCTTCAAAAACTCATGGTTGAATCTTGAATTATTTGGGATTCTTGTTTGAAACCCTAGAGAGCGTTCTTGATGATTTTTTGTGAAAGTGTATGTATTTAGGTGTATTTGGAATTAAATCCCGTTTTTGGGGGCATGGGAAATGTCTTGTTTGACCTTAGAATTTAAAATTCGGGACTGGAACGCCATATAAGGCTTCACCGCAGCGCGCTAGAAATCGCGATGAGTTACTGGAATTGATAATTGTCAATTTAAGGCTCATCGCGATGCGGTTGCTAGTCAAACAGGAACGCTGACACTAAAAATGCTCTAACTTCTTCACCGAGTGTCTGTTTTAGGCAAATTTGGTATCGATGGAAATATAATTCGAAGATCATTCATTTGATATATAGTAGGCCAACCAGTTCCTCATATATAATTATTTATGATCGGTTGAAGTTGACCCAAGTTTCAACGTTCACTAAAACTTGAACGATAGGAAAGTTCTCAACCCGTCTTTGAGTTAAGGGACTTATATGATCTCAATTCATGCTGAACTAGATTCACACACTACATAATTGATTACACAATAAATTTGCATAGGATTCATGAATTTTTCAACCTTTATGTGAAAGAATAACTGTTTACGTTCTAGCCCGAAATGCGGGGTGTTACATTATCTCCCCCTTGGGATCATTCGTCCCCGAATGATGGGTAGGGACTTGTTGAAGTACTAAAAGTGTAGAATAAAGAGCGTAGTCTCACATTAATCATTTTTCCTTGACAATATATGGAATGCTAGCAAACAAGCTTCATGATAACCCCTAGCGAAACTTGTAAGCACGAAACATGATATAATGAGACTTTACATAGGGATGATCTTGCACATGAGCTCTATGCATAATAATCTTCCAAACATAAGGATGAGATTTATTTGGTGATCATAGACCAAATTTATATTGGTACTAATAATGAAAGAAGATTTTTCGTGGAAGGCAGGGATAGAATGATTCTCCATCTCTCATGATACAATGAAATAGATATTGCACTTTGAAACACTACTCATCCATGTCCAAACAACAAAAAACACATGTCATCACTTCCAACTTACAATTCTTCCATCACACATCTAACCACAAAAGTTTGAGCCTCAGTGCAAAACGCTTTTTATGTTGAAACCTAACTCGGAGTAACAAGGTGGTAACTTAAGCTACAAGACCATGTACTATACATCCCTTTGAAAAATTCCTCACCTCATCAATATCATCAAACACTCTTGGGTTTTTAATTAAGAGGGTACTAACCACATAGCACACATATTTACGTTTTCAACAGTCACAACGTTCAAGCCTAATCAACTACACCAACTTCATGGATCTGTACACCAAGACCAACAATTTCAATCACTCTACAAATATTTTTCACCACATTCCTCCTTCTTAGCTAATTCACACAACAAAAGTTCACCTCATTCTTTTTCCTTTTCACCTATAACCTCAGCTCGAGAATCACATCAAATTTTTAACCTTCAAGCACATCTACTCCTCTACCTAACACAATACCACTTTTCTACAGCCACCATTATACTATCATACGGAGGGTCATTAAGAGACTCGAGCATAATTGTCAAGAATGGAAATAACACCATTAAACCATAACTGCTACTCATGCACTGCTCAAGAAAGGACATGAAATGAAGATATGATAGAATAACCACAAGGTGGTCCATAGAACAAGTCTCTGGATTATAAATAAAAGTCATTCGGAAAACACAATACAACATGAATTCTCAGGAAAAAGCACAGGGAGAAATATTGGTGCATATATCAAGACAAAATGGGGAAAAGAGATGGGATTCCCCTCCTGGATTTGGAAAAATCGGTAAGATAAAATAGGCACCTGAAGCGATAGGAGACGCGATGCATCGGTATCGCATCGAGACACTGGTTTGGCCAATGCGATTACCGATGTGGCGCGCCGATATCGCATTGATCCACTGGTTTGCTTACTTAAATGCATCTCAAACGTGGTCTAAAAAATCTAAAACTTTACCCGAACCACCCCTTTACAATTCTGAACATGAATCAACTCAAAAACTTACGCCTTGGGGTCGAGAAGATCAATTTAAAATCATGAAAGTTAAGATCTCATAAATATGACTAAGTCTTTTAACCATTAGAAAAGTTTTTAGGTTACAAACTCTCCATACGTGCCACTAAGAGTGGTATTGAGTCGAGAATGCTTCGGACTGTTACATCTCAACTAAGACAAGGATTTTCGCTTGAAGCGATTGCTCTTCATTTAAGGAACTGAGATTTTTGCCATAAGTTTGCATAAACCTTATCACTCTGGCTAAACCCAACATAGGATGAATCAGTGACATATAGAATCATATTTCCTTAAGACCAAGCATGCTGAGAGACATAGATTTTCATGGATCATGAACAACACAACATATGACCTGAATACATGAAAGACTGGATTACTGAGAGACATAATTGCTTCTAGTTTGGAGGTCATATCATAGACATAAGTCCATGGAAACCTTGAATAATAGGCATAGGCATAACTTGAACAGATAACGTAAGACATTAGCGGAATAATATCTGAAATGGAAGTAGGAGGAGTATGCTTGAGTAAGAATAGACTTATCATGATTTCTCCCCCGCAACTTATTGAATTGAGAAAAATTTGGGAACTAACTTAATTCCCCATCTCCCCCTTAGATCAAAGTCACACCTCTAGACTTGCAGATATAACCTCAAATCAAAATCTGTAGCCACAACCTCCACGCAAATGAGACATCACCATAAACTTCAACTCTAAACTCTCCCTGATGAACTATACTCGGAAGGCCTTGCTTTTCGAAAAAAAAATGCTACTCTTAACATTTGCTAGCATCAATAGCCAACACTCTACAAGTCTCACTCTTGTGAGTGCACGCACCCACACTTCTTATCACAAAAGGGGTATCAGTATATACATGAACTCAAATTTCTCTCATTAATCCCTAATACAAAGGCACTATATTATTTTCTAGGACATTTTCTTCTAACTTTCAGAGTCATCGACTTACGGCTAATATTTCCATGTGCATAGACACCCACACTTCTAAACACTTAACACTCCATCTTTAATTTCCTTAGGATACCATCATTACACCTCAAATCACATAATCAACAACTTAACAAAATCTGTAAAACTATACCGAAGGCACATATTTCTTAGCTATATTTCCTGAATTCAACTATAATGAACACCATACAACAATAATGAAAACAACCCCTGAGTCTTCCTCAGACGCCCCCCATACTACAAATTTCAAAAACACAGACTAGGTATAACATACACTTATACGCATAAAACTTTATTAACAACCTGCTACCTGGGGTTCAATTTATTCGAATATACCCATGTTCTTAACTGCTTAATGATTCAACCACAATTCATCATTTTAACACTAGTCCTCATGTACACATATCCCTCACGATTACCTTTTAAACTTTTCATAAATCTCCAACTTGGGTTCTTTCACAAATTATATCAAGCCTACTAATTCATTCCCATAAATCATACATCATTAATCATAAAATACTCTTCTCGCCACCATATTCTACAATCTATAATTTAAGCTTATAGTCTAGCATCTATCGTCTACCACTAATAACACAAAGCATGCAACATAATATACTAGTCCATCAAATTGGGAAATCAACTCCAACTACTCATTTTATTCAAATACTACCTAAAGTCACAATCCCCTCCATGTCATCACTATTATAGCTCAAAATCCACTTCATACCTTCTCACATGAAGTACTAGTTTACATCTACTAAGGAAAAGAAGATCAATGGGGTAACATCACACAATAAATATGGTCAACCTTAATCTTATATCATACCCCATACAATCTTATCTACTTATACGGTTTCCTCACATCACACTTACTTACTCAAGCACACATTTAGACTACCTTCCAATTCCACAAACAACCATGAGTCTATAATTATAACTTACTGGCTAATCTAGCCATTTTCATGCTTTAAGCAAACAATAATTCACCTCCATTACCAACTCGATCTCATCCAAAAAGATTCGGTTATACATATATTCAATAAATTGCCCTTACCACGTTTCTTGCCATTTTGCCTCTAAACCCCCAGTTCCAACCAACACAAGAACAATAGGAAGAACAACAAATTGCTAGTGGATCGAAATAGGCCTCACACGGCTTCACTAGACTTTGATTTTTTTTAATAATCTTTATGGCTCAATTAGAAAGGACGATACTATTTAGATTCTGAACTTCTGCACTTGACTCACCCCAACAATGAGACACATCTGAGCAAATCAAAGAAAAGAATTGGGATAACTTTACTTTCATATGGACAATATCGTAGAACGAATTAGAGTATGGAAGAGGAACATTATGACTCCATAGCACGAACTAGAACATGAAGAAAGAGAGACATTCCTAAATTCCTTGTAGCCTCCTAGTTATAAGTGTGGTGCGCTATACACCTATAAATAAGACTCTACCCGACGCAATTTTGCAGACACCCTGGGACCATGAATCGTTCTTTGATACCAAGTTTGTCATGACCCAAATCAGGGCCCTGTCCGTGACGAGCATTCCGAACCATGAAGGCCCAAAACACCCCTATCTATCTGGTAATCATGCACATAATTCATATGATAAAAAGAAATGCGGAAGATACACAATATTACGAAAACATGGTCATGAGTCTAATGAAATCAATAATGGGAAATAATTTCCCACAACATCTATCGACATCTGAAAACCGTCTGTGAAATCTCTACTACATGACTAAAATAAACAACTGTCTAAAAATTGGGACAAGGCCCCCAGTAGCCCTAAAACTATTAACTGATAAATAAACAGCCAGACATCAGGCCTTTCGGAATATAGAAGGCTTACTACTTGACTCTAAAATCTGTTTGAAGAATCTACTGATTATTTGGACCCCTAGACTGTGCCTCCGAACCTGGGAGGGAAGGGGGTCAATACAAAGTACTGGTACGCAGAGTAATCCAAAACAAAGTAGAGTTTTTTAATATAAACTAAATGAGAGCTGTTATAAAACACATTATTGAAAAATAATTTCGAAAATACATGGGCATAGTATACTAATTTTTCAACAACAATGCAACAAATTTGATCTAGGTGGTACACCCTACAATTTCATATTTTCACCAACTGTCAAATCTTGGTTGCCGCCGAGATTAGAGTATAAGTGAGGGAAAGACACACAAGATAACACAGCAGGGTGTCTCGACCCAATCAAGTATGGAAGTGCACATAATCACAAAGCAGTGCTCTTAATCATAGTTCCAATTTGGGATGACATAATGTCAGGTACACAAGATCACACAGCAGGTACCAAGTTCTTGAGTCAGAAAACACAGTTTCCAGCGTAGAGTCATTTGAGTTGTGCTTTGTTTGGGTAACCACCTATCTCACAAAATTAATGCATGAAACTTATTTTAATCAATCACATGTCATACTCTGCAGGGTATCGTCATACCCGACTTGCAAGCCATCAATATCACATCAACTTTACAACTTCTCATACCATTTACCACATGCACACATATATGAATTTCACACCATTAAAACACATACACCATGGTTCTCAACAAGCAATTACTGAAGTAGTTTAATCATTTATGAGTAATGTCATATCAATTTCAAAAATCATGCTCTCAATGGTTTAACACTAGTATAATATGGGGTATAAACATTATCACGGGGAATTTAGAAAATTCACAACTCATGTACATCGTACCCTTTTGAAATTTCAGTTCACATGTTCATAATTCAACCATTTAAATACATTCAAATGAACAAACCCATGATATCTCAATAATTCTTTCAAAATCATATATCAAACTATGTTATTCGTATAAATTGAAAACTCCCATTTGTAAAAGCATATATATACTTGTATAAATTTAAAATCTTGCGTAAATTCCTTTTGGAAAACATGCCCATGAAATTTAGGACAACCCCATGTACCTCTATTTCGGAGAAAAATGAATGATTCTTGAAGCTTACGGATTGGGGATTCCAAATCTCTTATTATATTCAAAAACTCACGGTTGAATCTTGAATTATTTGGGATTCTTGTTTGAAACCCTAGAGAGCGTTCTTAATGAATTTTGGTGAAAGTGTTTGGATGGGTTTGGGGCCCTGGAAAATGTCCAGTTTGACCTTAGAATTTAAAATTTGGGACTGGAACGCCGTATATGGCTTCACCGCGACGCGCTGGAAATCTCAATGAGCTACTGGAATTGACAATTGTCAATTTAAGGCTCATCGCGATGCGGTGGCCCGTCAAACAGGAACGCTGACACTAAAAATGCTCTAACTTCTTCACTGAGTGTCCGTTTTAGGCAAATTTGGTATCGATGGAAAGATAATTCAAAGATATTTCATTTGATATATAGTATTCCACCCATTTAGTCATATATAATTAGTTATTATTGATTGAAGTTGATCCAAATTTCAACATTCACTAAAACTTGAATGATAGGAAAGTATTTAACCCGTCTTTGAGTTAAGGGACTTAGATGATCTCAATTCATGATCAAATAGATTCACACACTACATAATTGATTACACTCTAAATTTGCATAGGATTCATGAATTTTGCAACCTCTATGTGAAAGAATAACGGTTTACGTTCTAGCCTGAAATGCGGGGTGTTACAATTTTATAAGAAAGATAATGCTTGATAAGTGTTGTTAACATTGAATGTTAATAGATGCATCTCTTATGTAAAAGTAATTGTATTATTGCTTAAGTTTTAGATACCTATATTCTCTATTATATTATTTCCTCCATTGAATGTCTCATGTTAGAGTATATACTGTATCTATTCTGTGAACTTTTATCAGTAGAATGAGAGAATAATACCATACTGGGGTTCATTTTTTGGGTAACTTAATTAGAATTTGCTTAAAATTATTGCGTTGAATGTTATTAGATTTTCTGAAAAGAAGTGTTAGAGTAAACCTAGATTCCATTCTCAGTAACTCTTAGAAATTTTATCTCATTTTCTATCATCTCATAGTTCTATTCTATGTTCATTCCATGAATGTTAGTTATAGTTTTAAACTCTTAGTATGAATCAAATACTTAGAGCTGAGCAAGTCAGTTAAGAAAAATAAAAAATAAAAAAACTAGATAGACAGATCCAATAATTTCCCCTCTTCCGTCCAAGTCTTAGTTTTTTAAGCTTTATGTCCATGATTAGTCCCTGTGATTTCTTACGTGTGATTATTCTATGTGTAAACAAAAGTGAGCCTTTTCTTCCATTATAAACTAGTCTATGCCATGTCATATTTTTAGTTCTAGTTAATTGATTTTATATTGGTACTTATTTATTTATAGCCTATATTCAGGTCTCAGAGAACAAAGGTTGTTGTTTTCCTTATGTAGCTAATCTTTTAAGCATCATGTCCTTTATATTATGTGGGATCTCATGTATACTGATGTTCTCCCTATTTAATAGAGTCAATACTCCTAGATCTTATTAGAAATGTTATGTACCTGTCTATTTATTATAGTGCAGGTTCATCCTTCATGGATGTTAGTTTCATTATTAATCCCATGATATTATCTCATGTGTCTAATCCAATTTATCCTTCATACGAGGATGAGCGATTCCCGTCCTGAAATAGGTTAAAGATACATTTATATCCAGCCCACTACTCAAATGAGATTTGTTAGAGCCAATATACTTAAACGACAATTTCATAACGAACTTACTTTTACCCATTGTATTTATTTTGTTAGTGTGCAGTTTGTCATCCTATTTTCCAGCTTTGATATCTATATACAACATTTTCTATTGCCAAATTTACTTGGAACACAATTAACTTTCTGTAACTAGTGTTGATTCTTGTCTTTATGCTGTTAGCTGATAGAAAGCTGACAAGGAGTAATGGTTATAGTGGTATCCCATATTTTAAACTAGGTGTGCCTCTATCTATTGACAATTATTAGACCGTTATCCTCTTTTAAAAAATCCATTTATCGATCATAGGCTAAAGGAAGCAAGTGTCTATTTCTAATGCTTCACTGAAAAACTATAAGCAAAAGGTCTATGGCAAGTTGAATTGTTTCATCATGTTGGTTGACTTTGAACTTTATGCAATTATATTTCTGTGTTTTTTGACTGTATTGGCTCATTAACTCTTTAGTGGAAATGAAGACCGGGAACTCTTTAAATTTTATTATTATGTGTTTTTATATATGGTATCTTTTGATTCAGAAATGACTATTCTAGAGCATAAAAAATGGATGATAAATAGACTTCTTCCTGGTAAAGTGGCATATACAGATGAATTTATAAAAGGCATGGAAGAGTTCATTAAATTTGCTTGTAGTCAACTGAAGTACTTGTCCGAGAAAGTCATAAGGAGTCCTTGTAAAATTTGTAAGAACATGAAGCACTTTACTCCCGATGAAGTTAATGTTCATATTTCCAAGAAAGGGTTCACTCAAGGATATTGGTATTGGTCATCACATGGAGAGGAAGCTCCTTAAATTAATTAATGAACATGTCCATTCAAGTGCTTCAACTAGTCATCAATGATAGAGCTTTGGCATGTCTTCATGCAGTTAAAGTAACATTCTAGAGGAAGACTCTGAAATGTAAATAGGTATCAAGGTATGATGCTTCTAGTATATATATTGATCATCACGTTGAGCCTACTATAGAAGAGTCTCAAAATATGGGCACTAACAAATTTTATGAAATGTTGAATTCAGCCCAATAACCCTTATGGACCGGATGTAAATATTCAGAGTTATCTACAGCTGTTAGAATGATGAGTATTAAATCTGAATATAATATGTATCATGGTTGTTTTAATGCAATGTAACAATTGATGAAGGATACAAGCCATCTAGATAATAAGATACCTCTTGATTACTACCGAGCAAAGAAGTTAGTGGCGGGGCTTGGTTTAACTAGACAAAAGATTGATTGCTATGTTAATGGATGTATGCTTTATTACAAGGCTAATAAGAGATGATAGAATGTATGTTTTGTAAAGAGCCTCGTTATAAAGAACGCGTAGAAAATAATGGTAGAAGAAAGGTTTCGCACAAAACTATGCATTACCTGCCACTTATTCCTAGGCTTTAACGACTCCTTCAACTCGATCTGCAGATAACATGAGGTGGCACTCGGAGAATCACAGGGAAAAAGGTGTTTTATGTCACCCTTCAGATTGAGAAGCATGAAAACATTTTAATCTAACTTATCCATACTTTGCTTCAGATCCTAGGAATGTCAGGCTCGGTCTTTGTTCTGATGGTTTTACTCCTTATAGACAGTCAGCATCACCGTACTCTTGTTGTCCCATGATTGTTACTCCTTATAATCTTTCTCCTGATATATGTATGACTTCCCCGTATTTTTTCTTAACATTGATCATTCCATGTCCATGCAATCCCAAGAATAAAATTGATGTGTATCTTCAACCATTAATAGATGAGTTATTACAATTATGGACAGATGGTGCACTAACTTATGACGTGTTGAAGAAGAAAAATTTTCTCATGCGAGCAATATTGATGTGGAAAATTAATGATTTTTTTGCTTATAGCATATTGTCGGGATGGAGTACAATAGGTAAATTAGCATGTCCGATTTGCATGGAACAAACAAAAACTTTTAGTTTGAAGAATGGTAGAAAAGTTACTTGGTTTGATTGTAACCGTCAATTCTTGCCTCTCAATCTTGAATTTAGAAGAAACAAGAATTCTTTTTTTAAAGGAAAAGAGGAAAAGTCCAGGCCTCCTCCTGGGTTAACTGGAGATTAGGTGTGGTAAAAAGTGAGAGGGTTTCCTAAGATCACTGAATCTAGTTCACGAAAATATTATGGCTATGGAAAATCACATAATTGGACAAAAAAAGCATTTTTTGGGATTTTCCATATTGGAGGACCCATCTAGTTCCAACAATATTGATGTAATGCATACAGAGAAAAACTTCTTTGATAATGTTTTTCACAGTGTCGTGGAGAACAAGGAGAGGACAAAGGATAACAAGAAGGAAAGAATGGATTTGGAAGAATATTATTGGCGAAATAATTTACACTTGTAATTGAATGATGATGGGATATGGATTAAACCGAAAGCAAAGTTTACTTTAAATGATGATCAAAAGAAAGATGTATGTGAATGGGTTGATCAACTAAAGATACCTGATTGATATGCTTCTAATTTGGGTAGATGTGTTGAGATGGAAAATTTAAAGTTATTTGGGATAAAAAGTCACGACTGCCATATTTTTATGCAATATCTTATACCAGTTGCTTTTAGCGCTCTTCCAAAACCAATATGGAAGTCACTAACTGAACTTAGTCTATTCTTTAAAGATTTGTGCTCAACAGTATTACAGGTGGATCATCTTATGCAAATGGAACAAAATATTCCTGTAATCTTGTGTAAGTTGCAAAAAATATTCCACCTACCTTTTTTGATTCGATGGAGCACTTACCGATTCATTTACCTTACGAATCAAGAGTTTGGGGGCTAGTTCAATATCGATGGATGTATCCATTGAAAGGTATAAAATTTTATGAGTTGTCTCCTTATTTAATTACATAATTATTTATTTCCTTAAAACAATTGTAGGTTCATAAATACGATTAAAAAGACTGCCAAAAACAAAGCCAGAGTTGAAGGATCTATTTGTCAAGCATATTTGGCTCAAGAAATCTCATACTTTGCTTTCTATTATTTTTAATCTCATGTCCTATGTAGTAAAAAAATATTTGGGTGTAATGATGATGTCGTTGAAAAAAATGCAACTCACCCAACACTATCAGTCTTTAATTATCCTGGCCAAGGTTATGGTAAGAAGGATGGTGATATCTGATGGCTAGACGATAAAGAAGTTGCTGCAGCACAATTGCATGTTCTTAAAAATTGTGATGAGGTTAAGCCTTATCTCAAGTAAGTATCAGCCATGTTTTTTATTTAATTATTATATTTGGATTAAAACTAATGTGCTAATGTAAGTACATGCAGTTTGTATGAGCAAATCCTCAGAGATACTTACAGTGATCTCACAGATGATGTCATTGACAAAAAAATTGAACAAGACTTTCCACGATGGTTCTAAGATTATGTATGAATTGATTATTTTAATAAAGGATATATCACTAAAAATACATATTTAATATGCTTCAATTATTTGATAGGTGAATAGTAATCCATAAGAGATGCTGCGGAATCCATATTTGCAATTATTAGCAATAGGACATTTAAGAAGGGCAAAGTCTTGGCCTATTTATTTTGTGAATGGATACAAGTTTCATATTTCTTCTTGGGGTGAAGGAAAAAGTACATATAACAGTGGGGTGCGTGTTAGTGGCACTGGATAAGATGGCATTACAAGTGAATATTATGGTGTGCTTAAGGATATTATTGAATTCGAATGGCCAATGATATCATTTATGAAGTTAGTTTTATTTTATTGTTATTGGTTTGATACCTAAAAACATGGCATGAAAGTTGATAGTAAATTTGGTATTGTCTAGGTTCGAAAAAGGGGAAGATATTCTAAATTTGACCCCTTATCTTTCCACAAACTGCAACTCAAGTTTATTATGCAAATTATCCTGAAAGAATAGGAAATAAGGCCGATTGGTGGGTAGTTATAAAGTCAAAGCCAAGAGAAACAGTAGATACAAGATATAATTTGGAAGTTTCTTACCAAGAGGAGCAAACACGTTTAGTGCAAGTATAGAGGATCACCCAATTGATTGCTTATATGATGACCAAGCTGATGGTGAAGAGGTTGATGGAAGTAGTTTTCAAGATGTTTTTAATAAAAATGAACATGATATAATTGAAGAAGGAGATGAGTATATGTCAAATGAATAAGAGAAAGGTGATTAGGAGACATCAAGTGAAGAAGCGAATGATGAAGAGGAGAAAACAAGTGAAGAGGATGACTTTTCTGATAGTGAAGATTCAACAAGTGACTTTCATACTCAAGACGAAGATAAATATGAGGAGGATTGAGAATATTAGCTTGTCAATTTCTTTTGTCAATGTACAATACTATATTTGATTAAAGCTACTGTGATTTTTGTCAAAATTATTGTTATTTTACTAGTCTATTGGAAGATAATTCACTTTTTTAATTTAAGTAATCATATTTTATATCATTAAGTGTATTTTGTTCTGTAGGGAAAATCCTTTGAGGGTTTTGTTATTTGTGAGATTTGAGTTTTTTGGTGTTGGTTGGATCAGTGTGTGTATAATGTCTGGAGGAAAGTGTTCCGGTCAATTCATTACAATTGGTTTAGTAACAACTTAGTATTCATCAAACATTGGGGTTTTGTTACTGAACACGTATTTGTTAAGGAATCCTATACTTCTTTATTTTCTTACCAGATGACATTGAGAAGGGAGGCTTGATTGACTCATGTCACTCTAATGTTCTTTGTAGCGCTAAGAAGCAAGTTCCGACAACCTATGATGAAATAGCACAAAATAAAAATAGGCTACAAATAATAGTATTAGTAGTCTGTGAAGCTAATTTTGAGCTAGATTATTAATTTCTAGTAATAAGAAATTCTATAAGTCTAATAATAAATACAAATATGGTACTTTACGGTATCATTTAATCAGGCTATTTGTGCTACTACACCTTTCTTTACTGCTATGCATACAGTTTTCAATGCCTAATTGATTACTGAGCTAGTAATACTCTTTTATCCTAGAAAAAAGGGTGGACAATCCGTAAGGTTTCCTATAACATTCTTCGTGCACAAGCTAAAATCAGTTATATCATGAATCACGATATCTATTTTTTTGTTTAAGGATGCTCTCCTTAATTAGGTTCCATTTTTCAAATGATTTCTTCAGGGTGCTTTCTTCGTCAAATAATTTAGGGAGGTGGTTATTGTCTCTCATTTGAATTTGGATTGTAGCTAGATTATCTCTAATTATCTGAACCTTGTCCTCAATACTGTTAAACTCCTTTGTATTCAACCTCTTCAAACCTATTTTAACTAACTTCATTCTATTCCAAACACCCTTCATATTAGTACCTAATATAGGCTCTGACCAAGATTGCTGCACTGTGCTTAAGAACTCGTCGTGATTGCCTAAGCTATTAAAATTTTTTAAGGGACTTCCTATAGTAGATCTCTTTTCATCTAACATGATTGCAATTAGAGAATAATCCGAGCATCCCGGGTCCAACACCTCATCCTCCAAATAGGTAAACTTCTGTATCCATTCAACATTTACTATAGCCATGTCTGGCTTGCTATGGACATGACTATTAGTCCATGTGTAAGTTTTGCCAACTTATTTCAATTCATATATGTCCATGTCTTGGAAGAAGTCAGACAAGTCTCTTATTTCAGCATCCTGCACTAGACTCCCCACTCCATCATCCACTTACAAGATTGTTTTAAAATCTCCAATGATTATGGCAGTTGAAGAGTATCTGACAAGTTCTTGAGACCTGACCACAAACTAGTTGTGTTTTGCATTGTATGTAGACCATACACAACTGTAAAATCACATTCAAATCCAATGCTATTAACTTGCATTCTTCCATGTACAAACTGGTTGCTCATAGCTAGAGGTCTAAAGTTTATCCAAGTATGGTCCCAAAGTACTATAATTCTACCTCGTTCTCCAGCTACATAATTGGCACACCATTGCCATTTCCCGACTACTTTCTAAATAATAGGTTGAACATGTTGCTCAGAAACTTTATTCTCTACTATGGCTATCAAACAAACATTATTGATAGCACTCCCTATACGATAAAGAGACCCTTTACTCCAACAGTTAAGTGGCAGGTTAGTCAACTAGATCAATATAGGAATTGTGGTAAGAACTTCTTTATGGAAATCAAACTTCACAGACCATACCTTCAAGATGATTGGTCGATTATTGATGGTGTGAGGTCCCGAGTAGAATACATCATTCTTATCCTCAACTGAATTAAACAACAACACAAAGTATCCTTCGTTATGAAAATAGAACTTTGGTTTAGTAGAAAAATTCCATTTACCCGCAATGAATATCTCTAGAGCACCTAGAGATGGAGAATCTCCAACAACATAGAGAATTATAGCTCTATTCCATTTTTCATTTTTTTGATCAACTTCATCTTTATCCAATTGAGCTAATTTTTCTCCATCTTTCATAATCGGAGCCACATAACCCAAATCCATACCACGAGTAGAAAATTTATTTTCTGCAAATAGGCTAGTCAATACCTTTTCCTTCTTTGACGGATTGGAACCGATATTTTTCATAGAGGTGGCCTTCTTTGGAGTTAAGTTTGAGCAGGGAACTAAGACTGCTTGCAGTTGCTGCTCACCCCTAACTTTCAAGGTTTTGAATGTAATAGTGATTCCACTAGGCGACCCAACGGAACAATGCTTTCTCTATTCATCTTAATTAAAGTTGAGGGAACCATTTTTGGGGTGATTGGAGCAGCCCTATCTAGTTTGGACAACCTATGAGGAAATAGCACAGAACAATAATAGGCTGCAAATAATAGTATTAGTAGTCCGTAAAGATAATTTTGAGCTAGATTATTGATTTTCATTGTTACACTATCCGATAGGTTAAGTTAGTGTACCATAACTCCATACCATATATTCTTATGAGCTAGATTAAGTTTGTTGGTTTCTCAGTTTATACTAACTATACATGTTAAGAGTTGCAGAGACTATCAATTATTACTTTATCATTTATGTTGTACAATTCCACTTGTGTCAATGGTAAATGCTCGTGATTTAAAATAATCCTAGTTACGTGGTACAAAACTTGCAATCATTATTATCCTACGTAATTTACAAATTGTTTCAAAAATAGGCTACAACAGAAACATTTTCATATAACAAAATAGAGAAAATATCTCAACCTGGCATCTGATCTCCTAGGACTACAGGATGAATGTTTCAATTCAAATAAATAATTACAAACTCTAGTCTTTGAGAAAAGCTGCAACCTGTTGCACATGCTGTTACGGTGAACCTTCAGGTGTATCGATGGCACCTTTCTTGAAACTGCCTACCAAATCATATCTACTGCATCATTATTTTGGGATGGATATTGATACTCAAAATATTTGTCGATCACCTTTATTCATGTCTTGTTCACTAATTAAATCACCAATATATTATTTTTTCTATTTTTATTTGCTGCAGATGCTAGGTGTAGGATCTAAAAGAGCTGGATTGCCTAATGGAAAATGAGAGAAGTCAAGTAAAAAAAAAAGACAATAGAGCGACAAAGAGTTCAATTACCACTCATAATTCCATTAGTATCCCTTCAATCTCATTCTGGTTCACCTCATGTGAATAATTCTTCCTCACATCAGCCAAATCCTAAAGTCAATCAATCCCAGACTTATAACATAGTTGTGTCTCCCACAATACCATCACAACCCCTCTATTCCCATACTAGTATACTTCATGTAAATGAGTCTCAACCTAATCTTGGGATCAACAGACCCCAACTTGCTATTATTGAATCTCCACCTCAATCTAATCCGGCCCAACCTACAAATTAAGATTCTGAACCATTAATGTCACCACCGACCAATAGGACTCCAGCCACCTCACCTAATATAGTTGACAATGTAGACGATAATAATCAAATATGGATTGTACCTGAATGGTATGGGTACTACGACTAACGTTTATTAATACATATATTTTGGTCGACTATTTATATGTGCATATGTTTGATAACTACTATATGTTATGTAGGTTTGATCCACACAAGGTAGTTATTGATGGTATTGATAATTGCATTCAGAGTAAGTTTGAATTGGCTAGACCTTCATGGAAGAAATTTCCAGAGTCTACTCGTGAGATGTGGTTTGAGGAATTAAAGGTAAAAAATTTATACATTCTAATTCATGTATAAATATAATTGTGGGACTATACAGCTAATATTTTATTCATTTGATATATGCATAAGAAATTTAAGTGGCTTCATCACTATAATGATGATATATGGTCTAATTTTAATAAAAGGGCATCTTAAAAAATGACCCAAAATTTCCAAGATGCTAGAAAAAATTGCCTCTGAAACCACATTGGATAGGAGGTGCAGTATTCAAGGAGATGAAGGTGTATTGGAAGTCTAATGAGTTCAAAACAAAGTCTAAATGAAATGAATACAATCGTTATTAAAATGTCGGTGCATCACTTCATATATGTGGTTGTGTACCTCATTGATTGATCTATAAGAGAATGGTATTTATAAATCTTTTTAAATGTATTTCTTTGAAGAAAATAATATCATATTCAATGTTGATAACATACATATCTTGTTTTGAATATAGAAAGAAGCTACTAGAAAAGATCCCTCTGTTTTAGAATTTTATTTTCAAACTCATCGCAAGAAAAGTGATGAAAGTTAGGTAAATGAGAAAGATGAAGCTACTTATGTAAGTGTTCATTTACTTTGTTTAATAGCTGAGTTCATTTCAATCTTGAAGTTTTAAAGTCGTATGGGGCCAATTTCGATTCACTACAACTTGTTGCAATCTTGTACTCTTAAAATCTAGTTTTTGTTGTAATCTTGAAGTCTAGTGAAGCCATGTGTGGCCTATTTCGATTCACTAGCTTTGTTTTTGACATCTTGTCATTCTTGTTGTGGTTTTCTTCTTGTGTTTTTGAACTTGATCTTGTATCAATGATGATGATATGAAATGGGCTTAAAATGAAGAAATAGGATTCATTTAGTTGATTACAACTTTTTTGGGACATAGTCATAAATGTTCTATTATGGTTCGAATAAGCGCTTTAGAACCATTAAGTTTATATGGAAGTAATTGATGTCGAGCAGTAAAATCAGTGGGTCTGATGCTGAGGTTTCAATATTTGTGTTAAGATTTTCTTCTTGGACTGTCAATTTCAATTGGTTTAACAGTTGCCCATATGTTGGCATGTGTCCTATGCTTTCATATAGTTAGATTACTGCATTAACTTATGGGAAAATTAATTGAAGAAAGTCTTGAGATATATCGATGTACATACTATATCAGAAATGATAAGATATATGCTTAAAATAATAACTAGATTGTTTAAAATAGTAATAATACGCTAAACTGTGATTGAGAACTAGCATACTAAAAAGTACCAGTATCATATATTTCTTTAAGATCATAGAGATGGTGAGCCACGCCAGATAAATTGAAATAGATAAGAGAACAATAGGCATCTTACTCTGCTTTGGGGGTTGGGGGAAGCATCTCAAAAGATTTTTTGTACTATTTTGTTAATAAGCTAGAAGTTACTTGTTTTACAATAATCACGAATTTGATAATACCATTCTGGTAAAACATAGATGCTTCATAATAAGTACCCTAGTATCCAAACATTGCTCCTATAAATTTTTCTATTTAATAAATGTAATGGTATTACTACACTATGGCACTAGGATCGGTGTCTTACTTGCTACATGTCTTCTTCTGTTAGCACTCAGTGTTCTTGGTTCCCTTGTAGTCAAAATTTATTCTTGGTTCTCCTATATAATATTGCCTAATCTACTCCGACAAAAAATATACAAATTATCTTCAAACTCTACCGCCTTTCCCAGAATCTTACAAAATTCTAAAACTGTGATATAGATAGCATATCTACTGTGTATTGATGTAATAAAATTGGTCATATATGAACTTATAATGTGATGAATTCATTTATCAATAACAGTTCTAACACTGATATATATTTAACCCATAGTTTTCCCATTCGCAATAATGTTTTTTCAACAATATATTATGTTACCCCATACCTTTCTAAGCAGGACAAAGGGTGATTAATTATATGTTTATTCAGTTAATTATGTTTGTCTACAGGTAAGATAATCTACACCCTCTAATGCAACAATTTCAAAAAGTGGTCGACTTCCAAGTTCGAAAGCTTTTCTGCATGATCCCTCACATACTGGTAGGATCTAATACTATGGAAGATATTCAATACTTCCTAGCCTCTATTCTTGCCTCAGATTCCGCAAGTATAGTCTAGACCCATGGATAGATCTGACCAAATAATATGGCTAACTAGGTCTAAACATGTATCTAGCAATTATATAACTCCTTCTACTGATCCATATACTATTTTAAGAACTCCTGAGACACACTAACCATTCCAAAAACCAACAACCGAGGGGGCACTATAGAAGTTAAAGATGGGGATGAAATACCTACAACCCCCTCAATACCTACCATAGAAGTATCTCTACCCTCAGACTACTTGTCCGTAATTTCTTGAGACACACTACCCCCTTATTCCTTGCTATATATGTCTGTACCTCCTTTTGTTTGAAGGTCTTGTTCATGCCCCTCACATTCCAAAACAACCATCTCATAATCAGGTTATATTTCTCCCTTCTGGAGGCATCCCTATCCTCTACATTCCATTGTTATCTTATGATAGTGGAGAGTAAATATTTGTAAGTTTCATGGACGGTACTGTCTGGAGCCTTAGCTGAGTTGTGCCCAATTGAACTAAAGAAACATAAGATCCACTCTGTCAATAATCTTCACCTATTTGTATGGACGTAATCACTCTTTCTAGGGTATTATTTCACATTTGTACATCGCAATTACTATTGAGTTAATCATCTTTCTGAACCAATGCGTGATTATCTATAATTCTAAATGCCATGGTTTGTGGATGTGGTATATTAGTAGTAACAGTATGTTGGGCTATATATCCATTTCTTCAGCAACATGTTTAGGTATCCATTGTTTTACCACTCTGCATCATCTATGAGCACCCTCTATAACCTGGTTTTGTCTCCCTTGAGGTTAATTATCCCTTGGTTCTTCACATCGACATACATGGCCAAACTATCACGACCTAAACTAGGGCCCTGGCCATAACGGACATCCCAAACCATAAAGGCCCGAGAGCCCTTCTAACTTGTAATCATATACACCATTCATATATAAATAAGAAATGCGAAACTAAAATCTACAATGGAAACATGGTCATAAACACCATCTGAAAACCGTCTGCGAAATCTCTACTACATGATCAAATACCAACTGTCTGAAAACTAAGACAAGGCCCCTAGTAGACCAAAACTATAATAAATAATAACTGTCTGAAAGAAACTAGGCCTTATGAAATATAAAAGGCTCACCAACTGGTACTCTTCATTCCTTTCTGATGAAATCTACTGCTTATCAGGACCCCTAGACTGTGCCTCAGAACCTGGAGGCAGGGGGGGTTAATACATATGTAATGGTACGCAGAGCAATCCAAAATAAAGATTTTATATAAATAAAATAGTTGAGATCTAGTCGTAAACATCATGAAAGATATAATTTTCAAAACACATGGGCATTCTTAAAAAAACATAAAAACCTTTCTGTCAAAAGAAGTTTCTGATCTTTGTATTACTTCTGAGTAAGCTGGCACTCCCCTACAATTCTAATATTCCACGAGCGGTATGGAATCCACCATTGACTCGGCGGGGAAGCCCCCAACCCGAGTGTGCCGCAAGAGTTGGAGTTTTTGATTCTGATACGCCACACGACACTAGGACAGTGTAATATAATATACCCGGATCGACAAATCACGTTTTCGGGTAGTGAGTTGTCTGAACTTGTGCCTTCTTTGGGAATCACCTAACATCACTTTATGCCTAATTTTTTCCCGTTCTGAATCATGCATTATTCTAGTTTCAACATCTGAAAATTCTAACTCCAAATATGCTTTCTATTCTGTTCTGAATTACCATGGCATAATCTGAATTGGTGTCGTCAGACCAAGACTTGCAAGTCCTCTTATCTGAGCTATAATGTATCATACATATAACCCTCTCTTTTTATTTCGAAATCATATTCAAGTCATAGCATAAATCAAGACATTTCATATCATGCTTTCAAGAAGCAATTTAGAGCAATTTATATCATATGGAAGATGGGAAAAATCATAACAAGAGAGGGGTGCATTATAATTCATGCTCTCAATTGAATATTCATCCTTAAACACATTCATACATATACATATATAATTTTTCAATTAATTTGGAGAAGGTCTAAAGACCAAATCCATACTGTCAAAACTTCTAAAACATGATTATATTCATAAATCTAAAACCCTTTTCTTAAAACATGATTTATATACCCATGAGATTTTTAGGAAAACCTCGCGTACCTCAGATTATGAACTTTGGATGAACAATTGCTTTTGGGACTCTATTTGAGCTTTTGATGGATGATTCTTGAAGATCTTAGTTTGGGGATTCTAATTCTTGAATCAATTTTGGAATTTAACGGTGAAATTTTAAGGGATCTTGAATCATTTACACATAGAAATGACGGTTTTTCGTTCTAGCCTGAATTGCGGGGTGTTACATTATCTCCCCCTTGGGATCAATCGTCCCCAAATGATGGGTAGGGATGTTGAAGAATAATGGTATGTATTAAAGCGAATATGATGTACCTTCTAAGAAAGTACATAACTAATCTCAAACATTTAACCTTCTATCACAAAACTGAATTCTGCGTTCAATTGTGTTTACTTGATTCAAGGAGTTGATTCATGCTGAGAGTTTAGGATTTCCTTGGAGTGTTCATGATCTATTCATACATATTGAATTTATAATTGATAACTTATGCAAGTACAAGTCATGAGGCACCGTGACTTAGATCGTGCTAGGGTACTGTACTGCCTGAGCCAAAATACTTGGAAGTATTTGAAATTATGCTCTGAACTCTTATGAACTGAGTCATGACTAAGTAGTTGAATCTGAAACATGATGCTTGGATTGAAATGAATTTGCAATTTACATGAATAGAATAGATTATCCCTTGGGATGGTCATACGCATGAGACTTCGGATAGTAGGACTGGGTGAAAATGTAGAACACCATAGTAACTTGTCTGCCCGACTGTTAAACTTAATTGCTGGTTATACAGGCGGAATTATACTGGAAACTTATACTTAACTGGAGTATCTCTTCAACACTCTTTCTAAACAAGTTATAGTAGCATTAGGGAGCAAATAATCTTGGGCATGAGTTACACAAGATATCCAACTAAGGAATCACAAAAATAACACTACTCCATAGCATGAAATATAGACATATAACTCATAAACTAGGATAGAATTTTCAGGCCTTAGGCAATGCCACTTCTTACTTTCAAGCTTAGGACACTCCTCGAATATCCCTTAACTATACTATTCTCCTTAATTACCAAACTCATTGAGTCAAATTATAATCCACATATGGACATTGATAAATCTTTCTACTAATGTCTAAAGTAGCTTAAATCCTTTCACCGTGATCAAACCTAATTCCAAATCACAAAATACAACATGCTACACCATGATACTAATCTAAAACATATTATTTGACCTTCTATATATTTTTAAAGATCACACCCTAAGCCTAATGTGCCTTACCACTTCAATGACTAACTCTGAACTCTTACTATGAATTTACTAGCGCATAATGCATTTCTCCACATAAATTCCAACATATCATTCAAGCCTATCTTTATAACCACATATGAACTTCAAGGCAAACACCTGTAAATACATACTTCACATAGTCTCTAAAGAATTATCAATATAACTCCCACACACTACCCTAAGAACATACACACACAAATTTCCACTAACCATCACATATATCAAAGACTTGGCCCTAGATCTTACTTCACACTTATGGTCTTATCCAAAACAAGCATACTATGATCTTCCATTAATAAGAAATATTTACTCATCACCACTATCATCACATAAAGATGAGTCACTAAAAGGTTAGAACATAAGACCTTGAAGCATAGGAGAATATTATACAAGACTTGACACTTAACTAAGGCCGAAAGAATAGCAAATCAACATCAGAGATTCATCAAAGTGATCTGAATTTGGGCATGCATGACTATAAGTTGAATCTCATCAATCATAAAGAGTATAGCATGAATTATAGGAACTGACCACACTATAAAGAGTGAGTACATGAGTCATGAGATTCATGACCTCAATTTGAAGTTCATAACATATGAAATGTGATTCCGACTACTGAATGAACTGGAAATCCTCCTTTTTAAAATGGAAGAGCACGTGATTCTCTATCATATACATGAACATGAACTATGATCATGGAACTGAAACATAAAGCATGAGTAAGTATTGGGATAACTGAAAAATACTGAGATAAGAATTGGTTGAGCCTCACCCTCACTTCCTGATATTCTATATCATACTAACATTACTACTAAAATCTAAGAGCCTGTCTTGGTCACTTGTTTTATGATCTCCCCCTTATCTTTAAGCAATCATCTTAAGTTTGAGAGATCCCGTACTAGACTCCAAACTGAACTACACTCACTGCACTCTGGGGTCTGGAATACGACAATACATGCAATTAATAGAACTTAACCCAAATGGCTACACCTGAAAGAGGAAAACCTACTTCTAATCCTACCTTCTGAGACACACTCTATCTTTCTATATCCCCAATAGTCAATCATATAATACTTGAACACTTACTAACTTCGAATCTTCATGAGTATTCCCATAGTCAAAGTACACACCCTATAGCGCTTCAACTCTTATTTCTGTCAGTTCAACCTTCAAAAATTTGAACTTAGATTATAACACTTAATCATGGATATCACCAAGACTTTGATGAATCATACTACTAGTCTTTCTCCACCTAGTAACTCAACGGTACTACTATGTCCACTAGCCACACATAACATGTAATAGTCTTAGAAAATACCGCTACTCCTTATCACTTTGGGCATACTTCTACCTCATATATACAACATCATACTTTGTTACTAATCAAATAAAATTAATCTATTGCATACACCATTCAAGCCTATTAGATCACTTTCATATAACTAGTATCATTAACCAAGAAATTATCACACCCACCTTTATGGACATCAACTGTTCAAACTTAATGTCTAGTGCTAAGCATGATTTACAACATAACCTGACACACAATTCTCACAAAACATGCATCATTAATCTTAAGCCACTATTCTTACATCCACATTATACATTTAAACTCAAGTCTATAGTCTAACATCAATCATCTACCACCAATGAAGAATACAACATAATATACTAGTCCATCAAATTGGGACATTCTATCCACATACCTCAAAAAATCTACTACATACCTTCTCACAAGTGGTACTAGTTTGCAATTACCAATGAAAAGAAGGTCAAAGGGGTAAAGTCACATAATAGACATGGTTAACCTTAATCTTATATTATAACCCCATACAATCTTATCTATTTATACGACTTCCTCATATCACACTTACTTACCCAAGCTTACATTTAGACTACCTTCAAATTCCACAAATAACCATTAGTCTATATTTATAACTTACTGGCTCATTTAGCCATTTTCATACTTCAAGCAGACAATAATTCACCTTAACTAATAACTCCTTCTCTACCTTCTACTAAACTAACGCACAAGGATATATCACTTCATTACCATTCAATCTCATGAGAAAGATTCGACTATACATACATTCAACCAACACAAGAACAAAAAGTTGAACAACAAGTTGCTAATGAATCAAAATAGGCCTCACACGACTTTACTAGTCTTTGATTTTTGTGTTTTGAACAAGAAAATGAAATGAATAACAAAGAAACTATGCTAGTGAATCAAAAAAGACCCACACGGCTTTACTAGACTTTGATTTGTTTTTTCAAAAACACTATGATAACGAGATTACATATTACACGAGATAGAAAATTGACACACAATATTCAATGATCTAAGGATACAATAAAAATTTGACTCAAACACTTCCCCCCACAGACTACCATACACTCCACATATGCTACTAGCTACCACATTAGTCAATCACAATAAAGTGATAAATCATCCTCAAACATCAATTATTGAACTAAAATGTTTATTTACACAAAAGTCACCCTCACTCTGACTTCTAACTATGTGACTTCATATCACCAACCTCTTAGTCTAATCTCACTACCAATAGGTCATGACACCGAAACATTATATTATACTACTAACCAGGTGGAAATACAGTTCCAACATTCTTCTACACATTATTCCCCCTGAAGCATGACATCTGCAACATAAATTTTTGAAAAGAGACGAAATACTCTAAATACCACAGGCCAAAAAGCATGATTTCATCAGAATCAAAGTTCACACAAAAATTAATACACTCTGAAGAACTAATAGACTCTTCTCAAGTCCTTATAAAAATTTTAAAATATTATATGGCTCAATCAGAAAGGACCATACTATTTAGACTCTAAACTTCTGCACTTCAATCACCCCAATAACAAGATATATCTGGGTATATAAAAGTAATGAAAGAATTGGGATAGCTTTACTTTCGTATGGGAGACACCATAGCATGAATTAGAGTATGGAAGAGGAACATTCTGGCTCAATAGCACAAACTAGAACATGAAGAAAGGGAAACATTCCTAAATGACTAGTAGCCTCCTGCTTATAAGTATGGCGCACTACACAACAATAAATAAGACTCTACCCGATGGGATTTTGCAGACACCCTGGGACCATGAACCGTGCTCTGATACTAAGTTTGTCACGACCCAAACCAGGGCCCTGGCCATGACGAATATCCTGAACCATGAAGGCCCGAGAGCCCTTCTAACTTGTAATCATATACATCATTCATATATAAATAGAAAATACAGAAATAAAATCTGCTACGGAAACATGGTCATAATCTAAATTTAGTTTAACAATCAGGAATAAAATCCCATATCAACTAAACATCGTCTGAAAGCCGTCTGCGAAATCTCTACTATATGATCAAATAACAACTGTCTGAAAACTTGGACAAGGCCCCCAGTAGACCAAAACTATAATAAATAAAAACTATCTGAAAGAAACTAGGCCTTCGGAAATATAAAAGGCTCACTAACTAGTACTTTTCACTCCTTTATGATGAAATCTACTGCTTATTAGGACCCCTAGACTGTACCTTAGAACCTGGAGGGAGGGGGGTCAATACAGATATACTGGTACGCAGAGCAATCCAAAATAAAGATTTTATATAAATAAAATAGTTGAGAGCTAGTTGTAAACATCATGAAAGATATAATTTTTAGAAAACATGGGCATTCTTAAAAAAACATAAAAACCTTTCTGTCAAAAGCAATTTCTGATCTTTGTATTACTTTTGAGTTAGGTGGCACTCCTCTACAATTCTGATATTCCATGGGTGGTATAGAATCCGCCATTGACTCGGTAAGGAAGCCCCCAACCCGAGAGTGCCGCAAGGGTTGGAGTTTCTGCTTCTGATACACCACACGACACTAGGCCAGCGTAATATAATATACCCAGATCAGCAAATCACGGTTTTGGGCAACGAGTTGTCTAAACTCATGTATTCTTCGAGAATCACCTAACATCTCTTTATGCCCAATTTTATCCTGTTCTGAATTATCCATTATTCTAGTTTCAACATCTGAAAATTTTGATTTCAAACATGCATTCTATTATGTTCTAAATTACCATGGCATAATCTGAATTGGTGTCGTCACATCAAGACTTGCAAGTCCTCCTTTTTGAGCCATAATGTATCATGTATAATTGTTTCATTAAAACACAGTTCATCCTACCAAACATGCAAACAAGATAAAAGATTTCATGGTCCAAAAACACGAGTCAAAACTATGCTGAGATTATTCAAACATATGGTGGTCATGTGTTATTTTGGTAAACCATGCTACTCTTTGTTACATGCATATTCAACATTTATCAACATGCATAACCCTCTCTTTTTATTTCAAAATCATATTCAAGTCATAGCATGGATCAAGATATTTCATATCATGCTTTCAAGATGTAATTTAGAACATTTCATATCATATGGAAGATGGGAAAAATTATAACAAGAGAGGGGTTCATTATAATTCATGCTCTCAATTGAATATTCTTTCTTAAACTCATTCAAACATATATATATATATATATATATATGTATATATATATATATATATAATTTTTCAAACAATTTGGGGGAAGGTCTAAAGACCAAAACCATACCGTCAAAACTTCTAAAACATGATTATATTAATAAATCCAAAACCCTTTTCTTAAAACATGATTTCTATACCCATGAGATTTTTAGGAAAATCCCGCGTACCTTAGATTATGACTTTGGATGAACACTTGCTTTTGGAACCCTATTTGAGATTTTAATGGATGATTCTTGAAGATCTTAGTTTGGGGATTCTAATTCTTGAATCAATTTTGGAATTTCATGGTGAAATTTTAAGGGATCTTGAATCTTATGTTGAGGCCCTAGGGTTTGGTTCTTGAGAGTATTTGAGAGAAAGGAGTATATTTTTGTGAATTTGGGGCTTAATCTTATATTTATGGAGCAATGGGGTGAAGGGAAAAATACCAAAATACCCCTCCAAAACCATTTGGAAAATGCTAAATTTATCAGCTGACGACATTGGGCTGATGTCAACACATATGTGACAAGCCATCAGCTCATGTCATCAAAAAATATTGGAATTTATGACTTTCTTCCTAAGTCTGACGATATTTTCTGATAAGTCGTCAAAAATGTGATAAGACGTCAGAAATATCGTCAAACAGTTGCCAGACTGATATGCTAGAGTAAAATGGGCATAACGTTTTGCTACGATATCTGAATTTGGAAACATTAATGGCATTGGAAAGAGAACTCAAAGGCCTTTCATTTGATATATTGTAGTCCACTTAGTTCTTCATATATAAGGAGTTATGGTCGACTAAAATTGACCCAAGTTTTGATGCTCACTAAAACTTGAACGATAGGAAAGCTTTCAACTAGTCCTTGAGTTAGAGGACCTCTATGATCTCGAATCATGCTCAAATATATTCCCACACAACATTATTGATTAACACACAAAATTTCTTAGGATTTATGGCTCTTGGATCATTTACGCATAGAAATGATGGTTTTTCATTCTAGCCCAAATTGTGGGGTGTTACACAAACCTTGTACATTTTTCGCAAAATTGAGGTTTCCAGTCATAAGCCACCTGCTGGTTATTAATATTTCCACTAGTATCATAAATATCAACCACATCCGGGAGATCTCGAGTCACGTTCATCTCCACTAAGACTCTAGCGTAGGACACTCTACTTTGTTTTGTAGTACAAGCATCAGCAAATAATTGTCTCCCTAATTTTCTAGTCTGGTTCCATAGTCAGCCTTTTTATTCCCGAATTGATGATGTAAGTAAGGGTAGCTAGGAATGTCCAGCTTTTTTTCCATGATAGATGATATTATTTCTTTGAGCGCAACTTCCAAATCCCAGCTTTACTTGATAAACTCCAGCAAATTAGTCTTGATTAATGATAGTGAAAGAGCAACCATTCCACTATAGTTTTTAGGTTTGAGCAACATGAAAAGGCCACATAGAATTATAATCCCTAATAGATGTAAATGTAGCTCACAACTAATATTGAGAAACCTTCCTTATGAAGTTAAAAATTACAATCATTCTCATATCATTCTTAAGGAAAATTGTAAAACTGGGGGGTAGCTTTTTTTTCCTTTAAATTGGGTTGATAAGAAAGGACAACCGAAACAAATCTCATGATTATGAAGTCCAAAGGAAACTTTAACACCATTTGACATATAACATTGGCCTTATTTAATAAATAACAATATGTTTGAATAACGACTATGTTCATAGCCGAAAGGAGATACCTTATCCCTTACTAATTCTGAGAAGAACTTGAATTGGTATATGTCCATATCATAATGGAGAGAAAGATCAATACCAAATACACACCACCTATTGGGGAGTGGCAAGGAAAAATAGCTTTTCTTTTAAGGTATAAGCCAACCACCCAACCAGCTTTTGTGACAAATGTGGCTCATTTACATCTGAAACCCATCAAACTAGTCTGTAATTCATGAATAGATTAGGATACCTATACAACACAAGAAAAAAAAGAAATAGTTACTAGTTTAACAGATTCAATAGAATACTTTCGTGGTGTTGTTAGATCTAAATGAGGTAAAGAGGTAGAATATTTTTTTATGAATAAAGATGCAAAACATGTAGAGTTCTTTGTCAAAAAAAGAAAGGAAAAAAGAGTAAATTCCAAAATAATAAAGTATATGTATTGGCACCACAGATAGATTGCTTCGTAATATTCCCAAAACTAAAACGATTGGATCTATATGCCTTTAAATGCTGAAGAAATGAAATTGCTTCCATACAATTTTTTTTGATATAATGGCCAAAATTATAGTATCTACATTCAAGAGTTATACAAGAGTTCTCCTCCTACAATGTATTCAGTGTCCAACTTGTTTATCTATTTATCAAATCTGTATGAGCTACCAAATATCAAGGTCAATAATGTAGACCTTTATAGCAGTGAATGCTTGTATGAGTATTCCAGTGAATGTTTGTACGAGTGATTCAGATATCAAGGTCAACAATATTTGTATGAGTATTCCAGATATCAAGGTCAACAATGTTTGTAAGCTGGGCTATTGGTCTCTGTTATTGTCAACATATATAGACTAATCTCTGTTGTTGTTATCTGGTACATATTTTAAAATATACAAATCTCTGTTGTCATTTAGTTCAATGATTTACTATTGCTTAAGTGCTATGACAGTAAGAAGTTAGTTTATTAATAACATAGTAGCAGTTAGTCTGTAATCTAATATAATTTATGCTAATAATATATTTCTTACCACTTTTTATGGTCTGACTTAACATATCCTTATGCAGAATGAGTTTGAAAGAAAGAAACAAGAAATATTAGATGCTCAAAGTGCATTAGCTGTGGATGGAGAAACTAATTCAGCTAGTCAGCCAGCTTAGTTAAGTGAAATAGATATCTGGGTGCAATCTGTTGGTGGAAAGAAAAAAGGAAGATTCAAAGGTCTTGGCTCCCTGGGTCGAAGTGTAAAGGAAACTAACAGTTCAACATCAACTTTTCCAAAAGAAATAGATGAGATGATTAAGTCTAAGGTTGATGCTTCAAATGTTGATTTGTATACTCAGTTGCTGTATGAGCAAAAGAAAAATAAGAGGATGAGAAAGGAATTACACTTGTTGATGAAGCATTTATAAGACAAATCATCTCCAAATGATGAATGCCCATCTCAAGAAGACAACCAAACTTATGAGGATGAAAATAATGATAACTCTGATGACGTGAATGGAAGTGATAATCTTGATAACGTGAATGAAAGTGATTCTGGCCCTGATGGTTGGTAGTTTTATTGAGGATAAAATTTGATAACGCTCAGACTATAGCTCTCGTAAGAGTGTAAGCGGTCGTTCTCAAATATAGAACCCAACTGGGTTGGATGTCGAATCCCACAGGGAATACTTGGTCACTAAGTAGGCAACGACCGCTTACACTCTTACGAGAGCTGTAGTTTGAGCGTTATCAAATTTTGGCGCCGTTGCCGGGTAATACAGTTTTCAACTAAGTTTATGATAGTTACTAGACCCTTTGGTAAAAAATTCTCAGATTTTACTTTTAGTTGTTGGTTTTGTTTTTTTCAGGTTTGTTTGAGTGCATGCCAAACACTCGAAGTTCAGGTCAACCATTATTACCCATAAATCATGAACCTCAACTTATTGGCAGAATGGATACACAACATGACATTGACAGAAGGGTGGCTCAACAGGAGCAGGCTAGATCAGCTGCACTGTCAGCTGCTCAAGTACATCAATAGAATATTGATAACCCAGAGAGAGCAAAAAATCCTGATGATGAGGACCTGGGGGATGATGAGTTACTGAATCCCAGACATACTGATGAAGTGGCAACACCTATGCACAGGAGAGATCGTTAATCTAGAATGAGACCTGACCGCCAATCTGTGAAAGCTCCTTTTGATGATAATGATGACGATCTGGATGGAGCTGGTGCCACAGGGGCTATTATTCCTTCACCCTTGGCACCCGGAGCCAAGTTCAATATCACTAGCACCATGATTCAGTTATTGCAGCTCAAGGGACTATTTGGTGGACTTACAGGTGATGATTCGAATATGCATCTGGTCAACTTTATCTCTACATGCAAGTCACTCAACAATCCAGGCGTTAGACATAATGCAATTCGGCTGCGATTATTTCCATTGTCTCTATCTGGGGAGGCAACTCTATGGTTGAACGGACTAACTCCTGATTCTATTACTAATTGGAGGCAACTGAAAGATGCTTTCCTAGAAAGATTTTTTTCGCCATCCAAGAGAGCACAGTTGAGAGATGAGATCAACAATTTTCGACAGCTTCCAACTGAAGCTCTCCACGAAACGTGGGAGAGGTTCAAGAAGAAGCTTATGCGGTGCCCAAATCATCAGATGGCCAACATCCACTTGATGGAGATATTATACAAGTCTTTGAACTCAGTGACTAAGCCAGTTATTGATAATGCTGCAGGTGGGTCATTCATGGACCTTACTTTTCTTGAGGCAAGTGAAATGCTAGATCATATGACAAAGCAGAGTAGAGCTTGGCATACCAGGTATTATGAGGTAGCAAGCTCTACCGTATCTGTTGGCATGACTGCAGAGCAGAGGCGTAGACAAGAGGAACGTGACCAAGATATGGCTCACATGAAAACGCAGATGGATCTTCTTACCAAGCATTTATTATCAGGAAAGACCAAAAAGGTTAAAGTTGTTGTATCACAGGGAAAATATGATTCCGATTCTGAGGGGGAAGAAAATTACTTGAATAATCAGGGGGTTTTCGAGGCAATGCCCAAGGAAACCAAGGTCGGAACTATTATGATAAATCTGGATACAAGGACCGCGATCAAGGTGGTTGGAAAAATAAGACTGACAGGAGTGGTTTGTATGTTCCTCCTGGAAATCGTGAGGCTGTGGCGTCTGGCTCTGGGATGATGTCCATGGAAGATATGATGGCTAAGCTATTGAAAGGAGTGGAGGCAACCAATATGGGCGTTACTGAGGTAAAGAATGATTTGTCATCAATAAATTAATTGGTTGACTCGCATTCTACTGCAATAAAATAGTTGGAGCAATAATTGAGTCAATTATCAGCGACATTCAACCAAAGAAAGGCTGGCACGCTACCCAGTGACACTGTGCAAAACCCAAGGAATGACGGATCGTGTATGGCTATTACTACCCAGAGTGGTAAAGTGTTGGAAAGTCCATCCAAAGGTAAGCAGGTGGTTGATGATATAGTAGAGAATGTTGATGAAGCAGAGTTTAAAGATGCCGTAGAAGCTGAAGTGAGTGCTCATGATATTACACCTAGACGTCACCAGCCTGAAAAGAGTGATAATCGGAAGCAAGATAAAAAGGAAGTGATAGAGAAAATGATTCTTCTTCCACCACCACCTTTTCCTCAGAGACTGAAGAAGAAGGCTGATGACACTCCTGTAAAGGTTGATAATCGGAAGCAAGATAAAGAGGAAGTGGTGGAGAAAACAATTCCCCTTCCACCACCACCTTTTCCGCAGAGACTGAAGAAGAAAACTGATGACACCAGGTTCAGTAAATTCATGACCATGTTGAAGTAGCTGCCTATTAATGTTCCGTTGGTGGAGGCGCTGGAACAGATGCCTGGGTATGCTAAATTCATGAAGGACCTGTTGACAAAGAAGCGGGCAACAAGTTATGAGCTGGAAGATAATGTTCATCATTGCAGTGCAATTGCCACGAGGTATTTAGTACAGAAGAAGGCAGATCCTGGTGCTTTTACTATTCCTTGCACGATTGGATCATTGGATTTTGCTAAGGCATTGTGCGATCTGGGGGCTAGCATCAATTTGATGCCGTTATCCGTTTACAAAAATTTGGGGTTGGGCGATCCTACACCAACTAATATGCGGCTCGTGATGGCAGATAGGTTGGTAAAACGGCCTGTTGGTATCTTATATGATGTGTTGGTGAAGGTTTCCACCTTCATCTTTCCTGCAGACTTTGTTATTTTGGATTGCGAGGTGGATTCTGAAGTTCCCATAATCTTGGGGCATCCTTTCCTCACAACTGGAAGTGTGCTGATTGATTTAAGAGCTAATGAGCTTTTATTTCGGCTGAATGACGAAGTAGTCCATTTTGATGTATGCAAATCGATGAAGCAGCCTAGAGATATGGATGTGTTCTCTATAGCTGATGTTTATTATGAGGATGAGAAAGGATTATCTATAGAGAAGAAGCCTACTGTTGAGCCATTGTCTGCTATGCTGTTAAATTTTGAGCATGAGGATGTTGAAGAATATGAAGAAACTGTTTGTGCTCTAACAGGAATAAAGTCCTATTCTCATGCTACTAAGAAGCTGGACCATGATCTTAGGAATCGACCTTCACCAACAGCGAAGACTTCCATTGAAGAGCCACCAGTGCTAGAATCGAAAGAGCTCCCCAGTCACCTAAGGTATGCGTTATTGGGAGGTGGAAGTACACTTCCGATGAGTGTTGCGGCTGGTTTAGGTGAACAACACATAGAAGCTCTCATCTCTTCACTGAAGAGGTACAAGAGAGCTATGGGTTGGTCTATTGATGATATAATTGGTATCCCACCTGGGATATGTATGCACAAGATGCATCTCAAAGAAGATTGCATGCCCACAATTAAGCATCAGCATCGTCTGAATCCATTCAGAAAACGATGCACCAAATATCTCGATTAAATCTAAGTACTCGAGGTAACTATGTCGTGCCGCGACAATAAATCAAGCGCTAGATGGGAGGCAACCCATCGTTTTTCATTCTTTATTGTTTTACTAAGAGTTTTTTTTTTGTTAAATAAAAAAATAAATATCCAAAAAGAAGAGTCGAGCCACGACCAAAACTAAGGCGCTTGAAGGGAGGCAACCCATCTTTCTAATCGTTTTTGTTGTTTTTAAATAAGTGTAGGTGCAAGAGGTGTAAATGAGAAGATTGGTTTCAAATTTTGATTTGGAAGTATTGCATGTTGAAGGTGGTAAGTTGGGAATGAAGAAGCAAAAGGCTATGAGTTAGGCATTGCCTATGAAAATGTAGGCAACGAACAAGGCAAGGCCTATGCTATGTCCTAAACTCTCAGAATCTAGAGTGTTATGGCATAGGCGCCGCCTATGCCTAACAATGCCATAGCATAGGCGCCGCCTATGCAAAAGCCCTTTGTCTCTGAATCTAGAGTGCCATAGCATAGGCGCCGCTTATGCCTAACAATGCCATAGCATAGGCGCCGCCTATGCTCAACTAGGCTTTGCAAAAGGCGCCGCCTATGCCAAGCATAGGCAAAGCATTAGGCGCCGCCTATGCTCACTTTTTGGTCTCCTAATCCGATTCCAAATGGGTCAAAACCCGACCCAAGCTTGCCCTATAAATAAAACCTTAGTCTTAGAACAAAAATGCATTGCAAGTTCAACCTAAGCACCGCCCACCTCTCCAAAATCTCTCAAAAATTTTCTTTTTGCTCTTTTAACTTTGCAAGAACATCTTCCAAGGCCATCAACCAAGTAAGTACTTCTTTGCTCTTCTTTTATATTCTGTAAGTATTACAATACTACGCCTATAATAAGTTGTTAAATCTTGAAGTAGTGTTGGTGATTTGAATGTGGTTGATTTGTTGTACAACTAAGTGAGTGAAAGAATACGTATGGGTGTTCTAGACTTGGTTCCAACCTGAATTTAATTTTGATACACTGTCATACTTTTGCGGAATTGACATGGTCAAGAAAATTGTATAATCTTGTAACTAGAAAGCTTACATGTTCATCGAGATGAAAATCATGATTGACTACAAACATACGATGTTGTGATTATTTCTAATGCCATAACTTGATTCAATCTCTATGTAGTAGTCTTGCTCAAAAGGTACATCAATCCAAACATGAAAGTATTGCCAAGATTTCATGAAATAGAATCAAAAAAGGATAGTTAAGATGACAAGAAAAGTATGACTGCACTAATTATATTGTTGGAACATAACACCTAAACGTATATCGATGAAGTCTGAGTAATCGACATCTTTCACTTAATTAGTTTGTCACAACAAATTAAGGGTGGGGTGGGACCACTACTGTTTGTTTGTCGATCGTATCTACCGAGATGAAGCTAACATGACTATTATTTTAATCTCAGGTACAATGGCACCAAAAGCAAGACAAGGAAAAGAAAAAACAACCACTTCACAAAAAGGCCAGAAAAGGGGATGAAAAGAGCAAGGTGAATCCTCCTCGCTGCAAATACCTCGACGCATGTACGGTATAAAATGGGTCCTAGAGGAGGAAGAAAAGGAGTGGTACAAGAACAATAAAGTAAAAAAATATGTTCATGTGGAGTTGATACAAAAGGAGAGCCTAGCAAAGAAAGAACCCCGCATTTTGGCTAAAATCATGGCGCTACATCTTGATTTCATTTTCCAATATATGGGAGAATTCAATCTTGATCTAACGTGAGAATTCTATGCCAATTGGTCCCCAAAGACTACAGGAAGTGAAGTGAAGATTCGTGGCCAAGTCTTGTAACTGAATGCAGAGTTCTTCAACTCTTTTCTGGGTCTTCCATCTGTGGATCCATCACCTCTCAAGGAGATTTATCGCAGACCTCCATATAGGGCAATCAGACACACACTATGCGGAACAAGATCAATGGCACGGTGGAGTCGTCACAAGGATACCGGTCGGCACAATACCTTCCCGTATGCCTCCTTGAACAGAGAAGCTCGAATATGGTTGTGGATAGTCAATTATTACCTGATTCTAGAGTCACAGTACACAAACATCACACGTGATAGAGTGTGCTTAGTGTACGCTTTGATGACGAACATCCCCATCAACATTGGGGCGATTATTCGATTTTTAATGCGTAAGGCCAGGCTACACAAGAGGTGCCACTTCAGCTTTGGCAATCTGTTGACTGCGATATTGAGGAAGGAGGACATCGAAAAGGAACCTGTAGATCATAATCTTCCACAAAACCCAAAGAAGGTTGACCTCACAAAGGTTAAAGATGCTGAATCCATGCATGGCGTCAACCTAACCACTGCAGAAAGACATGCTCACGACGAAAGCTTCTCCCGCCCTTTATATGGTATGATGAAGTTTACCATGATAAGCGGGGGTCGTGTTCCAACTACTGCAGAGCTCCAACAGTTGGATTATGACTACCCAATAAATGATCATGCGAGGGCGATGTGTGGAGTAGGTGTATATTTTGAGGAACCTCTTGATGACGACATGCCAACCGATGATGATCGACGAATGCCAGACTCCGACGTGGAGGAGAACTCTGATGACGATGACTCTGATAATGATTCTGATGCAGGGGGTATGATCCCAGACATAGAGGATGAGTTCGACTAATCAGGTTCTTCTAATTTATTTTCCACTGAGGGTAGTGTGTCCCGTCTAAGTGTGGGGTGCTGGCATTTGTATGCTATACTTCTTTGTCTGCATTTTCATTTATTCTAGTTCTTGTTTGTTTTAATTAGTCGTAATTAGTTAGTTTAATTTTAAATTTTTTAGATTTTGCATGAAATTGTTCCGATAGACGGCATGGTAGTATAACAAGAGTTTGTGCTAAATCATAACTATTAAGACATTTAGGCTCTACATGTGACTCACTGTGTGATAATTGTGTGGTTTAATTCATTCATCTGTTAGGTCAAGAGTCTATACTGCTCCCAATAAAGTTAACCGTGTGCCTTGTGTGTGTGAGGATATAGTATATTCTGTGTTGTGACTGATGCTAGAACTTGCCTGGTGTGTGTGCAAAGCGAAATAAAGAGTGTGAGTTTAGGAGATAATTTAGGCATTTCTTTGGCAGCCTGTGATTGTTTACCTTCTGTTTACCTACCCGTGGACATTATCCTAGTCAACCCTTTTGAGCCTTTAAGCCATTTTCTTTGACAGCCTTATATGTAAGCCTAATCCATTTTTTTTCAAGACCATAATTTGATCCAAATTCCTAAGTGCTTTAAATTGTGAAGTCATGTGACAAAATAAGAGGAAATTGGGTGAGAGTGATGCCTTAAAGTGAATTGGTACTTGAATTTGTTATGAAAAAAAAGTGGCTATCATAGAGGTGTGTTATTAAAAAAAAAGAAAAAAAAAAGAAAAAGAAATAGAAAAACAAAAAGATAAATTGTGTTTATGATTAAATAAAAAGATAGTTATGCTTCAATGGCAAAATAGGTGAAAAGGGGTGATAGATGAAAGAAAGGTAGAAGAGTTGATTAAAAGAGAGTGTTAATGGCATAATGTGATGTATTAAAGCGCTTAGGAACATAGTCACTATTTCTGGCCAAAATAGTCCTACCCGTCCCTTAGCCTACATTACAACCTGTAAAAGACCTAATTGATCCTAAGTTTAACATTATGATATTAGTAGAGCATTACGCTAAGGGCAAGCCTATGGTCATCAGTTGCAACATATGAATTCTTTGTGAGAGTGAGAGCAAGGATAATCTTATACCCATGTTTTGAAAAATGAAATACTTGTGAGTAATTATGGGTGATATATTGTGAGACAAACATGGTTGATGAGTTTTGGGTAGTCTTGTATGATTCTTTGTGCCTTAACTTGTGGATACGAATTAACCATCATCACGAGTCTATGTTGGAGGTTGAATTGTTTCTAGTAGTGATCAGAAAACTACTCTTTGCTGATAATTGTCGTGCCTGTCTTGATAAATATTTTGTGTTACTACTGTGATTTCTAGTTAGATGATTGCATGGACGTAATATTTTGTTCGAGGACAAACAAAGCTTTAAGTGTGGGGTGTTGATGTTAGGCGTATTTACACGCCTAAAGCACCTTAATGTACCCATATTTTAGCTAAGTTTTGAGGACAAAATATATAATTCCTACACTTTTAGTCCTTTTTCCTGTAAGTGAGCTAACCAACATGATTAGCAAGATTTAATGTATTTATGATGAAGATTTCAGCATTTTATGGACTGTTGGACGCCAAAGGAAACTTCACGTAAGAAGGAAGGCAGCTTCTGGAAACTTGTGGACTGAAAGTGATGCATGGAGAACTTGTCCCGGGCAAAAACAATATTTCTAAAGACTTGGGGGATCAACAGTAACATAGTAGGACTAGGACAAGTATGCAGTAACCCAGTAGGACTAGGACAAGGATAAAAACCCTATTTCAGTAGGACTAGGACAAGGATGTTATAAAAACCCTATGATGCTGAATTTTTCAGCATTGAATTATTCATTCATTGGAAGCTTTTTATTATTCACTCATTCATTAATTCATGTCTTTTTCATTCGAATTTTTCTCCTAATTCACGTTACAATATTCTGTAAGTCTAACACAGAGAACTCGGCTCTCTTGAGAAGAACGGCTAGGGCAAAACGTTTGAGAGCTTTTGACGCCATATCACTTCCATCGCCAAGATTATTCTAGGTTGTGGTATGATGATTTTATCTGTTGTGATTTCCATTGCACTCATGAGTAGCTAACCTTCTCTGTTAGGGTTATGGAAGCCTTATGAGATACTATCTATTGCTATGAGTTTGTGAATTCTTGATACGTATGCTGCTTATATCATTACTCTCTTCATCTTAATTGAATTCTTGTGGTTGCAAACATATAGAATACGCCAGTATATTATTAACTTGTTCGAAAGAAAAGTTACATGTCTGGAAAAGAGAGAATGACAAGGAAATAGGGCTACCAACCCCTGTTTAAAAGTTAGTGCCGTAACTGGATTAACCTGTTGGAGAATTCGTACCATTAGTATACGCTTTAAGCTGGAAAGAGTTAAAGTGATATAATCCTTGATGGTCGAAAGACACTAGGATTTACCATAGAATACGAATCTCTATAAGCGCATGCATGTCTGAATTCCGCATAACTCATAGCCAATAGATACGTAAAACTCATAAGGTGGACATAACCCTAACTTACAATTCTCATTGATTAAAACCTACTAAACATTCCATTTTTCTTTGTTACTTTGATACTCTTAATTCACGCTACAATTAAATCCCCTTTTTTTTGTAGAATTTCCGATCAACAGTCTACTAATCGTTGCCTACTTAGTGACCGAGTATTCCCTGTGGGATTCGACACCCAACCCAGTTGGGTTCTATATTTGACAACGACCGCTTACACTCTTACGAGAGCTGTAGTTTGAGCGTTATCAAGGATTCAAGTTTGAAATATTTCGTTTTGGACCATTTAAGAATCATACATTATTGATGTGGATGTTTTGAATTATATTTTTGTTAGCTGTAATGGTTTACATTAAACTTGTTTTGAATGATGTTTTTGCGAATTATTGAAGGTTTTGAATAGATTTTTGATTAATTGTGAAGTGTTTCTAGTAATTTACTTGTGAATTATTACTTGAAAATTTTACTGAAAATCCGCAGGTAAAATTCTTTTTTAATGAAATTTTATCAAATAATTCATTCAAAACTTTGCTAATTAATTGCAAATAAATTTGCAAATAACGTACCTGCAGATTTATTTTTGCAGCTAAATTACCTAGTAATTTACTTGGAAATCTACGTGGGGAATAATTTATGATTTTTTGGTGGAAATCCACAGGTAAAACCCTTTTTATGAAATTTTACCAAATAATTCATGCAAAATTCGAAAATAACGTACCTACAGATTTATTTTCGCAGCTAAATTACAAGGAATTTACTTGGGAATCTTCGTGGGGAATAATTTGTGATTTTTTTTGTGAAAATCCGTAGGTAAAATCCTTTTTTATGAAATTTTACCAAATAATTCATGCAAAATTTTGATAGATAATTGCAAATAAATCCGCAAATAACATATCTGTGGATTTATTTTTGCAGCTAAATTACCTAGGGATTTTCTAAATCCGCAAGTAATAATTACCTACGAAGGTATTTCCTTTTGATTCTAATTGGTAAGAAAATTCGCAGGTAATCAAATTACTTGGGGATTTTACCACATTATCTGTAACGCCTTGAATATGGTACCTGGAATGTATACGATGTTCATTACCCCGAAGGACCACAAGCTAACCCATGAATGATATCTGTAACTGGGCACTGCATAATATCTTGTATAAATGCGGAAAAAGTCTGAAAAGACATAAGGTTCAAATATTTGATAAAATATAATATCTGGAAATGCGGTATATCAATACAAAAACAAAACTAAAATAACTGTCTAAACATGCTATAGTCTAGAAGCCTCTAAACTGTCGAAAAATTATGTAGTTGATGGGACATGTGCCCAACTAACTCCGAACTACTGAAATAATAAAGTAATAAAATGATCATTCTATCCTCAAATGATGAGGACTCACGGCTAGTCTGGATGCTGAACGTCTGATCTACAAAGGATGCTATGGAGCTCGTACTTTAGAACCTATGGTATAAAACACTATAGCGCAAATGCATCAATATGATTGAATGTACTGGTATGCAAGTGAGGTAGGATGAATGCAAGGGGTTTATTTGCATGAACAATACAAACTAATTGAATAACATGAACGCTAGAATACATGCATGAATACATGAACTATAACTGAGATCATGACATCACTGAATATGAATATTGATAACATAAGTTTCGTATAACTGATAAACTATTATCTGAATGACTGTGTCTGATAGTCCTATTTCTGATGGAACTATCTGAGTTCCATACTAAACTTGGTGACTGTATCTGCCAATCCTGAATTCTATAGAACTATCTGAGTTCTATTACAGAGACTAAGACTATAACTGTGGAAAGTAGTCGTCTAACCGACATGCCCCAAATAAGATAATATAATTGAGTTGGGGTCCAATCTGTAACCCCAATTGGAAGGGTGTCAATACCGCGCCACTGGTAAGGACAAGTTGTGATTAATCCCTCATCTAATAGGAACTCCAAGGAGAATGGTGGGTTCCTCATATAATACGTTAAGCCACCTCATCTACCCTCAACTAGAAGGTTTGATGTCTCAACCTACCTGGCTACGTAGTTTTGGAGCGCAAGGATTGCTTCTAAGAATCATACCCTTTAATAACAGTTGAGTTCCCATCATTGGTCTCACTCGGTGTTAAATCCTACTCCCATCTGAATAGATACTGAACACAATTAACGGAACTGAACTGGACTGTGTTCATTGAGTTTCGTTGAATTACGGAACACTACTGAGATTACTAAATTTTTTGACATTTCTAAGATTACTGAGTTTAATGAGTTTTCCTGAGTCACATGACTGACTGAGTTCTATGAATCATGGATTGACTGAGAGTATCTGGAAAACATGACACTGGCTTTAGGCACAACTAAATTGTCAGGTACAAGTACCCCCAGGACTCGATAGCATGAAACTGACAAGACATGACACTTCTTGACATATGACCATAGTCAACAATTCATAGTACAATAATTGGGGATTCTCATGAAGTATTCATATGCTATAAGCTTACACATGAATGGGAGTGCATGTAAACATATCATAATTTCATAAGCCTAATCTCATGAGCGTTACTTCAATCCATTACAAAGCATAACAATAACGTTGGAGTCATATCAAACATAAGGGAGAAATATCGATTCATCAATTTTGGTCACAAATGAGTCATAAGGCATAATTCCTACTATCTTAGGCATTTTATCAAACACCTTGCATGTATATATTTAGGCTTAGGCATGAATATTCAAATAATACTTCATGGCAATATTTTACACTTCCAATGCAAGAATTTCAACCACATACTAACATATTTTCATGATAGTCATTAAAGACTTCAACTTGGAAATCAAACAACAACATAAACATGGATATAATTTAATTCATTCCATGGAATCCAAAGTTTATATTTTAAATATGGTTTCTTGAGCTTCATGAGTGAAAGGAACCCATGAATCAACACTTGACATAACTGGGTGGATGATTTCTTGAATATTGGTAGAGGAAATCTAGAATTCTTGACTTAGGATTAGACACTTAGGGTTTCTTATTATTGGGGATTGATCCTTGAGAGAAACCCTATTTGGTGTTGTGGATGAATAATGAAGTTATGAGCTCTGGTCTGGTATAATTAGGGGTCAAAATGGGTGGAAAAAGACCCAAATACACTTTTAAAAATGTCTTAAAATCTCTGATCGGAAGTGGCAACGGTTTGGGCGATGGTCCGTTGCTCAATCCCATCGTACTTGGCCAGAACCTGAACTTCCTACCTCGTCTACGATGGTTTGAGAGATGGTCCATCGCTAGCTCGATGGTCCTTCGATCCTAACCGTTGCACTTGTATAGAAGATGGGTTCACTACCTTAGTCGCTACGGCTTGGGTGATGGTCCATTGCTAGCTTGATGTTCCATCGTCCTGACCGTCGCTTCTGGGAGGTTCCGACATTTCTCTGTAAAAATGTCCATAACTTTTTACTCCGATATCGGATTTGGACAAAATTGGTATCATTGGAAAGATAATTCAATTTCACATATAAGATATTCTATTTGATTCAAACATTAATCATATAAGAAGTCATCGCTAACTTTTTTGGAGACTAGATATAACATAAGAAAAGTTTGAGGTATTACATTATCCCTATGAAAATCCCCAGGTAATAAGCACTTTTCTTATAGTGTAATTAGATGAAATTTTTGAGGATCTTCCTCAACCATAGAACAAGTGAAGGTTGGAGGACCCAACCTCATAAATTGGCCAACTCTAGTGGCCTCGGGGGATGTAGTGACAAAAGAAACTCGCTCAATCAGGGAAGCCACCAATTAGATAAGCAAGTGAATTGAATGGTGAAAATCAACATGACAGCTTGAGGTGCCTGAGGAGAGATTGGTAGAATCGGTGGAGATCTATTAGGGTAATGAGAAGCATTGACCCTAGACAGAGTCTGAACTCTAGGAGTAGGACGAGATCCATCCACATTGTCCTCAAATGAGACAAAAGAGTTTCCATGAGCATCAGCTATTACAGGAGGCATGATCTAAGAAACAAACATACAGGAACTAGAGGATATTCAAGACCTTAGATGCTATATCTCAAAATAGAATAACACAAAAGTAAAACATTCCTAAATGGTTCATAGCCTCTCCCTTATAAGTGTGGCATGCTACACACCCATAAAAGAGACTCTGTTTGACATAGCTTTGTGGATTCCAATGACACCAAACCTAGGATTTGATACTATATTTGTCTCAATCCCAACCAAGTCTTGGCCGTGATATGCATCTCAAGTCCCACATGGATCGGAGACCGCCTCTACACCTAACAAAGATAACACAACGTCCCAATGAAAAATGAATTCCAAAAATATAACAATATAGTACAATGTAAGATTAAAAAATAGAAGTTAACTTAATGACCGATAACTAGTAACCGACCAAAAAATCGACCAACATCAGCCAAGTCCATAGTTGTAATGCCCCGAGTATGTACCCCAGATGCTACACAGTGCTCATAATCCTGAGGGACCACAAGCTAACCCATGACTGGTACCTGCTGTAATAACTGAATAATAATACTGTATTATGCGGAAACTTTCCATAAGGTTCAAAATTGAAAATAAATACTGAATACAGAAAATAGAATACTGAAATATCTGTCTGAATTACTCTAGTCTAAAATCCTCTAATTGTCTAAAATTGGAGTTGATGGGACAAGCCCCCAACTAATTCCAACTACTAAACTACTGATAAACTGAACTAATAACTTTTTCCTCGAACTATGAGGACTCACTAATATGTTTTCTATTGATAGGCTGAACTTCTAAGTATGGTCAGGAGCCTGTGCGTATGAACCTATGATATAAGACATCATAGAGCAAAGAAAAGTATGCGTCAGTACTTTAAATGTACTGGTATGCTAAGTGAGGTAGGATTAAATGCATGGGTTCATATGCATAAACAATACTGACTGAATGACATGACTAAAACTGAATGAGAATACATGCATGAACACGTAAATTGTAACTGAGGTCATGATAACAATGGATACTATGTTCTGAATCACTGGTTTACTGATATCTAAGTTTACTGATACTATAATACTGGTAGCTGAATAACTATATCTGGAAGTCCTGAATTTATTAAACTATGCTTAGTTCTATAGTGAACCGAGCGATTGTATCTGACAGTCTTAATTCCAGAGAACCGAAATGAGTTCTATTCTGAAGACTAAAACTGAGACTGTAGGAGGTAATCATCTAACCGACATTCCCCAAATAAGATAACTGAATTAGGGTCCAATCTATAACCCCAATTAGAAGGGTGTCAGTACCATGCCACGGGTAAAGACAACTGGCTGTGGGGTCAGTCCTAGTCTAGCGGGTGACCCCTGAGATCAGTCCTAACTAGCGGGTGATCCATGAGTATGTTAGTCCTATCTAACGGGTGAAATCTTATAACCTACGCTAGATACGTAGTTCTGGAACTTAGGGATTGCTTCTAGGGATCTCAATCCTATGTAACAGTGAGCCCCCATCCCTAGGCTCACTCGATGCTAAATCCTACTCCCAACTGAAAGAAACTGAATTGATTTCTAAACTTCTCTAGGCCTGACTGAAATGTTACTGATTGTGTTGTCTGAATGAACTAGACTGAGTTCACTAAGTACTGCATTGATTGCTGACTGAATTTTGTGAATTGACTGAGTCTACTGAGGTAACTGAATACTACTGAGTTCTAAACTGAATACTAAACTGATACTGAATATTGAGTACTACTAAAACTATTCTGTAACTACTATAGCTCTAGTAAATAGCTTGGTTTTTTGGGTATTAAATGCCCCCAAGACTCGATAGAATAAAAAGTAGAACACTGCATGAATTTAGTAGCATAATAGTACTTGCTCACTAAGATGCATTCATTTAGATATTTTGTCAAATACTTGACATACATGTGCTTGTATACATGCTAATATGATATAATTTCATTACTTATCTTTCATAAACAATTCACCAAAACACTTGAATAGCATAATTTATGCGTACGACTGTAATACAACATGCAAGTATCATAATCATAATCCCAAATTACAATTTCAAAGGGGTTTTTAATATGAAACTGTACAACAACCCATACATGCCATTTATTTCTCATGAACTTGTAATTAATCATTGATTCTAAAATCATCTAACATCATAGTTATGAACACAATCAAATTCAATCCTGAAATTCATCAAAACTATTTAATTATAGTTCAAAAGGTTTCTTGAACTCCATGGGTGGAAGGAAACCCTTGGATGACCACTTAACATACCTTAATGCTTGAATTCTTGAAGATTGATGAAGTGTTCTTGAGGGTTAATCTTGAAATTGATGTCTTAGGATTTTGTTCTTGAGAGCAATTTGAGAGAAAGAATGAATTTTCCCCTAGGAATGACTTAATTTTGTGCTTTTGGGGTTGAATAGGGGTGGGAAAATGACCAAAATACCCATCTAGATGAGGTTTTTAATGACTGAAAACATGCCCAGTGATGCGCAGATCAACGCACCACGCCATTGGTATTGTTGCAATGGCCAATGCACCGCGTCATGTCCAATTGGTTCACTGGAATTTGCATTGGGATCGGGATTAAAATATTCATTGACGCGATGGATGATGTAGTGCGTCGAGATCGCGTCGATCCATTGATTTGAGCTTTCAAATGTCATTCAAATGAAGTTAGAAAAATCTAAAACTTATCCGGGAACACCCACTGACATTCCTGATCATGAATTAACCTAAAAATTGATATTTAAATGTCATAAGGGTCGTGAAAAAGGATCACCAACATACGAAGGCTAAATGACTATATCTGGCAGTCATGATTCTGTGGAATTGTGTTGAGTTCTGTACCAAACTGAGTGACTGTATCTAACAGTCCTGATTCCATAGAACTAAACTGAGTTCTATAGTGAAGACTAAAACTGAGACTGTGGGAGGTAATCATCTAACTAAAATATCCCAAATAAGATAACTAAATTGGGGTTCAATCTGTAACCCCAATTAGAAGGGTGTCATTACCGTGCCACGGGAAAAGAAAACTGGTTGTGGGGTCAATCCTAGTCTAGCGGGTGACCCCTGAGATTAGTTCTAACTAGCGGGTGATCCTTGAGTATATCCATACTATCTAACGGGTGACATCTCATAATCAATGTTGGCTACGTAGTTCTAGAACTTAGGGATTTCTTCTAGAGATCTTAGTCCTATCTAACTGGTGAGCCCCCATCCCTAGGCTCGCTCGGTGCTGAATCCTACTCCCAACTGAAAGACATTGAATTGATTTCTAAATTATTCTAGGCCTGACTAAATTATTACTGATCGTGTTTTCTTACTGAACTGGACTGAGTTCACTGAGTACTGAACTGATTACTGATTGAATTCTGTGAACTGACTAAGTCGACTGAGTTTTGAACTGAATATTACTGAGTTCTGAACTACATACTGAACTGAGTCTGAATACTGAGTACAACTGAAACTATTTTGTAACTGCTATAGCTCTAGTAAAATAGCTAGGTTTTTTAGGTATTAAATACCCCCAGGACTCGATATAATGTAAAGTAGAACACTACATGAATTTAGTAGCATAGTAGTACTTGCTCACTAAGATGCATTCATTTAGATATTTCGTCAAACACTTGATATACATGTGCTTGTATACATGCTAATATGATATAATTTCATTACTTTACTCACATGAACAATTCACCAATACACTAGAAGAGCATAATCTATGCACATGACCGTAATACAACATGCAAACATCATAATCATAATCCCAAATTATGATTTCAAAGGGGTTTTTAACATGAAACCATACAACAACCCACACATGCTATTTATTACTCATTAACTTGTAATTAATCATGGATTCTAAACTCATCTAACATCATAGTTATGAACACAATCAAATTCAATCATGAAATTCATCAAAACTATTTAATTGTAGTTCAAAAAGTTTCTTGAACTCCAAAGGTGGATGGAAACCCTTGGATAAATACTTAACATACCTTAATGCTTTAATTCTTGAAGATTGATGAAGCGTTCATAAGGAATGATCAGGAAATTTATGTCCTAGGGTTTTGTTCTTGAGAGAAATTTGAGTGAAAGAAAGAATTTTGTCCCAGGAATGACTTAATTTCGTGCTTTGGGGCTGAATAGGTGTCAGAAAATGATCCAAATACCCCTTTGGATGCAGTTTTTAAAGATTAAAAATGTGCCCAGTGATGCGCAGCTCGACGAGTTATGCCATTCGTATAGATGCGATGGCCAACGCACCACGTCGAATCTGCATCAGTTCACTGGAATTTGCACTAGGATCACGATAAAAATATTCATCGATGCGATGGACGATGCGGTGCATCGAGATCACGTCGATCCACTGGTTTGAGTTTTCAAATATTTTTCAAACAAAGTTCAAAAAATTTGAAACTTGTCTGGGAACACCCACTCACATTCCTGATCATGAATTAACGTAAAAATCAATAATTAAAGGTCATAAGGGTTGTGAAAAGGGATCACAAACTTACGAAGGTTAAAATAAATTCCAAGTGTAAACACTTAGTTGAAATTTCTAATTCTGGGACCTCTTTTCAAGCTTTAATGGACTGAGTTAAGCTTAGAATTTTGTGGGGTCTTACAATAGTCATATGACAAAACCATCTAATAAAAGAATCAAAACTAGTATAGGTTGAGACATGTCCCCGACTATAACAATGACAATAAAAATGATAATGTTAATTATAATGAAAACTCTTAATTCTTATCTACGCTAAAAATGGAAGAAATGTCTAAGCCTTCCAGAGAATGAAAGCTTACACATTCTCCACAACGAACTAACAAATCAAGACGATCTACTTAACTCTGCACAGGAAATGTAGAGGTATCTCTGGGGACAACATCGCATGGGGATAAAACGTGTAGAGACGATTAGTGGGGTGAACACTAGCACAAAAATTAGGGATAAGGATAATATAATATCGTAATCATCAGTTCAAATAATTCAATTTAGTGCACAAAATCAAATGCATATACAGATATATATTTATCACATATCGAGATATGGAACAAGGCTTAACATGCACTCTAAAACTTTAGCTTGGTTTGTGTAGCTCAACCATCATAACATAAGAAGGAACCCATAGGCTATATTGGCCCAACTTTCTCATAGCCGATAGGGATCCAATCCGTGTAGCCGCTCAAACCAGAGGGTTTACATTTGCAATATGGGGGACTCAAACCTCCTGATATATCAAGCTGATACGAGCATTAAATTATGCAATATAATATGGTGGTCTCGAACTTCCAAATTATGAGATAATAATAAGAGGACTCAAATCACCCAGTCATATAGACCCATACATCGGCAACCATGTTTCCAGTATTGGTCCTTCGATATCTCAACTTTCACGACTCAAATACACATCCCCTCATTAAAGCCAAACTAAAAAAAGTATCACACATTTCAATTCATTGAACCACATTACATATTAAGGCATTCATTGTTGGTATCATCATACAACCTATAGATGCAAGGTAACATTAACATGTCAAACAAATTTTCATCACTTAGGGGAAACTACAATCCCTTTTGGTTCAATTATACATTAGCTTGGGGAATTACGCAATCCCATAAGGTTCAATCAAAAATCATTATGCTTTATTAACCTTTCATATTATGCAATAGTTTAAGAGTAGTTCAATGTACTTACTTTTTAAATTCAAAACCAATTTCACAATATGGGGTTGAGGTCAGGTCATAACCACTTTAAAAATCACAAGTTTGGGGAAGTTACGATCCCTTAATCTATTCATCATTTCCATTCAATAATTTGATTTTAAAACAACCATTAAAATATAGGTCATACAAGGACAAACACAAAACATCATATATACAATGGTTATTCAAAAACCCTTAACCCATGTTTTCAAAAATAACATCTATACCATATGGAAAACACTTTAAAATTTATGATTTTAGTAAATTAGCAATTAGGGAAGAGTAAAATACCTGAAATACCAAGTTTCACGAAAAGAATTCAACCTTTCAACCCTTGGATGGCCTACTTCTTTGAAATTGTAAGTATGGATGCTTGAGAGATTTGAGAGAGATTTGGAAGTATTTGATTACATTATTAATAAGAAATAACTCCTCTTAAGTTCCTTATAAATGTGGGGTTTTAATTGGTTAATGAGGAAATTATCCAAAGTGCCCATTATTTAAAAACTAAAATTTAGTTGTCAGTGACAATGAGTCATTATACGACTCGTATAGACTCATTAAGATTCACCACCACGAGTCATATCCAAGATAGTATCTCGGGAACCCATACATTGTTGACCCTAGAACTCAACTTCTACGTCTCATAATAGGACCATATAACTCATAGGGTCCAGTCGTAGTCAACACAAAGCCTAATTGGGGTTAATAAAGGACATCCTACGTTTTACACCCAATGACTCATTATGAGTCCTTATGACTCTTAGTGAGATACTCGTACTCAGAGCATAACTTAGTCACATACTTACTAATTTGGTTATGATTTGGTCCAACAACTCATCAAGACACCCTACGACTCATAGGGTGAGTCGTAATTAGGAAAGTGAGGGTAAAATTCCAAAAAATTTCAAGGATAAAAATCCTAGGGTGTTACAAAAACTTGAGTGTGAAAAAGTATTCTCTTATGTTTACTGAGTTGGCAAGCTATGCTCTAGCTATGGTTGTTGACTCTAGGGCTTAAATAGGCAAATATTTATTGTGTATTTTTGAGGATGTGGTTGATGAATTTAGAATAACTATATTATTTAAGTAGATGTGCATCTACATATTGATGGTTAATTCTCAATAGATTGAAGAGGAGAAAATCAAGGAGAAGGAAAAGAAGAGTAAGAGGGCTAGAACAGGTAGCCTTAATTTCACTATCTAAACGTCAGATGATGGAAGACGTTCTTAGTTCGATAAAAATATTCAATCAAGAATAAGTATCCCATTCCCAAAATTAATGACTTGTTCTACTAGCTTTAGGGTGATAATTTTTTTTCTAATATAGACCTAAAATCTAAATCATTAACTCAGAGTTTGAGAATGTGACATTTTGAAGATATCCTTCAAAACTTGGTATGGTCATTTCAAATTTGTTGATATGTATTTTAGACTAAAGAATGCTCCTACAAAATTTATTGACTTGACAAATAGGGTATTCATGAAGTACTGGTCCATGTTAGTTATAGTCTTTATAGATAATATCCTTATTTATTCTAGAAGTGAGCATTAACATGCAAAACTATTGATTATTATCATGCAAACTCCCAATGATTGCCGACTATTTACTAAGTTCGGTAATTGTAAATTGTGGTTGAAATCAGTAGCATTTCTTGGTTATTTTATTTTTGGTGAAGGCATTTGAGTTGATCGTCAAAAGATCGATGTAGTGAGGAATTTTCTTCGACCCATCTATTTATCATACATAAGTGATTCCTTAGGTTTATCCGATTACTATAGATGTTTTGTTCAAGGATTTTTATCTATTACTTCTCCTATGTCATGACTGATACAAAAATTCAAATTCTTGTGGTTTGATTCTTGGGAGAAGAGCTTTCACGATTTGAAAACTCAACTGACCTCTACTTAAGTTTTGACTCTACTAGAGGGTTCTAATGGTTTTGTGGTATTTATGATGCTTTAAGATTTTGACCTAGTAAAATGTTAATGTAGAGGGGAAATGTTATAGCATATGCCTCTAGACAACTCAAACCTCATGAAAAGAACTACCTGACTTATGATCTTGAGTTGGTAGAAAATTTTTTTCCTTACAGATTTGGAGGCATTATCTTTAAGGAGTTCATGATGATGTTGTCACTAATCATAAGAGCCTTCAGTATGTGTTTAGCTAAAAAGATCAATATCTTTGTCAGAGAAGGTGGCTAGTGTTGCTGAAGGATTATGATATGAGTGTCTTGTACCATCTTGGTAAAGCCAATGTTGTGGAAGAAACTCTTAGTAGATTATCTATGGTAAGTTTTTCTCACATAAAGGAAGAGATGAAAGTGTTAGTTCATGAGGTTCACCAGTTTACTAGTTTGGGTGTTCGGTTGATTGATTCAACCAAAGCTAATACCTTAGTTAAGAATGGCTTGAAATCCTCTTTGATAACTGAAGTGAAAGAAAAGTAAGAGAGTGATCACATTTTCCTTAAGTTAAAAGGAGTTTTCTAGAGTCAGAAGGTTGAAGGTTTCTTCTAAGGGGTATATGGTGTCCTTCAATGTTAGGGAAGACTATGTGTTCTGGATATAGATGAAATGAGATAATGAATTTTCAAAAAAGCTCATGGTACACGGTATTCTACTTACCTAGAAGACACTATGATGTATTTTGATATATGAGTAGTCTATTAGTGGAATGGTATGAATAAACATATTGCAAAATTTATGGATAAGTATCTAAATTTCTAGCAAGTTAAAGTTTAGCATTAGAGACCTAGTGATATGCTTCAGGATATCAATATTCCTACTTAGAAGTAGGAAGTGGTGAATATGTACTTGATTATAGGGTTGCCTCATACTCATCAACACCATGATTCTATTTGGGTTATCATGGACCGAATGAATATGTTATCCCATTTCTTGCCAGTTAACACTTTAGATTCTGCCAAAGATTATACTAAACTCTATCTTATGGAGTTAGTGAAACTATATAGAGTCCTTTTAACTATCATTTTAGATAGAGGTTCCCAATTTTTGTCTCGCTTTCCAAATATATTTCTGAAGGTTCTTGTTACCCAAGTTCATCTAAGTATGACTTTTCACCCTCAGATATATCGTAAGATAGAAAGTACAATTCAAACCTTGGAAGACATGCTTAGAGAGTTCGTGATTTTTTTTCTAGGGTAGTTTTGATGATTATTTGACTTTGATTAAGTTTGCTTATAATAATAACTACCACTCCAGTATTCAGATGATCCCATTTAAAGAACTTTATTATAGGAGGTGTAGATCTTCTATTAGTCGGTAAGAGGTTTTTAAAGCTATATTGATAGAGCTAGATTCAGTTCATGAGTCTATGGAAAAGTTTATATAATTAGATAAAGTCTTAAATAGCTCAGAGTCGTCAAATATCCTATGCATATGTAAGGAGAAGAGAGCTTTAGTTTTCTATTAGTGATTTTGCCTATTTGAAGGTTTCACTCATGAAAGGGGTAAAGAGATATGGTAAGAAGGGAAAGATCAGTCCTTGCTATTTTAGTCCTTATAAGATTTTGAGTTGCTATGGTCGTGTTTCCTATGAGTTGGAATTGCCTACAAATTTAGCATATGTGCATCCACTCTTTCACTTGTCCTTATAAATGAAATACATTAGTTATCCAATATCTGTTGTTATTTGAAACGCCCTCAATTTTTGACGTTAGAAATTTCTTGAGTTTTGGACTCACTGTCTTAGTAATGACTTACCATACGAGTCATATAGTATGGGTATGGGTCAGATGATCCTAGTAGTAACGAGTATAGTGGATGACAGTTGGGTTTCTATTGTGGTTACTATCAAGTGGTATGGGTCGTCCGTGGTGGTAACAATTTATTTGGTCAGTCCCTTAATCAAATAAGTATCATAGTGACTTTACTTGGCTCTAAGTACGGGTGGCTAACTAATATCTATAAGGATAGGGTACGAGTGGTATAGTTGAATTATCTGTTGTCCAGTGTTTATCCCTTATGATTCTATCTTGGGTATGATTGGACCATACGAGTCGTATGGTCTAGTCATTAGTGGGGGATGGGTAATCATATGGTGGATAGTGTATGGGTGTCTAAATCATTATCTTGGTGATGAATCAATCGTACGAGTCAAATATTGTGGTCATGAGTCACGGGATCGATTCGAAACCATATGCGGTAATTTTATAATTTTATGTTAGGGGCATTCTAGATATTTCCCCTTTATAACTCCCTTTGATACAACAACATAAAAAACTTTTGGGGGTTTATTAACCAATTATTCTAAATCAAACACTCTAAAAATCTCTCCTAAACTCTCTTCCAAGCAAAAGGCTAGGGGTTTATCAAGATAATCAATTAAGGCTTTCAAGGGCGGTTTTTGTTTATCTTCCTTGGTGTCTAAGGCATATAATTCCTCCTTAATTGTTATTTTAAGAAGAGAATGTGTTTTAATGTATGATTTTCATGATATTGTTATGGTTTGAAATAATTTTTGTGTTTTTTTATCTTCATTTCTGAATAATGGTTCTCATGGTTTAATTATGTTTTCCTTCATGCTTTTAGTATGATTTTGACTTTGTGGGATGAATGTTAATGGTAAATGGATTTTGGGGTATTATCGATTTTCAAAATTACTTGGTTAAAGTTTTGAAAATTATATTCCCTCAACCTATTTGTTTAAATGCCAATGAGAAGGATTTTTGTCACATTATTTGACCACTCTTGATTTCATTGCATTGCATAAATGGTAATGGAACTTGAATTTATCTCGTTGATTTTAAATGATTAGGCAAGGCCTTGGTGGCCATGGTTTTTGTTTAATTGGAAATATTAGAGTCAACTTAGTTTAATGGTTTTGCATGGCATTAAAGGATAGAGTTGCAAGCTCTAATTTTGGTATGATGATACTAACAGTTAATGCCTAAACTTAAGACTCCTTGTTAAATAGTTGAAATGTGTAATTGTTTTTAATATAGGCTTAAAGATGGTTGTGTTAGAAAAGCCATGAAAGGTGGAGGTCTAGGGGAGACCAATACTTGAAACTCACATTTGTCGATGTGAGATTTGCTCATGGTGACTGTGTGCATGATGTCACACTTTATATTTTGGGAGATATACTAGTGACCTCAGGTTTTTCTCTCCAGTTCGTGTGGATAACATGCACCAGGGCCCTTTCAGCAGGGGAAGTTGAACCCATATTGCCCGTGGGTGGACATTTATGATGTCAAACCTACACAACCTAGGTTAAGATTTTAAATGCAAGATAAACCCAGTTCCCTATCCTAGCATGATATATATATGTCTGTGTGTATGTGTCATTGTATATGGTTATTTGATATTGCTTTTAATAATAGCATTATTTTATTTTTAACCTTGAGTACATGCTACCGTTCACTCCACTAACCATCTTCAGGCGTTATATTTACACGCGATGTAGGAACTGGCCATACTACCATTACTCCTGCTTTGTGACTTAGATTTGGGGACAACTTCGAGTCAGATTGAAGTGGTGAGCTTTCATACTCCAGAAGATTCCATTTCATGCTATGGATATATTTTAATTATTTTTTTATTGGATTGTGATTTTGGCTATAGTCGGAGGCATGTAATGAATGAATGTTACTTGATTCTGGTTATAGACTTTGTTAGACTTCTATGGGTATGGGTGGTAACGGTATTAGTGTCAACCTTAGTATTGGTATTGGGATTATGGTTGGCATTGATTGTATATTTCATTAAGGTTGTTAGATTATGAATATAGACTTTATTTAATGTCTTTGAATTATTATTGATTTATCTTGTTATATATCTAAAATTCACCCAACATGGGATGCAGGGTGGATACAATTGGTTATTGAGGGTGGTCACCGGTCCTTGTTGGACTAGAGATGGTAGACATGACTAGGCCCTTGTTTAGGTCATGTCAGATTGGTATCAGATCCCTAGGTTCATGGTAAATTGGGAGTTCACCAAGTCTGGTTGAGTAGAATCCCTTTTAAGGGTGTTTATCATGCCACACTTATATGGGAGAGGATACATGGCATTTAGGAATATTTCTCTTTCTTGTATTCTATACTAAAGCTGTAGATTCTAAGGTTGTAAAATCTTCTACAATACCCGTTTGTTCGCCTTTCAGATCATGCCTCTCAGCCGACTTGAAGTTCATGGAAACTCCTCTGTCCCACTTGGAACAATGTTTATGGAACCCGTCCTACTTATAGGGTCCAGAATTGGTGTAGGTAACCAGATCTTGATTGACCTCATGGACTTCCACTAGTTCCCTCAATTCTTTCTCAAGCTCCTCAGGAAGATGTAATTAATACTATGTTTCATTGGTCTATCCATATGTTGGCGCAGTTCATAGGTTTTCTGGTGTTAAGTTTGAGGAGGATCCTCATTGTCTTATTGATGAGATGGAAAAGATCTTCCGTGTTATGTATGTTATTAATATGGAGTGTACAGATTTTGTTGCCTACCAACTAAAAGATGTAGCATACCAATGGTATAAGGAATGAGAGGAGTCAAAAGGTCTTGATGCAGAGTCAACCTTGTGAGATAATTTCTCTAGTACTTTTCTGAAATATTTTTTTCCTCAGGAGTTAAGGGAGGCAAAGGCTGAATGAGTTTGTTAACCTAAAACAAGGCAAGATGTCAGTCAAAGAGTATGCCTTGAAGTTTCACCAGTTATGATCTGGAGTTGGTTTGTAGCATGAGGGCAAGAATGAGAAAGTTCACTTTCGGGTTGTCCCGAGACTTTATTTTTAAGAGTAAGGATGCCTTGTTGAACAAGGACATAGATATCTCAAGGTTGGTGGCATACATGCAACACATGGAGGAAGAGAAGAAGAAGAAGGCAGAAAATGAGGAGAGGCAGAAAAAGAAGTTTAGATTTTATGATAACGGTAGAGGTCAACAACAAAGTAGCAGGGGTTGTAGGAAGTGGTCCAAAAAGAGGTGGAGTAATTTGGGGTCTCACTCGATGGAAAGTGTTCACTACCCAAAGCCGTTCGATGATAGATGATTTCTGATTGGCAATAATTGTATGGAACAGGGTGCCTAATCTCAGGCTAGTAAGGCCCAATCAACTCCACCATATCCTCTCTGTAGGTTTTATGGTCGATTGCATTAGGGTTACTGTAATGAAAAAAAGGACAAGTGCTTTCACTGTTTTCAATCAGGGCATATGATTAGAAACCGTCCTATTAATAAGTTTACTTGTGGGGAAAATAATTTTCCTGTTGCCTCTTCTTTTTCTCCGACACCAAAGGGTGCACTATCTGTCTCCGCCACTGGTCAGGATTGACACTATGTTCTTACTATCCTCCGACATAGTCCTGATATCATTACTGGTATTTTGAAATTCTTTTCCCATGATGTGTACTTTCTGTATCATCTAGGTCTACTCTTTCTTATATGACCCTATTTGTGGTTCTGTATTTTGATTTTGGTCCCGAGTGTGTTTTAAACCCTTTTTTATTTTTACTGCAGTGGGTGACTGTGGTGGATAGAAGTGTCTATAGGGATTTTGTGGTATTTGTGGGTGGTTGGGAGATTTTGATGGATCTATTTGAATTAGACATAGTTAATTTTGTTGTCATATTGGGGATAGATTGGTTGCACTCGTACTATGTTTCTCTAGTCTGTCGAACTCCTAAGGTTTCCTTTAAATTCCCTAATGAGGCTGTTATTGAGTCGAAAGGTTATTCTATAGCTCCTAAGCAGAAGTTCATATCGTATCTTAGTGATAGGAGATTGATCTCTAATGGGTATCTCTATCATCTAGTCTGGTTTGGAGATTTTATCTCGAAGGGGCTTTCTCCAAATTTCATCCCGCTGGTGAATGAATTTCCTAAGGTATTCCTTGATGACCTTCTTGGTGTTCCTCCTGATAAGGAGATTGATTTTGAGATAGATCTTATTTCGGGAACTCGCCTTATTTCTATTCCCTCATATAGAATGGATCAAGCTGAGATGAAAGAGCTTGAGGAGTAATTAAAGAATTTTTTAGATAAGGGTTTCATCCATCCTAGTGTGTCTCTGTGGGGTACATCAGTGTTGTTTGGTCATAAAAAGGATGGTTCCCTTTGGATGTGTATTGACTATCGGTAATTGAATAAGGTGACAATAAAGAATAAGTACCCTCTTCCAAGGATTTATGATATGGGCATTTTGAATTCTTGATTATGTCTTTTAGGTTGACTAATGGCTTGATGACATTTATGGACTTGATAAATAGAATCTTTGGGATATTTTTTGATTTGTTCATCATTATGTTGTAGATGATATTCTGGTGTATTTTAAGAGAGAGGTGGATCATTCTAACCACCTCTGCATTGTATTATAGACCCTGAAAGAACAACTGTTGTATGCCAAATTTGATGAATGTGAATTCTGGTTGTGCGCTATCACTTTTTTGGGTCATGTCATTTCTAGTGAAGGGATCATAGTGGAGCCGCAAAAAGTTGCAGTGGTTAATAGGTCTCCTAGATCCACGACTCCAACTGATATTCAGATCTTCTTGGGTTTATCCTGATACTTTAGGAAATTTATGGTGAGTTTTTCGTCTATAGCTACCCTGTTGACTAACTTGACTCAGAAGTAGGTGAAGTTCTTATGGTTTGATACTTGTGAGGGTAGTTCTAAGAAGATGAAAGATAAGATAACTTTGACTTTGATTTTAACTTTGCCTAAAAGAACTGATGGGTTCCTGATCTATTATGATGTATCCCGTAGAGGTCTTGGATGCATCTTAATATAGCATGGGAAGGTGATAGATTATGCATATAGCTAGTTGAAGGTGCATGAGAAGAATTACCCAACTCATGACTTTGAATTATTGGTTGTGGTGTTTACATTAAAAATCTGGCGTCACTATCTCTGTGGAATTCATGTGGATATCTTTTCCAAGCATAAGAGCCTACAACATGCGTTTACTTAGAAAGTGCTGAATCTCAATCAAACGATATGGATTGAGCTACTCAAGGATTACAACATGAGTCTTCTGTACCATCCAGGTAAAGCTAATGTGGTAGCTAAAGGTCTTAGCATGTTATGTATAAGAATTATTGCTCATATGGATGAAGGGAAGCAGGAGTTGGTGAAAGATATTCACCTATTTGGCTAACCTTGAAGTTTATCTCTTGGACTTTGAGAATAGTGGTGTTTTTGTGGAGAAGGTGGCACAATCTTCTCTTAGTGCTGAAATAAAGGAGAAATAAGTGTTGGATCTTGTCTGGATGAAGATCAAGGGCGAAGTGGGTGGGCATAAGGTGATGGCCTTTGAGATTAGTGGTGATGGTACCTTGAGGTAACAAGAGAGGTTTTGTGTTCCTGACATAGATTGATTGCGAGAGAGGATCTTGGTAGAGACACATGAGTCGTGCTACATTATTCATCCTGGCTCGACAAAAATGTATCATGACCTTAAGGAAATGAATTGGTAGAACTATATGAAGTGGGATGTGGCTAGTTTTGTGGATAAGTGCACGGTGTTCCAAAAAGTGAAAGTTGATCACATGTGGCCTGGAGGATTGTATCAAGAAATTGAGTTGCATATTTAGAAATGAGAGGTGATTAATATGGATTTTGTTACCAGTCTTTCTCATTCTAGGAATCAGTTTGATTTAATTTGGGGCATCATAGATAGGATGAAAAAGTTTGATCACTTTTTGCCAGCGCGAACAAATTTTTTGATAGAGGATTATAAATGGTTGTACCTCAATGAGATTTTGAAGTTTCATGGGTGCGTGTTTCTATCATCTCGGATCATGGAACGAAGTTTTTATCTCACTTTTGGTGGTCATTTTAGAAAGCTTTGGGGACCAAGGTAAGTCTTAGCACTGTTTTCCACCGGTAATCAGATGGCCAATTGCAAAGGCCGATTCAGGTGTGGAAGATATGCTACGTACTTGCGTGATTTACTATGGTGGTACTTGGGTTGCATATTAACCCATTATAGAGTTTGCATACAACAATAACTACCACTCTATTATTGGAATGCCTCTTTTTAAGGCGTTGTATGGTAGGTGGTGTAGGTCTCTTATTGGGTGGTTTGAGATTGGTGAGGCGGAGATGTTTGGTCTGTCTTTGGTTCACCAAGTCATGGAGAAGGTGAAGGTGATTTTAGATAGTCTTAGATCCTACCAAAGTCTCCAAAAGTCCTATGCAGATGTGAGGCATAGGAAGTTTGAGTTTGAGGTTGGGGATAGGGTGTTCTTGAAGGTGTCTACCATAAAGGGAGTGATGCGGTTTAGGAAGAAGAAAAAGATCAGTCCCCGGTATGTTGGTCCATACTCAATTTTGAGAAGGGTTCGTAATGTTGTGTTTGAGTTGGAACTGCCTTCTAGTCTAAGATTCATTCATCCGGTGTTCGACATATCTATGTTGAGAAAGTGTGTGGGTGATCCGTCTCAAATTATACCTATAAATGATATTGGTAATTCGGGTTCTCTATCTGATGAGGAGGTCTCAATTGAAATGTTAGATCGGCAGGTTCATCAATTGTGGACCAAGGCCATAGCTTCAGTAAAGGTTCTGTGGAGGAACCACAAGGTTTAACAGGATACTTGGGAAGTTGAAGAGGACATGAAGTCCAAGTATCCATTCCTATTTCCCATTCCGAAAAATCATGCTCAAAGTATTTCTTGTTCTTAATATATTTTTTTAACTTAGTTAAAGGTAAGAGTGGATTGTGAATTCTTTGGTAATCTGTTTTTTGTCTTAAAGGTAAGCGTAGGGGTGTTTAGGGGTTTAATCGTAGTTGTAACTACTTTGTCCCTTCATTCAAGGACGAATGATCAAAGTGGGGGAGAATTGAAATACCTTGGGTTTTGGCTTTTTGAAAGTTCCTGAGTTTTGGACTCACTGTCTTAGTATCGACTAACTATACAGGTCGTATGGTGTGGGTCCAGGTCAGGTGACCCTACTCGTAAGGAGTCCAGTGGATGGCGGTTGAGTTTCCGTTGTGGTCATGGCCTGGTGGTAAGAGTCATTAGGGGTGTTTATAACTCTTTTGGTTAGTCACTTAATCAAATCATTAACTTAGTTACTTGACTTGACTTTTAGTAGGAGTGGCTCACTAAAAGCCGTGAGGATAGGGTACAAGCGGTATAGTTGAATCATATGTTTTCCATTGTCAATCCCTTTGGATTATGTCTTGGGTACGATTGGACCATACGAGTCGTACGGTCTTGTCATGTGAGGAAGACAGGGTGTCGTATGTTAGATAGTGTATGGATGTCCAACTCACTGTCTTGGTGATGAATCAATAGTACGAGTCGTAGGTTGTGGTCATGACTCACAGGGTTGACTCGTAACCACTTGCAGTAATTTTACAATTTTAAGTTGGGGGCATTCTAGACATTTCGCCTTTGTAATTCCCATTTATACAACAACATCAAACACCTTCTGGGGATTTATTAACCTATTATTCTCAAACAAACACTCTAAAATCTCTCTCAAAGTCTCTTCCAAGAAAAAGACTAGGGTTTCATCAAGATAATTAATTAAGGCTATCAAGGGTGGTTTCTCTTCGTCTTCCTTGGTGTCTAAGGCATGTTACTCCTCCCTCATTGTTATTTTTCAAAGAGAATATGTTTTAATGTATGATTTTCATGATATTGTTATTGTTTGAAATAATGTTTGGGGGTTTTGGATGTTCATGATTGAATAATGGTTCTCATGGTTTAATTATGCTTTCCTTCTTGCTTTTAGTTTGATTTTGACATTGTGGGATGCATGTTAATGGTAAATTAATTTTAGGGTATTATGGATTCCCCAAATTACTATATTATGGTTTTTAAACTTATGTTCCCTCAACCAGTTTGTTAAAATGGGAATGAGAAGGATTTTTGTCACATTGTTTGACTACTCTTGATATCTTTGCATTGCATAAATTGTAATGGAACCGGAATTGGTCTGGTTGATTTTAAATGATTTGGATAGGCCTTAGTGGCCATGATTTTGGTTTAATTGGAAACTTTGGAGTCAACTTAGTTTAATGGTTTTGGTATGGCACCAAAGGAAACACTTACAAGCTCTAATTTTTGTATGACGATACCAAAGGTTAATGCCTAAACAAAAGACTCCTTGGTAAATGGTTGAAATGTGCAATTTGTTTTAATATGGTCTTAAATAGGGTTGTGTTAGAAAAGATAAAATGACCCGCCCAGGGGTCTTGTCGTAATGGGAGTCCTAAGTCTGACAAGGAATGCAGACCTCCCCCGTTACCCAATCCAACCTCCAACTGCCTGTCCTGAGTTGGCGAAACTTCGAGCATATTCCAAGATAGCATAACAGCTCACATGAAGACTTTGGGTTAAGATCACAACTGTTACCCATCGGACCGAGTCCAACCATCCCATACCAAAAATCCAACCCTACCAAACCGGTACCAAAACAAGGGCCATAAACCAAGCTATAACAAAAGATGTTCCAAAACATAGTATAGTTAATCCCAAAATGAAATATGATGGAACCTTGAAAAATTATGTCCAATGATGCGAGACTTAATACCAATATCTATGCTAAGGCTATCACCTATATCGATCCCGCCCATTCCAACCCATAGTAGTACCACAAAGCCTCTAACAAAAAGAGTAATAAAATCCCATTAGGAAATGCCCCCAACCATGGCCTAAACCAATATCCAAAATAAAATTAAAGTGTCTATAAATATCCATAACATGAAATAGAGCCTTAAGAAAGGATGAAAGCTCACCACTTCAGTCGAAATACTGATCCCCAAGTCTATCACTATGTAGGAGGAGTAGAATGGTCGGTCCCTACATAGCGTGGGTATACAACTGCCAGTAGATGGGGTCGCGGGTGAAGACTAGAATGATCTTAGGATAAGGATAAAATAATGCCATTTATAAAGACAAGTAAAACCATGTATATTCACAAAACTATACATATATATAACCATGCCGGGAAAAAGGACTAGGTTTAGCATGCCATTAAAACCTTTACCTGGGTTGTGTACCTTTGCCATCCTAAACCACCCACATGCTATATGGATTCACCTCCCTCTGTTAAATGGACCTCATGAAGTCACATAACCAAGGAAGAAAAACCTGGAATGACTAGTACATCCCCCAAAATATAGTGTGACATCAAGCACACAATCACCAAAACCAACCTCACATCAGGAAATATGAGCTTCCAGTTTTGCTTCCCCCGGGACCTCCACTTTCCACCCTTTTCTACACAACCAATCCCTTTACTATTTATTAAAACCATTACCATCCAACCAATCAATCCCTTTACTATTTATTAACAAAAGCCTTTTAGTAGTGGTATCGTCATACTTACCATACTTGAAAGTACTATCCATAGCCAACCATATATTGGTTTAAGGGTACTTCCAAGTGCCCTTCCATTTACAATATCAAACCACTTGGGGGATTCTATCTACCCCACAAGCATAGCCATTTAGCCATTTTCCTTTCCAAGACATTTAAACATTGCATATTACTTTACCATGTTTTAAAACAAGAAAGACTTCCTTTAAAATACTCAATGCAACGAAAACATTATTATAGACATTTTGTCAAACACATTAGGGGCATAATATAATCTAAACCAATTCCAATTACCATTAAACCATTCCCAAGTAATCCAATTATCCAAAACCACCATTAATACATATAAAGCATAATTAAAACCCTGGAAAACCATAACCAACCATTTAATATAAAAAAAACCCCAATTCATATTTGAACACCAAAATCATACAATCAATAAAGTCATGAAAACATTCATAAAAACTATGCTTATAGTTAGAATTAACAATGATGGAAGAGAACATGCCTTAAACCAAGATGATGATGGAATGAAATCACCAAGACAAGCCCCAAAATAATCCTCTAGTTGAAATCCTAGCTTCCCTGGCCCAAAACATTTTGAGAGAATTATTGAGTGTTTAGAAAAGTTTCTAAGTATTAATGAATGGAATAATAGGGTAAATAACCTTCCAAGTAAGTAAGAAGTCATAGGAACTTATTAGGATAAGTGTGGAAATATCCAGAATACCCCCACTTAAGTTGCACAAAATCCCGTCCCAGGGAATGACTAACCTTCACGAGTCATAATCTCCAATACGAGTGGTATCCTCTACTAGTATCCTAGCCTCAACCTTTGGATCCAATACTGTCCAGCATACGACTCATGTAACCAAGTCATATCCAAAGAATATGATGCATATCCTTCATCCATACCCTTGGCATATTTAAAACCAAGGAAGATTTAGTCACTTTTAACCTTACGAGTCCTAGGTACAACTCGTACCCTAGCTTACGGCTCATGGTGACCAAATCGTACTCAGATCCAACCTAAGTAACCAAGTCTAAGATTAAGTTAAGGAACAAAATTATCCATCCCCACCAATACGACTTGTACCCCTAAGTTGTATCCATTTCAGTAACCAAAATCCATCCCACTAACCAATACTGGTCAGCATACGAGTTGACCTTACCATTCGTACCCCAACATATGGCTCATACCCTCGAGTCATATTGGGTTCGAAGACTAGAATTCCAGGGAATTTTATGAGGTCCAGAAATCACGGTGTTTTAATCTCCTCTACTAGGAACATTCGTCCCTGAATGACGGACAAGGTAGGGGTAACCACACATACTAGTCATTTCCATTATCAAATATATTTCCGATCTTTAACAAAGTTTGAAAACAAAAAGGCAAAGATATTAATCTTAACTTTAAAAATCATTGAAAATAAAGATGTGTTGAAGACACATACCTTATGCATGAATCCCAAGAGCAAAAAAAAATGCAAATATTTATACTTTATTTCCTCCTCCGCTTCCCACGTAGTTTCTTCCACCTTATGGTTTTGCCAAAGATCCTTAACCAAAGCCAAATCCTTGGTCCAAAACCGACGAACTTGCCTATCATAGATATCTACCGGTATTTCCTCATAATATAGAGAATCTGTGAGACCCAATCATTCCTAAGGAAAAACCGAATAAGGATCACCAATGCATTTCCTCAACATGGAAACATGAAAGGAGAAATAAACCAAACTCAATCTAGAATGCAACTTCAGCTCATAAGCAACATTACTAATTCTCTACAAAACCTCATAAGGACCAACATACGGGGGACTAAGCTTTCCCTTCTTAACAAACTTCCCTACTCCCTTTATGGGAGATACCTTGAGGAAAACCTTATCCCCAACCTCAAACTCCAAGTCTTTATGCCTAATATCTACATAGGACTTTTGGCAACTTTGGGAAGCCTTAATCCTATCCCAAATCACTTTCACCTTCTCCATAGCCTGGTAAACCAAGTTGGGACTAAATATGTTTTCCTTACCAAGATCAAACCAACCAATATGAGATCTATACCTCCTACTATTCAATGTCTCAAAAGGGGCCATACCAATACTAGAATTATAGCTATTGTTGTAAACAAACTCCACCAAAGGTAGATGCTCAACTCAATTTCCACCATAATCAATCACACAAGCCTGAAGCATAGCCTCCAATGTCTGAATAGTTTTCTCTTCTTTCCTATTCGTCTGTGGGTGGAATATAGAACTCAGACTCACTTTATTCCCCAACCCTCTCTGAAAAGATTGCTAGAAGTGAGATATAGATTGTGTCCACGATTAGAAATAATTAAAACAAGTACCCCATGTAGCTTCACAATCTCCCAAAGATATAGTTGCATATAATCCTCCACCAAGAAGGTAGTCCACACTGGCAAAAAGTTAGCGAACTTAGTCATCCTATCTATGAAGACTGAAATCAAATAATATCGGTTTCAAGACTGAGAAAGACCGGGAACAAAGTCCATATTGATCACTTCCTATTTCTATTTAGGAAAATAAATTTTATGATACAACCCTCCTGGACTCATGTGCTCAACATTAACCTATTGACACACCATGCACTTGGCCAAAAAATCGGCCATATCTCTCTTCATACCATTGCACCAATAGATCTCCTTAAGATCATGATACATCTTGGTCGAGCTGGGATAAACACCATAGCATGATACATCTTAGTCGATCTGGGATAAACACCTTAGTCAAAATCCTTTGTCACAAATCACAAACATCAGGAACAAAAACCTCCCTTGGTACCGTAAAGTACCCTCACAATCGATCTCAAACACCACTACCTTCCCCCCACCATCACTCTTGATTTTTGTCAATATAGGATCTAAATCTTGCTTCTACTTAATCTCCACACCAAGAGATGATCTAACTACTTTCTGGACCATCATACCACCATCCTTAGAGTCTAAGAGGTGAACTTTAAGATTAGTTGAGAGGTGAATATCCTTCACCAATTCCCACTTGCCTTCCTCCAAATGATCCAAACTACCCGTGGATAACCTGCTAAGAGCATCCGTAACCGTGTTTGCCTTACCTGGGTATAGTGAAAACTAATATCATAGCCCTTAAAAAGTTCAAGCCATCTCCTCTGCACGAGATTAAGATCCTTTTGAGTGAACACATACTATAGACTCTTATGATCAGAAAAGATATCCATATGCACACCATACAAATAATGCCCCTATATTTTCAAAGCAAACAAAACTGCCTACAACTCCAAATCATGAGCAACATAATTCATCTCATGCACTTTCAACTGTCTAGAAGAATGGGCAATCACCTGCCTATGATATATCAAAACACAAGCAACCCCTACCCGAGATGCATCACAATAAACCACGAACCCATCAGTGCCTAATGGCAAAGTCAGAATTGGAGCAGAAGTTAACTTATCTTTCAACTTCTCAAAAATCCCTTCATAAACATCAAACCAAGAAAACTTGACCTTCTTCTGAGTCAACTTAGTCAATGGAGCAACTATCAATGTAAAACGTTCTATAAATCTCTTATAATACCTGACTAAACCCAAGAAACTATGAATGCCGGATGGATTCATGGGTCTAGGCCACCTCTTCACCATAACAACCTTTTACGAATCCAACATGATCCCTTCACTAGAAATAATATAACCCAAGAAAGTTAGAGTGTTTAACAAAACCTCATACTTGGAGAACTTGGCATACAACTGTTGTTCCTTTAAGGTCTGCAACACCGCACGGATGTGATTAGCATGATCCACCTCACTCTTCAAATAAACCACAATAACATCAATAGACAAAATAAAAAAAATCCAAATACTAATGAAAACCACTATTCATCTAATCCATAAATGCCGCCGGAGCTTTGGTCAACCCAAATGACATTACAAGAAACTCAAAGTTCCCATACCGAGTACAAAAAGTTTTCTTAGGAAAATCCACCTCTCTAATTTTTAGTTAATGGTACCCTGACCAAAGATCTATCTTAGAAAAGAACTTGCACCTTGCAATAGGTCAAACAGATCATCTATCTTTGGAATAGGATAGTTGTTCTTGACTATCTCCTTGTTCAACTACCTGTAGTCAATGCACATTTTAAGGGAACCATACTTCTTGTTCACAAAAAACACTGATGCACCCTACGGAGATACACTAGGATGAATAAACTCCTTATCCAGAAGATTCTTAAGTTGGTTCTTGAGTTCCCTCAACTCAGTCGGAGGAATTCTATATGGAGGAATAGAAATTGGATGAGTGTATAGAACTAAGTCAATACCAAACCTATTTCCCTATCCGGAGGAACACCAAGATCATCTGGAAAGATATCTTGAAACTCATTAACAACTAGAACTAACCGAAAAGAAAAATATTTTGTGTTAGAATATTTAACCCGTACCAAGTGGTAAAGACAACCTTTAGAGATTAACCTCTAAGATCTAACATAAGCAATAAATCTTCCCCTAGGAGATAAAGAACTACCCTCCCATTCTATAATCGGTTCACCATGAAACCTAAAGATAGCCCTATGGATCCGATAATCCAAGGAAGCTTAACAAAAATGCAACCAATCCATACCCAGAATGACATTGAAATCCACCATGCCCAACTCAAACAAATCTACCAAGGTCTACTTGCCACCAACAGATACCACAACCCCCAATAGACTCTCTTAGCAATAACCGAGTCACCTACCAGGGTAGAAATAGCAAAATTATCTGAAATAACTTCCAAAACAAAATCAAAAGATACAGTCACATAGGAGAAAGTGGACCCCAAATCAAGCAAACAAAATACGTAATAAGAGAAAAGTTGTAACATACCAGTAACGACATCAGGTGATGCCTCGAATTCCTGTCAAGATGCCAAAGTATATAACCTATTCCAACCAACACTAGAACCAAGAGCAGTAATAGAAGTAAATTCAACACCACCAGGTATAGGAGCAAAAGATGAAGCCACAAGAATTTTATTTTCCCCTATAGCAACCTTATTAATCGGACAATCCCTGAGTCGATGTCTTGCTTAGCCACTCTTAAAGAATATTTTCTTCCTTTATCGCAATAGACCGATAAGGACGCCCATAGAATAAATAAGGAGGGCATAAAAAAACTGTTTGACCTCCGCTTTTCTGAGATTGGGCACCCTGGGCCTAAAAATTATCACCACATTAATGATGCATGTCGCTTGGCTGGTAAGGAGCACTAGCAAAAATGTAGGAACCCAAACTCCCCCACTTCTTTTTTTACCATTTTCCACCATATCGACCACTCTGAGACTGAGCACCTCCCTGGTAAAAAAACCTGCTCCTCTTACCCTACCGATCTCTGAACTCCACAGGTTTCCTCTTCTCATCCTCTACCTGCTACATATGAAGTGCAAATTGCTTATGTTTTTAGATTATTTCCTTGACTAAACCATGAATATATATTTTCCTATAAATTTGAGCATCTTCTCATACTCATAAATTTGAAATTTAATTATATTGATATTCAGATTGTAGTATTGCCATTATTAGATGCATTCTTCATAGATGGTGGGTTATAAGCACCCGATGACCTAGAATTTCATGCATACAATAATTATTATTAGATCCTCCAGCTTAAATTTTATTGAATACTTTCAGATTAGGCACTTATTTAAAGTTTTTGCAATATTAATATTATTGAGTATCTAAAGTTTTCAGTGTCATTTTGTTTGGTGTAGTACTTAGCACCGAGCAAACTTATGGATAAAGGATCACCTGTAAGTTAGGTTGAGACCTTTAGTATATGTCACTAAGTCCCAGAACTATGCCACTACCGTAGTTTCAAAAGTGTCACCCATCACACTAGGCTTCACATCTTAGTTCTTTCAGAAATCAATTAAGTGGATCCACGCCAGTTAGTGCTCCCACCCTTAGCAAGGTGTTAGAGATTCATCCAACTGGGGTTACAGGTGTGACCCTAGTTAGCTTAGATTTGGGTATGTAGGTTAATGGTAGCTCTCACAGTCCATAATTTATAGTTCATATTTAGATACTTGTATGATCTTGTATTCTGTTATTCTGCTTATCATACAATTCATGTTAATTATTTGGTCATACATTAATTTAATATGTGACATGCATCATGTTCAACATATATCAGTTATTTCCCATACCATATACTTAGTATATTAAAATTATTAATATCATACTTTCCTTTGCGCTATATTGTCATATAATATATGATTTGATGTTCAACATCCAGATCGCTCTTAGTACAATTATGCACCATATCAACAATAGTGTTTTGTGAGTCCTTATGATTTGAGGGTTATTTGAAATAGTTCCTTTTAGTATTATTTAAGGTGTAGACACTTGGAGTTAGTTGTGGAATTTTCCTAACAACTCATATGATTTAGAGGATTTCGGATAAACAATTACATTTTCAGTGTATTGATTATGCCAAATAGTCTCCATTTTGAGATCTATTATTGATTTTTCTTTTATTAGGATCCTATTATTTTAGTTTAGTTTTTTCTTAGTTTCTTATTGTTTGTTTCAGTATTCTTAGTGTTTTGATAGTCCATGGGTTAGATTGTGATCAGTTGTGACTCAATGCGCCATATTATGATTAAAGGGAAGTCTAGGGTCGTGAAATAATAAAATCCCTTGGAAGATTTGTTTTGCCTTAGAGTTTATCTAGGGAGTTTAATGGGGGGCATATACTCCTAGTATCTCATCCTTTTGAGATTTTTCTCTCTTCCTATCCATTGACTTTCGCAGACGAATGTCCTTTTGGTAGTTGATATTGTACTAACCCGCTAGGTCATTTTCTCAACTTACATGTATTTTTTATGTTTTGTGCCTTCCCAGAGCAACTGTGGATAATTATGACTTGTCGGAATCATCAATTTTTTTTTAGACAGTTCATTTGGGTTCTAGGCTTATTTCTCTATTTTAGAGCTTTTAAAGTTAAAAAATTAGTCTCAAACCAAAACTCCGAAAAGATTGACTTTGATGGAAATTACAAAGGTGTTGTTAGCTTCAAAATATGGATTTAAGGCTTGGGGAGCCTTGGTCCAGATCCCGAGGCTTTGAGAATCATTTTGGGCTACTAATCGAAACTTAGTTAAAAGAGTATATCTAGTTTGGGGCCCATATTTTTTTTGAAAAAACCTCGGATGGAAATTATGTCAATCTTGTTGATTCTGAAATTTCATTTTTAGTGGGGTATCATAGTTCGTTTGAGTCCACGAGTTTTCTTATGGGCTTAAGCACCAAAATGAAATTAGGTATTGCTGGTTTTATGGTTCCATTGCATTAGTGGCCATCCTAGAGACTAGGAAGGGTTGCCTTGGTGACGAAGGATAGAGCCTTGTCAATGGGAAGGTTGGCCAACATATGGGGCACCTGGGACGTTCCATGGGCATCTTGGCGAACAAAATGGCTGCCTAGGTGACCAAAAATCAGCCTTTTCAGGCCTTCTCCCCTTCGAACACATGTTCATTTCCTCTATTCCCAAACCTTCTTAAACATCTTTTATGCTCAATAATAAGCTTTGGAAAACTAATTTATGTCCGGGGATATTTTGGGGACATCAATGCAGCCTTTATCTCATCTGAATCTCATAATTTTTGAGCTCATTCTACCTTGTCTTCTCCATTTTTTATTCTTGAATTCCTTTTCAATTAGGGCTTTTTTAAGGAATCTGTTGATCTTGGATTGTACTCAAATTTTTGTCACGAGTTCCTTGAGTCATGAGGAACCTAACGATGGGTTCAATGTTACCATTTTATGTATGGGTCCCATGGACCTATTTTTGTCCTAATTTTAGACCCAAAACATCATAGAGCAATATGGGTATCGTGACACTACCCGAACCGGGGCCTTATCGTAATGGGTGTCCAAAGTTCGATCGGGATTGGAGACCACCCTCGTTACCCAACCCAACCTTCAACTGTTTGCCCTGAGTTGGCTGAATTTCAAACATATAATAAGATAGCGTAATATCTCACATTTAGACTCTGGGATAGGATCACGACCGTGACCAACCCAATCGAGTCCAACCAACACATACCAACCGTACGACCATACTAAGGCAAACCAAAAACATAAATCTGACCATAACCAAATAAGTTCCATTAATAATTAAATATGTGATCCCAAAATAAAAGAGGATGGAACAACCAACAATATAGTCAACCGGTAATAGCCCCAATACCAATACCAATGCTAAGGCTGACACCAATACCGATCCCACCTGTTTCAATCCATAGTAGTTCCACAAAAGCCTTTAACCAAAAGAATACTAAAATTCAGTTGGGACATGCCCCTAACCATGGACAAAACCAATATCCATAATTAATTCAGAGTATGAAATAACTTCAATGAAATGGAGCCTTCAGGAAAGATGGAAGCTCACCACTTCAATCCAAAGCTAACTCCCGAATGTCTGAATGCTAAGCAGGAGGAGTAGAATGGTAGGTTTCTACATCATGTATGGATACAACCTCCTAAAGATGGGTTAGTGGGTGAATGCTAGCATAAACTCAGTATAAGGGAAAAATAATGACATTTATGAAAACCAAATAAATCATCCATATGCATACAACCCGTACATGAATATATATAACAATGTCGGGAAAGGGAACCAAGTTTAGCTTGAATTTAAAACCTTTAACCTAGGTATGGGAACCTTAAACTTCCTAAAACCACCCACAGGCTATATGGGTCTAGTGTAAACCCTTGAACCAGCCTCGATGAGAATGAGTCCCAATACGTGGAGCCGCACGAATCGGAGATACCATAAGATTCAAAGATTCCCATGTACCCTTCACTCTCTATGATACATATGTACAGTGTACCTCAAAAGTATCATATAAGGTCTCCATGATCTACCCCTCATGTCGGAAAAAATAAGTTTTCAGTGTCCATCCATTGGACTCCCCCCTTCAAGGTTATCTTTCACATCACGCCATAATTTCCCTATTAAAACAAATTTTCAGCCAAACCAATATTCCATTATTATTAGCCAAGGCTATTAGTAGTGGTATCGTCATACCGACTATAAATTGCAAATATTGTCCTTCTCCAAACCTTTTAGTGGTCAAGGGATTCCATGTACCCATAAACCCTATTATCCAATTAACTTGGGTGATTCCCATGTACCCCACAAGTATTCATTACCACATTAACTTGGGGATTCCTTTGTATACCACAAGTATATTAATTAAGACAAATCATTCCAAAACTATTTGAACCATTCATATCCTTTAGAGTTCCATTACCAAGTTTAAACCATGCATAAATTCAATTGAAAACCCAAGATTATGGTGAAAATATTGTTATAGGCATTTTATCAACACATTGGGGGCAAAGTATTTCCAAAACCAAAATCAATTACTAAGAAATCATTCCCATGCAACCAGTTATCTAAAACCACCATTAATGAATATAAAAACATAATTAAAATATGTCAAAACCATAACAAAGCATTTATAACCAAAACCCCCAAATCATATTTGAAATCCAAAATCATACAACATTCAAATCATGAAAACATTGTATAAAACCATGCATTTACAATGAACTAGTAATGAGGGAAGAGAAAATGCCTTAATACAAGATGATGATGGAGGGAAATCACCAAGTCAAGCCCCAATTTACTCCTTAAGATGAAACCCTAGCTTCTTTTGCCTAAGAACTCTAGAGAGGATTTAAGAGTGTTTTCTAAGTGTTTAAGAATATAATAATAGGGAAAATAATCTCCCAAGTGCAATATAAGTCATGGGACCTTATTAGGATAAGTGGGGAAATGTCCAGATTTCTCTCACTTAAACAACACTTAATTTCCCATCATAGGGTACGACTGACCCTTATGAGTCGTACGCATACTGTATGAGTGGTTCCCACAACTCATAACCTAGGCTTTTCCTCTTTGATCCAACACTTTAAGAGGTATGACACACATAAACCCAAGTACCATCCGAGTGTACGACTTGTTCCCATAAATCGTACCCCTGGCAGAATAGAATCTCTGGAGATTTGAACACAACCCCCCTGTACGAGTCTTGGGTACGACTTGTAATCTAGCTTATGGATAATGGTGGACCACTCGTACTAAGACCCAACCTAAGTTACCAAGTTTCAGGTTAAGTGAAGTAACAAAAGAATTCATATCAACCGATATGACTCATAGTACCCAAATTATACCCCTTCCAAAAACCAAATCCAACCCACCAACCAACACTGGTCAACATACGACTAACCCATACCACCCGTACCTAAGTGTACAACTCGTTCCCTAAGTCGTATCTTGCCCAAAACACAAAAATCAAGGAAAATTTTCTATGGTCCAAAAACCAAGGTATTTCAGTCTCCCCCACTAGGAACATTCATCCCCAAATGACGGACAAGGTATGGGTGACCACACACATAAGTCCTTTGCATTATCAAATATTTTCCTAATGTTTAACAAAGTTTGAAAACAAAGATGCAAAGATATTAATCTTTACTTTAACAATCTCATAAAATAAAGATGTGTTGAATAACATATACCTTTCACACAAATCCCAAGAATAGAAAACATATGTGGATACTTGGACTTAATGTCCTCCTCCGCTTCCTATGTAGATTTTTCCACCTAATGGTCCCACCAGAGAACCTTAACTGAAGCCAAATCCTTGGTCTACAATCGATGAACCTTCATATTAATGATCTCAACTGGGACCTCTTCATAAGACAGAGAGTTCAAGATACCCAACCTCTCTAAAGAAACAATCAAAAAATGATCACCAATGCATTTTCTTAACATGGAAGTATATAATACCTGATGAATAGAGTTAAAACTAGAAGGAAACTACAATTCATAAGCCACATTACCAACCCTTCACAAAACAAAATAAGGACCAATATACTAGGGACTGAGCTTCCCCTTTTTGCAAAACTGCATTACTCCCTTAATGGGAGATACCTTTAAGAACACCCTATCCATAACCACAAACTCTATGTCTTTACTCCTTACATCCATATAGGACTTTTGGCGACTTTGGGTATCCTCAATCCTATACTGAATAAACTTCACCTCTTCCATAACCAGTTAGAACAAATCTGTATTGAACATATCTGTCTCACCAAGATCGAATCAACAAATAGTAAATCTAGACCTCCTAACATACAACAACTCAAAAATGGTCATATCAATACTAGAATGATAGTTATTGCTGTAAGAAAATTCTACAAAAGGTATATGCTCAACCAACTGCCACCACAATCAATCACCAATGCCTGACACATATCCTCCAATGTCTAAATAGTCCTTTCTACTTATCCATTAATCTGAGGATGAAAAGTAGTACTCAGACTCACCTTAGTACCCAATCCCTTCTAAAAAAAGACCATAAAAAATTAGATGAAAACTGTGTATCACGATCAGAGATAATCAAAATAGGTACCCCATGCAGCTTTACAATCTCCTGTAGACACAATCGTGTATAATCATGCACTGAAAAGGTATTCCTTATCGGCAAAAAGTGAGCATACTTTGTCATCCTATCCACGATGACCCAAAAAAAATCTAATTAGTTCTGAGACAGAGGAAGACCAATAATGAAATCCATATTGATTACCTCTTATTTCCATATGGGCAAATCAACTTCTTGATTCAACCCGTTAGGTCTCATGTGGTCAATTTTAACTTGTTTACACACCATGTATTTGGCTAAAAAATAAGCCACATATCTTTTAATACCATTCCATCAATACATCTCCTTAAGATTATGATACATCTTCATCGATCTAGGATGTACAATGTAGCGTGATTCATGCACCTCAGCCAAGATCCTTTGTTTCAAATCATCGACATAAGGAACACACAACCTCCCTTGGATCCATAAAGTACTGTTACCATAGATCTCAAGCACCATTAACTTTTGTATACCCACAGTGCTCTTGATTTTCATCAAGATAGGATCTAACACTTGCTTCTTGTTAATCGCTGCAATAAGAGAAGACCGAACTACTTCATGTACCATCACCCCACCATCCTTGGAGTCTAAGAGGAAAACTCTAAGATTAGCCAAGAGATGAATATATTTCACTAATTCCTTCTTTTCATTCTCTACATGAGCCAAACTCCCTATGGACAACCTGCTAAAAGCATCACCAACCACGTTAGCTTTACCTGGGTGATAGTGTAGACTCATATCATATTCCTTGAGAAGCTCCAACCATCTTATCTGCCTTAGATTTATCTTTTTCTGAGTGAATACATACTCTAGACTCTTATGATAAGAAAATATGTCTACGTGCACTCCATACAAATAATGCTGCCATAGTTTAAAAAAAAACACCATCGCCAATAGCTCCAAATCATGAGTAGGATAATTCCTCTCGTGCACCTTCAACTACCTACAAGCATAGGCAATCCCCTTCCTATGTTGCATCAAGACACAACCAAGTACCAGTATAGATGCATAACAACAAACCACAACCCCTTTACGACACTCAGGAATGTCAAAACCTGAGCTGAAGTTAGCTTATCTTTCAATTTCTCCAAGTACCCATCACAAGCATCCAACTAAGAAAACATCGCCTTTTTCTTAGTCATCTTAGTTAAAGGAGTAGCTACCATCGAAAAGATTTCTAAAAACCACCGATAATACCCAGCCAAACCTAAGATGATTTGAATGTTGGTTGGAGTTGTGGGTCCAGGCTATATTTTAACCACTATCACCTTTTGAGGGTCACCTTTATCACCTTAATAGAAGTAATATTACAAAGAAAAGTTACAGTGTTAAACCAAAACTCACATTTAGAGAACTTGGCATATAACTGTTGTTCCTTTAAGGTCTGCAATACCATACGAGGGTGATTAGCATTATCCACATCACTCTTGGAATAAACAAAAATATCATTAATAAACACAATGACAAAGAGATTCGAGAAATGTAACTCCCCAAATCTGGTACCCGGATTGCTACACGGTGCTCATGACCCCGAAGGACCACAAGCTAACCCATGACTGACATTTGTACCTGAACACTACATAATATATTGCATAAATGCAGAAATAAAGGCTGAAATTCCATAAGGTTCAAAACTGATAAAATATAACATCTGAATGTACGATATATAAATACCAAAATAAATTAAAACAAAACTCTCTGAATATACTGTAGTCTGAAAAGCCTCTAAAACTGAAATCTCTGAATAAAGAGTTGATGGGAAATGTCCCCAACTAACTCCAACTACTAAGATAAACTAAGTAATCAAAAAATAAAGTAATAATCATATCTTTGAAGGATGAAGACTCACTGCTAACTCTGAATTCTTAAACTGGAATGCTACTGATGCTCTGGAGCTTGTTCTTCTGAACCTTTGGTATAGAATAAAACACCATAGCGCAAATGCGTCAGTATGATTGAATGTATTGGTATGAATGTGAGGTAGGCTGAATGCAAAGGGTTTAAATGCATGAATAATTCTAACTAATTGTCTAACATAAACATGAGAATAAATGCATGAATAAGTGTCTGTAACTAAATTTGTGATGGTACTGACTACTGAGTCTGATTAATAATAACATGAGTTACTAGTAACTAATATAACTGAAACTGAGCAACTATATCTGACAGTCTAGGTTCTGATGGAACTAGCTGAGTTCTGTACTACGCTGAGTTGACCGTATCTGACAGTCTTAAAATTTGAAGAACTATCTGAGTTTTTTTACTGAGACTAAGACTGTGGGAAGTAGTCATCTAACCGACATGCCCCAAATAACATATTATAGCTCAGTTGTCTTCCAATCTGTAACCTCAATTGGAAGTGTGTCAATACCACGCCACTGATAAAGACAAGCTGTGGGTGATTCTCATCTGGAAGTGTCCCCAAAAAATAAAAGTGGGACCCTCATCTGACAGTGTTTATCCACCTCATCAACCCTCATATGTTAGTGATTATGTCTCAACCTATGCTAGCTACATAGTTTTGGAATGAAAGGATTACTTCTAAGGTTCACACCCTCAACTGTGAGTGTGTTTCCTCATCCTTGGTTTCACTCGGTGCTAAATCCTACTCCAATATGAATAGACACTGAACATGATTAACTGAACTAAACTGGACTGAGTTTATTGAGTTTCATTGACTTATGGAATACTATTGAGATTACTGAATTTCTGAGATTTCTGAGATTACTGAGATTATTGAGTTTACTCAAATTTCCTAAGTCACATGATTGACTGAATTCTACTTAACATGGCTTGACTGAGGATATCGTGAAAACATGACACTGGCTCTAGGCACATAGCTAAATTTTTGGGTACAAGTACCCCCAAGACTCGATAGAAGAAAACTCTCAAGGCATGATATTCTTGAATACATGACCAACATCAACAATCCATAATACAATAAGTTAGGGATTTCATAAACTACATGGTTATCATAATCTTGTACATGGTAGGAATGTAAATACTCAATATCATAATTTCATACTCTAACATCATGAGCATTCAAATAAACATCTACATTGCACATCAATAGCATGGGAGTCATTTGAACATATGGGTAAATCATGCACTTATCATATAGATCACAATTGAGCTATAATACATAATTTCTATCCTCTTAGGAATTTTCTCAAATACCTTACATGTATAACTTAGGGAATAGTTGTAATCATTAAATTAAATATTATAAACAACTCAATTCATATATTTCAACTTGCATGCTAACGTAGTTTCATGAAAAACACATAAAGACCCCATCTTGGGAATCATACAACAAGATAAACTTGGTTACAAACAACCCACAACATAAACATCATGATTTATAATTTTAAATAGGGTTTTTGAGATTTATGGATAAAAGGAATCCATAAATCTACACTATACATACCTTAGTTCTTGATTCTGCAATGATTTACGGTGGAATTTTCTTGAATTTGAATCCCCAACTGAGAACCCTAACTTGTTCTTGAGAGAATTTTGAGAGAAGTGACTATTTTTTGGTTGAATTGGGGATAAATCCCATGTTATAGTCTTATATAGAGGTGGGAAATACCCATTATGCCCTTAAAATAACACAAAAAATGGGTGTTTACGTCACTTGGACCATAAGATATGTGACGCACAACTTATCGTGTAAGCTAGGTTGTGCATAGCACAACTTATGGCATAAGTTAGGTTGTGCATCGCACAACTTATAACATAAGTTAGGTTGTGCATCGTACAACTTATGGTATAACTATTCCAATAGCCTTAGGTGATTTTTTAGGCGACACACTCCACTTTGCAAAGCCATAACTTCTTGGTCGGGTGTCGGATATTGTTAAAATTGGTATCGTTGGAAAGCTAATTCGATCCTATACAATTTGGTGGGTCTAAATATGTGAAAATAACACATATACATCAAGTTATGCCCATTAAAATATGACTCTTGCAAAATCAAACACTAAAACTTGATGAATTCAAAAGCTCTTAGCTTGCCTTACTCTTAGTGACTCTTATGAACACGCTTAACACATCATAATCTCTCTTCTCACTAGGATACTCATTGTAAGTCATGTACTCAAATATGAATCACAGGATAAGAGGTTTCATACGTAGGAATAATGGTTCATTTTCTAGCTTAGAAATATACGGGATATTACAATATATACCCCTTGGGAACATTCATACTCGAATGGGAATGACTGGGAGGGGAAGAATGATAACCGAAGTACACACTGAACATGAACAACTGAAATATTATTACATGACTGAGATGAATTATAAGCTAATTGTATTATACTGAGAATGCATATCTGATGCATATTTTCATGACTAAACTGATTCATAAATGTATGACTTATATATTTGATAAACTGTGTTTCTCACAAGGAGAATGCATATCTAATGCATGAATACATGACTGATCTGATGCATGAACACTTGACTGAATATGCAATGGTATTTAATACCAAGTTTATGATGGGAATCTGAGCATGAAACTAGTTTGTAACAGAAATTTGAACATGAAACTGAATAAGCTTAAAGAAAGCTATAATCTTAGGTTGAGTGTGGATTAGCAGAGAGGAGGTGAGGGTACTTGGATCACATGTCTACTTCTTCTTCTCAAGTATCTCCCTCAACGGACTGATTCTGCCAAAGAAATTTGACTCGAGCGACCTCTTTGTTCTCAGTTTACGAATCTGGTAGTCAAGAATTTCGACTGGAATTTCTTCTAAAGAGAGGTTATTCTGAATGTATATGCCCTTAATAGGGACTACGATTGCTGGGTCACCTATGCATTTCTTAAGTAAGGAGACATGAAAGACCTGATGCACTGAAGCTTGATCTGAAGGCGACTCGACATCATAAGCTACTTTGCCAAAACCACTGAGAATTTTGAAGGGACCGAAATATCGGGGAAAGAACTTTTCCTTCTTTCCGAACCTCTTCACTCCCTTCATGGGAGAGATTTTCAAATACAAAATTTTCTGACCTCATCTTGAGATCCTTTTTGAATACGCATGAACGAGAATATGAGAACATGGCTGAGTCTATAGTATGTGATGTGAAATGGGTATCGTGAATTGAACTGAGCCATTTAATACATGGATTACGACTGATATTGGATCTAGAGGGTCAACCTATAGGTACCTAAAAATCCAAACTTGATTCATTACACGAAGAAAAATTAGAGGGTTTAGGTCATGATAGCTCGAGGGTTATAGAGCATCTCCCCCTTGGGACATTATGTCCCTAGAAGAATACTGACTTGACTAAGATACTGAGGAAAACTGGGATGATGCACTGGGCACCTACGAACTAAATTATGACTGAATATCTGGGATCTAAAACTGAGACATAATACATGAACTGAGCTGATCATGCAACTACTGGGACTTTCTATCTTGGAATAGTTACATTTCTGAGATGTTTGATAGTAGGACTAGCTGGAAATATGGGAAACCAAACCATACAAACTTGTTTCCTGATTGCTAAACTGAATTACTGGTTGATCGATCTAACTCATACTGAAAACTTATACTCAACTAAAGCACTTCTTCTTCACCTAAGAGTACTAAAAATATTCACATGAGCGTTGAGCATGAATGCCTAAACATACTAACTTATCTGATTAACTGAGTACCTAATAGCTGAATACTCGGTCTGCAAGATGGAACTGTACTTAGTCTTGAATAACTAGACTACAACTGCAGAGCATTATGCATGGGAGATAAGGACTGACTGAGTGACATGAGATAACTGCGCCTGAATTGAGGGTAACTGTATTATATGAGAATGCATCACCAGGAGTACAACACAATTTTGGAATAGTCTTGTAAACTGAGGTACTGAAAGGCTGACAACTGAATGGTTAATAACTATACGCTATGTCCGAGAAAACCTGAAATTAAATTGTCTTACCAACCTGATTACTGGGCTAGGATTGGGATTAAGGTTGTAGCTAAGAGGGTAATTGAGACTGTAACTGTAACTAAGACTGTAGCTAGGACTAAATACTGGTTTCTGATAACTGAGGTTTAGACTGGTACCGAAGTACTAAATTCTGATGGTTAAGTAACTGATAGCTAAAAGTTGTGGTTATGTAGGACTATCTGAGTCCTTTACTGAATATGGATTACTGAACTTACTCTATAACTGAGACTTAAGGTATAGAACAACATCACAATGTATTCACCAAGGGGTCTAAACTAAGGGTATAGGTGACATAGTCTGAGTTTGGCTGATCATTAGGAGTGGAGCATGAGTCATGTGAGCTGAGCATAATGTAAAGCATTAATGAGTGTATAATTCATGAGCTGCATTACCTGAGTCAGAAATTTTCTATACTTATGGAACATGATTCATAACACTGAGTGAACTGGAACTCCTTATAATAGGAACTGTAAGCGTACATGATTTTCATTAATGTGCACGATTATAAGTGATGATCATAAAGCTGAATTATGGGACATGAATAGATATCATGATAATTTATGGGTTTTGAGGGTCAGTAATACTATTCTATGATGGTCTGCAGGATCACGCTCATTTCGGGAATAGACAAGGATGTCATCTATGAAGACTATGACGAACATGTCCAAGTACTGGTTGAACACTCGGTTCATCAAGTCTATGAAAGCTGATAGGGAATTGGTAAGACCAAATGACATGAGTAAGAATTCGAAGTGACCATACCAAGTTCGAAAAGCTATTTTTAAAATGTCATATTCTCTGACCCTGAGATGATGATAGCCTGATTTGAGGTCTATCTTAGAGAAATTAACTGACACTCTGAAGTTGGTCAAACAAGTCATTGATTCTGGGAAGTGGACACTTTTTCTTTACCGTGACTTTATTGAGATGATGGTAATCTATGAACATTATGAGGGAACCGTCTTTCTTTTGCATGAATAAGACTGGTGCACCCCATGGGGAAACACTGGGTCTGATGAATCCTTTATCTAGGAGATCCTTCAACTGTTCTTTCAGTTCCCTGAGTTCTGTTTGTGCCATTCTATATGGAGGAATAGATATGGGTTGAATATCTGGAAGAAGAACAATGTCAAAGTCTATTTCACTTTCGGAAGAAATTCCTGGAAGATCTTCAGGAAAGACATCTACAAATTCATTCACTACTTGAACTGACACAAGACTGGAAGTTTTGAAACTAGAGTCCTTAACTCAAAAAAGATGCTAGACACATCCCTTAGATATCATTTTCCTTGACCGTAGGTTTGAAACAAACTAACCGCTGAATGCTGAAATACTACCGTTCTACTCAAGTACAGGTTCATTAAAAAACTTAAACTGGATTTTTTTTTCTACAATCAATTGTGGCATACCAGGAATGAAGCCAATCCATGCCGAGAATAACATTCAAAATCAGTCATCTCTAATTCGACTAAGTCTGCTGAAGTGACTTTCTCAGATACCATAATTGGGTAGTTCCTGTATACCCGCTGCTCTATGATGGTTTTACCTACTGGGGTACATACTGAGAAGGGCTCTGCTAGAATTTTGAGACTCACTCCAAAATCAACTGCTATATAAGGAGTAACAAAATACAAGAAAACTCCTGGATCTAGAAAAGCATAAACATACAAGTGTGAGAACTGTAACATACCAGTGACTACATCATGAGAATTTTCCTGATCCTGTCAGGATTGAAGAACATAGAGTCTATTTTTGCGTTGCCCATTAGTGGCACTAGATATGGCACCCTGCTGATTCTGGCGATCGGACTGAACAAAAGTATGATTATGCTGACTTTGTGGACCAACCTTAGGATAATATCGAACTCTATGACCTGATTTGCCACATCAGAAGCAAACATCACTGCCACCTCTGCAAACACCTTTGTGATGGTTGCCATAAGTCTGATAAAGGGGATTGGTCTGGGCACTGCTACCACCAACTTGAGGTTTAGGACCTGGCACCCTATCTCTGAATTTAAAAACTGGAGCACTGGCTGAGGAAGGAACTAGAACAGATTCCTTTGGGAAAATCTAATAACGGTTACCACCCTCTGACTTAGGCTGAGAAAAATTGAAATTACTTGTTCTCACTCTATTTTTTTCTTTCTTTCTATACATTTCCACCTCAATCTACTTAGCATAAATTATATGCCTGGGTAGGACAACAACCTACTGATTACTTGATGTTCTGGATTTTGATGTAATATTTTTCATCTTTTCTTGGGAAAATTGGATGTTTTCAAGCAACCTAGGTTGCATTTGATACGGTTTTTAAGTGTTTCAGGGAAATGAGTTAGATATAGGAAAAGACTATGGAAAGTGGTAGAAAAGTGCTTCTAACGATTGTAATGGTGGACCGTTACACCTTCGAAAGACCACCAACCTTACCGTGAAGTCTTAGGAAGAACCTAAGGTTTCAGAACTCTCACCGATGGACCAAATGGTGGACCGTTACACCTTCGAAAGACCACCAACCTTACCGTGAAGTCTTAGGAAGAACCTAAGGATTCAGAACTCTCACCGATGGACCAAATGGTGGACCGTCAGATCTGCGATGGACCACCAGCCTAGCCGTCAGTCTTATCCAGAACATTGCCTCCTGAAAGACTCAGCGACAGAACAAATAGTGGACCTCAGATCTGTGCAAACCACCAGCTTGGCCGTCAGTCTTATCAAGAACATTGCCTCCTGAAAGACTCAGCGACGGACCAAATGGTGGACCATCAGATCTTCGACGAACCACCAGCTTGGGTGTCAGTGTTATCTAGAAAATTTCCTCCTGAAAGTCTCAGTGATGGAGCAAATGGTGGATCGTCAGTCTTTCGATGTACCACCATATTGGCCGTTAGCCTTATCCAAAATGTGACTATCCAGGATCAGAGCGACAGATCAAATGGCAGACCGTGAACCCCTTGACGGACCACCTATTTGGCCATCATTTTTTATGCGATTTTCTAAACTCAAATTTTATATTCTATTTACCTGGGAACATATAAATAGCAGTTTTAGGTTTTATTATGAAGCTATCTTTTCTTTTTATTTTTTTCTCATAGTCTCCATACTTGAAACTCCCTGAAGGTAGTATTTTTGGGAATTAAGCAAATCTTGTAGATCTAATAATTCCATCTCTATGAAAGATTCAAGAACAAATTCTTGTAACCTTTGTAAGTAAAACTTGAATTAATTTATGAATAATACAATGGTTTCTTCTCTTTCTATTATGGAGATGTGTGGCTAAGCTCCCATAACTAGGGTTATGAAAGCCTTGATGTTAAAAGTTTAATTGGGTTGTGAATCTAGTAGATTCCCATGATTAATTGATATTGCATAAACCCTTCTTCACTTTAATGACTTTTCTTGATTTCAAACTTGAAAAGTGAGCCCAAAAACATCACTTGTTTGAATTGAAAAGTGTTTGTTGGGAAAAGAAAGGGTTTACACAAATCTAAAGGATTTAACCTTTGGATAGAGGGTAGATACCTTAACCGGATCAACCCATGTGAGAATATAGTTAAATAAATAATATGTTCCTTATGTTTGAAAGAATTAAGGGAGAAAATTACTCATTTAGGTTGAGAAACTAATGGGTAAACCATAGAATTCAACTACTCTTGCAATTAGAATTGTTCATAGGGAATTCGAAACAGTTCACAACCCAAGCTACTTAACTATCATGGTAACCATAACTCTAGTTTGACTACTCTTACTGAATTACTATTTTTAATACAATCAACAAGTGGATTACTTTATCTGACAAGCATTTTTATACAATTTATAAATCAAAAACCCCCTTTTTGCTGAGGAACCTTCGATCAACAGTCGAATAACAACCACAATACTTGGTGAACACAATATTCCCAGTGGTATTCGACACCCAACCCAGTTGGGTTCTATATTTGACAGCGACCACTTACACTTTCATAAGAAGGTTGTAATTTGGGCGTATCTAATTTTGGCCCCATTTCCTGGGAATACGATTGTGAATTAAGTTTGTGATTGTTAATCGACCCTTTGGTCAAAATGTCTTTAAGCTTTACTTTTATTTTTTGTTTTTATTTGTGCAGGTTGATAATTGTGTAAGCAAAATACACGGAGATCAGGTGCACCATTATTACCAATTCATCCAGAGCCTCAGTTGATCGGTAGAATTGCTGATCCATAAGAGGAAAAAAGATTAGCCACCTTGGATAATGCTTAAGTAAATCAGCAAATTACTGATAACCCAGGTCGAGTGCCAAATCCTGATGATGAGGACCCGGGAGATGATGACTTATTGGATCCTGTAAACCTAAGGCATTCTGGGAATGTAGCTGTGCCTTTGAATCATAATGTACATCAGAATCGCCCTTTTAGGGGAAGATAGGACTACCAACTTTTTCAGTATGATCTCAATGACAACGACGATGAAATAGATGGAGTAGGAGAGACTGGAGCTATTATTCCTACACCTCTAGCACCTAGAGAAAAATTCAATATCATCAGTACGATGATCCAAATCCTGCATCTAAAGGGGTTATTCAGTGGTCTACCAGGAGATAACCCTAACATGCACTTGGTGAATTTTGTCACTATTTGCAAATCTTTTGATAATCCTGGAGTAGGTCAGAATGCAATTCGCTTAAGGTTATTTCCATTGTCTCTATTTGGGAAGGCAACATTGTGTCTTAAAAAACTGACGCCCAATTCTATAACCAACTTGAGGCAATTGAAGGAGGCTTTCCTAGAAAGGTTTTTTTCCGCCCTCCAGGAGGGTACAATTGAGAGATGAGATCAGTAATTTTAGAAAGCTCCCAACTGAAGCTCTTTACGAAACTTGGAAGAGGTTTAAAAAGAAGTTGATGAGTTCCCAAACCACAATATGATGGATATTTATTTGATGGAGATTCTTTATCGGGATTTTAACTCTATTACAAAACTAGTTGTTGATCATGCTACAGGGGGATCATTTATGGATGCCACTTTTCAAGAGGCCTCAAAGATGCTTGATCGGATGACCAAACAAAGCAGAGCTTGGCATACCAGGGATTCAGTGGTAGCAAGACCTACTATTTCTGTTGGTATGACTATAGAACAACGTAAGAAAGAGATAGAACGCGATCAAGATATGGAACATTTGAAGACGCAAATGTACTTGTTGACCAAGAACTTATTATCTGCAAAGAGTGAAAAAGTGAAGGCTGTTACATCCCAAGAGATGATTCTGATTCAGAAAAAGAGGAAAATTATTTGAATTACCAGGGGGTTTTAGAGGAAATAGCCAAGAAAATCAAGGTTGGACTTATCATGACAAGACTGTATATAAGGAGCAGGATCAAGGAAACTAGAAGAGTAAGGATGATAGAAGTGAGTTGTATGTACCTCCCGAAAGCCGAGATAATGCTGCAACTTGGTCTTGCAAGATGACCATGGAGGACATAATGGAGAAACTATTAAAGGGAGTTGAGGCTACCAACTCTGGGGTGACTATCATGAAGACTGATTTGTCCTCTATGAGTTAGTTGGTAAACTCGCACTTCAGTTTGATCAAACAGTTGGAATAGCAAATGAGCCAACTCTCGATAATATTAAATCAGAGAAAAAGTGTAACGCTATCGAGTGAAACAATTCAGAACCCACAAAATGATGGTTCATGCATTGATATTACCAAACAGAGTGGTAAGGTTTTATCAGGACCTTCTTGGGAAAAGCTATAAATGATGAGGTGGTTGAAGACGATGTTGAACTTGATGAAGGTAATCTAGTAGAATTTGAGCAGTTGGATGACATTGATATCACTTCAAATAATCAGCAGGTTGATGAGTTGGAAAAAGGGAAAAAGAAGAAAAAAGAAGTAGTGGTTAATACTCTCCTAAAACCACCACCTCCCTTTTCTTAGACATTGAAAAAGAAGGTCGACGATACGAAGTTTAGTAAATTCATGGAAATGTCAAAGAAACTGACTATGAATATTACTTTGGTAGAGGCACTTGAACAAATGCCAGGATATGCTAAATTTATGAAGGATCTTGTGATGAAGAAAAGAGCGGTCAGTTACGAACAGGTAGATTATCTCCATCATTGCAGTGCTATTTCTACAAGGTCCTTGGTACAGAAGAAAATAGATCTAGGGTAATTCACTATTCCTTGTACGATTGGGTCTATGGAAATTGTCAAGGCCTTATGTGATTTGGGAGCGAGCATCAATATGATGCCACTGGATATGTATAAAAAGTTAGGTTTGGGAGATCCCACACCCACTAATATGCGACTTTTGATGGCAGATAGGTCGGTAAAATTACATATTGGTATTTTATCTGATATATTAGTAAAGGTGGCTAGCTTCATATTTCTTATGGATTTCATAATTCTAGATTTCAAGGTGGACTTCGAAGTGCCCATAATCTTGGGTCGACCTTTCCTCGCAACCGGAAGTGTGTTGATTGACTTACAAGATAATGAGCTCTTATTCAGGATGAATGATGAAGTGGTATGCTTTGATGTGTGACAATTGATGAAGAAGCATAAGGAAATGAGCGTGTTCTCAATTATTGACGTATTTTATGAGGATGAGCAGAAAGTGCCAATAGAAGAGAAGTTTGGTGTCAAGCCTTTAGCTGCAGTGCTTATGAATTATGATCGTGAAGGTGTTGAGGAGTATGAAGGGACTATTTTTTATCTGACGGGAATGGGTTCATATTTTTATACTCCCAAGAATTTATATCTTGATCTTTCTAATCGACCAACACCACCAGCTAAGCCATCTGTCGAAGAGCCACCAGTGTTATAATTAAATGAACTACTAGGGCATCTGAGGTACATGTTTTTGGGTAGTGAAAACACGCTACCCACTATTATTGTACATTATTTGGGTGAGCATCAGGTGGAAGAAATTATTTCGGTACTTCAGAGGTACAAGAGAGCAATAAGGTGGACTATTGTAGATATTATTGGCATTTCCCCTGGCATCTGCACTCATAAGATACAACTTGAAGAATATTGTACTCCGACCATTGATCACCAACTCTGTCTTAACCCATCAATGCAAGAGGTGGTTAAGAAGGAAATTATTAAGTGGTTTAATGAAGGCATGGTTTATCCTATTTCCGATAGTAAATGGGTGAGCCCTGTTCAATGTGTGCCCAAGAAAGGGGACATAACTATTGTTTCTAATGAATATAATGTGTTGATTCCACTTAGTCCTATGACTAGGTGGAGAGTTTGCATGGACTACTGCAAACTAAATTCATGGGCTTTGAAAGACCACTTCCCAATGCCCTTTATGGATCAAATGTTCGATAGATTGGCAGGAAGGGGGTGGTATTGCTTCTTGGATGGTTATTATGGATATAATCATATATGCATTGCTCCTGAAGATTAAGAGAAAATAGTGTTTACATACCCGTATGACACTTTCGTATTTAAGAGAATGCCATTTGGGTTATGTAATTCCCCTTCTACCTTCCAACGGTGTATGATGTCTATTTTCTCAGATATGGTTGAGGACAACCTGGAGGTGTTCAGGGATGACTTTTCTGTGGTAGGATATTCGTTTGAGTTATGTTTAGTGAACCTGAGTAGAGCCTTATAGAAGTGTGTGGAATTCAACCTTGTGCTTAATTAGGAAAAATGTCACTTCATGGTCAAGGAGGGCATTGTTCTCACGCAAAAAATTTCAGCAAAAGGGATTGAAGTTGATCGATCCAATGTAGTTTCCCTGGACATGCTGGATTTTATCGAAGGTTTATAAAGTACTTCTCCAAGATTGCAAATCCACTTTGCAAACTCTTAGAGAAGGAGGCTAAGTTTGTCTTTGATAATGGTTGCATGAAGACATTGAAATACCTTAAAGAGAAAATGGTTGAGGCCCCTATTATTGTCGCACCAGATTGGTTAAAACCATTTGAGATCATGTGTGATGCAAGTGGTGTTGCCCTTGGATCAGTGTTAGGGATGAATAAGGACAAATTGTTTCACCCGATTTATTATTCCGGAAAAGCACTGAATGGGGCTCAAAAGAACTACACCATAATTGAACAGGAACTCCTTGCTGTAGTCTATGCTTTTGAGAAATTCCGAGCTTATTTGCTAGGGACCAAGGTGGTGGTCCATAATACCACGCATCCTTAAGATATTTTATGGATAATAACGGCGCAAAACCAAGGTTAATTAGATAGGTGTTGATGCTCCAAGAATTTTCCTTTGAAGTGAAAGATAGGAAGGGTTGCAAAAACCAAGTTGCAGATCATCTGTGTAGCATAGAAGATGAGCAAGTAGTTGGTGAGGAAGTTAAGATAAGTGATACATTTCCAGATGAGGAGATCTCAGCTACTGCTATGGAGAAAGTTCCTTTGTATGCTGATTTTACAAACTATGTGGTGAGCGAGGTCATTCCGGAAAATCTTTCTTTTCATCAAAGAAAGAAATTACTTCATGATGTGACACATTACTTCTGGGATGAGCCATATCTTTTTTGGCGATTTGCTGACAACATCTTAAGGAGATATGTGCCAAAAGTGGATGTATTGTGTATATTGGAAGCATGTCATGCTTCCCCAGTTGGAGGTCACCATGAAGGTGACCGAACGACTAGAAAAGTGATGCAAAGTGGCTACTATTGGCCAATATTATTCAATTATTCTCATGATTTTGTTATAAAGTGTGACCAATGTCAGAGGTTGGGGTCAATCTCTAAGAGGCATGAGATTCCTTTAACTAAGATCCTTGAAGTAGAAATGTTTGACGTCTGGGGCATCAATTTCATGGGCCCTTTTGTAAGCTCATATGGAATGAAGTACATTTTTGTTTCTGTGGATTATGTATCTAAATGGTTCAAAGTCATTGCCTTGTATGATAATTAAGGGTGGAGAGTTGTGGTATTTCTCAAGAAGAACATCTTCTCTCACTTTGGAGTACCACGAACTTTTATAAGCGACGAAGGATCTCATTTCTGCAACAAAGTGTTCCAGGATTCTTTGGTGAAATATGGGGTGAAACAACAAAGAGTAGCAACTCCATACCACCCACAAACTAGTGGGAAAGTAGAGGTGTCGAATCGGGAGATTAAAACCATCCTACCCAAAATCGTGAACGCTAATAGGAAAGATTGGTCTCAAAAGCTAGATGACGCTTTATGGGCGTATCGAACTACTTTTAAGACACCAATTGGTATGTTACCATATTATTTATTCTATGGAAAAACATGTCATTTACCGATCTAGTTGGAACACGAGGATTTGTGGTCTCTCAAAAGGTTAAATCTGAATTAGAAGGAGGCAACAGTGCTAAGATTGGGGAAACTGAATGAGATGGATGAATTCCATCTCGGGGCTTATAAAAAGGTAGATCTTTACAAAGAGAAGATTAAGAAGTACCATGATCGAAGGATTGAAAGTAGAAATTTCCATAAAGGAGATTTGGTGCTTCTATTTAACTCCAGACTCAAATTTTTTCTAGGTAAACTCAAGCCAAAGTGGTATGAACCGTTTAAAGTCAGTCAATTCTACTTATCTGGAGTAGTTGATCTGGAAAATGAAGATGGAAGCGTCTTCAAAGTTAACGGAAAATGAATCAAACTTTATATCGATACAAAAGGCTCGATAAAAAGTATTGTTACCTTCTATCTTGATGAAGTCTGAGTAATCGATATATCTGAGTCATGCCGCAATGATAAATCAGTCATTTGAGGGAGGCAACCCATAAATTGTTGTTGTAACCATAGTTAGAGTTCATGTTATTTGTTTGTCCATTTTTTATGTGTTTGTGGAGTGTGCAGGACCAAAAATACATTAAATAGGGGGAAGGAGGGATATAGTTGAAGATAGGACACAAATATGAGCTACTAGAACAAAATTGATGGCTAATTTGGTGGACCACCAGTCATCTCACGGACCACCATTTTGGCCGTCAGAAAAAGGTAAGAAAGTTCATTAACTGGATTGAGTTGACGGTAAAAGTGGTGGGACATCATAATCTTGGTGGGCCATCAAATCAATCGTCAAACTCAAGATGGGTGACCTACGTTCTGGTAAGGTATGAAGGTCAAACTGGAGGACCATCAAAATCTTGGTGGTCCATCCCACTGACCGTCACAAAGAAGCAAAATCACCAATATATTGGTAAGGAGCGACGACCGGGGTGGTGGTTCATCGTACATATGATGGACCGAAGTATCGCTATTATTTTAACCCTAATTCCAAATTAGGTCGGGTTAAATCTGTACTTTTCTTAAGTGATTCATAGTTGACCCAATCGAGTGTTAAGGAAAAAATTGAGTGGTTTTATTCATTATAACCATTTCGCGTCCTTTGACTGCTCCACTACACTAGGATTCAAAGAATCTAAAGGGAGTTCTTCCATCTAAGACTCCCCATCTCCTTCAACTTCCCTTATTTAATCAAGCTCGATCTCTCCCTCTTTTCATCACAAACAAAGAGTGAAAGAAGTGCTCAATTTCTAATATATTTTTTGTCCCTGAAGTTCCAAGCAAGTAGATTACTTCAAAACCAAGGTATGCGCATAACCTTCTCTTTTAGATCTCTATAAAAAAAGGTGAAAGCATGATTTGTTCTCCTAGAGTACTTTTGTGTTGATTATGAAAGTTTTGAGTTGAAACCTTAATGTATCCTATTGTGTGAAGTCTGAATAAATTAAATTTCTTAAAATGAGAAGAATGGTGCTTTAAATGTGAATTTCGTGTCGTTGCTATAGCTAAAAATTGATCTAGCATATGAAAGCTCGACATAAGGTTGAATCAAAAGTTGTAGATGAAGATGGAGGTGCGACGACCAAACTGGTGGACCGTCAACTTTGTGATGAACCACCAAATGGACCATCGAAGGACTCATTGAAATGACACTCACTAGATAAGCTGCGACGGACAAGCTGGTAGACCATCAACTTTGTGATGGACCACCAAATTGATCGTCGCAGGGTTCTGAAATTTTATGCACACTGTTAAGTCTCAACATCCAAACTGGTGGACCATCCCATCACTGGTGAACCACCACTTTGTCCGTCAACACACAAAATGCAATGATTTGATTGCTTTTGAGCTTTGAACTAATTTCTTACTTCTTTTTCAGGCGTTGTGGCTCCCAAACTTTCACAAATCAGAGGTGGAAAGTCTCAAAGGGGTAGAAATGCATCCACACCTGACTACAACACTAAACAACATGGAATAGAAGATCACGTACTCTCCCAGTCTAATAAAAAGAGTGAGAGTAACACTAGAAGCACTAGTTCAAGCTCCGATGAAGTAACGGTTGTTGAAACTCAACCATTACCTGTATAGGGTGAAACTTAAGAAGCTAACTTAGGAGAACAAATGGAAGTTCCAGATATGGAAGCTGAACCAGAGGATGCTAATGTTATCAGGTAGAAGGATCCCCAAATTCGAGATACAATTAGGTGGTAGATAGAAGGAGTGCAAAAAGAATTCTATGATGGGTTGACACCTACAACAAGAGGGATAAGAAGGTCATTCATGAAAGAACATCAGATCATGACAATAGAGCTACATGAATATCCTGAGTTGGAACACCGTTTCAACGAGTATGGACTATCATGGATGAGCAGGCCACCAACAGCATATCAACCTAAATGGGTAAGAGAATTATTTTCCAATTATCTTTGTTTGGTGAAAAAGGACTTCTCGAAGGGGACGCAAATCCCAAAGATACCAAACAAAGAGTTTGTACTATTTCGAGGGGTTATTGTTGATATTTCAGGCCGAATAATTAACAGAATGTTGTTTGGTCCAGGACATGAGGCTCCACCCATTGTTCCTAATTTTTAGTATAGAATGATAAGTGCATCTACTCAGAGACCTTGGGTGGCTTCATTGTTGACTGATGACGGTAACCCTTCCTGGTTGACGAACTCACGTGAGCGAATTGTAAAATCAACCCTTAGCTTCAAGGCTAAGTTTTGGTGGGCTGTTGTTCATTTGAGGTTAATGCTGACAAAAAAGAATGGTAACTTGGATCATCACAGATCTTTGTTGGTAGGTAGCTTGGTTTTAGAGTTGCCGATTGATTTTGTCCAGTTAATTACAGATGAGTTGTTCGTGAGGTCACATAAAATAACTAGTTCAATGCCTTTACCATGTTTAATCACTGAATTATGCAAGTAAGCCGGTGTACCACTGGTTCATGGAGTTGACAATGAAATACAGGCTTAAAAAAGATAGGACATTGAGAAGTCGAAACATGAATGGAAGTTCAAGATGCGTGTCACCAATCCTCCATATTATAGCCTCAGTCTGCACCAGCTCCCGATGCTACACAAATTCCCAAAGGTATATCTTTACCTATCACCCTGTATGTACCACCTGATTATGTTCCCCAAGGTACGTCTGCAGAGTTAGGTTTTGTACATTCTGTGGGTGGAGTAGATTTTTCTGAGTAAAGGATCAATGTAACACCTCGCAATTCGGGCTAGAACAAAAAACCATCATATTTATGCAAAAATGATCCAAGAACCATAAATCCAATGCAAATATAGTGTTTTAATCATTTATGTAGAGTGGGAATCTATTTCAGCATGAGTCGATATCATAGAGGTCCCCTAACTCAAGGACTAATTGAAAGCTTTCCTATCGTTAAAGTTTTAGTTAGCGTCAAAACATGGGTCAAATTAAATCGGCCATAGCTCCTTATATATGATGAACTGGGTGGACTACTACATATCAAATGAAAGGTATTTTATTTCTAATTCTACCACCACCAATTTTTCCAAAATCTGATATCGGAGCAAAAAGTTATGCCCATTTTACTTTAGCATATCAGCCTGGCAAATGTCTAACGACATATCTGGTGGCTTATCACATTTCTGATGACATTTTTGACGACTTATAAGAAAATGCCGCCAGACATAGGCAGAAAGTCATAAGTTCCAACATTTTGTGATGAGATGAACTGACGACTTGTCACATATGTGCCAACATCAGCCCAATGTCGTCAGCTAATAAATTCAGCACTTTCCAAATGGTTTTGGAGGGGTTTTTTGGTATTTTCCCTTCACCCCATAGCTCCATAAATAGAAAATTAAGCCCCAAATTAACCAAAATATACTCCTTTATCTCAAATACTCTCAAGAACCAAAACCTAGAGCCTCAACCTAAGATTCAAGATCCCTTAAAATTTCACCCTTAAATTCCAAAATTGATTCAAGAATTAGAATCCCCAAACTAAGATCTTCAAGAATCATCCATCAAAAGCACAAATAGAGTCCCAAAAGAAAGTGTTCATCCAAAGTTCATAATCTAAGGTACGTGGGGTTTTCCTAATATCTCATGGGCATAGAAATCATGATTTAAAGAAAAGGATTTTAGATTTATGATTTATAATCATGTTTTAGAAGTCTCAATAACATTGTTTTGGTCTTTAGACCTTCCCCGAAATTGGTTGATAAATTTTATATATATATATATATGTGTGTGTGTGTTTAAGGATGAATATTCAATTGAGAGCATGAATTATAGTGAACCCGTGTCTTGTTATGATTTTCCCATCTTTCATATGATATAAATTATTCTAAATTGCTTCTTTAAAGCATGATTTGAAATATCTTGATTTATGCTATGACTTGAATATGATTTCAAAATAAAAAGACAGGGTTATGCATGTTGATTAATGTTGAATATGCATATAACAAAGATTATCATGGTTTGCCTAAAGAACACATGGCCACCATATGTTTGACTAATCTCAGCATAGTTTTAACTTGTGTTTTTGGAACATGAAATCTTTTATATTGTTTGCATGTTTGGGTGGTATGAACTGTGTTTTAATAAAATAATTATGTATGATACATTATGGCTCAAAAAAGAGGACTTGCATGTCTTGGCGTGATGACACCAATTCAGATTATGCCATGGTAATTCTGAACAAAATAGAATGCATGTTTTAAGTTAGAATTTTCAGATGTTGAAACTAGAATAATGCATGATTCAGAATAGGATAAAATTGGGCATAAAGAGATGTTAGGTGGTTCCCCGAAGAAGGCACGAGTTCGAAAAACTCGCTGCTCGAAACCATGATTTGCCAATCCAGGTATATTATATTATGTTGGCCTAGTGTCGTGTGGCGTATCAGAATCAGAAAATCCAACCCTTACAGCACACTTGGGTTGGGGGTTTCCACGCTGAGTCAATGGAGGATTCCATACTGTCCGTGGAATATCAGAATTGTAGGGGAGTGTCACCCTTCTCAGATGTAATACAAAGATTAGAAAAACTACATTGACAGAAAGGTTTTATGAATATCAGAAATGCCCATGTGTTTTGAATTTAAATCTTTCATGATGTTTAATGACGTGCTCTCAACTATTTTATTTATATAAAAGCTTTATTTTGGATTTGCTATGCGTACCAGTACATTTGTATTGACCCCTCCCACCTCCCAGGGTTTAACTTTTAGTACAAAGGTCCTGCTAAGACAAATAGTTTTCAGACAGGAGTGAAGATTACTAGTTGGTGAGCCTTCTATACTCTGGAAGCCCTAGTTTCTTTCAGACATTTATCATTATTATGGTTATGGTCTACTGGGGGCCTTGTCCCAGAATTTGGATAGTTGTCTTTTGGTTTTGTAGTAGAGATTTTGTAGACTGCTTCAGACATTAATTAGTTGTTGTTGGGATTTACGTTACATCTTATAAACTGAAAAAATTTCATATTTTATGACCATGTTTCCGTATACGATTATATTCTGCATCTTAGTTTATTGCATGAACATTGTGCATGACTACTGGATAAAGAGGGACGTCCTGACCTTCGTGGTTTGGGATGCTCATCACGGCCAGGGCCTCAGTTCGGGTTGTGATAAACTTGTTATCAGAGCATGGTTCATGGTACTAGGGTGTCTACGAAATTGATTCAGGTAGAGTCTTATGTATGGGTCTGTAGCGCGCCACACTTATAAGCAGGAGCCTACTAGGAATTTAGGAATGATTCTCTTTCTTCATGTTTTAGTTTATGCAATAGACTCAAAATATTCCTCTTTCATACTCTAATTTATTCTATGGTGTCACCCATATGAAAGTAAAGTCATGTCAATTCTTTCCTTGCTTTGATTTGCTCAGATATGTCTCATGATTGGGGGTAATTCAAGTTCATAAGTTTAGAGTCTATATGGTATGGTCCTTTATGATTGAGCCATATAAGATTTTAAAAATTATGCAAGGACTTGAGAAAAGTCTGTCAGTGCTTCGGGGTGTATTGACTCTTGTGTGGACTTTGATTTTGATGAAATCATGCTTTTCATCCTGTGGTATATATTAGAATATTGGAACTATATTTCCACCCGAGTAGTAGTATAAGTTAAAATCGGTGTCATGGCCTATTGATAGTGATGTTGGACCAAGAAGTTGATAATGTGAAGTCACAAGGTTAAAGGTCTGAGTGAGGGTGACTTTTGTGTGAATAAATATCTTAGTTGAATAACCGATGTTTGAGGATGATTTACCCCTTAATAGTGATAGACTTATGTGGTAGCTAGTAGTATGTGTGGATTGTATGGTAGTCTATGGGGGAGCGTTTGACTCAAATTTTTATTCATATAGAGTAAGATATATTTTCTTACATCATGGATTATTGTGTATAAAGTTTATATCTCTTGTAATCTTATTATCATTGTGTGATTGAAACTCAAAGTCTAGTGAAGCCGTGTAGGGCTCTTTTGATTCACTAGAATAGTTGCCTTTTCATTTCTCTCATTTTCTTGTTCAAAACACAAAAATCAAAGTTTAGTGAAGCCGTGTGAGGCCTATTTCGATTTACTAGCAACTTGTTGTTCATCTCGTTGTTCTTGTGTTTGTTGGAACTGGGGGTTTAGAGGTGTAATGGCAATAAAAGTGGTAAGGGAGATTTATTGAATATATGTATTGCCAATTTTTTTCATGAGATTGAGTTAGTGATGAAGTGATACGTCATTGTATGTTAGTTTAGTAGAAGGTAGAGAAGGAGTTATTACTTAAGGTGAATTGTTATCTGCTTGAAGTATGAAAATTGCTAGATGAGCCAGTAAGTTATAATTATAGACTAATGGTTGTTTGTGGAATTTAAAGGTAGTCTAAATGTACGCTTGGGTGAGTAAGTATGATGTGAGAAAGCCGTATAAGTAGATAAGATTGTATGGGGTTATAATATAAGATTAAGGTTGATCATGTCTATTATGTGACTTTAACCCTCTTTGACCTTCTTTTCGATGGTAGTTGTAAACTAGTACTACTTGTGAGAAGGTATTTAGTATATTTTTTAAGGTATTTGGATAGAATGTCCCAATTTGATGGACTAGTCTATTATGCTACATTCTTCATTGGTGGTAGATGATTGATGCTAGACTATAAACTTGAGTTTAAATATAGAATGTGGTTGTAAGAATAGTGTCTTAAGATTAATGATGAATGTTTGTGAGAATTGTGTGTAAGGTTGGGTTGTAAATAATGTTTAGCATTAGACATTAAATTTGAACAGTTGATGGCCATAAAGGTGGATGTGAATATTTCTTGGTTAATGATACTTGTTATAAGGAAGTGATCCAATAGGCTTGAATGGTGTATGCAAGCACTTAAGTTTATTTGATTCGTAATGAAGTATGATGTTGTATGTATGGTGTATAAGTATACGCAAGGTGATATGGAGTTGAGGCATTTTCTAAGATTATTACATGTTGCGTGTTACTAGTAGACATAGTAGTACATTGAGTTGCTAGGTGGAGAAAGACTGGTGTATGATTCATCAAAGTCTTGGTGATATCCATGTTAAGTGTTAGAATCTAAGTTTGAATTTTTAAAGGTTGAACCGACAAAAATAAGAGTTTAAGCGCTATAGGGTGTGCACTCCAACTATGGGGATACTCACGAGGATTCGAAGTAAGTAAGTGTTCAAGTATTTTTTGATTGACTGCTGGGGCTATAGAAAGTTAGAGTGTGTGTTAGAAGGTAGGATTAGTAGTAGGTTTTCCCCTTCCAGGTGTAGCCATTTGGGTTAAGTTCTATTAATTGCGTGTATTATTGTATTCCAGACCCCAGAGTGTAGTGAGTGTACTTCAGTTTGGAGTCTAGTAAGGGATCTCTCAATCTTAAGATGATGGCTTAAATCTAAGGGGGAGATCATAAAATAAGAGACCAAGACTGGATCTCAGATTCTAGTAGTGATGTCTGTATGATATAGAACATCATATAGTGAGGGTGAGGCTCAACCCATTCTTATCTCAGTATTTTTTAGTTATCCCAATACTTACTCTTGCCTTACGTTCCAGTTCCATGATCATAGTTCATGTTCATATATATGATAGAGAATCACGTGCTCTTCCAGTTCGTAAATGAGGAATTCCAGTTCATTCAGTAGTCGGGATGACATTCCATAAGTTATGAACTCCAAATTGAGGTCATGCAACTCATGACTCATGTACTCACACTTTATAGTGTGCTCAGTTCCCATAACTCATGCTACATGCCAAATTATTGGCGAGATTCAACTTATAGATAGGTATACTCTTGATTTAGAACACTTTGATGAATCCCTAATGTTCATTTTCTATTCCTTAGGCCTTAGTTAAGTGTCAAGTCTCATATAATATCATTCCACGCTTCAAGGTCTTATGTTCTAACCTTTTATTGAATCCTCCTTATGTAAAGATAGTGATGATAAGTAAATGTTTCTTGTTGATAAAAGATCATTGTATGCTTGTTTTGGATAAGACCATAAGGGTGAAGTAAGATTTGGGCCAAGTCTTTGATATATGTGATGGTTAGTGAAAATTTGTATGTGTATGTTCTTGGGGTAGTGCGTGGGAGATATATTAATAGTGGTTTAAATAATGTGTGAAGTATGTCTTTATGGGTGTTTTCCTTGAAGTTCATACGTGGATATAAGGATAGGCTTGAATGACATGTTGGGATTTAAGTGGAAGGACGCAATATGCGCTAGTGAATCCATAGTAAGAGTTCAGAGTTGGTCATTGAAGTGGTAAGGCACATTATGCTTAGGATGTTTAGTTTAAAAAGATATAGAAGGTTGAATCATACGGTTTATACTAGTATCACGGTGTGGTAGGTTGTATTTTGTGATTTAGTATTAGGCTTGATCACAATGAAAGGATTTAAGCTACTTTAGACATTAATAGAAAGATTTGTCAATGCTTATATGAGAATTATAAGTTGAACCAATAAGTATGATATTTAAGGGGAATAGTATAGTTAAGGGAGTATTCGAGGAGTGTGCTAAGCTTGAAAGTAAGAAGTATCATTGCCTAAGGCCTGAAAATTCTATCCTAGTTTATGAGTTATATGTCTATAGTTCATGCTATGAAGTAGTGTTATTTTTGTGATTCCTTAGTTTGATGTCTTGTGTAACTCATGCCCAAGATTCTTTTCTCCCTAATGCTACTAGATCTTTTTTAGAAAGTCTGTTGAAGAGATACTCGAGTTAAGTATAAGTTTCTAGTATAATTCCACCCGTATAACCAGCAATTCAATTTAATAGTCGGGCAGGCAAGTTACTGTGGTGTTCTACCTTTTCACCCAGTCCTACTATCTAAAGTTTCATGCGTACGACCATCCCAAGGGTTAATCTATTCTATTCATGTAAATTGTGAATTCAGTTCAATCCAAGCATCATGTTTCAGATGAAGCTACTTAGTCATGACTCAGTTCATAAGAGTTCAGAGCATAATTTCAAATACTTCTAAGTATTTTAGCTTAGACAGTGTAATACCCTAGTACAGTATAAGTCTTGTTACCTCATGATTTGTACTTGCCTAAGTTATAACTTCTTAATTCAATATATATGATTGGATCATGAACACTTCAAGGAAATCTTAAACTCTCAGCATGAATCAACTTCTTGAAGCAAGTAAAGTCAAGTCAGCTCAGAATTCAGTTTCATGATAGAAGATTAAATGTTTCAGATCATTTATGTACTATCTTAGAAGGCACATCATGTCCGCGTTATTCCATAACATTAATATTCAACATACCTACCCATCATTCGGTGATGAATGATCCCAATTGGGAGATAATGTAACACCCCATAATTCAGGATAAAATAAAAAACCATCATTTCGATGCATAGATGATCCAAGAGCCATAAATCCAATGCAAATATAGTATGTTAATCATTTATGCAGTGTGGGAATCTATTTTATCATGAGTCTAGATCATAGAGGTCCCCTAACTCAAGGACTAGTAGAAAGCTTGCCTATTGTTCATGTTTTAGTGAGCGTCAAAACATGGGTCAACTTCAATCGACAATAACTCATTATCTATTACGAACTGGGTGTTCTACTACATATATAATTAATGGACTTTGAGTTATCTTTTTAACGCCACCAATTTTTCCAAAATCCGATATCGGAGCAAAATGTTATTCCTATTTTACACTAGCAAATCAGCCGGGCAACTGTCTGACGACATTTCTGACGGCTTATCACATTTCTGACGACATTTCGGATGACTTATCAGAAAATGTCATCAGACTTAGGCAGAAAGTCATAAATTCCAACATTTTTTGACGTCATGAGTTGACGGCTTGTAACATATGTGACGACATCAGCCCAATGTCGTCAGCTGATAAATTCAGCATTTTCCAAATAGTTTTGGAGAGGTATTTTGGTATTTTCCCTTCACCCCAAAGCTCCATAAATATAAGATTAAGCCCTAAATTCACCTAAATATACTCCTTTCTCTCAAATACACTAATGAACCAAACCCTAGAGTCTCAACCTAAGATTCAAGATCACTTAAAATTTCTCCATTAAATTCCAAAATTGATTCAAGAATTAGAATCCCCAAACTAAGATCTTCAAGAATCATCCATCAAAAGCACAAAGAGAGTCCCAAAAGCAAGTGTTCGTCCAAATTTCATAATCTAAGGTACGTGGGGTTTTCCTATAATATCATGGGCATAGAAATTATAATTTTAAGAAAAAGGTTTTAGATTTATGATTTATAGTCATGTTTTAGAAGTCTCAATGACATTGTTTTGTTCTTTATACCTTCTCCCAAATTGGTTGATAAATTTTATATATATATATATGTATGAATGTGTTGAAGGATGAATATTCAATTGAGAGCATGAATTATAATGAACCCCTCTCTTGTTATGATTTTTCCCATCTTTCATATGATATGAATTGTTCTGAATTGCATCTTTAAAGCATGATATTAAATGTCTTGATTTATGCTATGACTTAAATGTGATTTCGAAATAAAAAGAGAGGGTTATGTATGTTGATTAATGTTGAATATGTATATAACAAAGAGTATCATAGTTTTCCTAAAGAACACATCACTACCATATGTTTGAATAATCTCAGCATAGTTTTGACTTGTGTTTTTGGAACATGAAATCTTTTATATTGTTTGCATGTTTGGGTAGTATGAACTATGTTTTAATGAAATAATTATACATGATACATTATGGCTCAGAAAAGAGGGCTTTCATGTCTTGGTGTGATGACACCAATTTAGATTATGCCATGGTAAATTAGAACAAAATAGAATGCATTTTTTAAGTCAGAAGTTTTATATGTTGAAACTAGAGTAATGCATAATTCAGAATAGGATAAAATTGGGCATAAATAGATGCTAGGTGATTCCCTGAAAAGGGATGAGTTCAGGCAACTCGTTTTCCGAAACTGTGATTTGCCAATTCGGGTATATTATATTATATTGGCCTAGTGTCGTGTGGCATATCAAAATCAGAAATTCCAACCCTTGAGGCACACTCGGGTTGGGGGCTTCCACGCCGAGACAATGACGGATTCGATGCCGCCCGTTTAATATCAGAATTGTAGGGGAGTGTTACCTAACTCAGAAGCAATACAAAGACCAGAAAAACTGCATTGACAAAAAGGTTTTATGATTATCAGAAATGCCCATGTGTTTTGAATTTATATCTTTTATGATGTTTTATTCCGTTCTCTCAACTATTTTATTTATAAAAAAGATTTAATTTGGATTTGCTCTGCGTACCAGTACATTTGTATTGACCCTCCCCCCTTTTAGGGTCTAAGTTTCAGAACAGAGGTCCTGCTGGGCAATAGAGTTTTCAGAAAGGAGTGAAGAGTACCAGTTATGAGCCTTCTATACTCAAGAAGGCCTAGTTTATTTCAGACATTTATCATTATTATGGTTTTGGTCTACTGGGCGCCTTGTGCCATATTTTGGATTGTTGTCTTTTGATTTTGTAGTAGAGATTTCACAGACTGGTTCAGACATTAATTAGTTGTTGTTGGGCTTTGCGTTACATCTTATAAACCTAATAGATTTCATATTTTATGACCATATTTTTGTATCCAATTATATTCCACATCTTCTTTTATTATATGAATATTGTGCATGACTACCAGATAAAGAAGGGCGTCCTAGCATTAGTGGTTTGGGATACTCGTCACGGCCAGGTCCTCAGTTCCGGTTGTGACAAACTTTGTATCAGAGCATGGTTCATGGTCCCAGGGTGTCTGCGAAATCACGTTGGGTAGAGTCTTGTTTATGGGTGTATAGCGCTCCATACTCATAAGCAGGAGGCTACTAGGCGTTTAGGTATGTTTCTCTTTCTTCACGTTCTATTTTGTGCTATAGAGTCAGAATATTCCTCTTTCTTACTCTAATTCATTCTATGGTGTCTCCCATATGAAAGTAAAGTTATGACAATTTTTTCCTTGCTTTGATGTGCTCAGATATGTCTCATGATTGGGGGTAATTCAAGTGCAAAAGTTTAGAGTCTAAATGTTATGGTCCTTTTTGATTGAGCCATACAAGATTTTAAAAATTGTGCAAGGACTTGAGAAGAGTCTGTTAATGCTTCAATGTGTGTTGACTCTTGACTGGACTTTGATTCTGATGAAATCGTGCTTTCCATCCTGCAGTATATAGTAGAATGTTGGAACTAAATTTCCACCCGAGTAGTAGTATAAGTTAAAGTGTCGGTGTTATGACCTATTGATAGTGATGTTGGACCAAGAAGTTGATAATGTGAAGTCACAAGGTTAAAGGTCAGAGTGAGGGTGACTTTTGTGTAAATAAATATTTTAGTTGAATAACCGATGTTTGAGGATGATTTACCCCTTAATAGTGATAGACTCATGTGGGAGCTAGTAGTATGTGTGGATTGTATGGTAGTCTATGGGGGAGTGTTTGACTCAGATTTTTATTCATATAGTGTAAGATATGTTTCCTTAGATCATGGATTATTATGTGTCAGGTTTCTATCTCTTGTAATCTTATTATCATTGTGTTGTTGAAACTCAAAGTCTAGTGAAGCCGTGTGGGGGATCTTTCGATTCACTAGAATAGTTGCCTAGTCATTCATCTCATTTTCTTGTTCAAAACACAAAAATTAAAGTCTAGTGAAGCCGTGTGAGGCCTATTTTGATTCACTAGCAACTTATTGTTCATCTCGTTGTTCTTGTGTTTGTTGGATTTGGGGGTTTAGAGGTGTTATGGAAAGAAAAGTGGTAAGGGTGATTTATTGAACAATATTTCTCCGATTTTGTTTTCATGAGATTGAGTTAGTAATGAAGTGATACGTCCTTGTATGTTAGTTTAGTAGAAGGTAGAGAAGTTGTTATTAGTTAAGGTGAATTGTTAGCTGCTTGAGGTATGAAAATGGCTAGATGAGCTAGTAAGTTATAATTATAGACTCATGGTTGTTTGGGGAATTTGAAGGTAGTCTAAATGTATACTTGGGTAAGTAAGTGTGATATGAGAAATCCTATTTGGTATGTAGTAGATTTTTTGACGTATTTGGATAGAATGTCCCAATTGGATATAATAGGCTTGAATGGTGTATGCAAACGCTTAAGTTTATTTCTTTCATAATGAAGTATGATGTTGTATGTATGATGTAGAAGTATACACAAGGTGATATGGAGTTGAGGCATTTTCTAAGACTATTAATTGTTGCATGTGGCTAGTAGACATAGTAGTACCGTTGAGTTTCTAGGTGGAGAAACATTGGTAGTATGATTCATCAAAGGCTTGGTGATATCCATGTTAAGTGTTATAATCTAATTTTGAATTTTTGAAGGTTGAACTGACAGAAATAAGAGTTGAAGCGCTATAGGGTGTGCACTCTGACTATTGGGATACTCAGGAGGATTCAAAGTTAGTAAGTGTTCAAGGATTATGTGATTGACATCTGGACTATAGAAAGATAGAATGTGTCTCAGAAGGTTGGATTAGTAGTACAATATCTCCCTCTTGGAAACATTCGTCCTTGAATATAGCTAGTTAAGTTGAAATTTCCAAGGAATCAGAGAATATAAGATAGCATGCACAATTGAGGGCATCTATATTGCTGAATATTTGATTAGAAAGGAACTAAATCAAGGAAAAGTATTACCTTCGACTAGATCTGAGTTTGTGGAGAAAAGGTAAGGGTACTTGGGAAGCATTGGCTCGCATCTCTGCTTCTGCTTCCCAAGTAGCTCCCTCAACCGACAGATTTCACCAACGAACTTTTTCCAAGGCAACTTCTTTGTTCCTTAGCCTACGAATCTGATGATGTAGTATCTCAACTAGAATATCTTTGTAAGAAAGACTATTCTGAGTTTCTGAGCTTTCAAAAGGAATTACAATGGTGGAGTCAACAATGCACTTCTTAAGTATAGAGACGTCGAATATAGGATGAACTTTTGACAAATCTACGGGCAACTCAATCTCATAAGCTACTTTCCCAGCATGACTTAAAATGCTGAAAGGGCTAATATACCGGGGACTGAGTTTCCCCTTCTTGCCAAATATTTTCACCCCTTTCATGGGTGAAATCTTCAAGTACACTTAATCACCAACTTCAAAATCAAAATCTTTCCTTCTTAGATGCGCATACGATTTCTGATGACTTTGGGCTGTTTTCAATCTTTCTCTAATCAATCTGACATTCTGGATAGCTTCAAACACTACATCAGGCCCAAGCATTGCGGCCTACCCTACTTCAAACCAATATTTGGGTGACCTACATCTCCTCTCATACAGAGCCTCAAACGTGGCCATCTGAATGCTAGAATGATAGCTGTTAATATAAGAAAATAGAATCAATGGAAAATGGTCAACCCAACTACCTTTGAAATCAAGAGCACATGCCCTCAACATATCCTCTAGAGTTTGGATGGTCTTCTCTGCTTGACCATCTATCTGAGGGTTGAAATATGAACTAAGATAGATTTGGGTACCAAGACACTTCTATAAGGCTCTCCAAAAATGGGAAGTAAACAGAGTACCCCTATCTGATATAATAGACAAGGGAACTCCATGCAATCTGACTAATTATTGGATGTACAACTTAACATAGTCTTCATCTATATAAGACGTGTGAACCGGCAAGAAATGTTCTGACTTAGTATAGATGTCTACAATAACCCATATTGAATCATGGTGATGACGCGATTGGGGTAAACCAGTCACAAAATCCATATTCACCTCCTCCTACTTCCAAGTGGGGATACTGAACTCTTACAATGTACCACCAGGTCTTTGGTTCTCTACCTTAACCTGTTGATATGTTGCACACTTTTATACAAACTCTGCTATATCTTTCTTCATACCACTCCATAAATAAATTTCCCGCAAATTGCGGTACATCTTGGTAGCACCGGGATGAATAGAATAACACGCGCCATGCACTTCTTCCATAATTCCCTATCTCAAATCATCTATAAAAGGCACACATAATCTTCCGTGGTATCTCAACACGCCATCTCCCCCTTGGGAGAAAACCTCTACCTTTTGTCCTTTAACTGACTCTTTCATTTTGACCAAACTAGAATCCATGTCATGCTTCTCCTTCACTTCTGAAACTAGGGAAGACTCGTAACTAATCTGAAACCAAACATTACCTTCAGCTGAATCAACTAACCAAATACTAAATCTATCCAAATGATGAACTTCTCGAGCTAATTCTTTCTTATCTTACTCCACATGAGCAACATTGCCCATAGACAATCTACTAAGGGCGTCTACTACGACGTTGGCCTTGCTCTGTTGATACAACATGCTCATATCATAATCCTTCAACAACTCCACCCATATTCTTTGACAAAGATTAAAATACCTCTGAGTAAACAGATAATGTAAGATTTTGTGGTCCGTGAAAAAATCAACATGCACACCATACAGATAACGTCTCCAGATTTTCTAAGAAAAACCACATCAGCTAACTCCAACTCATGGGTTGGGTAATTCTTTTAATGAGACTTCATATATCTAGAGGCATAGGCTATGACCTTACCTTTCTGCATCAATACACAACCCAAACCAACTCTAGAGACATCAAAATACATCACAAAACCATCTGTACCATCAGGTAATGCTAACACTGGGGCTGAAGTGAGTTGAGTCTTCAACACCTGAAAAATCTTCTCGCAGGAATTTGACCATCGGAACTTAACTTTATTTTTGGTCAATCAATACATAGGAGATGCAATAGAAGATAAACCTTCAACAAAATGGTGGAAATAGACAGCTATACCTAAGAAACTCCTAATGTCTAATGGAGAGATAGGTCTAGGCCAATTTCTTACAACTTTTGTCTTTTGGAGATCAACTCTAATTCCATCGGCGGAAATAATATGACCGAGAAAGGCTACTGACCTTAGCAAAAATTCATATTTTCTAAACTTGGCAAACAATTGATGATCTCTAAGAGTTTGCTTGACAAGTTTAAGATGGTCTGCATGGTCATCCTTACTACGGGAGTACACAAGGATATCATATATGAATACTATGACAAACATATCTAAGTAATGCTTGAACACTCGATTCATGATGTCCATGAAAGTTGTTTGAGCATTGGTTAGCTTGAAAGACATGACTAGAAACTCAAAATGATCATAACGGGTTGTAAAAACAGTCTTCGGAATATCACATTCCCTAACTTTAAGCTGATGATAGACGGATCTAAGGTCTATCTTTGAGAAATAACTTGCACATTGCAATTTTTCAAACAGGTCATCAATTCTAGGAAGAGGTTATTTGTTCTTGACTGTGACCTTATTTAGCTGATGATAGTCAATGCACATACACAAAGAACGATCTTTCTTTCGTACAAATAGGACGGGAGCGCCCTATGGAGAAATACTAGGCTTTATGAAACCTTTATCTAAAACATCTTTGAGTTGCTCTTTCAACTTCTTAAGCTCTGTGTGAGCCATATGATAAGGAGGGTTAGAAATAGGCTGAGTATCTATGAGATGGTCAATACCAAATTTTATCTCTCTATAGGGAGGTACCATTGGGAGATCTTATGGAAAGACATCTGGAAACTCATTTACTACATTGACTAACTGAACTGTTGGGGTCTCAGATAACTTGAACTAGATAATAAATGCAACCTTTGGATATCAACCTTCTATCCTTAAAATAATGAATGAAATGACTCTTAGGAGACACTGAATTACCGGAACACTCAAAGATTGGCTCACCTGGAAATTGAAACTTCACCACTCAGGTTCGACAATCTATAGAAGAATATAATGAATTGAGCCAATCCATACCAAGAATAAGATCAAAATAAACCATGTCTTACTCTATTAAGTCTGCTAACATGACTCTATGAATAATAGTGAATGGACATTTTATGTAAATCAATTTGGCAACAAATGACTCACCTACAGGGGTAGATTTAAGAAAGGCTCAAAAATCTTTTTAGAATTCATAGCAACTAACTTGGTCATATAAGAGAAACTTGCCTCGGGGTCAAACAACACATACACATCAAAATGAAAAATACAAAGAATACCAGTAATAATATCTGGTGAATCATCCTACTCCTGGAGGGATGGTAGAGCATAGAACTGATTCTGGCACTATCTGCCACCGGTACTGGATGAAGCACCCTGAGAAGGGGCTGGGCGAACGACAACGGTTGGTGCACTGGTAGCCTGAGTATGAGGAAGAACATCTTTTTTTCAATGCTTATCATATGGAAACTCTCTAATACTATATCCCAACTAGCCACAACCAAAACAACCCTTCTACTCAGCCAAACACTCATCGGGATGTGTTCTACTACACTTATCACATTGAGGATAAATTAGGCTTACCACTCATACTATTATGGGATCTAGACATAGAAAACATACCCTACTGCTCCTTCCTACCTCTAGGAGTTGGAGAACTAGATGAAGACGACACTGGAATAGATGAATGGATTTAAAATTGTGGCCGATTCCCCCCATTGGATCTAGTCTGACCATACTCAAATGGCCCTGTTCTAGCCCCCTTATTTACTATTTCTCTTCCCTTCATTTTATCTGCCTCAATTTGCTGAGCATGCATTATCAATATATAAAGATCCATGATTCTATTGAGAATAGCAGTTCTACATTTCTTAACTACCAATCTTAACACACCGGTCATAAACTTACTCAGGTTTGACCTAGGGTCAGCCATCTGATCTTGGGCATACTTAGACAACTGGTTGAACTTGAGGAAATAGTTTTTCATTGTCATGGATCCCTGCCTCAGGTTCATGAACTCTTCTATCTTAGATTCCTTCATCTCAAGAGGGAAGAATTTGTCTAAGAACGTATCCTGAAAAGTCTGCCAAGTTATGGGAGATGCATTCTCCCCTTTACTCTTCTTCCACATCACTACCCAATCATAAGCAACATCCCTCAGCCTATAGGATGCAAATTATACACTCTCTTCCTTAGTAATATGCATCACTTGGGTAATATTCTTCACCTCATCAAGATACTACTGTGGGTCCTCACCTGCTTTTGACCCAAAGAATTCCAGAAGGTTCATTCTCATATAGTCTCAAATTCTGACTACAGCTAAACCCCCATCTTGCTGAGGTAGGATTGCAGCTAGATGATTACCTTGAACATTAGAAGTCATAGCTTGGGCTAGCGCCTGATCAGCTGCTTGAAACTCTGTATGCGATATATTCTCATTCAAAGGATCTGCGGGTTGAGGTGGTTGGTTATCATTCCTATGAGAATTAGCTCTATGAGGAGGAATATTCTATCATAAAAGAGCACGAGTTAATAGGAGATAGAGACAACTGTAAACATGATGGATTATGAAAGAAAAAGAGGATTTTCGTAAAATGCTCCATAGATGTGGTGCGCTTCACACCGATGATCAAGACTCTATGTAATGCAACTTGTCTCACTCCCTAGGACTGTCTAACCTTAAGCTTTGATACCAAGTTTGTAACACCCCAAAATCTAATCCTGGGATGTCACACGGTGCTCAAGGCTACGAGTAGCCACAAGCTAACCCTTTGAGCCTGCTACTAAGTCTGAATCTTACTTCAAGATTATCTAATCAGGAAATAATATCATATTATACCAAAATTGAACTGAATAAACTGTAGATAATGTCTGGACAACAAATACTGAAAGTCTATAAATAACTCGTAGTCCGACAAGCCTCTACTACTAATAAAGAACTAGAGAGCTATTGGGACAGACCCCCAACTGACTTGGACTAAATTGAAAATGATAACTCAAATACTATAAAAGTTGGAAATCTGAGGAAGTAGGGCCTCGAATCATGAGGACTCACCAATGGTGGGAGCGTAGATAAAGATTCTGAAACTACTCACAGTGTTGATACGGAGCACCTGAACCTTTATTATAAGATAATGTAGCACATACACATATATGTGGATCAGCACTTTAAGTATGTATGGAATATATGGGGGTATAATGCATAAGGGAAAATCATCATAATTATAAAGGAAATGCATGTGGATGTATATGACTCACATAAGTTGGATTATCCAAAATATGAAAATATAAAATCTAGTATAACTAATCATACTTGTAAATCTAGTGAGTCATAACACTTAGTCTTAAAAAAGCTTTTCTATCATTATTTTCTTTTGAAACTTAGAAGATTTGGGACTTAGAGACTTTGGGATTCAGGGACTTTGTGTTTGGGAGTTTCTTCTAATCGACATAAACCATGTGAGCTTACATAGAGTCCAACATCTTGGCTATGTTGGAGATAGATATTCTACCTATGCCATCAGAGTAGAAACTTAACTTAAGTGATCACAATCTTAGCCATCCACGTAGAAGTGGGAATATTCTTAGTCCTACAGTGGCATGTAGTTCTTGGGCATGAGACCTTGGAATCATACCCAACTCGGTGCTAAATACTACACCCATACTTATTGATCAGAACTTTTAGGAAATCCACTTTAAAATAGCATAAGGGTTTATAATTAAAACTTATTATGCTTCTATTCTATAAATCTCAAACTATGTGTTAAAAAAATTGATTCCTTAGCTTAGCTTTAGATCGAAAGATCAATATTTGCTTTTGAAAGAACTTATCAAAGTTTGTCAATAAAACTTGAGATCATAATCAGCTTATAAGCTCTTCACTTGTACTTATGACTCAAAATATAAAGCTTTAGTGCATCAAAAATCGTATTTAAACTTATGCTCAACAGTTATCTTAAAAATTTTCAACAATCTCAATCAAGATAGTGGAAAATAATTCATAATACAAATCTCATGGTTTAAAACATGGATATATGTAAATCTCTAGCATTTGAAGCCTTAAAGAACATGATAATTTCATAAACAAAATAATAAGAATTGAGTAACAAACCCTAACTTGCGAATCATGTAATCTTTAATAAAAATTAAGATTTTGGGCAGAAGGACAAAAGGTTCAAACACCATATACTTTAGATGATGAAATAAATGAATAATCTTGCTTTTTGCGATTCTATTTATGCTCTTGAATGAAGATTCTTGAAGCTCTTGGACTAGGAATCTTAAATCTTGAAATAATCTGGAGAAAGGATGGTGGAATCTTGAGTTTCTTGGAGATGAATGTTGAAGACTAGGGTTTTGGATGAGAGTAATTTTGATAAAACTTAGCATGTAGTGCTTATAAAAGGATTTAATCATGTGTTTGGATGGATTGGGGGTTGGCGAAAAGTCCAAAATACCCCGTTTAATTCTTAAACGAAACTGGAATAATAAACTAGGGTCCCATTTTTGGCCTTAGCGCGATGTGCCACTATCGTGCCAAGCCACTTAAAAATTTCAACTATGAAAATGTTTGGTGGCGCGACGCGGAGGTATCGTTTTTCCACCTTGGCTGGGACTTGGAAACATGGCGCGACGCGCCACTATCGCGGACCTTCACTGGAATTAGACAATTGGAGATTTATCACTTTACGTGATTTGCCACTATTGCGGAGGGCCACTGGACAATTAGGAATTAACACTGCTCCGCGACGCGCTAAGGGTCCAAATGACAGTGTTTTGCGACTGGAACTTAAACTAGCCATAACTTCTTACCCGACTATTAGATTTAGGAGAATCGTATATCATTGGAAAGCTTATTCAATTTTTTATGTAATAGAAAGTCTAAATCTAAAGAATTACACAACAAATAAATAATATTCATCTTAGAAACTATATCTTAACATCCTAGGGATGGATTTTAGCTAGAAAAGGTATGGGGTATTGCAATATCTCCCCCTTGGAAACATTCGTACTCAAATTTAGCTAGTTAAGCTGATATTTCTAAGGAATCTGAGAATATAAGATAGCATGCACAACTAAAATGAACTAAACAACTAAATCTAAATCATTCAAAGCTTTTCAGTAACTTGGTGAGTGCATGAACTTACATGAGGACATCTATATTGCTGAATATTTGATTAAAAAGGAACTGAATTTAGGAAGAGTATTACGTTCACCTAAATCTAAGTTTGCGGAGAAAATGTGAGGGTACTTGGTTCGCATATCTGCTTTAGCTTCCCAAGTAGCGCCCTCAACCGACTGATTTTCCCAATGAACTTTGACCAAGGGAACTTCTTTGTTACTTAGCCAACGGATCTGATGATCTAAAATCTCAGCTGGAATCTCTTTGTAATAAAGACTGTTCTGAATTTCTAATAGAATTACAATGGTGGACTCGACGATGCACTTCTTAAGCATAGAGTCATGGAATACAGGATGAACTGCTGAAAAATCTACTAGAAACTCAATCTCATAAGCTACTTTCCCAATACGACTCAAAATGCTGTAAGAGCTAACATACTGGGGATTGAGCTTTCCCTTGTTGCCAAATATCTTCACCTCTTTCATGGTTGAAATCTTTTGATACACTAAATCACCAACTACAAACTCATGATCTCTCCTTCTCACATACGCATATGATTTCTGATGACTCTGGGCTATTTTCAATCTTTGTAAAATCAACTTGACTTTATCCATAACTTCAAACACTGCATCAGGGCTAAGCAAAGCGTCCTCACCTATTCCAAACCAACCTATCAGTGACCTACATCTCCTCCCATACAAAGCCTCAAACGGGTCCATCTGAGTGCTAGAATAGTAACTATTATTTTAAGCAAACTCAATCAATGACAAATGCTCATCCCAACTACCTTTGAAATCAAGAGCACACACCCTCAACATATCCTCTAGAGTTTGGATGGTCCTCTCTACTTGAACATCTATCTGAGGGTTGAAATCTGAACTAAGATGGATTGGATGCATCTGATTCAAACTTCTTTTTAGGTTTTATTATTCATCATCCGATCCCTTAAAGAATACTTAAACCTAAAAAGAAGTTGTAGTAGGCTCCAATGATTTTCCAAGTTAATCTAGGGTTTCCAATATGTACCAAGATGCTTAAAACATTTTTTAGGACATTATATTTATAGCAGACAAGTTATGTACCAAGTTGGATTAGGTTTACACACTGTTTTCCTTCAGCTGGGTGAAATTTTCCTGATTTTGGTGCTCCCCGCGTCGCGCTATAGTTCCAGGTCACAATTGTCAAAAAATATATCAAATTCCAATAGATAGTTTAGATTTCAATGCATCATGGGGCCTACTTAAACCCCATTATGAGATACACATGCCCCATATATTTCTGGGGTCCAAATTGCATCTAGCTTGCGTCTTGTGCTTTCGTTGAGCCATTTCAAGCTTTACTGTGTTGTTTCCATTTGATTTGAAGTTTGTATATCCTTGATATATCATCATAATACATTCACCAAGGATACTATAGAATTAAAATCAATAATTTATAGCTCAAAACAGAACAACATCCTTAACGACAAACTAGAAATACGAGCTAAGCATAGGCTAAACTCACATTAGGCTTTAACTTATTGTTTTGACTCTTTTCTTGATCCAATTTACCCTTGAACATTATAAATAAGTTTTTATACATATAAATACATAATAAAAACCTTATTTACTCATTAGCACACATTAGAACACAACACAAGAGACTAGACAAATACCTAGCTCAAGCTAGTTACACTAGCTTTCCCGGTTAACTTCTAAATGATCAATTTGAATCAAAACTCATGTGAAACCTCAATTAAAAATTGTAAAAACATACTTGGACACATAAATGATCATTTATATCATTATCAACACATATGTCATAAGAATCATTCTCAAAACAAGGCTATAAAGGCTAAAATAGTAACTCTAGAATTGATAAATACACCCAACATAATAGTATGAGGAATCAACACTGCTATAGATAAAAATCTAGTATAGCTACACACAGTCAGGGAACTGAGCATCTTAATCTATGATATTAAATATCATAGCACAAGAAATGAGTATGCGATCAGTACTTTGAATGTACTGGTACATTAGATGAGGTTAGGCTGAAATGCATGAGTTCATGTGTATGACTAATAACTCACAGGATGAGTAACATAAAGTACTGAATACGAATGCATAAAATCTGTAAAGACTGAGAATGTATGACCAAGCATAAAACATAAATTATAAAATATTTTGTAAACTGAATTACAAAAAAACTAATGATTGGGAAACTGATATTTGTATGCTATGTCAAAGCAAACCTGAGATTGAATACTGAACTAGTTACTGGATTGAATTGTAGGAACTAGCTATAACCAATATTCCTTAATATAATATAAGGGTCCAACCTATAACCCCTTCTAGAAGGGTGTCAATACCATGCCATGGGTACTAACACTGGCTGTATAGATCCATAAATTTGAAGTCCCGAAGGACGAGGGTTTCATGCCTAACTGATGGGGGACCCCTCAAAATTTATGGTGACACTGTAGGTCTAGAACCTAGGGACTGCTACTAGTGCTTTATGACTAATTGACGGGGGAGACACCATCCCTTTGCTTACTCGGTGCTAAGAATTACTCCCCAATGAATGACACTGATTATTAGACTGATTTGTGTTCAACTGATTATAAAGTCTGATAGTGCTCATCATGATATTACAAACTGAGAAATCAACTATGCTCATGGTTTAACTTAAATTATTTTTTAAGTAATAAAAGAATGCAAACAGATAAATTTTAGGTATTCAAACCCCTAGGAGTTGGTAACAATAACAACAAGTTCATACTAAAACTTTGAGGACATGACATGTAGTTAACATTCTAAAACTCATTCATAGAGTCATTTCATCAAACACTTATAATGTGTGTCTTAAGCATGGAAATAGTTTTAAACATATTGTAATTGCATGATTTCAATACTACAATCTCCAATTAATGTTTAAATCAGCGAACAACAACATTCAAAAGAGTGGGGTTTAATAACAACAGCTATTATGTGTAAACATGGTATAGAATCGAGATTCAATGGAATTCATGGTTAAAATTATCATAAGAGGTAAAAATTATAACATTGTATTTGAAATTGGGTTCTTGGACTCCATGGGTGAAAGAGACCCATGGATGAACATCAAACATACCTTGCTTGAAGAATTTGTGAAAGTTCTTGGTGTTTTTTCTTAAACTTGAGCTTGAATCTTTGAAGATCTAGGGTTTGTTCTTTGGGAGAGAATTGTTTTCAATTGAGAGAATTTGAGTAAAAGGTGTCCAAATATGCTTTTTAAGGATTTAATCTTGCGTTTTTCACGGATTGAGACCATGGTAAAAGACCAAACTACCCCTGGGAGATTAAAAATTTTGTAACTAAAACACGAATTTGACCATCACCGCAACATACCATGGCTTTCATCGCCATTTTCACCGTGATGTGGTGCAATCAAGGTAACTTACTAGAATCTGACAATTTCTTTTTTCATCCTTACTACAATGCGGTTCAATTGTGGTGAGCTACTGTTTTGGAAATCCAAACGTGATCCAAACCTTGTCTAAAAAATTTGAAACTTACCCGAGACATACTACTTACACCCCTGAACATGAATCAACTCAAAAACTTACGTCTTTAAAGGTCACTTTAAAGGTCATTGGAGTTGAGAGGCCTAAAAAAAGACTAAGTCTCCAATAGTTAGCCAAATTTTTAGGTTCTAAGCCTCTTATACATTAACTGAGAGATGAATTGGGCTACGAATAATACGGGGTATTATAAAGCACTGCATTTTTTGGAAGAAAAAAAGATTCAGATTCACTAATGGACTCCACACAAATAAAGACACACTTAATTACATTCATTATGATCTCTGGGGTCCTTCTAGAGGAGGTTCTAATTACATGTTGACTATTCTAGAAAATTTTAGGTGTTTTTCCTGAAGTAAAAGAATGATGTGTTACCTATTTTCAAAGAGTGAAAGAGTATGATTGAATAACAAACATGGAAACAAGTATAATGCCTTTCGACAGGTAATGGTTTAGAGTTTTGTTCTAATGAATTTAATGTTCTGTACAATTCAGAAGGAATCGTGAGGCACTTAACAGTTCATCATACTCTGCAGTAGAATGGTGTGGCCAAATGAATAAATAGGACTATAATAGAGAAGGTACATTATATTATATCTAATTCTAGTTTACCGATGTCTTTTTGGTCCAAGCTACATCCACTGCTTGACAAAAATATTCCATAAGAGTTATAGTTTGGTACTCCTACCAGTTACTTTGATTTGAAGATATTTGGATGACCTACTTATTCTCATGTTTATAATGGAAATTTGGAACCTAGATCTATCAAGTTCTTATTTATGGATTATAAGTCTGGTGTTATAAGATATAAGCTTTGGTGTCTAGAAAATAGAAATATTATAAATAGCAGCGATGTTGTTTTTAATGAAACAACTATTCTTCGTGCTTCCCCCTTTAAAGAATCTAGTGCTTCACCCATAAATGATCCTAGTTACACGAATAAGAAAAATTCAACCACCCACACTGAATTAAAGAGTAGATCAGAGTCCATATCATTGCCTACTTCTCAGGACCAGTGGAAACAGATTATTCTATTACTAAAGATAGGACTAAGAGATATATTAGACCTCCTTAGAAGTATGGTGAAATTTAATTGGTTTCTTATGCATAAAATATAGAAGAAGGTATTAATTTTTGTAAAGAGCATTTTTTTACTCAGCAGCAAATAGTTGTGATAATTCTGGCCGATGGATGATTGCTATGCAGGAGGAGATGGAATCACTTCATAGGAATAGAACATGGGATTTTGTGAGATTTACTAAAGATAAGAAAGCTGTCCATTGCAAGTGGGTATTTAAAAGGAAATAAGGAACATTGGGAGTTGAAGATTTTAGGTATAAAGTAAGACTACTGTTAAAGGTTACAGTCAGGTTCCAGGTGTTGACTCCACAGATGTGTTTTCTCCAATTATAAAGAATAGTTTGATTCGAGCCTTGCTTGGTATTATGGCCATTCACAATCTTGATATTGAGCAGTTGGATGTCAAACCTTCTTTCTTATATAAAGAAATTGGGGAGGATATATATATCCAACAACCAGAAGGTTTTGTAGTCTCGGTAAAGAAGGACTATGTAAGTTTGCTGAAAAAGTCCCTTTATGGAATAAAACAGTTGCTCAGACACTGGTATAAGAGGTTTGACTCATTTATAACTTCTCATAGGTTTAGGAGGAGCAGTTATGATGGTTGTTTCTATTTCAAGGAGATAAGTGATATTTTGTTTGTGTTTCTTCTCTTGTATGTTGATGATATTTTGACAGCAGCAAAGGATATGAGAGAGACAATAAAATTCAAAGCCCTGGTCAGTAATGAGTTTAAGATTAATGATCTAGGAGAATCTAAGAGGATCCTTGGCATGGAATTTCTGTGGGATAGGGAGAAGTGTAGGTTATACTTGATTCAAAAAAGGTATATTTAGAAAGTACTTCACAGGTTCAATATTCAAAATTCTAAACCTATTAGTACTCCATTGGAAGTTCATTTCAAACTCTTGGCTACGTTATCTCGAAAGACAGATGATGAGTGTGACTATATGTCTCGCGTTCCATATTGTAGTACTGTGGGGTGTCTTATGTATGCGATGGTGTGTTCCTGACTGGATTTATTATTTGCAGTTAGTGCAGTTAGCAGATACATGGAAAATCATGGTAAAGAACATTAGAAAGCAGTTCAGTGCATTTTCAGATACTTATATAGATCTTATAATGTTTGTTTATAGTTTGGGCAAAATAGAATTGGATTGATTGAGTATGTTGCTTCTTTTTTTGCAGGAAACCTTGATAAGAGGTTGTTCTATCAGTTTGAAAGGTACTTTATAGTCTATAGTTGTTTTGTCAAATACTGAGGTAGGGTGGGTGCATAGCTATTACAGAGACTTGTAAAGCTATTTGGTTGAAGGGTCTATTTGGTGAACTTAGCAAAGACTTATAGATTACTATGACATTTTGCGACAGTCAGAGTGCTTTATTCCTTATGAAAGATTAGATGTTTCATGAGTGGACAAACCACATTGATGTTCAGTATCATTTTGTACATGAAATTATTGCTTGTGGAGATATTTTGGTAAGAAATATTAGTGCCTATTATAACCCCATTTATACAATGAACAAGACACTACCAAGTGCAATGTTTGAGAATTGCTTGGACTTGGTTAGTGTCAGTAGTTAAGATGTGCCCTTAGGGGCTTTTGTGGAAGAGGTGGAGAGTTTTCCCGAAACAGATTTGAGTTCTAAAATAGAATTAGTGTCAAGGTGGAAATTGTTAGTGTTTGTGACCCAAATTTTATTGATCCAGACCGATAAGATCATGGTGCGACCTATGTTGGTAATATTATAATTATAAGAATTTTTAGGGAATCTGTGTTGGTATGGACTTGTATATTTTTTGGGCATAGGATTTCTTTGTATGCACGTATTATATAAGTTAGATTTAGAGGGTTAGTTTTTTGATGGTTCTCATATTTTATTGATATTTTTGTATCATCTTTGTATCCTTCTCTGATATAGTGAATTTTTCTCCTCCTGTTCCTATGGTTTTTCCCGTCTAGGATTTTCACTTAAAATTTGTCTAATCTTCTTGATTTCTTTTGCTAACTGTATTGCCTATTCCTATTTGATTTCAAAACAAAGCCCTACATCAAACACAAGTTCTAAATATACTTCCTCAGGTTTATTATAAAACCTTTTGTAGATTTCAATACCTCAATTCCTAAGAAAATCTTATGCTCACCTAGTTCTTTTAGTTTAACTTGTTGATGCAATGTCTCTTTTACTTCAATAATTAGTTTTGCACTACTCACAACAATAAGAAAATCATCAATATAAATCAATAATATCTCTAAGTCTTCATGCCTCTTAAGTGTGAATAAAGAACTAACAACTAAAAATTCCTTAGTGAATTTAGTAATGTATTTTCTTTTATATTCCATTATTTAGATGCTTGTTTTAATACATACAATGATTTAAGTAATCAGCACATATTAGTCTCTCTTGGTTGCTTAAACTCCTCTGGTAGTTCTATGTACATCTCCTCATCAAGATTTCCTTGTGTGAAAGCATTATATATATTCTTTTGAAATATATTCCATTCCTTGGACACAACCAAAAAATAACACATCTTAGTGTCTCCATCTTAAAAATAGGTGAGAAAACATCATAATAATACATGTTTTTATGTTGTCTATAACCATTGGAAAATATTCTAGCCTTGAATCTTTCCACCTCCCCAGTGGTCTGATGTTGAATCATTTTCACCCATTTTGATCTAACAACATTCTTACCCTTAGGTAAGTCAACCAACAACCATATTTTGTTGTATTCGAGTGCTTGTATCTCCAATTTCATAGCATGAATTTACATGTCATACTTTTATTCCTTCTTGTAATGATTTGACTTTGTATGTTACAGAACTTAGCAAGATAGCCTTGACATTGTGGATTAGCATTATCATAAGATAAATAGTTTATCATGGTGTGTTTAGTGTTTCTTTTGCCTATGTTAGTAGTACTGTAATCTACACATAGGTTACTAACTCACACTATAGTATTCCTCTTAGGAGGAAGATCTATAGCTGCTAAAGTAGGCTCCTTAGTAGATAATAATGTGTGTGTTTTTGGACCCTGTGATGGTACTGTCACTGGCAATTGCGATGAACCATTATCATGCATGACCCCTGGTGATAAAAGGTTGGGGGAAATTTCATCATCATCACCATGAGCATGTACGCATGTGTCATTTTGTCTAAAGAAGAACCCATAAAAACAGAAAATTGAGGATCTGTCTGAGTCCACTCAAAATGAAAAACGTCTTATTAAAAGATCATATACTTACGTATAATGTATTTCTTTGTGTGAACACTCAAAATAATATATCATTTTTGAAGCTCTGAGTAGCCCATAAAGATAGTGGGGGTGGCTCTTTTTGAAAATTTGTCAATCTTTGGTACAACTAATGCACAACAATGACACCCTATGACTCTTAGATGAGACAATACCTGTGATTTAGAAAAAAACATTTCATGAGGATTCTTACTTTCCAAAACTAATGAAGGTAGTCTATTCATTAAGTATATTGCATCATTTATGCAATGATCCAAAAATCTATTAGGCATTTTTTATTGAAATCTGATAGCTCCGATTTATGTTATGGATTTTTCTATGTTTTCTCTCGACCACACCATTTTTTTGTAGTGTCTGAGGATAACTACTTTTATGCAAAATGCCTATCTAATGAAATAAATCTGTGCATTGAATTAAGTACTTAGTATCATTTTCTGACTTCACAACTTTAACATGAGCTCCAAGTTGTGTCTAAATCATTGATAAGAAATTCTTGATAGATACAATGGTTTCATACTTTAGTTGCAACATATGAATCCATACAAATCTATTATAGTCATCTGCCACTATTTAGAAGTAAGGTTTTTTTATCTATAGTGGGAGTTTTGTATAGTACCCATATGTAACGCCCCAAATTTGGTATCTATAATGTTACACGGTGCTCATGACCCCGAAGGACCACAAGCTATCCATGACTGATATCTATAACTGAGCACTTAATAATATACTAAAAATATGGAGAATATAAGTTATAAGTCCATAAGGTTCAAAACTGAACTAATACTGAATATAAAACAATGTCTGTAATGGGGTAAAATAATACCCAAAACTTAAATAAACTGCCTGAAACATGTTGTAGTCTGAAAACCTCTAAACTCTCTAAAATTTGCGGAGTTGATGGGACATGTCCCCAACTACCTCCGAACTACTGAAATAATAAAGTAATAAAATAATCAAGCAATCCTCGAATGATGAGGACTCACTGCTAATCTGGCTGCTGAACGTTTGATCTATTAAGGATACTCGGGAGCTCGTGTTTCTACACCTATGGTATAAAATACCATAGCAAAAATGTGTCAGTATGTTGAATGTACTGGTATGAAATTGAGGTAGGATAAATACAATGGTTCATATGCATGAAAAATACTAACTAACTTAATAGCATGAACGTGAGAATACATGTATGAATACGTAATTATAACTGATATCATGATAACACTGACTCATGAATTTTGATAACATGGATTTACTAATATATGAGTGCTAATACTGGGATACTAAATAACTGAGTATATAGAGTACTGAGGAACTGATGTTATATTATTAATAAAGGAAAGACTATTGCTAATAGTTCTAATTATGAAGAACTGGTCTGATTGACTGTATCTGATAGACCTGAAGATGAATACTGATAACATGGGTTTCGTATAATTAATATACTATTAACTGAGTTCATGATAACATGATTATTGAGTCTGAGTACTGATAACATGAGATATTGATAACTGTATAACTGAAATAACTGATATTGAGCGATTGTATCTGACAGTCTAGGTTCAGATGGAACTAGCTGAGTTTCGTACTGTTCTGAGTTGACTGTATCTGATAGTCCTAAATTTGAAGAACTATCTAAGTTCTTTTACTGAGACTGATACTGAGACTAAGATAGTGGGAAGTAGGCATCTAACCGATATGCCCCTAATACGCCATTATGTCTTAGTTGGGGTCCAATCTATAACCACAATTAGAAACGTGTCAATACCATGCCACTGGTAAGGAAAAGCTGTGGGTGACCCTCATCTTACAGTGTCCCCAATGGAGAACGGTGGAACCCTCATCTGACAATGTTTATCCACCTCATAAACCTTCATTTGTCAGTATTAATGTCTCAACCTATGCTGGCTACATAGTTCTGGAGCACAAGGATTCCTTCTAAGGATCACACCCTCACCTGTCATGTGTGTCCTAATACTTGAGTTCATTCGGTGCTAAATCCGCTCCCATCTGAATAGACACTGGACATATTTAACTGAACTGGACTATTAATGATCGTATTGTTTAACTGATTTGAACTGAGTTCTCTAAATTTCGTTGACTGATGGAATACTACAGAAATCTAATAACTGACTGAGATTACTTAGATTACTTAAGAAAGACTGGACTAATACTGTGTTTACTAAGTTTTCCTGAGTCACATGACTGATTGAATTCTATTGAACATGGCTTGGCTGAGCGTATCTTGAAAATTAACACAGGCTCTAAGCACATAGCTAAATTGACTTGTACAAGTACACCCAGGACTCGATAGCATGAAACTGACAGGACATGACACTTGTTGAGAACATGACCAATATCAACAATTCATAATACATAAATTTGGGGTTTTCATGAAGCACAAGGTTATCATAGTCTTGTACTTGATGTTGGGCGTATTTATACATCTAAGCACCATAATTTACCCATGTTTTGGCTAAGTTTTGAGGATAAAATATATAATTCTTGCACTTTTAGTCCATTTTCCATTAAGTGAGCTGACCTATGTGATTAACATGTTTTTCAGGTACTAATGATGAAGATTTCAGCACTTTGTGGACCTGTGGGCAGCAAAGGAAAACTTCACATAAGAGGGAAGGCAGCTTTTGGACTGAATGTGATGCATGGGTACTTTTTCCCGGGCAAACCCAGTATTTTTAAATACTTAAGGATGCAGTAGCAACTTATTAGACAAGGATGCTATTAAAAACCTTATTGCTGAATTTTTCAGCATCATGAGCTTTATCATTCGATTATTATTCATAATTCACGTTGGGAAGGTTTTGTACGAGTTTGGAGAACAGAAAACTGCTCACTTGAGCAACGGAGAAAGAAAACACGTTTCATCTCCATAGCTGAGATTTCTCTAAGTTTTGGTATGATGATGATGTCTACTTTGATTTTTGTTGTATTCATGATTAGCTAAACTTATCTGTAAGGGTTATGGAAACCTTGTAAGATACCATCTATTACTATGAGTTTGTGAATTCCTGATGTGTTATGCTACTTATATCATTACTCTCTTCGTTTTGATTGAATTCTTATGGTTGCAAACATACAGAATACGCCATTATAGCATTAACTTGTTCGAGAGAAAAGTTACATGTTTGGAAAAGAGAGTGTGATAAGGAAATAGGGTTTCCAACCCCTATTTACATGTTAATGCCTTAACCGAATTAACTTCTTGGAGAATTTGTACCATTTGTTATACACTTTAGTCTCGAGAGAGCTAAAGCAAAATAAATCCTTGATGTTTGACAAACACTTGGATTCAGAATTAGAATACGACTCTCTATAAGTGCATGCATGTCTAAATTCCGCGTTACTCATAGTTAATAGAGAAGTAGAACTTATAAGGTGGACATAACCCTAACTTATCAATCTCTGTGATTAAATCTTACTACGCAAATTCTTCCATTGTTACTTTGATAATATTAGTTCACGCCTAAACCAAACCCCCCTTTTTCCTTGGACTTTTCGACCAATAGTCTACTAATAATTGCAACACTTAGTGACCAGAGTTTCCCTGTGGGATTTGACACCCAACCCAGTTGGGTTCTAAATTTTATAGCTAGCGCTTACACTTTCTAACGAGAGTTGTAATTTGGGCGTATCAAATTTTGGCGCCGTTGCTGGGGAATATGGTTGTCAACTAAGTTTGTGTTAGTTAATAGACCCTTTGGTCAAAGATTCTTGAATTTTACTTTTTGTTTGTTGTTTATGTTTTGTTCAGGTTTATTGGAGTGCATGCCAAATACACGAAGTTCTGGTCAACCATTATTACCTATAAATCCTTAACCACATCTTATTGGCAGAATGGATGTGCAACGAAACCTTGAATGGATGGCTGCTCAACAGGAGCAGGAAAGATTAGCTGTATTGGCAACTGCTCAAGTGCATCAATAGAATATTGATAACCCAGGTCGGCCAACAAATCTTGATGAAGAGGACCTGGGTGATGATGAGTTATTAAATCCAAGGCGTGCTGGTGAGGTGGCAGCACCTGTGAACAGGAGAGATCTTCAAGCTAGAATAAGACCCGAATGCCGAGCTGTGCAGTCCCCTTTCGATGATGATGATGATGATTTGGATGCGGCTGGTGCCACAAGGGCTATTATTCCTCAACCCTTGGCACCCGCAGCCAAGTTCAATATCACCAGCACCATGATCCAGTTATTACAACTCAAAGGGTTATTTGGTGGACTTGCAGGCGATGATCCGAATATGCATCTGATCAACATTATCTCAACATGCAAGTCGTTTGACAATCCAAGAGTTGGACAGAATGCAATTCGACTGCACTTATTTCCATTGTCTCTATCTGGAGAGGAAACTCTATGGTTGAACGGGCTGACTCCTGACTCTATTACTAATTGGAGGCAACTGAAAGACGCTTTCCTAGAAAGATTCTTTCCGCCATCCAAGAGAGAACAGTTACGAGATGAGATCAACAATTTTCGAAAGCTTCCAACTGAAGCTCTCCATGAAACATGGGAGAGATTCAAGAAGAAGCTTATGCGGTGCCCAAATCATCAGATGACCAACATCCACTTGATGGAAATATTATACAGGGCGTTGAACTCGGTGACTAAGCCAGTGGTTGATAATGCTGCAGGTGGGTCATTCATGGACCTTACTTTTATTGAGGTTGGTGATATGTTGGATCATATGACAAAGCAGAGTAGAGCTTAGCATACTAGGGATTCTGAGGTAGCAAGCTCTACTGTATCTACTGGCTTGACAACAGAATAGAGGCGAACAGAAGAGGAACGTGACCAAGATATGGCTCACATGAAAATGCAGATGGACCTTCTTACCAAGCATTTATTATCAGGGAAGACAAAAAAGGTCAAGGCTGTTGTATCACAGGGTAGAGATGAATCCTATTTTGAGGAGAAAGCAAATTATTTGAATAATCAGGGGGGTTTCCAAGGCAATGCCCAAGGAAACCAAGGTCGGAACTATTATGAAAAATCTAGATTCAAGAATAAGACTGACAGGAGTGGTTTGTATGTTCCTCCTGGAAATTGTGAGGCTGCGGCATCTGTCTCTGGAAAGATGTCCATGGAAGATATGATGGCCAAGTTGTTGAAAGGAGTGGAGGCAACCAACACGGGAGTAACTGAGTTAAAAAATGATTTGTCCTCAATAAATCAATTGGTTGATTCGCATTCCACTTCAATAAAATAGCTGGAACAATAATTGAGTCAACTATCAGGACACTCAATCAAAGAAAAGTTGGTACCTTACCTAGCGACACTGTGTAGAACCCAAGAAATGATGGATCATGTATGGCTATTACTACCAGGAGTGGTAAGGTGTTTGAAAATCCATCCAAAGGCAAGCAGGTGGTTGATATTACAGAAGAGAATGTTATTGAAGCAGATTGTGATGATTCTGTAGAAGCTAAAAATCAGAATGAGAACATTCATGACACTACACCTAGATGTCACCAGCCTGAAAAGATTGATAATCGGAAGCAAGATAAAAAGGGAGTGGTGGAGAAAACTCTTCCAACTCCACCACCACTTTTTCCTCAGAGACTGAAGAAGAAAGCTGATGACACCAGGTTTAGTAAATTCATGACTATGTTGAAGCAGTTGACTATTAATGTGCCTTTGGTGGAGGCACTGGAGCAGATGCCAGGATACACTAAATTCATGAAGGACCTTTTGACAAAGAAAAGGGCAGAAAGTTATGAACTGGCAGATAATGTTCATCATTGCAGTGCAATTTCCACGAGATCTTTAGTACAGACAAAGACGGATCCTGGTGCTTTCACTATTCCTTGCACGGTTGGATCCTTGGATTTTGCTAAGTCATTGTGCGATTTGGGCGCTATCATCAATTTGATGCCGCTATTTATTAATAAACAGTTGGGGTTGGGTGATCCTACACCAACCAATATGCGTCTCGTGATGGAATATAGGTCGGTAAAATGACCTATTGGTATCTTATATGATGTACTGGTGAAGGTTTCTTCCTTTATTTTTTCCTGCAGACTTTGTTATTTTGGATTGCAAGGTAGATTCTGAAGTTCCCATAATCTTGGGACACCCTTTCCTCGCAACAGGAAGTGTGCTTATTGATTTACGAGCAAATGAGCTTTTATTTCGGATGAATGATGAAGTGGTCCATTTTGATGTATGCAAATCAATGAAGCAGCCTAAAGATATGAATGTGTTCTTTATAGATGATGTTTATTATGAGGACAAGAAAGAATTATCTATAGAGAAGCATCTTACTGTTGAGCCATTGTCTATTGTACTTTTGAAATTTGAGCATGAGGATGTTGAAGAGTATGAAGAAACTATTCGTGCTCTAACAGGAATGGGGTCCTATTTTCATGCCCCTAAGAAAATGGACCTTGACCTTAAGAATCAACCGTCCCCACCAGCGAAACCATCCATTAAAGAGCCACCAGTGCTAGAATTGAAAGAGCGCCCCAGTAATCTAAAGTATGCATTCTTGGGAAGTGGGAATACACTTCCGGTTATTGTTGCGGCTGATTTAGGTGAACATCATGTAACGGCTCTCCTCTCTGTTCTGAAGAGGTACAAGAGAGCCATTGGTTGGACTATTGCTGATATAATTGGTATCCCTCCTGGGATATGTATGCACAAGATTCAGATCGAGGAAGATTGCGTACCCACCATTGAGCACCAACGTCGTTTGAATCCACCTATGCAAGAGGTGGTGAAGAAAGAAATTATTAAGTGGTTAGATGCAGGGGTAGTGTACCCAATTTCAGACAGTAAATGGGTGAGTCCAGTGCAATGTGTGCCCAAGAAAGGGGGCATGACAGTGGTCGCAAATGAAAAGAATGAGTTAATTCCACTCATACCTGTCACAGGGTGGAGAGTGTGCATGGACTACCGGAAGCTGAATTCGTGGACGTTAAAGGATCACTTTCCAATGCTATTCATGGATCAAATGCTTGACCGATTGGCAGGGAAGAGATGGTTCTGTTTCTTATATGGTTATTTCGGATACAATCAGATTTGCATTGCTCCTGAAGATCAGGAGAAGACCACTTTTACATGCTCGTATGGTACGTTTGCCTTCAAACGAATGCCATTTTTGCTATGTAATGCACCTGCTACTTTCCAGCGATGTATGATGTCTATTTTTCTGATATGGTCGAAGACACCTTGGAGGTATTTATGGATGACTTTTTTGTTGTAGGTGAGTCATTTGAATCATGCTTGGCAAATCTGAGTATGGCTTTGTAGAGATGTGTTGAATTCAACCTGGTGTTATATTGGGAGAAGTGTCACTTTATGGTTAAGGAAGGCATTGTTCTTGGGCATAAAGTCTCTAAAAGGGGAATTAAGGTTGATCGAGCCAAGATTAAAGTTATCGAGAGATTACCACCTCCAATTTCTATAAAAGGGGTGCATAATTTTCTCGGTCATGCAGGTTTTTATCGGAGGTTTATTAAAGACTTCTCCAAGATTGCTAGCCCATTATGCAAAATTTTGGAGAAGGATGAAAAATTTGACTTTGGTGAAGATTGCTTGAAGGCATTTGAATGCCTCAAAGGAAAGCTAGTTGAAGCTCTTATTATTGTAGCACCCGATTGGTCTCTACCTTTTGAAGTTATGTGTGATGCAAGCGGGGTAGCCTTGGGTGCTGTACTTGGTCAGAAAATAGAAAGGTTATTTCATCCAATCTACTATGCGAGCAAGGCCTTGAATAGATCACAAAAGAACTATACCGTCACTGAACAAGAGCTTCTAGTAGTTGTTTATGCTTATGAAAAGTTCTGTGCTTACTTATTAGGAACCAAAGTAGTGGTGCATACAGATCATGCGGCTCTACGATATCTAATGGAAAAGAAGGATGCTAAGCCATGGCTAATTGGGTGGGTGTTACTGCTTCAAGAATTTGATTTCAAGGTAAAGGATAGAAAAGGTTGCGAAAACCAAGTAGCTGATCATCTATCTAGACTTGAGAGTGAGAACATAGTGCAACCCGACCTTGATATTGATGATGCATTTCCCAAAGAAGAAATCGTAGCCACTATGGTGGAAGACTTACTGTGGTATGCATACTTTGCGAACTACGTGGTAAGTAAAGTGATTCCTGAACATCTCTCCTTTCATCAAAAGAGAAAGTTCATGCATGATGTGAAACACTACTTCTGGGATGAACTGTATCTCTTTCGACGATGTGCTGATGGTATTATTAGGCGATGCATCTCAGATGTGGAGGTGCCTAGCATACTGGAAGTAAGTCATGCTTCCCAAGTTGGGGGTCACCATGCAGGTGATCGAACGACAAGGAAGGTACTCCAAAGTGGCTATTACTGGCCTTCATTATTCAAGGATGCTTACGATTTTGTGAGAAGATGTGATCAGTGTCAGAGGCAAGGCTTTATCTCGAAGCACCATGAGATGCCCTTGTCTAAAATTCTTGAAGTAGAACTATTTGATGTATGGGGTATTGATTTCATGGTCCCATTTGTGAGTTCGTTTGGGATGAAATATATCCTAGTTGTTGTGGATTATGTATCCAAATGGGTCAAAGTAGTAGTGCTAGATGATAATGAAGGTAAGCCTGTTGTAGCGTTCTTAAAGAGAAATATCTTCTCTCGTTTTAGGGTACCTCGTACTATCATAAGAGATGGAGGTTCACATTTTTGTAACAAGCTGTTCAGAGCCGTATTGGTGAAATATGGGGTTAAGAAACACAAGGTAGCTACTCCATATCACCCACAAACTAGTGGGCAGGTAGAGGTTTCTAATCGGAAGATCAAGCTAATCCTTTCAAAGACTGTGAATGCCAGTAGGAAATATTGGTCCAAAAAGCTAGATGATGCCTTATGGGCATATAGGACTGCGTTTAAGACACCAATTGGCATGTCACCATATCAACTAGTTTATGGGAAGGATTTTCACTTGCCAATTGAGATAGAACATAAAGCACTGTGGGCACTAAAACGGCTTAACTTGAATTGGGATGATTCTATTAATTTGAGTTTGGAACAACTGAATGAGATGGATGAATTCCATCTACATGCGTATGAAAGAGCAGATCTCTACAAGGAAAGGATGAAAAAGTACCATGATCGGAGGATTGTCCAATGAAACTTTCAGAAGGGTGATGTGGTACTTCTTTTCAACTCCAGACTGAAGCTGTTTCCAGGTAAGTTGACATCTAAATGGTCTAGTCCATTCAGAATCATCCAAGTTTACTCATCTGGAGTAGTGGAGTTAGAAAACAATGATGGTGGTGTCTTTATGGTGAATGGCCAAAGAGTGAAGCTATATATCGGTCCAACCGATTCGATAAAATGTATAGCCACCATATATCTCAAGGAAGTCTGAGTACTCGAGATAATTATGTCGTACCGCGACAATAAATCAAGCACTACATGGGAGGCAACCTATCATTCTAATCATTTTTGTTTTGTTAGGATTTTTTTTTTGATAAATAAAAGTTTAAAAAGAAGAGTCGAGCCACGACCAAAACTAAGGCGCTTGGTGGGAGGCAACCCATCCTTCTAATTATTTTTGTTGTTTTTTATTAAGTGTAGGTGCAAGATATACAAAGGAGAAGATTAGTCCCAAATTTTGATTTGAAAGTGATCCATGCTAAAGGTGGTAAGTGAGGAATGATGGAGCAAAGGCTATAGGCTAGGCATTGCCTATGCTAATCTAGGCAACGAACAAGGCAATGCCTATACAAATCTAGGTAACGGACAAGGCAATGCCTATGCCATTGCCTATGCTCACTGCCTCACATAGGCAATGGACAAGGCAAGGCCTATACCAATGGGCTATCATACATACACTGTGCGGATCAAGGTCAATGGCACGGTGGATTCAGCACAAGGATAATGATCACCGACTGCTAGACTCAGACGTGGAGGACAACTCTGATGACGACGACTCTGATGATGATTCCGACGTAGGGGGTATGACCCCAGACATAGAAGAGGAGTCCGACTAATTAGGTTTTCCTTATTTATTTCCACTGAGGACAGTGTGTCCCGTCTAAGTGTGGGGTGCGGGTATATGTCTGTTGTATGGTATTTCTTTACCTACATTTACTCTTGTTTGTTTGAATTAATCGTAGTTAGTTAGTCGTAATTAGTTAGTTAGATTTTAGATTTTGCATGAAATTGTTCTGATAGACGGCATGGTATACTATAACAAGAGTTTTTGCTAAATCATTACTATTGAGACACTTACGCTCTAAGTTGTGACTCACTGTGTGATAAATTGTTGTGGTTTAGTTCATTCATCTGTTGGGTCAAGAATCTATAATGCTCCCAATGAAGTTGACCATGTGCCTTAGTATGTGTGAGGATATTGTATATTCTTTGTTGTGACTGATGCTAGAACTTTCCTGGTGTGTGTGTGAAGCGAAATAAAGATTGTGAGTGTAGGAGATGATTTAGGCATTTCTTTGGCAGCCCTAAAATTGTTTACCTTCTTTTTACCTACCTTTGTACATTGTCCTAGTGAACCCCCTTTGAGCCTTTAGCTATTTTCTTTGGCAGCCTCATATGTAGCCTAATCCATTTTTTTTCAAGACCATAATTTGATCCAAACTCCTAAGCGCTTTAAAATTGTAGAATTATGTGGAAAAATAAAAGGAGAATGGTGAAAGTGATGCCTCAGGGTGTATTGGTACTTGAAATTGTTGTGAAAAAGAGTGGCTATTATAGGGATGCTTTCTTAATATAAAAAAAAAAGAAAAAAAAATATAAAAAAAAATAAAAAATTTAGAAAAACAAAAAGATAGTTGTGTTTATGATTGAATAACAAAATGGGTGAAAAGGGGTTGGTAGATGAAAGAGAGGTATAGTGGTTGTTAAAAGATAGTGTAAATGGCATATTGTAGTGTATTAAAGCGCTTAGAAAACATATTCACTATTTCTGGCCAAAATAGTCCTACCTGTCCCTTAGCCTACATTACAACCTGTAAAGACCTATTTGATCCTAAACTTAGCAGTCTGATATTAGTAGAGCATTACACTAAGGGAAATCCTATGGTCATCAGTTGCAATATAAGAATTCTTTGTGAGAGCGAGAGCAAGGAGAGTCTTATACCCATGTTTCGAAAAATGCAAAACTATGAGTGATTATAGGTGATATCTTGTGTGAGCACACATGGTTGATGGTTTTTGGGTAGTTTTATATGTTTCTTTGTGGCTTAACTTGTGGATACGAATTAACCATCCTAATGAGTCTATGTTGGAGGTTGAGTTGTTTTTAGTAGTGATCGAGAAACCTACTTTTTGTTAATGATTGTTGTGCATGTCTTGTTGAAAATTTCGTGTTGGTATTGTGAAATTCTAGCTCGGTGTTTGCATGGATGTAATATTTTGTTCGAGGACAAACAAAGCTTTAAGTGTGGGGTGGTGATATTGGGCGTATTTATACGTCTAAGCACCATAATTTGCCCATGTTTTGGCTAAGTTTTGAGGATAAAATATATAATTCTTGCACTTTTAGTGCATTTTCCATTAAGTGAGTTGACCTATGTGATTAGCATGTTTTTCAGGTACTAATGATGAAGATTTCAGTACTTTGTGGACCTGTGGGCAGCAAAGGAAAACTTCACATAAGAGGGAAGGCAACTTTTGGACTGAATGTGATGCATTGGAACTTTTTCCCGGGCAAACCCAGTATTTTTAAATACTTAAGGATGCAGTAGCAACTTATTAGACAAGGATGCTATTAAAAACCTTATTGCTGAATTTTTCAGCATCATGAGCATTATCATTCGATTGTTATTCATAATTCACATTGGGAAGGTTTTGTACGAGTTTGGAGAACAGAAAATGGCTCACTTAAGCAACGGAGAAAGAAAACACGTTTCATCTCCATAGCCGAGATTTCTCTATGTTTTGGTATGATGATGATGTCTACTTTGATTTTCGTTGTATTCATGAGTAGCTAAACTTATCTGTTAGGGTTATGGAAACCTTGTAAGATACTATCTATTACTATGAGTTTGTGAATTCTTGATGTGTTATGCTACTTATATCATTACTCTCTTCGTTTTGATTGGATTCTTATGGTTGAAAACATAGAGAATACCCCATTATAGCATTAACTTGTTCGAGAGAAAAGTTACATGTTTGGAAAAGAGAGTGTGACAAGGAAATAGGGTTTCCAACCCGTATTTACACGTTAATGCCTTAACCGGATTAACTTCTTGGAGAATTTGTACCATTTTTTATACACTTTAGGCTCGGGAGAGCTAAAGCGAAATAAGTCCTTGATGGTTGAGAAACACTTGGATTTAGAATTAGAATACGATTCTCTATAAGTGCATGCATGTCTAAATTCCGCATTACTCATAGGTAATAGAGAAGTAGAACTTATAAGGTGGACATAACCCTAACTTATCAATCTCTGTGATTAAATCTTACTACGCAAATCGTTCCATTGTTACTTTGATAATATTAGTTCACGCCTAAACCAAACCCCCCTTTTTCCTTGGAATTTTCGACCAACAGTCTACTAATAATTGCAACACTTAGTGACCAGAGTATTCCCTATGGGATTCGACACCCAACCCAGTTGGGTTCTATATTTGACAGCTACCGCTTACACTTTCTAACGAGAGTTGTAATTTGGGCGTATCGGTACTTGAATGGAATTACATATAAACATGTCATACTTTCATCAAGCTATTCTCATGGACATTCCCTCAACCATTCATAATGCACATAATATCATAGAAGTCATTCTTGGTTATATGGTAAAGCATGCATTTACCGCTTGGGTCACAATTAAGCTATATTGCATAATTTCTATTCTCTTAGGCATTTTATCAAACACCTAGGATGCAGGACTTAGGGCATAGGCATGACCATCAAACTAATACAACAAAACTCTGTATTTCAACTCAATTTCACATGTTTCAAACCACATACTATCATAGGTTCATGAACAACACATAAAGATTCCAACTTGGGAATTATACAACCATAATCACATGAACATTATAAACCCACAACAAAATATTCACAATACAAGATTTAAAACTTGATTCATGGGCTTCATAGATGAAAGGAATCCATGAATGAACACTGTGCATACCTTAGTTCTTGATTCTATAAAAATTGATAGAGATATTCTAGAATTCGAGTATTGAATTTTAATCCCCAATTGAAAACCCTAGCTTGTTCTTGAGAGAAATTTGAGAGAAACACTATAATTTGGGTGAAAAATGGTTGAATCACGTGTTATTGGGTTTAAATAGGGGTGATAAATTGACCCTTTTAACCCTTTGGCGCATATTTTAATTCTTGGGAAAATTTCCCAATTTTAATCCTTGGCGCAACGCGCCACTAGCACCCCAAGTCACTGGAACTAGACAATTAAGAATCTGCATGGTGGCGCAATACGGGACTATCGCGTTTCCACTTTGTTTGTGACCTAAAAGTTTGGTGCAATGTGCCACTATCGTGGAGCAAAGATGGAAATTGACAATTGCCAGTTAAGCTGGCTCTGCGATGCACTTATGGCTCAGGTGATACATCGTCTCAATAGAAAGGCTCTAACTTTTCACCCTGGTGTCAGTTTTTGGAAAATTTGGTATCGATGGAAAGCATATTCAATTTACCACATGATAAAAAGTGAAAATATTGTAAATACCACATGTATAAAAGTGGATTCATCTTTAAAACATGCCTTTGACATCTTTGGGATGATTTTAAGCGAGGTAGAAGTACGGGGTATTACACCATAGGTCCATATGAACAATGCCAAACATCATATGTTCTTTAGATTCAATAACAGGAAAAAAAATCAATTTTGTTTGGATTAATGGACAAACATGAAAATCACCAAGTGCTTTACTACATTGAAATAAATCTAGATGTCTCAGGATCGGTGTTGGGTGTGAAGCCTTATATGCCATAAGTTGACATCCTATTTTATTACCAAATTTGATGGGTTAAAATTATCCAAAATGAAAGATAACTCAAAAGGTTATTTTTTCATATTACTATCGATTTGGGCATGATTTAAGTGTTATCATGCCTGAATTTTTGTGTGATTTAGTTCTAGGGAACTTTTGGAAAACTGATGAGAGTTTAAAATTGAAAGAGGACGATTTAAGTCAAGGGATGCAATTTTTAAAACCCCTGATTGATGGAGATAGTGAAGGAAGCTATAGCGACCTCATCACTATAGCGGAGAAACTTATGTTATAGTGACAAGAATGTCACTATATTGGGAGGCTATAGGAAGTAGACTCCTATCTACAAGTTGAAATATTTCAAACTTTTCAGCTCAATATTTTCTTGATTCTTGATGATTTTTAATAAGTTTTCTTGCTGAAATTCATAGTTTAAACATCTACAATGGCTGGTAATCAAGGAAATGCCCCCACCTATGAAATAGTTTTTGATAAAGCTACTCGAGAATAATATCATGAGTATGAATTAATTGAGATTCACTTTTAGGGGGCTTAAACATAAGCTAGGTGGAGGAGAGAGCACATGAATTCAATAACTAACCCCAGGAGTTTAGTTGGGGACTACTAGGAGCAGCTTCTCCTAACAGAGTCTCGAACTGGGTAAGAGAGTTCTATGCCAAACTCCCTATCATAATCTTCTATTCCCTTAACCCCATCATCTATATCCTAGAATTGGATGTCTTGATAGTCTCCTGCACCATTAATAAGGTGCTTAGGATGGTCAAGTCTCCAATGTCGAGTACATGGCATTGTCTTAGGAGATGGACATGATATGGTTGCGGTACACTATAGTTTTTGTAGAGTTTATTTAGAAGGATTGTTGGTCTTCCATTGAGGGTGTTACCAATTCTTACTTTTCAGTCGACGATCGGAGGTAGTTGATCTTGGTGACTTGGATGATTCACCCATCCTATAACACTATCGACATGAGATAACCTTAGGATCTGGTTGTAACCTATGCTATTAAGGCCATTAGGCTTAATGTGGGGGCCCATATTATGATAGACTGAAAGGGCTTTTATCGGGGAACTAAGAAGGGCCCTTTCTCCCAAAGTTAGTATTGGATTTGTGCATGTGAACTAGGATACTAGAGAAGCACAATAAGAATTTGGGGCATATGGACATTCCCTTTCACCCTCTCTTGTTGAGTGGAGCCTCATACCTAAAGAGAAAAAAAAGAAAGATAGGTGGGTCAATGATTATTAGAGCAGTGGAGGAGGCCTATGAGGGAGATTAGGATGATGATGATGATTTTCCTCGCTCATAGTCCTAGCCCACTATCCCTAGAAACCAGTTCAAGGCTGATTTAGCCACAGTTAGGAGGTTCTCTAATTACTTAGACTAGGATATTTTAGTGGTCCATCAAGACATCGATGATGATAGTAAAAAGGGGCACTTCTGAGATCAGTTTCTTGTCTTAATAAGGAAGACCATTAAGGTCATACCAGGGTGAATGGTACTTAACCAGGAGCCTCCCTAGTTGGAGCCAGATGGCATTAGGGAGTTTTCCATCTTTAGTGGTGTGGAAGAAGATGACCCTTCCCCAACAACACATGATTCATCGGGAACCTATCTAGGTTCCTTTATCCTTTCCCCCTAATTTTATACTGGTGATTGATTTTTCACCATTTTCGGGTGTGCACTTGATATTATACATTTCTTTCATTATTTTTTTTGCACAAGGATGCTAATTATTCCTGCATTAATAATATTACTTCTTGTATAGAATTTATGTGATTTATATATTTATGAAATGCTTCATACTCAAAATATCCAAATGGACAAGTCATATGCGATGGTCAAAACAACAGAAAATAGGTCATTTCCATTACCTCGCCCATGTCTCTATAATAGTATGTATGTTGCTATAGTGGAGAAAATACTGTTGTCTAGGGATAGGCAGTGGTCGGCCAAATGTATGTCATACTCAACACATTTTCTTTCCGACCTACTATTTAATACTAGTAATGCAATTGAAGATATGTTTATGATTTGTTAATTCCCCAAATGCGAATTCAGACACTTTATAGGAAACTACTAACACCAGTTTATTTCAAATAAAGTTTAATGAAAACATAATTACAAAATAGTTACCTTTTAGAACACTCCCGCCATAGCAGATTCAAACCTTGATTTTCATGGAAAGTAAATTTTAGTATTGTCCACAACAATAACAATCACTGAAATTCTATGCATTTGACTAGGCTTAGAACATATTCTCCTTTTTTCAGCAACAACTACAAATAATTTCACCTTTTACAATCATTCAAACAAGTAAGATTCACATGAGTACCCAACTACCTTAGCCTTAAGCACTAGTTTAAACATTCATATTACCATCATCCAACAATATAGGCATATTCAAAGATTTACCTTACACTTCACAACAAACATAAAATAACAACATTTACATAGCATATGTTTAAGCAAATCAAGCAACTGTAATCATAACATATGAAATCAGTAAAACTCAATTATCATATTTCATACATTATAGAACTTCTAATTGCACCCATAATGACCCTGGGTAGGTCATCTAGTGTTCCTTACATTACGTTTATGGCTAGATACCAATTTGAACCTTCATGGTTCTAATTTGTATTTATTGTACCCATCCAAGTGGAGTTAAGTGACATCTATTCTCTTTGTGTGGATAATAAATGGAATTAACATTTACCAATTTCTCTCACCTTTTACACCAACCACACCAAAGGAAAGAAAAAAGTTGATCTTTTTCCTAAAATGCCTCATAGCTTCCCAAAGATTAGATGTGGAGATCGACATACCAATTTGCAGGACACTACTACCATTTTGTCTTGTGTTGGGAGACGGTAACTTAGGTTTTGATACCAAAAAATGTCACAACTCAAACTATCGAATCGTAAGTGAACCAATTCTAACCCACCTAGATTGAAGAACACCATACCATCCTTTTAAAACAATCAAGAAGATGTTTTTAATTGAATAATGAAATAATTCTTATTATAGAAATCCTTTTAAAATAGTATAAAGTTATAACTATCCTAGGATCTCGTCTAAATAGGTACAAGAGCTACTAAAATAAATAAGGACTTGACACAGCTTCCACCATGTGTGAGAAAAGTGGGAACTTCTAAGGAATCACTACTGCAATATCCAAGAAACCAACACTGATCTCTAGAAAAGATTATACCCTAAAAGGGGTGTAACAAGAGTGGCATCAATACAAACCACACGTACTGGTAAGCCTCATCGGTTGACCCGAATTAGATTATGAAGATATAATATAAATATTCAGAAGAAAACATGCATTCATTTAACACATCACCCAACCTCTAGATGTTCTCCTACGACTATATCAACTGTAACTACTAAGTTTCCCCTTACATGAAGGGTCAACATACCTTCTAAATACAACTATAACATGAGAAGCCCTACTAAAACTAAGTCAAGAACCTAAAAAATCCTCTTGCATACCTATAGAAAGCCCATTCATACATATGACCTATCAACTCGATAATCGAACATTATCTCAGATTTGGTCCATTTATTACACCCATCCATCTCCCTATCTCACTAACATAGAACTCCCTGATCAACCTTAACCTCTTTTATCATTTCCCCCACCCAAGAAAATACAAAAAGACAAGCCACAGTAAGAATTACTAGAAAAATGATAAGAATTCAAGACTTTACTATAATATGGTATAATAAGTTAGGACATGATCAACCAACATATACTTTGAACAAATAGTATCAAATAAGAAGTTTAGGATATTCGTTTAAGAATTTAACATATTAAGATATGTTAGTACACTTCAAGAGTCAACAAGCCAAGTCAAATATCACAACCCGAGTGAATGCCCTAGCTGCAATGGGATCCTCGAGCCACGAAAACTCGAGATACCCCATGACATGCTATCATGAACTTAATTAATATAAAATAAAGGTGAAAAACATATAATATTATCCAAGTTGATCTTATAATCAAAATATGTCCATAAAGTTATGGCAAAACAATAATTAAATCTCGTCTATGAAACCTCTACTGCAAATTATTTGTCTAGGTTGGGACAAGACCCCCATCGAGTCCATAAACTAAAAGAAGTCAACACATCAATAAGTTTCTTTCGAAAGATGATTGGCTCACCAACTCTGTCGTATCCAAATGTTCTACTGATGTGATGGACTATGGGACCGCACTTCAGAACCCGTAATATCGGGTTCAATACTTGGAAAGTAATGGTATGTAGAACAATTCGAAAATAACATATATTTCATGTAAAATAAGTGAGAGTATTGTGAAAAGAATTTAGCATAATATATAAATATGTGTATGTATGCATGTATATATATATAAATACATGGGCATAATTCAAAAGCTTCAAAACATTCTTGTAGATAATAGACTCAACTCTTTGCTTTAGTTCTGAACTAGATTGTACAACCTACAAATCTATTATCCCATGGGCCATATGGGATCCACCCTTAATTCGGCAGCCAATACCCCAATCCGAGTTTGATGCAAGAATTAGGGTAGGTAAAGAACAATGTATGCCTCCTTACCATGTTATAAAAAAGTATGCCTCCTTGCTGGCATACCATGTTATGAAACAATATGCCTCTTTACTAACATACAATTTTATCCCACTTATCGTATAACATTTCATAAAAACCTGTACCGATTAAATACTATTTTGGGCTATGAGTTATTTGAACTCGTGCCTTTTTTGGATAACTATCTAACTATCTTTGAGCCAAATTTTAACCTTTTAAATCCATGCTTCATGCTCGTGACATTCTTCATGTTCAAGTTAATGGCATTTCATGAAAGGTATTGTTATACCTAGACTTTAGCTTGCGAGCAAATGTCATTAAGCCATCACTTTGGGAATCCTTGTGCCCAGATTGAATTATTAAAATCTACTTGGGGGATTCCTTGTACCCCACATGGTTTTCAAATTCAATCTTATCCATTATCCATGTCGTATCGTATCATATATGTCATAGTCTTTTTATTTAAAAGCATGTTATTTGACCCCTGAAAAGATTTATATATCACAAGAGAGTTCTTTTTTCAAAAGCATATGAAAACTTAAGCAAAAACACTCTCCTTTCAAGAATTTAACATAGGGTGGCCATCTCTTTTATCAATCACATGCATCTTATTCACTTAACACAAAGATCATTTATAAAATAAGAAAACACCCTCTGATTGGATCATAAAACATTGTCAATCCATAAATGATAGTAAATCATTTAAACTCAAGCTTTTAAATCATCCATTTGAACAACCTTTTATATGTTAAGACAAATAGATTTCATGAAGAGAGAGGGAATTTTATAAATCTTTCCCTCATATCCATTGTTGAAAACCATAATAAGTATACACATGAATATAACACAAGTTAATTAAAGACCCCGTATTGAATACAAATTTTCATTATTAAACGTGGTTCATAATGTATGCTTTTAAAATAATTTCAAAATCCATTATAAATACATACATATACATTTTAAAGCTTTTTTAAAACATTAAGCTTACACCCATAAGAGTTAGGATAGTACCACTTACCTTTTTTGATGAAAAAACTTTGAGATATCTTGAATCTAATCCTTGAAACAATGAGTTTTGAAATAAACCCTAGCTTCTTTGTCTCTTGAGATTGGAGAGGATAATGAGCAATGAAAAACTGACATCAATTATAAAATGGCATTTAAAGTGTGATTTAAGTCGTGGGGATAAGGATTGAGGAGAGGAAAGGACAAAAATACCCCTAAAGAAACTGAATAAAAATTGCAGAAATTTTCAGTTGAAAGGAAGTTGACAACTTGTAAACTAGTTGATAACTTATCAACTTAGTCATCAACCTCTAGATGAACTTGGACACTTTCTGGTTAAGTTTGACGACTTAGTTGAGACCTTTTCAACTAGTTGACAACTTACAAACATAGCCATCACCATTCATAAGTGATTTAAAGTGTTTTCTGTTTAAGGCTAATGACTATGTTGCCATATTGTCAACTCAAGCTAAGTTGCCAGATTGTCAACTCAAGTCGTCCCTTCTCTCAAACAAATACCCCAAGGTATAACGAGTTTAACTTTCTACTCTGATATCAGATTAAGGTAAAATTGGATGCATTATAAATAAGACTCAAAGATATTTCATTTAATATATAGTAGTTCATATAACTAGTTATATTCTAGGAGTAATAGGTATTGGAATTTGACCCAAGTTGGAAGATCCACTAAAACTCAATCGGTTGAAAAGTGCTCAACTTGTCTTCGAATTAGGATATTTTTATGATCTCAATTCATATCCAATGATGTTCTTACACTATAGAATTTCTCATCACACTTATATTGACATAGAATCATTATGTTTGGGTCTATATATAAATGAATGATGATTTGAATTCTAACCTAAGAATGCAGGGTGTTACGTTATCTCCCCCTTGGAATCATTCATCCTCAAATTATGGGTTGGAACTTGGTGAAGCTATATAAGTATTGAATAAGGTTATAAATTTACATTAGAAGTTATCCATCAACACAATATACATAGGCATCAAAATAAAAAAGTTCCATGATATCACCAAGTTAATAATTTAAGCACGAATCATGGGATAACGAGACATGAGATAGACATGATCTTAGGCATGAGTTACATTGGATGATAATAATAACAACATAAGTCATGAAAGCTTCCACAAACCATCAGCCTAATTAAGATTTGATATGAGGCGCAAAATAAGAACTTTGCGAGACATAATAATAGAAGCATTTACCACTTCAAAGGATACTTCTACTAGACCTTAAATAAAACCATTCTTTTCTTCTATATTTTCAGATATGAATACCACACTTCAAAATTTCAATCTTATATTTTCCCCAATAAACACATAACTAAAAGATACTGAGTCAAACTTTGTAGTACTTCCGTCTTGAAGCCAAATCCAAATTTAAAAGGTGCTATCTGAAGTTATGAGACCTTATACTCTACATCCCTTTAAGAATACTACTCCACATTCTCACTATAATCAAACAAACTCAGGTCATAATCAAGGAGTACTAACCACATATAATATTGGCTTGTGTTTTCATCAATCAAAACATTCAAGCCAACCTTAACTACACCTACTTTATGGATCTGCCAACTAGAAACCATAAACTTTAATCACTCTCACCAAGATTTTTACCATATATCAACTTCCTAATTATTTCACATAATGAAAGTTCATCTCACTCTTCCCACTTTATCTATAACCTGAGCCTGAGTAGCCACACCCAAAATTTTCACATCAGAGAACATCTACTCCCTCATCGAAAACATTACTACACTTCTATAGACACTACCATGTAACATAAGAAGGGTTACTAAGGGGATAGAGTACAAGCATAAAGAATTAGAGGGTAACTTCTAAATTATGACTCCTATCAGTCTTACTACATACGGTGAGACCTGTGAAATGACAATACTTGCAACCACCTAGGTCATCAATAGAGGGTCATTTGGTAACAACCATAACGTAGCCCGAGTTATTCAAACTGTGTACAACAAGAGACATTAGTGCATATATCATGAGTTATATAGCATAAAGTATGAATTCATGTAGTCAACAATTGAGAAAGGGATTACTACTTAAGGCTAGTGTTCCTTATTTTAAGAACTAAAAATTTCCATGAGTTTGTATAAACCTTATCTCTCAGGGCTAGACCTAACACAAAATGAACCAATAACATATAGAAACATAGTTTCTTAGAACTAAGCATGATATGGGACATGGATTTATAAACCAGGAGTAATAATAACATGGAGCTTGAATACTTGGGAGCTAGGATGTTGAGGGATGCTATTATTTCTATTTCAGAGGTTTGAGTATGGACATAATTTGCATAGAGAACTCAAGCCTTAGACATAGGCACAATTTAAATACACAAGACATTGGTAGAGTGTCCTCTTGAATCAAAGTAGCGGAATTTTTCTGGAGTAAGAATAGAGTTATCATGGCTCTTCCCTGATTCTAACACTCATGAGAAATTTTAGGATCTTTCTTAGTTTAAGATGTCCCTCTTTTCTCAAACGTCACAATCCTAGACTATAATACACTGCGATTTTCCTATCTTAAACTCATCCTAAAAATGATGAGGAGTAGCTTCTAGAATGAGTGATGTTTACTTCAAGTGAAATTCTTTTTATTTGGACCTTTCATGGCATAGGAAATTGAATAATCATTCTAACAATATAAGATTTACCTAAATCTGATACCCGAATAAGAAGTTATGGTTATTTTAAGTTCCAGTCGTAAAGCACCATCAATTGGATCCTTAGCACATCGTGGAGAAACGTTATATCATAATTGTCAATTTCCAGTGAGACTCTGTGATTTTGACGCATCACGGTGAGGCTCAATTTTAGTCTAGCAATTTCAAGTGTCACTCAACGATATTGGCGCATCATGCCAGTGGTCGAAATGGCAAACTTAGGGGCTCATCGATTGTGGTGACTCATGGAAGGAACCCAATTACCACTCGTCCTTTTTCTAGTGAGCCACTGCGATTGTGGCTCATCGCGGTGGCCACCCAGATTGGGAAAAATTAAGTTTTCCAGTTCCTTTTAAGAATTTAAAGGGGGTATTTTGGTAAATACCCTCAGTCCAAAAACATAAGATTATTCAAATATCAAATCACTTTATGCCCTATTCATCATTCTCCTTAAAGGAAACCCTAGTTCATCATACTTCCTATCTAAGAAACTCAGAATTTCTCCATTAATTCCCCAAGATAGTCCAAATTTACGAATTTCCAATACAAGAACACTAAGAAGCCATCTCCAAAACATCAATAGGAATCCAAGATTTGAGTTTCTAATCAAAGATCATCAATTAAGGTATGTGGGGTTTTAAGAAGGATAAATCTTGCATCCTTCTGCCCAAAACATTGTTTTAATTACAAACTTTCTAAATTATAGATGATTTTCCATGAATTTCAAGTTAGGGATTATACCCATTGTCATTATTTGCAAGATTATGAGATTTTCCATGAGTTAGAAGTTGAATTACATGATTATTTTTATGTTTCCATGTATATGCTGAAATTTCTAGATTTTGAGTTGATTTATCAATAATCATATTATCAAGTATGAACATTTTGATGATTTAACCTAAAATTGATGCATGGGTTATTTATACCAAGATTGAATATGGTTACTTCAAGAAAGTTTATTCTTTAAGCATCTTGTGAATATATTAGTTTCATATTTTCAGAAAATCTTTGATCTTTGATCATCAGTTTAGCTATGGAATCCACTTTACAGAATTTAGATCAACTTTATTTACAAACTTAAAAAAATAAATGCATATTTAGTTTTAGATAAACCCTTATGCTTGGATTAAAAGTGGATTTCCAATAGAATGAGCATAGCAACTAATAAGGGAGTAGTATTTAGCATCGAGCTGGAAGTGTGAGTTTAGCGCAACCGACTTCCACAAAACTGCGTAGCCAATATAGGTACAGATTATCAGATTATTCCCACTTCTATATGGATAACAATTATAGATGCGATCACTTAGCTCAGGTTATACTCCCTGGAAAGTGTATGACACCTCTCCCTAATGTGAGGTTTCTTCCTTTGGAGGGTGAGACATTGTACTCCATGTTAGCTCACATGGTTTATATCGGTTAAGAGAACTTCTCTTCAGATAAATTAATTTATGTAAAGCCCTAAGATGAAGTATTTTATAGATTATAGAAACTATGTGTAAAGGCTCTCAAACTTACTCAGATATTACTTTACTTAAGATTTCAGTTACAGAATTACAACTTTTAGTTTTTAGCCATAAAAGGTGAGCCCTTTTTTACTTAGCCTACATGGTTTGAGAACAAGAACAAAATACAAATTTCTGAACTAAGTGCAATGGCTCACAAGATTTGTATTACTTGTTTTATTTTTCATGATTGGACTTTCAGTTTTTAGATTACTCAAGCTTACGTGAGTCATTTATATTTTGCATGAATGATATTTTCTATAAACTGTCATGATATATTTTACTTATTATATGCACCACCATATACTCAGTACATCATCAAAGTACTGATCCACATATACGTCTATGTTCTACATCGTCTCATAATGTAGGTTCAGGTGTTCAATCTCAGCAGCGAGAGTGATTTTCAAACATCTCATCTGCATCCCTACTGTTGATGAGTCCTCTTAGTTCGGGGACTTAGCTATTCATAATTCCAGTTGCTAGTAAATATTTTTAGTGTTCTCTTCAGACATTCGGAGTCAGATGGGGCATGTCCAAGTGACTCTCTAGATTCAGTTAGCAGAGGCTTGTTGGACTACTAGATTCAGTCATAGATTTCAGATGTCGTATTTAGATCATTGAGTATCTGTTTAATCAGATTTTTATGATTAGTATTTTCAGATATACTCAGACTTTGCAGATGGTTTTCTATATTTGTCAGTATCAAATATTAATTTTTCCATATTTTGAGATTCAGAGTTAGTAGAAGGCAACCAGGGTGAGCTCAGGACTACTTGTAGTTCAGAGCACCGTGTGGCATCCCGGGAACCAAATTTTAGGGCATTACAAACTTGGTATCAAATCCTAAGGTTTGGAGGGTCCTAGGGAGTCAGACAAGTCATGTTACATAGAGTCTTCATCATCGATATAAAGCACGCCACATCTATGAGCAAGAGGCTATGAAGTATTTTAGGAAACCATCTCTTCTTTCATAATCCATCGTGCTTACAACTATCTCTATCTTCTATTAACTGATGATATTTTTTGATAGAATATGCTTTCTCGTAGAGCTAATGCTCATAGAAATGATAACCAACCACCTCAACCCATAAATCCTTTGAATAAGAATATGTCACGTGCAGAGTTTCAAGATGCCTTTTAGGTGCTAGCCCAAGCGGTGACAAAAAATATTTAGGGTAATCGTTAGGCTGAAGCTCCACCTCAATAAGATAGGGACTTAGCCATAGCTATAATTCAATACTTTATAAGAATGAACCCGTCAAAATTCTTTGGGTCGAAGGCACGTGAGGACCCACAACTTTATCTATATGAGGTGAAGAAGATAACCCAAATTATGCATGTTTTTAAAGAAGAGAGCGTAGAATTAGCATCCTATAGACTGAAGGATGTTTCTTATGATTGGGTAGTAATGTGGAAGAAGAGTAGAGGGTAGAATGCAGCTCTCATGACTTGGAAGATGTTTCAGGATATATTCTTAGACAAGTTCTTCCCACTTGAGATGAGGAGAGCTAACATAGAAGTATTTATGAACTTATGGCAGGGCTCAATGACAGTGAAAGAGTATTGGCTCAAGTTCAACCAGTTATCTAAGTATTCCCCTGATCAGATGACTGACTCTAGATCAAGCATTAGTAAGTTTGTGACAGGTGTGTCTGGGTTGGTGGTTAAGGAGTGTAGAAATACTATGCTCAATAGATACATGGATCTCTCTAGATTGATGATGTATGCTTAGAAGGTTGAGGTATAAAAGATAAAGGAAAGAGAGAGAGTAAATAAGAGAGCTAGAACAGGGCAGTTTGATTATGGTCAGAATAGGTCTGGAGGAGGAAATTGTTTGTTTTTTAGAATCATTCATATATGCCCACACCTTCTTCAGCAAGTTCTCCTACACCCAGAAATAAGTAGGAATAGTGCGGTAAGTCTTTCATGACCAGATGATAAAGTAGTGTGGGTGGTAAGCCCAGTTATCCTAAGTTTGCTAAGTGTGGTAAGAATCATCCTGGTGAGTATTTAGATGGTCAGAAAGGTTGTTTTTGGTATGGTAAGTTGGGACACAACTATCGATATTGTCTGCATGCTAGATAGGTAAATAGGGATTCACATCCTAAGACTTAGTATAATAGTGCACCAGATCCTCTAGGTCGCCCAGCCCCTCCTCAGGGTGCTTCATTCAGTATCGGTGGCGGTCTGCGCCAAAATTACTTCTATGCTTTACCATCCCGCCAGGGGTTGGAGGATTCTCTAGATATTGTTACTGGTATGCTTTGTGTCTTTTATTTTGATGTTTATGTGTTGTTAGACCCTAGGCTGAGTTTCTCTTATGTGATCGGATTAGTTGTAGTAAATTTTAGATAAGTTCCAAAAAGATACCTTAACCTTTCCAGGTTTCTACTCCAGTAGGTGAGTCAGTTGTTGCTAAGAGAGTCTACAAAAAGTGTCCTACCACTGTTCTTCATAGAGTCATATTAGCAGACTTGATAAAGTTAGATATGGTTGATTTTGATCTTATTCTTGGTATGGATTGGCTTTATTCCTGTTATGATTCTATAGATTATCGTACCCGAGTGGTGAATATTCAGATTCTAGATGAGCCAGTCTTTGAGTGGTCAGGTAATTCGATGCCTCCCAAGAGTCATTTCATTTCGTATCTTAAATCCAGAAAGTTGATATCCAAAGGTTTCATCTATTATCTAGTTCGAGTCAAAGACACTAAGTCTGAGACTCTAATAGTTCAGGCAGTCAAGGTAGTAAATGAAATGCCTGATGTTTTACCAGAAGATCTCCTAGGGGTACCTCCCGATAGGGAAATAGAGTTCGGTATTGACCTTTTTCCAGATACTCAGCCTATTTCTATCCCTCCATATTGTATGGCTCCTTTAGATCTTAAGAAGTTGAAGGAGAAACTCAAATATCTAATAGATAAGGGTTTTATAAGGCCTAGTATTTCTCAATGTGGCTCTCCCGTCCTATTCATATGAAATAAAGATGGTTCTTTGTGCATGTGAATTGACTATCGTCAGCTAAATAAGGTCACAGTCATGAACAAATATCCTCTTCCTCGAATCGAAGAGCTATTTGATCAATTGCATGGTGCAAGTAATTTCTCAAAGATAGACCTTAGGTCCGCCTATCATCAGCTTAAAGTTAGGGAATATGATATTTCAAAGACTTCCTTTAGGTCATTTTGAGTTTCTAGTCATGTTATTCAGGCTAACCAACGCTACAACAACTTTCATGGACCTTATGAATCGAGTGTTCAAGTAGTATCTAGATATATTTATCATAGTGTTAAAAGATGGTATCCTCGTATACTCCTATAGTAAGGATGACCATGCAAACCACCTTAGAATTGTTTTGTAACCTCTTAGAGAGCATCAATTGTTTGCCAAATTCAGCAATTGTGAATTTTAGCTAAGGTCAGTAGCCTTTCTTGGTCATATTATTTCCGCCGATGGCATTAGAGTTGATCCCCAAAAGATAAAAGTTGTAAGAAATTGGCCTAGACCTATCTCTCCATCATCTATTAGGAGTTTATTGGGACTAGATGGATATTACCACTGTATTGTTGAAGTTTTTTCATCTATTGCTTCTCCTATGTCTAGATTGACCCAAAAGAAAGATAAGTTCCAATGGTCAGATTCCTACGAGAAGAGGTTTTAGGATTTGAAGACTCGACTCACTTCATCCCCAGTTCTGGCATTACATGATGGTACAAATTGCTTTGTTGTTTATTCCAATGCCTCTAGAGTAGGTTTGGGTTGTGTGTTGATGTAAAGAGGTAAGGTCATAGCCTACGCCATGTAATACCCCAAAAAATCCAAACCAATATTAGAGCCATGTACCTAGATCATGCATAGTACATCATGGTTATTTTATAGTTTTATGAGTAAGTTAGATGTATATTAAGGCTAGAAATATCTCCCAGCTATCAGACGAATCAAAACATTCCTTACCGATTAAATTCTTGAGAAAGATATTGGTATAGTCAACTTTAAACGAGCATATCTCTCATTATACTTTGAATTTTTTAGCTCATGATAAATCAACATATAGATAATTCAATTACATTTTCAACGATACATATTTTGCCTAAATACGATATCGGAGAAAAGAGTTATTCCTATTTTACTCTAATATGTCAGGCTGGAAACAGTATGACGACATTCATAGTAGCTTACAACATTTGTGACGCCCTACCACGAAGGTCTTCATCCTTAGGCAAAAACCAGCTCCTAAGTGACGACATTCATGGTAGCTTACAACATTTTCGACGCCCTACCACGAAGGTCATCAGCCTTAGGTAGAAACCAGCTCCTAAGTGACGTCATTCGTGGTAGATTACCACATTTGTGATGCCCTATCACGAAGGTCGTCAGCCATAGGCAGAATCCAGCTACTGTGTGACAACATTTGTGGTATCTTACCACATTTGTGATTCCCTACCATGAAGGTCATCAGACTTAGGCAGAAACCATCAATTCCAGATTCTGTGTGACAACATTTTTGACGGCTTACCATATTTTTGACGTTTTATCACAAATGTCGTTAGCTATTATTTTCAGCAACTGGTAATTTATTTCATAAGGGTATTTTTGTATTTTCCCTTCACTTCCCATGACTTATAATCCTCAAGGAACGTATTATCTTCCATTCTCTTTAGTTAAAACATCTTAAAAAAAACCCTCTCTTATAATTTCAACCACAAGATTAGGGTTTCCTCTGAAGATCATCTCCTCAGGAACAAGAGCATTCTTTCCCAAAGGGGTTAAACACTAGACCAGATAAATCAAGGGCAATCCTAAGGATTTCTTCAGGAACCTTCAGAAACATTAGATCTTCTTCAAGATTCAATCACTAAGGTATGCGTTGTGTTCATCTATAGATCCAATTCGTTCATAGAGCTCAAGAACCATGTTTTAAATACAATTTTGTGAACTTTTTGTGGTGATATGAGCATGTACATGTTGATGATTGTTGTTTAACTTTCAAGATGATATCTAGAGGTGTCTTCATGGAATATAATGCTTGTTAGTTGAAAACTATGAACCTTAGATGGGGTAAAATGGTACGAGTTATGAAAGACACCTATGCCTTAAAGAATGCATGCAAGGTGTTCGATAAAGTTCTTAGGATGCTAGAAATTTATGTTTATATGGTTCCATGATGTCTAAATGACAAGTCCATATTAGCTATATACTTTAATATGAATTCCATACATTTCATATATTGCTATTATTGTTGTATGAAGCATGTATGATAATGGAGATATACAATATGCACATGAAATATAGCTATGCACTCACTACCATGCTTAATATGTTGAGGAACTACATGATGTATAATATTCTCTAATTATGATAATGTGAATTGTGGAATCCAATGTTATGATCCAGTCAGTCATGTTGTGTTAGTTTTTTTCCATCGAGTCCTGGGGGTATTCGTACCAGAAAACTAAAAATGTGTTCCTAGAGCCATGTCATGTTTAACGATATAAAAAATCAAGCCATGATTCAGTTGAATTCAGTCAGTCATGTGACTAAGAAAACCTCATGGTCTCAGTCAGTTATCAAATATCAATAGTATTCCGTCAGTCAACGGAATTCACTAAGTTCCACTTACGTACAGTCAGCTAAATCATGTTTAGTCTCTTCAAATGGGAGTAGGAGTTAGCACCGAGTGAAACCAAGGATGAGAACTCACATCTATATGTGGGTGTAATTCTTAGCAGTCATCCTGCCATTCCAGAACTATGTAGCCAGCAAAGGTTGAGACATTGCAGCCTATTATGTGAGGGTAGATGAGGTGGCTTAACCTATTATATGAGGGTTCCCACCATTCTCACTAGAGTTTGTTTTATATGAGGGTTGCTCACATTTTGTCCTTACTAGTGGCGCGGTATTGACACCCTTCCAGTCAGGGTAAAGATTGGACCCCATCTTAGCCATAATGGCACATATGGGGCATGTCGGTTAAACAACTACCTCCCACAGTTTCAATATCAGTCTCAGTAAAAGAACTCAGATAGTTCTTTAGATATCAGTATACCAATGTTATTAGAAATGGTCAAATTCAGTTATAGCACGGTACTCAGAGAGTTCAACAAGATTTAGGGTTGTCAGATACAGTTATCCATGTTATCATAACTACGGTTCCAGCCATGTATTAGCGTACAAATTTATCCATCAGGTACTCACGATCTTAGTTACTATGTATTTATGTTTGTACTCTTATGTTCATATCATTCATTCAGTAGTATTATTCATGCACGTTTACTCTTGCATTAGCCTGCCTCACTCGTATACTTAGTACTCCATTTGTACTGATGTATTTTCTCTATGGTGCTTTGTTTCGTGTTACACCATAGGTTCAGAGACACGAGCTCCAGATCAGCAGTAGCATCCAGCTGCAGAGTTACAGTGAGTCCTCATCTATTCGAGGGGGATATTATTTTATTTCATTTATTATTTCAGCTTAGTTTTGCTTGATGGAGTTAGTTGGAGACATGTCCTTCAACTCTTTATTCAGACAGTACTTAAAGGCTTTCAGATGTAGTATTCAGACTTATGTTCAAATTTGATTCAGTTTTCAGATGTTTTGGGTATCTTCCACCCATATGGATATTATGTTTTGACAGATTCTTTATTCAGTTGAACCTTATGGCCTACAAGTTTATTTTTTCTGCATTATTACGTTATATATGCATTGTATAGGTACAAATATCAGTCATGGGTTAGATTGTGGTCCCTCAGGGTAATGAGCACCATGTAGCCTTCCAGTTTAGAAAATTGGGGTGTTACAAACTTGGTATCAGAGCCTAAGGTTCAATACAGTCCTAGGAATTCTGAAAGTCGCATCTAGTAGAGTCTTGCGCATAGGTGTGTTGCGCACCACATTTATGTACAGCAGGCTATGAGATATCTTAGGAACAGTTCCCTTTTCTTCAATATTTATGTCGTGCTAGTAATCATAATTTCAAGTCAGTCTCTCAATCTAATCCGCTCTTTCCTTATTTCAGAAACATGCATGCAAAGAGATGAAATCAGCCAGCTCCTCAGCCCAAAGATCCTTTGGATGAACATGTTTCTTATGTGGAGTTCAGGACCGCATTTACCTCTCTTATTCAGTTTGTAGCTGACAAGAATAAATGACAAGCAGTCGTTCCAGCTAACCCAGTGGCCAATTCAGCAGTAGCTAGGATTTGGGACTTCACCCGAATGAAACCTCCGTACTTCTTTAGGTCTACACCAGATGAGTATCCTCAGGAATTCATTGACCAGGTCTAGAAGGTCATTGATATCATGGGAGTCACTTCTTTTCATTGTGCCGAGTTAGCCGCATACAAATTACAGGATGTCGCTCACACTTGGTACAAGCAGTGGTTAGTAGAAAGGTTAGAAGATGCAGGTCCCGTTGAGTGGGAAGAATTTTTCACGGCTTTCTTAGACAGATTCTTTCCCCAAAAGCTGAGAGAGGCCAAAGTTCTTGAGTTCATCATCCTCACGCAGGGAAATATGATGGTTAGGGTGTATTCTCTCAAATTTACTCAGTTAGCCAGATATGTCCCTCATGTGGTTGCAGACAATAGGGATAAGATGAGAAAGTTCATATCAGGAGTGAATGATAGCGTGGTGAATGAGTGTAGGTCTACGATGCTGAACAACGATATGACTTTAGCCAGGATCATGACCTACGCTCAATAGATAAAGGAGCAGAAGGTTAAGACAAGGTATAGGTAGAACAAGAGAGCAAGAGTAGGCAGTTTCAGTTATGCTCATCCTAAATCAGAGGGAGGAAATCATTAGCAGTTTCTTCTGAAGTCAGCAGTTCCATCCCCTTCCTCCACTTGTGACCCAGTGCTGAAGTTCAGGGACGACAATAGAGAAAGGGCACCAGGCTCTAAATCTCAGAGCATTGTTAGTAGTACCCGCACTTATCCTCAGTGTCAGACCTGCGGTAAGCACCATCAGGGTGTGAGCAGAACGGGTCAAGGAATTTGTTTAGGTTGTGGCAAGCCAAGCCACATAGTTAGGTACTGTCCTCAGCCAGGTCCTCACGTTCAGTAGATTCATTCCACAGCTTAGTCTGGTCGCCTGAACCTGTAAGGTGCGACTTCCAGTGCTACTAGTGGGCAACGCCCAAATTGACTTTATGTTTTTCAGACCCGACAGGATCAGGAAAATTCCCCTAATTTCGTTACTGGTATGTGACCCAGGGGAATCCTTGTCTTTTTTCACTCCATACATAGAAGGAAATTTTGGAATCAGTCCCAAAATTTTAGCAGAGCCCTTTTCAGTCTCTACCCCAGTGGGTAAAACCATCATAACTCGGTGGGTATACAGGAACTGCCCGATTATGATATTTCAAAAATCCACGTCAGCAGATTTAGTCGAGTTAAAGATGACTAATTTTGATGTCATTCTCAGCATGGATTGTCTTTATTCCTACTAGTCCATAGTCGACTGTAGAAACAGGATAGTTTAGTTTCAGTTCCCTAATGAGCCCGTCCTAGAGTGGAAGGGTAGCACTTCGTCTTTCAGGGGTCATCTTATTTCTTACCTTCAGGCAAGGAAAATAATTTCTAAGGGGTCTCTGTATCATCTCGTGCATGTTAAGGATTCCAGTTCCAAATCTCTTAGTCTCGAATCAGTCCCAGTGGTTAATGAATATTCAGACATCTTTCCCGAAGATCTTCCAGGCATTTCTTCCGAAAGGGAAATAGACTTTGGCATAGACCTTCTTCTAGATACTCAGCCTATTTATTTTCTTCCATACATAATGGCACCAGAAAAACTCAATGAACTGAAAGATCAGTTGAAGGATATCTTCGATAAGGGATTCATCAGGCCCAGTGTATCCCTATGGGGTGCGCCAGTCTTATTCGTACACAAAAAAGATGGTTCTCTCAGAATGTGTATTGATTACCATCAGCTCAACAAAGTTACAGTCAAAAATAGGTATCCGCTGCCTAGGATAGACAACTTGTTTAACCAACTTCAGGGTGCCAGTTATTTCTCCAAGATAGACCTCATATCAGGCTATCATCATTTCAGAGTTAGAGAATGTGACATTCAGAAGATAGCTTTTCATACTCGGTATGGTCACTTTGAATTTCTAGTCATGTCCTTTGGTCTTACCAATGCCCCTGCAGATTTCATGGAATTGATGAACCGGGTGTTCAAGCAGTACTTGGACACATTCATCATAGTCTTTATAGATGATATTCTGGTCTATTCTCGCACAGAGCGTGACTTTTCAGACCATATCATAATTGTTCTTCAGACTCTTAGGGATCACCAGTTGTTTGCAAAGTTCAGTAAGTGCAAATTTTGGCTAAGATCAGTAGCATTCCTTGGCCATATTATTTCCAGTGATAGAATTAGAGTAGATCCTCAGAAAATCAAAGCAGTAAGAAACTGGCCTCGTCCTATGTCTCCATCAGATATCAGGAGTTTCTTGGGTTTGGATAGCTATTACCGATGGTTTGTAGAGGTATTTTCTTCTATTGCATCTCCTATGTCAAGATTGACTTCGAAGAAGGTCAAGTTTCAGTGGTCAAAACCTTGCGAGAAAAGTTTTTAAGAGTTGAAGACTCGACTCACCTCAGCTCCAGTTTTAGCACTTCCCGATGGTTCCAATGGATTCGTAGTATATTGTGATGCATCCAGAGTAGGTTTAGGTTGTGTCCTCACGCAACATGGTAGAGTCATAGCCTACGCCTCAAGACAGTTAAAGCCCGATGAGAAGAGTTATCCTACTCATGACCTTGAGTTAGAAGTAGTTGTCTTTGCCTTAAAGATTTGGAGGCATTATCTATATGGTGTTCATGTAGACATCTTCACAGATCATAACAGCCTTCAGTATGTCTTTTCCCAGAAAGATCTCAATCTTCGTCAGAGAAGATGGTTAGAGCTTTTGAAGGATTATGACATGAGTGTCCTTTATCATCATGGAATGGCCAATGAAGTGGCCGATGCACTCAATATACTGTCCATGGGTAGTGTTTCACATGATGAGAATAGTAAGAAGAAATTATCTCAAGAGATTCATCAGCTTGCTAGAATAGGCGTTCGCTTAGTCGACTCTTCAGAGGGGGGTGTATGTGTTAAGAGTAGTTCAGAGTCATCCCTAGTTTCCGAGGTGAAAGAGAAGCAATACAGGGATCCTAGACTTGTCAAGTTAAAAGAGTTAGTTCAGAGTCAGGAAGTAGAGTTTTCTCCCAAGGGGGAGATGATTCTCTTCATTTTCAGGGTCGTCTGTGTGTTCCCGGTGTAGATGACTTGAGGAAGTGAATTATTCCATCAACGGAAGGTGCGCGATACTCTATTCATCTAGGGGACACTAAGATATACCCCTACTTACGGGAGATCTATTGGTGGAGTGGGATGAAGAGGGATGTTGCAGAGTTTGTGGCTAAGTTCTCTACATGTCAGCAGGTTTAGATAGAGAATTAGAAACCTAGTGGTTCCATGCAGGAGTTCACTATTCCTACTTGGAAGTGGGAAGAAGTGAACATGGACTTCGTAATGGGTTTTCCTAGAACACGTCATCAACATGATTTAGTTTAGGTCATTATAGACAGAATGACCAAGTCAGCTCATTTCCTTCCAGTTCGTACCTCTTACTCAATCGAGGATTATGCCAAACTATATATCAGGGAGTTGGTTAGATTACATGGTGTTCCACAATCTATCATCTCAGAAAGAGGTACCCAGTTCACCTATAACTTATGGAAAGCATTCCAAAAGGGTCTTGGTACCCAAGTTCATCTCATTACAACATTTCATCCTCAGACAGATGGTCAAGAAGAAAGGACCATTCAGACTCTAGAAGTTATGCTAAGGGCGTATGCAATTTATTTCAAGGGAAGATGGTATGACCACTTGCCTTTGATTGAGTTCGCACACAACAACAACTATCACTCTAATATTCAGATGGCTCTATTCGAAGCTCTCTATGGTAGGAGATGTAGGTCTCCGATCGGTTGGTTCGAAGTTAGTGAGACCGCAGTCATAGGTCCTGACTTAGTATTCGATGCCTTAGATAAAGTTCAGTTGATCAGAGAAAGACTCGGGAATGCTCAGAACCAACAAAAGTCTTATGCGGATGTTCGTAGAAAGGATCTCAAATTCGAGGTCGATGACTATGTCAATTTCAAGATCTCTCCCATGAAGGGAGTGAAGAGATTCAGCAAGAAGGGAAAGCTCAGTCCCCAATATATCGGTTCCTTCAAGATTCTCAGTCGCTTTGGGAAGGTAGCCTATGAGCTCGAATTGCCTTCAGATCTAGCCTCATTTCATCTAGTCTTTCATGTCTCTTTTGCTCAAGAAGTGCATAGGTGACCTAGCAGTTGTAGTCCCTATTCAGAGCGTTGACATTCAGAATAGCCTCTCTTATGAAGAGATTCTAGTCGAAATCCTCGACTATCAGACACGTAGGCTGAGGAACAAAGAAGTCCCTCTAGTCAAGGTTCTTTGGAGGAATCAGTCCATGGAGGGAGCTACTTGGGAAGCAGAAGAAGACATGCGACCCAAGTACCCTCATCTTTTCTCCACTAATTCAGGATTATCTCGAGGTAACAATTTTCCTTAAGCTTATTCAGTTACATGTTAAAAATTCCAGTATAAAATTGGTATCAAGTATCTATGCATATCTTATCATGCATTCATGAGTTTAGCTTATCAGTCATGCATTAGATATGCACATTCAGTTGGGCTATATTTAGTTTAGAATTCAATTCAGTCCTAAAATCATTTGCCAATTGAGCATGATCAGTGTATGCATTATTTTATGTTTTCTCCCCTCTCAAGCAGTCATCATTCGAGGACGAATGTTTCCAAGGGGGAGATATTGTAATACCCCAAAAAATCCAAACCAATATTAGAGCCATGTACCAAGCTCATTCATAGTACATCATGGTTATTTTATAGTTTTATGATTAAGTTAGATGTATATTAAGGCTTCAAATAACTCCCAGCTATCAGAGGAATCAAAACATTCCTTACCGATTGAATTCTTGAGAATGATATTGGTATAGTCAACTTCAAATGAGCATATCTGTCATTATACTTGGAATTTTTTATCTCATGACCTATCACCATATATATAATTGAATTATCTTTCCAACGATACCAATTTTTCGTAAATCCAATATCGGAGAAAACATTTATTCCTATTTTACTCCAGCATGTAAGGCTGGAAACAGTGTGACGACATTCGTGGTAGCATACAACATTTGTGATGCTGTACCATGAAGGTTGTCAGTCTTAGGAAGAAACCAGCTCCTAAGTGAAAACATTCGTGGTAGTGTTCCATATTTGTGATGCCCTACCACGAAGGTCGTCAACCATAGGCAAAAACTAGCTCCTAAGTGATGACATTCGTGGTAGCTTACCACATTTGTGACGCCCTATCACGAAGGTCGTCACACTTAGACAGAATACAGTTCCTATGTGATGAAATTTGTCGTATCTTACCACATTTGTTATTCTCTACCACGAAGGTCATCATACTTAGGCAGAAACCATTAATTCCAGCTTCTGTGTGACGACATTTGTGACGGCTTACCACATTTTTGACGCCTTGTCCCAAATGTCGTCAGCTGTTATTTTCAGCAACTGGGAATTTATTTCATAAGGGTATTTTGGTATTTTACCTTCACTTCCCATGACTTATAACCCTCAAGGAACACATTATCTTCCATTATTTTTAGTTAAAATATCTTTAAAAAATCCTCTCTTACACTTTCAACCACAAGATTAGGGTTTCATCTCAAGATCATTTCCTCAGGAACAAGAGCATTCTTTCCCAAAGGGGTTATTCAGGAACCTTTAAAAACATTAGATCTCCTTCAAGATTCAATCACTAAGGTATGCGTAGTGTTCATCTATAGAGCCAATCCGTTCATAGAGCTCAAGAACCTTGTTTTAAATACTATTTTGTGATCTTTTTGTGGTGATATGAGCATGTACATGTTGACGATTGTTGTTTAAGTTTCAAGATGATATCTAGAGTTGTCTTCATGGAATATATATGCTTGTTAGTTTAAAACTATGAACCTTAGATGGTGTAAAATGGTACAAGTTATGAAAGACACCTATGCCTTAAAGAATGCATGCAAGGTGTTCGATAAAATGCTTAGGATGCTAGAAATTTATGTTTATATGGTTCCATGATGTCTAAATAACAAGTCCATGTTAGCTATATACTTTAATATGAATTCCATGCATTTCATGTGTTGCTATTGTTATGGTATGATGCATGTATGATAATGGAGATATACAATATGCACATGAAATATAGCTATGCACTCACTACCATGCTTAATATATTGAGGAACTACTTGATGTATAATATACTCTATTTATGATAATGTGAATTGTAGAATCCAATCTTATGATCAAGTCAGTCATGTTGAGTTATTTTTTTTCCATCGAGTCCTGGGGGTATTCGTACCCGAAAACTATAGCTGTGTTCCTAGAGCCATGTCATGTTTAACGATATAAAAAATCAAGCCATGATTCAGTAGAATTCAGTCAGTCCTGTTACTAACGAAACCTCATGGTCTCAGTCAGTTATCAAATATCAGTAGTATTCCATCAGTCAACGGAATTAAGTAAGTTCCACTTACGTACAGTCAGTTAAATCATGTTTAGTCTCTTCAGATAGGAGTAGGAGTTAGCACTGAGTGAACCCAAGGATATGAACTCACCTATATATGAGGGTGTGATTCTTAGCTGTCATCGTTGCATTCCAGAACTATGTAGCCAATATAGGTTGAGACATCGCAGCCTATTATTTGAGGGTAGATGAGGTGGCTTAACCTGTTATATGTTGGTTCCCACCGTTCTCACAAGAGTTACCTGTTATATGAGGGTTGCTCACATGTTTTCCATACTAGTGGAGCGATATTGACACCCTTCCAATCAGGGCAGGGATTGGACCCCATCTTAGCTATAATGGCACATATGTGGCATGTCGGTTAAACAACTACCTCCCATAGTTTCAGTTTCAGTCTCAGTAAAAGAACTCAGACAGTTCTTCAGATATCAGTATACCAAGACTGTTAGATATGGTCAAATTCAGTTATAGCACGGAACTCAGAGAGTTCAACCAGATTCAGGGATGTCAGATACAATCATCCATGTTATCAAAACTACGGTTCCATCTATGTATTAGCGTACAGATTTAGCCATCATGTACTCACGATCTTAGTTACTAGGTATGTATGTTTGTACTCTTACGTTCCTATCAGTCAGTCAGTAGTATTATTCGTGCACGTAAACCCTTACATTAGCCTGCCTCACTCATATACTCAGTACTCTAGTTGTACTGACACATTTGTGCTATGGTGATTTCTTTCATGTTACATCATAGGTTCAGAGATACGAGCTACAGATCAGCAGTAGCATCCAGCCGCAGAGTTACACTGAGCCCGCATCCATTCGAGGGCGTATTATTCTATTTTATTTATTATTTCAGCTCAGTTTTTCTAGACAGAGTTAGTTGGAGACATGTTCCTTCAACTCCTTATTCAGACAGTACTTAGAGGCTTTCAGATTCAGTATTCAGACTTATGTTCAAATTTGATTCAGTTTTCAGCTATTTTGGGAATCTTTAACCTATATGGATATTAGTTTTGACTGATTCTTTATTCAGTTGAACCTTATGGCCTACATGTTCATGTTTTCTGCATTATTATGGTATATATGTAGTGTACAGGTACAGATATGAGTCATGGGTTAGATTGTGATCCCTCGAGGTCATGAACACCATGTAGCATTCCGATTTAGAAAATTGGGGTGATACATGCCTCTAGACAGTTAAAGACTCACTAAATGAATTACCCAACCCATGTTCTCAAATTAGATGCTATGGTGTTTGCTTTGAAAATCTAGGGACATTATCTGTATGGTGTGCATATTTATATATTCACAGACCATAAAAGCTTGCACTATGTATTTACTTAGAGGGAGTTGAATCTTCGTCAGAGAAAATGGTTAGAGTTGCTGAAAGACTATGACATGAGTAAGTTGTAACATCTGGGAAAGGCCAATGTAGTGGCAGATGCCCTTAGTAGATTGTATATGGGCAGTGTTTCTCATGTGGAGGATGATAAGAAAGAGTTAGCTGGAGAAGTTCATCATTTGGATAGATTGAGTATTATGTTAGTTGATTCAGCTGAAGGTAATGATTGGGTTCAGAGTAGTTTCGAATCTTCCCTAGTTTCGGAAGTGATGAGAAGCAAGATATGGATCCTAGTTTGGTCAAACTGAAAGAGTCAATTAGAGACCAAAAGGTAGAGGTTTTCTCCCAAGGGGGAGATGGTGTGATAAGATACCAGAATAGATTATGTGTGTCTTGTTTTGATGAGTTGAGACAGAGAATTATGGCGGAAGTGCATGATGCATATTATTCTATTCATCCAAGTTCTACCAAGACGTACCGCAACTTGCAGAAAATCTATTGGTGGAATGGTATGAAGAAAGATGTAGTGTAGTTCATAGCTAAATGTAAAACTGGTCAATAGGTTAAGTTAGAGCACCAAAGACCTGGTGGTACATTGCAAGAGTTTAGTATTCCCACTTGGTAGTGGGAAGAGGTGAATATGGATTTTGTAACTGGTTTACCCCATTCTCATCATCACCATGATTCGATATGGGTTATTGTAGACAGATTGACTAAGTCAATGCATTTCTTACCACTTCACACGTCCTATACAGCTGAGGAATATACTAAGTTGTATATCTGAGAGCTAGTCAGATTGCATGGAGTTCCCTTGTCTATTATTTCAGATAGGGGTACTCAGTTTACCTCTCTATTTTAGAGAGATTTTCAGAAGGGTCTTGGTACCTAAGTTCATCTTAGATCAGATTTTCATTCATAGACAGATGGACAGGCAGGGAGGACCATTCAGACTTTAGAAAATATGTTGAGGGCATGTGCTCTTGATTTCAAGGGTAGCTGGGATGAGAATTTGCCATTTATTGAGTTCTCTTATAATAACAGCTATCATGCTAGAATTCAAATGGCTCTATTTGAGGCTCTATATGGGAGGAGATGTAGATCACACATAAGTTGGTTTAAAGTGGGTGAGGCTGCTTTGCGAGTGCCTGATGCAGTGTTTGAGGCCATGGAGAAAGTTAAGTTGATTATAGGAAGATTGAAAATAGCCCAGAGTCGTCAGAAATCTTGTGCAGATGTGAGAAGAACGTACCTCAAATTTAAAGTTGGTGATTTTGTGTATTTGAAGATTTAACCCACGAAAGGGATGGAGAGATTTGGCAAGAAGGGGAAGCTTAGTTTCTGGTATGTTGTCCCTTATAGAATTTTGAGTCGTATTGGGAAATTAGCTTATGAGCTTGAGTTTCCCACAGACTTGTCAACCGTTCATCCTGTATTCCACGTCTCTATTCTTAAGAAGTGTATTGGTGACTCTACCGTTGTTTTTACAATAGAAAGATCAAATGTTTAGAACAAGCTTTGATTCGAAGAGATTCCAATTGAAATTCTAGATCATTAGATACGTATACTAAGGAACAAACAAGTTCCCTTGGTCAAAGTTCTTTGGCGGAATTAGTCAGTTGAGGGTGCTACTTTTGAAACAGAAGAAGATATGAGATCTAAGTACCCTCACCTCTTCTCCGCAAACTTAGATCTAGATGAAAGTACAACACTTCCTTAATCCAGTTCTTTTCTAATCATACATTTAGCTATATAGTTGTCCTCCTGTAAGTTCATACACTCACAGAATTACTCAGAAACATAGAATGATTTAGATTCAGTTGCTCAGTTCACTTCAGTTGCATATGCTATCTTATATTCTCAGATTCCTAAGAAATTTCAGCTTAACTATCCACATTCAATGACGAATATTCCCAAGGGGGAGATATTGTAATACCCCATGATTTTCCTAGCCAAAACTCATCCCAAAAATGACAAGGAGTAGCTTCTAGAATGAGTGATGTTTATTTCATGTGAAATTCTTTAGATTTGGACTTTCCATGGTATATAAAATTAAATTAGCTTTCCAACGATATAAGATTCTCCTAAATCCGATAACTGGGTAAGAAGTTATGTCTATTTAAAGTTCCAGTTGTAAAACAACATGATTTGGGTCCTTAGCGCATCGCGGAGAAACGTAAAATCATAATTGTCAATTTCCAGTGAGACTCCGCGATTTTGGTGTGTCACGGAGAGGCCCAATTTCCCATTTGGCAATTTTCAGTGTCACTCCACGATACTGGCGCATCACGTCAGTGGTTGAAATGGAAAACTTAGGGGCTCCGCGATGGTAGCGCATCTCGGAAGGAACCCATATCCCACTCGTCCTTTTTCTAGTGAGCCACCGTGATTGTGGCACATTGTGGTGGCCACATAGATTGGAAAAAATTACATTTCCATTTCCGTTTAAGAATTTTAAGGGGGTACTTTGGTAAATCCCCAACCCCCAATCCATCCAAAAATATAAGATTACTCAAATATCAAAGCACTTTATGCCCTATTCATCATTCTCCTCAAAGAAAAACCCTAGTTCTCCATACTTCCTCTCCAAGAAACTCTGAATTTCTCTATTAATTCTCCAAGATAGTTCAAATTTAAGAAATTTCAATACAAGAACGCTAAGAAACTATATCCAAAATATCAATAGGAATCCAAGATTCGAGTGTATCATCAAAGATCATCAATTAAGGTATGTGGGGTTTGAAATAGGATATATTTTTTATCGTTGTACCCAAAACATTGTTTATATTACAAACTTTCTGAATTGTAGATGATCTTCCATGAATTTCAAGTTAGGGTTTATACCCATTATCATTATTTGCATGATTATGAGATTTTCCATGAGATAGAAGTTGAACATGATTTGTTTATGTTTCCATGTATATTTCTGAAATTTCCAGATTTTGAGTTGATTTATCAATCATCATATTATCAAGTGTGAATATTTTGATGATTTAACCTAAGATTGATGCATATGTTATTTATCCCAAGATTGAAAATGGTTACTTCAAGAAAGATGATGCTTTAAGCATCTTGTGAACATATTATTTTCAGTTTTTCAGAAAAGCTTTGATCTTTGATCATCAGTTTAGCTATGGAATCCACTTTATAGAATTTAGATCAGCTTTATTTACATATTTTAAAAATAAATGCATGTTTGGTTTTAGATAAACCCTTATGATATTTTTAAAAGTGGATGTCCAATAGAATGAGAATAACAACTAATAAGGGAGTAGTATTTAGAAACGAGCGGGAAGAGCGAGTTTAACGCATCCTACTTCCACAAAACTATGTAGCCAACATAGGTACAAATTTTCATATTATTCCCACTTCTTTGATGATGACAGTTACAGATGTGATCACTTAGCTCAGGTTATAGTCCCCGACAAGAGTATGAAACCTCTCCCAAACTTGAGGTTTCTTCCTTAGGAGGATGAGACGTTGGACTCCATGTTAGCTCACATGGTTTATGTCAGTCAAGAGAACCTCCCTTCAGATAAACCAATTTCTTTAAATCCTTAAGATTAAGTATTTTCTAGATTTTAGAAACTAAGTTTAAAGGCTAAAAAACTTACACAACAATTACTTTACTTAAGATTCCAGTTACAGAATTACATCTTTTAGTTTTCAGACATAAAAGGTGAGCCCTTTTTTACTTAGCCTACATGGTTTAAGAACAAGAAAAGAATAACGATTTAAAAACTAAGTGTAATGGCTAACAAGATTTGGATTACATGTTTTATTATTCATGATTGGACTTTCAGTTTTCAGATTACTCAAGCATACGTGAATCATTTGCATTTAGCATGCATGATGTTTTCTATAAACTATGATGATATTTTTTACTTATTGAATTTACCCCCATATACTCAGTACATCATCACAGTACGGATCCACATATACGTCTATGTGCTACATTGTCTCATAATGTAGGTTCAGGTGCTCAGTTTCAGCAGCGTGAGTGATTTTCGAGCATCTCATCTACATCCTTGCAGTTGGTGAGTCTTTTTAGTTTGGGGACTTAGCTATTCAGATTTCCAGTTGCTAGTAAATATTTTTATTGTTCTCTTCAGAGAGTCGTAGTTAGATGGGGCCTGTACCAGTGACTCTCTAGATTAAGTTAGCAGAGGCTTGTCAGACTACTAGATTTAGTCTTAGATTTTAGATGTCGTATTTAGATCGTTCAGTATTTGTTTAGTCAGATTGATGTAATCAACATTTTCAGATATACTCAGATTTTTCAAATGGTTTTCTGCATTTTTCAGTAACATTTATTCATTTTTTCCTATTTTGAGATTCAGAGTTAGTAGAAGACAACCAGGGTTAGCTCAGGGCTACTTGTATTTTGGAGCACCGTGTGGAATCTCGAGTACCAGATTTTGGGGTGTCACATAGACTTAAGGACATATCCTCTCATTAAATCTACAAGGACAACACACAGCAGAATGGGTTGTCACCATACACGTGAATGCCAAACTCACCTGATAACTATAATATGAAGACACTACCCTTTAGGGATACTAATCTAAACTTTTACAAAGTTCCATAGCCATCACATTGTAACTCACACTTTCCTGAGAGTACACATCCACCCTTCTTAAGACATACCAATCCATTCTCCACTACTTAGTATACTAGTATTACACCTCTAATTGTTTTTTCTAAAACTAAACTAAGAGCTCACATCATCTGTCTATATTTCCCTCAATTCTTCTATAAAGAAAACCATATAGAAACTCTGTAACCTTCTCCATACTAAGAAATTCAGGAACATGAACTAGATACACATGGAACTTATAGGATAAAACCATAACTAACAACATGCTACCTAGGGTTTCTCTTATTCTAATATACTATCTCTTACATATACCTAATGACTCAACCATAATTCATCATTTTAACACTAGTCCACATATATATATATCATAATTTTCTGCTCAACTTTCCTATAAGGGCCAACCTAGGCTATGACATACATCAAATTAAGCCTACAAACATACTCCCATAATTCTCATATCACTATCCTCAAGTCAATATTCTTACCACCAAAATCAACATCTAAAGTCAAAACCTAGCGTCTAACACCAATCATGTACAAATGATGAAATATTTTGAATAATTATAATTCCCCAAAAATCCAGACCAATATTAGATCCATGCTTCAAGTTCATGAAAAATAAATTATAGTGCTTTGGTAGTTTTATGATTTATTTTGATGTATATTAAGGCCTCAAATAACTCCTAGGTTATAGATAAATGTAACGACCTGAGACTACCCCTTAGTCATTACACGGTGCTTACGGTTCTGAGGGACCACAAGCTAACATATGAGCTGATACCTGATGTGAGAACTGAATAATATGATTGTGAATGTGGAAGAATAACTGAAATGCCATAAGGTTTTAATAATGAAATGACTACTGAATTATGAATCAGGCATAATACTGAAATCGGAATAGCTAACAATAGTATCTAAAAAGCCTCTAAATTGAATACTGTGAGTTGGTGGGACAGGCCCCAACTAACTCTACTAAATTCTTAGATAAATACATAAAGTAATATAATCTATCCTCGGATGATGAGGAATCACCACTGCTATTGTAATGCTGAAGATCTGAGGGACTAAGTGTGATCCTAGAACTGAGCGTTAGAAACTATGATATGATACGTCATAGGGCAAAAGAAAGGTATGTGATCATTACTTTGAATGTGCTAGTATGCTAAATAAGATAGGCTGAATATAGGGTTTCATGAAATGGAATAATAATAATTAACTAGGTAAGCATATAGAGCATGTAGTACTGAATAAAAAGCATGGAATCTGTAGATACTGAAGATGCATAAAAATCTAAATTTTTTGAAAATGCATAACCAAGAATATAACATAAACTGAGTAAAATCTGTAAACTAAAATACTGACAAAATACTGATATTTTTATGCTTTGGCAAAACAACTCTAAGACTGTATAACTGAATTGAGATTTTAACTGAGACTATATCTGAGAATGTGGTAGGTGTTATCTGACCGGTATTCCCTAATTTGAGATAATCGGTGTCCAACCAGTAACCCCAGTTGAAAGGGTGTTAATATCATGCCACGGGTACTAACGATGGCTGTGTGAATAGACTAAACTGATAGAATACCCAAAGGACTAAGGGTGTCAAGCCTCAACTGACAGGTGACCCCTACGAGATAGTCAAGCCTAATCTGACGGGTGACTACTCATATCCTATGTTGGTTATGCATTTCTAGATTATAGGGACTGCTACTAATGACTCTGCCTATCTAACAGGGAATCCACCATCCCTGCACTCGCTCGATGCTAAATCTAACTCCCAACTGAAAGACACTGACATACTATACAGTTCTGATTTTAATGACTAATGTATGACTATTCTGATAATGCTCATAATATAATCTAAAGACTATTCTATAATGTACTAAGACTATACTAAATAAACAACTATGGTTTTCAGGTATTTAATACCCCCAAGACTCAAACCAACAATTCTGAAAAGACACAAAAGCTTAGGGAATAAAGCATAAAGGTTTTTATTTAAATCAATCATTCTTGTAGGCAGTTTATCAAACACTTGTAGTTCATGGTTCAAAACCATCATAGGAATGTCCTAAAACATATAGAAATAGCATGAATCCAACATTATAGAGTTAAACCGTGGTATTGTTCAATAAATAACAACATTAAAACATGTAGGATTGAATAATAATAATAATTTCATGGTAACATGGTATTAAATAATAGTTCATAGAGATTCATGGGTGAAATCAGAATTTAAAACATAATAACTTGAAAAGATCACAATTTAATAATTTAAAAAGGGTTGCTTGGACTCCATGGATGAACATCTAACATACTTTAATTTATGGATTTCATGAAGTTCTTGGTGAATTCTTGAAGATTGACCTTGAATTTGAAAGCTAGGGTCTTGATTGGGAGAGAATCTTCTTTAATTTGGGGAAAAATTTATTGAAATAATGAAATAATGAGTTGATTAGGGTGAATTATGGGTTAAAGGATGACAAGGGTGAGGGAAAAAAAGACTGTAATGCCTTAAGATTTAAAACTCGGAATTACTGAAAAATTCCCAAATTTGTAAGCTGGCGCTATCACGTCGTATCACTAGAATTGGACAACTGGGAACTGAGGACTTGGAATTATTCGGAGGAATCGTCTGTGCTCTTTTGACTCTAAAATTCACCCTTAGCACGAAATGCCATTATCATGATAGGACACTAGAAAAGGAAAATTGGGATTTTGGCTGACGGCGCGATGCAGTGGTTTCACGAGCTTCACTACAAATTTACAATGGTCATTTATGATGTCTCTGCGACGTGCTAAAGGTTAAAATGACGGTGTTTAATGACTGAAAGTTTGAATTTCCATAACTTCTTACCATATTTCAGATTTGGGCAAATGTTATATTGTTGGAAAGACAATTCAATTTCCTACGCAATGGCAGACTTTAAACTAGTAAATAATTAGTTTCTTCTTGGGATCATTCATCCTTGAATGTGACAAGTTAAGCTAAGGGAAAATAGATGGACTGAGCTTACACACTGAACATGTATATATGATCCATGGAATGCATGACTGAAGTGATTCATGAATGCACTACTAACATATACATGATGTGCAACAGAAACTGAGCATGATAGAGAAAACTATTAAGAAGATTAGTACCTTATACTTAATTTGGATTCACGTAGAAAATATGAGGGTACTTGTTCCGCATATCTTTCTCTGCTTTCCAAGTGGCTCCCTCAACGGACTGATTTTGGCAAAGACCTTTGACTAGTGGAATTTCTTTATTCCTTAGTCTATGAACTTGATGATCAAGAATTTGATTGGAACTTTCTCAAATAAAAGACTATTCTGAATATCTAATGTTTCAAAGAGAACAACTACAGTTGGATCACCAATAAACTTTTCATCAATGAAACATGGAACACTGGGTGTATTGAGGATAAATATGAAGGAAACTTAAGCTCGTAAGCAACCTTTCAAAAATGACTGAGAATTCTGAAGGGACCGAAAGATTGGGGGATGAGTTTCCCTTTTTTGCAGAATCTCTTCACTCCTTTCATGGGAGATATTTTCAAGTACACGAAATCACAAACCTCAAACTCGAGATCCTTTCTCTTTATGTTTTCATACAATTTTTGTCATCTGTGGGCAGCCCTAAGCCTTTTCCTGATGAATTGAACCTTCTCTAACGCATCAAACACCAAGTCAGGCCCTACTACTACGGCCTCACCTACTTCAAACCAACCAATTAGATATCTACATATCCTACCATAGAGAGCTTCATAAGGAGCCATCTAGATACTAGAATGATAGTTGTTATTGTATGCGAACACAATCAAAGGTAAGTGGTCTTCCCAAGTACCGTTAAAATCAAATGTGTATGCTCTTAGATTATCCTCAAGAGTATGAATGGTTCTTTCTGCTTGACCGTCTGTCTTAGGGTGGAAGGCGGTACTTAGATTGACTTGGGTACAAAGACCCTTTTGGAATGCTTTCCAGAAATAAGAGGTAAACTGGGTACCTCTATCTTTGATGATAGATAAGTGAACACCATATAACCTGACCAACTCTCTAAGATAGAGTTTATGATAGTCCTCGGCTGAATAAGAGTTATGGAATGGCAAGAAACGAGGGGATTTGGTCTTCCTATCTATGATAACACAAATATAATCATGCTGATGATGTGTACGAGGAAAACCTGTCATAAAGTCCATGTTCACTTTCTCCCTTTTCCACATGGGAATATTAAACTCCTATATGGACCTACTAGGCTTCTGGTGCTCAATATTAACTTACTGGCATGTAGAGCACTTAGGTACAAACTCTGCAATATCTCACTTTAACCCAATCCACCAATATATCTCCCTAAATCGACGTACATCTTAGTGGCCCCTAGATGAATAAAGTAACGTGCACCATGTGATTCTCTAAGAATTCATTGTCTCAAATCATCTACACCAGGCACACACAATCTACCCTAAAAATTCAAAATACTATCTCTCCCTTGGAGAAAACCTTCACTTTCTAGTCTCTAACTGATTCTTTTAAATTAACTATTCTGGGATCTCTATCCGGCTTTTCCTTCACCTTGAAAACTAGAGATGATTCAGTGCTACTCTGCAGCCACACACTACCCTCTACTGAGTCGACTAAGCGGATACATAGTTAGGCAAGCTGATGAACTTTCTGAGCTATCTTCTTTTTACTATCCTCAACAAGCAACACTGCCCATAAACAATCTCCTGAGAGAATCATCCACTACATTAGCCTTGCTCGAATGATACAGAACACTCATGTCATAATCCTTCAATAACTCTAACCACCTCCTCTGATGCAGATTCTAATCTTTCTAAGAGAATAAATACTGAAGGCTTTCTTAATCTGTGGACTCATCTACATGCACCTCATATAAGTAATGCCTCCAAATCTTTAAGGAAAACACTACAGCTGCTAACTCAAAATCATGAGTAGGGTAATTCTTTTCATGGGGTTTAAGATTTCTGGAGGCATAGGCTATGAACTTTCCTCTCTACATAAGAAAACAACCCAAACCTACTCTAGATACATCACAGTACACAATAAAACCATCTAAACCATCTAGGAGAGTCAATATTAGGGCAGAGGTGAGTTGAGTCTTTAACTCCTGAAAACTCTTCTCGCAAGAATCTAACCAGTGGAACTAAACTTTCTTCTGAGTCAATCTAGACATGGGGAAATGATACAAGAAAACCCTTCAAAAATCTGATGGTAATAGCCAGCTAAACCTAAGAAACTCTGGATATTCGATGGAGAGATGGGTCTAGGCCAGTTTCTCACTGCCTTGGTCTTTTGAGGATTGACTCTAATGCAATCACCAGAAATAATATGGCCAAGGAAAGCTATTGATTTTAGCCAGAATTCACACTTAGTGAATTTAGCGAACAAGTGGTGAGCTTTAAGAGTCTGAAGCACTACTTTGAGGTGGTCTGCATGCTCATTTTTGCTACTTAAGTAAACAAGTATGTCATCAATAAATACTATGATGAGCATGTCCAAGTACTGCTTGAACACTCGATTTATCATATCTATGAAGGCTGCTGGGGTATTTGTATGACCAAAGGACATGACTCGGAATTTGAAGTGACCATACAGGGTTCAAAAAGTAATTTTTGGAATGTCACATTCTCTGACCCTGAGCTGATGATAGCCTGACCTAAGTTCTTTCTTTGAAAAATAGATGGTACCCTAAAGTTGACCAAACAATTCATAGATTCTAGGAAGTGGATATTTATTCTTGACTATGACCTTGTTCTGCTGACGGTAGTAAATAAACATTCTAAGAGAATCGTCTTTCTTATGCATGAATAAGACAGGTGCACCCCACGGGGAGACACTAGGTCTGATGAATCCTTTATTAAAGAGATCCTTCAACTGTTCTTTCAGTTCTTTGAGTTTAGCTGGAGCCATTCTTTATGGAAGAAAAGATATAGGCTGAGCATTTGGAAAAAGATCTATTCAGAAGTCGATTTCCTTTTTGGGAGGAACTCTGGGAAGATATTCAGGAAATACATTTGAGAATTCATTTTCTATTGGAACTGATTCAAGTTTTGAAGTTTTTGAGTTATAGTCTTTGACTCAAACAAGATGGTAAATACACCCCTTTGATATCATCTTTCTGGCTCTAAGGTACGGGATCATCTGACCCCTAAGAGTAGTAGTACTACCCCTCCATTCAAGGACTGGTTCATTTGGGAATTGGAAATGAACTATTCTATTTCTACAGTCAACTGAGGCATAGCATGAGTGGAGCTAATCCATTCCAAGAATGACATCAAAATCTGTCATCTCTAACTCCACGAGATCAACTGAGGTAAATTTCTGAGATATTATGACCGAACAGTTCCTATATACCTATCTAGCTACAATGGAAACACCTACTAGGGTAGACACTGAAAAGGGTTCTTTTAGTATTTTGAGACTGACTCCAAAGTTGACAGCTATATATGGATCTACAAAAGAAAGAAAAGCTCCAGGGTCTAGTAAATCAAAATCATGTAAGTAAAAGACCTGCAATGTACCAGTAACTACATCAGCAAAATTTTCCTGATCTTGGTGGGACTGAAGAGCATATAATCTATTCGGATGTTGACCACTGATAGCACTGGAAGTAACACCCTGCTGAGTTGGGTGACTAGATAGATTTGACGAATGATGGGACTGGCACTGTTGACGCATATCCCTACCCTTCTGAGAAACTACCCGACACTCCTGAATCTGATGGTCTGGCTTGCCATACCAGAAACATATATCACTACCCACTTTACACTCACCCTGATAGTGTCTGCCATATTTTTGACATAAAGAATTAGTACGAGCACTTCTACCACTGACCTGGGACTTAGATCCTGGTGCCCCATCCCTATTGTTATTTATGAATTTGGGTACTTGAGCATTGCCTAAAGAGGGTGCCGGGGCTGAAGACCTCTGATGAAACTGAGGATGATTACCACCTTTTGACTTTGGCTGATTAAAATTAAAACTACTTATCCTAGCTCTCTTGTTTTCTCTCTATCGACTTAATCTTATGCTCCAATAGCTATTGAGCATGGACCATCAGCCTAGACAAGTCCATCTGACTAATCAGCTTTATGGTCCTATACTCCTTGACCACACTATCAGATACCCCAGTCACAAACTTACTCATCTTGGACCTGTTATCAGGTAGCACATGAGGAGCATACCTAGCTAACTAATAAAACTTGAGGGAATACTCCCTCACACTTATGGTTTCTTGCCTTAAATTAATGAACTTTAACACTTTGGCCTTTCTCGACACCAATGGGAAGAATCTGTCTAAGAAATCTATGGCAAACTCTTCCCATTCTACAGGCCTTGCATCTACACCCGTATCAACCTTCCAATGCTTAAACCAAGTATGGGCTACATCCTATAGTTGATATGCATTCATCTCAGCTCTTTGACTAGACGTCACTCCTATAGCATCCGCTACCTTCTAAACCATATATAAGAATTCCTATGGATCCTCTTCAAACTTGGATCCTATGAAAGAGGAGGATTAATCTGGGTGAAATCCCAAATTTTGGTTGCAACAGTGTTGGCCACTAGGTTGTCTGGAACAACATTTGGTCATTTATTTTATGCTGCTATTAAATTGGCTAGAGTAGAGAATGCAGCTCTGAATTCTGCATGAGATACATGCTCGTCCAGAGGATCTGCCTAGATGGGCTTAGGGGCTGGCTGAGTTCCTGTTCTTCTTTCGTTCTTCTTGGGAGGCATTTTCTGTAAATGGAAGAAGAAACCAAATTAGATTGAGAGTTTAACTTGAGCTCATGCTCACTCGCACGACATGAATACTGAAAGAAGGGAAACATTTTTATAAACACTTTGTAGCCTCTCGTCCATAAGTGTGGTGTGCTACATACCCATGCATAAGACTTTACTCGATGCGGCTTTCAGACTTCCTAGGACACTTTAAAATCTTAGGCTCTAATACCAAGTTTGTAATGACCCTAGACTACCCGCTAGTTGTTATACATTGCTTACGGTCCTGAGGGACCATGAGCTAGTATCTGATATGAGCACTGAATAATATGATAATGAATGCTGAAGAATAACTGAAATGCCATAAGGTTTTAATAATGAAAAGACTACTGAATTATGAATCTAGAATAATAATGAAATATCAATAATCTAAATAGCTAATTATAGTGTCTGAAATGCCTCTAGACTAAATAATATGAGTTGATGGGATAGGCCCTAACTAGATCTACTAACTACTGAGATAAAGACATGAAATAATATAATTTGTCTTTGGATGATGAGGTTTCACCACTGCTACTGTACTGCTGATGATCTAATGGACTAAGTACGATCTAGGAACTGAGCGTCAGCACCTATGATATGATACATCATAGCGCAAAAGAAAGGTATGCGATTAGTACTTTGAATGTACTGGTATGCTAAACGAGGTAGGCTGATATGCATGGTTTTATGAATAGGAATAATAATAATTAACTGGATATTCATGTAGATCATGGAGTACTGAATAAACAACATATAATTTTTACATACTGAAGATGCATGAAAATCTGTAAATACTGAGGATGCATGACCAAGCATATAACACGAACTGAGTAAAATCTATAAAATAAAATACTAACAAAATACTAATATATGTATTCTTTGTCCAAATAACTCTAAGATTGTATAACTTAACTGAGACTGTAGCTGAGACTATATCTTAGACTGCGGGAGGTATCATCTAACCGATATTCCCAATTTGATCTAATCGGTGTCCAACCAGTAACCCAAATTGGAAGGGTGTTAATACTGTTCCATGAGTACTAACGGTGGCTGTGTACATCCACTAAACTGATATAATGTCCAAAGGACTAAATATGTCAAGCCTGAATTGATGGGTGACCCCTGCGAGATAGTCAAACCAAATATGATGGATTACTACTCATATCCTACACTGGCTATATAGTTTTGGAGTATAGGTACAACTACAAACGACTATGCTTATCTGACGGGGAATCCACCATACCTTCACTTACTTGGTGCTAAACCATACTCCCAACTGAAAGACACTGAAATACTAGACTGTTCTGAGTTTAATGATGGACATCTGACTATTCTGATAATTCTCATAATATAATCTAAACACAATTCTGTAATATGCTGAGACTAGACTAAATAAAAAAATATGGTTTTCGGGTACTCAATATCCCCAGGACTCAAAACAATAATTCTTAAAAGATACTAAAGTTTAGTGGACAAATAATGAAGGTTTTAATTTAAATCAATCACTCTTGTAGGTATTTTATCAAACACTTGTAGTTAATACTTCAAAACAATCATAGGAATGTCGTAAAATATATAGAAATAACATGAATCCGACATAATAGAGTACAACTCTGATCAATACAGAACAAAATTAAAATGATTACAACTCTACTCTTACAAAACAACACTAGAATCAATACATTAACTCTACCTAGTATCTATGAAGCCTCTACTAGTATTGACTATAGGTAGCTGGGACATGACCCCCAACTATCTCAAATCAATACGACTAAATAAAGAAAAATAAAATACTGCTCAAACTATGTGACTTACTCAAGCCCTTGAATCAATAGGACTTATCATCTACTGACTGGAAGTTGCAAACTGTATGAATATGGTATGTGTGCTACAACTAAACTAATACCTATATTATGAGATAATGTAGCACATAGACATAGATGTGGATCAGTAGATTGAGGATATACTGAGTATATGGGGTGAAATACATAAGTAAAACATCATCTCATCATCATAATTTGTAAAATAATGCATGCTAAATATAAATGACTTGCATAACCTGGATTATCCAAAATGCTAAAATCTGAAATCATGAATAGAAAATAATACTTTGTAAATCTATTGAGTCATAACATTTAGTTCTAAAAGCTGTGCTAATACTCTGTCTTTTAAATAATACTGTCTAAGTGTAGAAAGGACTCACTTCTATGTCTGAAATTTGAAAGCTGTAATCTGTAACTGTTATCTTTCTGTAAAGTATAATTTGAATAAAATTGTGATCCTTTACACTTATTTTTCTAAAAGATTTTTTGTTAATAATTTACTTTAACTAGCCGGGAGAAATACTTTAAAACAATTATTTCATCTTTTACTGTTAGGGAGGTTCTTCTAATTGACATAAACCATGTGATCTATCATGGAGTCCAACGTCTTACCCACGTTGGGGAGAGATGTTCTACCTTTGCCACCAGAAAAGAACCTTAACTTAATTTATCACTGACTTAGCCCACTATGGGTGCCAAAAACCTACAGTGGCTCATAGTTCTGGGGCTTGATCACTTTGAATCATACATAACTCAGTGCTAAATACTACTCCCATCTTATCACTCAGAACTTTAGGAAATTGTAATACCCCGCATTTCCCTTGCTTAATTTAAGTATTGGTACATGAGTAATCCCATATATTTTTTTTAAAATACTCTATATTTTTCAGTTTAGACCCTTCCATTGCGTAGGAAATTCAATTAGCTTTCTAATGATATAAAATTTGCCCAAATACGATAATCGGGTGAAGAGTTAGAGCCATTTTTGTAAGAAAGTGTACCACCTGGAATGTCGGCGCATCGCGGAGCCAAGACAAATGGAAATTGTCAATTTCCAGTGCTCCATTGTGATATTAGCATATCTCTCCATATGCTCAGTTCACAATTGTCTTTTTTCAGTGTTCCAAAGTGATTCTACCGCATCGCACTGAGTCCAAAAATTAGAATCAATGGGGAACCGTGATTCCACCGCATCGATCCAGGCCCCCAATTCCCAATTATCATTTTCCAGTGACACAACGCGATATCGCTGCGTCGCGCCAGGGCCCGAAATCAAGTTTTTCAGTGACAAATTTTCCTTTATTCTCTGGGGGAGTTTGGTACTTTTCCATGGACCTAATCAGTCTAAACACAAAATTAAACCCCTAAATAACCTATTGCCTTATTATTTATTCACTATATCTTAAAAATAAAATATTCTCTCTCAAAGAGGCAAAAACCCTAGTTCAAGAAAATTAAGAACAAGCCTAAGAATTTTCTCCAAGAACCTTCAAGAAAGAATGTTCTAAGGTATGTTAGTTGTTCATCAACGGGTTCCTTTCACCCATATAGTCCAAGAATCCCTTTTTAAACATACAAGATCTCAGATTTATGATTTCCATGTTTGAATTAGGTTGAATTCATGTTCTTGATATTACTTGGGTTTCAATCCATGATTTGAGTGCAAGTTTTATGAAATTAAATAGCATGTGTGATGAATATGTGATAATCTTGATAAACCCTTCAATTTACAATGTGATTAATATATCTATGATGTTAATTTGGTTTTCCATCCATGATTATGATAAGATTCATGAAAATAGAATACTATTTAGGGAAACTATATTAATAGTATATTAAACCCATGAAATTGCAAGTTTGGCTTTGTAGTTGCCATGTTTATATATTATATATGAATATATGCATTCGGTGATTCTCCCCAAGTGATTGATAGAATGTTAATGTGAATTAAATAATTAAATCATGACATGCTTGTATATATACAAGCTTATGCCCTACAAGTGTTTGATAAAATGCCTATGTGAATGAAATAGTGACATTAAACCATGATAGAGTGTATTCCCCATTCATGTACAAGTTAATGCATTACAATTGTTTGAGGAAATGTCTCTATTAATGAATTATGAACAAGTGAACATTATTATGTTATTCAAGAGTTTGCTAATCTTTACTTTTCATGATATCAAGTCCTAGGGGTATTTAATATCCAAAAATTTAGTTGTTTACCTATACCCAGTGTCATTTACAGAATAGTATTAGTCATGTATCTATGATTAATACTCTCAGTCAGTTACAGAACTCAAGAAAACTCAATAAAATTTGTATCAGTCTAGTATAGTATAATTAGTTCGATGTTTTTCAGTTGGGAGTAGGATTCAGCACCGAGAAAATCCAAGGATTGGGGCATTCCTGTTAGTGTAGGTTTCAACCCCTAGTAGCAATTCATGAGTTACAAAACTAGGTAGTCAGCATAGGTTGAGATGACATCCTTCTAGATAAGGGTTGACACATCTCTTATGAGTTTTCCTGCCAGTTAAGGGTTGACCAAATATCTTTCTGACAGTTAGGGTTAAATCAAAACAATTGTTAGTACCCATGGAAGGGTACTAACACCCTTCCGACTGGGGTCACAGGTTTGACCCCTATCATATCATATTTGGGGTATGCCGGTTAAATGATTACCTCTCATAGTTTCAGTTTCAGTCTTAAATTTATAACTCAATTCAGTTCTACAAAATCAGGACTGCCAGACACAGTCAATCAGTATTAGTTATTCAATTATTAGTAAGTTCAGATATTAGTTACTCAGTTATCAAAAGTCAATACTCAACTTAAAAAAATCTCAGATATAGTATATATCTATGTATGTCCACAGTATTGTATTCTCAGTGTTTTCAGTAGTATTAGTTATCCACGTACTCTCATAGTTAGTTTCTCTATATGATTCAGTCAATTATTGTTCAAGAATATGAACTCTTGCATACATCCTTACCTCATCCAGCATACCAGTACATTCCATATACTGATGCATACTCTTTCTTTGCGCTATGATATCTTTATATCATAGGTTTAGAAACTTTGGTTCCTGACCGTACATAGATAAATCCATATTAAGCCAGCAATATATTTAGAAGTAAGTCCTCATTATTCAAGGATATTCTTTTATTTCTTTATTTTAGTAGACTCGGTATTTCACTAGATGGAGTTAGTTGGGGAATTATCCCATCAACTCCACTTTTTGGCACTTTCAGATTAGAGGCTTATCAGATTATACTTTCAGACAGTATTTAGTTTTATAAATTACTATTAACAGTTGATATTATTTATCAATATTTATAGATTTTGAACCTTATGGAATTTTAGCCTATTATTACGCATTTATTAAGTATCATATTTCAGTCCTCACAGCAGATATCAGTCATGGGTTAGCTTGTGGTCCTTCGGAGTAGTAAGAACCATGTAGCATCTAAGGTACATACTCGGGGTGTTACAAACTTGGTATCAGAGACTACGGTTTAACAAAGTCCTAGGGAGTCTAAAATCCATATCGCGTAGAGTCTTGTGCATGGGTGTATAGCGCGCCACACTTATGGACAATAGGCTATGAGATTTTTTATGAAAAGTTTCCTTTCTTTTAGTATTTATGTCATGCGAGTGATCATGAGATCAAGTTAAACTCTCAGTCTAATCCTTTTCTTCCTTCTATTTAAAGAACATGTCTCCCAAAAAGACTAACAAAAGAAGGATTGGAAATCAGCCAGCACCATAGCCCGTTTAGGTAGATCCCCTGGACGAGCATATCTCATATACAAAATTTAGAGTTGTATTCACTACTCTATCCAATTCTATAATAGATCAGAATGAATGGCCAACTGCTGTTTAGGCCAACCTAGTGGCCAATACTGCTGCATACAGGATTCAAAACTTCACCAGAATGAATTCTCCCCTATTCTCAGGATCTAAGTCAGAGGAGGATCCACAAGAGTTCCTTGATTAGGTTTAGGAAGTCATAGATATTATGGAAGTGACTTCCAGTGATAGGGATGATTTAGATGCCTATCAACTACAAAAAATAACTCATACGTGGTTTAAGCAGTGGAAGGCAAATAGGGGCAAAGATGCAGAGCCCATAGAATGGGATGAGTTTGCTACTGATTTTCTAGATAAATTCTTTCCCTTAGAGTGGACAAAAGCCAAGGTGTTAGGGTTCATCAGTCTCAGGCAATGTAGTATGAGTGTGATGAGTATTCCCTTAAGTTTACTCAATTATCCAGGTATGCTCCCCATGTAGTAGCAGATAATAGGCCCAGAATAAGCAAGTTCATGTCTAGGTGTCAGATAGTGTGGTTAAGGAGTGAAGAACTGTAATTTTGATTAAGGAGATGGACATTCTAGGCTTATGGTCCATGCTCAACAGATTAAGGAGTAGAAGTTTAAGAAGAAGGAGAGAGAGAATAAGAGAGATAGTACATGTAGTTTTAATTTCATCCAGCCTAAGTTAGAGAGCTGTAACCTTTCCCAATTTCATCCAAGATCATCAGTTCCATCTCCATTCTCAGCTAGTATGCCAGTACAAAATTTAAGGAATGACCATTAGGATGGGGCGTCGGGCTCCAAAAACTAGGGTAGTGTGTGCAGTGGTTGTACCCATCCACTTTGCAAAGAATGTGGTAGAAATCACCTAGGTATGTGTAAATACGATAGTGATATATGTTTTGGATGTGTCAAGTCAGGTCACAGAGTCTGAGAATGTCCTAAGGCTAGTCTGCAAAGTTAGTACAGTCATCCTCCAATTTCATCCGATTGCTCGACTCAGTAGGGTACCACTTTTAGTACCACTAGTGGTCCACGCTAGAATATAATTTATGCACTCTAGTCTCTCCATGATCAGGTAAGTTCTCCTAATATAGTTACGGGTACGCTATGAGTCTTTCATCTTTATGTTTATGCCTTGTTAGACCTGAGGCTTTACTTTCTTTGTAACTCCTATAGAGCTGTCAACTTTGGTGTCAGTCCCAAAATATTAGCAGATCCCTCCACAGTGTCTACCCCAGAATTTTGAGTAAAGTGTTGACACTTCAATTTAGAGTTGTTGATTAAGTGGCTCACAACTTCTGAATGTCAACTTTAATCTAAGGGGGAGAAGTTAATTCAGCTCGGACCCGAGTAGGTATGGTTATCAGTGCTTATATTATAGAATTTTTGGCCAATTTGTGGTTTCTTATTCAGACCATGCCAAGATTCCTTACCCCCTAAATTCATTAGAACCTTATAGGAAGAGTCCAGTTAAGTATAAGTTTTCAGTATGAGTTAGTGGGTAAAGCCATCAATCCAGTTTAGCAGTCAGGCAGACAAATTCGTATGGTTTCCCATCTTTTAATCTAGTTGTCCTATACCAAAATAGAACATCCTGGTAGTTGCAAATTCAGCTCAGTTTATCTATCATGCCTCAGTTATAGATCTCAAATATTCAGTCATGATTTAATTTATAGGTGCCTCATGCATCATCTCAGATTTTCCTTAGTATCTCAGCCAATCAGCATTCTTCTAGGGATATAGTGTCCCAGTAAGGGATGCACTATAATCCCTGAGCTTTTATGTCCTAAAACTTCTAGTTTATCTATACGAAACGAGTCTAGTTTGGAGTAGCGGGTACTCATAAGTTGACCCTCAAGTTCCAATCTTAGTTGTAAGCCACGTATTTAAGGTCTCAGTTCAGTTTAGGATATTAAATTCATGTATCACGTTTCAAATTTATTCATTCCATCATTTTCCTATTCATACTTGTTCAGTAAATGATCTCAGGTTCATCAGTATTCTCAGCCTATGGTAATAGCGCTCCATAGATATACTAAGTTCCATATTCAGTTATAGTTATGAATTTGGTATTATTTACCATGGCATGTTCATTCATTCATTCATAAATCAGTTCAATCATGTATTCCATGCATTAGATATGTGTTTTTAGTATGAAAACTCAGCTTATCAATAGCCTCATCCATGTATTCCATGCATCAGATATGTATGTTCAGTATGGAACCTCAATTTGTCAGTAGTTCAGTCATGTAGTCAAGTTTTACTTGTACATGTTTAGCATGTAAACTCAGTCTATCAAGGTTTGTCGTCTTAATCAGTCTTATTCAAGGATGAATGTTCCCAAGGGGGGATATTGTAATGCCCAATATTTCTCTAGCTTAATTTAAGTCTTAGTACTTGAGTAATACCATATAATTTTTTTTGAAATACTTAGTATTTCTTAGTTTAGATATTGCCATTGCATAGGAAATTCAATTAGCTCTCCAATGATATAAAATTTGCCCAAATTTGATACCTGGGTGAAGAGTTAGAGCCATATTTAAAAGAAAGTGTACCACCTGGAACGTCATCACATCGCAGAGCAAAGCCAAATGGTAATTGTCACTTTCCAGTGCTCCATTTCTATATTGGCACGTCGTGCTATAGGCTCAGTTTGTAGTTGTAGTTTTTTAGTGTTCAAACACGATTCTACCACATTGCGCTGAGTCCAAAATTTAGAATCAAAGGGGCACCGTTATTCGACCGTGTTGCGCCAGGCCCCCAGTTCCCAATTGTCATTTTCCAGTGACACGGTGGGATAGCACTGCGTCGCGCCAGGGCCCAAAATTAGGTTTTTCAGTGATGAATTTTTCTTTATTCCCTGGGGTAGTTTGGTATTTTTCTACAACCCTAATCATTCTAAACATAAAATTAAACCACTAAATAACCTATTGCGTCATTATTTACTCACTTTCTCTCCAGAATATAACATTCTCTCTCAAAGAGGCAAAATCCCTAGTTCAAGAAAATCAAGAACAAGCCTAAGAATTTCCTACAAGAATCTTCTAAGGTATGTTAGGTGTTCATCTATGGGTTCCTTTCACCCATAGAGTCCAAGAATCCCATTTTAAACATACAAGATCTCAAATTTATGATTTCCATGTATGGATTAGATTGAATTCATGTTCATGATATTAGTTGGGTTTCAATCAATGATTTAAGTGCAAGTTTCATGAAATTAAATACCATGTGTTATGAATATGTGATTATCAAGATAAACCCTTGTATTTACAAAGTGAATAATGTATCTATGATGTCAATTTGGTTTTCCATCGAAGATTATGATAAGATTCATAAAAATAGAATATTATTTTGGGGGAATTATATGAATATCATGTTAAACCCATGAAATTGCAAGTTGGGCATTGTAGTTGCCATGTTTATATATTAGCTATGAATATGTACATTAGTTAGTGCTCCCTAAGTTATTGATAGAATGTTCATGTGAATTAAATGATGAAATCATGACATGCAGTATATGTACAAGCTTATGCCCTACAAGTGTTTGGTAAAATGCCTTTGTGAATAAAATAGTGACATTAAACCATGATACCATGTATTCCCTATTCATGAACAAGTTAATGCATTATAAGTGTTTGATGAAATGTCTGTATGAATGAATTATGAACAAGTGAACATTGTTATGTTATTCAAGATTTTGCTAAGATTTACTTTTCACGCTATTGAGTCTTAGGGTACTTAATACACGATAATTTAGCTATTTACCTAGAGCCAGTGTTAGTTATAAAATAGTATCAGTCATGTCATGACCAGTAGTACTGTCAGTCAGTTATAGAACTCAGTAAAACTCAGTAAACTTAGTATCAGTCCAGTCCAGTTTAGTATAATTAATTCAGTTTCTTTTAGTTGGGAATAGTATTCAGCACTGAGCAAACCCAGGGATGGGGGCATTCCTGTTGGGGTAGGGTTTGACCCTTAGTAGCATTCCCTGAGTTACACAACTATGTAGACAATGCAGGTTGAGATGACTTCCTGCTAGATAAGGGTTGACACCTATCTTATGAGTTTTCCTGCCTGTTACGGGTCGACAAAATGTCTTCATGCTAGTTAGGGTTAGCTCATAGCCATTGTTAGTACCCATGGCATGGTATTAACATCTTTACGACTGGGATCACAGGTTGGACCCCTATCATCTTAGATTAGGGGCATGATGATTAGATGATTACCTCTCATATTTTTAGTTTCAGTCTTCAGTTAAGAACTCAGTTCTGTTCTACAGAATCAACACTATCAGATCCAGTCAATCAGTATCAGTAATTCAGTTATTGGTAACTTCATATATTTGTTACTTAGTTATCAGAACTTAGTACTCAGCTTCAGAAAATCTCAGATACAATAGATATCTATGTATGTCTATAGTATTGTATACTCAGTATTTTCAGTAGTATCAGTTATCCACGTAATCTCGTGTTCAGTTTCTCTATATCATTCAGTTAGTTATTGTTCATGCATATGACCCCTTGCATTCAGCCTTAGCTAATCTAGCATACCAGTACATTCCACGTGCTTACGCATACTCTTTCTTTGTACTATGATGTCTTATATCATAGGTTCGTATGCTCAGTTTCCTGACCATACAAAGATAGATCCAGATTCAGCCAGCAGTATATTTAGCAGTGAGTCCTCATCATTCGAGGATATTCTTTTATTTTTTTATTTCAGTAGACATAATATTTCAGTAGATGGAGTTAGTGGATTGTCCCTTCAACCCCACTTTCAGGCAGTTTTAGATTAGAGGCTTTTCATACTTGACTTTCAGACAGTATTTAGTTTTATAGATTACTATTACCAGTTAATATTGTTTATCAGTATTTATAGATTTTTAACCTTATGGTATTTTAGCCTATTATTCTGCATTTATTACAGTATCATGTTTCAGTGCTCACAATAGATATTAGTCGTGGGTTAGCTTGTGGTCCTTTGGGGTTGTAAGCACCGTGTAGCATCGGGGTACAAACTCAAGGCGTTACATAAATCCACCTTAAAATAGCACAAGGGTTTATAATGAAAAACCAATTATGCTTCACTTTCTTTAAATTTCAAACTATATGAACAATATAGATTCCTTATCTTAGCTTAGGATAAAAAGATCAACTTCTTTCTTGAATCTTGGTGAACGATCATCAAAGAGGATTAAAATCATAATCTTCTGGAAATATTGATACTAAATTTTTGGGGTTAAAACCCATGCTTTAAACTCATGTCAAAACATCATAATAACCATGCTTGATAATAAAGACAATGATAATTCATATCAAAATTTATAAATTACTGCAATAGGCATGAAAAAATGAAAAATAGACATGCAATTCATCTTTAAAAATCTCTCAAAAACTCATAATCTTCCAAATAGCAATAATGGGCATGAAACCTAATTTAAAATTCATGTATAAGCATTCAAAATCATATGAAATTGTAGTTAAAACTAGGTTTTAGGCACAAGGATGAAAGAAGATCATTGTTCATAAACCCCACATACCTTGGCAGATGTAGATGAAGAAACTTTAATTTTGGATTCCTATTTGAGTTTTTGAAGATGAGTTCTTGATTATCTTGTCTAGGAATCCTCAATTTAGAGATTTCTTGGAGAAACAATGGAGGATTTTGATTTCTTGGAGAGAAAGCTTTGAGATCTAGGGTTTTTCTTTGAGATAGAATCGATGAATATTGAGCATAATAGGCTTAGAATGGGTTTAATATCATTTTATTTGCAAATTGGGGGCTTGAGAATTGACCAAAGTACCCGTTTTAAACTTCTAAACAGAACTGGAAAAGGAAACAAAATCCTAATTTTTCTGGCCACCGCGATGCACCTCTATCGCGGTGGCTTACTAGAAAATGGATGATTTGGAACTAGACCTCCTCTACGATGCGGAACAATCTCGGCGTTCCGTTGGAATGCTATTCTAGACACTAGCACGATGCGCCACTATCTCGTTAGTCTACTAGATTTTAACAATTGAGAAATTGGACCACTCCGTGGTGCAGTACAATCGTGTAGGTCCACTAGAATTGACAATTATGAAATTGTACTTCACCGCGATGCGGTGATTGCCTAGTTGGCATACTGCTTACTAAAAATGCCCTAACTTCTTCACCGAGTATTAGATTTGGGCTAAATTGGTATTGATGAAAAGTTTATTCAATTATCTACATAATAGGGGTATAAATTTGGAAAATTCTACATGCATAAAATGTTATTCATTTTATAATCTAATCCTTGTCATTCTAGGGATGAAATTAATCTAGGAAAACTATGGGGTATTTCAATATCTCCCCCATGGAAATATTCATCCTCGAATATGGCTAGTTAAGATGAGAATACTGAGGAATCTGAGGATATAAGCTATAATGCACAATTGAAATAAACTATATGACTGAATCTCAACATAGTGAGATATTGAACCGATCTTTGATTTTATGAACTTACAAGAAAATATCTATATGTTTGAATCTGAGACTGGGAAAGAACTGAATGAACGAAGACTGTTACATATGACTGAATCTGAGTTCTTAAAGAAGAGATGAGGATACTTGGTACGCACGTCTGCTTCTGATTCCAAAGTAGCACCCTCAACAGACTGATTAGAATGATAGTTTTGAGCTAAAGCTATTGAGATTACATATTAAACATTCGCATCAGAGAATATACTTACATGACTAAGTATGGAACATTAGAAACTTCTATCATGAAACTAATTTCTTAGATAACTTACCTTTACTTATTATAAGGAGCTGATTAATTTTGAGAGTTTAGAATTCTCTTGAAGTGTTCATGATGCAATTATTCATGTAGAACTGTGAAGTGATAAATTATGCAGGCACAAATCATGAGACAATATGGAAAAAATCATACAATGGTTATTATATTTTCTGAGTTGGGATGCTTGGAAAACTATGATCATTCACTGAATACTTATGAACTGAACCATGCGTGATATCTAAATCTGAAACTGATGCCTGATGCATATACTTAGTAGAATTCATAATTTACCTGGATGCGAATAAACTACCTCATGAAATGGCCATACTCATAAAATTTTAGGTAGAAGACTAGACTAAATGGGAAGATTGAAAACTATAAAAATTTGTCTATCTTATTGCTAAACTAGATTGCTAGCTATATAGACTGAATCATACTGAATTGTCATACCCAGATGGAGTATTTCTCTAACACTCTTCTAAGAAATTCTAATAATACTAAGGAGTAAAGAACTTTGGGCATGATCTAAACAAGACATCTGTTCAAGGAACTACAACATTGTTACAACCCTTGTCCTTCGGGACATCAACTCAGCCTTGTGGAGTCCACATCATCAGTCAGTTATTTTTTCCCTTGGAAAAGAACCAACACCCTTCCAACTGGGGTTACATATTAGATCATCTTGTCGGTTATAGCTAGCTCCAAGGTCTTAGTTTAATATTCAATACAGAATTTAGTTCAAGTTTTCTTGACCATAGCATATAGTCTATCCGTTATTTAGTTATTAGATTTTAGTATTTTAGTTTAAAGACTATTTCTAAATCGTTTTATATTCTTGGTAATGCATTCTCAGATTTTACAACTTTCACATATTTATATTCAATAATGTCATGTTACTCAGTTAGTCTTTACTTCATGGAAATAAAGCTATGCATTTCAACATAACCTCATCTCATATACCAATATATTCAAAGAACTGATCGCATACTTTTCATTATGATATGATGTTTAATATCATAAGTTCGGACGCTTCATTTCCCAACCACGCTTAGATAGTCCAGCTACTCAGCATCAACAGTAGTGATGAGTCCTTATATGTCGAGGACCTGTTATGTTTCTTTCTGTCATTTCAGTATTTCCCTTTTCTTATTCGTTTGGAATTAGTTGGGGATTCGTCCCATTAGCTTTATAGTTAGTCAGTTAGAGGCTTTCAGATAATTTAGACAGTCTGTTAGTTTGTCAGTCTTATCAGTCAGATATTTGTATTTTCACATAGGTTTCAAACTTGTGGATTCAATTGTATATTTTCACTATTTAACCCTTATGGTATTATTCAGTTGTTCCGCTCATGTTTATTATTAGTATATCACTCAATGCTCACTGCATGTACCAGTTCATGGGTTAGCTTGTGGTCATTTGTGACTATAAGAACCGTTGTCGCGACTAGGGGGTAGCCTTGGTTTGTAACAATAATATACTAGTTCAGCGCATATATAAATCAACCTAAATTTCTTATTTCTTATAACTACAACATACATGCACATTTTCCTTCACAACATTAGTATTACATCTTAATATTCATTACATGTCTTCTCACATTCTGCACTAGTTTACAACTACTAGAGAAAAGAAAATCAAGGGGGTAAAGTAACATAATAAGAATAGTCGACCTTATTCTTATACTATAACCCATTATGATCTATTAGGATTTTCTACTTTCTCCCATCATACCTACTTACCCAAGTATACATTTAAGGTTAAACAACATAAACCCCAACACTTCACTTCCTAATTACTCTCTCTCTACTATTATAATAATTTCATAAAATCTCAGATATGAAACATTAGTTAACGTCATGATTCATTAGTTTGTGATACATTAATAAATCTTTAATTATGGTTAAAAATGCAAAAAAAAACAGTAATTAAGCCTACAGTTGTGCAATTAATGCGCTTAATTGAAGAAATTATTGTTTAAATTATCTAATATATGTCATTTAATAACTTATGATAACAAATATCAGAAGTTTTTTTTATGTAAAGACTTATGATATATTGTATTATGATAATAAATATCTCATTTAATAACATCAAGTTCATGATACACTACAATTCATGACACATTACATTTATTTGTGGTTACTAATACATTATTATATTTTTTTCTTAATACGTTATATGTGTAAAAATTATCTGATACATTGTAAAAGCTAAATATCTTATGATACATTACTTTATATGTAAATACAATAATATTATCTACTATTGTATTGTTAATTCAAGTTTCTAATACATTAAATTATTTTGGTTGAGATACATCACTTTAATTAAGTTTGCATTATACTTAACTTATTTTTGAAAACATCTAATACATTAAGATATAAAACTACAATTAGCTTATATGATATATTGCTGAAGAGTAAAATATCTTTTGATGCATAATAGTCTAACACATGGAAGAAAATTAATTTATAGAAATTTTAATAAAAACAATCAAAAGTTTTGCTTAAATATCATAGTCATTTTGTCCAGAAAATTTTGATATTTCAATCTATTTTCATGAAAATCATTGTCGTTCGTATCATAATGAAATGGTGAAAATTAAAAAAAAGAGTTAATGGTGGAAAGATGGAGTTGTTAGATCTAATTGAGTAATAGATGAGAACATGGTGGAAATTTAAAAGAAAGTTAATGGAAGTTGTAACTTGAATGTTGAAGTAGAAGATGAAGACGAGAACATGGTGGAAATTCAAAATGGGTGAGTTTAGAAAATTTTGGGATACATGTCATAATTTTGGGCTTGATTTGCGGCATAATAAGGGGATGTGGGTGGTTTTTTTAGATGTACCAGAAAAGAGGCAACAATTTTAAGTAAAAAGGATTTTTTGTAATTAGTTTAGTTGGATGGGATTTTAAGTAATAATAGATAATTAAGGTGTGGTTATAAGTAACTCATACTACATTTAAAATACATTCAAAATTCTATAAACATCATTGAGTTCACCCTCTTAGATTTCCAAATTGAAAGAAAAATTATAAATTACAAGCCAATCTACCCCTTTCAGTCACAACCTATGACTAATTTTACTACTACACTAAGTATGCATCATGAGTTCTTTCCCCCTTACAACTAAATTCTAATAATCATCACTATTCACATCCTCCGCAATATACCATACAATCTACAAATCTTGAAACAATATTATCCAATCACCATAAAAGGGCATACCACCCTCTATTCAAAGGTTACACAACTACAACTACTTTTTTCACGCAAGAGTTACCCTCACTCTGACTTCTAAATTTATGACCTCATATCACTAACTTTGGGACCATCTTACTACTCATTTATTATAACACCTTAACATATACTACCTCTCGAATGGAAATACTTTTCCAATATTCTACTATATATCATTACACATAAGCGTGACATCTGTACCAAAGCTTTTGAAAAGGGACTGAATAGACTTCTTACCTCAGGATCAAAGGCATGATTGATATAGATAGGGGTATACACTTAAGTCAATACACTTGATACAACAATAAACTCTCTTTAATTCCTTATGCTATTTCATGGCTTTATGGATAACTCAATCTAAAAGGACCACATCGTTAGGAATCTAAACTTTTGAACTAATATTGCCTTAACAATGAGTCATGGCCTATAAAATTAGAGCATGGAAGTATTTTGGATGAATTTTATATGGAGAACTCTATTGCACTATCTAGAGTATAAAAAATAGGAAACATCTCCTAACTACACAATAGCCTCCTGATTATGAGTATGGTGCATAACACACCCATAAGCAAGACTCTACTAGACACATCTTCGTAGACACCCTGGGCCATAAACCATGATCTGATACTAAACTTGTCATGAATAAATCTGAGGCCTTGGCAGCGACAAGCATCCCAAGCCACGAAAACTCGAGAGACCCCATAACATGCTATCATGAACATAATTCATATGAAATAAAAGTGCAGAATATATAATGAAAGAAAAGTTAATATGTAACTCATTGAGAGTACACCCTTGGTTCCACACGGTGCTTACAGTCCTGAGGGACCACAACCTAACCCCATGAGCTGGTACCTGCTGTGAGCACTGAGTAAAATTGATAACAAAAGGTCATACACAGAATTTAACTGAGCAATACCATAAGGAAATTGATAAAAAAGGCCATTTGGGGAATTTAACTGAGGAATTCCATACGATTTTACCCACTGGTGTAGAGACTGAGAAAGGCTCTACTAGAATTTTGGAATTAACTCCAAAATCAATGGCTATATATGGAGTAACAAGGGACAATGAATATCCTAGGTATAACAAAGCATAAACATGAAAATTGAATATTTGTAACATACCATTGACCACATCATGATAACTTTCTTGATTTTGTCGGGATTGAAGAGCATAAAGTCAGTTTGGGCGCTGCCCACTATTGGCACTGGTTGTAGCACCCTGCTAATTTGGGCAATCGGACTATGCTGAGTGATGTTTATATTAACCTTAAGAATCTGACTGGGTACAATCTCTAACTCTGTGGCCTTTCTTGACACACCCAAAACACCCATCGCTGCCCACTCGGCAGATACCTTGGTGGTTTCAACTATATTTCTGACAAAAAGGATTGGTTCGGGAATTGATGACAAAACCCTTGGGTTTAGGACATGGTGCCTTATCTATATTGCCATCTCTGAATAATAGCACTGGAGAACTGGCTGAGGAAGAAGCTGGAACTGAGGATTTTGGGTGGAACTGAGAACGATTCCCACCCTCTGACTTAGGTTGAGTGAAGTTGAAACTACTTGTTTTCGCACTCTTGTTCTCCCTATCATTCTCCTTATTATTACCCTTTTCTATCTACTAAGCATGGACCATGATCCTGGATATGTCCATATCCTTGACCATACTATTAGACATATCAGACACATACTTACTTATTTTAGTTCTTCTATCTACTACCACATCAGGAGCGTATCTGGCTAATTAAGTAAACTTGAGAGAATACTCTTTCATTGTCATGTTTCCATGCTTCAAATTTATAAAATCCAAAACCTTCACTTTTCTTAACTCCAATGGGAAGAACCTATCCTGGAAAATAGTGGTAAACTCTTCCCATTCTATGGGCCCTACAACTGCAGTATTTTCTTCTTTCCACTGTTTGAACCATGAGTGGTCCGCATCCTGCAACTGATATGCGGCCAACTCAGTGCTCTAAAAAATAGTCACCCTCATAATATTTGTAACATTCTGCACCTGATCAAGAAACTCTTAACGGTCCTCATCAGGATTAGACCCAGTAAAAGATGGAGGGATCATTCGAGTTAAATCCCGAATCCTGGCAGCAACAGTATTATCCACTGGGTTCGCCAGAACATTAACTGGGCATTTATTCTAAGCTGTCACAAAATAAGCTAGGGTAGTAAAAGCTTCTTTGAATTCAGTGTGGGAGACATGTTTGTCCAAAGGATCTGGCTAGATGGGATGGGGATCAAGATGGTCTCCAGTTCTTCTTTCCTTAGTCCTCTTTGAAGGCATATTTTGTAAATGAAAGAGAAATTTGGATTAGATAGGATGTTTAGATGGAGCTCATGCTCACTAATACAATATGAATACTGTAAGAAGGGAAACTTTTTCTAAAACACCTCGCAACCTCCTATCCATAAGTGTAGAGAGCTATAAACCCATACACAAGACTCTACTAGATATGAATTTTAGACTTCATAGGACTCTACTGAAGCTTAGGCTCTAATGCCAAGTTTGTAACGCCCCAAGTCTGCACCTCGAATGCTACACGGTGCTCATAATCCCGAAGGACCACAAACTAACCCATGACTGGTACCTACTGCAATAACTAAATAGTAATATTGCATATATGTGGAAATTAGGTAAAAAACATGCCATAAGGTTTAATACTATAGTAAAAATGAATATGGTATAACAAATACCAAATTTGATACATCTATCTAAAATAATCTAGTCTGAAAAAGTCTCAAAACTATCTAAAATATGGAGTAGATGGGATAAGTCCCCCAATAATTCCAAACTAATGAAATAAGCTAAACTACTGAAATAATCATCATGTGCTTGAACTAAAAGGACTCACTACTAACTCTGTCAGTTGAATGTCTGAACTGCTAAGAATGATCGGGATCCCGTGCATCTGGACCTATGATATAAAACATCATAGCATAAAAGAAAGGTATGCATCAGTACTTTGAATGTACTAGTATGCAAAGTGAGGTAGGATGAAATGCATAGGTTTATATGCATGAAAAACACTGACAGAATGACATGAATAAAACTAAATAAGAGTACATAGATGAATACGTAAACTGTAACTGAGATCGTGATAACACTGGATACTGAGTTCTGAATTATTGATTTACTGATTTACTAATTTCTAAATTTACTGATACTATGTAGCTGATAACTTAGTAACTATATTTGAAAGTCTTGGTCATGTGGAACTATACTGAGTTTTGTACTGAACTGAGTGACTGTATCTGATAGTACTAAATCCGTAAAACTAAACTTAGTTCTACTCTGAGACTAGATCTGAAACTAAGACTGTAGGAAGTAATCATCTAAACGACATGCCCCTTTCTAAACTGATTGGGGTCTAATATATAACCCCAGCTAGAAGGGTGTCAGTAGCGTGCCATGGGAAAAAATAAGCAGAGTCACCCTCATCTGGTAGGTACTCTGAACAAGGACGGTGGTACCCTAAACTGGAAGGTAGATTACCTCATCAACCCTCAATAGGTAGGTTGATGTCTCAACCTACGCTGGCTACACAGTTCTGAAACACAAGGACTGTTTCTAAGGATCACACCCTCAACTGGCAGGTGAGTCCCCATCCGTCGATTCACTCTGTGCTGAATCCTACTAACAACTGAATAGACACTGAACTGATTTCTACTTCGTACTAGGCTTGGTTGAACTATTACTGATTAAACTGTCTAACTAAATTGAACTAAGTTCATAGAGTTTCGTTGACTGATGGAATACTACTGAATTATGTTAACTTGATGAATTTGCTGTGGTATGAACTTAATACTGAACTGAACTAGACTGATACTAAGTCTACTGAGTTTTTCCTGAGTTTTGTAACTGACTGAGAGTACTATTGATAGTGACATGACTGATACTATCCTGAGACTAACCATAGATCTAGGTAATCAGCTAAATTGCCGGGTTATAAATACCACAGGACTGGATAACATAAATTATAAGACATGGCACAATATTTAAGCAAGATAAATAACTACTTGATCATCATTTATTCATTGGTACATTATAGCAAACACTTGAATGCCATAAACTTGAATACATGCTAACATGATATAACTTCATTATTTAATTCTCATGAACAACTCATCAAACACTTGGAAGTCATTGTATAGGCACATAGTACTAATCAACATATGAGCATCACAAATTTCAAGGCTTTTCCATGAATTCACATGATTGTACATACGTAATAGTTGTGTTTACATAAATCTTACACTTAATAATGGAATTGAAATCCAATCAATTTTATAATCATGAATACACTTGAATCCAAAACATGGAAAGCATGAACTCAAGCTACTTGAAATTTAAAAGAGTTTCTTGGACTCCTAGGGTGGAAGGAACCCTTGGACGAACACTTGTCATACCTTGGTTGCTAAATTCTTGAAGATTAATGGTGGAATCTTGAACCTTGAATTTGAAATTCAATTACCTAGGGTTTTTGTTCTTGATCAATTTGTGAAATAATGAGTGTATGTTGCAAATAAAAGGCTAAATTTCATGTTTTGGGGGGGATGAAGTACATGGGAACAGACCCAAATACTCCTAAGGATGTAGATTGAAAACTATACTGCCGATGCGCAGATCGATGTGTCACTTCATTGGCATTGATACAATGGCCAACGCGCCACGTCGATTCCACGTCGGTTCACTGGAATTTGCACTAAGCTGAGGGAAAAATTATTTGTTGAGACGATGGAAGACACAATGCATCTAGATCTCATCGACTCACTATTTTGGTCACTTGAACATGGTCTAAACGATGTCTAAAAAATCCAAAACAATTCGGGGACACCTAATGACATTCCTGATCATGAATCAATATAAAGATTGATACATTAAGGTCATATAAGTCATGAAATAGAGTTTCCAACTTATGAAGGAAAAAATAATACTAAATCTGAATACTTAGGTAGAATTTTCTAAGTCAGGGACCCCTTAGCAAGCTTAAAATACTGAGTTGAGCTTAGAATTTTGTGGGGTCCTACAATATCTCTTCCATGGGAATATTCATCCTCAAGTGAGACTGATTAAACTGAGAATACTAATAGACTCAATTTAGACACTAGACATCCACAACTGAAGCATAATTTCATAACTTAAATTTCTGATATACTGAATTATCATACTTAATATGCATATCTGATGCATGAGTACATAGTTGAACATGATTCATGAATGCATGACTGGGATTACTGATAAGATGTGCTTATATACTGTACATGCATGTATGATGTATGAGTACATGACTGAACTGATTTGTGAAAGCATGAATGAGTATGCAACGTCAATTGATACCAAGTTGGTAGTTATACCTTAACATGTGACTGAGTAATTAAAATGAAAACTGTTACCCTAGGATGAGTCTGAGTTTCCAGAGAAAAAGTGAGGATACTTGGTCTACATGTCTTCTTCTGCTTCCTAAGTAGCTCCCACAATGGACTGATTTTTCCAAAGAATTTTGACTAGAGGAACTTTTTTGTTCCTCAATCTGAGAATCTGATAATAAAGGACTTCGACGAGAGTCTCTTCATAAGAAAGGTTGTTCTGAATATCTATGTCCTCTATAGGGACTACGACTACTGGGTCACCTATGAATTTCTTAAGAAAGGAGACATGGAACACTGGATGTACTGAAGCTAAGTATTAAGGCAACTCAAGCTCGTAAGCTACCTTTCCGAAACAGCTGAGAATTTGGCAAGGACCGACATATCGGGTTTTGAGTTCCCGTTTCTTGCCAAACCTCTTCACTTCTCTCATAAGAGAGCTTTTTAAATACAAAAAATCACTAATCTCAAACTCGAGATCCTTTCTGTGCACTTCTACATACTATTTCTATCGTCTTTGAGCTATCTTAAGCCTTCCCCTGATCAACTGAACTTTCTCTAAGGTATTAAATACCAAGTCATGACCTACCACTGTGGCCTCACCCTCTTCAAACCAACCGATGGGAGATCTGCACCTCTTTCTATAAAGTACCTTAAATGTAGCCATTTGAATGCTGGAATGATAGATGTTATATGAGAATTCAATCAAAGGCAAGTCGTCATCATAGACGCTCACAACATATCTTCTAAAGTCTGAATGGTCCTTTCTGATTGACCATCTGTCTGAGGATGAAAGGTTGTACTGAGGTAAACTCGGGTACCAAGACCCTTTTGGAATGCCTTCCAAAAATGAGAGGTGAACTGGGTAACTCTATCTGAGATAATAGACAACAGAACACCGTGCAATCTGATAAACTCCCTAATATAGAGTTTGGTGAAATCCTCGGCTGAATATAAGGTATGGATTGGTAGGAAATGATCTGATTTGATATCCTATCAACAATAACCCAAACTAAATCATGCTTGCGATTAGTACGAGGACAACCCATCACAAAGTCTATGATCACTTCTTCGCATTTCCAAGTGGTAATACTAAACTCTTGCATAGACCCACATGTCTTCTGATGCTTGATCTTAACCTTTTAACATATTGAGAACTTAGCCACAAACTCTTCAATGCCTCTCTCCATCCCACTCTACCAATAGATCTCCTACAAATCATGGTACATCTTAGTGGCCCCTAGATGATTAAAGTAGCACACACCATGCACTTCTGTAAGAATTTACTATCTCAAATCATTTACACCTGGCACACATAGTCAACCCTGGCAGCGCAACACACCATCTCAACCTTGAGAGAAAACCTCTCTTTCTGATCTCTGACTGATTTCTTTAACTTAGCTAGTCTGGCATCCCTATCCTTATTTTCTTTTACCTTGAAAACAAGGGATGATTCTGAACTTTCTCTACACCTATACACTACCTTCTGAAGAATCGACTAAGCGAACACCTAGTCGGGAAAGTTGATGAACTTCCTAATTTATCTTCTTCTTACGATGCTCCACATAAGAAAAACTACCCTTAGAAATCCTAATGAGAGCATCAGTCACTACATTGGCTTTATCCGGATGATACAGGACACTCATGTCGTAGTCTTTTAATAACTCCAACCACCTTCTCTGAAGAAGGTTTAAATCTTGCAAAGAGAATACATATTGTAGGCTCTTATGGTCAGTGAAGACATCAACATACTCCACATACAAATAGTGCCTCCAAATATTTAAGGAAAAAACTAATGTAGCTAACTAAAGATCATGAGAATGATAGTTTGTTTCATGGGGCTTAAGCTGTCTAGAGAAGTAGGCTATGAACTTACCTCTCTGCATCAAAACATACCCCAAACTAACTCTTGAGGAATCACAATATACCACAAAGCCATCAGAACTATTTGGTAGGGTCAAAATTGGAGTTATAGTGAGTCGAGTCTTCAAATCCTGAAAACTCTTTTGAAAAGAATATGACCATTGGAATTTGACTTTCTTTCAAGTAAATCTAGACATAGGGGATGGGTCTAGGCTAGTTTCTTACTTTTTTAGTCTTTTGGGGATCAACTCTAATGCCATCACTGGAAATGATATAGCCAAGGAAGGCTACTGAACTTAGCCAAAATTTACACTTACTAAATTTGGTAAATAGTTGATGATTTATGAGAGTCTGCAATATTATTTTGAGATGGTCTACATGATCATGCTCATTGCAGGAGTAGACAAGAAATTCATCTATGAAGACTATTATGAACAAGACTAAGTACTTCTTAAACACACGATTCATCAAGTCCATGAAGGCTGTAGGAGGATAGGTAAGACCAAAGTACATGAAAAAGAATTTGAAGTGACCATACCGAGTTTTGAAAATTGTCTACGGGATGTCAAATTCTATGACTCTGATCTGATGATAGCCTGATCTGAGGTCTATCTTAGAAAAGTAACTGGCACCCTGAAGTTAGTCAAACAAGTCCTCGATTCTGGGAAGTGGATACTTTTTCTTGATCATGACATTTTTTAGCTAACAGTAGTCAATACACCTTCTGAGATATCCGTATTTATTATGCATGAATAAAATTGGTGCACCCATGGGGACACACTGGGTCTGTTAAATCCCTTTTCTAGGATAACTTTTAACTGTTCTTTTAATTTTTTGAGTTCTGATGGAACCATTCTGCATGGCAAAATAGATATGGGCTGAGTATATGGAAGAAGGTCTATTCTGAAGTCGATTTCCCTTTTGGGAGGAACTCCAGAAAGATCTTTGGGAAACACATCTAGGAATTTAAATGCTACTGACTCGAATTCATGATTAAAGGGTTCTGAACTATTTAGCTGGACTCGAACGAGATGGTAGACACATCTCTTAGATATTATTTTTCTCGCCTAAAGGTAAGAAACAAGCTTACCCCTAAGTGCTTAAGTACTACCCAACTATTCTAGGATGGGCTCATTTGGAAACTAAAACTAGACAATTCTGTTTCTACAGTTGACTAAGGCAAAGCAAGAATTAAGCCAATCTATATTGAGAATGACATAAAAATCAGTCATCTCTGATTCGACTAAGTTTGTTGAAGTGACTTTCTGAGATATCATAATCAGATAGTTCATGTATACCCACTAGGCTATGATAGTTTTACCCACTGGGGTAGAGATTGAGAAAGGCTCTGCTAGTATTTTGGGACTAACTCCAAAATAAACGGCTATATATGAAGTAATAAAGGACAGCAAAGCTCTTAGATCTAGAAAAGTATAAATATGTAAATAGAAAACTTGTAATGTACCAGTGACAATATCAGGAGAACTTCCCTGATCCTAACGTGACTGAAGAGTATAGAGTCTATTTGGGTGCTGCCCAATGGTGGCACTAGAAGAGGCACCCTACTGATTCGGGTGACCGAACTAAGCTGGGGGAAAGTTATACTAACCCTGAGAACCTGACTGGGGATAATATCAAACTTTGTGTCCTGTCTTGCCACACTCTAAACAAATATCACTTCCCACTTTAGAGATACCCTGGTGGTTTCTACCATATTTCTGACAAAGGAGATTAGTTCGGGCACTGCTGACACTACCCATGGGTTTAGGGCATGGTGCCCTATCTCAATTATTGTCTCTAATTTTCGGTACTGGGGGGCTGAGGACGGAGATAGAACTGAGTATTTTGAGTGAAACTGAGGATGATTCCCACCCTCTTGCTTAGGCTGAGCAAAGTTAAAACTACCTATTCTCGCTCTCTTGTTCTCCCTCTGCTTCTCCTTATTGTTAGACTCTTCTATCTTCTATGGATGGACTATGACCCTGGTTATGTCCATCTCCCTAATTAACATTGTGTTCCTACAAACCTTGACCATACTATTAGACACTCTAGACACATACTTACTCATCTTAGATATGTTATCTGCTTCCACGTGAGGAGCGTATCCGACTAATTGAGTAAACTTGAGAGAATACTCTTTCACTATCATGTTTCCCTACTTCAGATTTATAAACTCCAAAACCTTTGCTTCCCTCTACTCCATAGTGAAGAACCTATCCAGAAAAGTAATGGCAAACTCATCCCATTCTATGGGCCCTGCATCTGTGGCCCTTTCTGTATTCCACTATTGGAACCATGAGTAGGACACATCCTGAACTTATGTGCGGGCAACTCAGTGCTCTCAAAAACAGTCACCCCATAATATTTTTTACTTTTTGCACCTGATCAAGAAACTTTTGAAGATCCTCATCTGACTTAGAACCAATAAAAGATGGAGGGTTCATAGGGGTGAAATCCCAAATCCTTGCAGCAGTGGTATTGGCCACTGGGATGGTCAAAACAGCAGCTAGATGTTCGTTCCGGGATGCCATAGAATGAGCTAGGGTGTTGAAAGTTGTTCTAAATTCAGCATGAGAGACGTGTTCATCTAGATGATCTGGATGGATGGGTTGGGGTTCTGGTTGGTCTCCTGTTCCTCTTTCCTTAGTCCTCTTGAGAGGAATATTCTATAAATGGAAGAGAAATTTGGATTAGACAAGGAGTTTAACTGAAGCCCATGCTCACTCGCACGACATGAATAATGAAAGAAGGAAAACTTTTCCTAAAGCACCTCGCAGCCTCCTGTCCATATGTGTGGCGCGCTACATATCCATGCACAAGACTATACTAGATGCGGAGTTTAGACTTCCTAGTACTCTGTTGAACCTTAGGCTCTGATACTAAGTTCGTAACGCCCCTAGTCTATACCCCGGATGCTACACGATGCTCATAATTCTAAAGGACCATAAGCTAACCCATGACTGGTACCTGCTGCAATAACTGAATAGTAATAATGAAAATATATGAAAATTAGGAGAAAAACATTCCATAAGGTTCAATCCTATTATGAAACTGAATGCAGTATAACAAATACCAAATCTGGTACATCTGTCTGAAAATACTATAGTCTGAAAAAGCCTCTAAACTATCTGAAATATGGAGTTGATGGACCAAGTCCTCAACTAACTCAGAACTACTAAAATAAGCTGAACTACTAAAATAGTCATCATGTCCTCGAACTAAGAGGACTCACCACTAACTTTGTTAGCTGAATATCTGAAATACTAAATATGATCGGGATCCCGCACTTCTGAACCTATGATATAAAACATCATAGTGCAAAAGAAAGGTATGCGTCAAATCTATGAATGCATTGGTATGAAAAGTGAAGTAGGATGAAATGCATGGGTTCATATGTATGAACAACACTGGCTGAATGATATGAATATAACTGAATAAAAGTACATATGTGAATATGTAAACTGTAACTGAGATCGTGATAACACTGGATACTGAGTTCTGAATTACTGATTTACTGAAATATGAGTTTATTGATAATGTGTAGTTGATAACTGAGTGACTTTATTTGGAATTCTTAGTCCTATGAAATAATACTGAGTTCCATACTAAAATCAGTGACTATATCTGTCAGTCCTGAATCTGTAGAACTGAACTAAGTTCTATTCTGAGACTGGACCTGAAACTTAGACGGTGGGAAGTATTCATCTAACCGACATGCCATTATTAACTGATTAAGGTCCAATATGTAACCCCAGATAGAAAGGTGTCAGTACCGTGCCACGGGTAAAGATAAGCTGGGTCACCATCACCTGGTACGTGCTCTAAATGAGAATGGTAGTACGCTCAACTGGCAGGTAGATCACCTCATCAACCCTCAACTTTTAGGTCGATGTCTCAACCTACACTGGCTACGTACTTCTAGAATAAAAGGACTACTTCTAAGGATCACACCTTCTAGTAGTAGGTGAGTCCCCATCCATGGGTTTACTTGGTGCTGAATCCTACTCCCAACTGAATAGAAATTGAACTGATTTCTTGTTCATACAAGGTTTGACGGATCTATTACTGATTATACTGTCTAACAGAACTAAATTGAGTTCACAGTTTTCCATTGACTAATAGATTACTACTAAATTCTATTAACTGGCTGAATTTACTGTGGTCTGAACTGGATGCTGAACTGGACTGGACTGATACTGAGTCTATTGAGTTTTTCCTTAGATTTGTAACTGACTGAGAGTACTACTGATCATAACATGACTGACACTATCCTGACACTGACTATGGCTTTAGGTAATTAGCTAAATTATCGGGTATTAAATACCCCCAGGACTCGATTGCATAAATTATAAGACATGGCACAATTTTAAAGCATGATAAATAGCTACTTGATAATCATTCATTCATTGGGGCATTCTAGCAAACACTTGAATGCCATGAACTTGAATACATGCTAACATGATATAATTTCATTATTTAATTCTGATGAACAACTCATCAAACACTTGGAAGGCATTGTATATGCACATAGTACTAATCAACACATGTGCATCACAAAATTCAAGGCTTTAATATGAATTCACATGATACTACTTACATAATAGTTGTTTTTACATAAATCTTGCACTTAATCATCGAATAGAAATCCAATCAACATTATAATCATGAATACACTTGAATCCAAATAATGGAAAGCACGAAATCAATATACTTGAAGTTTAAAAAAGTTTCTTGGACTCCAAGGGTGGAAGGAACCCTTGGATGAACATTTGACATACCTTGGTTGCAAATTTTTCAATATTAATGGTGGAATTTTAAGCCTTGAATTGGAAATTCAATCACCTACGGTTTTTGTTCTTGAACAATTTGTGAAATAATAGGTGTATGTTGCTAATAAAAGGATAAATATCGTGTTTTGGGGGGCTGAAGGACATGGAAAAAGATCCAAATACCCCGAAGGATACTGCTTTTTAATGACTGAAAATTTAACTGTCGATGAACAGATCGACGCACCGCGTCGTTGGCATCGATGCGATGGCAAACACACGATGTCGAGTACGCATTGGTTCACTGGATTTTGTAGTGAGTTAAGGGAAAATTATCTATTGATGTGATGGATGACGCGATGCATTGAGATTTCGTTGACTTACTATTTTGGTCACTTCAACATGGTCTAAACGAGGTTTAAAAAATTAAAAACTTGTTCGAGGACACCTGATGACTTTCCTAATCATTAATCAACATAAATATCGATACTTTAAGGTCATAAGAGTCTTGAAATAGAGTTGCCGACTTATGAAGGACAAAAAAATACTAAGTCTGAATACTTAGCTAGAACTTTCTATGTCTAGGACCCCTTAAAAATCTTAAAAGACTGAGTTGAGCTTAGAATTTTGCGAGGTCTTAGAGATAAAGAACAATATGATAATAAAACTGGTAACATTAGAGATTGTTGTTGCATGGAAATTGGGAATTTAGTCAGATAAGAACTAATTCTTGAAATGAATGCTCTAAATTAAAAAATAGCTAGATGTTTCCATAGCTTATTTATATAAAGCTCATGATGAAAAGGGACTTTATTAATGGAAAAAAAAGTCTTGAAACTTAAACATGAAAATTTGCGAAATAGAAAAATCTTTTTTACAAGAATAAAATAATGAATTAAATGTCAAATTCAACAGTTTTGAAAAATATTCCAGCACAGTATTATCAGATCTAATTAGTCGATTAACTCTTGTCAGCTGACAAAATTGATAGGTGGTAGATCTATGTAGGATAGTAGATATTATAGTTATGAAGGATCTCAACGGTCAACCAACACCAGTAAGTGCATCAAAGAAATTAGTTATAGTCATAGTACCTATCAAAATAGATATTAGATTTGTGATGGATCTCAACGGTCACCTACCTCTAGTCAGTCAACTAAAGGATCAATTCATAGTTATAATACCTATAATAACTGATCACCCAATAAACAATACTCTAATTCTTTCTATCACTATGGAAATCCTAGTCATAAATTTTATAATTGCGAATTTCATTTCAGAATACTGGCAAATATATTTGGAAACTAAAAATTGAGTCAACAAATCCAAGTACTAACCAAAAGGAACCCAACAATGCTTTGGTACTAAGAAATAAGTGATATATATATTTTTTAGGAACTCCACTCAATGTTTAAATGAAAATGGTATCTTGATAGTAGATGTTCAAATCATACGACAGGGAATAAAGGCCTTTGTAAAATAGTACTTAATTATATGGAGGTGACATAAGTTTTGGAGAAAACCCCAAAGTCAAAGTAATCGGTATTATTACTATCTCCTTTAATGAATTATGTGATATCACTAATGTTTATTTGATTAAAATCTTGAAGTACAATATGCTGAGCATATTTTTGTTGTGTGATGTTGGTCTAAAAGTAAGATTCAAAAAATATGGATGTACAATTAAAATGTATGGCAGGAAACTTCTCACCAAAAATAAACATACGAATGTTTATATCCTAGACTCTATCAAAAATACAGAAAGGCATATCTGTCTTGCATCTATTTTAGAAGATCCTTAGATTTGGCATAAAATGCTTAGTTATGCAATCATGAGACAAATTGAAAATCTAGCCAAACATGAACTTTTTATTGGACTTGGAAATATTGATTACAAATAGACTCACATATGTGATGCTTGTGAACTTGATAAGCAAACTAGAAATTCCTTTCTTGTTATGGATATTGTCTCTACTACTAAACATTGCAACTACTTCATATGGATTTGCTTGGTCCAACTATAACTACTAGCATTGTTGGTAAAAGGTATGCCTTTTTGGTTTATGATGACTATTCTCGATTTACTTGAGTTATGTTTCTTTCTAACAAAGATATTACTTTAATGAATTTTGAAGTTTTAAGTGAAAAGGATCAGAGAGATAAAAGTTACTATATCTGTACTATTAGAAGTGATCATGGAGTAGAATTTGAGAACAAGGACTTTGAAACCTTTTGTAACAATCAAGGTTAAACTCAAAACTTCTCTGCTTCAAGATCAATGCAACAAAATAGAGTGGTTGAACGAAAAAATAGAACTCTTAAAGAGATGGCGCAAACCATGATTTGTTAACATTCACTACCTAATGAATTTTTGGGTAGATATTGTTAAAACTACTTTACATATATGGACAAGGGTCTCATCAGACCTATCCTTAAGAAAACAACTTATGAGCTTTAGAACAACAAAAGACTCAATATTGGGTACTTTCATGTATTTGGACCCAAATGCATTATTGATAACAATAGTAAGGATAACATTGGTAAGTTTGATCCATAAAGTGATGAAGGTATTTTCATGAGATACTATATTTTAGTAGATGCTATAGAATTTTAAATAAATACACTCTTTGCATTGAAAAATACATGCATGTTGTTTTTTATGATACAAATCATAATGTGAAGAATGCTAGCACTATAGTTGTTGAAATATAACAGGTAGAGGGAAGTAAATCTACTCTCAATGAAGTTGATTTTGCCTCAAAGTCAACTGATGCCTAGACTGATCTATCAACTACTGCTTTAAATTAACAATTTGCAAGAAATAGTTCCAAGTAAATGTAGAAGTGAATCAGATTATCTGAAGAATCTTATCATTGCTGATCCAAAAAAATGTATGAAGACAAGGGATTCTACCAAAAGAAGTGCCAATTTATCTTGTATATCTTAACTTGAACTAAAGAAAGTCAATAAGGCTCTAGAAGATGACGACTGAGTTAAGTAATGGTAGAAGAACTTGAGCAATTTGATAAAAATAATTTTAGGAGTTTTGTTCCGAAATCGGAGAACACCTCAATCATTTGAGTAAAGTGGGTTTTCATAAAAAAAATAGATGAATCAAGTAAGCTTGTGCGAAATAAAGCTCGTCTAGTCACTCAAGGTTACTCAAAATTAGAGGGAGTCATCTAAAATAATCTTCTCAAGTTTTTTATGAAAGACTGAGTAGTTTTCTAATTGATATTAACTTTAAAAAAGGAAAAATTGAATAATCTGAAGAATACTTATCATTAGTGATCCAAAAAAATGTATGAGGACAAGGGCTTCTACTAAAAGAAGTTCCAATTTATCTTTTATATCTTAACTTGAACTAAAGAAATAGAATAAGGCTCTAGAAGATGACGACTGAGTTAAGTAATGGTAGAAGAACTTGAGCAAATTGATAAAAATAATTTAAGGAGTTTTGTTCCGAAATTGGAGAACACCTCAATATTTGAGTAAAGTGGGTTTTCATAAAAAAAATAGATGAGTCAAGTAAGTTTGTGCGAAATAAAGCTCGTCTAGTCACTCAAGGTTACTCAAAATTAGAGGGAGTCATCTAAAATAAGCTTCTCAAGTTTTGTATGATACACTGAGTAGTTTTCTAATTGATATTAACTTTAAAAAGGGAACAATTGAATAATCTGAAGAATAATTATCATTGGTGATCCAAAAAAATCTATGACGACAAGGGCTTCTACCAAAAGAAGTGCCAATTTATCTTTTATATCTTAACTTGAACTAAAGAAAGTCAATAAGGCTCTAGAAGATGAAAACTGAGTTAAGTAATGGTAGAAGAACTTGAGCAATTTGATAAAAATAATTTAAGGAGTTTTGTTCCGAAATCGGAGAACACCTCAATCATTTGAGTAAAGTGGGTTTTCATAAAAAAATAGATGAATCAAGTAAGCTTGTGCGAAATAAAGCTCGTCTAGTCACTCAAGGTTACTCAAAATTAGAGGGAGTCATCTAAAATAAGCTTCTCAAGTTTTGTATGATAGACTGAGTAGTTTTCTAATTGATATTAACTTTAAAAAAGGAAAAATTGAATAATCTAAAGAATAATTATCATTGGTGATCCAAAAAAATGTATGAAGACAAGGGCTTCTACCAAAAGAAGTGTCAATTTATCTTTTGTATCTTAACTTGAACTAAAGAAAGTCAATAAGGCTCTAGAAGATGACGACTGAGTTAAGTAATGGTAGAAGAACTTGAGCAATTTGATAAAAATAATTTAAGGAGTTTTGTTCCAAAATCGGAGAACACCTCAATCATTTGAGTAAAATGGGTTTTCATAAAAAAAATAGATGAATCAAGTAAGCTTGTGCGAAATAAAGCTCGTCTAGTCACTCAAGGTTACTCAAAATTAGAGGGAGTCATCTAAAATAAGCTTCTCAAGTTTTGTATGACAGACAGAGTAGTTTTCTAATTGATATTAACTTTAAAAAAGGAAAAATTGATACAACCCTTTTTATCAAAAGAACCACCTAAATTCGATTATTCAAATTTATGTAGATGAAATTATTTTTGGAAGTACTAAAGTCGATCTTTGTAAGGAGTTTTCTGAGTTAATGCAAAGTGTAGTTGAGATGAGAATGATGGGTGTATTGACATTCTTATTGGGTCTACAAATACACCAGTCATCTAGAGGAACTTTCATTAGTCAATGTAAGTACTACAAAGAACTTATTAAGAAATTTTGTATAATTAATGCTAATCTACTTGCACTCCTATGAGCTCTACATGTACTCTTCCATCTGATGATGATGGTCCAACTATTGATGAAACTAAATATCATGATATAATTGAATTTTTTCTCTATCTTATTTCTATTCAATCAAATATTTTATTTAGGGTTTGCAAATATGTTAGATTTCAATTAGCTCCCAATGAGTCTCACATGACTACTATTAAATGGATTATTAGATATTTGATTAGAACTATGTCTCTTGGACTTTGGTATCCTAAATCAAATATTTTTGAGCTAAAAGGCTTTTCAAATGAAAATTATGTAGTTGATACGGATGATAGGAAAATAACTACTCGCTCTTATCAACTTATACGAAATTCTCACATATCTTGGAACAGTAAAAACAAATATTGTTTCTCTTTCCACTACTATGTTTGAATATATTTCTATTGGCTTATGTTGTGATCAACATATTTTGATGATTCATCAGCTCGGTGATTTTGATATTTCTATTAAACATGCGAAAATTTTGTGTGATAACTCTATTATTATTTATTTATCTTAAAATCCGGCACAACATTCAAAAGAAAAGCATATTAGTATTAAGCATAATTTTATTAGAGGTTATATTTTAAAAAGTGATATTGATATATCCTTTGTTAGAACTAAATTTCAATTAGAAGATATTTTCATTAACAGTTGTAATACTCCACAAGCTCCTAGATAAGTTTTGAACTATCAACAATATGTTTAAAGGGCCTGAACTAATTATGTCAAGCCATAATTTAGTTTCATGACCATTCACCTTGTGTATAAAGTGTTTTAGATGTGAATCATGGTCATAGAAGAACTTAGAGCAAAGTCGAATTAAGAACACATTTATCAATTGGGTTTTTGTATTCGATCCTACAAGACTCAAGTTTAAACGAGTGTAATTCCTAGGTTAAAATGATTCAGGTGTCCTACTATATATGAAAGATCTTTGAGTCTTATTTCCAACGCAACTAATCTGATATCAGAGTAGAATGTTATGCTCATTTTACTTTAGAGAGTTTGACTGTCAAAAAGTGACGACTAAGTTGAGTTGTCAGCTAGATGACGTCTAAGTTGATGATCTGTCAACTAGGTGACAAAACGTCAGCCCTAGTTATCAACCTTAATAATAAAAGAGGAAAATCCAACTAGAATTGACCACTATGGTGACGAGACGTCACCTAGTTGATGGCTTGTCAACCTAGTCATCAGTTGAGGAAATTCCTGCATTTTTGTTGGTTTCTTTAAGGGTATTTTGGTCTTTTACTCACCACAAACCTTACTCCCCTCTATTTGAAATCATCCAATAATAAATTTTATGTAATACCTCGAGTTTTCATGTTATAAACCTCTTATTTTTTTTTCATCAAATCAGATCTAGCGTAAAGTAATGGTTACTCATAAGTTGACACTCTCATTTTTATCTTAGCCAAATAGCTATTTTCATGAGAATTCTTGCACTGAAAGATCAGTTTAGTAGCTCATTATGTTCAAGATTTAGTTTATTTTAGTTATGCATGATAGCGCAAATCCTTAGATTCCTCAGTGTTTTCAGCTTAATTAGCCACATTCTAGGACGAATGTTTCCAAGGGGGAGATAATGTAATACCTCATATTTTTATGCTAGAATTCTAATCGTCGTTCCTATGTGTCTAAGATCTAATACAAATGATTTCCATGTGAATATAAGTTTCACAATCATTATCATAGTCTATGAAGTTATTTACAGGTGAAAAATGTTTATAGCAATGACTTAGAATAAAGTTCAGCTAAGATCATTTGATTCATCCAATATATGGTGTTTGATTCTATAAGGGGCTAATTTATACATGTATAACATTTTATATACATGGAATTTTTCATCTAAAGCTCACCAAACTTTAGATAATTGAATTATCTTTCCAACGATACTAATTTTAGAAAAATCTGATAACCGAGTGAAAAGTTATGGTATTTTCTGTGTGAGGCAGTAAACCAATGCAATATTGATCCTTCGCATCGACTTCACCTTGACACAAAAAACTGACGCTGATACAAAGCTATTTTTCATGCTAATTCAATTCTAAAAGGGCCTAGATTCACTTTAGTCAATTTCCCCTACCCTTATTCCGTCTAAAAACAAAATCAAAGTCTATTACAAACACTTTAGGAAAAATTTCATCAACTTTCTGCCAATTGAAAATCGTAAATTCAACATTCATCTCAAAGAAATTCAAGATTCCACCATCTTTTTTCCAAATTAATACATGATTTAAGATCCATAGACCAAGAGCTTCAAGAATCTTCATTCAAGAGTGCCAATAGAGTCTCAAGAAGCAAGTTTGTGCATCTAGTTCATCATCTAAGGTATGTGGAGTTTGAACAAGATAAATTCTTTCATTTTTGTGCCCAAAGACTTGAATTTTATTAATGATTTCATGATTTGCATGTGGGAGTTTACACCCAAATCATCTTGTTTTAAGGTTATGGGATTATAAGTGGTTTAAACCTTGAATTTGCATGTTTATTCCACTTATTTATACTTTGAATTGAGAATTTATATCAAGAATTGCACTTCCCTTTTTATGGATTGATATTGTTGAAATATATCAAGAATGATGTTGAGCATAAAGTGCTGTTGTGAATTGTCATGAGTTTAAAGCATGAATTTTTTAGCACAAAGATCAAGTATTGAGATTTTAATATCATGTTCTTGAAAGTTGTTTGATTGTTATATCCATATCAAGAATGAGTTTGAGTTTTTGAAGAAGGCTATGACCTAAAGTTTTCCCCTAGCAAATTGCTTCCCATGATTTAAAGAAAGTTGATGTTTTGATCCTAAGCTAAGATAGGAATCCTTACTATTCATACACATTGTTATTTGAAGAAAAGAGAAGCATAATTGGTTTTCATTATAAACCCTTGTGCTGTTTTGAGGTGGGTTTCCTAAAGTTCTGAACCTAAGTATGGGAGTAGTATTTAGTGCTGAGTTGGGTATGATTCCAAGGTCTCATGCCCCAGAACTACATGCCACCATAGGTTTCAGATTTACCCATAGTAGGCTAAGATAGTGATCACTAAAGTTTCGGTTTTATTCTGATGGCAAGGGTAGACCATCTCTCCCCAAGGGCAAGACGTTGGACTCCATGTCAGCTCACATGGTTTATGTTGATTATAAGAATATCCTAAGTCCAAGTTCCTAAGTCCCAAAGTTTCAAAAAAAAAAAAAGATTTCCAAAGCTCTCAAAGTCTCTAAGTCCTAATAGCAAAAGAAAAGCTTTTAAAAGTAGTTTTCCTTCAGATAAAAGATAAGGTATTTTCCTTGCAGTCTAGTTTTTAAAATATAATTCCCTAAAGCCTTAAAGATAACCTTATAGAATGTTGTTTTAGAGTATTTCTCTATTAGTAAAGAAAAGCATTTAGAAAACTAAGTGTAAAGGCTCACAAAGTTTACTCAGATTTTTCTTTATAGAAAGATATTAGCTACAGTCTTCAATTTTTAATATTTAAGAGAGAGTCCTTTTTCACTTAGCCAGTATGATTTATAGACAAAATACTAGAATAAATTTTAGAAAAAAATGCAATGACTCACTATATTTATAAAGCATGATTTTCTTCTTATTATTTTAGATTTCAGTTTTCAGATATTCCAGCTTATGTGAGTCAATTACATTTAGCATGCATGACTTTATAAATTATGATGTTCACCCCTATATATTCAGTAAATCCTCAAAGTACTGATCCACATTTATGTCTATGTGCTACATTGTCTCATTATGTAGGTACAAGTTTTAGTATGCACATTCAGACTCAGACAGTTGTAGATTCCAGCCAGCAAGATGATGAGTCCTCCTACTTTGGGACTTTAATTAGATTTATTTATGTTATTTACCTTCTTAATCATATGTATTGACTAGTGATAGTTGGGGTAGCATCCTATCTATCTATAGTCAATATAGTAGAGGCTTCACATATGTTAGTTAGAGTCAGTAAGGTAAATTCAGTTTTCATCCTTCAGATTTATCAGATTGTAAAGCTTTATCAGTATTTTAATTTAACATATTTCCTCATTTTATGTTTCAGAAAAATAAATTTAGTCATGTTATATATATGTTTCAGTTGCCTATATGGGTCTTCTTAAGAATGGTGCAAGAAAGTTGCTATTTATAGAGGTATTAGATAATATAGAAAAATTCCTACGTGGGTTATTTTCCTAGAATTTCACATGTTGTTATAAAGTTTAATGATAGGCTTGAATGCAATGTTGGTATATAATTGTATGAATGCATTGTTCGTTAATTAATTCCCAATAAGAGGTTGAAGTTAGTTGCTGAAATGGTAAGGAGTATTATAGAGAATAGAGCTCTGAAAGCACATAGGATATTGTATACATGGGTTAGACTAGTATTATGTTGTAATATTGGGTACCTAGTGACTTTGAGTTAGGATTGAACATGATTAGGGTATGTAGCTCAACTCAAACTTTAACTAGAGTAGTGTATGTACCCATGTGAGAATTATAAGTTTAATCAATGAGCATTGTATTTAAGAGGATAAGAACAGTTGAGGGAATATTTGAAAAGTGTGGCTAAGCTTGAAAGTTAGCATTTGCATTTCCTAAGGCATAGTAATTCTATCCTAGCTTATGCTTTATTGGCCTATAGTCCATGATTTTAGAGTTGTAGTCTGTTGCAATTCCTTATGTAGATATCTTATTCAGATCGTGCCCAAAATTCATTGTTCCCTAATTTTATTAGAGCTTCTTACTAAGAGTGCTGAAGAAATACTGTAGTTCAATATATGCATTGAGTATAATTTAGTCCGTATAGAAAAAAATTGTTTTGGTAATTCGACGAGTAAACTCCTATAGTTTTCCGTGTTTCCATCTAGTCTTACTATCCGAAGTTTTATGAATATGGCTATTCTTAGAGGTAATTTGTTCACATCCATGTAAATTTCTAATTCAATTTTTTTCTTATAGCATGTCCTTGATTAAGATATATAAATATATATATAGTCATTATTCAGTTCATAAGTATTCAGTGCATGATATGAAATATCCATGTATTCCATCTCAAACATTATAATACCCCTTGTACAACCTAAGTCTCGTTATCTCATGATTCAGGCTTACATAATGTACTTGGCGATGCCATAAAGCCCCTTTTCCTTTGATTCCTATACATGCTTTGTTGAGGGATAATTTTAAGGAGAACTTACATACTTTATTCCGTCCTTAGTAACTCTAGTAATTCGTAGTACATAGGTTATCACTTTGCAGTTCTATATGTATGATCGTGTCATGAACATTTCAAGTCAGTTTTAAAATCCCAGCATGAATCAACTCCTTATAGTCAATAAAATCAGGTAAGCTCAAAAATAAGTTTCGTGATAGAAGTTTGAGTGTTTCAGCTCAGCTATATCCTTTATTAGCAGAAATTTTATGTCTACATTATTCCATATTTCTAAAGTTTCAATAAATTCCTACCCATAATTTGAGGATGAATGATTCCAAGGGAGAGATATTGAATACCCCACAATTTCCTAGATAAGTTTTCAACTATCCATCATATGTTTAAAGGCCCCAAAGTGGTTATGTCATGCCATAATTCAGCGTCATGATTATTCACCTTGAGTATAAAGTGTTTTCGATGTGAATCATAGTCATAGGAAGCACTTAGATCAAAGTAGAGTTGAGAACACTTTTATTGATTGAATTTTTGTATTCGATCCTACAAGGGTCAACTTTAAGTGAGTGTGATTCCAAGATTATAACGATTCAGGTGTCCTACTTTATATCAAATAAAATATGTTCGAGTCTTTTTTCCAATGCAACTAGTTTCACCTTAATCCTGTATTGGAGTAGAAAGTTATGCTCATTATACTTCAGAGTGTCTAACTGTGAGAAAGTGATGACTAAGTTGACGAGTTGTCAACTAGGTGACGACTAAGTTAATGAGCCATCAACATGGTGGCAAGACATCAACCCTAGTCATCAACCTTAACCGGAAAAGATAAAAATCCATCTAGAATTAATGACTAGGGTGACAGGATGTTACCTAGTTGACGGCTTGTCAACCTAGTCATCAGTTGAGAAAATTATTGCATTTTTGTTGGTTTCTTTGCGGGTATTTTGGTCTTTTCTCACCTAAAACCCTACTCCCAATGACTTAAAATCATCCAATAAGAGTTTTTAGCCATTACTAATCAATTTTAAACACCCTTAATTGTCTCCATTGTCAGGAAGATCAAGATTAGGGTTTTCTCATTAAGTCATCTCTCAAGCCTCAAATTTCAAGTTTTCTTTACAAGTCAAGAAATTTTAGGTATGTGGGGTTATGAACAAGTAATTATTATATCCTTGTACCCAAAATTCATGGTTTTTAAGATTGCATTTTCTTATTTATTATTAGGGTTCATACCCAAATAGCCATATTCTTGAATTATGATATTACCATGAGATTGAAAGCATTAACTGCATAAAGAATTACATAAGTTCATGTTTTGACTTATAAGATCCATATTGTGATTTTATTTTCATTATTTTGACTGGGATTGCTGAAAGATTTCAATGTGACTATTGAACATGAAGTTTTGTTATGAATTCCCGTGAGCTAAAGCATGAATTTCTATGTCCTAAGTACAAGTATTGAGTTTACATGAAGATTATGCTCTTAAGCTCCATTGATAAATTTATACAATGATTTGAAGCAAAGATTGGTCCATTGATCCTAAGATAAGATATGAAATCCATAATTGTTTATCTTGATTTTGATTTAAAGAAAGAGAAGCATAACTAGTTGTCAAACTATAAACCCTTATGCTATTTTAAGATGGGTTTCTTAAAGTATGAGCATATAAGTATTCTGAGAGTAGTATTTAGCACCGAGAAGGGAATGCGGATGAGCGTATCCTAAATTCCTAGAAATAATGAGCCACCATAGGTTAAGCTTTTTACTAATATGGATGGAGTTCAGTGATCACTTTAGATAAGGTTCTATTTCAATGCAAAGGATGGAAAAACTCTCCCTAATGTGGGTAAAATGTTGAACTCCATGGTAGCTTACATGGTTTATGTCGGTTGGAGGAATCTCCCACAAGAAAGAATAAAAGTAAGAATTTTAGAAACTATGTGTAAAGACTCACAATTATTATTCAGATATTGTTTTACGTATGTTATTATCCATTATATTTCAATTTTAGGTTCACGTGTGATAAATGTAAGTATTTTTACAATTAGCCTGCACGATTTGAAAGTATACCAAGCATCAATTCTACTTATTATAAAAAAATAAATATTTAAGAAGATCTTATCAGATTATGTTTGATACTAATGTTTTATCATACTTCTACTTTTAGTTTATTTTAGTCTCTTGGTGAGTCTACTTGCACTTAGCATGCATGTTTTAAGATTATGTATCTATTCAGTTTTACTTATAACATTCACCCCCATTTACTCAGCACATTCCAGAAGTACTTACCACATATGCGTCTGTGTGGCTACATTATTTCATAATATAGGTACTAGTTTTAGCCCACACATCATAATCATACTGTTCACAGTTTCCGGTTAGAAGGTGATGTGTTCTCTTGATTCGAGGACTCGAGTCAACTATTGTTCTAGTAGTAAGTTTTATTCAGTCGTATTGATTAGGGATAGATGGGGTCATGTACTAGCTACCTATAGTCAATATTAGTAGAGGCTTCATAGACAGTTATTAAGAGTTGATGTATTTACTTGCCGTTTGTTTTGTATAACCTAAGTGTAAATGTATTAAATAATATTGTATTGAATATATTTAGCAAAGACATCTTTTTCCTTTATTTCTCCCATATTTATGTAACATATTTAGTTTCTCATGAGTTATGCAAGTATCATGGGTTAGCTTAGGATCACTTGTAGTTCTAAGCATCGTGGGACGTCCAGGGGGTATTTTCGGGGCGTTACAACAGTACTATGTTTGATTCTCTATTTGTTATTGATTGTTGGGGTTTCCGCATTCTTTAAGAAGCCTTAGACCTCTGAATTGATTTCCCTTTTTAGCAAGTTAAATGGTTTATTGATATAGATAACTTTGATTCCCTACCCTCTGCTCTTGGTCCCAAGATTTTTTCTCTTGAAAATAAAATTTTTGCTTACATTGGGTTTACCACCCTATTTCCATATGTAAGACCATTATCTACCCTATCTCAGCAAGACACTCTACTTACTTTTTGCAATTCTTCTCTGTGCAATGTAAATCTCTATTACATAATTCTAAATCACATGATTGAAGCCTCACTTGATCCATCCAGTTTTCCATATGGGTTAATCCTCATTCAAATTTTTGAATCCTGTGACATCTCTTAAGGTTGTTCCTTCTTTAAGTGTAAAACAATGTGACAATACAAAATCTCTAGAAATATAGGGTTTGTTTTAGTTGATGATGCTTAGATTCCTATGTCCAAAGGTCGTTTTGTAAGCTGTCCTCCATCCTTAAAACAAAGGATCTCTCCTACTCCTACTCCGAGTTCATCCTCCTTTATTGTTGTCATTCATTTGACTATGATGGATTAGAATCTTGATTCGACCATGGATCTTATCCTTAGCTTTTACTTTCATCATCTCAAAATCAAGGATGTTAGTGGGAAACTAGTGCTGATGTTGCTCATCTATGGGTGATGTTGGACAATGCAACCAAGGAGCCACAATGGTTGTTGCAAATATTGACTGCTAGGGTAAATCAAGTAGCCACGAAGGTTGCTATTGACTACTATGATACTCACTCCACCACCATATTCACTTAGTTCACCAACCTAAATGGTGCCATTACTTAAACATTGGAATATTGTTTTCATCATTTTCAAAATCCCCCTCCTCAAGATCCTTAATTACGTTTTTAAGATAATATTTTGATGTATCTGGGTGTAAGCCCATGAATAATTTTATTTTATTTTCTAAATTATCATGGGTGTTTCTTGATAGTCTTCCCTTTTTATTGGTGTCAAATGGGGAGAAAGGTACACACTACTTTCAAGTTGACTATATGATAATACAACAATTCAGGGGAGCTACGTTCATAAAGTTAATCAACTCAAGGGCAGCCTAACCAGGAAGTCGACTAAATTATTTTATTACAAATTATTTTTTTATAATGTCATCAATCAAAAAGTGGGAGATTGATAATATTCTATTTTAACAGATCATTTAATTGCAGGAATAAGGAAAGAAATAATTTAGAGTATTGGATACAAAAGAAAAAAAGGAAAGAGTACCAAATCATTGCCAAAAAGGAAAAGAAATTCGTCCCTCCTTGAATTATTAATTACAACATATTCCTTCAAAAGAATGGAGCATCAAATCTTTAACAAAGCATTTAATGCACCACCTATCTATAGGAATGATGTTTTCGTATAGCTAAGAGGCCTTAGTCAGTCTACTCTTATTATTGGAAAGGAGAACTTTTATCCAACTTCCAAGGAATAAATTTTTAGGTTTTTAGTAGTCCAACCACTATTATTTAAGCAATGGAAGACTAAAAAAAGATATATTTTTTTCTCGGTCTTCTCTAGTTCTTTGTTCTACTTTATTCAAGAATTATATTATCTTGTGGTTCATTGTGTATTAAAAAATTAGAGTATATAAATACATAGGTTATGATACATTGTATCAAAAAGTGAGAAAGAAGAAACAGTGTGAGTCATACCAAAATACTTAACTCAATCCTTGTAATTTGATTTGACAAACAAAGAACTAGTAGAATTCCTTGCAACCTAAGGGAACTGCAGTAAGACCTATTAGAGGTCCAAAACAAGTATAAAATATCTAGTATCATTCTATTTCAGTACTTTATTTTCTATACTTTACATTGTTGCTTCAATAGTTGATTGTTTATTGAAGCAAGCAGACTGTCTAATCGTAAAAGTGTAATTCACCCCCTACAACGTTGAAGTAGGTGGGTCAAGAGGAGACTGGTGTAGCCTAACATTAATTAATACTTATTGAAAACTCACTTTAAACTATAAATTTTTATCTCTTGTGGTGCATTACTTTTCTTGACTCCATATATAATGGAATCTTTAGTGCATTGGACTATCCTTTATACTTTAAACAAGTATTAATTTTACTAAACTTCTTCTTGGAGTTCCATTGATATGAATTTCTAGGTACTAGGTATGTGATTAGACCTATATTGTTTTTGTTATTTCTTTTTTTTTTATTCAACATCATTACGGGGATAACTCACTTATCCGTTTTGATATAAAATCCTATGTACACAAACTTTGTTATCCCTTGATTATATAATATTCTTTAGTTTGTGGGTAGCAACATATGTTTAGAATAGGACAAATAAGAAAATTCTACTTGTATTTATTGCTAGAACTAGAAAACTTGAATACAATGTCATTTAGAAACAATTATTGTCGTGGAAATCATTTTTTATACATTTAAAAGAGATCTCACCAAAACAATGGCATTTGCGCCATTGCATGGTCACAAAAAATGTACAAAGAATAGGATGAGAATATCCGATGATGCCTACTCAGTACCTGTTTTTTGGGTACTCAAATCTTTTTCTTATTTAGATTTGAGTACTAGATAATGTCGTTGATGGCCATACGAGAGCTGGTCGGAGTTTGAATATAGGGTGAAATTTTGGATTTGGAGCTGAATTTCTCTCCTTCTTCTATTTTTATGGTCTTTCTATTCGACACTATTGTACGTTTTCTACTTATCGTTCTCTTATTCTTTTGCTAGAGGCTCTTCTACCAAACCTTAATAGGTCATGGGCTATTTCTACTCTTTTCTTTATTTATCTTCAGTTGTGCTATTATCCTTATATTTTATGGCTTATAAACTAATTACTTGTATAATTTTAGTATTTACTAAACTTTCCACCAACTAGCCCTTTACCTATTGCTCTAGATATGATTTGGCATACCGACTATCAAGCCAAAAGTAGGTTCCATCATGACTCATAAAATCAGGTCATGATAAATTAGTATTAGATAAAATCACTTTCTTTATTCATTTAATTTACAAGTCTGAGTCAATTTCTATAATTTATATTATTTCATTGTTTCGTAGATAGTCAGGATACGAGCCACTGCTACTGTAAATGAGGACCCCGAGTCCCTAACTAGCGATCATGTCGGAGGTTGTGGACAACATAAAGGTTGGAATGGCTGAGAGTTGCAGCCCCAACTGGAGGAGGGAACTTTCACCAAATCTTATTCCTTCTCCTTCACTAGAGGTTACTCTGCCCAAGATAGTAGTGGGTCAAAGGGAATCCCAGGATTTATAGAGGTTTATTGTAATACTCGTGTTTTTTCTTAGCTTGAAAATTATCTTAAGGATGTTACAGATTTCTTTGAAATAAGAATTCATTCTTATACACATGGTATTTCCATAATTTTCACTTCCTGTCATGTGGAAAATTGAATAAGCTATCCGTCGATATATAATTCGTCCAAATCCGACACCCGGGTGAAGAGTTAAAGCCTTTTTAGTGAGACAGTGTTTGACCTAAGCCTTCAGCGCGTCGCGGAGATAGCTCAAATGGAAATTATCGAATTGCAGTCTTGCTCTGCAATACTGGCTAATCGTGCCAAACTTCCAGGTCGTAGACAAGGTGGAAACGCGATAGCTCTGCATCACGCCACCGTACAGTTTCCCAATTGTCAATTTTGAGTGACACGGCGCGATAACGTCGCGTCGTGCCAAGGGCCTAACTCAGGAAAATTTATTGAAAATTTAATGACGTGTACAAGGTTAAAAGGGTCAACTTCCTACCCCTATAAAATCCTTTTAACACGGGATTTAGCCACTTTTCACCCAAAATATATTACTTTCTCTAAAGTTTATCTAAAGAACAAGCTAGGGTTTCTTTTGAGGATTCAAATTCAGGAAGATTTCACCATCAATCTTCACAAAATCATGATGTAAGTTATGCATAGTGTTCATTCAGGGGCTCATTTCGTCCATGAAGTCCAAGAATCCATTTTCAACAACAAGTTATGGATTTTCTTCATGTGTTCATGCTTTGTATGCTCTCTTTCATGTTGCTAAATGAGGAATTTATTTCTATTCCATGATTGTTGATAATTTTTATGTGTGTTTAACTACTATAGCCATAGATTCATGCAACCCTATGACCAAGCCCTTGAATGATGAAATTAGATTGAAGCATGATGTTTAAATGTTGTATAATGTGCTTTACATGTACTATGCCTACAATATGTTTGATTAAATGCTTGGATGAAGGAAAATTGTCTAACTTGTATGATATCATGAAATCCCCATGTATGTACAAGCTTATGCCTATTAGACGTTTGATGAAATGTTTCAATAAACTTTTTGTGGTGGTTATCATGTATTCAAGAATATCAAGTCATGTCAGTTTCCTTCCATCGAGTCCTGGGGGTACTTGTACCCAAAATATTAGCTATGTGCCTGGAGCCATGTCATGTTTTCACGTTACTCTCAGTCAAGATATGAACTCTGAAACTTCAGATAGTCTTATGACTCAGGAAAAATTTCCATGATCTCATGACTCAGTAAGTTGTCAGATATCAATAGTATTCCTTCACCCACGAAAATTCAGTAACTCAGTCCATGCTCAGTCCAGTTTAGTAAATCATGTTTAGTGTCCATATATATGGGAGTAGGAATTAACACCGAGTTAACCCAAGGATGGGGAATTACCTGTTATACGAGGGTGTGATTCCTAGAAGCAACCCTTGCATTTTAGAACTATGTAGCCAACATAGGCTGATACATTGTAGTTTGCTATATGAGGGTAGATGAGGTGGCTTAACCTGTTATGTGAGGGTTCCCACCATTCTCGCTATAGTTACCTGTTATATGAGGTTTACTCACATGTTGTCCTTACCAGTGGCACGGTATTAACACCCTTCCAATTAGGGCATAGATTGGACCCTAGTTCAACTATTATAGAACTTTTGGGGCATGTCGGTTAGATATTACTTCCCATAGTTTCATGTTACAGAATCAGGACTGTCAGATACAGTCCATCAATCTCAGTAATAGAACTCAGATAGTTCTTTAGATTTTAGGACTGCCAAACACAATCAACTCAGATACAGTACGAAACTCAGATAGTTCCATCAGATTCAGGATTGTTAGCTACAGTCACCCACGTTATCAGTTATACTCAGATACAGTCACCCATGTTATTAGTATTATTCAGATATATTCCTTTATGCTATCAGTCATATCAGTTACTAGAATGTCATGTTATCAGTATACAGACTCAGAAATCATAAAATCGTGATGTCAGTTATAGTTACGTATTTATGCATATATTCTCACATTTATGTTAGACAGTCAGTTAGCGTTATTCATGCATGTGAACCCTTGAATTCGGCCTACCTCACATGTTCACTCAGTACATATGTACTGACGTATTCGCACTATGGTGCTTTCTTTTATGTTACACCATAGGTTCAGACACATGAGTTCCAGATTAGCAGTAGTTTCCAGATTCAACTGTCAGAGTAGAAGTGAGTCCTCATCCTTAGAGGAAATAATGATTTTCTAGTATCTTATTGATTAGCTTATTAGTTTGAGTTAGTTGGGGACATGTCCCATCAACTCCTTATTCAAATTCTTCAGACAGTAGAGGCTTTCAGACTAAATGAAGACTAGATGTAGACTAGATATAGACTAGATACAGACTAGATTCAAACTCGATACAGACTACCATGTTTTAGACATCAGTTTTGTTTTGGGTATTCTATTACCCCACACGGATGTTACGTTATTCATTTATGTTCATGATCGAACCTTATGGCCTTTCAGTGCATGTTTCCACATTATTATATTATCTTATGTAGTATAAAGGTACACATATAAGTCATGGGTTAGCTTGTGGTCCTTCAGGGTCATGAGCACCGTGTAGCATTCCGGTTCAGCAAATAGGGTCATTACATTTATTAGTTCAACACTACTTAGAGATGCTTGGTTTAGTTTTTGGGTTTGGTAGGTGGTGCAATATCTCATGGTTCTTAGTCAAAAGATCAAAGTTATATAGAGATATAGGAATAACCTATAGCTTCTGTCCCCAGAGTTATGACCCTTCCATCAATGGGAGTTGCTCTGTAAGACCCCGTAAAGTTCCCTTATAGCTTGAGCCTTGAGTGTGTCAAGTAAAGTATAATTCTAGCACTAAAAGATTGAGAAGAGACTTTCTAAGTTATTAGTTTTTAATCTTGTTACATTTTCCTAAAAATGACTTCCTATAGTGTAGAGAATTGATTTAGATTTTCAACGATACCAATTTCGTCCAAATCTGGCATCGGGGTGGGAAGTTATGACCTTTTTACCGAGAGTTATCGAAACCTCCCAGGTGTGATGGACAGGTTAATGTACCATCGATTATGCGATAGACCGTCATAACCAAGGCAGTAACTTCCTGTTCTGGCCTAAGTGCGAAGGCCAGGATGATGGACCGTCAAGATTGCGACAAACCATTGCTGAGATCGTCACTATGAGGCAGTGTGGCCTTATCATGGACAACATGCAATGGATGATCCAAAGGACCATCGAGTCTGCGATGGAACATCACTGAGACCGTCGCCAGTATGGCAGTGAGTCCTTATCCTGTCCAACGTGCGATGGACGATCCTATGGACCGTTGAGTTTGTGACAAACCATCTCTTAGACCGTCACATTGAGGCAATCTATTCTTTTTCTGAACGACGTGCGACGAACGATCCAAAGGACCATTAGGCTAGCGACGGACCGTCGTTCCGACCATCGCAGCCCCCATTCAGTAATTTAAGTTATTTTTTTAAAAGGGACTTTTTATTTTTTCCACTCTTTATCAACCAGATATATTCCAAACAAAGCAAATGACTTCATTTATTATCCCAAACACAAGAGAGCTAGGGTTTCTCCCTTAAGGTCAAATCTAAATCCCTTCTCCAAGAAATCTAAGAACTCTACATAGATTCTACAAATTGAGTTGAGATTTAAGTTCCCCAAGTTCAAGGGTTGCAAGAACCCTCTCTCAAGAATAAGAATAAGTGTTTGACATAAGATTGTTCATCGAATTTCATAATCTAAGGTATGTGGGCTTTTAATCAAGGGTAATCCTTTCACCCTTGTGCCCAAAGACTTATTTAAACTATAATTTTCTGCAATCTATGAGATTTTACATGATATTGAATTAGGATTTTTCACCCATTGTTATTGATTGCAATATCTAGATGTTTCCCATGAATTAAAAGTTAAATAGCATGATTTTGCATGTTTTCTTAAGAAATTGAAGCTGGGTTTCTACCCTATGTTGTTACACCTTGAGAATTTAAGAGTTTCAATGTTCTAGAAATTGAAATATATGAGTATGTTGATATTTTGAGATAAATTGTTGTAAATTCCATATTTCTACATGAATTATGAATCTATATGCTATCTATTATGCATTATGATGAGTTTTAACTTAAGATTGAATTATGGGTCATTAAGCTCTATTTGAGACTTGCGATTTTATGAACTATTGTGCTATAAGCACCCATGATTTGAGTATTTTGAGATTATTGAGAAATGTTTTGACCTAATGGTCACACAGTTTTGAAATCCACTCTACCACATAAGATTACATATTTGATTGTTGGGTTCTTATGAACCATGAGATTATTTTGAAAGTGGATTTCCATGAGATGAGAGAGATAAACTTAAGGGAGCAGTATTTAGCACTGAGTTGGGTATGTTATCACGGTTTATTACCCCAGAACTACGTGCCACCATAGGTTTTATATTTTGGGCCTGAGGCCAAGATTATTATTCCCGAGGCCGAGATAAGTGTTCACTGAGTTGAGGTTATACTCCTTGGCAAAAGTATGACGCCTCTCCCGAATGTGAGGTTTCTTCATTCAGAGGACAAGACGTTGGACTCCATGTAGCTCGTATAGTTTATGTCGGTTAAGAAAACCGGTCTAAACTAAAGTATTTTCTGTTGAGATAGAATATTTTCTAAAAAGCTTTGAGATGTGATATTTTCTAAAGTGAACGAATTACTTTTGAGTATTTTCCAAAGAAACAAGTAGTTTTCTCTACTAATAAGAGTTGATCATTAGTTTTTAATCCAAATCCATATTATTCTGAGTTCCAAGTGTTTGAGTTCAAAAGACTTATAAGTTCTTGAGCAATAAAGAAGTTTTACTCTCAATGAGATATATGCATGAGTGTAAAGTATTGTTTCATGCTTCCTTCATCCTATGAGTAATGAGAATAAGAGGAGAGAACAGATTTCAAATCCAAAGTATAATGACTCATGAGATTTGTGTTGCATTCTTCATTCTACATGATTTATGAGCTTTACATTTTAGACTTATTCAACCCATGTGAGTCATTCTTATTTGCATGGATGATTTGATTAAAGAGTATTTGATATTGTTCTATGTAAATGCATACACCCCCATATACTCAGTACATTCCCAAGTACTGATCCACATATACGTCTATGTGCTACATTGTCTTATAATATAGGTTTAGGTGCTCAGTCCCAACCTCGTCAGCATTCCCGAGTACCTTCATCTACATTTAAAAAGTTGTGTAGCCTCATGGTTAGAATACCTATCTTTCGATATTTCAGTATTTTAGTGTTTATGTTATTACTTTCAGTTCAGTTTGAGTCAGTTAGGGACCTGTCCCATTGGCTCTCGAGTTCATGAAGTAGTAGAGGCTTTGTCGGACTAGTTATCAGACCGTGGTTGTGTTGAGATTTCCAATTTTATGGTCGTTTGGACAGAGTATTATCTTTGTATTTCCTTTTATCTGATATGATAGTTCCAGTGTTTTGTATATTCCTTCTTGAATGAGTTATTATGCAAAGTTATAGGCTCAAAGGGTTAGCTTGGGGATACTTGTAACCATAATCAGGGTGTGATGTCCCGGGAGGTGATTTTGGGTCTTTAAAAACATGCTATCAAAGGCTAAAGATTTAAAGGAGTCGTAGGGAGTTTGAAAAGATGCGTTGAGTAGAGTCTTGATCATCAGTGTGTAGTGCGCGACTTCTATGAGCAAGAGGCTACAAGTCTTTTTTGGAACAAAATGTTTGTTTCTTTTAGATTCTATTGTGCCTACAGTTGTCCCTCTCATCTAATAATTTGTGCTCTCTTATTTCAAAAAATGCCTCTCTAAAGAGTGAATGTCTGCGGAAACGATGATGAGCAACTCCCACCTATTGATCCTTTGAATGAGACTATGTCTCATGCTGAGTTTTGGGTGTCCTTTCAGGCGTTAGCCCAAGAAGTCACCGCTAATGTTTGCGATAATAACTAGGCCACATTTGCAAAACAGTAGGGAGATGATATAGCTGCTTCTAGGATCCGTGATTTCATGCGGATGAATCCGCCAGAGTTTTATGGGTCCAAGGCAGGTGAGAACCCACAGTTGTACCTTGAGGAGGTGAGAAAATTCACGCAGGTGATGCATGTTTCTAAGGAAGAAAGTGTTGAGATTGCATCTTAAAGGTTGAAGGACATAACTTATGACTGGGTTGTATGGTGGAGGAAGGTTGAGGTGAAGGTGCCACTACTATGACTTGGCAGGTTTTCCAAGATGCATTCTTGGATAAGTTCTTTCTGCTTGAGATGAGGGAAGCAAAGATTGAGGAGTTTATGAACTTGAGGCAGGGCTGCACGACTGTTAAGGAGTACTGCTTGATGTTCAACTAGTTGGCCAAGTATGCTCCTGATTTGATTTCTGACACCCGAGCTAGTATGAGCATGTTCGTGATAGGTGTTTATGTTTGGTGATGAAAGAGTATAAGACTGTGATGCTGCATAGAAATATGAATTTGTCTAGGTTGATGATGCATGCACAGAAGATAGAGGAAGATAAAATTAGAGAGAGAGATAGAGAAAGGGGTAACAAGAGGGCTAGATTTGTGTAGCATAAGTATAATCAGCCTAGAGTCCATGGAGGAAACTACCCTCAGTTTCAGAAACGTCCATCTATTCCAGTGCCTTCATCAGCTAGTGATCCCATGCCTAGAGGTAGGTAGGAGAAAGAGAGTAGGTCTTTTATATCTAGGTCGCAAAACAGTCTTGGTAATAAGTCCCCGTTATCCTTCTTGTGCTTAGTGTGGTAGGGATCATCCCGGTGAGTATTTCACAGATTTGAGCGGTTGTTTTGGTTGTGGCAAGTAGGGACACAAAATTAGAGATTATCCATATGCTAGGCAGGGGACTAGAGATGCCCAACCTCAGGAATATACTACTAGTCACCAGCTCTTATCCCTCCTCCCACCCATGTTCAGGCCGCTTCATCTAGCACTGCTAACGGTCAATTCCAGAATAGATTCTATTCCTTACCATCCTTTCAGGAGAAGGACTCTCCTAATGTTGTTACTGGATAATCCACGTCTTTGTTTTAATGTTTATGTTTTGTTGGACCCCGGGTCAAGTTTCTCCTATGTGACCCCACTTGTGGATGTGAATTTCAAAATGAGTCCCAAAAAGATTCCTGATCCTTTCCTAGTCTCGACACTAGTAGGGGAGTCAATTGCTTCTAAACAAGTATATAGAGATTGTCATGTTACTGTTTTTCATAGAGTCATGCTTGCTGATTTGATAGAGTTAGACATGGTGGATTTTGACCTTATTCTGGGTATGGATTGGCTTCATTGTTGCTATGCATCTATAGACTATCGTGCCCGTGTGGTCAAGTTTCAGTTCCCTGATGAGCAAATTTTTGAGTGGTTTTGGAGTTTGGTATCTCCCAAGATTCATTTTATCTCCTATCTCAAAGCCAAAAAGCTAATATCCAAGGGTTACATCTATTATCCAGTTAGAGTCAAAGACACTATGTTTGAGGCTCAAACTATTCAGTCAGTCAATATTGTTAAAAAGTTTGCAGATGTTTTTCAGGAAGATCTCCCAGGGGTACCTCCCAATAGAGAGATAGAATTCAGGATTGACCTTCTTCCTAACACTCGTCCTATTTCTATTCTACCATACCGTATGGCCCCTGCTGAGCTTAAGGAGTTAAAAGAGAAACTCAAAGATCTTTTAGACAAAGTTTTCATAAGGCCTAGTATGTCTTCTTGGGCGCACCTGTTCTATTCGTGCGGAAGAAAGATAGTTCTTTGCGTATGTGCATTGACTATCGTCAGCTTATCAAGGTCACAGTCAAAAATAAGTATCCTCTTCTAAGAATTGATGACCTATTTTATCAGTTGCAAGGTGCAAGTTATTTCTCCAAGATAGACCTTAGATCCAACTATCATCAACTTAAAGTGAGGGAATGTGATATTCCAAATATAGCCTTCCAAACCCGCTATGGTTAGTTTGAGTTTATAGTCATGTATTTTGGGCTAACCAATGCCCCAACAGCTTTTATGGACCTCATGAATCAAGTGTTCAAGCAATATCTTGATATGTTTGTCATAGTGTTCATAGATGACATCCTTGTCTACTCCCTCAGTGAGCATTATCATGCAGATCACCTTAGAATTGTCTTGAAAACTCTTAGAGGTCACCAGTTGTTTGCCAAATTCAGTAATTGTGAATTTTGGCTAAGGTTTGTAGCCTCTCTGGGTCATATTGTTTCAGCCGAAGGTATTAGAGTTTATCCCTAAAAGAAAGAAGTTGTAAGAAATTAGCCTAGACCTATCTCTCCATCTAACATTAGAAGTTTCTTGGGTATAGAGGGTTGTTACTGTTATTTTGTTGAAGGTTTCTCCTCTATTACGTCTCCTATGACCCAGTTGACCCAAAAGAATGTTAAGTTCCAGTGATCAAATTCCTGTGAGAAGAGTTTTCAGGAGTTGAAGACTTGACTTACTTCAGCCCCTGTGTTGACTTTGCCTAATGGTACAAATAGTTTTGTGGTGTATTGTGATTCCTTTAGAGTTGGTTTGGGTTGTGTGTTGATGCAAAGAGGTAAAGTTATAGCCTATTCCTCTAGTCAGTTAAAGTCGCATAAGAAGAAATACCCAACCCATGATCTTGAGTTAGCTGATGGGGTCTTTTCTTTGAAAATCTGGAGAAACTATCTTTATGGTGTTCATGTTGATGTGTTTACTACTTATAAGAGCCTGTGGTATATGTTTACTCAAAAAGAGTTGATTCTTAGGCAACGAAGGTGGGTAGGGTTGGTAAAATACTATGATATGAGTGGGTTGTATCACCCGGGCAAGGCCAATGCAGTGGCGGATGCCCTTAGCAGATTTTCTATGGGTAGTGTTGCTCATGTAGAGAAAGGTAAGAAAGAGTTAGATCGTGATGTGCATTGTATGGCTAGGTTGGGTGTTAGGTCGCTTTATTCAGCTGAGGGAAGTACTTTGGTGCAAAGTAGTTTCGAATCCTCTTTAGTTTCGGAAGTAAAGGAGAAGCAAGATAGAGATCCTAGTTTGGTCATACTGAAGGAGGCGGTTATGGACCAAAATATAGAGGTTTTCTCCCAAGAGGGAGGTGGCGTGTTGATATTGCAGGGTAGATTGTGCATTCCGTGTGTTGATGATATAAGGCAGAGGATTATGGATGAAGCACATGGCGCGCAGTATTCTATTCATCCCGGCACTACCAAGATGTACTGTAACTCGCAGGAAATCTATTAGTGTAATGGTATGATGAAGCATATAACTGAGTTTGTAGCAAAGTGTGCAATGTGCCAATAGGTTAAGGTAGAGCACCAAAGACCTGGGGGTGTGATATAAGAGTTTGGTATACCCACTTTGAAGTGGGAGGTGGTGAATATGGACTTCGTGAACGGGTTACCTCTTTCGTATCGTCATAATGATTCTATTTGGGTTGTTGTAGATACGCTGACTAAGTCCGTGCACTTATTTCCCGTGCATACATCTTATACAACTGAGGATTATGCTAGATTGTTTATCTGGGAGTTAGTCAGGCTGCACAGAGTTCCCTTGTCTATCATTTAGGATAGGGGTACTCAATTTACTTCTCAGTTTTGGGAGACGTTTCAGTAGTGTCTTGGAACCCAAGTTCTTTTGAGTTCAACTTTTCATCCACAGATAGATGGACAGGCTGAGAGGACCATTCATACCCTAGAATATATGTTGAGAGGTGTGCTCTTGATTTAAAAGGTAGTTGGAATGAGCATTTTCCATTGATAGAGTTCGCCTATAACAATAGTTACCATGCTAGCATTGGGATGGCACTATTTGAGGCCTTATATAGTAGAAGATGTAGATCACTCATAGGTTGGTTTGAAGTGGGTGAAGCTACCGTGATTGGTCCTGATGTAGTATTTGAAGCTATGGAGAAATTTCATTTGATTAAAGAGAGGGTAAAGACAGCTCAGAGTCGTGAAAAGTCATATGCCGATGTTAGAAGAAGAGATCTTGAGTTTGAAGTAGGTGATTTGGCGTACTTGAAGACTTAACCCATGAAAGGTTTGAAGAGGTTTGTTAAAAAGGAAAAGCTTAGTCCCCGTTATATTGGCATGTATAGAGTTTTGAGTCGTGTTGGGAAAGTAACCTATGCGGTTGAGTTGCCTGCAGAGTTGTCAGACGTTCATCCTATTTTTCATGTCTCCATGCTTAAGAAGTATATTGGTGATTAAGTTGTGGTAGATCCTTAATAGATTGCTGATATTTAGAACAGTCTTTCATTCGATGAGATTCCTATTGAGATCCTACATTTTCAGATCCATAGACTGAGGAAAAAAGAGGTTCCCTTTGTCAAAGTGTTGTGGTGGAACCAGTTAGTTGAGGGAACTACTTGGGAGGCAGAAGCAGATATGCAAGCCAAGTACCCACACCTTTTTTCCATGAGTCCAGATCGATCTGAAGGTATTATTCTTTCTTAATTTAGCCCTTCTAATCTAAAGTTTAGCTATATATCTATTCTTGCATGAGTTCTTGCTATTTTTGAGGTATTCAAGAGTTTAGTGAGATTTTGAGCCCATTTAGAAACTTGCTTCAACTATGTGTACTCTATTTTTCCTGTGTTCCTAGTCTAACTAGAGACATTCGAGGATGAATGTTTCCAAGGGTGAGATATTGTAATACCCCGCAAAGTTCCCTTGTAGTTTGAGCCTTGAGTATGTCAAGTGAAGTGTAATTCTGTCCATAAAAGATTGAGAAAAGACTTCCAAAGTGATTAGTGTTTTAATCTTCTTGAATTTTCCTGAAAATGACTTCCTATAGTGTAGAGAATTGAATTAGCTTTCCAACAATACAATTTTTTTCCAAATCCAGCATCGGGGTGGGAAGTTATGGTCGTTTTACCGAGAGTTGTCTGAACCGCCCAAGTGCGATGGACAGGTTGACGGACCGTCGAGTGCATGATGGACCATTACCCGGACCATCATAACCATGGAATTAACTCCCTTTTCTGGCCCAAGTTTGACGTCCAGGACGACGGACTGTCAAGACAGCGATGGACCATCGCCGAAACCATCGCCGCTGAGGCAGTATAGCCTCATCCTCGCCAACGTGCGATGAACGATTCGATGGACCTTTGAGTTTGCGACGGACCTTCACTGAGACTGTCGCCAGTGAGGCAGTGAGGCCTCATCCTAGCCAACGCACGATGGATGATCTGATAGACCTTCGTGTTTGCGATGGAACATCTTAAGACCGTCATATCAAAGCAGTCTATTTTTTTTATGACAGATGTGCGATGGTCTATCCGACGGACCGTCTGGCTAGCGACGGACCAAGAAGGCCAGTTTAGTATTTTAAGTCATTTTTAAAGGGACTTTTCGGTCTTTCCACTCTTTTATCAACCAGATATATTCCAAATGAAGCAAATGACTTCATTCATCATCCAAAATACAATAGAGCTAGGGTTTCTCCTTCATGATCAAATCTAAAACCCTTCACGAAGAAATCCGAGAACTCACAAAGATTCTACAAATTGAGTTGTGATTTATGTTCCCCAAGTTCAAGGGTTGCAAGAACCCTCACTCAAGAATAAGAAGAAGAGTTTGAAGCAAGCTTGTTCATCCAATTTCAAAATCTAAGGTATGTGGGGTTTTGAACAAGGGTAATCCTTTCACCGTTGTGCTTAAATACTTATTTAAACTATAATTTTATGCAATCTATGAGATTGTACACGATATTGAATTAGGGTTTTTCACCCATTGTTATTGATTGCAATATCATGATGTTTCCCATGAATTGAAAGATAAATAGCATGATTTTGCATGTTTTCTTGAGAAATTGAAGTTGGGTTTATACCCTATGTTGTTACTCCTGAGAATTTAAGAGCTTCAATGTTCCAGAAATTGAAGTATATGAGTATGTTGATATTTTGAGACAAATTTCTGTAACTTCCATATTTCTACATGAATTATATATCTATATGCTATCTATTATGCATTATGATGAGTTTTAACTTGAGATTGAATTATGGGTCATTAAGCCCTACTCGATACTTGCAATTTTATGAACTATTATGCTATAAGAACCCATGATTTGAGTATTTTAAGATTATAGAGTAATGTTTTGACCAAATGGTCATAGAGTTTTGAAATCTACTCTGCCACATAAGATTACAGATTTGATTGTTGGGTTCTTATAAACTATGAGATTATTTTGATAGTGGATTTCCATGAAATGAGTTAGATAAACTAAAGGGAGTAGTATTTAGCACCGAGTTGGGTAAGTTACCACGGTTTCTATCACAGAACTACGTGCCACCAAAGGTGTGAGATTTTGGGCCTAAGGCCGAGATGATTGGGCCCGAGGCCGAGATAAGTGATAACTGAGTTGAGGTTATACTTCTTGGCAAGAGTATGAATTGGACTCCATGTAGCTCGCATGGTTTAAGTCGATTAAGAGAACCTCCCTAAACTAATGTATTTTCCATTGAGATAGAATATTTTCCCTAAAGCTTTGAGATGAGATATTTTCCAAAGTGAACGAATTGCTTTTGAGTATTTTCCAAAGAAGAAAGTAGTTTTCTCTACTAATAAGAGTTGATCATTATTTTGTAAAACAAAGTCATATGATTCTGAGTTCCAATTGTTTGAGTTCAAAAGAGTTATAAGTTCTTGAGCAATAAAGATGTTTTACCCTCCATGAGATATATGCATGAGTTGAAAGTATTGTTTAATGCTTCCTTCATTCTATGAGTAATGAGAATAAGAGGAGAGCACATATTTTAAAGCCAAAGTATAATGACTCACGAGATTTGTGTTACATGTTTCATTCAACATGATTTATGAGCTTTACATTTTAGACTTATTCAAGCCATGTGAGTCATTCCTATTTGCATGCGTGATTTGATTAAATAGTATTGATATTGTTTTATGTAAATGTATACACCCCCATATACTCAATATATTCCTAAGTGTTGATCCACATATACGTCTATGTGCTAAATTTTCTTATAATGTAGGTTCAGGTGCTCAGTCCCAGCCTCGTTAGTGATTCCTGAGTACCTTCATCGATATTTCTACAGTGGTGAGTCCTCATGGTTTGAGGAACTATCTTCATACATTTTAGTAGTTGAGTGTTTATGCTATTACTTTCAGTTCAATTTGAGTCAGTTGGGGACCTGTCTCAATGGATCTCGAGTTCATGGAATAGTAGAGGCATTGTCAAACTAGTTATTAGACTGTGGTTGTGTTGAGATTTCCAGTATTGTGGTCATTTTTCTTGAGTTTTATCTTTGTATTTCCTTTCATTTGATATGACAGTGCCAATGTTTTGTATATTCCTTCATGAATGAGTTGTTATGAGAAGTGATAGGCTCAAAGGGTTATCTTGGGGCTACTTGTATCCCTAAGCACCGTGTGACGTCTTGGGAGGTGATTTTGGGTCGTCACATACTCACCTGGAAGTCACCCATCCTTCTATGTCTGTTTAGTAGAAGAAGATGTTAGGCAAATTCTGAGATTGCCTCGGCCTAGGTTTTCTGGGGTCCAGGCGAGGACACATTTGATTTTTTGACTAATTGTGAGGATAGGCTATGTAATTTAGGCCTATTTGTGACTCACGACTTTAACTAGACTACTTTTTAGTTGGACTTATAGATAGACTTTGGTGGAGATGTTATCTTGATTCCAGGATAGTTAGATCTCCTTCTTTAACATGGACTTAGTTTTCCAAGGTTTTCTTAGAGAAGACTATGACTTGCATCCTTAGAGACCATTTGAGAGATTAGTTCTTGAGACTGGAGAAGGGATTAATGATTTTCTTAGAGTATGACGTTTGTTTCATAAGTTAGCCAGGCATGATACAACTATTCTTCCAATCGAGTATGAGAGGATTTAATTTTTTGTTCAGGTACTGACACTTCCATTTTGCATGGCTACTTAGAGTTTGGTTGTGACTAATAGGTCATTTATAGAGCTTTTTTATTATGCTCAGACCATGAAAGAGATGCACTATGAGGCTAAAGTGGGAAACAATAAGAAACCATGTTACAGTTACCTACCCTAAGAACCTCAGACCTTGAATTATGATAGTTTTTACTGGGAGACATAGTGGCTCACAGTTCAGGAGCTGAGGTTCTTAGGGTATGTAACTGTAAGACACCATATTTTTGGGTTATTCTTTGAACCATCATTCCTACGTGCATAAGTTATAATCCAAAAGATTCTCATGTGAATATAAGTTTCATAATATTTATTCTCGTGTTTGATGTACTTTCGAGGTGAAAAATGTTCATAAGAATCGCTTAGAACAAAGATGAGCTAAGACCCTTTGATTTGTCAAAAATTTGGTATTCGGTTCTACAAGGGTCAACTTTAAATGTGTATAACTTTTGATATACGTAGAATTTCTCATGTTAAGACCCAAAAAATGTTATATAATTGAATCATCTTTCCAACGATACCAATTTAGCCTAAATTCGACACCCGAGAAAAAATTTATAACTATTTTCGTGAGAGGCAGTAAGTGGAGGAGAAATACTCGCGCCACCCATGTTATTATTCTAGGATAGAGGAGGCATCGCGGGCTCTACTCTCTTAGGATAAAGAGGGCGCAACCTGGTCCATTCCCCCACTGTTTTCAACTCCTTAAGGGTCAAGGGGCACTTTGGACCTTTCCCCTCAACCCCAAATGTCCAAGGGACAATTTATAACACCCAAAAGGGAATTATTTGCCCACTTTTCATCATCAAAACCTCACGTAAACCCTCCCTTTTCCCACAATGAACAAAGGAAAACTTTTCTCTCAAGAACACAAGGATTTATGTTTTGAATTCAAGAATCCAAGAGTTAAAGATTCCTAGTTCAATAAACCTTCAAGAAAAAAATCAAGAATAGGGTTTTTTTCACAAGTTCATTATTCAAGTCCCAATATTCAAGCTTTCTTCCCAATTCAAGAAAATTAAAATGTGTGGGGTTATTAAGAAGGATACTACTTTCATCCTTGTGTCCAAAACTAGTTTTTGGAGTTTAATTTACATGATTTGTAGTCTAGGGTTCATACCCAAATATCATTGTTTGAAGTTTATAAAGTTACAAGTGATTTATGTGTTGAATTTCTTAGTTATTTTCACACATTCATGCGTGTGACCTGATTTTATATATTGAGAATTGAATTTCATTATCTTGATTATAATTTTTAAAGTATTTCATGATCATTATTATTGAGCATGAAGTTTGTTATGATTTGACATGAGTTTAAAGAATGGGTTATAAGCCCTAAGTTTATGTCTTGATATTTCAAGAAGATTATGTTTTATGCATTCTTTGATAAGTAAGTATTCAGATATTTAAGCAAGATTTGAATTTTTTATCCACAACTAAGATATGAAATAAAAACAAATTAGTTTTGATTACAGTTTTAAATAGGTTGATGCATAACTGGTTTTCATTATAAACCCTTATTCTAGTTTAAGGTGGATTTCCTACAGAATGAGCATACAAATTAAATGGAGTAGTATTTACCACTGATTTGTCTATGTGTCCTAGTTAATATGTCCTTGAACTATGAGCCAACATAGGTACAAATTTAGATTATTCCCATTTATATGGATGCAGAAATAGATTGTGATCACTTAACTCAGGTTTTAGTCCTTGGCAAAAGTATGACAACTCTATCTAATGTGAGGTTTTCCTCTTAGGGGAACTAGACATTGGAAACTATGATAGCTCACATACTGTATGTTTGTTAGAAGAACCTCCCTTACTGAAAAATAACAGAAAAGTTTTTAGAAGAAACTCCCTAAGTCCTAAAATATAATAACGGAAAAGCTTTTAGAAACTAAGTTTAAAGTCTCACAATTTTATTCAAATATTTTTTTACATAAGTCATTAGCTATGAGATTTCAGCTTTCAGTTTACAGATACAGAGTTGAGTTCTTTTACATTTAGACTGCATGATTTGAAATCAGACTTAACTTCAGTGCTACTCAGTTCATTATAAGAATGAGTAAAATTACAACTTTTAGAACTAAATGTCAAGGCTCATGAGATTTACATAGTATACTTTATTATAAATGATTTATGATTATCAGCCTTCAATTATTCAAGCCAATGTGAGTTATTTACACTTAACATGTATCCTTTTACAAGTTTTAATAATCATTGAGATATTGTTTTACTTATGCATTCATCCCCACATGCTCATTACATTCCAAAATTATTGATCCATATATATGTCTATGTGCTACATTGTCTAATAATATAGGTACAAGTTGTAGTATGCACATCATAATCAGACAGTTGTAGCTTCCAGTAAGCAGGTGATGATCCTTTTTGATTCAAAGGTTTTAGTTAGTCATAGTTCGAGTAGCATTTTGTTTTCTTATTCAATCGTATTGATTTGGGAGAGTTGGGGGTCATGTCATGGCTACCTATAGTAATACTAGTAGAGGCTTCATAGATAGTAAGTAGAGTTAATGTATTTGTTCCAGTTATTTTTGTATGAGAAAAGTTGTAATCCTTCTTATACAGTGTTGTGTTGATCATATTCAAAAAAGATTTATCTTCTGCTTATTCCATTAAGTTTTATGTATTTAATCGGTTGCTCATGATTTATTCCAGTATAAGGGTTATCTTGGGATCACTTGTGGTCCTAAGCACCGTGTGAAGATTAGGGTATAGCCTCGAGTCGTTACAAACATAGCATCAGAGCACAGAGTTCAAGTGTCCTAGGGTGTCTGTTATGCTGTGTTTAGTAGAGTCTTGTAAAATGGTACACAGAAGTTTGTACTTTTCTTTGAGAGGCTACAGGTCATTTAAGAAATATTTCCCTTCTTTATTCTCTAGGTCGTACTATAAAGTTTTTCTCTTAGAAGTTTATGTTGATTCGTGTATTACTATATAATCCTTTATCTATGACTTATTCTTGAGATAACATGATTAAAAATTTCTAATTCCTCCCAAGATGATGCTCTTCGATTTTCTATCAGTAACTTCAAAAGTCACACAAGGGGTTTGAGAGGAGCTCGCTAGTGTGTTACAAGTTTCTTAAGTTGAAAGATTATTTCCTAATCTATATGAGTTGTTCAGTTAAGATAGAGTAAGATATGTATTCAGATTCCTCGTTAACTCTTCAATACAGATAGTGCTCATGAAAGGAGATAGTGTGAACCTTGATTGTTCAATAGAGTTTGCATTCAAAGGAAATTTTAACCTAGAATATTATGATATATAAGTAGTAGAACCTTCTTATAGATTAAAGTGTGGGTTAAGAATTGTAGTGAAAAGAAAGGTGGGAATAGTGACTGATAAAACGTATTAGGATGAATATATGCATGCTATCGAGTTTGTGTTAAGGTGATATGTCCTTGTGTGTCATCTTAGGGGTAATAAATGAGGTACTACTTTCCTGGTAGAAGGTAGAGAAAGAGTTATTAGTTAAGGTGAATTGTTGTTTGCTTGAAGTAGGAAAGGAGTTATTGGGGGGTATTTATTGTGTTAGGAAAGTATAGGTTATTAATAAAAGTATTTGGCTGTTGGGGTTTGTAGAGCTAGGGGTATAATTTAAATATATGGATGGATAAGTACTAGAGATATATGGAAGATGGATGTGCTTATGGACTGTAAGATTATTATCAAATATCATTATTATAAGGTTCTAGTGGACTAGTGTTTCTTGATTCTTGACTTTATAGCTTCCAAGTGAGAATAGTTTGTGAGGTTGGATTGTAAATGATGTTTAGCACTAGACATTAAGTTTTAATATTAGAGGATGATCATCTAGGTGTAAATAATGATGTCTCGGTTAGTGATGCTAGTTATATGAAATTGATCTAGTAGCCTTGAACATTGTATGAAAGAGTTAAGTTCAGTTATTCGTAACTATGTAAGATGTAGAGGTGTGCCCTAGGTGATATGGAGTAGCATTATTTTCTAAGGTTATTAAGTGTTGTGTGTGGTTAGTAGTACCCTCGAGTTTCTAAGTGGATGGGGGCTAGTTATAAAGTATATGGTGTTCTTAATAGTTAAGTTAAGGAGTTATGGATAGATGATGTTAAACCTTTTGGTATGATTTTTTTTTCTCACAATTTAGGTAAGGATATAAATTTAGAGATATGATATTAGTTGTCTATGAAGAAAGTAGTATGGTTCATTAAAGGTTTTGGGATATCCATGTTAAGTATTAGAATCTAAGTTAGAATCTTTGAAGATTGAGATAATGGAAAAAAAAAAGTTAAAGTTATAGATGGTGTGCACTCCAGGTATGATGACACTCATGAAGATTCTAAGTTAGTAAGTGTTCAAGCATTATATGATGACTATTGGAGCTATATAAAGATAGAGTTGTATCTCAGAAGGAAGTATTAGCAGTGGGGTTTACACTTTTGTGTTAAGTTTATTATTTATGTGTATTTTTATATCCCAGACTCTATAGTACAGTGATTGTAGTCCAGTTTAGGGTTTAGTAAAGGGTTCCACAGACTTAGAATAATGGCTTAAAGCTAAGGGAGAGATGATATAATAAGGAACCAAATTATGTTTTGAGAATTAGATTGTGATTCATATTAATAAGAGTTTTGATGAGATAGTGTTCCCTTCTTACTCTACAGTGTTCCTTGGATGTATGTTATTGTCACAAAAAATTTATATCTTGCGTGATCTATCTATGCCAAAGTCCAATGCTTATACACTTCATGTGTATTCAAGTCCATTCTTCTCTTCTAGTAAGTAAGTAACAACTTCAATCTATAATTTGAGTCATCCCTCATAAATCTATGAACTCCAGTCTTATGTTGAATAGCTTATAATAAGTATGAACTCTTGTTTCAAAGTATGATCAATTGTCAGAACTCATGATACTAATGAAATCCACATTATATCATGTATGTCCTCTGTTTAGATCTCTTAAGTGAATCCATGCCTTTGATATTCTCTTCCTCAGGCCTCTATTAAGTGTCAAAGTTTTATATAGTATTCTTTTGTGCTTCAGGTCATTATGTGTTAGCCCTTCAGTGAACTATTATTATCCAAACATAGTGGTAATGATAATGGATAAGCAATTGTTTAGATGAGAGGGAGTTGATGACCCTCATTAAGAAAGATTATTTATGCTTTTCTATCTAAGGCTTAAGGATGAAGGAATATTTAGGTAAATCTTTCATATATGCCATGGTTAGTTGAGAATACTAGAAATGTTATCTTAAGCATAGTGCATGAAAGTTGTTGTTGATAGAGGTTTAGAGAATATGAGAAGTATTCCTTTATGGGTGTTTTCCTTGAAGTTCATATGTGGTTATAGTGATAGGCTTGAATGTCATATTGGGATATAATTGGAGGAATGCAATATGCGCTAGCGCATCCACAGTAAGAGTTCAGTATTAGTCATCAAAGCGGTAAGGAATATTATGCTTAGGGTGTGAGCTCTGGAAGAGACATAGAAGATTTAATAATATGGTTTAAACTGGTATTATGGGGTAGCGTGTTGTATAGTGCGATTTCGAGTTAGGCTTGATCATAGTGAGAGAATTTAGTTCAATTTAGACTTTAGTAGATTGATTTATACATGCCCATGTGAAAATTTTAAGTTGAATCAAATTAGTATTGTCTTTAATGGGAATATTATAATTGAGGGAGTATTTGAGAAGTGTTTCTAAGTTTGAAAGTAAGAAGTTGCATTGCCTAAGGCCTAGTAATTCTATCCTAGATTATGATTTATATGTTTATGATCCATTCTATAGAGTTTTATCAATATTGTAATTCCTTAGTCAGATGTCTTGTATAACTTCTTAGGAAGAGTGTTGAAGGAATACTCCAGTTTAGTATAAGCTTTTAGTATGATTCAGTCAGTGTAGCCAGTAATTCAGTCTAGCAATCAGACAAACAAGTTCCTATGGTTTTACATCTTTCCTATTCAAGAGGTAATACACATCAATGAAAATTTTGAATTCATCTAAGTTTATGCATATGCATCAGTTTCAGATTCTAGATATTCAGTCATGATTCATTCCGTAAGTGTCCCATGCATCATCTCAATATTTCTTCCAAGTAAGTATAATTCAGGGGACGAAGAATCCCAAGAGGGTTGTAGTACCCCAAGTATTAATGTACTAAATCTTTTACGTTTACTTCATGAAAAAAGATCCATATTGAAGTAATGGTTACTCATAAGTTGACTCTCTCATTTCAATCTTAGCCTTGTAACAATTCTCATGTCATAGCATGTATTCATGAAACCAGTTTTGTTCGTGTATCATGTTTCAGACTCAATTATGAAATCATGTTCCAATTCATGCATGTTTAGAATATGATTGCAGTAACCTTCATACAATACTCTCATTCTAACTAGTCTTATTCGACGAGGAATGTTTCCAAAGGGGAGATAATATAAGGTCCCACATTTTTGGGTTAGTCTTTAATTCGTCGTTCCTACGTGTATTACGTATAACCCAAATGATTCCTATGTGAATATAAGTTTAATGATCTTTATCCTCATTTTTATGTGATTTTGAGGTGAAAAATATTCATAATCATTGGTTAGAACAAGGTTGAGCTAAGACCCTTTGATTCATCTAAAATTTGGTATTCGATTCTAAAAGGGTCGACTTTAAATGTATATAACTTTTGATATACATAGGATTTATCAGTTCAATACCTACCAAATTGTATATAATTTAATCATCTTTCAAATGATCCCAATTTTGCCTAAATCAGATACCCAAGAAAAAAGTTATAGCTATTTCATGAGAGGCAGTAAGTGGAGGCGATAAGCTCACACTGCCCGGGTTATTGTGATGGGATAGATGAGACGCCACACGCTCTACTCCCCTGGGATAAAGGGGGCACGGCCTATTCCATTCCCCTGCGGTTTTGACTACTTAAGGATCAAGGGGTACTTTGGTCCTTTCCCCTCAACCCCCAATATCCAAGGGATGATTTATAACACCCAAAAGGGCATTATTTGCCCACTTTTCATCATCAAAACCTCTCATAAACCCTCCCATTTATGAGCATGAACGAAGTTCAACTTTTATCTCAAAAACACAAGGATTTAAGTTTTCAATTCAAGAATCCAAGAGTTAAAGCTTCCTAGTTCAATAAACCTTCAAGAAAAAAATCTAGAATAGGGTTTCTTTCACAAGTTCATCATTCAAGTACCAATATTCAATCTTTCTTCACAATTCAAGAAAATTAATGTATGTGGGGTTAGGAACACGGATACTCCTTTCATCCTTGTGCCCAAAAATAGTTTTTAAAGATGAATTTACATGATTTGCAGTCTAGGGTTCATACACAAATATCATTTTTTGAAATTTTTGTTGTTAGAAGTGATTTATGTATTGAATTGCATAGTTATTTTCACACATTCATGTGTGTGACCTGATTTTATATATTGAGAATTGACTTTCATTATCTTGACTAGATTTGTTAAAGTATCTCAAGATCATCATTATTAAGCATGAAGTTTGTTATTATATGACATGAGTTTAAAGAATGGTTTATAAGCCCTAAGTTTAAGTCTTGATATTTCAAGAAGATTATGTTTTATGCATTCTTAGATATGTAAATATTCTGATTTTTAAGAAATATTTGATCTTTTAGTCCTCAGCTAAGATATGGAATCCACACAAATTAGTTTTTGTTACATTTTAAAATAGGTTGATGCATAACTGGTTTTCATTATAAACCCTTATGTTATTTTAAGGTGGATTTCCTACAGAATGAGCATACAGATTAAAGGGAGTAGTATTTAGCATCGAGTTATGTATTTTTCCTAGTTAACATGCCCCAAAACTATGAGCCAGCATAGGTACAAATTCATATTATTCCCATTTATATGGTTGCAAAAATAAATTGTGATGACTTAGTTTAGGTTATACTCCTTGGCAAGTGTATGACATCTCTCTCCAATGTGATGTTTTCCCCTTAGGGGAACTATACATTGGAAACTATGATAGCTCTTATAGTGTATGTTGGTTAGAAGAACCTCCATAACAAAAAAGAATAACAAAAATTTTTTTAGAATAAACTCTCTAAGTCCTAAAATAGAATAACAGAACAACTTTTAGAAACTAAGTGTAAAGGCTATCGATTTTATTCAGATATTTTTTTACATAATTCATTAGCTATGAGATTTCAGCTTCCAGTTTACAGATACAGAGGTGAGTCCTTTTACACTTAGCCTGCCTGATTTGAAATCAAACTTAACTTCAGTCCTACTCAGTTCCTTATCAGAAAGAGTAAAAGTACAGATTTTAGAACTAAGTGTTATAGATCACGATATTTATACAATATGCTTTATTATACATGATTTATGATTTTCAGCTTTCAATTTTTCAAGCCAATGTGAGTCATTTGCACTTAGCATGTATCCTTTTATAAGTTTATATAGACATTAAGATATTATTTTAGTTATTCATTCACCCCCATATGCTCAGTACATTTACAAGTACTGATTCATATATATGCTTGTGCTACATTATCTTATAATATAGGTACAAGTTGTATCAAGAACATCATAATCAAACAGTTGCAGCTTTCAGTCAATAAGTGATGAGCCCTTTTGATTCAAGGGTTCAAGTCAGTAATAGTTCGAGCAACGTTTTGTTTTCTTATTCAATCATATTGATTTGAAATCATTGGGGGTCATATCCCAGTTACCTATATTCAATACTAGTAGAGGCTTCATAGATAGTTAGTAGTGTTAATTTATTTGAGTCCATTTTTATTTTGTATAAGCAGAGTTATAATCCTCTTTATATAGTGTTGCATTAATCATATTCATAAAATATTTATCTTCCACTTATTCAATTTAGTTTTATGTATTTAATCATTTTCTCATAAGCTATGCCAATGTAAGTGTTAGCTTGTGATCACTTGTGGTCCTAATCACCATGTGACGACTAGGGGGTAGCCTCTGGTCATTACAACAACCCTATATATTAGTCCTATCAGCATCAAGGTTAGTCAAGTAAGCTAGTTCATGTTGTACTCCACATTACTAATGGGGTTCAATAAAGTTACATTGATGATTCTGGTATGAGTAGTAGTTATTCTTAGATAGGGATATATTATAGGTTTTCTAGTTATGGTTCCCATTCTAGAATATCCTATCTTCTTGGCAGAATTTAGCGCCAAGGGTGTGTTATGATTTTGAAGCCTTCAACGATGATTCCCAATAAGGGGATAGTTGTACCTATAGTGCAAATATTTTAGCCGATTAGGATAGTGTCTCCCTATCTAGAGGTGGTACATGTCATCAGGGTGGTCCTAAGGTTATTTAGGAAGTCCTTTGGTAGGTAAGGAAGGTGATTGGTCAATTTCCCAACTAGTTAGAGGGAGAGGTGATTTATTACAGGTATGTTCTCAGTGTTCCATCAACTCCTTTTGATTTCTTTCATATATGATCCACTTATTCATATGTGTCTGCTTATTATGCACCACAGTTGGAGTTTTCTTGATATTCTCTATCTATGTTGTTTTGCGTATCTGCTCCCAAGGGTGATTCATTAATAGTGGATCAGGTTTATAGATCATGTGTTGTGACTATTTGAGAGTTTGATTCTCAAGCTGATTTATTGTGTTAGATATGGTACACTTTGATGTGATTTTTGGCATGAAGTTGTTATCCCTCTATCATACAGTCTTGGATTGTTTCATTAAGATGGATAAATTATCTATACCCGACATACCCCAATAATGTGGTAGGAATCTATTAGTCATGCTCTGATGAGTATTATCTCTTATGTTCAGGATAGGAGATTTATATCGAAGGGTTGCAAGTCATATCTTGTTTATATTCATTATATTAATATAGAGAGTCCTTTGCTTGGTTCTGTTTCTATAGTTTGTGATGTTCCAAACGTTTTTCCTACCAATCTATCTAACCTTCACCCTAAGTATGACATTGAGTTTATTATTGATCTTGAGTTGGGAACCCGACCTATTTCTATGGAGCCTTACCGTATGGCTCTTGGCGAGCATAAGGAGGTAACTTCTTATTTTTAGGATTATCATGGTAAGGATTTCATTAGGTCAAGCATTTCACATTGGGGTATTTTTTTGTAAAGAAAAAAGGATAGTTCTTTACATATGTGTATGAATTACAAGCATCAGAATAAGGTGATAGTGAAGAATAGGTATCCTATCCCTCATATGAATGACTTATTTGACGATCTCTAGGGAGAGGTAGTGCTCTCTAAAACTGACTTGATATTTCATTACCATTTGCTAATGATTTAGGATGAGGACATCCCAAATACATGCTTCAAGACTTGTTATTGCCATTATAAGATCCTGGTGATGTATTCTGGGTATACTAATCTCCCAGCCGAGCTTTTGGATTTAATGAATCGCTTGTTCAAACATTATTTGGACCCCTTTATGATTGTGTTCATTGAATACATATTTTTGTAATTGAGGATTAGGGAGTAACATGAGTAATATTTAAGGATTGTGATCTAACTATGATAGATCATTTGCTTTTTGTCAAATTCTCCAAGTGCAAATTTTTCCTCAAGTCTGTTACATTCCCAGGAAATATGGTGTCTAAGGATGGGATTGTAATAGATCCAGTAAAGATTGAGTGAGTCTTTTCATGATTGTTCCAGACCTACATCTCTGTCTGAGGTCCATAGATTTATTGGGTTGGAAGATCCCTACATCCGATTCATTAGGGTTTTTGCTACTATTGCAACATTGATGACTAGATTGACTAGGAAGAAGGTTGAGTTCTAAAGGACTGAGGAGTGTGAATTTACCTTTAAAAAGCTCAAGGATTTTCTTATTTTATCTCCATATTAACTCATCTTGTTATGGGCTAGGGGTTTACCGTATTTTTTTATGCTTTTGGTGTTGGTTTCGGGTCTACTTTTATGTATTAGGGCTAAGTTATTTCTTATGCGTTGAGGCAACTTAAGGTTCATAAGTTCAACTACCTCACTCAAGACTTGGAATTGGTGGAAATATTTTTTATGCTTAATATTTGGAGGCATTATCTATATGACTGTTATAACCTGAGTCGGGTCCCTGGCCACGATAGGTATCCCAAACCACAAAGGTCTGAGAACCCCTTAGAATATGATCATAACCATAATCCTAATGAAGTTAGTATGGATGATAAAATGAAACATGGTAGGGTTCTTAGTACAATGAAAGAAAATACATCATAACATCAACTCATAAAAACAAACTTTGGTCTAAACCAGTCTTTGAAGCCACAACTAAGCTAAACATACTAGTCTATCTAAACAAGGACAAGGCCCCGACTGGACCATAAAACAACTAAAACTAAAATATGGATAAAATGTGATTCAAAGTAAGGGAGGCTCATAAACATTGACTATCTGCGGAAAATCTACTACCGAGATAGACCAAGGGACTGTGCCTCAGCACCTGTATTAAAAGGGTCAATACTTGAAAAGTATTGGTATGTAGGACAATCAAAAAAAATAACACATATTTTATGTAAAATAGTCAAGAGCATTGTGAAATAAATTTAGCAAAATATATAAAACACATGGGCATAATCAAAGATCTTCATCGCTTTTTGGTAAAAGCATTAACTCAACACTTTGATTTCTTTCTAAGATAGAGGGTACACCTTACATTTTTAATCCACGGGCTATATAGAATCCACCCTAGACTCGGTGTCCAAGCCCCCAATCCTAGTTTGTTGCAGGAATTGGGGTACGTGATCTCTACTATGCTATAGGGCCATCACCAGTGTACAATCCCTATTTTAGGGCACATCCTCTATTTCAGGGCACAATAAGCCCCGTGTGGGCAAAACACCATTTTGGGAAATGAGTTATCTGAACTGGTTCCTTCTTTGGGTAACTATCTAACTCTCTTTAAATCCATTTTTAACCTTTTAAAACCATGTTTCATGCTTATACCATTATTTACTTTCATGTTAATGGAATTTAGTAATAGGTATTGTCATACCTAGACTGGCAAGTCATATCATCTCATATCAAATCCATAGCCCTTCTCATTCAAAAACTTGTTAATGACCACCAAAAGATATAAACATCACATGAGAGTTCTTATTTCAAAATCATATGAAAACTTATGCAAAACACTCTATTTTCTAGTCTTTAACACAAGCTGGCCAATTCTTTCATTAATCACATACAATTTCTTCATTAGGACACAAGAGCCTTTAGCATGAAAAGTACTAATAAGCCCCAATTACACATCTCTTATAATAGCGTAAGTGGTCGTTGTCAAATTAGAACACAACTAGGTTGAGGTCGAATCCTACAGGGAATATGGTTCTAATTAAGTTGTATGCGGATTAGTTGAGTTTTAATCATTTGTTTCCATAAAACAAAAAGGGGGATTTGATTCAGTTCACAAATTAATGGTTTCAGTTTAACAAGATGAAATATGTATGGTAGTGTTCAAATTCAGAGAAATAGCAAGCTAGGGTTATGTCCAACTTGTAGTTTTAAATACTTTCTAACTATGGGCTTTACGAATTCATAGATGTATCATTCTTACAGAGAAACATATTGTATTTAATAATATAATCCTAGTGTTTCTCAACCATCAAGGACTAATTAACTTTAGTTCTCTCGAATCAAAAGTGTTTACAAAAACAATACAAAATCTCCAAGTAGTTAATCCTGTTAAGGTGTTAACATATGAAATAGGAGTTCGAAATCCTATTTTCTATTCACTACTCTCTGTTCCGAACAACAACCTTTCTCTCAAACAAGTTATGTTTTAAGACACATCCTCTATGTTTGCAACCACGATAATTCAAGATAAACGAATAGAGTATGATGTAAAAAAAATCAATGCATAATGTAGACAACTAATTTTGTCCCTCCCAAAACCCAATTTATCCATTTTTTTCACTTCTTGTTATCATACACTCTCACCCATGAGATTATACCCTACAAAAATATAAACAATAACAACCCTATCCTAACCAACTTTACACCTCATCCTAACTATCCACCCCACCCCATACCCCTACCCATATACCCTACCCTACATCACGTACCCCCTTCAAATTTTCTTCTTGGTAATTTACCATAACAAAAAAAATGGCATACACATTGAGGGAAAAGAAAAGAAGAAAATAGTAAAAAGGGGCCCACAAGAAAATATGAGGATGGTTTTCTTTTCTTTTCCCAATCCATCATAAATACACAGTTTTCTCACCATTAGAAAGAGGGATTCACCATAATTCACACGAAAAGACAGAGGAGAAGCAGTTTCTCCTCCAAAATAACTCATACATGCACACACACCTCATATAGATGATTTTATTCACTGATTTTGGAGAAGATTGGGGGGTTTATTTTTGCTTCACCATAATTTGTACATCACAATCTCTCATATAATCCTCATAACACACACACCAAATTGGGGAATCACATAAGATATATATACAGATGTAAGGATAACACACACATGGAGAGAGAGAGAGTAAAATTGAGATCGGAAATGGAGAGAGATGAAGAAGACAGTGAAAACGCAAATAAAAGAGGGAGAAAACTTGGGGGGAAACCATGAATAGAGCTAAAACTGCATCGGAATCATCATTCCACCGCCAATCCAGTCACCATCTCCAAATAGCTACCCCAAAATCACCCTTTTTCATCAAAAAACAAAGGTGTCAGCTTGACCCATCTCGGAGAAAACTAGAATCAGCCACCAAACTATCTCAAAATTGGTTGTTCAGATTGATATCGAGTCAAACTTTGGGATTTTTATGGTTAATTTAGCACGAAGATGGTTTTTGGTCATTTTGTTGAGGTTTAATCGGAGGTTCCATTTGCGGGGTTTCAGTCAAAGGGAGCAATTTAATCGAAAGCCACATTTGAGGTTCAATTTTTCCCTTTTTCTTTATAATTATTGCAACTTTTACATGAATAATGTTGTGAATTAATGTTCGTTTTTACTTGGTGTTTGATTTTTGTAATTATGGATTGCATGGTGAAATGGTGTTCTGTTTGTGTTTTGAATGGAATTATTTGGGGGGGCAGGATTAAGAAATTGATAAAATTTGAATGTAGATTGATTTTGGTTTGTTGTCGTTTTGTTTAATTCGAAATAAGCATGAAGGTGACATATTTATGATATGTTGAAATGGATAGGCAATGTTTAGGTTCGGGTGGGAAATTTATGAATGATATTTTATTTAAATGCGTGGAATTTTGAATGCGTTGGAGGTTTTCAAGTTTAACAAAAAAAATTGACATTGTATTCATTTGTCGGGGAATGCCTCAAAGGAATTGTATTTATTCACCAGGAGATGCCCCAAAGTATCATGTACTTGAAGACGGAGCACGATTAAGGCCCGGGACGTCGGGTGGAGAAATCAATGGAGCGTAGTTTAGGATTAGCCAAGAATAGAGTAGGTTTATCTTTTTGCATTTTTCTATTTCAGAACTGCATAATTGGATTGGACACTGAATTTTGGATCGTTTTTGTTTTGTTTGTCTAATTAATTATTTTATGTGCTTTGTATGGTATGGTTTATACATTCATAGTTTTAAATTAGCTGATATGCTCCGCCAAGAAACCATGGTCGAACCACGGGATCGAGGGGGGCCTAACATCGTTCCCTCGGTCTACATAATTCCTTAGCCGGAATCTCTGTTAGTAAACCAGTTTAAATAGTCAAATTATTTTGAAAAGGATTCTCCAAAGGTAACTTGGCACACCGAATTATGCCAAGTGGCGACTCTAAATAAAAATATAAATAATTCTTTTTCGAAACAAACCTTTATTTTTGTCACTTTAATAATAAAACCTCTTTCGAACCTTAAAATAATCTTTTTTCGGTTAAAAAAAGTGGTGCGACAGCTCTGGCGACTCTGTTGGGGACATTTTTAGAATTCGTCTTTATTTTTGAGTTGTATCGGCGTTTTTTGGCATTATGGGTGTATAAACATTGTTTGTGATTATTATTTGTGTTATTGTTGTCACTATATTTTGTTTATGTGCTCTTTATTTATAGTTTTTCTTTATGTGTTATCTCTTTATTCCTGGCATCATGTGCATAACCTGAGTCATTCTTTATGCAACAAGTCCATAGTACACGCTGTGTACACGACCTCTAGTTGAGTCACCCTTATCTTAAGAGGGGGAGATGCAGGTTGGTATGGAGTAGGTGGAATGTAAAGCTGCCACTATCTACCATACGCTCCCCTGAACAGCCTTGTTCGTGAACCCCAGCGTAGATCAGCCTTTAAGTCATGCTTATGTATCATAATGAGACTTAGCGGGGCCCACTTGGACCTTTGGAAGAGACTAACCTCTACAGAATTCCTACATGCTAAATGTTGCATCTTTGAGGGTAACGTGGTCATTTGGCAGACCTATTTGGGAAAAAATATGTTTTAGTAGTAAAGTGTGTCGGCAAGAAAGTGTTGAAAGAAAGAGAGAAAAAAAGTGAGGCAAAAAAAGAGTTTCGTAGTATTTTAGAGTTCTTTATGACTTTTGTTTTTCACAATTCAAAAATCAAAAAAAAGAGTTTTTTCCTTTTGCACTGATTTTACTAAAAAAAAATAAAAACATCAAAGAAAAATTTCTTTGTTTCATTTAGCAAGCATTCACAATTTCAAAACCTTAAAAAAGATTTTTCTTCAAAAGAAGTTTTCTATAAAAGGAAAATTTTAAAAAATTGTAGAAGTTTTGTACATTTCATATAACAAAAATATCAAAAAAAAATAAAAATTGCATATTTGTTGGTGTCATTTTTCTGTGAAGTGTCAAAATAAAAACTCAAAAAGATTTTATTAATGTGGTTCATCGTCTGTCTTTGGTTATGTCTCTTAATTCAGGGTGTAGTTTGTCATTTAATTCTTAATTGTCCAATATGGACGAACTACACACCCCTGATTCTACTCTCTCGGGAGTGAGATACGTAGGCAGCCTATTGTTGGTTAGGGGATCTTTTTTGAAAAAAAAAAGATTTTCTTCACTCTTTATTAGAGTAGGTGTTTCATATACATATTTAAAAGAAAACTACAAAAAATATTTTTTCTTTAATAGGTACAAGTTTCATTTTCATATGAAATTCAAAATTGAAAACCCAAAAAGATTTTTCTTTCGTAATCATAGCTTTCATTTTGTATAGGGAGTTTAAACTAGAAAAATGAAAAAAAAAATCATCAATTCTTTTGACAATTTCTTATTTCCTTTTCTTTTTAAAGTTTCAAGAAAAAGAAAAAAGAAAGGAAAAAGAATTAATTAGCCATTTTGGCAAGACTTCACGAACTACGCACACCTGATTCTTCTCTCTCGGGTGTGAGATACGTAGGCGCCCCTCTTGGGTTCGGTGACCTTATCAAAAAGAAAAAAAAGGTTTTGAAAAAGATTGTCGAATTCTAACCCATTTTCTATCTCTTGTTCAGTTAGTTTAAGGTGGTTGGTTTGTTGCATTTTGGATGGTCCTCCATATTGCATTAAGTCGCAGAGAAAGTTATGGACAACAAGGATATCGAGTTTGTTGTCACTGATCAGATAGGGAGTTCGGGCAATGAGAATTTAGGAGCTAAGGAGATGATTCAAAAATTAAGGCAACAAATTATAGAAATTCATTAAGCTTGGGCTAATGGGTTTCCACCTCCTCTATTTCCCGCTGACTATCTAGAATATATTTCTAGCTTGCCTCTAGTGTCACATACACAGTTTCCTATTTTTCTTGACACACCACATCATGCATCAGAACCTGGTCTGGGGCAACACTTTCCAAACACTTCCAATATTCATTTCCTCACTCCTCAACACAAAGCTACCATATGCTCGGCTCCACCCACTATTCATGTTTTTGCAGCACCACCCCTACCCAAAGCTCCTAATTTTGAGTTTTATCCATAAGTTGTGCCTCCTCACTCTACAAGAGATCCTGTATTGAATTTTTTTATTGATCAACATCATGCTATTTAGCCCACATTTAAGTCGACTAATCCTTATGGATATACTCACCCGCCTGAATTTCTTCTTAACACTGAGAAGTCTGTTATAATAGAAGAACAGAAGGAAATGACCAGAAAATTGATAAGTTTGGAACTGGCTATGAAATACCTCCAGGGACTTGGGGGGTACAAAAGTGTCTCATATAAAGATATGTGCATGTTTCCAGTGGTTAATCTTTCTTTTGGTTTTAAAATGCCAAAGTTTTAGAAGTATGATGGACATGGCGATCCTGTAGCACAATTGAGATGTTATTGCAACCAACTAAGGGGTGCTGGGGGAAAGGAAGAATTACTCATGTCATATTTCGGTGAGAGTCTTTCAGGCCTAGCTTCGGAATGTGTTTGTTAACCAACACATTGACAAGTGGATTAGTTGGGATGACCTAGATAATGAATTTGTGCAATAATTCCAATATAATGTGGAGTTTATTCCTGTGAGAAATCCCTAAATAACATGAAGAAAAAGAGTACTAATACTTTCAGAGAGTATGCGATTAGATAGCGTGATCAAACTGCTAGAGTGAAACCGTTAATGAAAAAAAGTAAGATAGTGGAGGTATTTATTCAAGCATGGGATGAAACATATTATCAACACTTGTTACCTGCATTAGGCAATTCATTTATTGATGTCCTCAAAATGGGGGAGATGATAGAGGATGGAATTAACATCGGCCGCATTGTGAGTTTTGCAACATTGAAAGCGACTACTCAAGCAATTCAAAAAGGTTTGGGAAGTGTCGGAGGGAAGAAGTATGAGGAAGATGTAGCTGACATTGTAGTTTGACAATAGGCATGGTCAAGAGGACCACACCATCGTTACTCAGAGGCTCAAACCAAATCTTATGCCCAATCTCTGGATGTTCCCATTCACCCACTTACTAACGTTCATTATGAATTTTGAGACACCGCACTTTCTCCTACGACTATATCAACTCTAACTACTAAGTTTAAACTTACATCAAGGGCCAACATAACTTCTAAATATAACTATAACATGAGAAGCCCTACTAAAAATAAGTCAAGAACCTAAAAAAATCCCCTTGCATACCTGTAGAAAACCCATTCATACATATGACCAGTCCATCTTCCTATCTCGTTAACATAGAACTCCCTGATCAACCTTAACCTCCTTGGTCATTTCCCCTACCCAAGGAAATACAAAGATACAAGCCACAGTAAGAATTACTAGAAAAATGATAAGTATTCAAGAATTTACTATAATATGGTACAAGAAGTTAGGACATGATCAATCAACATATACTTTGAACAAATAGTATCAAATAAGAAGTTCAGGATATTCTTTTAAGAAGTTAACATATTAAGTTATGTTAGGACACGACAAGATTCATAAAGCCAAGTCAAATGTCACAACCCGAGCGGATGCCCTAGTTGCAATGGGATCCTTGAGCCACGAAAACCCGAGATACCCCATAACATGCTATCATGAACTTAGTTCATATAAAATAAAGGAGAAAAAGATATAATAAAATCCAAGTTGATCTTATAATCAAAATATGTCAATGAAGTTATGGAAAAACAACAATTAAATCTCATCTTTGAAGCCTGTACTGAAAATTATTTTTCTAGGTCGGGACAAGACCCCCATCTAGACCATAAAATTAAAGAAGTCAATACATCAATAAGTTCCTATTAAAAGATGGTTGGCTCACCAACTCTGTCATATCCAAATATTCTACTGATGTGATGGACCATGGGGCTGTACTTCAGAACCAATAATATGAGGGTCAATACTTAAAAAGTAATGGTATGTAGAACAATCCGAAAATAACATATGTTTCATGTAAAATAAGTGAGAGTATTGTGAAATTTTTTTAGCATAATATATATATATATATATATATATATATATATGTATGTATGTATGTATATTTATATAAATACAAGGGCATAATTCAAAAGCTTCAAAACATTCTTGTAGATAATAGACTCAACTCTTTTCTTTAGTTGTGAGCTAGATTGTACACCCTACAAATCTATTATCCCATGGGCCATATGGGATCCACCCTTAACTCGGCGGCCAATACCCCAATCCGAGTTTGCTGCAAGAATTAGGGTAGGTAAAGAACAATGTATACCTCCTTACCATGTTATAAAAAAGTTTACCTCTTTGCTAGCATACCATATTATCAAAACAATATGCCTCCTTGCTGACATACCACGTTATCCCACTTATCATATAACATTTCATAAAAACTTGTACCGATAAAATACTATTTTGGGGTATGAGTTATCTGAACTCGTGCCTTCTTCGGATAACTATCTAACTCTCTTTCAGCCAAATTTTAACCTATTAAAACCATGCTTCATGCTCGTGACATTCTTCAAGTTCAAGTTAATGGTATTTCATGAAAGGTGTTGTTATACCTAGACTTTAGCTTGCGAGTAAATGTCATTAAGACATCACTTTGGGAATCCTTGTGCCCACATTGAATTATTAAAATCTACTTGGGGGATTCCTTGTACCCCACATGGTTTTCAAAATCATTCTTATCCATTTAGCCATATCATATCGTATCATATATGTCATAGTCTTTTTATTTAAAAGCATGTTATTTTACCCCTGAAAAGATTTATATATCACAAGAGAGTTCTTTTTTTAAAAGCACATGAAAACTTAAGAAAAAATACTCTCCTTTAAAGAATTTAACATAGGGTGCCCATCTCTTTCATCAATCACATACAACTTATTCACTTAACACAAAGAGCATTTATAAAATAAGAAAACACCCTCCCATTGGATCATAAAACATTGTCAATCCATAAATGATAGTAAATAATTTAAACTCAAGATTTTAAATCATCCATTTGAACAACCCATTATATGTTAAGAAAAATAGATTTCATGATGAGAGAGAGGATTTTATAAATCTTTCCGTCATATCCATTCTTGAAACCCATAATTAGTATACGCATGAATATAACACAAGTTTATGAAAGACCCCGTATTGAATACAAATTTTCATCACTAAACGTGGTTCATAATGTATTCTTTTCAAATAATTTCAAAACCCTTTATAAATACATACATATATACTTTTTAAAGCTTGTTTAAAATATTAAAATTACACCCATAAGAGTTAGGATAGTCCCACTTACCTTTTTTGATTAACAATCATCGAGATATCTTCAATCTAAGCCTTGAAACATTGAGTTTTGAAATAAACCCTAACTTCTTTCTCTCTTGACAGTGGAGAGGAGAATGAGCAATGAAAAACTGACATTTATTATAAAATGGCCTTTAAAGTGTGATTTAAGTCGTGGGGATAAGGTTTTAGGTAAGGAAAGGACAAAAATACCCCTAAAGAAACTGAATAAAAATTGCAGAAATTTTCAGTTGAAAACTTGTAAACTAGTTGATAACTTATCAAGTTAGTTGTCAACCTCTAGCTGGACTTGGACACATTCTGGTTAAGGTTGACGACTTAGTTGACAACTTTTCAACTAGTTGATAACTTATAAACATAGTCATCACCTTCCATAAGTGATTTAAAGTGTTTTTTGGTTAAGGCAGATGACTAAGTTGACAGCTTGTCAACTCAAGTCATCACCTTCTCTCAGACAAATACTCCAAGGTAAAATAAGCTTTACTTTCTACTCTTATATCAGATTAAAATGAAATTGGATGCATTGGAAATAAGACTCATAGATCTTTAATTTAATATATAGTAGTTCATATAACTAGTTATATTCTTGGAGTAATAGGTGTTGAAATTTGACCCAAGTTGGAAAATCCATTAAAACTTAATCGGTTGAAAAGTCCTCAACCTGACTTCGAATTAGGAGATTTTTATGATCTCAATTCATCTCTAATGATGTCCCTACACTATAGAATTTCTCATCACACTTATATTGACATAGAATCATTAGGTTTGGGTCTATATATAAAGGAATGATGATTTGAATTCTAACCCAAGAATGCGGGGTGTTACATTATCTCCCCCTTGGAATCATTCATCCTCAAATTATGGGTTGGAACTTTTTGAATCTATATAAGTATTGAATAAGGTTATAAATTTACATTAGAAGTTATCCATCAACACAACATACATATGAATAAAAAGAAAAAAGTTCCATGACATCACCAAGTTAATAATTTAAGCATGAATCATGGGATAACGAGACATGACAAAGACATGATCTTAGGCATGAGTTACATTGGAATATAATAATAATAACCTAAGGCATGAAATCTTCCACAAATATTCGGCCTAATTAAAATTTTATACAAGGCGCAAAATAAGATCTTTGTGAGACTTAAGAATAGAAGTATTTACCACCTCAAATGATACTTCTATTAGACCTTAAATAAACCCATGCTTTTCTACTATATTTTCATCTATGAATATCACACTTCACCATTTCAATCTTATATTTTCCCCAAGAAACACATAACTAAAAGAGCCTGAGTCAAACTTTGTAGTACTTCCGTTGTTGAAGCCTAATCTAAAGTTAAAAGGTGCTAGCTGAAGTTATGAGATCTTATACTCTATATCCCTTTAAGAATACTACTCCACATTATCACTATAATCGAACAACCTCAGGTCATAATCAAGGAGTACTAACCACATATCAAATTGTTTTGCGTTTTCATCAATCACAACATTCAAGCCAGTGTTTACTACACCTACTTTATGGATCTGCCCACTAAAAACCATAAACTTCAATCACTCTCACCAAGATTTTTACCATATATCAACTTCCTAATTATTTCACATGATGAAAGTTCGTCTCACTAAAAACATTACGACACTTCTATAGCCACTACCATCTAACATAAGAAGGGTTACTAAGGGGATAGAGTACAAGCATAAAGAATGAGAGGGTAACTTCTCAATTATGACTCCTATCAGTATTACTACATACGGTGAGAGCTGTGAAATGACAATACTTGCAACCACCTAGGTCATCAATAGAGGGTCATTTGGGAACAACCATAATGTATCCTGAGTTATTCAAACTACACACAACAAGAGACATTAGTGCATGTATCATGAGTTATATAGCATAAAGTCAGAATTCATGTAGTCAACAATTGAGAAAGGGATTACTACTTAAGGCTATTGTTCCTTATTTTATGAACTAAAAATGGCCATAAGTTTGCATAAACCTTATCTCTCTGGGCTAGACCTGACACAAAATGAACCAATAATATATAGAAAAATAGTTTTTTAGAACTAAGCATGATATGACACATGAATTTATAAATCACGAGCAATAATAACATGCATCTTGAATACTTGGGATCTCGGATGTTGAGGGATATTATTATTTCTATTTTAGGGGTTTGAGTATGGACATAATTTACATAGAGAACTCAGGCCTTAGACATAGGCAAAATTTAAATACATAAGACCTTGGTAGAGTGTCCTCTTGAACCAAAGTAGGGGAATTTTACTAGAGTAAGATTATAGTTATCATGTCTCTTCCCTAAAACTAACAATCATGAGAAATTTTAGGATATTCCTTAGGTTATGATATCCCTCTTTTCTCAAAGGTCACAATCCTAGACTGTAATACACCGCAATTTTCCTAGCCTAAACTCATCCTAAAAATGACAAGGAGTATCTTCTATAATGAGTGATGTTTATTTCATGAGAAATTCTTTAGATTTGTACTTTTCATGGCATAGTAAATTGAATAATATTTCCAACGATATAAGATTCGCCTAAATCTGATAACTAGGTAAGAATTTATGGTTGTTTTAAGTTCTAGTCGTAAAGCACCATGATTTGGGTCCTTAGAGTGTCGCGGAGAAATGTAATATCATAATTTTCAATTTCCACTGAGACTCTATCATTTTGGCGCATCACGGAGAGGCCCAATTTTAGTTTGGCAATTTCCAGTGTCGCTCCACGATACTGGCGCATCACGCCAGTGGTCGAAATGGCAAACTTAGGGGCTCATCGATGGTGGCGCGTCACGGAGGGAACCCAATTCCCACTCGTCCTTTTCCGAGTGAGCCACCACGATTGTGGCACATCGCGGTGGCCACCTATATCGGGAAAAATTACGTTTTCCAGTTCCGTTTAAGAATTTAAAGAGGGTATTTTAGTAACTAAGACAACTCCCAATCCGTCCAAAAACATAAGATTATTAAAATATCAAAGCACTTTATGCCCTATTCATCATTCTCCTCAAAGGAAAACCCTAGTTCTTTATTCTTCCTATCTAAGAAACTCAGAATTTCTCCATTAATTCTCCAAGATAGTCCAAATTTAAGAATTCCCAATACAAAAACACTAAGAAGCCATCTCCAAAACATCAATAAGAATCAAAGATTCTAGTTTCTCATCAAAGATCATCAATTAAGGTATGTAGGGTTTGAACAAGGATAAATCTTTCATCCTTGTGCCCAAAACTTTATTTTAATTACAAACTTCTGAATTATAGATTATTTTCCATGAATTTCAAGTTAGGGTTTATACCCATTATCATTATTTGCATGATTATGAGATGTTTCATGAGTTAGAAGTTGAATTGCATGATTATGTTTATGTTTCCATGTATATTGCTGAAATTTCCCGATTTTGAGTTGATTTATCAATAATCATATTATCAAGTATGAACATTTTGATGATTTAACCTAAGATTTATGCATGGGTTATTTATCCCAAGATTGAATATGGTTACTTCAAGAAAGTTGATGCTTTAAGAATCTTGTGAACATATTATTTTCAGATTTTCAGAAAAGCTTTGATCTTTGATCATCAGTTTAGCTATGGAATCCACTTTACAAAATTTAGATCGTCTTTATTTACAGACTTAAAATGATAAATGCCTATTTGGTTTTAGATAAACCCTTATGCTAGTTTTAAAAGTGGATTTCTAATAGAATGAGCATAGCAACTAATAAGGGAGTAGTATTTAGCATCGAGTTGGAAGTGTGGGTTTAGCGCATCCTACTTCCATAAAACAACGTAGCCAATGTAGGTACAAATTATTAGATTATTATTACTTTTATATGGATGACAGTTATAGATGTGATCACTTAGCTTAGGTTATACTCCTTGGCAAGAGTATGACACCTCTCCTCAATGTGAGGTTTCTTCCTTAGGAGGATGACACATTATACTCCGTGATAGCTCACATGGTTTATATCGGTTATGAGAACCTCCCTTCATATAAAATAATTTCTTTAAAGCCCTCAAATGAAGTATTTTATAGATTTTAGAAACTAAGTGTAAAGGCTCACAAACTTACTCAGATATTACTTTACTTAAGATTCTAGTTACAGAATTACAACTTTTAGTTTTTATCCATAAAAGGTGAGCCCTTTTTCACTTAGCCTACATGGTTTGAGAATAAGAGAAAAATACAAATTTCAGAACTAAGTGTAATGGCTCACAAAATTTGGATTATATGTTTTATTTTTCATGATTGGACTTTTAGTTTTCAGATTACTCAAGCTTATGTGAGTCATTTACATTTAGCATGCATGATGTTTTCTATAAACTGTGATATTATTGTTTACTTATTACATGCACCCCCATATACTCAGTACATCATCAAAGTATTGATCCATATATACGTCTATGTTCTACATTGTGTCATAGTGTAGGTTTAGGTGCTCAGTCTCAGCAATGAGAGTGATTTTCGAGCATCTCATCTACATCACTACAGTTGGTGAGTCCTCTTAGTTCGTGGACTTAGCTATTCAGATTTCCAATTACTAGTAAATGTTTTTATTATTCTCTTCAGACAGTCGGAGTCAGTTGAGGCCTGTCCCAGTGAATCTCTATATTCAGTTAGTAGAGGCTTGTTTGACTACTAGATTCAGTCTTAGATTTAAGATGTCGTATTTAGATCATTCAGTATTTATTTTATCAGATTGACGTGATCAATATTTTTAGATATACTCAGACTTGTCAGATGGTTTTCCATATTTGTCAGTATCATATATTTATTTTTCCCTATTTTGAGATTTAGAGTTAGTAGAAGGCAGCCAGGGTGAGCTCAGGACTACTTATAGTTCGGAGCACCGTGTGGTATCCCGGGAACCAAATTTTACGGCATTACAAACTTGGTATCAAAGCCTAACATTTAGAGGGTCCTAGGGAGTCAGACAAGACGTGTTACATAGAGTCTTAATCATCGGTGTGAAGCATGACACATCTATGAGCAAGAGGTTATGAAGCATTTTAGGAAACCATCTCTTCTTTCATAATCCATCGTGCTTACAACTATCTCTATCTTCTATTAACTTATGATATTTTATGACAGAATATGACTCCTCGCAGAGTTAATGCCCATTGAAATGATAACCAACCACCTCAACCAGCAGATCCTTTGAATGAGAATGTGTCCCATGCAGAGTTTTGGGTTGCCTTTCAGGTGCTAGCCCAAGTGGTGATATCAAATATTTAGGGTAATCGTTAGGCTGCAGCCCCACCACAAAAAGATAGGGACTTAGCCATAGCTAGAATTCAATACTTTATGAGAATGAACCCGCCAGAATTCTTTGGGTTGAAGGCACGTGAGGACCCACAACTTTATCTAGATGAGGTGAAGAAGATAACCTAAATTATGCTTGGTTCTAAAAAAGAGAGTGTAGAATTCTCATCCTATAGACTGAAGGATGTTTCTTATGATTGGGTAGTCATATGGAAGAAGAGTAGAGGGGACAATGAAGATTTCATGACTTGGCAGATATTTCAAGATATATTCTTAGACTAATTCTTCCCACTTGAGATGAGGAGATCTAAGATAAAAGTGTTTATGAACTTGTGGCAGGGATCAATGACAGTGAAGCAGTATTGCCTCAAGTTCAACTTTCTATCTAAGTATTCCCCTAATCAGATGACTGACTCTAGATCAAGCATGAGTAAGTTTGTGACCGATGTGTCTGGGTTGGTGGTTAAGAAGTGTAAAAATGCTATGATCAATAGGGACATGGATCTTTTTAGATTGATGATGCATGCTCAACAGGTTGAGGTAGAAAAGATAAAGGAAAGAGAGAGAGAGTAAATAAGAGATCTAGAACATGGTAGTTTTATTATGGTCAGAATAGGTCTGGAGGAGAAAATTGTTTGGAGTTTTAGAATTGTTCATCTATGCTCGCTCCTTTTTCAACCAGTGATCCTGCACTCGGAAACAGGCAGGAATAGTGGGGTAAGTCTTTTATGCCCATATCTTAGAGTAGTGTGGGTGGTAAGCCCAGTTATCCTAAGTGTGCTAGGTGTGGTAAGAATCATCCCGGTGAGTGTTTAGATGGTCAGAAAGGTTTTTTTGGGTGTGGTAAGTTGGGCCACAACATTCAATATTATCCACATGCTTGACAGGGAAATTGGGATGCATGTCCCCAGACTTAGTATAATAGTGCACCAACTTCTCTAGGTCGCCCAGCCCCTCCTCAGGGTGCTTCATCCAGTAATGGTGGCGGTCAGCGCCAAAATTGGTTCTATGTTTTACCATCCTACTAGGGGTAGGAGGATTCTCTAGATCTTGTTATTGTTATGCTTTGTGATTTTCATTTTGATATTTATGTATTGTTAGAACCTGGGCCGAGTTTCTCTTATGTGACCGCATTAGTTATAGTAAATTTTAGATAAGTTCCAAAAAGATCCCTGAGCCTTTCCTAGTTTATACTTCAGTAGGTGAGTCAGTTGTTGCTAAGAGAGTCTATAAAAATTATCCTACCACTGTTCTTTGTAGAGTTATGTTAGCATACTTGATAGAGTTAGATATGGTTAATTTTGATCTTATTCTTGGTATGGATTGGCTCCATTCCTATTGTGATTCTATAGATTGTCATACTGGAGTGGTGAAGTTTCATAATCCAAATGAGCCAGTCTTTGAATGGTCAGGTAATTCAGTGTCTCCCAAGAGTTATTTCATATCTTATGTTAATGCCAGAAAGTTGATATCCAAAGGTTGCATCTATTATCTAGTTCGAGTCAAAGACACTAAGTTTGAGACTCCAACAGTTTATTCAGTCGAGGTAGTAAATGAAATGGCTGATGTTTTCCCAGAAGATCTCCTAAGGGTACCTCCCGGTAGGGAAATAAAATTCGGTATTGACATTCTTCCAGATACTTAGCCTATTTCTACCCCTCCATATCATATGGGTCCCGTAGAGCTTAAGCATTTGAAAGAGAAACTCAAATATCTTATAGATAAGGGTTTTCTAAGGCCTAGTATTTCTCTATGGGGCGCTCCCATCCTATTCGTGTGAAATAAAGATAGTTCTTTGTGCATGTGGATTGACTATCGTCATCTAAATAAGTTCACAATCAAGAACAAATATCCCTTTTCTAGAATTGATGAGATGTTCGATCAATTGCAAGGTGCATGTTATTTATCAAAGATAGACCTTAGGTCCGTCTATCATCAGCTTAAAGTTAGGAAATGTGATATTTCAAAGACTGCCTTTAGAACCCTCTATGGTTATTTTGAGTTTGTAGTCATGTCATTCGGGCTAACCAATGATCCAACAGCTTTCATGGACCTCATGAATCGTGTGTTCAATTAGTATCTAGATATATTTATCATAGTTTTCATAGATGATATCCTCGTATACTCCCATAGTAAGAATGATCATGATGACCACCTTAGATTTGTCTTAAAAAATCTTAGAGAGCATGAATTATTTCCAAATTAAGTAAGTGTGAAATTTGGCTAAGGTCAGTAGCCTTTTTTGGTCATATTATTTCCACCGATGGAATAAGATTTGATCCTCAAAAGATAGAAGCTGTAAGAAATTGGCCTAGACTAATCTCTCCATCAAATATTAGGAGTTTCTTGGGATTAGCTGGTTATTATTGCCATTTTGTTGAAGGTTTCTCATCTATTGCTTCTCCTATGTCTAGATTTACCCAAAATAAAGTTAAGTTCTAATGGTCAAATTCCTGTGAGAATATTTTTCAGGAGTTGAAGACTCGACTCACTTCAGCCCCAGTTCTAGCATTACATGATGGTATAGATGGCTTTGTTATTTAATGCGATGCCTCTAGAGTTGGTTTGGGTTGTGTGTTGATACAGAGAGGTAAGTTCATAGCCTATACCTCTAGACAGTTAAAGCCTCATGAAATGAATTACCCAACCCATAATCTTGAATTAGCTGCTATGGTGTTTGCTTTGAAAATCTAGACACATTATTTGTATGGTGTGCACGTTGATGTGTGCACAGACCATAAAAGCTTGCATTATGTATTTAATCAGAGGTAGTTGAATCTCTATCAGAGAAAATGGTTAGAGTTGCTGAAAGACTATGACATGAGTGTGTTGTAACATTTGGGCAAGGCCAATGTAGTAGCAGACGCCCTTAGTAGATAGTCTATGGGAAGTGTTGCTCATGTGGAGGATGATAATAAAGAGTTAGCTAGAGAATTTCATCATTTGGCTAGATTGAGTATTAGGTTGGTTTATTTAGCTGAAGGTAATGTTTTGGTTCAGAGTAGTTTTCAATCTTCCCTAGTTTCGGAAGTGAAGGAGAAGCAAGATATGGATTTTAGTTTGGTCAAATTGAAAGAGTCAGTTAGAGACCAAAAGGTAGATGTTTTCTACCAAGGGGGAGATGGTGTGATAAGATACCAGAATAGATTATATGTCCCTTTTGTTGATGAGTTGAAACAGAGAATTATAGTGGAAACGCATGGAGCACATCATTCTATTCATCTAGGTGCTACCAAGATGTACCGTGATTTATGGAAAATCTATTGGTGGAATAGTATGAAGAAAGATGTAGCAGAGTTCATAGCTAAATGTAAAACTTGTCAACAGGTTAAGGTAGAGCACCAAAGACCTGGTGGTATGTTGCAAGAGTTTGGTATTCCTACTTAGATGCGGGAAGAGGTGAATATGGATTTTGTGATAGGTTTACCCCATTCGCATTGTCACCATAATTTGATATGGGTTATTGTTGACAGATTGACTAAGTCAATGCATTTCTTTCCAGTTCACACATCCTATACAGCTGAGGTTTATGCTAAGTTGTATATCTAAGAGTTAATCAGATTGCATGGATTTCCCTTATCTATCATCTTAAATAGGGTTGCTCAATTTACATCTCTATTTTTAAGATCTTTTCAAAAGGGTCTTGGTACCTAAGTTCATCTTAGATCAGCTTTTAATTCACAGACAGATGGTCAGGCAGAGATGACCATTCAGACTTTAGAAAATATGTTGAGGGCATGTGCTCTTGATTTCAAGGGTAGTTGTGATGAGCATTTGTCATTGATTGGGTTCTCTTATTATTACAGCTATTATGCTAGAATTCGAATGGCTCCATTTGAGGCTCTCTATGGGAGGAGATGTAGATCAACCATAGGTTGGTTTGAAGTGGGTGAGGCCACTTTGCTTGGGACTGATGTAGTGTTTGAGGCCATGGAGAAAGTTAAGATGATTAGAGGAATATTTAAAATAGCCCAGAGTCATCAGAAATCCTATGCAGATGTGAGAAGAAGGGACCTCAAATTTAAAGTTAGTGATTTTGTGTATTTGAAGATTTCACCCATGAAAGGGGTGAAGAGATTTGGCAAGAAGGGGAAGCTTAGTCCCCGGTATGTTGTCCTTTATAGAATTTTGAGTTGTATTGAGAAAGTAGCTTATGAGCTTAAGTTGCTCGCAGATTTTTCAGTCGTTCATCCTGTATTCCACGTCTCTATGCTTAACAAGTACATCGATGACTTTACCGTTGTAGTTCCTATAAAAAGGTCAAATGTTCAAAATAACCTTTCATATGAAGATATTCCAGTTGAGATTCTAGATCATTAGATCTGTAGACTAGGTAAAAAAGAATTTCCCTTGGTCAAAGTTCTTTGGCGGAATTAGTCTGTTGAGGGCACTACTTGTGAAATAGAAGCAGACATGCGAGCTAAGTACCCTCACCTATTCTCCGCAAACTCTGATCTATATGAAGTTAATACTCTTCCTTAATCTAGTTCTTTTATAATAATACATTTACCTATATAGTTGTCCTCATGTAAGTTCATGCACTCACAGAATTACTCAGAAGATTAGAATGATTTAGATTCATTTGCTCAGTTTACTTCAGTTGCACATACTATATTATATTCTCATATTCCTCAGAAATTTCATCTTAACTATCCACATTCGTGGACGAATGTTCCCAAGGGGGATATTGTAATACCCCATGATTTTCCTCTCCAAAACTCATCCAAAAAATGACAAAGAGTAGCTTCTATAATGAGTGATGTTTATTTTGTGTGAAATACTTTAGATTTGGACTTTCCATGGCATAGGAAATTCAATTAGCTTTCCAACCATATAAGATTTGCCTAAATCTGATAATTGGGTAAGAAGTTATGGCTATTTTAAGCTCCAGTCGTAAAACACCATGATTTGGGTCCTTAGTGCGTCGCGGAGAAACGTAAAATCATAATTGTCAATTTCCAGTGAGACTCCGTGATTTTGGCGTGTCACGGAGAGGCCCAATTTCCTATTTGGCAATTTTCAGTGTCACTCCATGATACTGGCGCGTCGCGCCAGTGGTCGAAATTGCAAACTTAAGGGCTCCGCGATTGTGGAGCATCCCGGAAGGAAACCATATCCCACTCGTCCTTTGTCCAGTGAGCCACCGCGATTGTGGCACATTGCGGTGGCCAACTAGATTGGGAAAAATTACATTTTCCAGTTCCATTTAAGAATTTAAAGGGGGTATTTGGGTAAATCCCCCAATCCCCAATCCGTCCAAAAACATAAGATTACTCAAATTTAAAAGAACTTTATGCCCTAATCATCATTCTCCTCAAAGAAAAAACCTAGTTCTTCATACTTCCTCTCCAAGAAACTCAGAATTTCTCTATTAATTCTCCAAGATAGTTCAAATTTAAGAATTTTCAATACAAGAACACAAAGAAACTATCTCCAAAACATCAATAGGAATCTAAGATTCGAGTTTATCGTCAAAGATCGTCAATTAAGGTATGTGGGGTTTGAAAAAGGATAAATTTTTCATCCTTGTTTCCAAAACATTGTTTAAATTACAAACTTTCTAAATTGTAGATGATTTTCCATGAATTTCAAGTTATGGTTTATACCCATTATCATTATTTGCAAGATTATGCAATTTTCCATGAGATAGAAGTTGAATTACATGATTATGTTTATATTTCCATGTATATTGCTGAAATTTTCAGATTTTGAGTTGATTTATCTATCATCATATTATCAAGTATGAATATTTTGATGATTTAACCTAAGATTGATGCATGGGTTATTTATCCCAAGATTGAATATGGTTACTTCAATAAAGATGATGCTTTAAGCATCTTGTGAACATATTATTTTCAGATTTTCATAAAAGCTTTGATCTTTGATCATCAGTTTAGCTATGGAATCCACTTTATAGAATTTAGATAATCTTTATTTCCATATTTTAAAAATAAATGCATATTTGGTTTTAGATAAACCCTTATGCTAGTTTTAAAAGTGGATTTCCAACAGAATGAGCATAACAACAAATTACGGAGTAGTATTTAGCACCGAGCGGGAAGAGTGGGCTTTGCGCATCCTACTTACACAAAACTATGTAGCCAAAATAGGTACAAATTATCATATTATTCCCACTTCTATGTGGATGACAGTTATAGATGTGATCACTTAGCTCAGGTTATAGTCCTCGATAAGAGTATGACATCTCTCCCAAACATGAGGTTTCTTCCTTACGAGGATGAGACGTTGGACTCCATGTTAGCTCACATGGTTTATGTCGGTTAAGAGAAACTCCCTTCAGATAAACTAATTTCTTTAAATCCCTACGATGAAGTATTTTCCAGATTTTAGAAACTAAGTGTAAAGGTTAAAAAACTTACTCAGATATTACTTTACTTAAGATTCCAGTTACAGAATTACAACATTTAGTTTTCAGACATAAAAGGTGTGAACAAGAACAGAATATAGATTTCAAAACTAAGTGTAATGGCTAACAAGATTTGGATTACATGTTTTATTATTCATGATTGGACTTTAATTTTTCAGATTACTCAAACTTACATGAGTCATTTGCATTTAGCATGCATGATGTTTTATATAAACTGTGATGATATTGTTTACTTATTGCATGGATCCCATATACTTAGTACATCATTAAAGTACGGATCCACATATACGTCTATGTGCTACATTGTCTCATAATGTAGGTTGAGGTGCTCAGTTTCAGCAGCGTGAGTGATTTTTTAGCACCTCATGTACATCCTTGTAGTTGGTGAGTCCTTTTAGTTCGTGGACTTAGCTATTCATATTTCCAGTTGCTAATAAATATTTTTATTGTTCTCTTCAGACAGTCGGAGTCAGATGGGGACTGCCCTGTGACTCTCTAGATTAAGTTAGTAGAGGCTTGTTAGACTACTAGATTCAGTCTTAGATTTTAGATGTCGTATTTAGACCGTTCAGTATTTTTTCTAACAGATTGAGGTTATCAACATTTTCAGATATACTCAAACTTTTCAGATGGTTTTCCAAATTTTTTAGTATCATATATTCATTTTTCCCTATTTTGAGATTCAAAGTTAGTAGAAGCAAACCAGGGTTAGCTCAGGACAACTTGTATTTCAGAGCACTGTGTGGTATCTCGAGAACCTGATTTCGGGGTGTTATATAGTCTTAAGGACATATCCTCTCATTAAATCTACAAGCATAACACTCAGCACAATGGGTTATTACCATACACGTGAATGCCAAACTCCCCTTATAATTGTAATATGAAGACACTACCCTTTAGGGATACTAATCTAAACCTTTACAAAGTTCCATAGCCATCACATTGTAACTCACACTCTCATGAGAGAACACATCTACCCTTTTTAACACATAACAATCCATTCTTCACTACTTAGTATACTAGTATTACACCTCTAATTGCTTATCCTCACAACTTAATAAGGATTTTTCTTAAAAAAAACTAAGAGATCACATCATCTATCTATATTTCCCTCAATTCAACTCTAAAGAAAACCATATAGTAACTCTCTAATCTTCTCCATACTAAGAAATTCAGGAACATGAACTAGATACACATGGAACTTATACAATAAAACCTTAACTAACAACATGCTACTTGGGGTTTCTCTTATTCTTATATACTATCTCTCGCATCAACCTAATGACTCAGCCAAAATTCATCATTTTAACACTAGTCCACATGTATTTATATCAAAATTTTCTGCTCAACTTTTCCACAAGTGGCCAACCTAGGATATGACATACATCAAATCAAGCCTACTAACATACTCCCATAATTCTCATATCACTATCCTCAAGTCAATATTCTTACCACCAAAATAAACATCTAAAGTCAAAACCTAGTGTCTAACACCAATCATGTACAAATGATGAAATATTTTGAATAATTATAATTCCCCAAAAATCTAGAACAATATTATATCCATGCTTAAAGCTCAAGAAAAAAAAATTATAGTGCTTTGGTAGTTTTATGAGTTATTTTGATGTATATTAAGGCCTCAAATAACTCCTAGATTATAAATAAATGTAATGACTTGAGATACCCCCTAGTCGTTACACGGTTCTTTCGGTCCTAAGGTACCACAAGCTAACCCATAAACTGATACCTGATGTGAGAAATGAATAATATAATCATGAATGTGGAAGAATAACTAAAATTTCATAAGGTATTAATAATGAAACGACTACTAAATTATGAATCTGGCATAATACTGAAATCTGAATAATTTGAATAGCTAACAGTAATGTCTAAAAAGCCTCTAAATTGAATACTGTGAGTTGATGGTACAGGCCCAAACTAACTCTACTAACTACTTAGATAAATACATAATGTAATATAATTTATCCTCAGATTATGAGGAATCACCATTGCTACTGTACTGCTGATGATCTGAGGGACTAAGTGTGATCCGAGAACTGAGCATCAGAAACTATGATATATTACATCATACATAAAAGAAAAGTATGCTATCAGTAATTTTAATATGCTAGTATGCTAAATAAGGTAGGATAATATGTAGGGTTTCATGAATAGGAATAATAAGAATTAACTGGATATGCATGTAGAGCATGGAGTACTGAATAAAAAGCATGGAATCTGTAGCTACTGAAGATGCATGAAAATCTAAAAATACTGATAATGCATAACAAAGAATATAACATAAACTGAGTAAAATCTATAAACTAAAATAATGAAAAAATACTGATATTTGTATGCCTTGGCAAAAAAACTCTATGACTGTATAACTGAATTGAGATTGTAACTGAGACTATATTTGAGACTATGCTAGGTGTTATCTGATCGACCTACCCCAATTTGAGCTAATCGGTGTCCAACCAGTAACCCTAGTTTGAAGGGTGTTAATACCGCACCATAGGTACTAACGATGGCTATGTGGATCCACTAAACTGATATAATTTCCAAAGGACTAAGGGTGTAAAGCCTGAACTGATGGGTAACCCCTGCGAGATAGTCAAGCCTAATCTGACGGGTGACTACTCATATTCTATGTTGGTTACATATTTCTGGATTATAGGGACTGCTAATAATGACTCTGCCTATCTACAGGGAATCCGCCATCCCTGGACTGGCTCGACGCTAAATCTTACTCCTAACTGAAAGACACTGAGATACTAGACTGTTCCGAGTTTAATGACTGATGTCTGATTATTCTGATAATGTTCATAATATAATCTAAAGACTATTCTACAATGTACTAAGACTAGACTAAATAAACATCTATAGTTTTCTGATAACGCTCAAATTACACTCTTGAATGGGTGTAAGCGATCTTTGTCAATATAAAACCCAAATAGGTTGGGGTTGAATCCCACAGGGAATAGGGTGTGAACTTCAATTTGCGTACGAAATACATTACTGGTAGTTTAATGTTTCCGAAAATGGGGGTTTAAGTTTCACGGATAGTTAATTGTTAATTTCAATAGTTTAGTTTTTGTAATCAATATAAATGGGAAACCAGAGTTATGTTCACCATGGATTTTGGGAATTGATAGGTACTAGGTAATGCTTGGGATTCTTTAAGTAAGTAGAAACAGTAGAATATCCCTGATGATGATACTTCTGACTTATCTCTCGACCTCACCAGACAATTTATTATCTAATTCTCTTGAATTTAGATAACTTATCTATTTCCAATAGGATTTTATCTCAGGTAGATTAATCCAGTTACGACATTAATCATTAAACAGAAGGTTGGTAGCTTCCAAGTCCCTGTTGATAATTCACAATCTCTAGTCTATTTCTCCGTTAGAAGCAAATAAAATCTAAGGAATAACCTAATGTTTGCAACCATTAGATTTTAGTTAAAACAACAAAATTTCAAGACGTCCTACTACTCTTTCAATCCGGTAAATACCTAGTAACCTATCAAACCCTAATCTATGGATCCCATAACTCTGGCTAATGAAATTAGCCGCTCATGATTTGATGAATGAAAGAACAAGTTGAATTCATGATAATATGGGCAAACTTACGAACGTATGAAAAGCAACAAGTCGTTCTTTCAATTGAATCACGAAAAATAAATCCAGAAATAGTTGATAAGTATTGAAATAAAACAAGAACTAATTGGTGAAAACGATGAAGCAATATGTGTGTCTCCAAAGTTCACCAAAAAGATTTTTAAAGATTAAAGGAAAAGAAGATTGTCAATAAAACCCTAAAAGATGTTATTTATACATAATCCTAATTATGGAAATAAAATAACAAAAATCATAAAATTTAAGGTTCTGACGCCTTATCACGGATTGCGTCAGAATAACTCCAGTTGCCTTCAAAATCTGTCTTAGGCTGACGATGTAGCTGACGCCGCATCACCGATATGATGGCGTATCACCAACGTCGTCAGATTTCTTCTTCAATATCAATTCTTTGGTTTAGGCTGACACCCATCGTGACGCCATATCAGCTCTTTGATGCCATGTCGCCAATGTCGTCAGAACTTTCTCTCACACTTCAACTCTCTGGTTAAGGCTGGCGCTGCCTCTGATAGACTATCACAAGGATGATGACATATTAGTGATGTCTTCAACCATGATTCTTTTTCCTTTTTGCTCATATTTTAACTGTTTTGCTCCAATGTTGTTTATTTTCCATCTTTTTACCTTTTTCTGCAAATTCACTAGAAAACACATCAAAACAACAAAAGTTGCTGAATATTTCACAATTATTTTGATCCAAAAAAACATTAAATGTGTTAGCTTTTGCTCACACATAAGGAACCTCAAATTAAAACAATTTCTTGTCCTCAAGCAACAAAACAACTAAGAGAGTATACAACACATTCAGCAGTCAACAACTATTTTAGCTCAAAACTCAGTTACCATCTCCAAGGTTAACTACTTTAAAACTAACTGTATATATTATTTGAAAAGCAGTAGTATAACACAAAGGATTCTGGCCATGGCATTAGCTAAGCACCATCAATCATGTATGTATCAATATGTCACTATCCCAAAATAAGTAAGTAACCTATGAAAATACTAGTGTGCCCTCACAACAAGGAAATTCCCATTTCTCTCTTGAAAATTCAAAATATAAACTAGGGGATAATCACAAAAAAAACACTCTCAGAATAAAGTTCAAGCAGTGTATGCCAAATATCATATGCTTTCCCCTAACATTATTACCAAAGCATCCAGACTGGTAAGCTAGGATCACTATAGGTCTTTCTTCAGCATGTAGCGTAGGCTAGAGGCTGGTATGATATTACATGGCATTTAGAGTGACTACCCTGTTTGGCACTACCATACTTGTGGGGTCTACTTGTTAAGCTTTTTTTCTCTCTTTTTCTGTTCTTTTTCTTTTTCATACATTCAGAGTGGGTGTGGTCTTTCTTTATATTTAAACAAATTTCTTTCCTTGATCTTTTTTTACCAACACCCAACTATCTATTTTTTTCACTTATTCTTTTTTTTACTAAACCCTTCTTCATTACCACTTTACATCACGCGCCTTTATGATAGCCACCCTCAACATAGGTTGTTTTCCTAAGTCAAGGTTCATAGTGTCCAAGAAGGACCAGGGCCAAAACAGGTTCATTATGATCAAAAATGGAAGGTGATAGGTATTATAGAAAGAAATTGGTCAATTTAGCCTCAAACAGGGATCAAGGGATATCATGCATTATAGGAAGGTCATTTAGGCTAACAGTGACTGAAATTCAAAAATGTCCTGTGATCCTTTCCTAACCTCTATCTTTAAACTATGGTAAGACGAACCGGGAAAGTTCTAGATTCGACAATACAAAGGATAACTCGGTAATGTCTCACATACACATGTCCCACAAACAATATCACTAGCTACTACCTGTATGGTTTATGCAATTGATCAGCAGTGATGATGAAGCAACTAAACTAATGCCATGACGAGATGCACAGTGGTCACACTAAGATGCAATTCATATATTCATGCAAACAAACCTTCGAAGATGTGTTCAAAATCACAAAATCAGTTAACTGCCTACAGAACTTGCACTACTCCCAGTTATTTACAGAATATGCTATAACAACATGCTACCCTACACCCTCAACTTAACATCAAAACAAAATGAGACTAAGGGTTGGGTACACCTGGAGTCAATTAAGTCTCAAATCATGGGTCCTTTACCCTGTAGCAGTGTCATCCTCATCAGGAGCTTCTTTCTTCTCTGGTGCAGATGCTCTTCTAGATGAGGATCCAATAGCCCTTGCTCGCAGTGCTTCTTCCCATTTCCAGTTGTTCTCTAGGGACACTTGTGTTGCCTTTTTTAGATCCTCTATCTCCTTTTTTGATAGCTCATCATCTGCCTGTAGTGTCTTCTCTTCCTATTTCTTCTTCTTTACCTTTTTCTCAGATTTGTTCTCATTCTCATCATCTTCTTGTCTTTTTCTCTTACCTTTTTTTGCCTCTTTGTTTTTCTTCTTTTTCTTTTTCACTGGCTCCACAGTGAGATCAAGGATTGGGGGTTCATCCTCAGATTCTTCAGTTACTTATCCTATAGGCATCATAAACTAGTGTTGATGGAACACCACCATATCAGCCTTTACCTTATCTAGGGCCACTCTGAATTCAGTAAGATCTGCTCCAGTCAATTCCTGTGCCCTTGCATCAAAAAGGTTCTCCAGAACCGTAACCCATGCAGGAAAAGTAGCAAAGGGCTCAAAACCATCCTTGATTCAGTTATCTACAGCAGCATCAAACTTCTCAGCAAATGCACGTAGCTGCGTCTCACACCATTTGGCCTGTTTGGCCACTTTTTTATATCAATAGGTTGGGATGTAGCATTTGCTAGTGCTGTAGGAACTGATGGACCTGGCTCATTCTCAAGAACTAAGCCTGTCTTTGCAGCCTCAGAAGTTTGTCCTCCACTTCAGGTACTGAACTAGGGCCTGCGACTGATGGTTTCACCTCAACCCTCACCCCTCTATCAAGTGTTAGCCTTGGATTATTTTCATCATAGCGGATAGGGTTGTGGGTCTTGGTGGCATATAGTGTATTATCAATTCCAGCAATATATGGTACCCCTGCCTCTGTGCATAGCCTGGTAATTAGACAAGGGAATGGGTAAGCGATCTCAAACCTTGTTACCCGAATCTTGATCTCTTCAGCAATAATCTCTCCAAAATTTAGTTTAACATTGGCCATAAGACATGCAACCAATATCGTTCGATCATCACCCAGAATATTATCTCCGTCGGTCGTCATCAAATGGGTGTGCACAACACCCCACCAGAACTTTTCCTCTAGAGTCAAAGAAGCCTTGTAAATATTCTCACTGTGTCGGGTCAGCCATAAAGGATCTCCCTCAGCTATAAGTGTAGTTAACCAAGGACTCTGGTCATTCTTACTCTTCAGACGATGGTAAAATGCTGGATTTATGACCTGAGGAATGAAGTTGGGTCCATGTAGAAATCTGCTGATAGTCGTGTCAGAAATATCTATATTTATCCCATGAACTGGAACTCTGGTCAGCAAAGGCTGGTCTGCTGTGGTTTTCCATTCTTGCACATGCCCTCTAACCTATCATGGTAGTTCACATAGAACTCCCAGACTAATGTAGGACAAAACGGTTTACCTTCCTTGGCAGTCCATCCTAGCCCATAATCTCTGAATTTCTTCTCAACTGTAGGATACCCCGTCAGTCTTGTGATGATGACTCTCTTTTCTGGAAACACTGGCCGTCTGGCAGATCTTGTTTTTATTCTAATCAAACCCTTACAGAAGATGTCTTCTGCTTCAGGGATCTTCTATCTAGCATTCTCTCAAACCTCAGGATACTTGCATTTTATCAAAGTTCCCCGCGTTGGAGGATACTTCTCAACTTTATTCTCTGCCAAAGGAGTTTTTGAGGATGGTTCCTCAGAATCAGATTTTTCAGACTCAGCATGTCCTGCCCCCGGTTTTTCAGATTCATCCTTCTCAGACTCAGGCTGTTGGGAATCAGTTTTCTCACAATTATATTTCTTAGAATCTTCACTCTCAGTTGGAGTGGTGGTCTCAGTATCTTCACTGTCCTCCACCTCAATAGGCTTAGGTGGAGAAGGTTCCTTAGGATTGGGTTTCTTTCCCCTCAACCTGAGCAGTGGTTCTTCATCTTCATAATTAAAGTCTTCATCAATGAGCTTTCGAACTACCTTTGGCTTGGCCGCTTTCTTTGGAGTGTCAGGACTTTTTATTTTTGGTGCCATTCAAATATTTCTGGACCATAAGACAAACAGAATTTCATATTCAAGGTATAACAATAAAAATATGCTATTTAAGTTCAAGAACTTAGCATTATCATCATGGTGTGACGACATGGATGATAAGGCATCATATTATGATAGCCTATTAGCTATGTCGTCAGCCTTAAATAGAACTGGCACACTTTTCTCAAGCTTATGATTACATTCCTGATAAGGCATTACATTTGTGATAGCCTATCAGGTAAGTCATCAGCCTTAAATAGTGAATGCTTTCTTTTTGCCAATTTTCTGACGACATAAGCTGATAAGGCATCACGCTTGTGATTGCCTATCAACAACGTCGTCAGCTCAGAATTTTTCCCAACTCAGTTTGCATTCTTCATCTTGGGAAAAAATTCTTCGTAGAACCACATGGAATTTTTATTCTTGTACTTGGGTTTTTATATTTTTGCAATTCAAGAACAACTTAACCCTAATTTCTGATTTCCATGTTATTACAACTTAAACTCAAGTTCCTTCTTTTTGAACATCATGTTTTCAACAAATTTACCACTTTAATGAAAGGAGAAACAAAGTTATGAGTATATCTGATGAGGTGGATCTACTTAATTATACGAGAGAGAAGAAAAGATGAGAGATGGATTTTGATTTTCCTTGTAATCCCACAACTATCAGGAAGGATGTTTCCTTGTATACTTGGGAGTATTTTGAAAGTAATTAAATATCCTAACTAAGGAAATAAAACAAAACTTAATAAAGGAAACAAAAAGCGGGAACTTGAAAGGTTTTGTATCTGGGCCGGGTTGGATTTTAACTAATATGGACCCAGATTTTCAAAAACAGGATAATGGATAATGAAAACTTTTGATAAGCCATCAAAACTGTGATAGCTTATCACGGAGGTCGTCAGCTTTAACAGAAAAGGTCTCAACTTCTGGTCTTTCTGATGATATTGGTGATAAGCCATCATAGTTGTGATAGCCTATCACGAATGTCGTCAAGACCATTTGGCTTGCTTTCTTCAGTTTTTACCTAGAACTTTTTGTAACTCTTCAGTTCTTTCCTATTACTACCTAAATGAATAAAAATAAAATGCATGAAAATAAAATTTTGGGTTGCCACCCAATAGCGCCTAATTTAATGTCGCGGCACTACTTGGTCTTCTTGACTAATCAGACTTCATCAAGATACTGTATCGATACCTCATTACCATTTTCCTGGAATACTTCCACAACTGAGAATATATTCCTCCCCTCCAACTGTTTCATAGGAGGATGCATTTTGAATCTGGCCTCCTTTTTTTCCATACCTGAACTTTAGCTTATTGAGCTCCATATCAACCAATACTCTTCCCGTGGCTAATAGTGGTCTACCCAAAATGATGGGTACCTCAAAATAAACATCACAATAAAATATCACAAAATATGCAGGCAGAATAAAGTCATCCACTTTTACTGGCACATCATGCAATATACCAACTGGTCGCTTCACCGATCTGTCTTCCATCACAAGACGCATAATTGTGGTGGAAAGTTCCCCCAATCAATGCTTCTTGTAGATATCAAGTGGAATCATATTAATACTTTCTCCTAAGTCACATGAAGCTTTGGTAAACTTCATGGACCCAACTGTGCACGGTATGGTAAATACTCCTGGGTCAGGCTTTTTCTGCACTAAGGATTGTGAAGAAACAGCACTACAGTGGTGGATGTTGTCCACTGGCTCGCAGCTTACTTTTTACTTCTTTGTTAACAATTCCTTCATAAATTTAGCTTAGTTTGGCATTTGCTCAAGTGCCTCTATCAATGGCACATTCACTGTCAGTATTTTCAGTATTGCCATGAATTCACAAAATTTCTCGTTATCTACTTTCTTCTTTAATATCTAGGGAAAGGGAGTTGGTGGTATTGGAATTTCTTTCAATACCATTTCCACTTTCTTTACATTTTCTCTCTCCAAAATTTCAACAAAACCATCTATCTTCTCAGACTCCTTTGGATTATTTCCTTTTGATTCATCGATACTTACCTCATTCTCTAATTCTTTGCCTATATAAGGGCCAAATAACAACTTACCACTCTTAGTGGTAATCGCCATACAAGAGCCATCATTCCGCGGGTTCTGAACTGTATCACTAGGTAAAGTACCAGTTTTTCTCTGGTTCAGAGTAGCAGAAAGTTAGCTCAGCTATTGTTACAGTTTCTTAATAGAATAAAAGTGTGAGCTAACCAACAGACTGAGGGTAGAAAACTCACTCTTCATCGTAGTTACCCCTAAGTTGGTAGCTTCAACTCCCTTCAATAACTTTTCCATCATGTCCTCCATGGATATATTACCAGAACTAGTTTTCGCCGCATCCCGACCTCCAAGAGGAACATATAAAATGCTCCTGTCATTATTGTTTCTCCAGTGTCCCTGCTCCCTATATTTATAATCAAGTTTGTCATAGAAAGTCCGACCTTGGTTCCCTTGGCAATTGACTAGAAAACCCCCCGATTACTTACATAGTTTGCCTCCACATCAACACCTGTAGACACAGAACCCTAATATTCCACAGCTTTAACCATTTCAGTCTTGCCGGATAGCAAGTGCTTAGCCAGCAAATCCATCTGCGTCTTCAAATAGGCCATGTCCTGATCTCGTTCCTCATCCTTTCTACGTTTCTCCACAGTAATACCATCAGCAACAGTCAGGCTAGCCACTACAGAATCCTTAGTATGCCAAGCCCAACTCTGTTTGGTCATTCTATTTAGCACGTCAGAAGCATCTAGAAAAGAAATATCATTGAACGAACCACCTGCAGCGTTGTCAACAATTGGATTTGTCACAGAGTTGAAGGTTATATACAAAGTCTCCATCAAGTTTAGGTCCGTCATATTGTGGTTCGGACATTGTGCAAGTTTCTTCTTAAATCTTTCCCAGATTTCGTTCAGTGCTTCAGTCGAAAGCTGTCTGAAGTTGCTAATTCCGTCCCTCAATTGTACCTTTCTGGAGGGTGGAAAGAACCGTTCTAGGAACACATATTTCAAATGTCTCCATTTGGTTATAGAATAGGGCTCTAACTCATTCAACCACATTGTTGCCTTCATAGACAGAGACAAAGGAAACAACCTCAACATGATTGCATTCTGGCTCACTCCCAGATTTTCAGAAGATTTGAAAATGGTGATGAATTTCACCATATGCATATTCGTATCATCACCTGGAAAGCCTCCAAATAACCCCTTCAGATTCAGGAGTTGGATAATGGTACTTGTTATGCTGAATTATACACCTTGTGCCAACGGTGGAGGAATGATAGCACCGATTGTACCAGCTCCACCCATTCATTCATCATCTTTATCAGCCTCATATTGAATAGTCTATTGAACATATCTTCCTCGGAATGGATGGTTTCTATTGATCTTTCGCTTCACTGGTGCAGCAACTTGCTCAGCTCGCCTTGGGTTTTAAGGATTCAGCAATTCCTCATCACGCAAGTCTTTATCATTAGGGTTTTGGTGACGTGCTTGTTGACCCAAATTCTACACATTCACGTGAACCCTGGCCATAGCAGCTAGTCTTTCTGTTTCCTGTTCCTCAGCCATTCTTCCTATAAGTAGAGGTTCCAGATTGATTGGGAATAACGGTTCTCCGAAACTTCTTGTTTTTGGCATAAACAACACAGTGACTAAAATAGACAAAAACAACAAATAAATGTAAATAAAGGAAACTTAACTATCTGAAAATTTTAGCGCACAAACTTTTAGTCTACAACCGTATTCCCCGGCAACGTCGCCATTTTTTATGACGCTCAAATTACACTCTTGAAAGGGTGTAAGCGATCGTTGTCAATATAAAACCCAACTAGGTTGGGGTTGAATTCCATAGAGAACAGGGTGTGAACTTCAATTTGCATATGAAATACTTTATTGGTAGTTTAATCTTTCCGAAAATGGGGGTTTATGTTTCACAAAGAGTTAATTGTAACTTTCAATATTTTAGTGTTTGTAATCAATATAAATGGGAAACCAGAGTTATGTTCACCATGGATTTTGGGAATTGACAGGTACTAGATAATGCTTGGGATTCTTGAAGTAAGTAGAAATAGCAGAATATCCCTAACAACGATACTATCTTACTTATCTCTCGACCTCACCAGATAATTTATTATCTAATTCTCTCGAACTTAGATAACTTATCTATTTTCAATAGGATTTTATCTCAGGTAGATTAATCCAGTTACGGCATTAATCAATAAACACAAGGTTGGTAGCTTTTGAGTCCCTGTTGATAATTCACAACCTCTAGTCTATTTCTCCGTTAGAAGCAAATAAAACCTAAGGAATAACCTAATGTTTGCAACCATTAGATTTTAGTTAAAATAATAGAATTTCAAGACGTCCTACTACTCTTTGAATCCGTTAAATACCTAGTAACCTATCAAACACTAATCCGTGGATCCCATAACTCCGGCTAATGGAATTATCCGCTCATAATTTGATGAACGAAAGAACAAGTTGAATTCATGATAATATGGGTAAACTTACGAACGTATGAAAAGCAACAAGTCGTTCCTTCAATTGAATCACAAAAAGGAAATCCACAAATAGTTGATAAGTATTGAAATAAAACAAGAACTAATTGGTGAAAAAGATGAAGCAATATGTGTGTCCCCAAAGTTCACCATAAATATTTTTAAAGATTAACGAAAAAGAAGATTGTCAATAAAACCCTAAAAGATGCTATTTATACTTAACCCTAATTATGGAAATAAAATAACAAAAATCATTAAATTTTTCGGATTAGGTGACGTCGTCGTTGAAGCCATGTCAAGGTTCTGATGCCTTATCATGTATTGCATTAGAATTGCTCCGGTAGCCTTCAAAATCTGTCTTAGCATGACGATGCAGCTGACGCAGTGTCACCGATCTGACGACGTATCACCAACGTCGTCATATTTTTTTTCTAGCTCAATTCTCTGGTTTAGGCTGATGCCCATCGTGACGCCTTATCAGCTCTTTGACGCCATGTCACCAATGTCGTTAGAACTTTCTCTCAGACTTCAACTCTCTGGTTAAGGCTGACGCTGCCTCCGATATCCTATCACAAGGCTGATGACGTATCAGTGATGTCGTCAGCCATGATTCTTTCTCCTTTTTGCTCAGTTTTCAACACTTTTGCTCCAATGTTTTTTATTTTCCATCTTTTTACCTTTTTATGCAAATTCACTAGAAAAAACATCAAAACAACAAAAGTTGCTGAAGATTTGATAATTATTTTGAGCCAAAAAAAGCATTAAATGTGTTAGCTTTTGCTCAGACATCATTTTCAGGTATTCACTACACCAAGACTCAAAACCACAATTCTTAAAATACACTAAAGCATAGGGTACAAAGCATAAAGGTTTTTATTTAAATTAATCATTCTTGTAGGTAGTTTATCAAACACTTCTAGTTCATGGTTCAAAACCATCATAGGAATGTCCTAAAACATATAGAAATAGCATGAATCCAACATAATAGAGGCAAATCGTGGTCTTGTTCAATAAATAACAACATTAAAATATAGAGGATTGAATAATAACAATAATTTCATGGTAACATGGTATAAAATCATAGTTCATGGAGATTCATGGGTGAAATCAAAATTTTAAACATCATAACTTGAAAAGATCACAATTTTATAATTTAAAAAGAGTTGCTTGGACTCCATGGATGATCATCTAACATACTTTAATTTGTGGATTTCATGAAGTTCTTCTTGAATTCTTGAGGATTGACCTTAAATTTGAAATCTAGGGTCTTGATTGGGAGAGAATCTTCTTTGACTTGGCGGAAAAGTTATTAAAATAATGAAATAAGGAGTTAACTAGGGTGAATTATGTGTTAAAGGCTGATTGGGGTGAGGGAACAAAGACTGTAATACTCTCAGATTTAAAACTCAGAATTATTGAAAAATTCCCAATTTTGTGAGCTGGAGCTATCGCATTGTGTCACTAGAATTCCACAAATGGGAACTTCCCTTTTGATTCTAAAATGTCCTATCTTATCGCTCAGAACATTAGGAAATTGTAATATCCCGTATTTCCCTAGATTAATTTAAGTATTGGTACATGAGTAATCCCATATTTTTTTCTGAAATACTAAGTAATTTTCAGTTTAGATACTTCCATTGCATAGGAAATTCAATTATCTTTCTAACGATATAAAATTTGCCCAAATACGATACCCGGGTGAAGAGTTAGAGCCATTTTTGTAAGACAGTGTTCCACCTGGAACGCCGGTGCGTCGCGGAGCCAAGACAAATAGAAATTATCACTTTCCAGTGCTCCATCGTGATATTGGAGTATCGCTCCATATGATCAGTTCATAATTGTCTTTTTTCAGTTTTCCAAAGTGATTCTACCGCATCACACTAAGTCCAAAATTCAGAATCAATGGGGCACCGTGATTCCACCGCATCGCACCAGGCCCCCAGTTCCCAATTTTCATTTTCCAGTGACACAACACAATAGGGCCGCATCACGCCAGGGTTCGAAATCGAGTTTTACAGTGACGAATTTTCCTTTATTCTCAGGGGTAGTTTTGTATTTTTCAAAGGCCCTAATCAGTCAAAACACAAAATTTAACCCCTAAATAACCTATTGCCTTATTATTTACTCACTTTCTCAGAAGAATAAAACATTCTCTCTCAAAGAGAGGAAACCCCTATTTCAAGAAAATTAAGAACAAGCCTAAGAATTTTCTCCAAGAATCTTCTAAGGTATGTTAGGTGTTCATCAATGTGTTCCTTTCACCCATATAGTCCAAGAATCCCTATTTAAACATACAAGATCTCATATTTATGATTTCCATGTTTGAATTAGATTGAATTCATGTTCATGATATTAGTTGGGTTTCAATCCATGATTTGAGTGCAAGTTTTATGAAATTAAATAGCATGTGTGATGAATATCTGAATATCTTGATAAATCCTTGAATTTACAATGTGATTAATATATCTATGATGTTAATTTGGTTTTCCATCCATGATTACGATAAGATTCATGAAAATAGAATAGTATTTAGGGGAAATTACAAGTTTGGCTTTGTAGTTTCCATGTTTGTCTATTATAAATAAATATGTGCATTAGGTCATGCTCCCCAAGTGATTGATAGAATGTTAATGTGAATTAAATGATGATAACACGACATGTTAGTATATATACAAGCTTATGCCTTACAAGTGTTTGACAAAATGCCTATTTGAATGAAATAGTGACATTAAACCATGATAGCATGTATTCCCCATTCATGTAAAAGTTAATGCATTACAAGTGTTTGATGAAATATCTCTATGAATGAATTATGAACAAGTGAACATTATTATGTTATTCAAGATTTTGCTAAGTTTTGTTTTTCATGTTATCGAGTCCTAGGGGTATTTAATATCCAAAAAATTAGTTGTTTACCTAGAGCTAGTGTCAGTTACAGAATAGTATTAGTCATGTCATGACGATTAGTACTCTTAGTCAGTTATAGAACTCAAGAAAACTTAATAAACTCAATATTAGTCCAGCCTAGTATAATCAGTTCAGTGTCTTTCAGTTGGGAGTAGGATTCATCAACGAGTGAATCCACGGATGGGGGCATTCTTGTTAGTGTAGGTTTCAACCCCTAGTAGAAATCTATGAGTTACAGCACTAGGTAGTTAGCGTAGGTTGAGATGAATTCCTTCTAGATATGGTTTGACACATCTCTTATGAGTTTTCCTGCCAGTAAAGGGTTGACAAAATGTCTTCCTGGTAGTTAGGGTTAACTCACAACTATTGTTAGTACCCATGGCACGGTACTAACATCCTTTCGACTGGGGTCATAGGTTGGACCCCTATCAGCTCATATTTAGGGTATGTCGGTTAAAGGATTACCTCCCACAGTTTCAGTTTTAGTCTTATGTTTAGAACTCAATTCAGTTATACAAAATCAGGACTTCTAGAAACAGTCAATCAGTATCACTAATTCAGTTATTAGAAAGTTCATATATTAGTTACTAAGTTATCAAAACTCATTACTCAACTTCCAAAAATCTCAGATACAGTATAGATCTAGGTATGTCCAAAGTCTTGTATTCTCACTATTTTTAGTAGTATCAGTTATCCATGTACTCTCATGTTTGGTTTCTCTATATGATTCAGTTAGTTATTGTTCATGTAGATGAACCCTTGCATGCAACCTTACCTCATCCAGCATACCAGTACATTCCATGTACAGATGCATACTCCTTCTTTGTACTATGATGTCTTATATCATAGGTTTAGATGCTTTGGTTCCTTACCGCACATAGATAGATCCAGATTCATCCAGCAATAGATTTAGCAGTGAGTCCTCATTATTCAAGGATATTCTTTTATTTCATTATTTTAGTAGACTCAGTATTTCACTAGATGGAGTTAGTTGGGGAATTGTTCCATCAACTCCACTTTTTGGCAGTTTCAGATTAGATGCTTTTCAGACTATACTTTCAGTTAGTATTTAGTTTTATAGATTACTATTACTAGTTTATATTCTTTATCAGTATTTATAGATTTTTAACCTTATGGCATTTTAGCCTAATATTCTGCATTTATTACAGTATCATATTTCAGTGCTCATGACAGATATCAATCATGGATTAGCTTATGGTCCATCGGAGTCGTAAGCACCGTGTATCATCCGAGGTACAAACTCAGGGAGTTAAAAACTTGGTATCAGAGCCTAAGGTTTAATAAATTCCTAGGGAGTCTGAAATCCACATCGCGTTGAGTCTTGCACATGGGTATATAGCGCGCCACACTTATGGACAGGAGGCTATGAGATGTTTTATGAAAATTTTCCCTTCTTTAAGTATTTATGTCATGCGAGTGAGCATGAGATCAGGTTAAACTCTCAGTCTAATCCTTTTCTTCCTTCTGTTTAAAGACAATGCCTCCAAAAAACATTAACAGAAAAAGGATTGGAAATTAGCCAACACCTTAGCCCGTTCAGGTAGATCCCCTGGACAAGTATGTCTCCCATACAAAATTCAGAGTTGTATTCACTACTCTAGCCAATTCTATAATAGATCAGAATGAATGGCCAGCTACTGGTCAGGCCAACCTAGTGGCCAATAATGCTGCATATAGAATTTGGGACTTCACCTGAATAAATTCTCCCCTATTCTTAGGATCTAGGTCAGAAGAGAATCTACAGGAGTTCCTCGATCAGGTTCAGAAAGTCACAGATATTATGGGAATGACTTCCAGTGATAGTGCTGAGTTAGCTGCCTATCAGCTATAAGATATAGATTATATATGGTTTAATCCGTGGAAGGTAGATAGGGTAATAGATGTAGAGCCCATAGAATGGGAAGAGTTTTCAACTACTTTTCTAGATAAATTCTTTCCCTTAGAGTTGAGAGAAGCCAAGGTGTTAGGGTTCATCAATCTCAGGCAAGGCAATATGAGTGTGAAAGAGTATTCCCTTAAGTTTACTCAGTTAGACATGTATGCTGCCCATGTTGTAGTAGATAATAGGTCCAGAATAATCAAGTTTATGTTTGGGTTTCAGATAGTGCGGTTAAAATGTGCAGAATTGCAATGTTGATTAAGGAGATGGACATTCTAGGATTATGGTCCATGCTCAGCTGATTAAGGAATAGAAGCTTAAGAAGAAGGAGAGAGAGAATAAGAGATATAGTAAAGGTAGTTTCAATTTCAACCATCCTAACTCAAAGGGATGTAACCGTTCCCAGTTTCATCCAAAATCATCAGTTCCAGCTCTATTCTCAACTAGTGTGTGTAATACCCCAAAAAATCCAAACTAATATTAGATCCATGTACCAAGATCATGCATAGTACATCATGTTTCTTGTATAGCTTTATGAGTAGGTTAGATGTATATTAAGGTTTCAAATAACTCCCAGGTATCAGACGAATCAAAACATTCCTTATCGATTGAATTCTTGAGAAGGATATTTGTATAGTCAACTTCAAGCGATAATATATCTCATTATACTTGGAATTTTTTATTTCATGAACTATAAATGGATATATAATTTAATTATCTTTCCAACTATACCAATTTTGCCTAAATCTGATATTGGAGCAAAGAGTTAATCCTATTTTACTCCAGTATGTCAGGCTGGAAACTGTGTGACGACATTCGTGGTTGCTTACCACATTTGTGATGCCCTACCACGAAGGTCATCATCCTTAGGAAGAATCCAAATCCTTTGTGACGACATTCGTGGTATCTTAACATATTTCTGACACCCTACAACGAAAGTCGTCAGCCTTAGGAAGAATCTAACTCCTGTGTCACGACATTCGTGGTAGCTTACCACATTTGTGACGCCCTACCATGAAGGTCATCAGTATTAGGAAGAAACCAGCTTCTATGTGATGACATTCATGGTAGATTACCATATTTGTGATGCCCTACCAAGAATGTCGTCATACTTAGGCAGAAACCATTAGTTCCATCTCCTGTGTGATGATATTTTTGACGTTTTACCACACTTTTGATGCCTTGTAACAAATGTCGTCAGCTATGATTTTCAGCAACTGGAAATTTATTTTATAAGGGTATTTTGGTCTTTTTCCTTCACTTCCCCTGACTTATAACACTCAAGGAACGTATTATCTTTCGTTCTCTTTAGTTAAAACATCTTAAAAACCCTCTCTTACACTTTCAACCACAAGATTAGGGTTTTCTCTCAAGATCATCTCCTCAGGAACAAGAGCATTCTTTCCCAAAGGGGTTAAACCCTAGTCAAGAAAAATCAAGGGCAAACCCACGGATTTCTTCAGGAACCTTCAGAAACATTAGATCTCTTTCAAGATCAAACTTTAAGGTATGTGTAGTGATCATCTATGGATTCAATTCGTTCATCGAGTTCAAGAACCATGCTTTTAAATGTTATTTTGTAAATTTTTGTGGTGATATAAGCATATACACATTGATGATTGTTGATCAATTTTCAAATTGATATCTAAGGATGTTTTTTTATGGAATATATGTGATTGTTAGTTGAAAATCATGGACTTTGGGTTGGTTGAACTAATGAAAGTATGAAATCCACATATGCCTTAAAAAATGCATGTAAGGTGTTTGATAAAATACCTAAGATGTTAGACGTTCATATTTACATGATTTCATGATATCTAAATGACAAGTCTATGTTAGAGATACACTTCTATATGATTGCCCATGCTATTTATGTATTCTTAGGGTGATGGCATAAAGTATGTATGATGATGGAAATATGAATTTTGTGCGCGAATTATATCCATGTTTTCCCTACAATGTTTGAGGTGTTGATTAAATACATGAAGTATACTATCCCCTACTTATGATATAGAGAATTGTGGACTCCAATCTTGTAATCAAGTCATGTCATGTGTGTCAGTTTTCTTCTATCGAGTCCTGGGGGTATTCGTACCCGAAAAACAGAACTTTGTGCCTATATCCATGTCATGTTGTTACGATAATCTCAGTCAATCTATAATCTATGGAATTCAGTCAGTCATGTGTTTCAGGAAACCTCAGAAATCTCATGATTCCAGTTAAATCTCAGATAATAGTACTTCTCCGTCAGTCAACGGAAGTCAGTTAATCTGTCTATATACAGTCAGTTGAATCATGTTTAGTCTCTTCAGATGGGAGTAGAATTTAGCACCGAGTGAACCCAAGGATGGGAACGCACCTGTATATGTGCGTGTGATTCTTAGCAGTCATCCTTGCATTCCAGAACTATGTAGCCACCATAGGTTGAGACATTGCATCCTGTTATATAAGGGTAGATGAGGTGGCTTAACCTGTTATATGATGGTTCCCACCATTCTAACTAGAGTTACCTATTATATAAGGGTTGCTCGCATATTGTCCTTACTAGTGGCGCGGTATTGACACCCTTCCAGTCAGGGTAGAGATTAGACCCCATCTTAGCCATAATGGCACATATAGGGCATATCGGTTAAACAACTACCTCCCACAGATTCAGTATCAGTCTCAGTAAAAGAACTCAGATAGTTCTTCAGATATCAGTATACTAGGACTGTTAGATACGGTCAAATTCGGTTATAGCATGGAACTCAGAGAGTTTAACCAGATTCAGGGCTGTCAGATACAATCATCCATGTTATCATAACTACGGTTCAATCCATGTATTAGCATACAGATTTAGCCATCACGTACTCATGATCTTAGTTACTATGTATGTATGTTTGTATTCTTACGTTCATATCAGTCAGTCAGTAGTATTATTCATGCACGTAAACACTTGCATTAGCCTACCTCACTCGTATACTTAGTACTTCAGTTGTACTGACACATTTGCGCTATGGTTCTTTCTTTTTATGTTACATAATAGGTTCAGAGGTAAGAGTTCTAGACCAGCAGTAGTAGCTGCATTCCAGTATACAGAGTTGCAGTGAGTCCTTTTCATTCGAGGATGATACAATAATATTTTATTTCATTTATTATTTTAGCTTAGTTTTGCTAGATGGAGTTAGTTGGAGACACGTTCCTTCAGCTCCTTATTCAGAAAATATTTAGATGCTTTCAGATTTAGTTCAGATTTGATTCAGTTTTTCAGTTGTTTTGGGTATCTTTCACCCACACGGATGTTACTATTTTACTGATATTATTTTATTCACTTAAACCTTATGGACTACATGTTCATGTTTTCCATATTATTACATTATATATTACAGTACACAGGTACAGATATTAGTCATGGATTAGCTTGTGGTCCTTCGGGGTCATAAGCACCGTGTAGCATTCTGGTTCAGAAAATTGGGGTTTTACAAACTTGGTATAAGATCCTAAGGATCAATAGAGTCATAGGAATTCTGAAAGCCGCATCTAGTATATTCTTGTACATGGGTGTGTTGCGCGCCACATTTATTTACAGAAGGCTATGAGATGTTTAAGGAATAATTCCCTTTCATTAGTATTCATGCCGTTCTAGTAAGCATAATTTCAAGTCAGTCTCTCAGTCTAATCTGCTCTTCTCTTAATTCAAAAACATGCCTCCAAAGAGAAGAAATCAGCCAGCTCTTTAGCTCGAAGATCCTTTGGGCGAACAAGTTTCTCATGTGGAGTTCAAGACCACATTTATCGGTCTTACTCAGTCTGTATCTGCCCATAATAAATGACCAGCAGTCGTTCCAGCCAACCCAATGGCCAATTCAGCAGAAGCTAGGATTTGGGACTTTACCTGAATGAACCCTCCATCCATCTTTGGGTCTACGACAGATGAGGATCCTCAGGAATTCGTTGACTAACTCCAAAAAGTCATTGATATCATGGTAGTCACTTATTCTCGGAGTGTTGAGTTAGCCGCATATCAGTTGCAAGATGTGGCTCACACTTGGTACAAATAGTAGAAGTCCGAGAGGGTAGATGGCGCAGGTCCTATTGGGTGGGAGGAATTTTTCATGGCTTTCTTAGATAGATTCTTTCCCCAAAAGCTGGGGGAAGCCAAATTTCTTGAGTTCATCAACCTCATGCAGGAAAATATGACGGTTAGGGTGTATTCCCTCAGATTTACTCAGCTAGCTAAATATGCGCCTCATGTGGTTGCAGACAACAGGGCTAAGATAAGTAAGTTTGTGTCAGGGGTGAATGATAGAATGGTAAATAAGTGTAGTTCTGTGATGCTGAACAACAATATGACTTTAGCCAGGCTCATGACCCACGTTCAACAGATAGAGGAACAGAAGGTTAAGACTTGGGAGAGGCAGAACAAGAGAGCAAGAGCAGGCAGTTTCAGTTTTGCTCAGCCCAAATCAGAGAGAGAAAATCATTCGCAGTTTCGTCCCAAGTCAGCAGTTCCAGCCCCTTCCTTCGATAGTGACCCAGTGCCGAAGTTCAAGGCCGGCAACAGAGACAGAGCACTAGTATCTAAATCTCAGAGAAGTGTTAGCAGTGCCCGCACTTATACTCAGTGTCAGACCTACGGTAAGCACCATCAGGGTGTGTGTAGAGTGGGTCAAGGCATTTGTTTTGGTTGTCGAAAGATAGGACACAAAGTTAGGTACTGTCCTAAGACAGGTCCTCAGGGTCAGCAGAATCGTTCCACAACTCAGTCCGGTCACCTGAACCAGCAGGGTGCCACTTCCAATGCTAATAGTGGGCAACGCCCAAAGAGACTCTATGCTCTTCAGACCTGATAGGACCAGGAAAATTATCTTGATGTCGTTATTGGTATGTTACAGATTTTCCATGTTCATGTTTATGCTTTGATAGACCCAGGTGCATCCTTGTCTTTAGTCACTCCATACATAGCAGGCAATTTCGGAATCAATCCCAAAATTTTAGCAGAGCCCTTTTCAGTCTCTACCCCAGTGGGTAAAACCATCATAGCTTTATGGGTATACAGGAACTGCCCAGTTATGATATTTCAGAAATCCATGTCAGCAGATTTAGTCGAGTTAGAGATGACTGATTTTGATGTCATTCTCAACATGGATTGGCTTCATTCTTTGTGTGCCATAGTCGACTGCAAAAATAGGATAGTTCAGTTTTAGTTCCTGAATGAGCTGGTCCTAGAGTGGAAGGGTAGCACTTCGTCTTGCAGGGGTCAGCTTATTTCCTACCTTTGGGCAAGGAAAATGATTTCTAAGGGGTGTGTATATCTTCTCGTGCATTTTAAGGATTCCAATTCCGAATATCTCAGTCTCTAATTAGTCCCAGTGGTTAATGAATATTCAAATGTCTTTCCCGAAGATCTTCCAGGCATTCCTCCCAAAAGGGAAATAGACTTCGGCATAGACTTTCTCCCAGATACTCAGCCTATTTATATTCCACCATACAGAATGGTACCAGCAGAACTCAAGGAACTAAAAGATCAAATGAAGGATATCTTATATAAGAGATTCATCAGGCCCATTGTATCCCCGTGGGGTGAGCCAGTCTTATTCGTGCGCAAAAGATATGATTCTCTCAGAATGTGTATTGATTACCGTCAACTCAACAAAGTCACGGTCAAGAACAGGTATTCGCTACCTAGTATAGATGAATTGTTTCACCAACTTCAGGGTGCTAGTTATTAATCCAAGATAGACCTTAGATTAGGCTATCATCATCTTAGAGTTAGAGAATGTGACATTCGGAAGACAACTTTTCCTACTCGGTATGGTCACTTTGAATTTCTAGTCATGTCCTTTGGTATTACCAGTGACCCTACAGCTTTCATGGACATGATGAACCGGGTGTTTAAGCAGTACTTGGACAAATTCATCACAGTCTTCATAGATGGTATTCTAGTGCATTCTCGCACAGAGCGTGATCATTCAGACCATCTCATAATTGTTCTTCAGACTCTCAAGGATAACCAGTTGTTCACCAAGTTCAGTAAGTATGAATTTTGGATAAGATCAGTAGCATTCCTTGGCCACATTGTTTCCGATGATGCCATTATAGTAGATCATCAGAAAATTAAAGCCATAAGAAACTGGCCTCGCCCTGTCTCTCCATCAGATATCTGGAGTTTCTTGGGTTTTGCTGTCTATTACCGATGGTTTGTCGAGGGATTTTCTTGTATTGCATCTCCTATGTTCAGATTGACTCAGAAAAAGGTCAAGTTTCAGTGGTCAGAACCTTGCGAGGAGAATTTTCAGGAGTTGAAGACTCGACTCACCTAAGCTCCAATTTTAACACTTCCCGACAGTTCCGATGGATTCGTAGTATATTATGATGCATCCAGAGTAGGTTTAGGTTGTGTCCTCATACAGCATGGTAGAGTCATAGCCTACGCCTCCAGACAGTTAAAGCCCCATGAGAAGAATTATCCTACTCGTGACCTTGAGTTAGCAGCAGTTGTCTTTGCCTTAAAGATTTGGAGGCATTATCTATACGGTGTTCATCTAGATGTCTTCAAAGATAATAAGAGCCTTCAGTATGTCTTTTCCCAGAAAGATCTCAATATTCGTCAGAGAAGGTAGTTAGAGCTCTTGAAGAATTATGACATGAGTGTCCTTTATCATCCTGGCAAGGCCAACGTAGTGGCCAACGCACTCAGTAGACTGTCCATGGGTAGTGTTTCCCATGTTAAGGATAGTAAGAAGAAATTAGCTCAGGAGATTCTTCATCTTGCCAGACTAGGCGTTCGCTTAGTCAACTCTTCAGAGGGTGGTGTATGTGTTCAGAGTGGTTCAGAGTCATCTCTAGTTTTTGAGGTGAAAGAGAAGAAATATAGGGATACTAGACTTGTCAAGATAAAAGAGTCAGTTTAGAGTCAAGAAGTAGAGGTTTTCTTCTAAGGGGGAGATGGTGTTCTTCGTTGTCAAGGATGTCTGTGTGTTCCCGGTGTAGATGACTTGAGGTAGAGAACTCTCGCATAAGCGCATGGTGCACGATACTCTATTCATCCAGGGGCCACTAAGATGTACCGCGACTTGCGAGAGATCTATTGGTGGAGTGGGATGAAGAGGGTTGTTGCAGAGTTTGTGGCTAAGTGCTCTACATGTCAGCAGGTTAAGATAGAGCATCAGAAACCTAGTGGTTCCATGAAGGAGTTCACTATTCCTACTTGGAAGTGGGAAGAAGTGAACATGGACTTCGTGATGGGTTTTCCTAGAACACGTCATCAACATGTTTCAGTTTGGGTCATTGTAGATAGAATGACCAAGTCAGCTCATTTCCTTCCAGTTCATACCTCTTACTCAGCCGAGTATTATGCCAAACTCTATATTATGGAGTTGGTCATATTACATGATGTTCCACTATCTATCATCTCAGACAGAGGTACCTAGTTTACCTCTCACTTCTAGAATGCGTTCCAAAAGGGTCTTGGTACCCAAGTTCATCTCAGTACAGCGTTTCATCCTCAGACAGATGGTCAAGCATAAAGGACCATTCAGACTCTAGAAGATATGCTATGCTAAGGGAGTGTGCAATTGATTTCAAGGGAAGCTGGGATTACCACTTGCCTTTGATTGAGTTTGCATACAACAATAGCTATCACTCCAGTATTCAGATGGCTCTATTCGAAGATCTCTATGGTAGGATATGTAGGTCTCCGATTGGTTGGTTCAAAGTTAGTGAGACCGAAGTCATAGGTCTTGAATTAGTATTCGATGCCTTAGAGAAAGTTCAGTTGATCAGAGCAAAACTCCGGGCTTCTCAGAGCCGACAGAAGTCTTATACAGATGTTCGTAGAAAGGATCTCGAATTCGAGGTCGATGACTCTGTCTATCTCAAGATCTCTCCTATGAAAGAAGTGGAGAGATTTGGCAAGAAGGGAAAGCTCAGTCCCCAATATGTCGGTCCCTTCAGGATTCTCAGTCGCTTTGGCAAGGTAGCCTATGAGCTTGAATTGCCTTCAGATCTAGCCTCAGCTCATCCAGTCTTCCATGTTTCTTTGCTCAAGAAGTGCATAGGTGACCCAGCAGTTGTAGTCCCTATTCATAGCATTGACATTCAGAATAGCCTCTCTTATGAAGAGATTCCAGTTGAAATCCTCAACTATCAGACTAGTAGGCTAAGGAACAAAGAAGTACCTCTAGTCAAGGTTCTTTGGCAGAATCAGTCCATGGAGGGAGCTACTTGGGAAGCAGAAGCAGACATGCGAACCAAGTACCCTCATCTTTTCTCCGCTAATTCGTACTTAGCTCGAGGAAATAATTTTCCTTAATATTAATTAGTTACATGTTCAAAATTCCAGTATAAAATTGGCATCAAGTATCAGTGCATAGCTTATCGTGGATTCATGAGTTCAGCTTATCAGATATGTATGTTAAGTTGGGCTATATTCAGTTTAGAATTAAATTCAGTCCTAAATCATATGCCAGTTGAGCATGATAAGTGTATGCGTCATTTATCTTTTCTCCCCTCTCAAGCAGTGATCATTCGAGGACGAATATTTCCAAGGGGGATATATTGTAATACCCAGAAAAATCCAAACCGATAATAGATACATGTACCAAGATCATTCATAGTAAATCATGGTTATTTTATAGTTTTATGAGTAGTTTATATGTATATTAAGGCTTCAAATAACTCCCAGCTATCAGAAAAATCAAAACATTCCTTACCGATTGAATTTTTAAGAAAGATATCTGTATAGTCAACTTCAAAAGATCATATATCTCATTATACTTCGAATTTTTTAGTTCATGGCCTATAAGAAGATAGATAATTTAATTATCTTTCCAATGATACCAATTTCGTCTAAATCTGATATCGGAGAAAAGAGTTATTCCTATTTTACTCTAGCATGTCAGTCTAGAAACTGTGTGACGACTTTCATGGTAGCTTACAACATTTGTGATGCCCTACCACGAAGGTCATCAGCCTTAGGAAGAATCCAACTCATGTGTGATAACATTCGTGGTATCTTACCACATTTGTGACGCCCTACCACAAAGGTCATCAGCCTTAGGCAGAATACAACTCCTATGTGACGACATTTGTGGTAGCTTACCACATTTGTGACACCCTACCACGAAGGTCGTAAGACTTAGGTAGAAACCAGCTCCTAAGTGATGGCACTCGTGGTAGCTTACTACATTTGTGACTCCCTACCACGAAGGTCATCAGACTTAGGCAGAAACCATCAGTTCCATCTCCTCTGTGATGACATTTTTTATGGCTTACCACACTTTTGATGCCTTGTCACAAATATCGTCAGCTATGATTTTCAGCTACTGGGAATTTATTTCATAAGGGTATTTTGTTCTTTTACCTTAACTTCCCATGACTTACAACCCTCAAGGAATGTATTATCTTCCATTCTCTTTAGTTAAAACATCTTAAAAACCCTCTCTTACACTTTCAACCACAAGATTCGGGTTTCCTCTCAAGATCATCTCCTCAGGAACAAGAGCATTCTTTCCCAAAGGGGTTAAACCCTAGTCAAGAAAAATCAAGGGAAAGCCCAAGGATTTCTTCAGGAACATCAGAAACATAGATCTGTTTGAAGATCAAGCTATAAGGTATCCATAGTGTTCATTTATGGATTCAATTTGTTCATAGAGTTCAATAACCATGCTTTTAAATGTTATTTTTTAAAATGTTGTGGTGATATAAGCATGTACACGTTGATGATTGTTGTTCAAGTGTCAAGATGATATCTAAGGATGTTTTTTTTTATGGAATATATGTGATTGTTGGTTAAAAATCATGAACTTGGGGTGGGTTGAACTAATGCAAGCATGAAATCCACCTATGCCTTAAAGAATGCATGTAAGGTGTTTGATAAAATTCCTAGAATGTTAGAAGTTCATATTTACAAGATTTCATGATGTCTAAATGACAAGTCCATGTTAGCGATACACTTCAATATGAATGCCCATGCTACCTATGTATTCTTATGGTGATGGCATGAAGTATGTATGATGATGGAAATATGAATTTTGTGTGCGAATTATATCCATGCTTTCCCTACCATGTTTGAGGTGTTGATTAAATACATGAAGTATACTATCCCCTACTTATGATATAGTGAATTGTGGACTCCAATCTTATGATCAAGTCATGTAATGTGTGTTGGTTTTTTTATATCGAATCCTGGGGGTATTCATACCCGAAAAACATAGTTGTGTGCCTAGAGCCATTTCATGTTGTCATGATAATCTCAGTCAAGCTATAATCTAGAGAACTCAGTCAGTCATGTTACTCATGAAACCTCAAAAATCTCATGATCCCAGTTAACTCTCAGATAATAGTACTGCTCTGTTAGTCAATGGAAGTCAGTTAATATGTCCATGTACAGTCAGTTAAATCATGTTTAGTCTCTTCAGATGGGAGTAGGAGTTAACACCGAGTGAACCAAAGGATGGAAACTCACCTATATATGAGTTTGTGATTCTTAGCAGTCATCCTTCTCTTCTAGAACTATGTAGCCAGTATAGGTTGATACATCGTAGACTGTTATATGAGGTTAGATGAGGTGGCTTAACCTATTATATGAGGGTTCCCACCGTTCTCAAGTTACCTATTATATGAGTGTTGCTCACATGTTGTCCTTACCAATGGCGCGGTATTGACACCTTTCCAGTCAGGGCAGAGATTGGACCCCATCTTAGCCATAATGGCACATATGGGGCATGTCGGTTAAACAACTACCTCCCACAGCTTCAAAATCAGTCTCAATAAAGAACTCAGACAACTCTTAAGATATCAGTATACTAGGACTGTTAGATACGGTCAAATTTAGTTATAGCACGGAACTTAGAGTGTTCAACCGGATTCAGGGTTGTCAGATATAGTCATCTATGTTATCAGAACTACGGTGTTAGTTGGATACAAGTTCCTTCAACTTCGTATTCAGACAATATTTAGAGGGTTTCAGATTTAGTTTAGATTTGATTTAGTTTTTCAGTTGTTTTGGGTATCTTTCACCCATACGAATGTTACTATTTTACTGAATTTTTTTATTCAGTTAAACCTTATGGCCGACATGTTCATGTTTTCTGCATTATTAAATTATATATTGTAGTGCACAGGTAAAGATATCATTCATGGGTTAGCTTGTGGTCCTTCGAGGTCATAAGCACCGTGTAGCATTCCTATTCAGAAAATTGGGGTGTTACAGTGTGCCAGTACAAAAGTTAAGGAATGACTGTTAGGATGGGGCGCCAGGCTCCAAAACCTAGGGTAGTGTGAGCAATGGTTTTACCCATCCACTTTGCAAAGAATGTGGTAGAAACCACCTATGTATGTATAAAGCCAGCAATGATATATATTTTGGATGTGGGAATTTAGGTCACAGAGTTTGAGAATGTCGTAAGGTTAGTCCATAAAGTCAGCACAGTCATCATCCAGTTCCATCCGGTCACCCAACTCAGCAGGGTGCCACTTCCAGTACCACTAGTGGTCCAGTCCAGAATAGAATTTATGCACTCTAGTCTCGCCATGATCAGGGAAGTTCTCCTGATATAGTTACGGGTACGCTATGAGTCTTTCATCTTTATATTTATGACTTGTTACTTTCTTTGTAACCCCTATATACCCGTCAACTTTGGTGTCAGTCTCGAAATATTAGAAGAGCCCTCCTCAGTGTCTACCCCAGACTTTAGAGTAAAGTGGTGATACTTCAGTTTAGAGTTGTTGGTTGAGTGGCTCACAACTTATGAATGACGACTTTAAGATAAGAGGGAGAATTTAATTCATCTCAGACCCCAGTAGGTATGGTTATCAGTGCCTATATTATAGAATTTTTGGCCATGTTATGGTTTCTTATTCAGACCGTGCCAAGATTCCTTACCCCCTAAATTCATTAGAACCTTATAGGAAGAGTGTCAAAAGATTCTCCAGTTAAGTATAAGTTTTCAGTATGAGTTAGTCTGTAAATCCAACAATCCAGTTTAGCAGTTAGGCGGAAAAATTCGTATGGTTTCCCATCTTTGAATCTAGTTGTCCTATACCAAAATAGAACATCCTGGTAGTTGCAAATTCAGCTCAGTTCATCGATCATTCCTCAGTTATATATCTCAAATATTCAGTCATGATTTAGTTTATAGGTGTCTCATACATCGTCCCAGTTTTTTCTTAGTATCTCAGCCAAGTCAATGTTCTTCTAGTGACATAGTATCCTAATGGGGAGATGCTCTATAATCCTTGAGTTTTTAGGTCCTAAAACTTCTAGTTTCTCCATACGAAATGAGTCCAGTTTGGAGTAGTTGGTACTCATAAGTTGACCCTCAAGTTCCAATCTTAGTCGTAAACCACATATTTAAGGGCTCAGTTCATTTCAGGATATTCAGTTTATGTATCACGTTTCAAAATTATTCATGCCCTCATTTTCCCGTTCATACATGTTCATTAAATGATTTCAGGTTCATCAGTATTCTCAGCCTAAGGTAATAGTGTTCCTTAGATATACTCAGTTCCATGTTCAGTTACAGTTATGAATTTTTATTCTTTACCGTGGCATATTCATTCATTCATTCATGAATCAGTTCAGTCATGTATTCCATGCATTAGATATGCATGTTTAGTATGAAAACTCAGCTTATCATTAGCCCCAGTCATGTATTCTATGCATCAGATATGCATGTTCAGTATGGAACCTCATTTTGTCAGTAGCTCAGTCATGTAGTCAAGTTTTAGTTATGCATGTTTATCATGTAAACTCAGTCTATCAGTGTTTCTCGGCTTAATCAGTCTCATTCAAGGATGAATGTTCCCAAGGGGGAGATATTGTAATACCCAGTATTTCCCTATCTTAATTTAAGTCTTAGTAGTTAAGTAATCCCATATAATTTTTTTCAAAATACTTAGTATTTTTAAGTTTAGACCTTGCCATTGCATAGGAAATTCAATTAGCTTTTCAATGATATAAAATTTGCCCAAATTCGATACCTGGGTGAAGAGTTAGAGCCATATTTGTAAAAAAGTGCACCACCTAGAATGTCAGCGCATCACAGAGCCAAGCCAAATAGCAATTGTCACTTTTCAGTGCTTCATCGCAATATTGGCGCGTCGCGCCATAGGCTTATCATAGTTGTAGGTTTTTAGTATTCCAATATGATTCTACCACGTCACACTGAGTCCAAAATTTAGAATGAAAGGGGCACCGCGATTCCACCGCGTCACGCCAGGCCCCCAGTTCCCAATTGTCATTTTCTAGTGACATGGTGGGATAGCGCCGCGTCGCGCCAGGGCCGAAAATTGGGTTTTTGAGTGATGAATTTTTATTTATACCCTGGATATCTTGGTATTTTTCATCGGCCCTAATCAATCTAAACACAAAATTAAACCCCTAAATAACCTATTGTGTCATTATTTACTCACTTTCTCTCCATAATATAACATTCTCTCTCAAAGAGGCAAAATCCCTAGTTCAAAAAGTCAAGAACAAGACTAAGAATTTCCTCTAAGAACCTACAAGAAAGATTCTTCTAAGGTATGTTAGGTATTCATCTATGGGTTCCATTCACCCATAGAGTCCAAGAATCCCTTTTTAATCATACACGATCTCAGATTTATGATTTCCATTTATGAATTAGATTGAATTCATGTTTATGATATTAGTTGAGTTTCAATTCATGATTTAAGTGCAAGTTTCATGAAATTAATAGCATGTGTTATGAATATGTGATTATCTTGGTAAACCCTTGAATTTACAAAGTGAATAATGTATCTATGATGTTAATTTGGTTTTCCATCGAAGATTATTATAAGATTCATAAAAATAGAATAGTATTTTGGGGGATTTATATGAATATCATGTTAAACCCATGAAATTTCAAGTTGGGCATTGTAGTTGCCATGTTTATATATTATCTATGAATATGTGCATTAGGTCGTGCTCCCCAAGTGATTCATAGAATGTTCATGTGAATTAAATGATGAAATAATGACATGTTAGTATATGTACAAGCTTATGCCCTACAAGTGTTTGATAAAATGCCTTTGTGAATAAAATAGTGACATTAAACCATGATACCATGCATTCCCTATTCATGTACAAGTTAATGCATTACAAGTGTTTGATGAAATGTCTCTATGAATGAATTATGAACAAGTCAACATTGTTATGTTATTCATGATTTTGTTAAGCTTTACTTTTCACGCTATCGAGTCCTAGGGTATTTAATACCCAATAATTTAGCTGTTCACCTAGAGCCAGTGTCAGTTATAGAATAGTATCAGTCATGGCATGACCAGTAGTACTGTCAGTCAGTTACAGAACTCAATAAAACTCAGTAAACTTAGTATCAGTCTAGTCTAGTTCAGAATAATCATTTCAGTTTCTTTCAGTTGGGAGTAGTATTCAACACTGAGAAAACCCAGGGATGGGGGCATTCCTGTTAGTGTAGGGTTTGACCCTTAGTGGCATTCCCTGAGTTATAGAACTATGTAGCCAATGCAGGTTGAGATAACTTCCTTCTAGATAAGGGTTGACAGATATCTTATGAGTTTTCCTGCAAGTTAAGGGTTGACAAAATATCTTCTTGCTAGTTAGGGTTAGCTGATAGCCATTGTTACTACCCGTGGCAAGGTATTAACACCCTTCCGATAGAGGTCACAGGATGGACCCCTATCAGCTTAGATTAGGGGCATATCGGTTAGATGATTACCTCTCATAGTTTTAGTTTTAGTATTTAGTTAAGAACTCAGTTTAGTTCTACAGAATAAGCACTATCAGACCCAGTCAATCAGTATCAGTAATTCTGTTATTGTTAACTTCATATATTTGTTACTCAGTTATCAGAACTTAGTACTCAGCTTCAGAAAATCTCAGAGACAATATATATCAATGTATGTCTATAGTATTGTATACTCAGTGTTTTCAGTAGTATCAGTTATCCACATACTCTCATGTTCAGTTTCTCTATATCATTCTGTCAGTTATTGATCATGCATATGAACCCTTGCATTTAGCTTTACTTTATATAGCATACCAGTACATTCCATGTACTGACGCATACTCTTTCTTTGCACTATAATGTCTTATATCATAGGTTCGGACGCTCAGGTTCCTGACCGCGCATAGATAGATCCATATTCATCCCGCAGTATATTTAGCAGTGAGTCCTCATCATTCGAGGATATTCTTTTATTTTATTATTTAAGTAGACACAGTATTTTAGTAGATGGAGTTAGTTGGGGGATCGTCCCTTCAACTCCACTTTTAGGCAGTTTCAGATTAGAGGCTTTTCAGACTTGACTTTTAGATAGTATTTAGTTTTATAGATTACTATTACCAGTTAATATTGTTTATCAGTATTTACAGATTTTTAACCTTATGGTATTTAAGACTATTATTCTGCATTTATTACACTATCATGTTTCAGTGCTCACAACAGATATCACTCCTGGGTTATCTTGTGGTCCTTCAGGGTTGTAAGCATCGTGTAGCATCCGGGGTACAGACTCAAGGCATTACATAAATCCACCTTAAAATAGCACAATGGTTTATAATGAAAAACTAATTATGCTTCACTTCCTTTAAATTTCAAACTATATGAATAATGTAGATTCCTTATCTTAGCTTAGGATCAAAAATCAACTTCTTTCTTGAATCTTGGTGAAGGATCATCAAACAGGCATAAAATCATAATCTTCTTGAAATATTGATACTAAATCTTAGGGCTTAAAACCCATGATTTAAACTCATGTCAAAACATCATAATAACCATGCTTGATAACAAAGACAATGATAATTCATATCAAAATCTGCAAATTACTGCAATAGGCATGAAAAAATGAAAAATAGACATTCAATTCATCTTTAAAATCTCTCAAAAACTCATAATCTTGCAAATAGCAATAATGGGCATGAACCCTAATTTAAAATTCATGTATAAACATTCAAAATCATATGAAATTGTAGTTAAAACTTGGTTTTAGGCACAAGGATGAAAGAAAATCCTTGTTCATAAACCCCACATACCTTGGAAGATGATTAGATGAAGAAACTTGAATTTTAGATTCCTATTTGAGTTCTTGAAGATGAGTTCTTGATTATCTTGTCTTGGGAATCCTCAATTTAGAGCTTTCTTGGAGAAACAATGGAGGATTTTGATTTTTTTGAGAGAAAGCTTTGAGCTCTAGGGTTTTTATTTGAGAGGGAATCGATGAATAATGAGCATAATAGGCTTAGAATGGGTTTAATCTCATTTTATTCACGAATTAGGGGCCTGAGAATTTACCAAAATACCTATTTTAAACTTTTACATAGAACTGGAAAAGGAAAAAAATCCCAATTTGTCTGTCCACCACGATGAACCTCTATCGTGGTGGCTTACTGGAAAATGGACGAGTGGGAACTGGACCTCCTCTGTGACGTGGAACAATCTCGGTGTGCTTTTGGAATGCCATTTTGGCCACTAGCATGATGCGTCACTATCTTGTCGGTCTACTGGATTTGAACAATTAAGAAATTGGACCTCTCCACGATGAAGTACAATCACGGAGGTCCACTAGAATTGACAGTTATGAAATTGTACTTCACCGCGATGCGGTGACTGCCTAGTTGGCACACTGCTTACTAAAAATTCCCTAACTTCTTCACCGAGTATCAGATTTGGGCTAAATTAGTATTGATGGAAAGATTATTCAATTATCTACATAATAGAGGGTATAAATTTGGAAAATTATAGATGCATAAAATGGTATATATTTTAGAATCTAATCCTTGACATTCTAGGGATGAAATTAAGCTAAGAAAACTATGGGGTATTACAATATCTCCCTCTTGGAAACATTAGTCCTTGAATGTGTCTAGTTAAGATGAGAATACTGAGGAATCCAAGGATATAAGATATCATGCACAATTGAAATAAATTGTATGATTGAATCTCAACATAGTGAGATACTGAATTGATCTGTGATTTTATGAACTTACATGAAAATATCTATATGTCTGAACCTGAGACTGGAAAAAAACTGAATGAAGGAAGACTATTACATTTGACGGAATCTGAGATCTTAAAGAAGAGATGAGGATACTTGGTACGCACGCCTGCTTCTGATTCCCAAGTAGCACTCTCAACAGACTGATTAGAATGATAGTGTTGAACTAAGGCAATTGAGATTACATATTGAACATTTACATCTGGGAATATAATTACTTAACTAAGTATGGAACATTAGAACCTCTATCATGAAACTAATTTCTTAGCTGACTTACCTTTACTTATTATAATGACCTGATTCAGGCTGAGAGTGTAGAATTCACTTGAAATGTTCATGATGAAATTATTCATGTAGAACTGTGAAGTGATAAATTATGCAGGCACAAATCATGAGACAACACGGCTAATATCATACAATGTCTATTACATTGTCTGAGTTCGGATGCTTGGAAAACTAAGATCATTCACTGAATACTTATGAACTAAATCATGACTAGATAACTAAATCTGAAACCGATGCCTGATGCATATACTGAGAAGAATTCGTAATTTACCTGGATATGAATAAACTACCTCTTGAAATGGTCATACTCATGAAATTTCAGGTAGTAAGACTAGACTAAATTGGAGGTTTGAAAACTATAAAAATTTGTCTGTCTGATTGTTAAACTAGATTGCTAGCTATACGTACTGAATCATACTGAATTATCATACCCAGATGGAGTATTTCTCCAAAACTCTTCTAAGAAACTCTAATGATACTAAGGAGTAAAGAACTTTGGGCATGATCTGAACAAGACATCTGTTCAAGGAACTACAACATTGTTACAACTCTACAACATGGAACATAGACCAATAAATCATAAACTAGGTTAGAATTACTAGTCCTTAAGCAATGCAACTTCTTACTTTCAATCTTAGCGGCACTTCTCAAACACTCCCTCAACTATGCTATTCCCCTCCAATACCATACTCTCTTCATTCACCATAAAATTTTTACATGGCATTGATAAATCTGTCTACTAAATTCTAACTTGAACTAAATCATCTCATCATGGTCAAGCCTAACTCGGAATCATGAGATACTGCACATAACACCATAATACTTGTCTGTACTATGGATTTAGTACCCCAAGTATTGTCATAACTACTCACACTAGGATAATTTTTCATATCACTTTAATAACTAAATTCAACCCCTTACTAAAACTTCATTAATGTTCAACACAACTATCCTCTTATATACCAACATAACATTCAAGCCTATCTTCATAACCACATATGTTCTTCTAAACAAATACCCATAAGAGCACCTTTCTCGTATTCTCTAACACCTCTATCAATAACAACTTCCATGCACTATTCTTAAGAAGGCATATATAAAATATTCTCAACTAACCAAGTTATACACAAAAAGCTTCACCTCAATATTTCTTTATTTATTAACTTACATAAAACTAGCATACAACCATCATTACTAATAATCACATTTACTCTCTCCCATCTACGCAACTTTTCATCATCACTATCTTGACCTAATGGAAGGTCTCTGTAAGGTTGGAATACCAGGGCATGAAACATAAAGGGATACCAAGCATAACTTGACACTCTACCGAGGCATGGGGAATAGAGTGTTCACAATATGGATTCATTTAATAGGTCAAATCTGAGGACGTTCATGATATAAACCTGAATTTCGTTGATCGCCAAGAGTGTTTCCTGAGTACTCGATCTGAACATACTGTAAAGCATGAGTGCGTGAGTTATGAGTTGCATGACCTGAATTTTAGAGTTCATAACTTAATGGAATATGATTGTAACTGCTAAATGAACTGGAACTCCTCGTACTAGGAACTAGGAGAGTACATGATTATCTTTTACGTACATAAACATGAACTATGATCATGGAACTAACACTTAAGTCATGAGTAGATATTGGTATAACTGAAATACCAATGCTGAAATAAGAATAGGTTGAGCCTCATCCTCACTTTTTTATGTTCTATAACATACTGACATCACTACTAGAATCTGAGAGCTTGACTCAATTACTCATTCTATCATCTTTCCCTTAACTTTAAGCCATAATTCTATGCCTGAGGAACCCTTTACTAAACTCGAAAGTGAATTACACTCACTGTACTCTAGAGTCTAGAACACAACAATACATGCAAATAATAAATTTACTCTGAAAAAATACACCTGAAAGTGTAAAACCCACTTCTAATACTTCCTTCTGAGGTACAACTCTATCTTTCTTCATCCCCACTAATCATCGTATAATATCTTGAACACTTACTAACATACAATCCTCTTGAGTATCACCATATCCTGAGTTCACACCATCTAGAGCTTCAACTCTCATTTCTATTCGCTCACTCTTCAAAGATTCAAACTTAGATGCTAAAGATTAACATGGATATCCTCAAACCTTTAATGAACCATACTACTTCCGTCATAGCCTACTAATAACGCATCTCTAAATTTATATTTCTAAATAATAAAAATCAAGATCATACCAAAAGGTCTCAACATCATCTATCCATAGCAAAACTCCTTAACATAGCTATTAAGAACATCAAATACTATATAACTAGTCTCCTTCCTCTTAGCAACTCAACGGTACTACTAACCACACATAACACATAATAACCTTAGAAAATAAGGCAATCTCATATCACCTTTGGCATACTTCTTCATCATACATACAACATCATACTTAATTATAAATTAAAATGGACTCAAACTCTTGCACATACTATTTAAGCCTACTAGATCACTTTAATATAACTAGAATCACTAACCAATAAATCATTACATCCACCTTGATGACCATAAACTGTTCAAAATTAATGTCTAGTGCTAAACATGATTTAACAACCACCTTACATACAATTCTCACTTGGAAGCTATAAAATAAAACATCAAGAAACATTAGTCCACTAGAACTTCATAATAATAGTAATCGGTCAAAATCATATAACCTATCTCATTATTATCCATTAACACATATTATATCTACACATCACTACTATTTACCCTTATATACACCTAAATTAACGGTACTTAGTCACCAAATACTTCATTAATATCCTATACTTTTCAATCACCATAAATACCCTCAATAACTCTTTTGGTACTTGAAGCAAACAACAATTCACCTTAATTAATAACTCATTCTTCACCTTACACTAAACTAATACACAAGGACATATCACCTTAATACATCTCAATAAAATGTAAAAGTTTATCTCTATACTTTTTATCAATCGTCATTCCCACTTTTTTTGGCACTACTCTTCTATACCTATACTTCCAACTATAATAAGGTTCTACTATTCAAAAATCATAACACTAAAGTTCATAATATCCCCCAAATCCATAATATATTTAGTAGTCTAGGTTCATACTTTCTCCTCTTATGAGTACTATCTATATTAAAAGTTTAATGGTCAATCTAAATACATATCTAATTCTGTCTCAAATGAACAACTCATAGGGATGAGGACATAACTTTCAACTTGAGGGACTTATGACACACTAGAGAGCTCTTCTCAAGACCTTGGTGTGACTTTTGAGATTACTAATGGTAAATCTGAGAGCATTATTTGAAGAGGAATTGGAACATGTTGATCATATTATCTCGAGAATAATTCATAGATGAAACATTTTGGTGTAATGCATGAGTAGACAGGAGTTTCTAAAGGAACAACTTTACAGCACGATCTAGAGTAAGAAAGGAGAGAAACTTTTCATAAATGCCTTGCAGCCTCTAGAAGAAAAGTTCAGATGTCTCCATACTATTCTGCAAGACTCTACTAGATACGGCTTCATAGACTACCTAGGACACTTGAACCTTGTGCTCTGATACCAAGTTTTTAACACCCCAAAAATGGGTCCCAAGACGTCACATGGTGCTTAGGACCGTAAGTTATCCCAAACTAACCCTTCTACTGGCATAACTCGTAAGCAATTAAATAAAATACATAAATCTGAATGAAATAAGTGGAAGATAAATATTTTCTGAATCTGATCAATACAGAACTAAATTTAAATAACTAAAACTCTGCTTTTACAAAATAACACTGGAATCAGTACATTAAGTCCACTGATTGTCTTTGAAGCCTCTACTAGTATTGACTATAGGTAGCTGGGAAATGACCCCCAGCTATCTCAAATCAATACAACTGAATAAAGAAAAATACATTACTACTCAAACTATATGACTTACTCGAGCTATTAAATAAAGAGGACTCATCATCTGTTGATTGGAAGTTGCAAACTATCTGAATATGGTATGCTGGCTACAACTAATCTAATACCTATATTATGAGACAATGTAGCACATAAACATATGTGTGGATCAGTATGTTGAGGATGTACTGAGTATATGGGGTGAAATGCATAAGTAAAACATTATCTCATTATCATAATACATAAAATAATGCATGCTAAATGTAAATGACTCACATAAGCTGGAATATCTAAAATACTGAAATCTGAAATCATGAATAGAAAATCATACTTTGTAAATCTATTGAGTCATAACATTTAGTTCTAAAAGTTGTGCTAATACCCTATCTTTTAAATCATACTGTCTATGTATAGAAAGGACTCAATTATATGTCTGCAATCTGAAAGCTAAAATCTGTAATTGTTATATCTTTATAAAGTATAATCTGAATAAATTTATGAGCCTTTACACTTAGTTTTCAAAAATATTTTCTGTTAATATTTTACTTTCTAGCTGGGAGAAATACTTTAAAACTATTCTAAAAGCTTTTACTGTTAGGGAGGTTCTACCAACCGACATAAACCATGTGAGTTATGATAGAGTCCAACGTCTTACTAACGTTGGGGAGAACTATTCTACCCTTGCCATGAAATAGAACCTTAACTTAATTGATCACTGACTTATCCCACTATGGGCGCTTAAAAACTATGGGGGATTATTGTTCTGGGGCATGAGACCTTGGAATCATACCCAACTCAGTTCTAAATACTACTCCCATACTTATTGCTCTGAACTTTAGAAAATCCACCTTAAAATAGCACAAGGTTTTATAATGAAAAAACAATTATGCTTCTTTTTCTTTAAATTTTAAACTATATGAGCAATGTGGATTTCTTATCTTAGCTTAGGATCAAAAGATTAACTTCTTTCTTGAATCTTGATAAACGATCATGAAATAGGCTTAAAATTATAATCTTCTTGAAATATTGATACTATATCATATGGCTTAAAACCCATATTTTAAACTCATGTCAAAACATCATAATAGCCATGCTTGATAATGAAGACAATGATAATTCATCTCAAAATCTGTAAATTACTGCAATAGGCATGAAAAGGTGAAAAATAGACATACAATTCATCTTTAAAAATCTCTCAAAAACTCATAATCTTGCAAATAGTAATAACGGATATGAACCCTAATTTAAAATTCATGTACAAACATTCAAAATCATATGAAATTGTAATTAAAACTTGGTTTTGGACACAGGGATGAAAGGAGATCCTTGTTTATAAAACCCAACATACCTTGGTAGATGATTAGATGAAGAAACTTGAATTTTGGATTCCTATTTGAGTTCTTGATTATCTTGTCTTGGGAAACCTTAATTTAGAGTTTTCTTGGATAAATAATGGAGGATTTTGATTTCTTGGAGAGAAATCTTTGAGCTCTAAGGCTTTTCTTTGAGAAAGAATTGATGAATAATGAGCATAATTGGCTTAGAATGGGTTTAATATCATATTATTCACAAATTCAGGGCTTGCGAATTGACCAAAATACCCCTTTTAAGCTTCTAAATAGAACTGTAAAAGGCAACAAAATTTTCAATTTTGATGGCCATTTCTATGTACCACTATCACGGTGGCTTACTGGAAAATGGAAGAGTGGGAAATGGACCTCCTCCGTGATGTGAAACAATCGCGGCTTGCCTTTGGAATGCCATTTTGGCCACTAGCGCAACGCGCTATTATCGCATTGGTCTACTGGATTTGGAAAACTAAGAAATTAGACCTCTCTACAATGTGGCATAATCATGGAGGTCTACTGGAATTGAAAATTATTAAATTGTCCCTCACCACGATAAGGTGACTGCCCAGTTGGCACACTGCTTACTAAAAATACCCTACCTTCTTCACCGAGTATCATATTTGGGAGAAATTGGTATCAGTGGAAATCTTATGCAATTATCTATATAATAGAGCATCCAAATTAGGAAAATTCTACATACATAAAATGGTATTTGGTTTAGAAGATAATCTTTGACATTCTAGGGATGAAATAAGTCTAGGAAAAATATGAGGTATTACACTGAGTTTTTAAAGCATCCTAGCGAATCTGAATGACATATTGAGTAAACTCTTGAGCATGGGTGTAAAGCGCACCACACTTATGGACAGAAGGATATTAGATGTTTTAGGAAAATTTTCCTTCTTTCAATGTTCATGTTGTACGAAAGAGCATGATCTTTATTTAAACTCTCTATCTAACTCATTCTTCATTGTGTTTATAGATTATGCCTACCAAATGAAACAAAGAAAGAAGGAACAGGAATCAGCCCGCACCACCATCTATTTAAAAAGATCCCCTAAAATGCCATGTTTCTCCCACTGATTTCAGGGCTATTTTCATACCCTTGGACCATTCTGCAACTGATTGAGCCAATCTAAGGGAAAATACAGCTGCATCTAGGATTTGAGATTTCATCTTTATGAATCCACCTTTGTTTTTGGGATCCAAGTCTGAGGAGGATCCATAGAAATTTCTTGATATGGTTTAGAAAGTGACAGATATCATAGGTGTCACTTCAAGTGAGAGTTCAGAGTTGGCTTCATATCAGTTGTAGAATGTATCTCACACTGGTTTAAGCAATGGAAGAAGGACTGTGGTGATGATGCATGGCCTATAGAGTGGGAGTAGTTTTCTACAACCTTTTTAGATATATTCTTTCCGTTAGAATTAAAGGAAACTAAGGTGCTAGAGTTCATTAATTTGAAGAAGGGTAATATGAGTGTGAAGGAGTACTCGCTTAAGTTTACTCAGTTGGCAAGGTATGATTCGTTGATAGTGGCTAATAATAGGTCTAGAATGAGTAAGTTTGTTTCTGGTGTAGCTGATAGTGTGATCAAGGAGTGTAGGACCGCAATTTTGATTAAAGAGATGGATATATCTAGGCTTATGGTCCATGCTCAACTGATTGAGGAACTAAAGCTTAAGGAAAAAGAGAGAGAGATTATGAGGGCCAAAATAGGTATCTTTAACTTTTCTCAGCCGAGGTCAGAGGGTGGTAACCATTCTCAGTTACGTCAACACTTTTCAGCCCCAGCTCCATCTTCAACTAGTGCACCAGTGCAAAAGTTTAGGAATGACTGTCAGGATAGGGCATTAGTCTTTAAGTCACAGGGTAGTGTGAACAGTGGTTGTACTAACTTACTTTGTTAGAGATATGGTAAGAATCATCTAGGTGAATGCAGGGCTGATAATGATATGTCTTTTGGGTGTGTCGGACCAGGTCATAGAATCAAGGAGTTCCCGACGAGTATGAGGAAAGGTAAGAATGATCGTAAACAGGGTCAGAATAATTCTCTAGTAGCACCAAAAATTCATCCATCTTATCAAGGTTCCACATCAAGTGCCACTAATAGACAACCCTAAAATAAGCTATATGCACTTCAGTCCCAAACAAATCAAGAAATTTCTCCTAATATGATTATGGGTATGTTACAGGTCTTTCACCTTCATATGTATATTTTACTAGACACTAGCGCCTCACTTTTTTTTGTAACCTCCTATATAGCTGTTGATTTTGATGTCATCCCAAAATTATTAGTAAAACCTTTCTCAGTGTCTACCCTAGTGGGTAAGTCTATCATATCTAGACGGGTGTAAAGAAATTACATGGTTATGGTATCCCAGAAAATCACTTCAGTAGATCTTGTAGAGTTAAATATGACTGATTTTGATGTCATTCTCAGCATGGATTGGAACTATTCATGCTATGCTTTAGTTTACTATAGAAATAGGGACGTTCAATTTTAGTTTCCTAATGAGATAGTTATTGAATAGAGGGGTAGTACTTTAGTGATTAGGGTTTAATTTTTTCATATCTTAGATTGACAAAGATGATATATAAGGGGTGTGTTTACCATCTTGTTCAAGTCAAAGACTCTAGTTCTGAGACTCCGAGTCTTGATCAGTTCCAATAGTGAGAGAAATTTCAAATGTTTTTCTTGAAAATCTTATGGAGTTTCTCCTGAAAAGGAAATTGACTTCAAAATAGATCTACTTCCAGATGCCCAACCTATCTCGATTCCACCTTTGGCTTCATCCAATAAGGAGTTGAAAAATTAGTTAAAATATCTCTTAGATAAGGGTTTCATCAGGCCCAATGTTTTCTTATTTGGCACTCCAGTTTTGTTCGTGAATATGAAAGATAGTTCCCTTAGAATAGGCATCGATTATCATCAGCTGAACAATCTCACAATCAAGAATAATTATCCACTCCCCAGAATTGATGAATTATTTGACCAACTTAAGGGTGCCAGTTATTTCTTTAACATACACCTTAGATCCGGCTATCATTAAATCAAAGTCATAGAATGTCACATTCCCAAAACATCTTTCAGAACCTGGTATGGTCACTTCAAATTCTTAGTGATATTTTTTGGACTAACAAATGTCCCTGTATCTCTTATGGACTCAATGAACAAAATGCTCAACCAGTACTTAGTCATGCTCTTCATTGTCTTCATTGATGATATTTTTGTCTACTCCCGTAGTGAAAAAGATTATGCAGGCCATTATAGAGTAGTATTGCAAACTCTTGGAGCCCATCAGTTGTTCGCCAAATTCAGTAAGTGTGAATTTTGGATAAGATCAGTAGATTTCCTTAGCCATATTGTTTTTAATGATGTCATTAGAGTTGTTCCTCGGAAGACCAAAGTTATAAGAAACTGGCCCATACCCATCTCTCCATCAGATATTAGGAGTTTCTTTTGATTGGCTGGATATTGTAGATGGTTTTTTAAAGAGTTTTGATCTTCTGCATCCCTCATGTCTCGATTGACTCAGAAAAAAGTCAAATTTCTGTGGTCAAATTCCTTTGAGAAGAGTTTTCAGGAGTTGAAGACTCGACTCACTTCAGCCCCAGTCTTGACTTTGCCAGATGTTTTTGATGAGTTTGTTGTTTACTATGATTCTTCAAGAGTTAGTCATGGTTGTGTATTGATGCAGAGAGGTAAGGTCATAACCTATGCCTCTAGAAAACTTAAGCCCTATGAAAAGAATTATCCTACCCATGATCTTGAGTTCGCAGCTATTTTTTTACCTTGAAAATTTGGAGGCACTATTTGTATGGGGTTCATGTTGATGTGTTCACGGATCACAAAAGTTTGTACTATGTTTTTTCATAGATATATTTTAATCTTCATTAGTGGAGGTTGTTATAATTGTTAAAATATTATGATATTAGTATGTTGTATCATCCAAGCAAGGCCAATGTGGTGGCAGACACCCTTAGTAGATTGTCTATGTGTAGTGTTGCTAATGTGGAGAATAATAAGAAGAGGTTAGTTTAGAAGGTTCATCATCTTGTTACATTAGGTGTTCGATTGGTCAATTCAGCTAAAGGTAGTCTTTGGGTTCAGAATAGTACAAAATCTTCCTTGGTTGCTAAAGTAAAGAAAAAGTAGGATAGGGATCCCAGTTTGGTTCAGATGAAAGAATCAGTAAGAGATCAAAAAGTTAAGGTTTTCTCCCTAGGGAAAATAGTTTCTTGTGATGTCAGGGTAGGTTGTGTATGTCGTGTGTTGATGATTTGGGATAGCGAATTCTTGCAGAAGTGTATGGTGCACGTTATTTTAATCAACTATGAGCCACTAAAATGTACCATGATTTCTGGGAAATCAATTAGTAGAGTGGTATGAAGAAAAATATCACTAGAGTTTGTAGCTAAATGTTCTAACAATCTGCAGGTTAAAGTTGAACATTAGAGGCCTGGTGGTACAATACAGGAGTTCAACATTCCTACTTGGAATTGAAAAGTGGTGAACATGGATTTTGTGATGGGTTTTTCTCGTACACATCATCAGCATAATTCTATATGGGACATTGTTGACAGAATAACCAAATCAGCTCATTTCTTGCCATTATTTTATTGGATAGTGTCACATTGACCATCATTTTAGATAGAGGTACCCAGTTTACCTCTCACTTTTGGAAGGTTTTCAGAAGGGTCTTGGTACCTAAGTTCACCTCAATACAAATTTTCATCCCAAGACAGATGGTCAAGCAGAGAGAACCATTCATACCTAGGGCTTATGCCATTGACATTAAAGGTAGTTGAGATGACCACTTATCCTTGATCTTGTTTTCCAACAACAACAATTATCACTCCAGTATACACATGGATCCATTTGAGTCTCTCTATAGGAGGAGATATAGATCTCCTATTTGTTGGTTTAATGAAGGTGAGGCTGCTTAGGTAGGGTCAAATTAAGTATTCGATGCAATGAAGAAAGTTCAATTGATTAGCGACAGGCTTAAAATAGCCCAAAGCCATCAAAACTCTTATGGAGATGTAATGAGGAAAGATCTTGAGTTTGATGATGGTGACTTAGTCTATTTGAAAATATCGCCCATGAAGGGAATGAGGAGATTCGACAAAAAGAGGAAACTCAGTCCCTGATATCTAGGACCTTACAGAATCTTGAGCCATTTTGGGAAAGTAGTATATGAACTTGAGTTGCCTGCAGACTTTGCATCCGTGCATCCAGTGTTTCATGTTTCCCTATTAGAGAAGAGTTTTATTGGTTCAGCTGTAGCAGTTCCATTGGAGGATATGGAGGTTAAGGATAGCCTTTTCTTATAAGAAGTTTCAGTTGAGATCCGCGATTGTCAGGTTCTTAGACTAAGCAACAAAGAAATTCCTTTGGTCAAAGTTTTTTAGCAAAATCAGTAGCCACTTAGGAAATAGAAGAAAATATGAATACCAAGTACCCTCATCATTTCTCCGCAACCTCAGATTCAGCTTAAGGTAATGATTTTCCACAGATTGACTCTCTTCAATTCTCATTTTTATCTATACAATTGATCTCATGTCATTGTATGCATTCACGATTGTCACTCAATTTATGTATTATGTTTTAGACTCAGTTATGATTTCATGTTCCCATTCATGCATGCTCAGTATACAATCTGAGTTTCTTCAGTACTCTCAGCTAAACCAGCTTTATTTTAGGATGAATGTTCCAAAGGGGGAGATATTGTAATACACCAAAAATCAATACCAATATTAGATCTATGCTTCAAGCTCATACAAAATAAATTTTAGTTCTTTGGTAATTTTTTGAGTGAGTTTGATGTATATTAAGGCCTCAAATAACTCATAGCTTATAGATAAATCAAAATATCCATTACCGATTGAGTTCTTGGAAATAATATTGCTATAGTCAACTTCAAATGAGCATAACCAATGTATTAATATTAGTTTTTGAGCTCATGGCCCACCAACAGATAGATAATTGAATTTTCTTTCCAACTCTGCCCGTTTCGCCTTAATTCGATATCAAGGTACAGAGTTATGCCCGTTTTACCAGAGAGATGTATGTTTCCTAAGGTGCGATGGCCAAGGTAACAGACCGTTGTATCAGTGATGGACCATCATGCAAGACCATCACCCTTAGGTAGAAAGGTCAAAATCTTGTCATTTAGTGACGGTTAGAGTGATGGTCAGTCACCAGAGTGACAGTCCGTCACCCAGTCCTTCACTTGGGATAGTTCAGTGCTTGAAAGATGTTTTTAAAGGGTTATTTTGTTCGTTTACCACTCTTTAAACCCTAAAATAACATCATTTCACTCTCCAAACAGCGGTTATCAAGTGTAAATACTACCCTAATCCATCATAACTCAAAAATCAACCATCACAAAGCAAAAAGGGGTGATTTTCTTCTCCCCAAAACCAACTAGGGTTCATCAAATTCAAGTTTAATACCAAGAATAATCCAACGCTTTAATATTCAGGTATGTGTGATATTCATCCCTGATCCTTTTTACCATAGGGTCCAAGAATTCATTTTTTATGTTTTAAATTATGAAATTTACATGTTTATGTTGAATTATCTCTATGAAATGCTTATGAATTTTGATTATAAACTAGGTTTACATGTGTTTTTTGATGAGTTAGTATTTAAGCATATGAAATATGGAATTTTCATGTTAATATCCCTAATTTACGGCATTAGTATTGTAATTATGTTATTATCTCATGTTTTACCCATTTCCATGTTTAAATTCATGGTTTCCATGTGTGTGATGACATGTCTAAATGTTGGGTATTGAGCAATGATCCTCTATTATGGTTTTTAAGGCTTTCACATGTAGTCATTGTTGTTTTCGTTTAGTGCTGGTAGGTTATGAACTCCCGATACCTAATTGTTTATATTATTTCAGTATTTTTCAGAATATATGTGCACTATTGTTTTCAAATTACCATAACCTGAGCTTACTAGCTTTAGTGCATACACCAGTCTCAGTGTGACTCCCTTGTCCTTGAGGGGTCTCAGTGTGGAGTCCACATCATCAGTCAGTTGTTTGTACCCTTGGCAAGGAACCAACACCCTTCCAACTGGTGTTACATGTTAGATCAGCCTGTTGGTTATAGCTAGCTCCATGGTCTTAGTTTAATATTCAGTACAAAATTTAGTTCAAGTTTTCTTGACCATAGCATGCAGTCTATCAGTTATTTAGTTATCAAATTTTAGTATTCTAGTTTAAAGACTATTTTAGAATTGTTTTATATTCTTGGTCGTGCATTCTCAGATTTTACAACTTTTACATATTTATATTCAGTAATCTCATGCTATTTAGTTAGTCTTTACTTTATGCAAATAAACTTATGCATTTCAGCCTAAACTCATCTCATATACCAATACATTAATAGAACTGATCGCATACTTTTCATTGTGCTATGTTGTTTAATATCATAAGTTCAGACACTCTATTTCCCGACCACGCTTAGATAGTCCAGCTAGTCAGCAGCAACAGTAGTGATAAGTCCTTATATGTCGAGGACCTCTTATGTTTCTTTCAGTCATTTTAGTATTTCCTTTTTCTTATTCATTTGGAGTTAGTTGGGGGTTCATCCCATTAGCTTTATAGTCAGTTAGTTAGAGGCTTTCAGATAATTTAGACAGTCAGTTAGTTTGTCAGTCTCATCAGTCATATTTTAGTATTTTCACATATGTTTCAAACTTGTGGATTGAATTGTAATTTTTCAGTATTTAAACCTTATGGTATTATTTAGTTGTTATGCGCATGTTTATTATTAGTATATCACTCAGTGCTCACCGCATGTACCAGTTCATGGGTTAGCTTGTGGTCACTTGTGACCGTAAGCACCGTTGTCACAACTAGGCGGTAGCCTCGGTTTGTGACAATAACATACTAGTCCAGCGCATAGATAAATCAACCTAAATTTCTTATTTCTTTTAACTACAACATACATGCACATTTTCCCTTACAACATTAGTATTACATCTTAATATTCATTACACGCCTTCTCACATTCTGCACTAGTTTACAACTACTAGAAAAAAAAAAGAATCAAGGGGGTAAAGTAACATAATAAGAATAGTCAACCTTATTCTTATACTATAACCCATTACGATCTATTAGGATTTTCTACTTTTTCCCATTATACCTACTTACCCAAGCATACATTTAAGGGTAAACAACATAAATCTCAACACATTACTACCTAATTACTCTCTCTCTACTTTTATAATAATTACATAAAAGCAAAGATATGAAACATTAGTTAACGTCATGATACATTAGTTTGTGATACATTAATAAATCTTTAATTATGGTTAAAAATGGAAAGAAAAGGTAATTAATCCTACAGTTGAGCAATTAATGCGCTTAATTAAAGAAATTGTTGTTTAAATTACCTAATAAACGTCATTTAATAAATTATGATAACAAATATCATAAGTTTTCCTTTTATGTAAAGACTTATAATATATTGTATTATGATAATAAATATCTCATTTAATAACATCGAGTTCATGATACACTACAACTCATGACACATTACATTTATTTGTGGTTACTAATACATTATTATATTTTTTGCTTAATACTTTATATGTGTAAAAATTATTTGATACATTGTATTAAAAGCTAAATATCTTATGATACATTACTTTATATGTAAATACAATAATATTATATCTACTATTGTATTGTTAATTTAAGTTTCTAATACATTAAATTATTTTGGTTGAGATACATCACTTTAATTAAGTTTGCATTATACTTAACTTATTTATGAAAATATCTAATACATTATATAATTTACATTAAGATATAAAACTACAATTAGCTTATATAATACATTGCTAAAGAGTAAAATATCTTTTGATGCATAATAGTCTAACACATGGACGAAAATTAATTTATAGGAATTGTAATAAAAACAATCAAAAAATTTGCTTAAATATCATAGCCATTTTTTCAAGAAAATTTTGATATTCAAATCTATTTTCATGAAAATCAATGTCGTTCATATCATAATTAAATGGTGAAAATTAATAAAGAAAGTTAATGGTGGAAAGATGGAGTTGTTAGATCTAATTAAGTAATAAATGAGAACATGGTGGAAATTTAAAAGAAAGATAATGGAAGTTGTAATTGAATGTTTAAGTAGAAAATGAAGATGAGAACATGGTGAAAAATCAAAATGGGTGAGTTGAGAAAATTATGGGATATATTTTCTGATTTTAGGCTTGATTTGCGGCATAATAAGGGGATGTGGGTGGGTTTTTTTTAGATGTATTAGAGAAGAGGCAACTATTTTGAGTAAAACAGAATTTTTGTAATTAGTTTAGTTGGATGGGATTTTAAGTAATAATAGAAAATTAAGGCGTGGTTATACTACATTTAAACTACATTCAAAATTCTATAAAAATCCCTGAGTTCCACCTTCTTAGATTTCCAAATTGAATGCAAAATTATAAATTGCAAGGCAATCTACCACTTTCAGTCACAACCTATGATTAATTTTACTGCTAAACTAAGTATGCATCATGAGTTTTTTCCTTATTTCATCTAAATTCTAATAATCATAACTATTCACATCCTCCACAGTCTACCATACAATCTACAAATCTTGATACAATATTAGCTAATCACCATAAAAGGGCATACCACCCTCAGTTCAAAGGTTACACAACTACAACTACTTTTTTCACGCAAGAGTTACCCTCACTCTGACTTCTAAATTTATGACCTTATATCACTAACTTTGGGACCATCTTACTAATCATTGATTATAACACCTTAACATATACTACCGCTTTAATGGAAATACTTTTCCAACATTCTACTATAAATCATTACACTTAAGAGTGACATCTGCACCAAAGCATTTGAAAAAGGACTGAATACACTTCTTACCTCAGGCTTAAATGCATGATTGATATAGATAGGAGTATACACATAAATCAATACACTTGATATACTAATAAACTCCCCTTAAGTCCTTGTGATATTTCATGGCTTTATGGATAACTCAATCCAAAAGAAGCACGTCATTAGGAATCTAAACTTTTGAACTTATACTGCCTTAACAATGAGTCATGGCCTATAAAATTAGAGCATGGAAGGATTTTGGATGAATTTTATATGGAGAACACTATTGCACTATCTAGAGTATAAAAAATACAAAACATCTCCTAACTACCCAATAGCCTCCTGATTATGAGTGTGGTGCACAACACACCCATAAGCAAGACTCTACTATAAACGGCATCATAGACACCCTGGGGCCATAATCCATTCTATGATACAAATCTTGTCATGAATCAAACTGAGGCCTTGGCAGCGATAGGGATCCCAAGCCACCAAAACTCAAGAGACCCCATAACATGCTATCATGAACATAATTCATTTAAATAAAAGTGCCGAAGATATAATGAAATCCAAGTTAATATGTAACTCCTCGAGAGTACACCCTAGGTGCCACACTGTTCTTACATTTCTGAGGCACCACAAGCTAACCCATGAGTTGGTACCTGCTGTGAGCACTAACTAAAATTGATAACAAAAGGTCATACATGAAATTTAATTGAGGAATGCCATAAGGAAATCAATAACAAAAGGTCATTTGTGGAATTTAACTGAGGAATTCCATAAGCTTTTACCCACTGGGGTAGAAACTAATAAAGGCTCTGCTAGAATTTCAGGACAGACTCCGAAATCAACGACTATATATGGTGTAACAAAGACAACGAAGCTCCTAGATCTAGCAAAGCATAAACATGTAAATGGAATATTTTTAACATACCAGTGACCACATCAGGAGAACTTTCCTAATCCTGTCTGGGATGAAGATCATGGAGTCTGTTTGGGTGTTGCCCACTATTGGCACTGGATGCAGCACCCTGCTAATTCGGGCGATCGGATTGAGCTGAGTGATGGTATACTGAGCTTGAGAACCTGACTGGGGACAACACCTAACTCTGTGTCCTTGCTTACCACACCCAAAACACATATTGATGCCCGCTCTGCAGATACCTTGGTGGTTTCAGCCATATTTCTGACAAAGAGGATTGGTTTGGGCATTGCTGACCAAACCCTAGGGTTTAGGACCTGGTGCCCAATATCTATTGCCATCTATGAATAATGGAACTGGAGAATTGGATGAGGATGGATCTGGAACTAAGGATTTTAGGTGGGACTGAGAATGATTCCCACCCTCTGACTTAGGCTGAGTGAAGTTAAAACTACTTGTTTTCGCACTCTTGATCTCCCTCTCCTTCTCCTTATTCTTAGACTCTTCTATCTACTGAGCATGGACCATGATCCTGGATATGTCCATCTAGTTAATCAACATTATAGTCCTACACTCCTTGACCACACTATTAGACACACCTGACACATACTTACTAATCTTAGATCTACTATCTTCTACCACATGAGGAGCGTATCTGGCTAATTGAGTAAACTTAAGAGAATACTCTTTCTTTGTCATGTTTCCCTGCTTCAAATTTATACACTCCAAAACATTCGCTTTCCTTCACTCCAATGGGAAAAATCTATCCAGAAAAGTAGTGGTAAACTCCTCCCATTCTATGAGCCCTGCAACTGCAGCCCTTTCTTCTTTCTACTGTTTGAACCATGAGTGGGTCGTATACTGCAACTTATATGCGTCCAACTAACCGCTATCAAAAGCAGCCACCTCCATAATATTTGTAACTTTCTACACCTAATTAAGAAACTCCTGAGGGTTCTCATCAGACTTAGAACCGCTTAAAGATGGAAAGTTCATTCGAGTTAAATCTTGAATTCTGGAAGCAACAGTATTGGCCACTGGGTTTGCTAGAATATTAGCTGGACATTTATTCTGGGATGTAACAAAATTAGCTAGGGTGGTGAAAGCTACTTTGAATTCAGCGTGGGAGATGTTTTCTTCCAAAGGATCAGGATGGATGGGCTGGGGTTCTAGATGGTCTCCCGTTCTTCTTCCCTTAGTCCTATTTGGAGGCATATTCTATAAACGGAAGAGAAATTTTGATTAGATAGGAATTTTAGATGGATATCATGCTCAACATGAATACTTAAAGAAGGTAAACTTTTTCTAAAACACCTTGCAGCCTCCTAGCCATAAGTGTTGTACGCTACACACCCATGCATAAGAATCTACTAGATACGTCTTTCAGACTTCCTAGGACACTACTGAACCTTAGTCTCTAATACTAAGTTTGAAATGCCCGAGTCTACACCTAGAACGCTACACGGTGCTCATAATCCCGAAGGACCACAAACTAACCCATGGCTGGTACTTGCTGTGATAACTAAATAGTAATATTGCATATATGTAGAAATTAGGGGGAAAACATGCCATTAGGTTCAATACTGTAGTAAAAATGAATATGGTATAACAAATACCGAATCTGATACATGTATCTAAAAATACTCTAGTCTGAAAAAGTCTCAAAACTATCTGAAATATAGAGTTGATGGGACAAGTCCCCCAATAACTCCGAACTACTGGAATAAACTAAACTACTAAAATAATAATCATGTACTTGAACTAAAAGGACTCACCACTAACTCTGTCATCTGAATGTCTGAACTGCTAAGTATGATCGGGAGCCCGCACATCTGAACCTATGATATAAAATATCATAGCGCAAAAGAAAGGTACGCATCAGTACATTAACTGTACTTGTATGCAAAGTGAGGTAGGATGAAATTCATAGGTTCATATGCATGAACAACACTGGCTGGATGACATGAATATAACTAAATAATAGTAAATGCATGAATACGTAAACTATAACTTAGATCATGATAACACTGAATACTGAGTTTTGAAATACTAATTTACTGATTTCTGAATTTACTGATACTGTGTAGATGATAACTGAGTAACTATATTTGAAAGTATTGGTCCTGTGGAACTATAATGAGTTATGTACTGAATTGAGTGACTGTATCTGACAGTCCTGAATCCATAAAACTGAACTTAGTTCTATTCTGAAACTAGATCTGAAACTGAGACTGTGGGAAGTAATCATCTAAATGACATGTCCCTTTTTGAACTGATTGGGGTCCAACCTATAACTCCAGCCGAAAGAGTGTTAGTACTGTACCATGGCTAAAGACAAGCAGAGTCACCCTCATTTGGCAGGTGCTCTGAACAAGAATGGCAGTACCCTCAACTAGCAGGTAGATCACCTCATCAACCCTCAATTGGCAGGTTGATATCTCAACCTACATTGTCTATACAGTTTTGGAACACAAGGACTGCTTCAAAGGATCACACCCTCAACTGGAAGGTGAGTCCCCATCGGTGGATTCACTATATGCTGAATCCTACTCACAACTAAATAAATACTTAACTGATTTCTAATTCATACTAGGCTTGACTGAACTGTTACTGATTATACTATCTAACTAAATAGAACTGAGTTTATGGAGTTCCATTGACTGATGGAATACTAGTGAATTCTTTTAAATGGATGAATTTACTGTGGTCTGAACTTAATACTGAACTGGACTGGACTGATACTAAGTCTACTGAGTTTTTCCTGAGTTTTTTAACTGGCACAGAGTACTACTGATAGTGACATAACTGATAGTATCCTGACAATAACCATGGATATAGGTAATCATCTAAATTGTCGGGTATTAAATACCCCAGGACTCGTTAGCAGAAATTAAAGGACATGGCACAATCTTGAAGCATGATATATAACTACTTGATCATCATTCATTCATTGGGACATTCTAGCAAACACTTGCATGCCATGAACTTGAATACATGCTAACATGATATAATTTCATTATTTAATTTTCATTAACAACTCATCAAACACTTGGAAGGCATTATATAGGAACATAGTACTAATCAACATATGAGCATCACAAATTTCAAGGCTTTTACATGAATTCACATGATAGTACATACATAATAGTTTTTTTTACATAAATCTTGCACCTAATAATGGAATAGAAATCCAATCAACATTATAATCAGGAATACACTTGAATCCAAATCATGGAAAGCATGAACTCAAGCTACTTGAAGTTTAAAAGAGTTTCTTGGACTCCTAGGGTTGAAGGAACCCTTGGATGAACACTTGACATACCTTGGTTTCTAAATTCTTGAAGATTAAAGGTGAAATCCTGAGCCTTGAATTCGAAATTCAATTACCTAAGGTTTTTGTTCTTTATCAATTTGTGAAATATGAGTATATGTTGCAAATAAAAGGCTAAATTTTGTGTTTTTGAGGGGATAAAGGATGTCGGAAGAGACCCAAATAACCCTAAGGACGTAAATTGAAAACTTTACTATCGATACTCAGATCGATGCGTTGATTCATTGGCATTGATACAATGGCCAACGCGCCGCATCGAGTCCACATCAATTCACTGGAATTTGTACTGAGCTGAGGGAAAAATTATCTGTTGACACGATGGATGATGCAATGCATTGAGATCTCATCGACTCACTATTTTAGTGACTTGAATATGGTCTAAAAGAGGTTTGAAAAATCCAAAACTGTTCGGGGACACCTACTGACATTCCTGATCATTAATCAATCTAAAGACTGATACTTTAAGGTCATAAGATTCATTAATTAGAGTTTCCAACTTACGAAGGCCAAAATAAGACAAAGTCTGAATACTTAGCTAGAATTTTCTAAGTCTGGGACCCCTTAACTCGCTTAAAATACTGAGTTGAGCTTAGAATTTTGTGGGGTCCTACAATATCTCTTTCTTGGGAATATTCATCCTCAAATAAGACTAATTAAACTATGATCACTAATAGACTGGATTTAGACACTAGACATGCACAACTAAATCATAATCTCACAACTTAAATTTCTGATATACTGAATATACATATCTGATGCATGAGTACAAAGTTGAACATGATTCATGAATGCATGACTGGGATTATTGATAAGCTGAGATTATATACTAGACATGAATGTCTGATGCATAAGTACATGACTAAAATGATTCGTGAATACATGACTGAGTATACAACATCAATTAACACCAAGTTGGTAGCTATACCTGAACTTGAGACTGAGTAATTCAAAAGAAAATGGTTACCTTGGGCTAAGTCTGAGTTTGCAGATAAAAGGTGAGGATACTTGGTCCGCATGTATGTTTCTACTTCCCAAGAAGCTCCCACAATGGACTGATTTTGCCAAAGTATTTTGACTAGAGGGACTTCTTTGTTCCTCAGTCTGTGAATCTGATAATCAAGGATTTCGATGGGAGTCTCTTCATAAGAGAGGTTGTTCTGAATATATATGCCCTCTATAGGGACTACAACTGCTGAGTCACCTATGCATTTCTTAAGCAAGGAGACATGGAACACTAGATGCACTGAAGCTAAGAATAAAGGCAACTCATGCTCGTAAGCTAACTTTCCAAAAAAACTGAGAATTTGGTAAGGACCAACATATCGGGGTTTGGGTTTCCCTTTCTTTCCAAACATCTTCACTACTCTATTAAGAGAGATTTTTAAATACAAAAAATCCCTAATCTTGAACTCGAGATCCTTTCTGTACACTTCTGCGTACGATTTATATCAGCTCTGAGATATCTTAAGCCTTTCCCTGATCAACTGAACTTTCTCTAAGGTATCAAATACCAAGTCAGGCCCTACCACTTCAGCCTCACCCACTTCAAACCAACCTATGGGAGATCCACACCTTCTTTCATAAAGTACCTCAAATGTAGCCATCTGAATGCTGGAATAATAGATGTTGTTATATGAGAATTCAATCAAAGGTAAGTGGTCATCCCAATTACCTTTAAAGTCCATCACACTCGCTCGCAGCATATCTTCTAAAGTCTGAATTGTCCTTTCTGCTTGATTATATGTCTGAGGATGAAAGGTTGTACTGAGGTGAACTCGGGTACCAAGACCCTTTTGGAATGCCTTTCAAAAATGAGAGGTGAAATGGGTAACTCTATCTGAGATAATAGACAACAAAACACCGTCCAATCTAACCAACTCTCTGATATATATTTTTATGTAATCCTCGGCGGAATATGAGGTATGGACTGGTAGGAAATGAGCTGATTTGGTATCCTATCAATGATGACCCAAACTAAAACATTTTGGCGATGAGTACGAGGCAAATCCATCACAAAGTCTATGTTCACTTCTTCGCATTTCTAGGTGGGAATACTGACCTCCTGCATAGACCCACTTGGCTTCTGATGCTCGATCTTAACCTGTTGACATAGTGAGCACTTAGCCACAAACTCTGCAATGTCTCTCTCCATCCCACTCTACCAATACATGTCCTGTAAATCATGGTACATCTTAGTGGACCCTAGATGAATAAAGTAGCACGTACCATGTTCTTCTACAAGAATTCACTATCTCAAATCATCTACACCTGGCACGCATAGCCAACCCTGGCAGCGAAACACACCATCTCCCACTTAGGAGGAAACCTCTCTTTCTGATCACTGACTGATTTCTTTAACTTAACTAGTCTGGCATCCCTATCCTTATTTTCTTTTACCTTGAAAACAAGGGGTGATTCTGAACTTTCTCTACACCCATACACTAGCTTTTGAAGAATCGACTAAGCGAACACCTAGTTGGGAAAGCTGATGAACTTGCTAATCTAACTTCTTCTTACGATCCTCCACATGAGAAATACTACCCATAGACATCCTACTGAGAGCATAAGACACTACATTGTCTTTACCTGGATGATACAGGACACTCATGTCGTAGCCTTTCAATAACTCCAACTGCCTTCTCTGATGAAGGTTTAAATCTTTCAAAGAGAACACATATTGTAGGCTCTTATGGTCAGTGAACACATCAACATACACCATATACAAATCGGGCGTCCAAATATTTAAGGGAAAAACTACTGTTGCTAACTAAAGATCATGTGAAGGATAGTTCTTTTCATGGGGCCTAAGTTGTCTAGAGGTGTAGGCTATGACATTACCTCTCTGCATCAAAACACACCCCAAACTAACTCTGGAGGCATCACAATATACCACAAACCCATCTGAACTATCTGGTAGGGTCAAAATTAGAGTTATAGTGAGTCGAGTCTTCAACTCCTGAAAACCCTTATCACAAGAATCTGACAATTGGAATTTGACTTTCTTTCAAGTAAATCTGGACATAGGTGATTCAATAGGTAAAAATCCCATAACAAACCATCGGTAATAGCCAGCCATGCCCAAGAACCTCCTTATATCTAATAGAGAGATGGGTCAAGGACAATATCTTACTGTTTTGGTCTTTTAGGGATCAACTCTAATGCCTTAACTTGAAATGATATGTCCAAGGAAGGCTACTGACCTTAGCCAAAATTTGCACTTACTAAATTTGGTAAATATTTGATGGTTTTTGAGAGTCTGCAATACTATTTTAAGATGTTCTACATGATCATGCTTACTGCAGGAGTAGACAAGAAAGTCATCTATGAAGACTATGATGAACATGACCAAGTAATGCTTAAATGCATAATTCATAAAGTCCATGAAGGCTGCAGGGGGATAGGTAAGACCAAAGTACATTAATAAGAATTCAAAGTGACCATACCGAGTTTTAAATATTGTCTACGGGATGTCATATTCTCTAACTCTGAGATGATGATAGCCTGATCTGAGGTCTATCTTAGAAAAGTAACTGGCACCCTGAAGTTAGTAAAACAAGTCCTCGATTCTGGGTAGTGGATACTTTTTCTTGATCGTGACTTTGTTTAGCTGACGGTAGTCAATACATATTCTGAGAGATCCCGTCTTTCTTACACATGAATAAAACTGGTGCGCCCTACGGGGACACACTGGGTTTGTTAAATCCCTTTTCTAGGAGAATTTTTAACTGTGCTTTTAATTTTTTGAGTTTTAATAGCGACATTCTGCATGGCGGAATAGATATGGGTTGAGTATCTGGAAGAAGGTCTATTCTGAAGTCGATTTCCCTTTTGGGAGGAACTCCAGAAAGATCTTTCGGAAAAACATCTAGGAATTCACATGCTACTGACTAGGATTCAAGATTAGAGGGTTCTGAAATATTTACCTAGACTCGAACGAGATGGTAGACACATCCCTTAGATATAATTTTTCTCTCCCGAAGGTAAGAAAAAATCTTACCCCTAAGTGCTGAAGTACTACCCCACCATTCTAGGATGGGCTTATTTGGAAACTAAAACTAGACAATTCTATTTTTGCAGTCGACTGAGGCATAGCAAGAATTAAGCCAATCTATGCTGAGAATGACATCAAAATTAGTCATCTCTAATTCGTCTAAGTCTGTTGAAGTAACTTTCTAAGATATCATAATTAGACAGTTCCTGTATACCTTCTAGGCTATGATAGTTTTACCCACTGGGGTAGAGACTCAGAAAGGATCTTCTAGTATTTTATGACTGACTCCGAAATAAATTGCTATATATGGAGTAATAAAGGATAAGGAAGCTCCTGGATCTACCAAAGTATAAACATGTAAATGGAAAACTTGTAACGTACCAAGGACCATATCAGGAGAACTTCCCTGATCCTGTCGGGACTGAAGAGTATAGAGTCTATTTGGGTATTGCCCAATGGTGGCACTGGAAGAGGCACCCTACTGATTCGGGTGACCAGACTAAGCTGGGGGACAGTTATACTAACCCTGAGAACCAGACTGGGGACAATATATAACTCTGTGGCCTGGCTTGCCACATTCAAAACATATATCACCGCCCATTTTGTAGATACCCTGGTGGTTTCTACCATATTTCTGACAAGGGGGATTAGTTCAGGCGCTGCTGACACTACCCATGGGTTTAGGGCATGCTGCCTTATCTCAATTATTGTCTCTGAATTTCAGTACTGGGGAACTAGCTGAGGACAGAGTTAGAACTAAGGATGTTGAGTAGAATTGAGAATGATTCCCACCTTCTTATTTAGGCTAAGCAAAGTTAAAACTACCTATTCTCGCTCTCTTGTTCTCCCTCTCCTTCTCCCTATTTTTATTCTTCTCTATCTTCTAAGCATAGACCATGATCCTGGTTATGTCCATCTCCCTAATCAACATTATGTTCCTACACACCTTGACCACACTATTAGACACTTTAGACACATACTTACTCATCTTAGATTTGTTATCTGCTACCATGTGAGGAGCATATTTGGCTAATTGAGTAAACTTGAGAGAATACTCTTTCACTGTCATGTTGACCTACTTTAGATTTATAAACTCCAAAACCTTTGCTTCCCTCCCCTCCATAGGGAAGAACCAATCCAGAAAAGTAGTGGCAAACTCCTCCTATTCTATGGGCCCTATATCTGTGGCACTTTCTGTATTCCACTATTTGAACTATAAGTAGTCTATATCCTGCAACTAATATGCAGCCAACTCAGCACTCTCAAAAGTATTCACCCCCATAATATCTGTAACTTTTTGCACCTAATCAAAAAACTTTTAAAGTTCCTCATCTGACTTAGACCCAATAAAAGATGGAGAGTTCATAGGGGTGAAATCCCAAATCCTGGCGGCAGTAATATAAGCCACTGGGTTCACCAAAACAGTAGTTGGATGTTCATTCCGGGCTGCCACAGAATGAGCTAGGGTGTTGAAAGTTGCTCTAAATTCAGCATGGGAGACGTGTTCATCAAGAGGATCTGGTTGGATGGGTTGAGGTTCTGGCTGGTCTCCCGTTCCTCTTCCCTTAGTCCTATTTAGAGACATATTTTATAAATGGAAGAGAAATTTGGATTAGACAAGGAGTTTAACTGAAGCTCATGCTAAATTGCATGACATAAATAATGAAAGAAGGGAAACCTTTCCTAAAACACCTCGCATCCTCCTGTCCATAAGTGTGGCACGCTACACACCCATGCACAAGACTCTACTAGATGTGAAGTTTATACTTCCTAGTACTCTGTTGAACCTTAGTCTAGAATACTAAGTTTGTAACACCCCGAGTCTATACCCCGGATGCTACACGGTGCTCATAATCCTGAAGCACCATAAGCTAACCCATGACTGGTACCTGACTGGTACCTGCTACAATAACTGAATAGTAATAATGAAAATATATGAAAATTAGGAGAAAAACATTCCATAAGGTTCAATACTATAATGAAACTAAATGCGGTATAACAAATACAAAATCTGATACATCTGTCTAAAAATACTATAGTCTGAAAAAGCCTCTAAACTGTCTAAAATATAGAGTTGATGGGCCAAGTCCCCAACTAACTCAGAACTACTGAAATAAGATGAACTGCTAAAATAATAATCATGTACTCGAACAAATAGGACTCACTACTACCTCTGTTAGCTGAATATCTGAACTACTAAATATGATCGGGAGACCGCGCGTCTAAACCTATGATATAAAACATCATAGTGCAAAAGAAAGGTATGCGTCAGTACTATGAATGCACTGGTATGTAAAGTGATGTAGGCTAAAATTCATGGGTTCATATGTATGAACAACACTAACTGAATGAAATGAATATAACTGAATAAAAGTACATATGTGAATATGTAAACTATAACTGAGATCGTGAAACACTAGATACTAAGTTCTGAATTACTGATTTACTGATATCTGAGTTTATTGATAATGTGTAGATGATAAATGAGTGACTGTATTTGACATTCTTAGTCATGTGGAACAATACTGAGTTCCATACTAAACTCAGTGACTATATCTAAAAATCCTGAATCTGTAGAACTGAACTGAGTTCTATTCTGAGACTGGAACTGAAACTAAGACTTTGGGAAGTATTCATCTAACCGTCATTCCCCTCTGAACTTATTAGGGTCCAACATATAACCCCGGCTGGAAGGGTGTCAGTACCTTGCCATGGGGAAAGACAAGCTGGGTCACCATTACCTGGTAAGTTCTCTAAACGAGAATGGTAGTACCCTCAACTGGCAGGTAGATCACCTCATCACCCCTCAACTTGTAGGTTGATGTCTCATCCTACGCTGGCTATGTACTTCTAGAATAAAAGGATTACTTCTAAGTATCACACCTTCCACTGACAGGTGAGTCCCCATCTGTGGGTTCACTCAGTGCTAAATCCTACTCCCAACTGAATAGACATTGAACTGATTTCTAGTTCATACAAAGTTTGATGGATTTATTACTGATTATACTGTCTAACTGAACTAAACTGAGTTCATAGAGTTCCGTTGACTAATAGAATACTACTGAATTCTGTTAACTGGATGAATTTACTGTGGTCTGAACTAAATGCTAAAATGGACTGATACTGAGTCTACTGAGTTTTCCTGAGATTTGTAACTGACTGAGAGTACTACTGATCGTAACATGATTGAAACTATCCTGACACTGACTATATCTCTAGTTAATCAGCTAAATTGTCGGGTATTAAATACCCCCAGGACTCGATAGCATAAATTATAAGACATGGCACAATCTTGAAGCATGATAAATAGCTACTTGATCATCATTCATTCATTGGGGCATTCTAGCAAACACTTGCATTCCATGAACTTGAATACAGGCTAACATGATATAATTTCATTATTTAATTCTTATGAACAACTCATCAAACACTTGGAAGGCATTGTATATGCACATAGTACTAATAAACACATGAGCATCACAAAATTCAAGGCTTTAATATGAATTCACATGATACTACATACATAACAGTTGGTCTTACTTAAATCTTGCACTTAATCATGGAATAGAAATCCAATCAACATTATAATCATGAATACACTTGAATCCAAATAATGGAAAGGATGAAATCAATCTACTTGAAGTTTAAAAAAGTTTCTTGGACTCCAAGGGTGGAAGGAACCCTTGGATGAACACTTGACATACCTTGGTTTCTAATTCTTGAAGATTAATGGTGCAATTTTAAGCCTTAAATTGGAAATTCAATCACGTGCGGTTTTTGTTCTTGAATAATTTGTGAAATAATGATTGTATGCTGCAAATAGAAGGCTAAATATCGTGTTTTGGGGGAATGAAGGACATGGAAAAATACCCAAATACCCCTAAGGATGCTGCTTTTTAATGAATGAAAACTGAACTATCGATGCATAGATCGACGCACCGCATCATTGGCATTGATACGATGGCAAACGTGCGACGTCGAGTATGCATTGGTTCACTGGAATTTGCAATAAATTGAGGGAAAAATTATCTGTCGACGTGATGGATGACACGACGCATTGAGATTGTGTTGACTTACTATGTTGGTCACTTCAATATGGTCTAAATGAGGTGCAAAAAATCAAAAACTTGTTCGAGGATACCTAATGACATTCCTTATCGTAAATCAATATAAAGATCGATACGTTAAGGTCATAAGAGTCATGAAATAGAGTTTCCAACTTATGAAGGCCAAAATAATTACTAAGTCTGAATACTTAGCTAGAACTTTCTAAGTATGGGACCCCTTAGCTAGCTTAAAAGACTGAGTTCAGCTTAGAATTTTGCGGGGTCTTATAGAGATAAAACAATCTGATAATGAAACTGGTAACATTAGAGATTGTTGTTGCATGGCAACTGTGATTTTAGTCAGATAAGAACTAATTCTTGAAATGAATGCTCTAAATTATAAAATAGCTAGATGTTTCCATAGCTTATTTATATAAAGATCATGATGAAAAAGGACTTTATTAATGGAAAAAAGAGCCTTGAAAATTTGTGAAATAGAAAAATATTTTTTGCAAGAATAAAATAATGAATTAAAAGTCAAAATCAGTAGTATTGAAAAATATTCTAGCGCAGTATTATCAGATCTAATTAGTCGATTAACTCTTATCCGCTGACAAAATTGATAGGTAGTAGATCTATGTAGGATAGTAGATATTATAGCTTTGAAGGATCTCAACGGTCAACCAACACCAGTAAGTGCACCAAAGAAATCAGTTATAGGCATAGTACCTATCAAAACAGATATTAGAGTTGTGATGGATCTCAACGGTCAGCTAACTCTAGTCAGTCAACCAAAGGATCTATTCATAGTCTTAATACCTATAATATCTGCTGACCCAATAAACAGTACTCTAATTCCTGTTATCACTATGGAAATCCTGGTCATAAATTTTATAGTTGCGAATTTCATTTCAGAATACTGGAAAATAGATTTGGAAACCCAAAATTGAGTCTACAAATCCAAGTACTAACCAAAAGGAACCCAACAATTCTTTGGTACAAAGAAATAAGTGATATATATATTTTTTAGGAACTCCACTCAATGTTTAAATGGAAATGGTATCTTGATAGTAGATGTTCAAATCACATGACAGGGAATAAAGATCTTTGTAAAATAGTAGTTAATTATATGGAGGTGACATAAGTTTTGGATAAAACTCCAATGTCAAAGTAATCGGTATTAGTACTATCTTCTTTAATGAATTATGTGATATCACTAATGTTTATTTCATTAAAATCTTGAAGTACAATATGTTGAGCATATTTTAGTTGTGTTGTGCTGGTCTAAAACTAAGAGTCAAAAAGTATGGATGTACAATTAAAATGTATGGCATGAAACTTCTCACCAAAAATAAACATAGGAATGTTTATATCCTAGACTCTATCAAAAATACAGAATGGCATTTTTGTCTTGCATCTATTTCTGAAGATCTTTAGATTTGGCATACAATGCTTAGTCAAGCAATTATGAAACAAATTAAAAATGTAGACAAAAATGAACTTTTTATTAGACCTGGAAAGATTGATTACAAAAAGACTCACATATGTGATGTTTGTGAACTTGATAAGCAAACTAGAAGATCCTTTCTTGTTATCGATATTGTCTCTACTACTAAATATTGCAACTACTTCATATGAATCTTCTTGGTCCAACTATAACTACTATCATTCTTGGTAAAAGGTATGCCTTTGTGGTTTATTATGACTATTCTCGATTTGTATGAGTTATGTTTCTTTCTAACAAAGATATTACTTTAATGAATTTTGAAGTTTTAAGTGAAAAGGCTGAAAGAGATAAAAGTTACTATATCTCTACTATTAGAAGTGATCATCGAGTAGAATTTGAGAACAAGGACTTTGAAACCTTTTGTAAAAATCAAAGTTAAACTCAAAACTTCTCTGCTTCAAGATCAATGCAACAAAATAGATTGGTTGAACAAAAAAATAGAACTCTTAAAGAGATGGCGCAAACAATGATTTGTTAACATTCACTACCTAATGAATTTTTGGGCAGATGTTGTTACAACTACTTTCCATAATTGGACAAGGTATCATCAAACTTATCCTAAATAAAACCCCTTATGAGCTTTAGAACAACAAGAGACCCAATATTAGGTACTTTGATGTATTTGGATCCAAATGCATTGTTGATAACAATGGTAAGGATAACATTGGTAAGTTTGATCCATAAGTTGATAATAATGGTAAGGATAACATTGGTAAGTTTGATCCATAAAGTGATGAAGGTATTTTCATGAGATACTATATTTTAGTAGATCTTATAGAATTTTCAATAAATGCACTCTTTGCATTAAAGAATACATGCATGCTGTTTTTGATGATACAAATCATAATGTAAAGAATTCTAGCACTATAGTTGTTGAAATATAACAAGTAGAAAAAAGTAAATCTACTCTCACTGAAGTTGATTTTTCGTCACAGTCGACTGATATTGAGACTGGTCAGCTAACTACTGCTTTAAATTAACAATTTGCAAGAAATAGTTCCAAGTGAATGTAGAAGTGAATCAGATTATTTGAAGAATCTTATCATTGGTAATCCAAAAGAAGTTCCAATTTAGCTTTTATATCTTAACTTGAACTAAGGAAAGTCAATAAGGCTCTAGAAGATGACAATTGGGTCAAAGTAATGGAACAAGAACTCGAGCAATTTGATAAAAAATAATTTAAGGAGTTTTGTTCCGAAATCGGAGAACACCTCAATCATTTGAGTAAAGTGGATTTTCATAAAAAAAAAATAGATGAATCAAGTAAGCTTGTGCAAAATAAAGCTCGTCTAGTCACTCAAGGTTACTCAAAATTAGAGGGAGTCGTCTAAAATAAGCTTCTTAAGTTTTGTATGACAGACTGAGAAGTTTTCTAATTGATATTAACTTTACAGAAGGAAAAATTGATACAACCCTTTTTATCAAAAGAACCACCTAAATTTGATTATTCAAATTTATGTTGATGACATTATTTTTGGAAGTACTAAAGTTGATCTGTGTAAGGAATTTTCTGAGTTAATGCAAAGTGTAGTTGAAATGAGAATGATGGGTGTATTGACATTCTTCTTGGATCTACAAATACACCAGTCAACTAAATGAACTTTCATTAGTCAATGTAAGTACTACAAAGAACTTATTAAGAAATTTTGAATGATTAATGCTAATCCACTAGCACTCCTATGAGCTCTACATGTACTCTTGCATCTGATGATGATGTTATGACGATTGATGAAACTAAATATCGTGATATAATTGACTCTCTTCTCTATCTTATTTCTAGCCAACAAAATATTTTATTTAGGTTTTGCAAATATGTTAGATTTCAATTAGCTTCCAATGAGTCTTATATGACTACTATTAAATGGATTATTAGATATTTGAGATGAACTATGTCTCTTGGACTTTGGTATCCTAAATCAAATATTTTTGAGCTAAAAGGCTTTTCAAATGCAAATTATGTAGGTGACAAGGACGATAGAAAAAGAACTAGTGTCTCCTATCAACTTATACAAAATTCTCACATATCTTGGAACAGTAAAAAAAAAATATGTGTTTCTCTTTCCACTACCATGGCTGAATATATTTCTATTGGATTATGTTGTGATCAACTTCTTTGAATGATTCATCAGCTCGGTGATTTTTGATATTTCTGTTAAACATGCAAAAAATTTATGTGATAACTCTATTATTATTTATTTATCTAAAAATCTGGCACATCATTCTAAAGAAGAGCATAATAGTATTAAGCATAATTTTATTAGAGGTTATATTTTAAAAAGTGATATTGATATATCCTTTGTTAGCACTAAATTTTAATTAGAAGATATTCTTTCAAAACCATTGTTGGAAGAAAGATTTTTCTTTTTAATAAATCTTTGTATTATTGTAAAACCTTTTGAAAACCAATTTTCTTCCTTTTTCGATTGCGTATAAAAGTGCTTTTAGTAAATATGAAACCTAATCTTCATTCTTTTTGTGATGGTGAAAATGAAACTCTTGTTGTGGGTAAATAATTTTCATTAACAGTTGTAATATCCCACAAGCTCCTAGATAAGTTTCCAACTATTAGCCATATGTTTAAAGGGCCCGAACTGATTATGTCAAGCCATAATTCAGTTTCATTACCATTAACCTTGTGTATAAAGTGTTTTAGATGTGAATCATGGTCACAGAAGCACTGAGAGAAAAGTAGAATTAAGAACATATTTATCATTTGAGTTTTTGTATTCGATCCTACAAGAGTCAAGTTTAAACGAGTGTGATTCTCTGGTTAAAATGGTTTAGGTGTCCTACTATATATAAAATGAAAGATCTTCGTGTCTTATTTCCAACGCAACTAGTTTCACCTTAATCCAATATTAGAGTAGAATGTTATGCTCATTTTACTTTAGAGAGTCTGACTGTCAGAAAGTGACTACTAAGTTGAGTTTTTAGCTAGATGACGCCTAAGATGACGATCTATCAACTATCTGATGAGACGCCAGCCCTAGTCATCAACCTTAATCAAAAAAGAGAAAAATACAACTAGAATTGACCACTAGGGTGATGGGATGTCACCTAGTTGATGGCTTGTCAACCTAGTCATCGGTTGTGGAAATTTCTGCTTTTTTGTTGGTTTCTTTAGTGGTATTTTGGTCTTTCACTCACCTCAAACCCTACTCCCCACGATTTAAAATCATCCAATAAGTGTTGTTATTTAATAGCCTAATTTTTCATGTTATAAACCTCTCATTTTTCTCATGATATCAGATCTAGCGTAAAGTAATGGTTACTCATAAGTTGACAATCTCGTTTCTATCTTAGCCATATAGCTATTTTCATGGAAATTCATGCACTCACTGATCAGTTTAGTAGCTCATTATGTTCAATATTCAGTTTATTTTAGTTATGGATGATAGTGCAAAGCCACAAATTCCTCAGTGTGTTCAGCTTAATTAGCCACATTCGAGGGAGAATGTTTCCAATGGGAAGATAACGTAATACTCCGTAGTTTCATACTAGAATTCTAACCGTCGTTCCTACGCGTCTAAGATCTAATCCAAATGATTTCCATGTGAATATAAATTTCAAGATCATTATCATAGTCTATGAAGTGGTCTAGAGGTGAAAAATATTTATAGCAATGACTTGGAACAAAGTTGAGCTAAGATCATTTGATTCGTCCAACATTTGGTGTTTGATTCTACAAGGGTCCACTTTAAACGCATATAACTTTTTATATACATAGAATTTTTCATCTAAATCTCACTAGAATATAGATAACTGAATTATCTATCCAACGATACTAATTTTGGAAATATCCGATAATCGAGTAAAATGTTATGGCATTTTCCGTGTGAGGCAGTAAGACAACGCATTCTTTACGCGTCGTGTCGAATTCACCTTGACATGAAAAAATGATGCTGATACAAATATATTTTTCATGCTAATTCAATTATAAAAGGGTTTAGGTTGACTTTAGTTAATTTTCCCCACCCTTATTCCGTCTAAACACAAAATCAAAACCTATTACAAGCACTTTAGGCAAAATTTCATCAACTTTCTCCCAATTAAAAACCCTAAGTTCAACATTCATCTCCAAGAAACTCAAGATTCCACCATCCTTTTTCCAAATTAATGTAAGATTTAAAATCCCTATACCAAGTTCTTCAAGAATCTTCATTCAAGAGTGCAAATAGAGTCTCAAAAAGCAAGCTTGTGCATCTAGTTCATCATCTAAGGTATGTGAGGTTTGAACAAGAATAATTCGTTCGTTCTTGTGCCCAAAGACTTGAATTTTATTAAATATTCCATGATTTGCATGTTGGGGTTTACATCCAAATCATCTTGTTTTAAGGTTAAGGGGTTATAAGTGATTTAAACCTTAAATTTGCATGTTTATCCCACTTATTTATGCTTTGAATTGAGAATTTATATCATGAATTGCACTTCCCTTTTTATGGATTGATATTTTTGAAATATATCAAGAATGATGTTGAGCATAAAGTGTTGTTGTGAATTATCATGAGTTTAAAGCATGAATTTTTTAGCCCAAAGATCAAGTATTGAGATTTTAATATCATGTTCTTGAAATTTGTTTGATTGTTATATCCATATCAAGAATGAGTTTGAGTTTTTCAAGAAGGCTATGACCTAAAGTTTTCTTCTAGAAAATTTCTTTCCAAGATTTAAAGAAAGTTGATGTTTTGATCCTCAACTAAGATAGGAATCCATACGATTCATACACTTTGTGATTTAAAGAAAGAGAAGAATAATTGATTTTCATTATAAACCCTTGTGTTGTTTTGAGATTGATTTTCTAAAATTATGAGCATAAGTATGGGAGTAGTATTTAGCACCGAGTTGGGTATGATTCCAAGGTATCAGCTCCAGAACTACGTGCCACCATAGGTTTCTAATTTGCTCATAGTAGGTTAAGATAGTGATCACAAAAGTTAAGGTTTTATTCCGATGGAAAGGGTAGACCAGCTCTCCCCAACATGGGCAAGACGTTGGAATCCATGTCAGCTCACATGGTTTATGTCGATTAGAAGAAACTCCCAAGTCCGAGTTCCTAAGTCCCAAAGTTTCAAAAAAAAAAGATTTCCAAAGATCTCAAAGTCTCTATGTCCTAATACTAAAGAAAAGCTTTTAAAAGTATTTTCCCTTCAGATAAAAGATAAGGTATTTTCCCTGCAGTCTAGTTTTTAAAAGAAAATTTCCTAAAGCCTTAAAGATAACCTTATAGGAAGTTGTTTTAGAGTATTTCTCTATTAGTAAAGAAAAGTATTTAGAAAACTGAGTGTATGCTTTACAGAAAGATATTAGCTATAGTCTTCAATTTTCAGATTTAAGAGTGAGTCCTTTTTCACTTAGACAGTATGATTTATAGGCAGAATACTAGCAAAACTTTTAGAACTAAATTTTATGACTCACTATATTTATAAAGCATGATTTTCTTCTTATTATTTCAGATTTCAGTTTTCAGATATTCCAGCTTATGTAAGTCACTTACATTTAGCATGTATGACTTTATAAATTATGATGTTCACCCCCATATACTCAATACATCCTCAAAGTACTGATCCACAAATATGTCTATGTGCTGCATTGTCTTATTATGTAGGTACAAGTTTTAGTATGCACATTCAGACTCAGACAGTTGTAGATTCCAGCCAGCAAGATGATGAGTCCTCCTACTTTGGGGACTTCAATTAGATTTATTTATGTTCTTTACTTTCTTAATCATATGTATTGATTAGTGATAGTTGGGGTTGTGTCCTAGCTATCTATAGTTAGTATAGTAGAGGCTTCACATATGTCAGTTAGAGTCAGTCATGTAAATTCAGTTTTTCATCCTTCTGATTTATCATATTGTAAAGCTTTATCAGTATTATAATTTAACAGATTTCATCATTTTATGTTTCCACACAATAAATTTACTTATGTTATATATATTATTCAGTTGCCTATAAGTTATGCCAGTAAAAGGGTTAGCTTGGGATCACTTATGGTCCTAAGCACCGTGTGACATCTCAAGATAGATTTTGGGGACGTTAGATGTTAGCTATTAATAATTAGTTTTAAATGCCCTTAATGATCTCCATTATCAAAAACATCATGATTAGGGTTTTCTCATCAAATCATCTCTCAAGCCTCAAAGTTCAAGTCTTCTTTACAAGTCAAGCAATTCCAGGTATGTAGGGTTATCAACAATGTTATTCTTCCATCCTTGTAACTAAAATGCATGGTTTCTAAGATTGAATTTCCTTATTTTGAATTAGGATTCATACCCAAATAGCCATATTCTTGATATATGATATTGCCATGAGTTTCAAAGCTTTAAATGCATCAAAAATTGCATATGTTCATGTTTTAACTTATAAGATCCAAATTGTGATTTTAATTTCAGTATCTTGACTGGGATTGCTGAAAGATTACATCATGATTATTGAGCATGAAATTTTTTTATGAATTTCCATGAATTTCTAAATCCAAAGTACAAGTATTGAGTTTACAAGAAGATTATGCTCTTAAGCTCCATTGATAAGTTTATACAATGATTTGAAGAAAAGATTGATCTTTAGATACTAAGATAAGATATGAAATACACAATTGTTCATCTTGATTATGATTTAAAGAAAGAGAAGCATAACTAGTTTTTATAATATAAACCCTTCTGCTATTTAAAGGTAGATTTCTTAAAGTTTGAACATATAAGTATTTTGGGAGTAGTATTTAGAACCCAAATGGGATGCAAGTGAGCGTATCCTAAATTCATGGAAACTACAATCCACCGTGGGTTAAAAATTTTCTCAATATGTATGAAGTTTAGTGATCACTTAAGTTAAGGTTCTATTTTGATGGCTAGGATAGAAAAACTCTTCATAATATGGGTAAGATGTTGGACTCCATGGTAGCTCACATGGTTTATGTTGATTAGAAGAATCTCCCACAAGAAAGAATAAAAGTAAGGATTTAAGAAACCTAGTGTAAAGACTCATAGTTTTATTTAGATATTATTTTACATAAGTTATTATCCACGAGATTTCAAATTTCTGTTTACGTATGATAAAGCTGAGTCTTTTTACACTTAGCCTGCATGACTTGAAAGTATACCCATCTTTAGTTCTACTTATTATACAAAAATAAAGATTTAAGAAACTAAGTGTATTGATTCACCAGCTTATCAAACAATGTTTGTTACTTATGTTTAAAGAAACTTCAACTTTCAGTTTATTTTAGTGTCTTGATTAGTCTACTTGCACTTAGCATGCATTTTTTAATATTATGTATCTATTTAGTATTACTTATTGTATTCACCCCTACATACTAAGTACACTCCACAGTACTGATCATAGATACGTCTGTGTGGATATATTGTTTCATAATGTAGGTATCAGTTGTTGCCCACACATCACAATCAGACAGTTTGCAACTTCCAGTTAGCAGGTGATGAGTTCTTTTGATTTGAGGACTCGAGTCAACTATAGTTCTAGTAGCATTTTTTATTCAGTCCTATTAATTAGAGATAGCTAGGGTCATGTACCACCAACCTATAGTCAATATTAGTAGAGGCTTTATAAATAGTAATTCAGAGTTGATGCAGTTTGATTAGTATAACCAAAGTGTAAATATTTTAGACAATTTTGTATTGAACATATTTAGCAAAGATATCTTTTCTTCTTATTTCTTCCATATTTAACTAACATATTCAGTTGATCATGAGTTATATAAGTATCATGGGTTAGCTTAGGATTACTTTTAGTTCTAAGCACCGTATGATGTTCAGGTGGTAGTCTCGGGGAGTTACAAACTTGGTATCCGAGCCTGGTTTCTATGAGGTCATGTCTAGTAGAGTCTTATGGAATGGTATAAAGATGTCTGTACTTTTCTTAGAGAGTCTATAGGCCATTTAAGAAATATTTCCCTTCTTTTATGTCTTAGATCCTACTGCAAAAAGGTTCTCTAAGAAACTAATACCAATTGCCATCATGCTCAATTCAAGTCAACTCTGCCTTATTTTCAAGATAACAGAAACAATGAAGCTTAAATTCCTATCGATAAAGTTTTCTTAGATAGTCCTCACAGACAACTATGGGATTGCATGTTGGCTCAAAATGTATCCCACCAGTGCCTTTATGTTCCTAAGTATGAAGGATTTCATTCATGATTATGAAAATTTATGCAATAAGCGAAAGTCAGATGTGCTTTTATATCCCTTCTCATAATCCTATGATAGTATATGATATAGAGTTAGAAGAATGAACCTAGAAGTTTAACAACAGTAAAGTAGGGATAGTGTTATATAAATTATGTAGATTATGAATCCATGGAGCTAATTGTCTTAAAAAGTGATTCAGTAGGCTTGAAATAGTGTATGCATGAATTTAAGTTCATTGATTTGAAGTTAAGTATGCTAATTTGTTTATGATCTAGAGGTGTACCCAAAGTGATATGGGATAGTATTATTTCTATGTTTTAACAATTTGTGTGCTTAGATAGTACCCTTGAGTTACTAGTGCGAATGAGGCCAGTAAGAATGTTCTTACCAGCTAAGTTATGGGTTATATGTTATTGATGTTGGGTATGTTGGTGTAATGGTAATTCTCATGGTTTAGGGAAAATATAAGTTTAGAGATGTGATATTAGTAGGCTATAAAGGAAAATAAGTAGATTATATATTTAGTAAGGCAAGTATAAGTTGTCAAAAAGGAGGGTAAGTATATGATCATGATTGCTGAAGCTAGAGAAAGTTAAGGATGATATAAGTTAAGGGATCATTCAAGAATGAAGTTAGTATAGATCATTAAAATATTTGGGGATACCCAGGTTATGTGTTAGAATCTAAGTTTGAATCTTGGAGAATTAAGTTAATAGAAAGAAGAGTTGAAATTCTAGATGGTGTAAACTCAAGATATGGTGATACTCCTAAAAATTCTAAGTTAGTCTGTATTTAAGTTATTATAGGATGATTATTGGGGATATTAGAAGTTAAGAGTTCTATCTTAGAAGGAAGTATTCGTTGTGGGTTTTTCACTTTTAGGTATAGTCTTTCATGGTGAGTTTCATATTTATGTATTGTTATATCTCAAACTCTAGAGTAAAGTGCTGGTTGTTCAGTTTAGAGTTTATTAAAGAGGACCATAAATTTAGAACAATGGCTTATATCTAAGGGGTAGATGATAGAACAAGGAACCAAGGAAGGCTCTCAAATTCTAGTAGTGATGTCAATGTATTATAGAACTCAGTGGGGGAGGAAGATATCCAACCCATTATTATCTCAATGAGAATAGTTGTACTTCATTTATCACGACATCTACTCAAGCCTTACATGTCACTCTATGATCATATCTCATCTTCAATCACTTTCTATAGAAACATATACGCTTCTAGTCCCTAGTATAAGGAGTTCCCATTCACTCAGCAGTATAAATCATAATCCATTAATTTATGAACTCCAAACTTAGGTCATGTAGCTCATGACTCATGTAATCCTTCTTTACAGTGTGCTCAGTTCCCATGACTCATGGTGCACTCTTAATGATCAACGAAACTCAGATTATGCCGTGTATGTCCTAAGATTATATCTCCTTAAAGAATTCATTCCTTTGATACTCTATTCCTTAGTCCTCAGTTAAGTGTCAAAGTTACGAATAGTATTTGTTCATGCTTCAAGTCCATATGTTTTAATCTTTTAATGACCTCTCTTTATGTAAAGATAGTGGTGATGAAAATTTGTGAACAATTATTTAGATGGGAGAGAGTAAATATTTCTTATTTGGGAAAGATTGTTGTATGCATGTTTTATCTATGGTTATAAGTGTGAAGGAAGATTGAGGCAAAGTGTTGGTATATGTCATGGTTAATTTATAATTCCATGTGTGTCTTTTTAAGAATGGTGCAAGAAAGTTGCTATTGATAAAGGTATTAGATAATATGGGAAAATTCCTACGTTGGTTATTTACCTAGAAGTTCACATGCTGTTATAAAGTTTAATGATAGGCTTAAATGCCATTTTGGTATATAATTGGATGAATGCATTGTGCGTTAATTAATTCCCAATAAGAGGTTGAAGTTAGTTATTAAAGTGGTAAGGAGTATTATAGAGAATAGAGCTATGAAATCACATAGGATATTGTATACATGGGTTAGACTACTATTATGTTGTTATGTTGGGTACCTTGTGACTTTGAGTAAGGCTTGAACATGATTAGGGTATGTATCTCAACTCAAACTTTGACAAGAGTAGTGTATGTATCCATGTGAGAATTACAAGTTGAATCAATGAGCATAGTATTTAAGAGGATAAGTACAGTTGAGGGAGTATTTGAAAAGTGTGGCTAAGCTTTAAAGTTAGCATTTGCATTGCCTAAGGCATATTAATTCTATCTTAACTTATGTTTTACTGTCCTATAGTCCATGATTATAGAGTTGTAGTCTATTGCGATTCCTTCATGTACTTGGCAATGCCATGAAGACCTTTTTCCTTTGATTCCTATACATCCTTTGTTGAGGGATAATGCTAAGGAGAACTTACATACTTTATTCCATCCTTAGTAACTCTAGTAATTCTTATTCCATAGGTTATCACTTTGCAGTTCTATATGTATGATCGTGTTATGAATATTTCAAGTGAGTTTAAAACTCCCAGCATGAATCAGCTCCATATAGTCAATAAAATCAGGTAAGCTCAGAAATAAGTTTCATGATAGAAGTTTGAATGTTTAAGCTCAGCTATATCCTTCATTAGCAGAAATTTTATGTCTACATTATTTCATACTTCTAAAGTTTCAATAAATTCCTACCCATCATTCGAGGATGAATGATTCCAAGGGAGAGATATTGTAATACCCCATAATTTCCTAGATAAGTTTCCAACTATCCATCATATGTTTAAAGGTCCCAAAGTGATTATTTCAAGCCATAATTCAGCGTCATGGTTATTCTCCTTCAGTATAAAGTGTTTTCGATGTGAATCATGGTCATAGAAAGCACTTAGATCAAAGTAGAATTGAGAACACTTTTATCGATTGAATTTTTGTATTCGATCCTACAAAGGTAAACTTTAAGTGAGTGTGATTCCAAGATTATAATGATTCAGGTGTCCTACTTTATATCAAATGAAATATCTTCGAGTCTTCTTTCCAACGCAACTAGTTTCACTTTAATCCTGTATTGGAGTAGAAAGTTATGCTCATTATACTTCAGAGTGTCTGACTGTGACAAAGTGACGACTAAGTTGACGAGTTGTCAACTAAGTGAAGACTAAGTTGATGAGCCATCAACTTGGTGACAAGGCATCAACCTTAACCAGAAAAGAGAAAAATCCATCTAGAATTGATGACTAGGGTGACAGGACGTCACCTAGTTGACTTCTGGTCAACCTAGTCATCAGTTGAGGAAATTATTGCAGTTTTGTTGGTTGCTTTAGGGGTATTTGGGTCTTTTATTCACCTCAAAACCTACTCCCAATGACTTAAAATCATCCAATAAGAGTTGTTAGCCATTACTAATAAATTTTAAACACCCTTAATCGTCTCCATTCTCAAGAACATTAAGATTAAGGTTTTCTCATCAAGTCATCTCTCAAGCCTCAAATTTAAAGTTTTCTTTACAAGTCAAGAAATTTTAGGTATGTGGGGTTATGAAGAAGACATTCTTCCATCCTTGTGCCCAAAATTCATCATTTTTAAGATTGAATTTTCTTATTTTTAATTAGGGTTCATACCCAAATATCCATATTTTTGAATTATGATATTACCATGAAATTGAAAGCATTAAGTGCATCAATAATTACATATGTTCATGTTTTTACTTATAAGATCCATATTGTGATTTTTTTTCATTATCTTGACTGGGATTGCTGAAAGATTTCAATGTGATTACTGAACATGAAGTTTTGTTATGAATTCCCATGAGCTAAAGCATGAATTTCTATGTCCTAAGTACAAGTATTTAGTTTACATGAAGATTATGCTCTGAAGATCCATTGATAAGTTTATACCATGATTTGAAGCAAAGATTGATCCTTTGATCCAAAGATAAGATATGAAATCCATAATTGTTCATCTGGATTATGATTTAAAGAAAGAGAAGTATAACTGGTTTTCAAACTATAAACCCTTATGCTATTTTAAGGTGAGTTTCTTAAAGTATGAGCATATAAGTATTATGAGAGTAGTATTTAGCACCGAGAAGGGAATGCGGATGAGCGTATCCTAAATTCCTAGAAACAATGAGACACCATAGGTTAAGTTTTTTCCTAATATGGATGAAGTTCAGTGATAACTTAAGATAAGGTTCTATTTTAATAAAAAGGATAGAACAACTTTCCCCAATGTGGGTAAAATGTTTGACTCTATGATAGCTCACATGGTTTATGTCGGTTGGAGGAATCTCCCACAAGATAGAATAAAAGTAAGGATTTTAGAAACTGTGTAAAGACATACAATTATTATTCAGATATTGTTTTACATAAGTTATTATCAATTAGATTTCAGCTTTCAGTTTACGTATGATCAATGTAAGTCTTTTTACACTTAGCCTGCATGATTTGAAAGTACCAAGAATCAGTTCTACTTATTATACAAAAATAAATATTTAAGAATATCTTATCAGATTATGTGTGATACTAATGTTTTATTATACTTCAACTTTTAGTTTATTTCAGTCTATTGGTGAGTCTACTTGCACTTAGCATGCATGTTTTAAGATTATGTATCTATTCAGTTTTACTTATTGTATTCACCCCCATTTACTCAGCATATTCCAGAAGTACTTACTACATATACGTTTTTGTGGCTACATTGTTTCATAATATAGGTACCATTTGTAGCCCACACATCATAATCATATAGTTCACAGTTTCCTGTTAGAAGATGATGAGTTCTTATGATTCGAGGACTCGAGTCCACTATTGTTCTAGTAGTAATTTTTATTCAGTCGTATTTATTAGGGATAGATGGGGTTATGTCCTAGTTACCTATAGTCAATATTAGTAGAGGCTTCGTAGACAGTTATTGAGAGTTGATGTATTTACTTTTAATTTGTTTTGTATAACCTAAGTGTAAATGTATTAAATAATATTGTATTGAACATATTTAGCAAAGACATCTTTTTTGCTTATTTCTCCCATATTTATGTAACATATTTAGTTGCTCATGAGTTATGAAAGTATCATGGGTTAGCTTAGGATCACTTGTAGTTCTAAGCATCGTGTGATGTCCAGGCGGTATTTTTGGGGTGTTACAACAGTACTATGTTTGATTCTCTATTTGATATTAATTGTTGGGGTTTCCGCATTCTTTAGGAACCCTTGGACCTCTGAATTTATGTCCCTTTTTAGAAAGATAAATGGTTTATTGTTCTAGATAACTTTGATTCCCTACCCTCTTCTCTTGGTCCCAAGATTTTTTCTTTTGAAAATAAAATTATTGCTTACATTGGGTTTACAACACTATTTCCATATGTCAGACTATTATCTTCCCTATCTCAGCAAGACACTACTTACTTTAGTATCTCTTCTTTGTGCAATACAAATCTCTATTCCATCATTCTAAATCACATAATTGAATCCTCACTTGATCCATCCAGTTTTCCATATGGGTTAATCATCATTCAAATTTTTGAAGCCTGTGACATCTCTTAAGGTTGTTCCTTCTGTTAGTGTGAAGCAATGTTACAATACAAAAGCTCTAGAAATATGGGGTATGTTTAAGTTGATGATACTTAGATTTCTATGTCCAAATGTCGTTTTGTAAGCTATCCTCCATCCTCAAAACAAAGGATCTCTCCTACTCCTACTCCGAGTTCATCTTCTCTTATTGTTCTCATTATTTTGACTATCATGGACTAGAAGATTGATTCTACCACGAATTGATTCTACCACGACTCTTCTCCCTACCTTGTACTTTCATCATCACAAAATAAAGGATGTTAGCAGGAAACTAGTACTGATGTTGCTCATCTCTGGGTGAAGTTGGACAATCCAATAAAGGAGCCACAATGGTTGTTGCAAAGATTGACTGCTAGGATAAATCAAGGAGCCACAAAGGTTGCTATTGACTGCTATGATACTCACTCCACCACCATATTCACTTAGTTCACAAACCTAAATGGTACCATTACTTAAACATTGGAATATTATTTTCATCATTTTGAAAATCCCCCTCCTCAAGATCCTTAATTACATTTTTAAGATAATATTTTGATGTATCTGGGTGTAAGCCCATGAATAATTTTATTTTATTTTCTAAATTATCATGGGTATTTCTTGATAGTCTTCCTTTTTTATTGATGTCAAATGGGGAGAAAGGTGCACACTACTTTCAAGTTGACTATAGGATAATACAACAATTCAGGGGAGCTATGTTCATAAAGTCAATCAACTCAGGGGCAGCCTAACCAGGAAGTCTACTAAATTATTTTATTAAAAATTATTTTGGTATAATATCATCAATCAAAAAGTGGGTGATTGATAATATTCTATTTTAATAGATGATTTAATTGCCGGAATAAGGAAAGAAATAATTTAGAGTATTGGATACAAAAGAAAAAAAGGAAAGAGTACCAAATCACTGCCAAAAAGGAAAAGAAATTCGTCCCTCCTTGAATTATTAATTACAACATCTTCCTTCAAAAGAAAAGAGCATCAAATCTTTAACAAAGAATTTAATGCACCTCCTCTATATAGGAATGATGTTTTCGTATAGTTAAGAGGACTTAGTCAGTCTATTCTTAATATTGGAAAGGAGATCTTTTATCCAACTTCCAAGGAATAAATTTTTGGGGTTTCTTTTTTGTTTGAATCGACTAGTAGTAGTCCAACCACTACTATTTAAGCAATGGAAGACTAAAAAAGAGATATATTTTTGTCTCAGTCTTCTCTAGTTCTTTATTCTACTTTATTCAAGCATTATATTCTCTTGTGGTTCATTGTGTATTCAAAAATTAGAGTATATAAACACATAGGTTATGAGGCATTGTATCAAAAAGTGAGAAAGAAGAAACAGTGTGAATCAAACCAAAAAGCTTAACTCAATCCTTGTAATTTGATTTGACAAACAAAGAACTAGTAGAATTCCTTGCAACCTAAGGGGACTGGAGTAAGACCTATTAGAGGTCCAAAAAAAGTATAAATATCTGGAATCATTCCATTTCAGTACGTTATTTTCTGTATTTTACATTTTTGCTTCAATAGTTGATTGTTTATTGAAGCAAGCCTACTGTCTAATCGTAAAAGGGTAATTCACCCCTACAACTTTCAAGTAGGGGCTGAATTACCCTACTTGTTATAGCCTAACATTAATTAATACTTATTGCAAACTCACTTTAGACTATAAATTTTAATCTCTTGTGGTGCATTACTTTTCTTGACTCCACATATAATGGAAGCTTTAGTGCTTTGGACTATCCTTTATACTTTAAACAAGTATTAATTTTATTAAACTTCTTCTTGGAGTTCGATTGATTTGACTTGCTAGGTACTAGGAATGTGATTATACCTATATTATTTTTGTTCTTTCTTTGTTTTTATTCAACATCATTGTGGGGATAACTCACTTATCCGTTTTGATATAAAATCCTATGTACACAAACTTTATTATCCCCTGATTATATAATATTCTTTAGTTTGTGGGTCGCAACATAGGTTTAGAATAGGACGAATAAGAAAATGCTACTTGTATGTATTGCTAGAACTAGAAAACTTGAATACAATGTCATTTAGTAACACTTATTGTCGTGGAAAACATTTTTTTTACATTTAGAAGAGATCTCACCCAAACAATGGCATTTGCGCCCTTGCATGGTCACAAAAAATATACAAAGAATAGGATGAGCAGATCCGATGATGCCTACTCAGTACCTATTATTTGGGTACTCAAATCTTTTTCTTATTTAGATTTGCGTACTAGATAATGTCGTTGATGGCTATACGAGAGCTGGTCGGAGTTTGAATATATGGTGAAATTTTGGATTTGGAGATGAATTTCTCTTCTTCTTATATTTTTATGGTCTTTCTATTCGATACTATTGTACATTTTCTACTAATAGTTCTCTTATTCTTTTTCTAGAGGCTCTTGTAACAAACCTTAATAGGTTGTGGGCTATTTCTACTCTTTTCTTTATTTATCTTCAGTTGTGCTATTATCCTTATATTTTATGGCTTGTAAACTAATTACTTGCATAATTTTAGTATTTACTAAACTTTCCACCAACTAGCCCTTTACCTATCGCTATAGCTATGATTTGGATTGCCGACTAGCAAGCCAAAAGTAGGTGCCATCATGACTCATAAAATCAGGTCATGATAAATTAGTATTAGATAAAATCACTTTCTTTATTCATTTAATTTACAAGTCTGAGTCAATTTCTACAATTTACCTTATTTCACTCTTTCGTAGATAGTCAGGATGCGAGCTACTACTATTGGAAATGAGGACCCCGAGTCCCTAACTAGGGATCATGTCGGAGGTCGGGGACAACATAGAGGTTAGGGTAGCTGAGAGTTGCAGCCCCAACTGGAGGAGGGAAATTTCACCAAATCTTATTCCTTCTTCTGCACTAGATGTTACTCTGCCCAAGACATTAGTGGGTCAAGGTGAATCCAAGGATTCATCGAGGTTTATTGTAATACCCGTGCTTTTTCTTAGCTTGAAAATCATCTCAAGGCTGTTAGAATTTGATTTGAAATAAGAATTCATTCTTATACATGTTGTATTTCCCTAATTTTCACTTCCTATCATGTGGAAAATTGAATAAGCTATCCATCCATATATAATTCGCCCAAATCCGAGCCCCGGGCGAAGAGTTAGAGCCTTTTTAGCGAGACAGTGTTTGACCTGAGCCTTCAGCGCGTCGTGGAGATAGCTCAAATTGAAATTATCAAATTCCAGTGTTTCTCCACGATACTGGCACATCGTGCCAAACTTCTAGGTCAAAGTAAAAGTGGCAATGCGATAGCTACGCATTATGCCACCGTGCAGTGTCCCAATTGTCAATTTCCAATGACACGATGCGATAACGCTGCGTCGCGCCAAGGGCCCAACTCGGAAAATTTTATTGAAAATTTAATAATGTGTCCAGAGTTAAAAGGGGAAACTTCCTACCCCTGTATAATCCCTTTAACACGTGATTCAGCCACTTTTCACCCAAAACATATTAGTTTCTCTAAAGTTTATCTCAAGAACAAGATAGGGTTTCTATTGGGGATTCAAATTTAGGAAGGTTTCACCATAAATCTTCACAAAATCATGAATTAAGGTATGAATAGTGTTCATTTATGGGCTCATTTCATCCATGAAGTTCAAGAATCCCTTTTCAACTACAAGTTATGGATTTTCTTCATGTGCTCATGCTTTGTCTGTTCTTTTTCATGTTAATAAATGAAGAGTTGATTTCTATTCCATGATTGTTGATAATTTCTATGTGGGTTTAATTACTATAGCCATAGATTCATGCAACCCAATGACTAAGCCCTTCAATGATGAAATTAGATTGAAGCATGATGTTTAATTATTTTATAAAGTGCTTTACATGTACTATGCCTACAATATGTTTTATTAAATGCCTGGATGAAGGAAAATTGTCTAAGTAGCATGATATCATGAAATCCCCATGTATGTACAAGCTTATACCTATTAGATGTTTAATGAAATGCTTCAATAAATATATTGTGGTGATTATCATGTATTCAAGAATATCAAATCATGTCAGTTTCCTTCCATCGAGTCCTGGGGGTACTTGTACCCGAAATATTAGCTATATGACAAGAGCCATGTCATGTTTTCACGATACTCTAAGTCAAGCTATGAACTCTAGGACTTCAGATAGTCTTATGAATCGGGAAAAATCTCCATGACTCATGACTCAGTCAGTTGTTAGATATCAGTAGTATTTCGCCAGCCACGGAAATTCAATAACTCAGTCCATGCTCAGTTCAGTTCAATAAATCATGTTCAGTGTCCATTCATATGGAAATAGGAATTAGCACCGTGTGATCCCAAGGATAGGGTGTAATACTCCATATATTTCTAAGCTAGAAAATAAACCGTTGTTCCTACACATGAAACCTCCTAAACTATGATTCATATTTGAGTACATAAATTAGGATGAGTATCCTAGTGATAATAGAGCTTGTGATGTGTGAATCATGTTCATAAGAGTCACTTAGAATAAGCCAAGCTAAGAACTTTTGAATCAAGCAAGTTTTCGTGTGTGATTTCACATAGCTCATCTTTGAATGAGAATATATTGGTTTATAGGTGATATTTTGGCAGATTTATACCCTCCAAATTGTACAGAATTGAATAAGATTTCCATCGATACAACATTCGCCTAAAACAGACACCCGGTGAAAAGTTATGGCTATTTAAAGTTTCAGCAGCGTCATTTCAGTCAGTGGCGCGTCGCGCTGTAAGCCAAAATGACGTTCGTCAATTTCCAGTGTCTCTCCACAATACCAGCGCATCTTGGTGAGTTTCCAAGTCACAAACGGGTGGAAACGCGATGTCTCTGCGTCGCGCTGGGGGCCCAAATCGGGTAATTTTCATAGAAATTTAATGATGCACCTAAAGGGGTATTTGGGTCATCTTTCCACCCCCTATATAAGTCCCAAACACGGGATTGAGGCCTCAAATGATCTCTTTACATTAGTTTTTATCAAAATTCACACAAGAACAACCAAGAACATGTCTAGGGTTCAATTGGGGGTTTTAAATTCCAAGCTTATTTCACTACTATCTTCACGGATTATTAATCTAAGGTATGTGTAGTGTTCATCTATGGATCCAATCCGTTCATAGAGATCAAGAACCATGTTTTAAATACTATTTTGTGAACTTTTTGTGGTGATATGATCATGTACATGTTTATGATTGTTGTTTAAGTTTTAAGATGATATCTAAGGGTGTTTTCATGAAATATATATGGTTGTTAGTTGAAAACTATGAACTTTAGATGGTGTAATATGGTGCAAGTTATGAAACACACCTATGCCTTAAAGATTTCATGCTAGGTGTTTGATAAAATGCTTGGGATGTTAGGAATTTATGTTTACATGGTTCCATGATATCTAAATGACAAGTTTGTGTTACCTATATACTTAAATATGAATTCCATGCTATTGATGTGTCGCTATTGTTGTGGTATAAAACATGCATGATAATGGATATGTATAATATGCACATGAAATATATCCATGCAATCCCTACAATGTTTAACATCTTGAATAACTACATGAAGTATAAGATCCTCTACTTATGATATTATGAATTGTGGACCCCAATCTTGTGATCAAGTCATGTCATGTATGTCAGTTTCCTTCTATCAAGTCCCGGGGGTATTTGTCCCTGAAAAATATATCTGTATGGCTAGAACCATGTCATGTTGTCACGATAATCTCAGTCAATCTATAATCTATAGAACTCAGTCAGTCATGTGACTCAAGAAACCTCAGAAATCTCATGATCTCAGTTAACTCTCAGATAGTAGTACTATTCTGTCAGTCAAAGGAAGTCAGTTAATCAGTCAATGCACAGTCAGTGGAATCATGTTCAGTCTTTTCATATGGGAGTAGAAGTTAGCACCGAGTGAACCCAAGGATAGGAACTCACCTACCAGTGTAGGGTGTGATTCTTAGCAGTCATCCTTGTGTTCCAGAACTATGTAGCCAACATAGGTTGAGACTTCTTAACCTATTAGATTAGAGTTGATGAGGTGGCTTAACCTATCAGTTCAGGGTTCCCACCTCTCTCATTTTGAGTACCTTCTAGCTAAGGGTCACTCACAACTGTCCTTACCAGTGGCGCGGTATTGACACCCCCCAAGTTAGGGCTGAGATTGGACCCCAGCTTAGATATAATGGCATACATGGGGCATGTCGGTTAAATTACTACCTCCCACAGTTTCAGACTTAGTCTCAGTAAAAGAACTCAGACAGTTCTTCAGATATCAGTATATACAGTCAAATTCATTTATAGCACGGGACTCAAAAAGTTCCATCAGATTCAAGACTGTCAGACACAGTCACCCATGCTATCAGAACTACAGTTTCAGCCATGTTAGTTATCAATAAACCATGTATTAGCGTATAGATTTAACTATCACGTACTCACTATCTCAGTTACTATGTATGTAGGTTTGTACTCTTACGTTCGTATCAGACAGTCAGTTAGCATTATTCATGCATGTAAATCCTTTGCATTAGCCTACCTCAGTCGTATACTCAGTACTCCAGTTGTACTGACGCATCTGCGCTATGGTGCTTTCTTTTCATGTTACGCCATAGGTTCAGAGACACGAGTTCCAGACCAGCAGTAGCAGCTGCATTCCAGTACATAGAGGTGAAGTGAGTCCTCTTAATTCGAGGATGATACGATATTATTTTATTTCATTTATTATTTCATCTCAGTTTTGCTAGACGGAGTTAGTTGGAGACATGTTCCTTCAACTCCTTATTCAGACATTATTTATAGGCTTTCATATTTAGTTCAGATTTGATTCAGTTTTCAGTTGTTTTGGGTATATTTCACCCACACGGATGTTACTATTTTATAGATTCTTTATTCCATTGAACCTTATGGCCTACATGTTCATGTTTTCCATATTATTACATTATTTATTGCAATGCACAGGTACAGATATCAGTCATGGATTAGCTTGTGGTCCTTCGGGGTCAGAAGTACCGTGTAGTATTCCGGTTCAGAAAATCGGGGTGTTACAATCTTGGTATCAGAGCCTAAGGTTCAATATAGTCCTAGGAAGTCTGAAAGCTGCATCTAGTAGTGTTTTTTACATAGGTGTGTTGCGCGCCACATTAATGTGTAAGAGGCTATGAGATGTTTTAGAAACAGTTTCCCCCCTTTTGGTATTCATGTCGTGCTAGTGAGCATAATCTCAAGTTAAACTCTCAGTCAAATTCGTTCTTCTCTTATTTCAGAATATGCCACCAAAGAGAAGAAACCAGCCTGCTCCTCAGCCCGAAGATCCTTTGGGCGAACATGTTTCTCATGCGGAGTTTAGGGCCGCATTTACCACACTTTCTCAGTCTGTGGCTACACAAAATAAATGGCCACCAGTTATTCCGACCAATCTAGTGGCCAACTCAGCCACAGCTAGGATTTGAAACTTCACCCGAATGAACCCTCCATCTTTCTTTGGGTCTAAGTCTGATGAAGACCCTTAGGAATTCATTGACCAAGTCCAGAAGGTCATTCATATCATGGGAGTTACTTCGGTTCAGAGTGCTGAGTTAGATGTATACCAATTATAGGATGTCACTCATACTTAGTACAAATAGTGGAAGTATGAAAGGGTAGACGATGCATGTCCCATTGAGTGGGAGGAATTTGTCATGGCTTTCTTAGACAGATTCTTTCCCTAAGAGCTGAGAGAGGCCAAAGTTCTTGAGTTCATCAACCTCAGGTAGGGAAATATGACGGATAAAGAGTTTTTTGTTAGATTTAGTGAGCTAGCCAGATATGCCCCTCATGTGGTTACAAAAAATAGGGATAAGATAAGCAAGTTCGTGTCAGGGGTGAATGATAGCATGGTAAATAAGTGTAGATCTGCGATGCTGAACAGTGATATTACTTTAGCCAGGCTCATGACCCATGCTCAGAAAATAGAGGAGCAGAAGGTTAACCTCCAACTCATTCTTCCGCTATTATTCTAGCTCTTTCCTCCACTAGTGCCCCAGTGCCAAAATTTAGAAATGGCAACAGAGATAAAGCACCAGGCTCTAAATCTCAGGGAAGTGTTAGCAGAGCCCAAAAAAATCACCTATGTCAGACTTGTGGTAAGAACCACAAGGGTATTTGCAGAGCCGGTAGTGATGTCTATTTTGGTTGTGGCAAGCCAGGCCACAATATTAGAGAGTTTCCTCAGCTAGGTCCTCCGGGTCAGCAGAACCGTTCCACAGCTCAGTCTGGTCACCCGAACCAGCAGGGTGCCACTTCCAGTGCTACTAGTGGGAAATGCCCAAACAGACTCTTTGCTCTTCAGACCCGACAGGATTAGGAAAATTCTCCTGATGTCGTTACTAGTACGTTGCAGATTTTCCATGTTCAAGTTTACGCTTTTCTAGATCCAGGTGAATTCTTGTCTTTTATTACTCCTTATATAGCAGGCGATTTCGGAATCAGTCCCGAAATTTTAGCAAAGCCCTTTTCAGTAGCTACCCCAGTGGGTAAAATCATCATAGCTTGGTGGGTATACAACAACTGCCCGGTTATGATATTTCAGAAAGCCCCGTTAGCAGATTTAGTCGAGTTAGAGATGACTGATTTTGATGTCATTCTTGGCATGGATTGACTTCATTCCTTCTATGCCATAGTCGACTGTAGAAATAGGATAGTTTAGTTTCATTTCTAGAATGAGCCCATCCTAGAGTGGAAGGGTAGTACCTTAACGTTCAGGGGTCAGCTTGTTTCTTACCTTCAGGAAAGGAAAATGATTTCTAAGGGGTTTGTATATCATCTTGTGCATGTTAAGGAATCTAGTTCTGAATCTCCCAATATTGAATTAGTCCTAGTGGTTAATCAATATTCAGATATATTTCTCGAAGATCTTCCCAGCATTCCTCCCGAATGGGAAATAGATTTCGGCATAGACCTTCTCCCAGATACTCAGCCTATTTTTATTCTGCCATACAGAATGGCACCTGCAGAACTCAAGGAACTAAAAGATCAGTTGAAGGAACTCTTAGATAAGGGATTTATCACTTCCAGTGTATCCCCATGGGGTGCACCAGTCTTATTCGTGCGCAAGAAAGATGGTTCTCTCAGTATGTGTATCCATTACCGTCAGCTCAACAAAGTTATGGTCAAGAACAGGTATCCACTACCTATAATAGATGACTTATTTGACCAACTTCAGGGTTCTAGTTACTTCTCTAAGATAGACATCAGATAAGTCTATCATCATCTTTGAGTTAGAGAATGTGACATATCGAAGACAATTTTCCGTATGCGGTATGGTCACTTTAAATTTCTTGTCATGTCCTTTGGTCTTACCAATGCCCCTGCAGCTTTTATGGACTTAATGAACCAGGTGTTCAAGAAGTACTTAGACATGTTCGTCATAGTCTTCATAGATGATATTCTGGTCTATTCTCGCACTGAGCGTGATCATTCAGACTATCTCAAAATTGTTCTTCAGACTCTCAGGGATCATCAGTATTTGCAAAGTTCAGTAAGTGTGAATTTTGGATAAGATCAGTAGCATTCCTTGACCATATTATTTCTGGTGATGGCATTAGAGTAGATCCTCAGAAGACCAAAGAGGTAAGAAATTGGCCTCACCCCATATCTCCATTAGATATCAGGAGTTTCTTTGGTTTGGCCGGCTATTACAGATGCTTTGTCGAGGGATTTTCTTCTATTGCATCTCCTATGTCCAGATTGACTCAGAAGAAGGTTAAGTTTAAAAGGTCAGATTCATACAAGAAGAGTTTTCAAGAGTTGAAGACTCGACTCACCTCAGCTCCAGTTCTAGCTCTTCAAGACGGCTCAGACAGTTTCGTAGTCTATTGTGATGCATCCAGAGTGGATTTAGGTTGTGTCCTCATGCATCATGGTAAGGTCATAGCCTATGCCTCTAGAAAGATAATTCCCAAAACAAGATTTATCCTACTCATGATCTTGAGTTAGCAGCCGTAGTATTTTCCTTCAAGATTGGGAGGCATTATCTTTACGGAGCTCATATAGTGTCTTTACAGATCGTAAGAGTCTCCAGTATGTCTTTTCTCAGAAAGATCTCAATCCGCATCAGAAAAGGTGGTTAGAGATCTTCAAAGATTATTCCATGAGCATCCTTTATCATCCGGAACATTACCCTAAAATTTCTTCTTCAGCCATTTCCTTCCCCACTAGCCATTATGATAGATGACTGACATTCTCATCGGCTGACCTAGCTTTCTTAGTCTACCTCTCATTATTCCCTTACTTCTTTTTCTTATGTTCTTCCACCTACTGCATATACACTATTAACATAGAGATATACATGTCATTATTCATCATTTCACCCTTATATTCTAACACCAAATTATTTAAAAGATTAGATGCGAACTTTTCTATAGGAGACCTCATGTTACACACCAACTATGGAGCAGAATGGAATAGCTAAGTGAATTTCAATACATATTCTTTGATGCTCATCTTTCCCTACTTCAGATTAAGAATTCTTTATCCCTACCTTCCCTCAATTCTTAAGGAAAGAAATTATCTAAAAAAGTACCCAAAAACTCTTCCCATATTATAGGTTCACCATCCTTACCCCTCAACTCTTCCCACTCATCATACCACTAGTAGGTTATATCTTTCAGTTGATAGGCCACAAACTTTACCCCCTTAATATCACTGGCATGCATAACTCTAAATATCTACTCCATCTTATCTACAAACCCTTAAGGATCCTCCTCATCCTTTGTACTAGTAAAGGTGGGTAGTTTCAGCCTTATGAACTAGCCTACCGTAGTGATCTCAGAAAAAACACTAATAGAACACACATTTCCAGATCAATAAGACTATGAAGCTGCAAGCTAATCTATTATATGAATAGATTAACAAAACTCAACATTTGAGACCTCTCTCTTTGGTGACTGAGTATAATTGACCATCTAAAGAAGCTTGAGAAGGTCTAGTTTGGATTGGTGGGACCTTTAGAGTAGCTGTGAATTCTAGGGTGGGGCTCTATAATAGGTTCGTATCCCATGAGTAGGGCGAATATCTTCAGTATTTGCCCCACTAGGAATGAAGGCCCTGGTTGAGGTGGTCTAACCACTGGATCTATGGGGAGGCATGATCTAAAATGTGGAAAGTCATGATTTAAGAAATATTTAGATCCTATGGCATGAAATAGAACATAAAGAAAAAAAACATTCCAAAATGCCTCATAGCTTTCATCTTATAAGTATGGCACGTTATACACCAATAAAAATGACTCTACTCGACACAGCCTTATAGATACTCTGGGACCCTGAACCATGATCTGATATCAAATTTGGCATGACCTGAGACAAGTCCTTAGCAGCGATGGGCATGCCAAACCATGAAGGCTCGAGAGAACCCTTAGCATATTATCATAAGCATTATTCATACCAAAAGAAATTGTGGAAGATAAACTAAAGCATGAAAAGGGTTCATAACCAAATTTAGTACATCAAGGCATGAATCCATGGAAAAAACTAATCTAGTCTATGAAGAATCTACTAAAACGCTAGTCTATCTAAGCCAAGACAAGGCCCCCGACTAAATCATATAACCAAAAGGAACAAACCTAGGGATAAAGCTTGTTTCAAAGTAATTAAGGCTCACCAACTCTCAATTTCTGAAGAATAATCTACTACTGAACTAGACCACAGGATTGTACCTTAGAACCTACTCATGAGACAATGCAGCCTCAGAACCTACTTTGAATATATTAGTATGCATAACTAATGAAAAACAACATATATTTCATAGAACATAATCAAGAGCATTGTGAAAACAATTTATCTTAATATAGATCAAAACACATGGCATAATTAAATAGCTTCAAATCATTCTTGTAAAACATAGACCCAACTCTTTTCTTTAGTTATGAGATAGATGGTACACACCACAATTCTAAATACCCATGGTCTATAGAGTTTCGCTATTTACTCGACAGCCAATTCCCCAATCAAAGTTTGTCACATGAATTAAAGATTTGGTAAATTAGTATACCCCCTATGTGAGCATACCATAGGCGAGACCGCATCGGCAAAATACAATTTTGGACAATACGTTATCTATACTCATGCTTTCTTTAGGTAACCACCTCGCTCTCTTTAAGCCCAATTTTAACCTCTTAAAGTAATCATGTTTGCATATCTGTAAAGTTTCATCTCTTACTCTTTTAAGGGAATTTCATAACAACGTATTGCCATACCCAGACTTGCAAGCAATATCATATCCACAGCCCTTTCATTCAAAAGCATATTAGTGACCACCAAAAGATTTAAACATCACATTAAGTACTTATTTCAAATAGCAATGAAGCTTATGCAAAACACTTTTTTAAAAAATTAAATATAGGGTGGCCATCTCTTTCATAAATCATATTCCATTCTTCTATTTAACATGGTGAGCATTAATAAAATATGAAAAGACCCTCTCATTGGATCATAAAACAATGTCAATCAATAACTGATAGTAAAGCATTTAACCCCAAGATTTTAATCATCTGTTCGAACAACCCATAACATATTAAGACAAATAGATTTCATCATGAGATAGGAAATTTCATAAAACATACTCTTAAATCAAATCTCAAAACTCATAACATAAATACACATGAATATAACTCATGTTTATGGAAAAACACTATAGTAAATACAAAATTTTATCATAAAACAGGGTTTATAGTTGTAAGATCCCACAAAATTCTAAGCTCAACTAAGCCTTTAAATCTTGCTAAGAGGTCCTAGACTTAGAAAATTCTAGCTATGTATTCAGACTTAAAATTATTTTGGCCTTCGTAAGATGGCAACTCTATTTCATGACTCTTATGACCTTAAAGTATCAATCTTTAGGTTGAATCATGATCAAGAATATCAATAGGTGTTCCTAAATAAGTTTTGGATTTTTTTGGACCTCGTTTAGACTATGTTCGAGTGACCAAAATAGTGAGTCAACGCGATCTCGATGCATCGCGTCGTCCCTCGCTTCGACAGATAATTTTTCCCTCGGCTCAGTGCAAATTATAGTGAACCAATGCAGACTTGATGTGGAACATTGGCCATCGCATCAATGTCATTGATGTGGCGCATCGGTCTGCGCATCAACAGTTTGGTTTTATGTCATTAAAAGTCGTGTCTTAGGGCTATTAAGGTCTTTTTCCCATGACTATCATCCCTAAAACATGATATTAAGCCCTCTTAGAGGCTAAATCATTAACTATTCTCAAACTTCTCAAGAACAGAAACCTGAGATAATCTAAATTCAAAACCCAAGGCTCAAGATTTCACCATTGTTCTTCAAGAATTTAGTAACCAAGGTATGTGAAATGTTCATTAAAGGGTTTATTCCACCCTTGGATTCCAAGAAAATATTTTAAACTTTAAGTAGCTTGATTTCATGTATTTCATGATTTGAAATCAAAGTGTATTCATGATTATTGCAATAATTAGGTTTTTACTTCATGATTTATTACAATATTGATGTAGAATTATTTGATATGTGTGATTTATCATGTGAATTCATATTGAAACCCATGGAATTGTGAATTTGGAAATTGAATCATGATGTTCACATGTTGTTTAGTATTATGTGCATATATTATCCCATCCAAGTGTTTGATGAATTGCTCATGTGAATGTAATAATAAGATTATATCATACTAGCATGTATATTATTTCATGCTATGCAAGTGTTTGATAAAGTGCCTCTATAGATGCATTATGAACAAGTGTGCATTTTTGTTCTATGCAAGATCATGTAAAGATTTACTTTTTATGCTATCGAGTCCTGGGGATATTTATACCCGACAATTTAGCTGTTAACCTAGATCCAGTGTCAGTTATAGAATAATCATAGTCACTTCATCATCAGAAGTACTATCTGTCAGTTACAGGGATCAGGAGAACTTAGTAGACTCATTATTAGTCCTGTCTAGTTCAGTATTCAGTTCAGACCTCAGTAAACTCAGTTAGCTAAAAAAATTCAGTATTATTTCATCAGTCAACAGAACTCAGTAAAATCAGTAATAGTTTAGTGAAGCCTAGTATGAACTAGGGAATCAGTTCTGTGTCTATTCAATTAGGAGTAGGATTCGGCACCGCGTGAACCCAGGGATGGGGCATTCCTACCAGTAGAGGGTTTGTCCCTTAGTTGAAATCCCTGCGTTATAGAACTACGTAGTCAACGTAGTTTGAGATATCTTCTTACCAGATTAGGGTTCATACATCTCACACGAGTTTTCTTACTAGTGTGGCTTGACAAAAGAGCTTCCTGTCAGAGAGGGTTAACTCACAGCTTGTCATTACCCGTGGCATGATACTGACACCCTTCCAATTGGGGTTACAGGTTGGACCCTAATCTATTCAAAAAGGTATATGTCGGTTAGATGATTACCTCCCACAATTTCTATTTCAGACTCAGTCTTAGTATAGAACTCAGTTCAGTTTTACAGATTTAGTACTGTCCGACATAATCATTCAGTTTAGTATGAAACTCAATATAGTTCCACAAAATCAAGACTGTCAGATATAGTCACTCAATTATCAGCTACACAGTATTAGTAAACTCAGATATTAGTAAATCGGTAATTCAAAACTCAGTATCTAGTGTTGTTATGATCTCAGTTATAGTATACGTATTCATGTATGTACAGTCATTCAGTTATATTTATGTCATTCAGTCAGTATTGTTCATGCATATGAACCCATGCATATCAGCCTACCTCACTTAGCATACTAGTACATTCAAAGTACTGACACATACCTTTCTCTTATGCTATGATATCTTATATCATAGGTTCAGACACAGGGGCTCCCGAGCTCCCTTAGTAGATCAGATCTTCCGTAGTCAGAGTTAGTAGTGAGTCCTCATAGTTTGAGGACATGATTATTTTCTTTAGTATTTTGGTTTATCAGTACATTTTTCAGTAGTTGGAGTTAGTTGGGTGCTTGTCCCATCTACTCCATGATTTAGACAGTAGAGGATTTTCAGACAAGAGTATTTTCAAATAGATATTTCAATTTTGGTATTGTTATACCGTATTCAGTTTTATTTTAGTATTGAACCTTATAGCAAGTTTTCGCCTAATTTCCACATATTTGTAGTATGACTATTTAGATATTGTAGCAGGTACCATTCATGAGTTAGCTTGTGGTCCTTTGAGATTATGATCACCGTGTAGCATTCGGGGTACAGACTTGGGGCGTTACAAACTTTGTATCAGTGCCTAAGGTTCAACAAAGTCCTAGGAAGTCTGAAAACAACATCTAGTAGAATCTTATGCAAGGGTATGTTACGTGCCATACTTATGGACATGAGGCTACGAGAAGTTTTAGGAAAATTTTCACTTCTTTCAGTACTCATATCATGTGAGTAGGCATGAGATCTAGCTGAAATCTCTATCTAATCAAAGTTTCTCTTCTATTTATAGAATATGCCTCCAAAGAGGACTAAGAGAAGAGGAATGGGAGACCATCTAGAACCCCAACCCGCCCAGCCAGATCCTCTGGATGAACATGTCTCCCATGCTGAGTTCAGAGCAGCTTTCACCACCCAAGATCATTCTGTGGTAGCCTAAAATGAACTTCCAGATGTTGTTTCGGCCAACCTAGTGGTTAATACTACTGCTTCCAGGATTCAATATTTTGCCCGAATGAACCCTCTATCTTTTACTGGGTCTAAGTCAGATGAGGACCCTCTGGAATTTCTTGATCAGGTGCAGAAAGTTACAGATATTATATGAGTGGTTGTTGTTGAGAGTGTTGAGTTATCTGCATATCAGATAGAGGATATAGAACACTCATGGTTTAAAAACTTAAAAGCAGAAAGGGAAGCAGATACAGAGCCCATAGAATGGGATTAGTTTGTTGTTGATTTTCTAGATAGGTTCTTCCTACTAGAGTTGAGGGAAGCGAAGGTTTTGGAGTTTACAAATATGAAGTAGGTAAACCTAACAGTACAAGAGTACTCTCTTAAGTTTACTCAGTTATCAGATATGCGCCTGTAGTAGCAGATAGCAAATCTAATATGAGTAAGTTTGTGTCTGGGGTGTCTAGTGGTGTGGTCAAGAAGTGTAGGACCACAATGTTGATTAAGGAGATGGACATATCCAGGATCATGGTCCATGCTCAGCATATAGAAGAGGCTAATAATAAAGATAAAGATGTGGAAAACAAGAGACAGAGAATAGGTAGTTTTAACTTTACTCAACCTAAGTCAGAGGGTGGGAATTGTTCTTAATTTCGCCCAAAATCCTCAGTTATAGCTCCTTCCCCATCCAGTGCTCCTGTGCTGAAATTCAGAGATGGAAATAGAGATAGGGAGTTAGGCCCTAAACCCCAAGAAAGTGTTAGCAGTGCCCGAACCAATCCACTTTGTCAGAAGTGTGGCAGAAACCACCAAGGTATCTACAGAGCTGGCAGTGATATGTGTTTTGGATGTGCCAATCCAGGACATAGGGTCATATAGTTTCCTCAGGTGGGTTCGCAGAGTTATCATAAACGTCCCCCCAGCTTAGTTCGATTACCCAAATCAGCAGGGTGCCTCATCCAGTGCCACCAGTGGGTAGTGTCCAAACAGACTCTATGCACTTCTGTCCTAATAGGATCAGGAAAATTCTCCTAATGTGGTCACTGGTATGTTACAAGTTTATCATTTATATGTTTATGCTTTTCTAGACCAGGAGCTTCCTTATCCTTTATTTCTCCTTATATAGCTTTTGACTTCAGAGTCAGTCCTAAAATCCTAGCAGAGCATTTCTTAGTCTCTACCCCAGTGGGTAAATCTATCATAGCCTGGTGGGTATACAAAAACTGTCCGATTATGGTATCTCAAAAAGTCACTTCAGCAGACTTAGTCGAATTAGAGATGACTGGTTTTGATGTCATTCTCGACATGGATTGGATTTATTTCTACTATGCCTCAGTCGACTGCCGAAACAGAATTGTCCAGTTTTAGTTTTCGAATGACCCCGTCCTATAGTGGAGGGGTAGTACTTCAAAACTTAGGGAATAGCTTATTTCTTACCTAAGGGCAAGAAAAATGATATCTAAAGGATGTGTTTACCATCTCATTCGAGTCCAGGACTCTAGTTCAGAAACCCTTCATCTTGAATCAGTGTCAGTAACATGTGAATTCCCAGATGTGTTTCCCGAAGATCTCCCCAGAATTTCTCCCAAAAGGGAAATTGATTTTGGAATTTATCTTCTTCCAGATACTCAGCCCATATCTATTCCTCCATACAAAATGGTACCTAAAAAATTTGAAGAATTAAAATAATAGTTGAAGGATCTCCTAGTAAGGGATTCATCAAACCCAGTATGTCCCTATGGGGCGCACTAGTTTTATTCGTGCATAAGTAAGATGGTTCTCTTAGAATATGTATTGACTACCATCAGCTAAATAAAGTCATGGTCAAGAACAAGTATCCACTTCTCAAAATCAATGACTTATTTGACCAACTTCAGGGTGCCAGTTACTTCTCCAAGATAGACCTCAGATCGGGTTATCATTTGCTCAGAGTCAAAGAATGTGACACCCCAAAAATAGGCTTCAGAACTCGAAATGGTCACTTCAAATTCTTAGTCATGTCTTTTCATCTTACCAATGCCCCTACTACCTTCATGAACTTGATGAACCGTATGTTCAAGAAGTACCTAGACATGTTCATCATAGTCTTTATAGATGACATTCTTGTCTACTCCCGCAGTGAGTATGATCATATAGACCATCTCAGAATAGTACTATAGACTCTAAGAAATCATCAGCTATTCGCCAAATTTAGTAAGTGAAAATTTTGGCTAAGGTCCGTAGCTTTCCTTGGCCATATAATTTTCGATGATGGCATTAGAGTTGATCCCCAAAAGATCAAAGAAGTAAGAAACTAGCGTAGAACTATCTCTCCATTAGATATCAGGAGTTTTTTGGGCTTGGCTGGTTATTACCGACAGTTTGTTGAGGGATTTTTTTCTATTGTATCCCCTATGTCCAGATTGACTCAAAAGAAAGTCAAATTCCAGTGGTAAGATTCTTTCGAAAAGAGCTTTCAAAAGTTCAAGAATCGACTCACTACAGCTCCAGTTTTGACCCTACCAGATGGTTCAGATGTATTTGTGGTATATTATGATGTCTCTAGAGTCGGTTTGGGGTGTTTTTTGATGCAGAGAGGTAAGGTTATAGCCTATACCTTTAAATAGCTTAAGCCCCATGAAAAGAACTATCATACTCATGATCTTGAGTTAGCAGCAGTATTATTTTCCGTAAAGATTTGGAGGCACTATTTGTATGGGGTACACGTTGATATGTTCACTGACCATTAGAGCCTACGGTATGTTTTCTCTCAAAAATATCTAAACCTCTGTCAGAGAAAGTGGTTGGAGTTATTGAAAGACTATGACATAAGAGTCCTGTATCATCTAGGTAAAGGTAATGTTGTGGTTGATGCTCTCAGTAGGATGTTTATGGGTAGTGTTGCTCATGTGGGGGATGGTAAGAAGAAGTTAGTTCAGGAAGTTCATCAGCATTCCCGACTAGGTGTTCGCTTAGTCGATTAAGCATAATATATTGTATAGGTGCAAAGTAGTTCAGAATCATCCCTGGTTTTTGAGGTAAAGGAAAAGAAGAATTAGGATCCCAGTTTGGTCAAGTTGAAGGAATCAGTCAGAGATCAGAAAGTAGAGGTCTTCTCCCAAGGGGGAGATGGTGTTTTGCGTTGTCAGGGTTGGGTATGTGTGGAAGGTGTAGATGACTTAAGACAACAAGTTCTTGTAGAAGCGCATGGTGAGCGCTACTTTATTCATCCAGGGTCCATAAGATGTATAGTGATTTTTGGGAGATCTATTGGTAGAGTGGGATGAAGAGAGATATTGCAGAGTTTGTGGCTAAGTTCTTAACTTGTCAGCAGGTTAAGATCAAGCATCAGAAGCCAAGTGAGTCCATGCAGGAGTTCAGTATTCCCACCTGAAAATGGGAAGAAGTGAACATGGACTTTGTGACAAGTTTGCCTCGTACTCGTCGCCAGCATAATTCAGTTTGGGTCATTGAAAATAGGATAACCAAATCAGCTCATTTCCTACCAGTCCATACCTCTTATTCAGCTGAGGATTACACCAAACTCTATATCATGGAGTTGGTCAGATTTCATGGTGTTCTATTATCCATTATCTCAGATAGAGGTACCTGTTTCACCTCTCATTTCCAAAAGACATTCTAAAAAGGTCTTGGTACCCGAGTTCACCTTAGTACATCCTTTCATCCTCAGACAAATGGTCAACCAGAAAGGACCATTCAGACTTTAGAAGATATGTTGTGAGCGTGTGTGATAGAATTTAAAGGTAGTTAGGATGACCACTTACCTTTGATTGAATTTGCATATAACAATAGCTATCATTCCAGCATTCAGATAGATCTATTTGAGGTGCTTTATGGAAAGAGGTGTAGATCTCCTATTGGTTGGTTTGAAGTGGGTGAAGACACAGTGGTATAGCCTGACTTGGTATTCGATACCTTAGAGAAAGTTTAGTTGATTAGGGAAAGGCTTAAGACAGCTCAGAGCCGATACAAATCATACACAGATATGCGCAGAAATGATCTCGAGTTTGAGATTGGTGATTTTGTGTATTTTAAAATCTCTACTATGAAAGGAGTGAAGAGGTTTGGCAAGAAGGGGAAACTCATTCCCCGATATGTTGGTCCTTACCAAATTCTCATCCATTTTAAAAAGGTAGCTTTCGATCTTAAGTTGCCTTCAGACTTAGCTTCAATGCATCCAGTGTTCCTTGTATCTTTGCTTAAGAAATGCATAGGTTACCCAGTAGTCGTAGTCCCAATATAGGGAATAGATATCTAGAACAGCCTCTCTTATAAAGAGATCCCAGTTGAAATCCTTAATTATCAGATTCGCAGACTGAGGAAAAAAAAAGTTCCAATAGTCAAACTACTTTGGCGAAATCAGTCCATAGAGGGATCTACTTAGGAAGAAGAAACAGACATGCGGACCAAGTATCCTCACCCCTTCTCCGCAAACTCAGACTCAACCCAAGGTAACAGTTTTTCTTTGAATTTACTCAGTCATGTATTCACGAATCAGTTCAGTCAAGTACTCATGCATCAGACATACATGTCCAGTATATAAGCTCAGCTTATTAGTAATCCCAGACATGCATTCATAAATCATGTTCAACTATGTACTTATGTATCAGATATGCATGTTTAGTAAGATAATTCAGTATATCAATAATCTCAGTCATGAAATCATGTTTCAGTTTTACATGTCTAGTGTCTAAGTCCAGTAAATCAGTATTCTCAGTTTAATCAGTCTCATTTGAGGACGAATGTTCCCAAGGGGGAATATTATAAGACCCCACAAAATGCTAAGCTCAACTCAGTCTTTTAAGCTTGCTAAGGGGTCCCGGACTTAGAAAATTCTAGCTAAGTATTTAGACTTAGTATTAGTTTGGCCATCGTAAGTTGGAAACTCTATTTCACAACTCTTATGACCTTAAAGTATCAATCTTTAGGTTAAATCATGATCAGGAATGTCAGTAGGTATTCCCTGATAAGTTTTAGATTTTTCAGACCTCGGTTATACCATGTTCGAGTGACCAAAATAGTAAGTCGATGCGATCTCGACGCGTAGTGTCGTCCCTCACGTCGACAGATAATTTTTCACCTAGCTCAATGCAAATTCCAATGAATTGATATAAACTCGACGCTGAGCATTGTCCATCACGTCAATGCCAATGACGTGGTGTGTCGGTGATGTTAGGCGTATTTACACGCCTAAAGCACCTTAATTTACCCATATTATAGCTAATTTTTAAGGACAAAATATATAATTCCTGCACTTTTAGTCCATTTTCCTGTAAGTGAGCTAACCAATGTGATTAGCAAGATTTCAGGTATTTATGATGAAGATTTCAGCATTTTATGGACTGTTGGACGCCAAAGGAAACTTCACGTAAGAAGGAAGGCAGCTTCTGGAAGCTTGTGGACTGAAAGTGATGCATGGAGAACTTGTCCCGGGCAAAAACAGTATTTCTAAAGACATGGGGGATCAGCAGTAACTTAGTAGGATTAGGATAAGTATGCAGTAACCCCGTAGGACTAGGAAAAGGATAAAAACCCTATTTCAGTAGGACTAGGTCAAGGATGTTATAAAAACCCTATTTGCTGAATTTTTCAGCAAGCTTTTTATTATTCACTCATTCATTAATTCAAGTCTTTTTCATTCGACTTTTGCTCCTAATTCACGTTACAATTGTTAACAGATAAAAATGCTAACTCGTGGGAAACACCAAGAGGAAAAACGTCAACCTTGTTGTGACGCCACACTCCTCTCCAACGTGAGATCACTCTAGTTTTGATATGATGATGATGTTTATTGTGATCTCCGTTGTGCTCATGAGTAGCTAAACTTCTCTATTAGGGTTATGGAAGCCTTATGAGATACTATCTATTGCTATGAGTTTGTGAATTCTTGATACGTATGCTGCTTATATCATTACTCTCTTCATCTTAATTGAATTCTTGTGGTTGCAAACATATAGAATACGCCAATATAGCATTAACTTGTTTGAAAGAAAAGTTACATGTCTGGAAAAGAGAGAATGACAAGGAAATAGGGCTACCAACCCCTGTTTAAAAGTTAGTGCCGTAACTGGATTAACCTCTTGGAGAATTCGTACCATTAGTATACACTTTAAGCTCGAAAGTGTTAAAGTGATATAATCCTTGATAGTCGAAAGACACTAGGGTTTACCATAGAATACGAATCTCTATAAGCGCATGCTTGTCTAGATTCCGCATAACTCATAGCCAATAGATACGTAAAACTCATAAGGTGGACATAACCCTAACTTACAATTATCATTGATTAAAACCTACTAAACATTCTGTTTTTCTTTGTTACTTTGATACTCTTAATTCACGCTACAATTAAATCCCCCCTTTTTCGTAGAATTTTCAATCAATAGTCTACTAATCGTTGCATACTTAGTGACCAAGTATTCCCTGTGGGATTCGACACCCAACCCAGTTGGTTTCTATATTTGACAACGACCGCTTACACTCTTACGAGAGCTGTAGTTTGAGCGTTATCAAATTTTGGCGTCGTTGCCGGGGAATACGGTTGTCAACTAAGTTTGTGATAATTACTAGACCCTTTGGTCAAAGATTCTCGTCTTTTACTTTTAGTTGTTGTTTTTGTTTTCTGTAGATTTTGTTCAGTGTATGCCCCATACTCGAAGTTCGGGACAACCATTATTACCCATAAACCCTGAACCGCAACTTATTAGCAGGATGGAGGCACAACGTGACATTGAAAGAAGGGTTGCTCAACAGGAGCAGGCTAGATTAGCTACTTTGGCCGCCGCTCAAGTGCATCAACAGAATATTGATAACCCTGGGGAGCAACAAATCCTGACGATGAGGACCTAGGTGATGACGAGTTACTAAACCCTAGGCGTGATGTTGAGGTGGCAACACCTTCTAACAGAAGAGATCATCAATATAGATTTAGACCTGAACGCTGAGCTATGCAGATTCCTTTTGATGATGATGATGAAGATCTGGACGGAGCTGGTGCCACAGGAGCTATTATTCCGCCGCCCTTGGCACCCGGAGCCAAGTTCAATATCACTAGCACCATGATTCAGTTATTGCAGCTCAAGGGACTATTTGGTGGACTTGCAGGTGATGATCCGAATATGTATCTGGACAACTTTATCTCTACATGCAAGTCATTCGACAATACAGGCGTTGGACAGAATGCAATTTGGCTGTGATTATTTCCATTGTCTTTGTCTGGGGAGGCAACTCTATGGCTGAACGGGCTAACTCCTAATTCTATTACTAATTGGAGGAAACTGAAAGACGTTTTCCTAGAAAGATTCTTTCCGCCATCCAAGAGAGCATAGTTGAGAGATGAGATCAGCAATTTCCGACAGCTTCCAACTGAAGCTCTCCACGAAACATGGGAGAGGTTCAAGAAGAAGCTTATGCGGTGCCCAAATCATCAGATGACCAACATCCACTTGATGGAGATATTATACAGGGCTTTGAACTCAGTGACTAAGCCAGTGGTTGATAATGCTGTAGGTGGGTCATTCATGGACCTTACTTTTCTTGAGGCAAGTGATATGCTAGATCGTATGACAAAGAAGAGTAGATCTTGGCATACCAGGGATTCTGAGGTAGCAAGATCTATAGTATCTATTGGCTTGACTGCAGAGCAGAGGCGTAGACAAGAGGAATGTGACCAAGATATGGCTCACATGAAAACGCAGATGGATCTTCTTACCTAGCATTTATTATCAGGGAAGACCGAAAAGGTTAAGGCCATTGTATCACAGGGAAGAAATGAATCCGACTTTGAGGAAGAAGCGAACTACTTGAATAATCAGGGGGGTTTCCGAGGCAATGCCCAAGGAAACCAAGGTCGGAACTATTATGATAAATTTGGATACAAGGACCGTGATCAAGGTGGTTGGAAGAATAAGACTGACAGGAGTGGTTTGTATGTTCCTCGTGGAAACTGTGAGGCTGTGGCATCTGGCTCTGGGAAGATGTCCATGGAAGATATGATGGCTAAGCTATTGAAAGGAGTGGAGGCAACCAACACGGGCGTAACCGAGGTGAAGAATGATTTTTCTTCAATAAATCAATTGGTTGACTTGCATTCTACTGTAATAAAACAGCTGGAGAAACAATTGAGTCAACTTTCAGCGGCATTCAACCAAAGAAAAGCTGGAACGTTACCTAGCGACACAGTGCAAAATTAAAGGAATGATGGATCGTGTATGGCTATTACTACCCGAAGTGGTAAAGTGTTGGAAAATCCATCTAAAGGCAAGAAGGTAGTTGATGATATAACGAATAATGTTATTGATGCAGAATGTGAAGAGGCCGAAGAAGCTGAAGAGTGTGTTCATGAAGTCACCCCTAGACGTCTGCAGCCTGAAAAGATTGATAGTTGGAAGCAAGGTAAAAAGAAAGTGGTGGAGAAAACTATTCCCCTTCCACCACCACCTTTTCCTCAGAGACTGAAGAAGAAGGCTGACGACACTCCTAAAAAAGTTGATAATCGGAAGCAAGATAAAAAGGAAGTGGTGGAGAAAACAATTCCCCTTCCACCACCACCTTTTCCGTAGAGACTGAAGAAGAAAGATGATGATACCAGGTTCAGTAAATTCATGACTATGTTGAAGCAGCTGACTATTAATGTTCCTTTGGTGGAAGCGCTAGAGAAGATGCCTGGATACGCTAAATTCATGAAGGACCTTTTGACAAAGAAGCGGGCAGTATGCTATGAGCTGGCAGATAATGTTCATCATTGCAGTGCAATCGCTACAAGATTGCTAGTTTAGAAAAAGGCTGATCCTGGTGCTTTCACTATTCCTTGCACGATTGGATCATTGGATTTTTCTAAGGCGTTGTGCGATTTGGGAGCTAGCATAAATTTGATGCCGCTATCCGTGTACAGAAAGTTGGGGTTGGGTGACCCTAAACCAACCAATATGCGGCTCGTGATGGCAGATAGGTCGGTAAAACGGCCTGTTGGTATCTTATATGATATGTTGGTGAAGGTTTCCACCTTCATCTTTCCTGCAGACTTTGTTATTTTGTATTGCGAGGTAGATTCTGAAGCTCTCATAATCTTGGGACGTCCTTTTCTCGCAACTGGAAGTGTGTTGATTGATTTAAGAGCTAATGAGCTTTTATTTCGGCTGAATGACGAAGTGGTCCATTTTGATGTATGTAAATCGATGAAGCAGCCTAGAGATATGGATGTGTTCTCTGTAGCTGATGTTTACTATGAGGATGAGAAAGGATTATCTGTAGAGAAGCAACTTACTGTTGAGCCATTGTCTGCTGTGCTGTTGAATTTTGAGCGTGAGGAGGTTGAAGAATATGAAGAAACCATTTGTGCTCTAACAGGAATAAGGTCCTATTCTCATGCTCCTAAGAAGCTGGACTTTGATCTTAAGAATCCACTGTCACCAACAGCGAAGACTTCCATTGAAGAGCCACCAGTGCTAGAATCGAAAGAGCTCCCCAATCACCTAAGGTATGCATCTTTGGGAAGTGGAAATACACTTCCGGTGAGTGTTGCGGCTGATTTAGGTGAACAGCATGTAGAGGCTCTCATCTCTGCTCTGAAGAGGTATAAAAGAGCCATTGGTTGGTCTATTGATGATATAATTGGTATCCCACCTGGGATATGTATACACAAGATGCATCTCGAAGAAGATTGCATGCCCACAATTAAGCATCAGCATCGTCTGAATCCATTCAGAAAACGATGCACCAAATATCTCGATGAAGTCTAAGTAATCGAGATAACTATGTCGTGCCGCGATAATAAATCAAGCTCTTGGTGGGAGGCAACCCATCGTTTTTAATTGTTTTTGTTGTTTTTGTTATCCTAGGATTTTGTTGAGCCACAACCAAAACTAAGGCGCTTGATGGGAGGCAACCCATCTTTCTAATCGTTTTTGTTGTTTTTGAGTAAGTGTAGGTGCAAGACGTATAAAGGAGGAACTTGGTCCCAAATTTTAACTTGGAATTGTGTCATGTTGAAGGTGGTAAGTTTGGAATGAAGAAACAAAGGCTATTGGTTAGGCATTGCCTATGCAAATCTAGGCAACGAACAAGGCAAGGCCTATGTAAATCTAGGCAATGAACAAGGCAAGGCCTATGCTATGGCCTAAGATCTCTGAATCTAGAATGCCATAGCATAGGCTCCGCCTATGCCTAACAATGCAATAGCATAGGCGCCGCCTATGCAAAAGCCTTTTGTCTCTGAATCTAGAATGCCATGGCATAGGCGCCGTCTATGCCTAACAATGCCATAGCATAGGCGCCACCTATGCTCAACTAGGCTTTGCAAAAGGCGCCGCCTATGCCAAGCATAGGCAAAGCATTAGGCACCGCCTATGCTCACTTCTTGGTCTCCTAATCCGATTCCAAATGGGTCAAAACCCGACCCAAGATTGTCCTATAAATAGAACCTTAGTCTTAGAACCAAATTTCATTGCAAACTCAACCTAAGCGCCGCCTACCTCTCCAAAATCTCTAAAAAATTTCCTTTTTGCTCTTTTAACTTTGCAAGAACATCTTTCGAGGCCATCAACCAAGTAAGTACTTCTTTGCTATTCTTTTATATTCCGTAAAGTAATACACCACTACGCCTATAATAAATTGTTAAATCTTGAAGTAGTGTTGGTGATTTGAATATGGTTGATTTGTTGTGATACAACTAAGTGAGTGAAAGAATACGTAAGGATGTTCTAGACTTGGTTCCAACCTAAATTTGATTTTGATACACTGTCATACTTTTGCGGAATTGACATGGTCAAGAAAATTGCATAATCTTGTAACTAGAAAGCTTACATGTTCGAATGACTTGTTCATCGAGATGAAAATCATGGTTGACTACAAACATACGATGTTGTGATTATTTATAATGCCGTAACTTGATTCAATCTCTATGTAGTAGTCTTGCTCAAAAGGTACATCAATCCAAACATGAAAGTATTGCCAAGATTTCATGAAATACAATCAAAAAAGGATAGTTAATATGATAAGAAAAGTATGACTGCATTGATTATATTGTTGGAACATAACACCTAAACGTATATCGATGAAGTCTGAGTAATCGACATTTTTCACTTAATTAGTTTGTCACAACAAATTAAGTGTGGGGTGGTGCCACTACTGTTTGTTTGTCGATTGTATCTACCGAGATAAAGCTAACATGACTATTATTTTAATTGCAGGTACAATGGCACCAAAAATTCGACCCGGAAAAGAAAAAGCATCTACCTCAAAGAAAGGCCAAAAAAGGGGAAGAAAAGAGCAAGCTGAATCCTCCTCACTACAAATACCTTGACGCATGTATGGGATAAAATGGGTCCTAGAGGAGGAAGGAAAGGAGTGGTACAAGAACAATAAAGTAAAAAAATATGTTCATGTGAAGTTGATACAAAAGGAGAGCCTAGCAAATAAAGAACCCCGCATTTTGGCTAAAATCATGGCACTACATCTTGATTTTATTTTCCAAGATATGGTATAATGCAATCTTGATCTAACGCGAGAATTCTATGCCAATTGGTCCCCAAAGACTACCGGAAGTGAAGTGAAGATTCGGGGCCAAGTCTTGCAACTGAATGCGGAGTTCTTCAACTCTTTTCTGGGTCTTCCATCTATGGATCCATCACCGCTCAAGGAGCTTTATCGCAGACCTCCATACAGGGCAATCAGACACACACTATGCGGAACAAGATCAATGGCGTGGTGGAGTCGTCACAAGGATACCGATCGGCATAATACCTTCCTGTATGCCTCATTGAACAGAGAAGCTCGGATATGGTTGCGGATAGTTAATTTTTTCCTGATTCCAGGGTCACAGTACACAAAGATCACACGTGATACAGTGTGCTTGGTGTACTCTTTGATGACGAACATCCCCATCAATATTGGGGCGATTATTCGATCTTTAATGCGTAAGGCCAGGCTGCACAAGAGGTCCCACTTCAGCTTTGGCAATCTATTGACTGCGATATTGAGGAAGGAGGACATCGAAGAGGAACCTGCAGATCATAAGCTTCCACACAACCCGAAGAAGGTTGACCTCACAAAGGTTAAAGATGTTGAATCCATGCATGGCGTCAACCTAACCACTGCAGAAAGACATGCTCGCGATGAAAGCTTATTCCGCCATTTATATGGCATGACGAGGTTTACCATGATGATCGGGTGTCATGTTCCAACTGCTACAGAGCTCCAACAGTTGGATTATGACTACCCAATGAATGAGCATGCGAGGGCTATGTGTGGAGTAGGTGTATATTTTGAGGAACCTCTTGATGATGACATGCCAACCGATGATGATCGCCGAATGCCAGACTCAGACGTGGAGGAGAATTCTGATGACGACAACTCTGATGATGATTCCAATGCAGGGGGTATGTCCCCAGACATAGCGGTGGAGTCCAACTAATCAGGTTTATCTTATTTATTTTCCACTGAGGGCAGTGTGTCCCATCTAAGTGTGGGGTAATGGTATTTGTATGCTACACTTCTTTGTCTGCATTTGCATTTATTCTAGTTCTTGTTTGTTTTAATTAGTCGTAATTAGTTAGTTTAATTTTAAATTTTTAGATTTTGCATGAAATTGTTCTGATAGACGGCATGGTAGTATAACAAGAGTTTGTGCTAAATCATTACTATTGAGACATTTAGGCTCTACATGTGACTCACTGTGTGATAATTGTGTGGTTTAATTCATTCATCTGTTGGGTCAAGAGTCTATACTGCTTCTAATAAAGTCGACCATATGCCTTGTGTGTGTGAGATGATAGTATATTCTATGTTTGTGGATGATGCTAGAACTTGCCCGGTGTGTGTGTAAAGCGAAATAAAGAGTGTGAGTTTAGGAGATGATTTAGGCATTTCTTTGGCAACCTGTATTTGTATACCTTCTATTTACCTACCCATGGACATTATCTTAGTTAACCCCCTTTGAGCCTTTAGCCATTTTCTTTGACAGCCTCATATGTAAGCCTAATCCATTTTTTTCAAGACCATAATTTGATCCAAATTCCTAAGTGCTTTAAATTATGAGGTCTCATGTGACAAAATAAGAGGAAATTGGGTGAGAGTGATGCCTTAGAGTGTATTGGTACTTGAATTTGTTTTGAAAAAAAAGTGGCTATCATAGAGGTGTGTTATAAAAAAAAAAGAAAAAAGAAAAAAAAGAAATAGAAAAACAAAAAGATAGTTGGGTTTATGATTAAATAAAAAGATAGTTATGTTTGAATAGCAAAATAAGTGAAAAGGGGTGGTCGATAAAAGAAAGGTAGCAGGGTTGATTAAAAGAGAGTGTTAATGGCATAATGTGATGTATTAAAGCGCTTAGGGAACTTAGTCACTATTTCTGGCCAAAATAGTCCTACCCGTCCCTTAGCCTACATTACAACCTGTAAAGACCTATTTGATCCTAAGCTTAACATTCTGATATTAGTAGAGCATTACACTAAGGGCAAGCCTATGGTCATCAGTTGCAACATATGAATTCTTTGTGAGAGTGAGAGCAAGGATAATCTTATAACCATGTTTTGAAAAATGAAATACTTGTGAGTAATTATGGGTGATATATTGTGAGACACACATGGTTGATGAGTTTTGGGTAGTCTTGTATGATTATCTGTGCCTTAACTTTTGAATACGAATTAACCATCATCACGAGTCTATGTTGGAGGTTGAATTGTTTCTAGAAGTGATAAAAAACTACTCTTTGTTAATAATTGTTGTGCCTGTCTTGATGAATATTTTGTGTTGTTACTGTGAAACCCTAAGTAGATGTTTATATGGACATGATATATTGTCCGAGGATGACCAAAGATTTAAGTGTGGGGTGTTGATGTTAGGCGTATTTATACGCCTAAAGCACCTTAATTTACCCATATTTTAGCTAAGTTTTAAGGACAAAATATATAATTCCTGCACTTTTAGTCCATTTTCCTGTAAGTGAGCTAACCAACGTGAATAGAAAGATTTCAAGTATTTATGATGAAGATTTCAGAATTTTATGGACTATTGGACGCCAAAGGAAACTTCACGTAAGAAGGAAGGCAGCTTCTGGAAGCTTGTGGACTGAAAGTGATGCATGGAGAACTTGTCCCGGGCAAAAACAGCATTTCTAAAGACTTGGGGGATCAGCAGTAACTTAGTAGGATTAGGATAAGTATGCAGTAACCCCATAGGACTAGGACAAGGATAAAAACCCTATTTCAGTAGGACTAGGACAAGGATGTTATAAAAACCCTATTTGCTGAATTTTTCAGCAAGCTTTTTATTATTCACTCATTCATTAATTCAAGTCTTTTTCATTCAACTTTTGCTCCTAATTCACGTTACAATTGTTAACAGAGAAAAACACTAACTCTGGGAAACACCAAGAGGAAAAACGTCAACCTTGTTGTGACGCCACACTCTTCTCCAACGTGAGATCACTCTAGTTTTGATATGATGATGATGTTTATTGTGATCTCCGTTGCGCTCATGAGTAGCTAAACTTCTCTGTTAGGGTTATGGAAGCCTTATGAGATACTATCTATTGCTATGAGTTTGTGAATTCTTGATACGTATGCTACTTATATCATTACTCTCTTCATCTTAATTGAATTCTTGTGGTTGCAAACATATAGAATACGCCAGTATAGCATTAACTTGTTTGAAAGAAAAGTTACATGTCTGGAAAAGAGAGAATGACAAGGAAATAGGGCTACCAACCCATGTTTAAAAGTTAGTGCCGTAACTGGATTAACCTCTTGGAGAATTCATACTATTAGTATACGCTTTAAGCTCGAAAGAGTTAAAGTGGTATAATCCTTGATGGTCGAAAGACACTAGGGTTTACCATAGAATACAAATCTCTATAAGCGCATGCATGTCTGGATTCCTCATAACTCATATCCAATAGATACGTAAAACTCATAAGGTGGACATAACCCTAACTTACAATTCTCATTGATTAAAACCTACTAAACATTTCGTTTTTCTTTGTTACTTTGATACTCTTAATTCACGCTACAATTAAATCCCCCCTTTTTCATAGAATTTTCGATCAACCGTCTACTAATTGTTGCATACTTAGTGACCAAGTATTCCCTGTGGGATTTGACACCCAACCCAGTTGGGTTCTATATTTGACAACGACCGCTTACACTCTTACGAGAGCTGTAGTTTTAGCGTTATCAGTCGGTTTGTGCATCAACAGTTCAGTTTTCAATTATTAAAAGTTGCATCCTCAGGGGTGTTAAGGTCTTTTTCCCACTCCAATCATCCCCAAAACACCATATTAAATCCTCTAAGAGGCTAAATCCATTTCCTATTCTCAAACTTCTCAAGAATAGAGACCCTAGGTGATCTAAATTCAAAAACCAAGGCTCAAGATTTCACCATTGTTCTTTAAGACTTTATCAACCAAGGTATGTAAAGTGTTCATCCAATGGTTCCTTCCACCCTTGGAGTCCAATAAACTCTTTTAAACATAAAGTCGCTTGATTTCATGTTTTCCATAATTTAAAATTAAAGTGTATTCATTAATATTGCTATAATTGGGTTTCTATTTCATGATTTATTACAAGATTAATGTAGAATTATTCGATATGTGTGATTTATCATGTGGATTCATGTTGAAACCAATGGAATTGTGAATTTGGAAATTGAATCATGATGCTCATATGTTATTTAGTATTATGTGCATATACTATGCCATCCAAGTGTTTGATGAATTGCTCATGTGAATGTAATAATAAGATTATATCATGCTAGTATGTATACTATTTCATTCCATGCAAGGTGTTTGATAAAATGTCTCTATAGATGCATTATGAACAAGTGTGCATTTTTATGCTATGCAAGATCATGTGAAGCTTTACTTTTTATGCTATCGAGTCCTGGGGGTATTTATACCCGACAATTTAGTTTTTTACCTAGAGACAGTGTCAGTTACACAATAATCTCAGTCACGTCATGATCAATAGTACTCTCAGTATGTTACAGAGCTTAGAAGAGCTCATATTAGTCCCGTCTAGTTCAGTATTCAGTTCATACCTCAGTAAACTCAGTCAACTAACAGAATTTAGTATTTTCCATCAGTTAACGAAACTCAGTAAAATTAGTAACAATTCAGTCAAGCCTAGTATAAACTAGGAAATCAGTTTAGTGTCTATTCAGTTGGGAGTAGAATTCAGCATCAAGCGAACCCAGTGATGGGGGCATTCCTGCCAGTAGAGGGTTTGACCCTTAGTATCAATCCATACGTTATAGAACTACGTAGCCATCATAGGTTGAGATATCTTCCTACCATATTAGGGTTGATACATCTCACACGAGTTTTCCTGCTAGCGAGGGTTGATGAAAAAGCTTCCTGCCAGAGAGCATTAACTCACAGCTTGTCTTTACCCATGGCACGGTACTGATACTCTTTCAACTGGGGTTATAGGTTTGTACCCAATCTATTCAAAAAGAGGCATATCGGTTAGATGATTACCTCCCGCAATTTTAGTCTCAGACTCAATTTTAGTATAGTACTCAGTTCAGTTCTACAGATTCAGTACTGTCAGACACAGTTACTTAGTTCAGTACGGAACTCAGTATAGTTCCACAGAATCAAGACTATCAGATACAGTCACTCAGTTTAGTACAGAACTCAGTATAGTTCCATAGAATCAAGACTGTCAGATACAGTCACTCAGTTATCAGCTACATAGTATAAGTAAACTCAAATATCAATAAATCAGTAATTTAAAACTCAGTATCCAGTGTTGTCACGATCTCAGTTACAGTATGCGTATTCATGCATGTACTCTCGTTTAGTTATATTAATGTCATTCAGTCAGTATTGTCCATGGATATGAATCCATGCATTTTAGCCTACCTCACTTAGCATACCAATATATTCAAAGTATTGGCGCATACCTTTCTCTTACTCTATGATGTCTTATATCATAGGTTCAAACATATGGGCTCTCGAGTACCCTTAGAAGATCAGATCTTCAGCAATTAGAGTTAGTGGTGAGTATTCATAGTTTGATGACATGATTATTTTCTTTAGTATTTTGGTTTGACAGTATAGTTTTCAGTAGTTAGAGTTAGTTGGGGGATTGTCCCATCAACTCCATGATTCAGACAATAGAGACTTTTTAAACTAGAGTATTTTCAGACAGATGTTTCAATTTTGGTATTGTTATACAATATTTAGTTTTATTTTGGTATTGAACCTTATGGCAAGTTTCTGCTTAATTTTTGCATAGATGTAGTATTACTATTTAGATATTGCAGCAGGTACTAGTCATGGGTTAGCTTCTGGTCCTTCGAGATTATGAACACTGTGTAGCGTCCGGGTTATAGACTTGGGGCATTACAATAATGCATACTCTTCAAATAATTTCAAAACCATAATATATACATATACTAGTTAAATCTTATTAAAACATCATACCTACTCCCATGACAATTAGGATAGTTCTACATACCTCTGAAATTGAGAGAATGTAGAGTAATTTTACATTTGGAACTTAGAATCCTGAAACCCTAGGTAGTTTTCTCCCTTCTTGCTATTATAATAATAATTAGAAAATTAATGATATGCCAAGATATTTTAAAGACCCTAAAATGGTCCATAAGTAATTGGGAATGGTTTAAGGGTGTGAAAATACCCCTTAGCTCATAAGAATATTACAAAACATAAAAAATTTTATGCACGGGAAGGGGGTTCATAGTGTGAACCCCATTGTAGAATAGAAGGTTTGCAACGTGACCACTGGGAAAACTTGGAAGTTTGTGGCGCGAGCTTGTGCCAATAGCCTATTGCGGGTCCTTCTGCAATATGGGGTTGCTGTGGAGTGCCTATTTGTCAATGCAAGGGTCCCTTCTAGGCCTAAAAACATCCACAAGACATTTAAACCCATCCTATAGTGTTTTATCTTTGATTTTGGGTCTTAAGGACTCATTTTATGCACTTTTTAAGCATCGTAAAGGTCATATACAAAATTGTATTCTAAATGCTAAGCATGATCTTATCATTGGTATAATAGTAATGGGAAAATAATTCATAATTGTGGAAACTTTTATTTCAATGCAGTCGGTATGTGAATAAGGATCATGGAAAAAGGTATTGTTGCATAATTGCAAATATTATTGCAGAAAAATTCTGATTCATAACAAAGATTTAAAGTAATGTAACTTTTGTCGTTGTTAATTGGATCCATGAGTGATCTAGGCTATTTGATAATTAAAAGGTATAATTTCTATTGATGCCTATTTAGGGAACAATTGAGGCAAAGTGGAACTTATTATAGTTAGTAGTGTTCTTGACTTGATGAATTATCTTCCATAACTTATACTTACTTGGTTATTGATTGTTGAGTTATTATTAGATGTATTTATGCATATATGTATCTCTCTTATTGTTGCATGATGATACTTTATTAGTATTGTTCCTTGAGTGGTTGAGGTATTTGAGTCGGTAATTTGACTAGTCACAAGCTAGTTGTGAGGCAAAACATGTATATCTTATCCTCAGGTGATAACTAAAAATCTAGTTGTTATAAACAATTAATTGTTGAGGGTCGAATAGACTAATGTGAGTTGTGGTTGAGAATTTATTGGTTAGCGAAAATATGGTGTAATGTTTGGTGATGTTCTGTTTGTTATAGCATTGGTTAGGGGGTAAGTGCCCTTGCAGAGTTTTCCCTAGGATAAGAGTTGATGAAAAATCACAAGCCAGGGTGGTTCCAATAAAAAATTTGTCTTGTGTGGTTTAGAGATTTTGGTGTCTTGAGGTACAGTGACTGGTGAAATTAAGGTGATATTATGATATATAAGGGACATAGTAGCTCATAGAAACTTTCAAAATATAGTTTCAGTTAGTAGAACTCTGAATATAGTGTTCACATAAACAGGTTCGCACGAGATGTCGCAAATCTAATTTTTGTGTTGTGAAACTAAAAGGATTGAAAAGACTATCAAGTTTTTGTCTCGCCATCCCACTATAATGGGAGGTAGTCTGTTACCATAGGGCCTATATAGATGGAATTTTCTTGTTATAACATGAGACAATAATAGTCAATGGAGCTATAGTGGGCAAATCCCGCTATAGAGAGGTCGGTATAGCAGGAATTGGGCCAATTTTGCAGGATGGATGCTGTAATTGTTAAACTTCTCCTAGTTTAGATGTTGTACCATCATGATCTCTCAAGATTTCATTCTTTCACCATTGTGAGAGAAATAACTAATTTGTGCTTAAAGGTTGGGGTCTGCATCTTTATTTCTTGAAAAGCCTCGGCGGAGAGGCTGGGTATAAATATGGTTTAGTTGATAAATAATAGTGAGCCGGTACAAAGGGTTAAATTTAATACACTCTAAAAGTAGTATCTTTCTACTTCCAACCTCATGTTTTTCTTCACTCAATGACCATTCGAAGAAGATGATGAATTGGTATCTAATATAGAAATCATTTTGTAGTTACTAAAAATATATGCAATAAAGGTATACAAATATTATTTGTCTTAGGTGCTAGGATCAATTCCTTGAAATATTAATGCATTACTTATGAATTAAGGTCATACAATAACCCTAGCACAAAGTTAAGTTGAATGCGTCCTTGTCGATTTGATTTTAGGCTAAGTTCAAACTAGGATAAACTTCAAGCGAGAACTCCTCATATAATTTCAATCACAATAACCACCAAATTAAAGATCTCTAAGTCTTCTTTCCAATATCACTAGTCATTCATTAACCTGCCTTTGGGATAAGAAGTTATAAATGTTTTACTAAAGACTATTCGTGAGGAAAAACTGAGGTTGTCGTAGAGGGAGCAGGCTACTAGTGGGAATTTTTCTTGCTATAGAGGGACTATAGTAGTTTATAAGCTTATTTTAATGGGTTTCAGTACAAACTCAAATATTTCATTCCTCATCCCTAGAAAGAAGATCTGTACAAGGTTAGGATGGAAATTCTTCATTGAGGTAAGATTTTTACTCTTTTTGAACACCGATTAATCCATTCATCTTCTAGAATCATTAGAATGGGGAGTTATGTGAAATTCTTGTATTTTAGAACCCTGGGTTCATGAAATTATGGGAGAAATTTTTGAAAATATTTAACGTCACCTAGAATTGATTTTAGATTGTAAATCAGCTCTTCCCTGTATGAAATTGTGGTTTAAAGACATGAACTTTAATAGTTGAGAACTTCAAATTCTATAAAGATGAGACTTTTATCTCTAAAACTTTATTAATGGAGGTGGGTTGAGTATGATAGAGTTAGTTAGTGGTGAAGTGACCTTAGAATATTTCTATATACCAAAAATGAGGGTAGAATTAGTGGGTTTGAATTTTCAAGTATTTGTTTGAAGAGTAAATGATTAATTACTCTTAGACTTATTATTTTTTAGATGATTTAGCATTTAGAGAAGAAGAAGAAGAAGAAGAAGAAGAAGAAGAAGAAGAAGAAGAAGAAGAAGAAGAAGAAGAAGAAGAAGAAGAAGAAGAAGAAGAAGAAGAAGAAGAAGAAGAAGAAGAAGAAGAAGAAGAAGAAGAAGAAGAAGAAGAAGAAGAAGAAGAAGAAGAAGAAGAAGAAGAAGAAGAAGAAGAAAGATCATTCGTGCTATAAATTACTCGTTACAGCAGTTTGGTGCCCAGATAGACTAGATTTAATATGGAATAGGTCTTTGTTAAATATCTAGTCTATAATGTAATTTGATGGGAGATTTTATGCTTAGGCCTGCGAGCACTGTAAATAATTGGTAATAATCAAATATGAACATGAATGAAATCTACTTGGTTTAAATATTATTTTGGGGAAAATCTTGATGATTTATAGATAGTGTTAATTATTCAAATTCATGAGAATATATGCATGTTGATGTCCAATTATGTGACTAGACCGTGAAAACTAGTAACTAGTAATTATGGTATTTTTGAAATTGGTAGGTATTGATGTAAACTTACTATAATGAAGCAGGAATGATAGAGAATAGATTGGAATAGTTTGATTGAATTGGTGGATGGTGATCCTAGTTGAGCCATTGGGTGATGAATAAGTCTATGCTAAAACCTTGCCATAATTTTATTGTTCTTACGGATTGAACTAAGGCTAACTGGTTATAACTCACCAGACTTAAGTAAACGTTTGGTCAATTAATGTACTGCATGTTAGTAAATATGAGTACTTGACTTTTCTTGGGAAGATAATAAATAAGCTGAATGATATATCACAAATATTATAGAATAATGAAAACATTGTATTTCAGGATAAAGAATGTGTTGTGGTACAAATGGTGATATTTGTAAACTTATTTGGTGATTGCACTTGAAATAATAGAGATGGTTTAATGTAGTTGAGACCAAACTTGTTTTATATGTGCATGATAATTGTTTCTTCGTATTTTTTGTTACAGTTCATGTTCAAAAAAAAGTGAATGACTATTTGATGTCCTAAGTGTAATCACATGCAATAAACTTACATGAAAAACTAGTTGATTTTATAAAGGTTATTTTTGTGTCATTGTGGTGGTGATAGTTGTGATATCTATTTCTTATTATGGGATGCACTGATATTTGGACATCTTTGCAAAAATTATACTTATTATTATGTGATGTACCGATATTTCAACATATTCATGAAATTTAATTTATACTTATTATCATGAGATGTACCAATATTTGAACATCTTCAAGGGATTTATACTTATTATTATGAGATGAGCCGGTAATAAACATTGTCACAGAATTTGTTGGCTCTTGTACCACGTAGGTACAATACATGGACAGAACTCGTCCCCTACAAGACATGGCTAATGGACAACCATTAGAGCCTTAGCATGTGTGTACAAGGTATAGTTAAGTGTGATAGTTTCTTGAGTGAATCAAACATATGTGTAGACTTGTTCTTATGGATTTCTTGAGTGAACAGGGAATTATGATTGTTAACATGGTTGCTCTTGGAATGGATTCTTGAGTGGACCGAGCTTATATGTTTACTTTTTATATATGTTGGTTCTTTGAGTGGACTGGACTTACTTGATTACTTGTTATATATGTTGGGTCCTTGAGTGGACCATGCTTATACATTTACTTGTTATATATGTTGGTTCCTTGAGTGGACCATACTTATCTGTTTACTTGATTTATATGTTGGTTTCTTGAGTGGACCCAACTTATCTGCTTAGTTTCTACGAATGTTGGTTCCTTCGGTTAATCCGTATTTATCCGTTAACTTGATATATATATATATATATAAATATATACACACACAAACGGACTTACTAGGATCACAACACGTGCGTTGCACGTAGTTCTTGAGAAATGTCATAAGAAGAGTGTACGTTGCTTGACATTGTACTGTGCCCTTTTTAAAAATAATATCAATTAAAAAGGAAGCATAGAAAATTTCAGAGTATCAAATTAAAGTCAATATACTTGTAGAAATATAGTCAGAAACTTCGATATATAAAACCTTGAAAGAACAGGTGAATTCCTTTTTCTGAAAAATTCTTATGTACAGAGGAAGTGTAAACATAATAGATTAATAGATATTTAAAATCATTCTATATTTCTCTTTTCCCCTAAAATAGAACTTACACACGGTATTGAATACTTATTCATATGTTGCTTAGTCTCGTAATGCTTGTTTGTTTATAGGCTCTCAAAGCAGTACTACCAGTTTGGACTGGCTTATTCAAGTGTTTTTTAACCAAAATAGCTTTTAAGTAGTTTTGTAATGTTCGGGTAATACTTAAAAGTGATTTTAAGCACGTGATGTTAAGCTAAAAAGACAAAAATAAGCTAAAAGTTTTGAGTTCATCCAAACACCCTAATATTTATTTATTTATTGTAACTATTAGCTTTCTTCTCTTGCTCCTTCCTTCTCCAATAAGTTGTTTCACCGCAACTAACATGCAAATTAGATCTGAAGAGCAAGAATAAAGTTTGAGTGATAAGTATGTATTAAATATGTTCAGAGTTATAAATTAAAGTCGTTAAACGGTATAATCAATGATACTGTCAGTTGTTAAAGTATCCACCTCTTCCAAGGATGCAAAGCCCTTTGAAAAATTTAGGGTGAGAATATCATTGTTTAAGAGTAAAATAAAAGTTATTTCAACTTCTTTGTGAACCGAAGAGTAGTTGGGATTCATCCAGTCCAAGTGTCCATTGATAATGGAATAGCTCTTACATGGTAATAAGAAATTAGGCCACTTTCAATTTGATTGTGGAATAGTGTTGTTTGTAATTTGTTTCAGGTAAATGTGCATAAATAAAGGAATTGTAAATAGATAAACAATATCATACAAATTGAAAATGTTTTACCTTATCATCAACTAATATTATAGTCTAGTAAACACCTTCATGCTTCGGGGTAGAGTATGCTCTTACAGGCCATGCTGAATTACCAAGACCTTCATCACCAAACAGATGAATACTTTTGAAGCTTTCTAATTAGAACACATCATTTTGCGAATTCTTTGTCGGTTGTCATTTCTTATGGAACCTATAATGGTTATGTCAGTGGGAAAAAATAGAATAGTAATACAATATACATTTTACTACAAGTAACGGGTATGTGTTAACCGAACAAATCTTAGAACCAACAGCCCTTATTTCTTCTTCACGGACAAATGAAAACCTTTGTTTCTTTGATTTAAGTTTACCATGGCAAGAAGAAATTGCAAGTGGATGAGCCATCGAAAATGCCAAGAAGAATTACAATGCAGTAAATGAAACAGTTAAAGTGTAAGGTAGTAATTTGAATTGCTTTGCAATGTATGGCTGTACGGAGAGGGATCATAAAAAACTACAACACGAATGCCCTAAATTATAACTTATTATAATTGTGAGAATATGTGTATGAAGAAGCTAATCAAGTTTATAGAGGAACAAGAGTCAGAGTCTATCTGTATGGGGTCAAGTTTAGATACCAAGAGAAATTGAAGGCGAGATCTATGGGGCAGGAGAATTTAATGGAACTTACAATTTGAGATTGCCGCAGGCAGATGTCGCTGACAACTTTCGAATTTGACCAGATGGACATAACTCAGGAAGTAGACCAGATAGCATGAAATTTGTGGTGCCAAGAACTCTTTTACAAAAACCAAAGTGGGTATGTAAATCAGTAGTTAAGTTGCGAAGGGGTACCTTTCTTAATGTATGCACTCAAATTTCAGCGATAGGAAGAACTTATGTAATAATACTTGATAAGACAACAAAGTACCAACTTAGAGGCAACAGCTAATATAACTTGTGCTGAAAGAGCTTGCAGAGTGTTGTTTAACTATTGTAGGATTTTTACTCACACCTATATATCATTGATTCCTTTTTATCTTCTTTGCCTTAATGATAAGAATTTTATGTTTTTTTCTCATTATGAATTGCAACTTAAAATGCGGAACTGACAAAGGCAGATGTCATTGAAAGTTTTTGAAGTAGAACAGTTGTAGCTGCAAGCTTTTGAAGTTGAACAGATTTCACAGGAAATTTTTGGAGTAGAAAAGAGACGCAAAATACCGATCACAAATACCGAACAGGGTAAAAATGTTTGTAACACTATTCAAAATCAAAGAATATTTATATTAATACTATGAAGATTTACAAAGAAATACATATACACTTGGTGGACGGTGCAGGGAATAACTCTTAGGATACATATATTGCATAAATACAACAACATAAACAAATTTTAACACTGAAGGCAGTCCGATACTTTTTATTTGCAAAACAAAATAAAGAACGCATACTGTATAGATTTTATTAGTGCAAAAACAAAGTTAAACATGGTAATCGATACTATAGCTGTTCCAATAAAGGGAATTACAATTTGATTTTCTGGACAAAAATAGAGAAATGGAAAGCCATGTAAGAATCTAAGTTAAATGAAAACAGAGAAGTGAAAAGCCAAAAAAATATCTAAGTGAAATTCTTAATTGTATTTTCTTCTTTTTTACGAAACCAAATAAAGAATGCTTATAGCACAGACTTTATGTGTGCTGGTATTGAAGTTTATGTAAAGGGACTTACAACTTGCATTCACGGAAGGAAACAGAGAAGTGGGCCTTTTCTTTTGAGGGGATACCCCTAAAACAAGTTTTATGTGTTTCGGTCTTACCATGCTAGCGAATAGATTTAGAAATTTTACCTTTAAAATATTATCATCAACAAATGAGTTATATTCAGGGGAGAAATTAGTATATCAATTCAAAGACGCTAAAGTGTATAGCCACACAACCATGTGGAAAATAAGCAACCCAAATAAGTATGGAATATAAGACAAAATTCATGTTATTTGTGTGTTAAAAAATGACTCCACAAATCATTCCACTTTTAGATTAAATCCAAAGAATACACCACACAAGAATGAGTGTAATAATGCATTATATAAAAAAGAGTAACATTTAAAAATAGAGTAACACATACAAAGATATACAAATAATTAAGTGAGCAAATATCAAGAATTTTAATATTCCACTCTTAATGTGATAACAGACAAGTGCAAGCATAAAAATATCCAAATTAAATTATTAATTGTATTTTTGTTAGTGAAACAAAATGAGAAACACACACAGTATACATTTGATGAGTGCAGAAACAAATTAAAGTTATGCGTGGTATAATAGGAGTTTCTTATAAAGGGACTCACAACTTGAGTTCTTGGATGGAAGCAGAGAATTGTAAAACCCTACAGATTGATAAGTTAAAAATTAACAACTTGTATTAGTTTTTTTTTCTTGCAAAACCAATAAGAAACACTATAATGTTGATTTAATGAGTGCAAAAACAATGTTATGAATGGTACGATAACAGTTGCATATAAAGGAACTTATAACTTCAATTGCTAGATGAAAATAGAGAAGTGGAAAGCCATAAATGTATCTATGTGAAAGTCTTAACTGTTTTTTTTTTGGGCGAAACCAAATAAGAAACGCACATAGTATTTACATGAGCGAAAGTACAAAGGTATGAGTGTGAAAACAAAGTAATAAACAGTACTATGGCAGTTTCATATAAAGGAAATTACAACTTGAATTTTTGGACGGAACACAATAAAATTTTGCAAAGCCAAATAAGGAATGCATATAATGTAGATTTAATGTTTGTGATAGCAAAGTTATGACCGCTACCATAGCAGTTTTATATAAAGGGACTTACAACTTGAAATACTTGGACAGAAACAGAGAAATGGCAAGCCATAAAAGTATCTAATTTAAATGCTAACAACTGAAATAGATTGAAACAATATTGACATTGATATTGAAAGAAATTTGAACATAAATTTCAACAGCGTAAATTGTTTGAAGTTGATATCTAATCTCAAAAGTCTGAAAGTTATACTTGGTAGCCTAACAGAGCAAATGAAAGAGAATATGGAAGAATGTTTGGTTAGTTTCATCGCATTTGGTCGGAAGTGTGCACTAGTATCTATTCAGAATTTTGCAGTGTAACTGTATAGGGTTGTAGAGCCGAATGAAATGGATATTTTCAGAATTTAGTTAATTTCATTTTGAATAAATGAGTTAGGAATTTTCTTAATAATTTCAAGTTAGTGAGTTCATACTTTAAAATAGTATAGAAGATAGATTAAGAAGACACCCAAAATTCGGTTTACTTTATTTGGACAGAACATATGCTAGCCATTTGTATCAAAAAGTTTATTCAAAAACACCATAACAGACAAACCAGTGGTAATCAGTGGACAACATTAAATAATATTCACCAATATGAGTAGCAAACATCAATAAAATGAGTAAGCAAAGGCAACAGAAAAGTGTATGATAACAAATCATACTTAATATCGACTCTTTAAAAAGAAGATCATAGAAAGATTCAAAGAGAGTTTTTCAGTCACATATAATATAGATTTTATCATTGGGAAGCAACATCAAGGAAGAGCATGAGGAGAGTGTACGATCAAGTAGTTAAATAGAAAAGAACTTACAACTGTTAGGATTTTTGTCCTGATTTTCTTACTATATTTAAGTTTTATTTTTTCTTAGAAGGAAAATAAAACTTACCATAATTGTTTTTATTTTTCTTGAAAGAAAAAAATAATAATTGTTTTTCATATTTGGGTAATCACTTTCTTGGGGGAAAGGTTTTGGACATTTATAAATAGAAGACTCCCTTCTCATACCATAACGCAATAACATCCACAATGTAGTCTTTAAAGAGTATTTGTTTAGGGGGTGATTTTCTCTCTCATTAGTTTTATGTTTTTAATATTAATTTTTATATGTAGGTCAATTGGCCATATAATATAATAATATTAAGCTTTTTAGTATTGTTTTAAGTGTCTTCTGAATTGTCACCACAATGGTTTGAAACTAATAGCTTCCACATGACACCCTCTCGATTTTGAACCCAACAAGTGGTATCAAAGATTATGGTTCAATGGTCCAATGCTATGGTGAGACGAGATTAAACAGGTTCAAAGCTGTTTCAAAATCAAGCTGCAACCAATTTGAGGAAAATGAAGATATATGTCCAAAAGATACATGTGGAGATAATTGTCAATCATATTTTCAACAATCCTACTGTCACACATATTTGAAAATAAAGCTCACTTTTAACCCTGCAAAAGGGCTCCAATATTTATAACCAGAAAAGGCCTAATATATTTTTCAACCCCAAAATCTCCATTTTTAAAACTTGTTAAACAACAGTGATATATGAAGAATATATATGAAGAACGGAGATCATGCACAAAAAGAAGGTGGATCAAGTGAAGAAAATCAAGCCAAAAAGGGGAGATTTGTTAGGGTTGTTGCCTTGATTTTCTTACTATATTTAAGTTTTATTTTTTCTTAGAAGGAAAATAAAAGTTACTATAATTACTTTTACTTTTTCTGAAAGAAAAAAATATAATTCTTTTCCATATTTAGCTAACCTCTTTCTTGAAAGAAAGATTTTGGACATCTATAAATAGAAGACGTCCTTCTCATACCATAACACAATAATATGCACAATGTAGTCTTTAAAGAGTCTTTGTTTAGGGGGAGATTTTCTCTTTCATTAGTTTTATATTTTTAATATTAAGTTTTATATGTAGGCCAATTGGCCATATAATATAATAATATTAAGTTTTTTAGTATTGTTTTATGTGTCTTCTGAATTGTCACCACAATGGTTTGCAACTAATAGCTTCCGCATGACGCCCTCTCGATTTCGAACCCAACAACAACTTGAATTCGGCGGTAACTGATTTCGCAAACAATTTGTCTGAGGTCGAATAGCCAATAGGAATTAAGACAATGCCATAAATCTGATCATAAATTGCAATTCATAAATAATTTTAATAAAATGAAGACTCTAAAATGGTAGATAGTTTGGGAGAGAAGTAATAGGCCATTACCTGTTTGGCTAACAGAGGATGGAAGATAGGAAGAGTAGTCCGTGAAGGCACTTCCATCATATATTTATCATGTGTGCTTGCAAATCAAGATACTGAAATGGTACTTCTCTTTGCCGAGAGCAACTTTTCGGCAAACCATGGATTCACGTTTGAAGTGTGGTGTTATTTGTGTTGGGTTATATATATATATATATATGTGTTGAATGGAAAATGGAACAATCAAGTGAAGGAAAGGAGACAACCAAATTGGAAATTGTACTCTTTAAGTTGGAAAGCTTACTCTTCTCCCATATTGGTGGAAGAAGATAACTTTAAAGTATTTATAAAGTGAAACACTTACTTCACATGGTAAGTGAGGCAAGAAAATAGAGATGACTCGTGCCATCGTCGTCGCTCGGATTCGGATTCAGATTCAGATTCGGATTTGGTAAATGATCAATTGATGAGATCTATCTTTTTGGACAAATTTTATTTGACGAAATATACATTGGTTCAAACAGATGCAACTCTTCAACAAAGTGATGCACTGTTTCGAACTAGTGCACTTGTTCTTGAAAAGGTGTACTGTTTCAGAAAATTACTGCACTGTTTTAAAAAAAAAACATGCATTTTTAGGAAAAGATACACCTCTAAAATTGAACAAATGCCACCTTTTCGGAGGGGCATGTTGTGGCTATAAATAACCTGTTTTCTTCCACAAGTTATAGAATGAAAAAATTTCTGATTACACAAAAATCTTCTTGTCTTCTAAATACTCTTTGTGATCAATCAAACCGAGAGTGCGTTCGAAGAATTCAAGTATTTGAGGTACCGCTATACTTGAATTGTTGGCCATTTTATCCTGGGAGGGAAAACTCTGCAACTTCGGGTACAGTGAGGGGAATTATTTCCTTAAGGAAAGTCCATGAATTCAGACGACTTGGCCTTAACAATTTCTGTTTCATCTATATTTCTGAAATATAAAATACACCTCTTGGAAAGATCATTTTGATCCTGTGTTGAGGGTATTTGTTCAACTTCACTGTATTTTTGTTCATACGTGAACTCGAGTTGAAGTTGTTATTCTATTATACAGATTCTACGTACCCGTATTGTGGAAAGTAACAATCTTAAGGAAATAATTTTTTACAGAATTTGTATTGCTTGTTTTTGGAGATTAAAGCTTAGGCTTTCTACTCCGCTTGAATTTAACTAGTGATTAGAAGACATAAAATCTTCATCACAAGTTAAGGTTCATTAGGTTGATGATTCGAAGTAATAAAAACTTCATCGTTAACTAGAAACAAGAAGAATTGTTTCAAGTTATTTAACTTTATAAATAGTATTCTAAAAAATACTAAGTTTTATGTCTTGTGGTGACAGGAAAAATGACAACTGAAAGTCAAATGATGGATGCGACAATGTCTGTAGGGGCAAATTATATTGCCAAATCAAGTCACACAAATTCTCCGCCAACGATGGCACCGGCGGAGAAGCCCGAAAATTTTTCTGGCATTGACTTCAAGCGGTGGCAACAAAAGATGTTCTTTTATCTCACCACTCTATGTATACAACGGTTCACTAACGAAGACGCTCCTGAGGTGTCCGAGGGAACCTCGGACAAAGACCGCTTCGTTATTGTAGAAGCTTGGAAACATTCAGATTTCCTTTGCAGAACTATATTCTGAGTGGTCTTCAAGACGACCTCTACAATGTCTATAGTGGAACCAAGATGTCAAAGGAACTGTGGGGGGCACTTGAACGGAAATATAAAATGGAGGATGCGGGAATTAAGAAATTCTTTGTTGCACGGTTCCTGGACTTCAAAATGATTGATAGCAAATCTATTGTCTCTCAAGTACAGGAGTTGCAAGTCATCATACATGATCTCCTAGCAGAAGGTATATCTTTGAAAAATACCTTAGTTGAACAAATTAAAAATATTCGTAATACTCACATAAACTGTTTTGTAGGTTTAATTGTGAATGATGCTTTTCAAGTAGCAGCGATAGTTGAGAAGCTACCACCTTTGTGGAAAGACTTAAAAAACTACTTAAAACATAAACGCAAGGAGATGACCGTTGAAGATATTATTGTCCGACTTCGTATTGAAGAGGACAATAAAGCTGCCGAAAGAAGGTCAAAGAGAAATTCTACAATGAATGGAACACATATTGTAATAAAATGTTTGGAAAATATTTTTCACAACAACTCATTTTTCTCAATTTGAGGAAAAATGACTTCCCTCATGTGTCAAGGGAAGCCATTTTCAGAAAATGACAAATGTGACTTATGACCCCACCCCCACCCCTCTTCCCCACCCCAACAAAACTCATATTCACATGACTCAAAAAATTCACATTTCTCAAAAATTTACATTACTCGGAAATATTTTTCACTGTGCTTTGCTTCAATTTTTCACTGCTTGAAATAAAAAATAGTGAAGCACGAATTTTTCTCATTTTCAATGTTCGTTGAATGTATTGTTATTTTCATATTCTTAGAGAAAACTTACTTATGTTACTTTTGCTAATTGCATATTTCATTTTGTCATCGATGTAACTTGTTTCACGAGGTTGAATAAGCTTGTCGTTTCGTTATATTTCTATTGATTGTAGTATCTTGAGATTGTCCTGACAAAATATTGAAAAGTGTCTTCTATATTTGCTAATTAATAGTTGCTTAAATTTAGTGATTGTAATATTTTAGTATTCGATATTGATATTATTTGTTAAGCTTAAATTAGTTCTTACAAATTGTTGAGTTGCTAGAGGCACTGATATACTAGTTAACAATTAGTAGTATTTTCTAAAAAAATATTTTTCACTCACCAATCAAACACTAGAAAATATTTTTCTAAAAAATAGTCTCTACTCACCAGCCAAACACCATAAAATATTTTTTGAAAAATATTTTTCACTTACCAACCAAACATGAGAAAATAAGTAGAAAACCAACTTATTTTCTAAGAAAACATTTTCCATGGAAAATATTTTTCATGGAAAATATTTTCCATCATACCAAACAGACCCTTAGATTCAAGTTAGTTTGTTACTAATTAGTAATATGAGATTGATAAAAAAATATAAATTTTGCAGTAGACAAATTTATCGTCACTAGACTCGAAATTGACTTTTAAATTTTAGATATGGCAAATCAACCTTTAAATTTTAGATATGGAAAATCAACCTTACTTTTCACCAATTTCAAGTATAAAATGGCAACTTTGCCCAAACCGACTTCGCAAGGCCCTTTATGAAATGTCAAATGAAAAGAAAAATTATTTATTTATTTTAACCGTATCATGATAAATGGTAAGTTTTCAAGTTATTATAGACTTCAACAACTGCATATTTTTATAGCTATTCATTTAGTTTACCATCTTAATTACTCTTATTTTATAAAATTTGATTAAGAAAAAGCGAAAGAGTCATTTTTAGAATTAAGAAATGAGGAGTTCTTAATCTAATTAACTTTTTTAAATTATTAATTGAAAGTTTTTGTAAAGAATTAATTTTTTAAATAACATTCTCTTGACAACAATAAGGTTGAATCATTTTTAGGAGTTATCTTTGACAATTTTCAATAAGTGGGTAAGTTTTTCTTAAGTTTCTTTTTTCTTTCTAATCTTTCCTTGTAAATAATTAGCATGTTTCAATAAGATGTATATATACCTTATTTATATCTTTCTTAACATAGCTTTTTATTTCTTTATCTAACTTAAATTTTGTCCGTTAATCTTAGTTAGCAGATCCTTTAGAATGCCTAATCTCTTCCCTTTAGGATAAATAGAAACCCTTACCTTGAATTTTAAGTTGCGTAGACCTTAAAATGAAGTCTGTAATTTTTTTAATCACATAGTTTATAATAGGCATCCTAATTCACCGTAGAACTAATTAGGTGACGATTTTTTTATTTAACTCAGAAGTTTCTAATATATTGTACCTCGGTTTGACCAGTGTTAAAATAGGGTATACAGTAGCGACAATAAATCTTAGTTAGATTTGTATGAATTTGTATTTTTGTAAGTCATGGCAGTGTATGCATTTTGACAACCCTTCGGGGGTCTGATTAATGCCAGTCTTATCGATTTTACTCTGTATCTATTATCGACCTTTTAAGGTATTGAATATATTGTGAGTCAGGTCTATTTCTAGTATTCTTTATATACCACATAGTTTATTATCAATCCCATATCAAGTCTATTAAAGAACCCTAATTTTTCAAAGGGGCAGATGAACAGTTGAGCATTTATTACACATAAAAAAAGTTGTTGCACGTCCACTCACACCTTTCATCGATTGAGTATACGCTACCTCTTCGAATTTCACTGATCCACGCCTCTACCTACCACTGGAAGAGAAGACCAAAGGCTTCTAATTTGATCTATATAAACACCCATCTACTATACCCAAAATTTATCTTCATCAACACATAAAATCGATTAATTGGACAAGATGTCATACATTCCATTGAGACCAAGAAGGAGGGTCCAACATAACCAAGACCTTCTCCTTCTCTGTAACGACCTAGACCATCTCTTTTATGGTCTAGGATAAGACAGGGAGCAGTTTCACCACGAACTCCACCATATTGCCCATTTTTTACGAGAAATTGTGGAGAGGCTCAACATGGAGGCCGAAGAGATGATAACCCCCACCATACCCTTAGTTTAGGTTTTAATTTCTGTTATTTTTTTGGTTTTAAGTTAATTGCAATGAGAAGATTTCATGGTTGGGAATATGTTAGATGAAAGCTTCTTTATTTTGTCATGTTTCCTCGTTTTTTGTTGTACATATGATGCTAAACCGTTGCAATGAACATATGAATGAAGCATTTTTTTTTTCACATTTGTCTCCTCTTTAATTTTATAATTTTGTTCTTGTTTGAATTTTTGTAATTTTGCCTTTAAGAAGATGAATCAAACAGTTGTGAGATGTGAAAATTAATTCATATATGCTAATTGAAAATGAATTTGGTCTATCCGAGGTTATTTTGTTGTACATATGGTGCTAAACCATTCCAATGAACTTATGAATGAAGTATGTTTTGTTTCCTGCATTTGTCTCCATTGTAATTTTACAATTTTCTTCTTTTTTGAATATTTGCAATTTACCCTATTAGAAGATGAATGAAACAGTTGTTAGATAGCAAAATTAATTCATATATGCTAATGAAAAATGAATCTGGTCTATCCGCGATTATGTTGATTTATATAAAATTAAATGCAAAGTCGATGGATTTTATTATTTACCGAGCTCAATATCTATGCGTGAACATCTACTTAATCGATGCATTTCACTATGCGGGTTGGTGAAATGGTAAACAGATATTACTACATAGTCAAAAATATAAGAAATTAAACAAATAAAATTAATTTGAGGGCCATCGATTGTGTTCATTGTAAATCATAGACTGTAAGCCTTGTCAATAATATATCGTATCAATTTATTGTTCTTAGTATCATATTTGGAAAAAAGAGAATAATTAGTTAATCAAATAATAAGTAATTGGATTTTATACAATTAAAAGAGCTTGAACAAGTCATGTGATCGTATAAGCGTCCACACAAATTAAAACTGGTGATCAAAGATGTGCGAGGATGGATAGTGTATGAACAACCAACATCCTTGGGGCAATATTAACCCAAAGTACAAGTATGTTGTGGAGAATTCATTTGTTCAACCACAACTCATCACCTCACATCTTTGATCAACACTTTTAATTTACGTAGACTCTCAAATGATCACATGACTTATTTAGGCTCATTTAATTGCATAATATGCAATTACTTATTATTTTATTAATTAAATAATCCCTTTCAAAATATGTGCTAGTCATGGTTTATAAATATGTATCCTAGTCTAGTACATTTATTAATGAAGTTGTACACCATGTATGGTAGACTATGCTTAGTTATGCACTCAACCTAATATATTCTAGCATAGACTGTGAACTACTTCCATAATTAAATAACTAGACTATGATATTTAATCATAAACCATTACTAGCACATATTTTGAGAAGGATTAATTAATTAATAAAATATTAAATAATTTGATATTATACAATTAAATGATCCTAAACAAGTCATGTGATTGTATGAGAGTTCACGTAAATTTAAAGTGTTGATCAAAGATGTGTGGTTATGAGTTGTGGTTGAACAAGTGAATTCTCCATAGCATACTTTTTCTATGGGCAAACATTTCCCCAAGGATGTTGGTTGTTCATCTACTATCCATCTTCACACATCTTTGATCACAACTTTCAATTTGCGTGGACTCTTATACGATCACATGACTTGCTCAAGCTCCTTTAATTGCATAAAATCCAATTATTTATTATTTTATTTATTAAATAATCCTCCTCAAAATATGTGCTAGTTATAGTCTATGAATATGTATTATCGTCTAATGTGGTTATTTAGGAATTAGCGCATAGTTAATGCTGGACGGTCGATATATACGGTTTATGATCTACCCAACGCATGAGAAGGCATCAATTATAACTCAAGTCTACGAAACAAGTCCAGTAGTAACAAAAATCTAAATATGAGATTTTTAAAATGGTAATAAAGTACATGTCAAATCACATCCAACGGTAATATCTCACTTTTTTCTTCTATAAAAGGAAGGCTATTTTTGTGTTAACATTAATTTTTTTGGCTTTAATTTTTGTTAACAACTACAACATCTGAAGCATCCCAAACATCAAATGCAAAAGTGTCCTACATATGTCGTTGTGGCAATCCAGCTATTTTTAGGACGTCACGTACCGATTCGAATCTAGGTCAAAAAAAATTAACTATGCGGTTAGAAAGGATAATTGTGGATGATTTTTTTTAAGTGTCTTGATGAAGACTCACCAACAAGCAGTCCATCGACATCAAATTTTGGAGGCGCTTCTAAGTTTCATATACTACAAAGGTTTGGGGAATCTGAAGAAAATAGAGATCTACTCATGACATTGTTAAAAGAAGCCGAAAAGCAAATGGATTACTTAAAAGGATCACTAAAAAGGTCAAAATAGAGAGGGATCAACTAAATCAATGGTTGATTTTAGCTGAGGAAAAAGAGAATGGACTAAAAAAATTATTGTATGATTTGTTGTTGTTGTTGGCTTTTTGGAAAGGTGTAGTAGGGATGTAGGAAACTGAATAAATAGATGTATGATTTTTTAAATCAATCATGGGCGTAATCTATGATTACTAGAGAATTATGTCTATGTGTTTTATTATCGACCTTTATAAACCATGATAGTTACTATAAATATATTATTTACTCAATCGATCGTCTGTCCAGTCAATAAATTATAGAGAACAACCTTTACCATAATTTCAATCAACCACTATAAATTAGGACAATAGCTGAACTGGTAACGCAATAAAGTCAACTATTTAATCTAACGAGAAAATGGAATAAATGAACATAGTTTCATCAGTAAATGTCATCATTGGCATGCCAAATATATGTAATTCAATTATCCATAAAAAATAAATCAATAAAAATAACAAATCATTACGAAAATCATTTGTTTTAAATTCACTAAACTACTTGTTATCTTGATTGAGTTCCGCAACAACGCCCATCATATTCTTCATATTTTTCCTCATCTTCTACAACTTCTTTCTTCTCTTCTTTCTTCTCATTTTCCTTCTCTTCTTCTTCTAATAATTTCTTCTCTTCTTTAATGTTTTCAACCTCATGTTCAACCATTACTTCTTCGACAACTGCCATATCATTTTTCTCTTTTTTTTCTTCTGAATTTTTTTCACCATGTTCTTTTGTTTTCTCCTCATTTTCTTCTTCTTCTTCTTCTTCTTCTTCTTCTTCTTATTCTTGTTCTTATTCTTCTTCTTCTTCAGCTATCATGTCCTTGTCTTTTTCATCTTCTTCTTTTGCATCTTGTTTATTTGTTGCATTCTCCTCTTTTATTTCTTCTTAATTCTTCTCATCTTCAACTTTTTCATCTGCTACAGCAATGTCAGTCACTGTTACTATAAGTTCTTTGAGGTTTACTTGATGCCAGCTACGAGGGGGACTGTCAAGGTACACTGCATTATTTTGAAAGAATTGTAAAATTTATGCAAGAAAATTAAATTGGAAGAACAAAAAATAAATTAATTTACCTTTATCTTGTTGCTTCTTCTTATTCTTATCGATTCTCCACAGCCTCTCATCTTTAATAAAAGAAGCAATATCCAGTAGACTTTTCTCGAGAAAAGAAACACGCTCGCACAGGACATCGTCTTTAGAAGCGTCTGGTGCAATTTTGAGTCCACTTGAACCAGCATGATCACAAGCGTGTGCTGGAATTGGAACATAATGGCAGCCACCCAAATCTTTGTCTTTGACCGCGACCTCCGCTGATAAAGTCAGAACAGTCACACCTTTTAGCTACGCCTTCAACACATCGATGGACATATCCTTAACTTAATCCGTGTATGGCTTAAATATTTTCATTTATCTCTGGTCCATCTCACGGACAGTACGGATAAGGTACAAGTTCATAATCTATAAAAAAAAATTAAAACAAACTACACGACTTTCACTAATATAATAATATTACTATCATATCATAATAAGTATAATTTTACCTTTGTGTTGTTTCCTTTGTACTTAAACGGGTCGCCTTCCATTATGTTGTCTTACTTCAACTTATGCCATCTAAAAAGATGGGGAATGGGCAGAAGAGAATCCAACGACTTGTCGGCGTACCTTTCCAGATAAGGAAAGGCCTTATATATCCAAACTTGCAATCAATAGAAGCATAAGTAAATCTATAGGGTCTATGTATTATTGCATAAATATTTAGGAGTATATAATAAATCAATAAGATGGTAGATTATAAGTACCATAAATGCCCAGGGAAAATCAAATAACACGTATAATGTATTATGTTTCTTCTTGGTCAGATTAATCTTCTTTTTCAAATAGCTTAAGGTCATCCCAAAGGACTCTTTTCCCCATGGATACCCCGGAAAAATTCTAAATCAGTCACCATCTTGATATGGTCTGAATCCACCTTTTTTATGGGTTTTTTGTCAGCAGCATTGCGTGCATGAATCAAACCAAAGAACACTTCAACTTTTGTTAGTTATTCAGCCTATTACCTGCCATCAGGCTAATCAACTTTCCAGCAGTAATGCTCTTGTTCATCGTCACCTTAAAATGAAAGATTTCTCCATTTTGGAGGACTTTGTTCATTTTTTATTCGTGGCGATATGTTGAACAATTCAGCTCCGTAATCAAAGCAAATTCCTTTAAGCCGAAACAAGCTTTCTTACTGTTCACACAGAACCAAATTACATGCAGATTTTTTGATTTTTTATACATCGCAACAACACATAATGAACCATTTGTCCATTAAACTTAAAATGTTTCAGCATATGCCTCAAGTATCCGAAACATGTCTTCTTAAAATCAGAGTACAATTTCTGTTCAACAAGAATCCGTCTAAACTCTTGGTAGATTTCCATTCTTGCTCTAATGGAAATCTTTGCAGGAAAACAACCTATATCATCCATCCAGGTTGTTAGGACGTTGTAATACCCCACACTTTTCCTAACTTAAATCCATTCCTAGAATGTTAAGAAATAGCTTCCAAAATAAATAATATTTAATTTATGTGGAATTTTCTAGATTTGGACCTCCGATTTTGTGGGAAATTGAATAAGCTTTCCATCGCTACCAAATTCATCCAATTCTGACACTCGTGAAGGAGTTAGAGTATTTTTAAGTTGACAGTGTGCCACCTGAGCACTTGGCGCGTCGCGGAGGTGAGCGAATTCATAATTTTTCAATTCCAGTGGCCCTCCGTGATATCCCCATATTGCAGAGAGGGATAAATTCTCGATTGTCTATTTCCGGTAGCCCTACACGATAGTGGCGCATCATGCCAGGGGCCAAAATGGCATTTCTATAGGGCACCGCAATGGTGGCGCATCATGTTGAAGTTCCAGGTCCCAATTGTCAAAATCCAGTGGGACAACGAGATAGCTCCACATCTCAGATATCTCCAATTTCCCAGTCATTAATTTTCAGTGAGCCACTACAGTAGTGGCGCGTTGTGGTGGCCCAGTAAATCGGGATTTTCAGTTCTCATTTCCTGTTCTGTTTAGGAGTTTAAAAAGGGTATTTTTGACAATTCCCAAGCCCCCAATTCATCTAAAACACAAGATTTATCATATCCAAAGCACTTTGTGCTCAATATTCATCTTTCTTCTCAAAAGCAAAACCCTAGAGATTTAAAACCTCTTCTCTAAGAAATCAAAATCCTCCATAGATTCTCCAAGAAATATTAAGATGTAGGATTCCCAAGGTAAGATAATCAAGAATCCATCTCCAAGAACTCAATTAGGAATCAATAATTCAAATTTCTTCATCTAATCATCTATCAAGGTATGCGGGGTATATGAACAATGATCTTCTTCCATCCTTGTACCCAAAACCAAGCTTTTACATTAAATTCATATGATGTTGAATGATATTACATTAGTTTTGAATTAGGGTTCATACCCATTATTGCTATTTGCAAAGTTATGAGTTTTTGAGATATTTTGAAGATGAATTGCATATCTATTTTCATATTTTAATGTCTATTGCAGTAAATTACCTATTTTGATATGAATGATCATTGTTTTCATTATCAAGCATGATTATTATGATGTTTTAACATGAGTTTCATACATGGGCTACTAAGCCCCAAGTTTGAATGTTGATATTACAAGAAAGATGATGCTTTAAGCATCCTATGAGCTTATTATTTCAGATTTACAATAAATTTTTGATGCTTTGATCCTCAGATAAGTTTTGGAATCCACTTTACAGATTTATTATAGATTACAAAAAAGAAAAATAGCTTTATTTACAAATTATTTAAGATAAGTGCATAATTGATTTCATAATGAACCCTTATGCGAGTTTTAAAGTGGATTTCTAATGAGATGAGCGTAGAAAATTAAAGGGAGTAGTATTTAGCACCGAGTTGGGTATGATTCTAAGGTCTTATACCCCAGAACTACGTCCTACCATAGGATTGAGATTAAATTGCCCATAGTGGGCTGAGAAAGTGATCATTTAAGCTGAGGTTATACTCCCTGGCAAGAGTATGACACCTCTCCCCAACGTGAAGTTTCTTCCTTAGGAGGATGGACATTGGGATCCATATAGCTCACATGGTTTATGTCGGTTAAGAAAATCTCCCTTGCAGAATAGTTTTTTTAAAGAGTTCCCTACTAGTAAAGAAAATCTTTTAGAAAATCAAGTGTAAAGGCTCATAAAGTTTATTAAGATTTTGCTTTATTGAAAGATGACTGTTATAGGCTTCATCTTTTAGATTTCAAATTTCAAAAGAAAGCTCTTTCTACACTTAGACAGTATGATTTACAGATAAAATATGAGTATATCTTTCAGAACTAAATGTTATGACTCAGTAGATTTGTAAAGTATGATTGATTTATTTTTAATGATTTCAGTATTTCAGATATTCCAGCTTATGTGAGTCAATTTTATTTAGCATGCATTGTTTTATAAATTAGAATTATGAGATAACGTTTTGCTTATGCATTTCACCCCCATATACTCAGTACATCCTCAAAGTACGGATCCACATATATGTCTATGTGCTACATTGTCTCATTATATAGGTTCAGGTGCTCAGTATCAGCAATGTAAGTAGTCCGAACATCTCCATCTACATCCTACAGTTGGTGATTCCTCATAGTTCGGGGACTTTTTCACTCAGATTTTGCAGCTTATCAGTTTACATGATTTAGTATTCTTTTCAAAGAGTTTGAGTTAGCTGGGGGTTTGTCCCAGTGACTCTCTAGATGTTAGTAGTAGAGGCTTGTCAGACTACTAGTTGTGATTCAGCTTATTCAGTATTGATGTTTCATACATTATATTCAGATTATTCTTAATTATTTCAGATAGTTTCCGCATTCAGTATGACTTTTATGCCTATATTACCTTGATTATGAAATTTATATCTAGTAGAAGGAAAATAGGGTTAGCTTAATGCTACTCATAGTCTTGATCACCATGTGATGTCTCGGGATCAGATTTTGGGGCGTTACAAACTTGGTATCAGAGCCTAAGGTTTTTAAGAGTCCCAGGGAGTCAGAAAAGTCGTGTTACGTAGAGTCTTGATCATGGGTATAAAGAGCACCACATTTATGAGCAAGAGGCTATGGAACGTTCTAAGGAAATCATTTTTTTCTTTCATGTTCTATCGTGCTTACAGTATCTCTATCTTCTTTTAATTCATGCTCTTATGTGATAGTTGAATATGACTCTTCGTAGAGCTAACACCCGCAGAAATAATAACTAGCCTCCCCAGCCTGCAGATTCATTGAATGGGATATCCCATGCTGAGTTTAGAGATATCTTTCAGGCGTTAGCCCAGGCTGTGACTGCCAATGTTCAAGAAAATTATTAGAATTAGGCTGCAGTCCCACTTTAGCAGAATGGGGATTTAATAATAGCTAGAATCAGAGACTTCATGAGAATGAATCCGCCAGAGTTCTTTGGTTCAAAGGCAGGTGAGGACCTACAACTTTATCTTGATGAGGTGAAAAACATCACCCATATTATGCACGTTTCTGAAAAAGAGAATGTAGATTTAGCATCCTATAGATTGAAGGATGTAGCATATAATTGGGTAGTGATGTGGAAGAATAGTAGAGGTAAGGATGTTGTTCCTATGAGTTGGCAGGTATTTTAGGATACTTTTCTAGACAGGTTCTTCCCATGAGAGATGAAAGAAGCTAAGATAGAAGAGTTTTTGAATTTGAGGCAGGGCTCGATGAAAGTGAAAGAGTATTGCCTTAAGTTCAATCAGTTGTCTAAGTATGCCCCTAATACGATGGCTGATCCTAGGGCTAGTATGAGTAAGTTTGTTACTGGAGTGTCAATCTTGGTGGTCAAGAAGTGTAGGACTTCCATGCTTATTAGAGACATGGATCTTGCGAGATTGATGATGTATGCTCAGCAGATTGAGCGGAGAATTTGTAAGAGGGAGATAGAAATAATAAGAAGGCTAGAATAGGAAAGTTTGAGTATGGTCAGAATAGGTCTCAAGGATGAAATCATTCGTAGTTTCAGAATCGTTCATCTATGCTAGCACCATCTTAAGCTAGTTCTCCCACTCCCAGAGGTAGATAGGATCTGTGGGGTAAGTCTTCTATTTCCAAATCTTAGAATAGTGTAAGTGGAAGACCTTGTTATCCTCCCTGTGCCAAGTGTGGTAGGAATTACCCCGGTGAGTGTTTGACTGGATAGAAGTATTGTTTTAGTTGTATTAAGTCGGGTTATGGAATTAAAGAGTGCCCACATGCTAAGCAGGGAAATAGAAATGATCATCCCCAGACTTAGACTGCTAGTGCACCAGCTCCTTTAGGTTGCCCAGTTCCTCCTGAAGGTGTATCATACAGTACTGATGGCATTTAGTGCCAGAATCAATTCTATGCTTTACCATTTCATCAGGAGCAGGAGGATTCACCAGATGTTGTTACTGGTATGCCTCGTGTCTTTCATTTTGATATCTATGTATTGTTAGACCCTGGGTCAAGTTTCTCTTATGTGACTCCATTAGTTGCTGTAAATTTTGAGATAAGTTTTGAAAAGATTCTTGAGCCTTTCTTGGTTTCTACCTCTATGGGTGAGTTATTTGTTGCTAAATAGATCTGTAGAAAGTGTCCTATAACTGTCCTTCATAAAATCATATTAGCAGACCTAATAGAGTTAGATATGGTTGACTTTGATGTTATTCTTGGTATGGATTGGCTTCATTCTTGTTATGCCTCTATAGATTGTCGCACCCGAGTAGTGAAGTTTTACTTTCCAGATGAGCCAGCCTTTGAGTGGAAAGCTAATTCAGTGTCTCCCAAAAGTCATTTCATATCTTATCTTAAAGATAAAAAGTTGATATCCAAAGGGTGTATCTATCATCTTGTTTGAGTTAAAGACACTAAGTTTAAGACTAATAATTCAGTCAGTCAATGTAGTTAATGAGTTTCCTGATGTCTTTCCTACAGATTTGCTAGGGGTACCTCCCGATAGGGAAATAGAATTCATTATTGACCTTCTTCTAGATACGCAGCCTAATTCTATACCTCCATATTTTATGGCTCCCACTGAGCTTAAGGAGTTGAAAAATCAACTCAAATATCTTTTAGATAAAGGTTTTATTTGCCTAGTATTTCTCCATGGGGTGCTCCCGTCCTATTCATGCGAAAGAAATATGGTTAATTGTATATGTGCGTTGACTATTGTCAGTTGAATAGATTCATAGTAAAAAATAAATCCTCTTCCTTATTTGATCAACTCCAAGGTGCCAATTATTTCTCAAAGATAGACCTTAGATTCGTCTATCATCAGCTTAAAGTAAGGGAATGTGATATTCCAAAGACAGCTTTCAGAACTTGTTATAGTCATTTTGAGTTTCTAGTCATGTCCTTCAGACTGAAAAATGCCCCAGCACCTTTCATGGACTTGATAAATAGAGTGTTCAAAGAGTATTTGGACATGTTTGTTATAGTCTTTATCGATGACATTCTTGTCTATTCTCGTAGTGAGGATGATTATGTAGACCATCTCAAAATTGTGTTGCAAACCCTTAGAGACCAACAGTTGTTTGCCAAGTTTAGCAAGTGTGAATTTGGGCTAAGTTTAGTAGCTTTACTTGGCCATATCATTTTCGGTGAAGGTATTAGAGTTGATCCCTAAAAGACAGAAGCCATAAGGAATTGTCCTAAACCTATTTCCCCATCAAATATTAGGAGTTTCTTGGGTCTAGATGATTATTACAGATGTTTCGTTGAGGGTTTCTTATATATTGCATCTCCTCTGTCTAGATTGACCTGAAAGAAAGTTAAGTTTTAGTGGTTAGATTCCTACAAGAAGAGTTTTCAGGAGTTGGAGACTCAACTCACTTCAGCCCCAGTTTTAGAGTTACTTGATGGTACAAATGGTTTTATGGTTTATTGTGATGCCTCCATAGTTTGTTTGGGTTGTGTTTTGATGAAGAGAGGTAAGGTCATAGCCTATGCCTCTAGACAATTTAAGCCTCATGAAAAGAATTACCCAACCCATGATCATGAGTTAGCTACTATTGTGTTTGCTTTAAAATTCTGGAGACATTATTTATATGTAGTGCTTGTTGATGTGTTCACGGATCACAAAATCTTGAAGTATGTGTTTACTCAGAGTGAGTTGAATCTCCATCAGAGAAGGTGGTTGGAGTTGTTAAAAGATTATGATATGAGTGTGTTGTATCATTCGGGCAAGGCCAATGTAGTGGAAGACGCCCTTAGTAGATTATCTATGGGCAGTGTTGCTCATGTGGAGAAAGAAAATAAAGATTTAGTTTGAGAAGTTCATCGATTAGCTAGATTGGGTGTTAGGTTGGTTGACTCAGCTGAAGGGAATGTTTGGGTTCAAAGTAGTTCCGAATCTTCCCCAGTTTCGGATATGAAGAAGAAGCAAGATAAGGATCCTAATTTGGTCAAACTGAAGGAGTCAGTTAAAGACGAAAAGGTAGAGGTTTTCTCCCAAGGAGGAGATGGTGTGTTAAGATAGCATAGTAGATTGTGTGTTCCTTATGTTGATGATTTGAGGCAGCAGATTATGGCGGAAGTGCATGGTGCACATTATTCTATCCATCTTGGAGCCACCAAGATGTACCACGACTTGCGAGAAATATATTGGTGGAGTGGTATGAAAAGAGATATAGCAAAGTTCGTAGCTAATTGTGCAACTTTCCAATAGGTTAAGATAAAGCACCAAAGACCTGGTGGTGCGTTGCAAGAGTTTGACATCCCCACTTAGAAGTGGGAAGAGGTGAATATGGATTTTGTGACTGTTTACCTCATTCACATCATCAGTATGATTCAATTTGGGTTATTGTAGACAGATTGACTAAATCAGTGCATTTCTTTCCAATTCACACGTCTTACATGGTTGAAGATTACGCTAAGTTGTATATCCGAGAGATAGTCAGATTGCATGAAGATAATTTGTCCATAATCTCAGATAGGGGTACTCTGTTTACCTCTCAATTTTGGAGAGACTTTTAGAAGGGTCTTGGTACCTAAGTTCACCTTAGTTCAACCTTTCATCTGCAGATAGATAGTCAGGAAGAGAGAACCATTCAGACGTTAGAGGATATGTTGAGGGCATGCGTTTTTTATTTCAAAAGAAGTTGGGATGAACATTTTCCCTTGATTGAGTTTACTTATAATAAAACTTATTATGCTAGTGTTCAGATGGCTCCATTTGAGGCTCTTTATAAGCGGAGATGTAAATCGCAAGTTGGTTGGTTTGAAGTGGGTGAGGCCACTTTGATTGGGCCAGACATGGTGTTTGAGGCCATGGATAAAGTTCAGTTGATTAGAGAGATATTGAAAGCAGCCCAAAGTCATTAGAAATCTTATGTAGACGTAAGAAAAAGAGATCTTGAGTTTGAGGTTGATAATCTTATGTATTTGAAAGTTTCTCCCATGAAATGGGTGAAGAGTTTGGCAATAAGGGGAAACTTAGTCCCCGTTATGTAGGCCCCTTCCGTATTTTGAGTCGTGGTGGGAAGGTGGTGTATGATTTTGAGCTACCCGCAGATTTATCCTCAGTTCATCTTGTATTCCATGTGTCCTTGTTAAAGAAGTGCATGGACGATTCAACCATTATAGTTCCACTATAAAGTACTGATATTCAGAATAGCCTTTCTTACAAAGAAGTCCTAGTAGAGATTCTTGATCATCAGATTCGTAGACTAAGGAACAACGAAGTTTTCTTGGTTAAAGTTCTATGGCAAAATCAGTCCGTTGAGGGTTCTACTTGGGAAGAAGAAGCAGACATGCGTACCAAGTAGCCACATCTCTTCTCTACAAACTTAGATTCAGCCGAAGGTAATAGTTTTCCTTCGTTCAAATTCTTTTCCAGTTTCAGATTCAACTATATAGTTATCTTCATGAGAATTCATGCACTTTCAAATAAGTTCAGTAGCTCATCTTAATTAAGATAAAGTTAACCAGTTTAATTCAATTGTTCATGACAACTTATTTCCACAGATTCCTCAGTATTTTCAGCTTATCTAGACACATTCCAGGACGAATGTTCCCAAGGGGGACATATTGTAATACCCCGCACTTTTCCTAACTTAAATTCATTTCTAGAATGTTAAGAAACACATTCCAAAATGAATAATATTTATTTTGCATGGAATTTTCCTTATTTAGACCTCTCATTGTATGGGAAATTGAATAATCTTTCCATCGATTCTAAATTCGCCAAATTTCGACACTCAATGAAGGAGTTGGAGAATTTTTAAGTTGACAGTGTGCTACCTGAGCACTTGGCATGTCGCGAAGGTGAGAAAATTCATAATTGTCAAATTCCAGTGGCCCTCCACGATAGCCCCGCATCGCAGAGAGGGACAAATTTCCGATTGTCAATTTCAAGTAACCCTATGCGATGGTGGCGCATCGCGCCAGAAGACAAAATGGCATTTATATAGGGCACCACGATGGTGGCGCATCACGTTGAAGTTCCAGGTCCCAATTTTCAAAATCCAGTGGGACAACGCGATAGCTCCACATCGCGGAGACCTCCAATTTCCAGTCGTCTGTTTCCAATGAGCCACCACGATAGAGGCGCGTCGCGATGGCCCAATAAATCGGGATTTTCAGTTCTCGTTTCCAGTTCTATTTAGAGTTTAAAAAGCGTATTTTGGACAATTCCCAAGCCTCCAAACCATTTAAAACACAAGATTTATGATATTCGAAGAACTTTGTGCTCATTATTCATCTTTCTTCTCAAAAGCAAAACCCTAGAGCTTTAAAACCTTTTCACCAAGAAATCAAAATCCTCTATAGATTCTCCAAGAAAGCTTAAGATTGAGGATTCCCAAGGAAAGATAATCAAGAATCCATCCCCAAGAACTCAACTAGGAATCAATAATTCAAGTTTCTTCATCTAATCATCTATCAAGGTATGCGGGGTTTATGAACAAGGATCTTCTTCCATCCTTGTGACCAAAACCAAGATTTTACATTAAATTCATATAATCTTGAATGATATTACATAAGTTTTGAATTAGGGTTCATACCCATTATTGCTATTTGCAATGTTATGAGTTTTTGAGATATTTTGAAGATGAATTGCATATCTATTTACATATTTTCATGCCTATTCCAGTAAATTACAGATTTTGAGATGAATGATCATTGTTTTCATTATCATGCATGATTATTATGATGTTTTGACATGAGTTTGATACATAGGCTATTAAGCCCCAAGTTTGTATGTTGATATTACAAGAAAGATGATGCTTTAAGCATCCTATGAGCTGATTATTTCAGATTTACAATAATGTTTTGATATTTTGATCCTCAGATAAGTTTTGGAATCCACTTTATAGATTTATTACAGATTATAAAAACCAAAATAGCTTCATTTACAGAATAATTCAGATAAGTTCATAATTGGTTTCATAATGAACCCTTATACGAATTTTAGAGTGGATTTCAAATGAGATTAGCATAGCAAATTAAAGGGAGTAGCATTTAGCACCGAGTTGGGTATGATTCCAAGGTCTCATACCCCAGAACTATGTGCTACCGTAGGATTGAGATTAAAATGACCATAGTGGGTTAAGATAGTGATCACTTAAACTGAGGATATACTCCCTGGCAAAAGTATGAAAACTCTCCCCAACGTGAGGTTTCTTCCTTAGGAGGACGAGACGTTGGCCTCCATGTAGATCGCATGGTTATTGTCGGTTAGGAGAACCTCCCTTGCAAAACAGTTTTTTTTAAAGAGTTCCCTACTAGTAAAGAAAAGCTTTTAGAAAACTAAGTGTAAAGGATCATAAAATTTATTCAGATTATGCTTTACCAAAAGATAACAGTTACAGACTTTTGCTTTTAGATTTTAGATTTTAGAAGTGAGCTCTTTCTACACTTAGACTATACAAATTTACAGACAGAATATATGTATAGCTTTCAGAACTAAATGTTATGACTCGCTAGATTTATAAAGAATGATTGATTTATTGTTCGTGATTTCAGTATTTCAGATATTCCAGCTTATGTGAGTCATTTACATTTAGCATGCATTGTTTTATAAATAATGATTATGAGATGACATTTTACTTATGCATTTCACCCCATATACTCAGTACATCCTCAAAGTACTGATCCACATATATGTCTATGTGCTACATTATCTCAAAATGTAGGTTCAGGTTCTCAGTATTAGTAGCGTGAGTAGCGTGAGAATCTCCATCTACATCCTACAGTTGGTGAGTCTTCATAGTTTGGGGACTTGTTCACTTAGATTTTGCAGCTTATCAGTTTACATGATTTAGTATTCTTTTCAGATAGTTCAAGTTACCTGGGGATTTGTCCAGTGACTCTCTAGATGTTAGTAGTAGAGGCTTGTCAAACTACTAGTTGTGATTCATCTTATTCAGTATTGATGTTTCATACATTATATTCATATTATTCTTAGTTATTTCAAACATTTTTCGCATTCAGTATGACTTTCATGTCTATATTACATTGATTATGAGATTTATTTCTAGTATATGGAAGACAGGGTTAGCTTAATGCTACTCGTAGTCTTGAGCACCGTGTGATATCTCGGGTTCATATTTTGGGGTGTTACAGTCGTACGACTCAACAGAGATATCTCTCGCATAAATTGGCAAGGATAAGGATCCTCCTTCTCCCCGTCTACTTTATCTCTCCTATCCTCGACTTTCTTGCTATCACATTCACTTTCTTCTTTTATTTCCCCTTTTCTTCTCCCTTCACTATCCACAACATCCTCACTCTCGTGTGCACTACTATCATTATATTATGAAATTTTGGCAAGATTTTTTTATTCGGTTTCAGACTCTAATTCATTGACTACAGTTTTTTTCCTCTAGGAGGTTTTTGAAACTTCTTTGGATTTTCACTTCCTACTGCTAAAACCAGTGGAAGCAAGCGTTTTAACTTCTCTATGAACTCTTCTCGCCATTTATGATCTACAACAAAAAATGAATTTGCAGTGGTTGATTTATCGACCAATGGTCTATTAATAAAAAAAAATACAGAAAAAATAAACCTGTAGTGGTCGATCTATCGACCACTAGTCTATTAAGAATAATGGGAAAACGCCTCACATCAAACATACAAATCAAATTCCAACTTCATCAGATATTGGCAGTAAAATTCACAACAACAAGAACACCATTAAAGTGGGTCCAATTTAGTACAAAAATTCAAAATCAATACGCAATATAAGTACAAAAGTTTAAAAAATGTCTACTCATTAGCCAAAGAAAAACACGATTAAACTTGTGGAATCGATAATGTTAACTAAAAACACTTAAATTTTGACTAATTCAACGAAGAACAATTTAATTTTTGTCAAAATCGAAGAACCACAAAACAAAACAGAATTTTTTTTTACTAAAATGGATCTAAAACTGATCGAAAAAGAAGACTAAACTTACCTGAGTCACTGAATAATTTCGACAGAGGAAGCAAGAATCGTGCAAAACTTTTTTTTTTGGAAAATATGAACTAAAATTGCGAGAAGGAAGCTTTTTGAGGAGAGAGAAATGTTGTTGAAAATATTAAATAATTTTAATAAATGTTTGGAAAATTAATAAATATAAAAATGAGACCATGTTGTATTTTTTAAAAAGTTGTGTTTTTCTCCAAGTTTTAAAAATGTTAAAAAGGCCCATGACCCCACAACCCTAGCCCACTTTTTACCTTTTTCAATCGCTAGTCCTAAAAAATAAATCAAACAAAATTTTTGTGTCTAATCCTCAAATAAATTTTGAAAGTGGGTAGGTTTCAAAATAGTCTCAAAATACTTTGGGATGAGTTTGGAATCGCTGAGGGATATTTTTGGCATGAAAAAGGGCAGTGCATCGCTAAGGCAAATTTTGGGCATGAAAAAGGGCAGTACATCGCTAGGGGAGCTTCATGCAATGGCCCATATCGCATGGATCTTCACAAGGGTCTACTTCCTCACCCTTGTAGTGGCCCCACACTAAAGGGGGGAATCTCCTTGATGGGGCTTGCACCGTGGGAGGTGGGACATGCATTTAGGCGTATGCCACACACCCTCACTCATGAATAGGACTGTATTTTAACACTAATTTGGGTGTGTTTGGGTCTTTTCAAACTATATTAAATGTTTGCCATTCACCTAAAATATCCCCAAGTCCCTAAATATGATATTTATCAACCATAATCCCATTCTACTCTTCCCCAAACTACTTATAAGCTAATGAGTCTAGGGTTCCAAGTTCAAGGCTCAAAATCTCTTGCGTTCATTAAGATTTCTTGTCAAAAAGGCATGTTGAACAGTTCATACTTTAACTATTATTATAAAGTATCAATTTAATTGGTAATTACGTATTCTATAATGAGTTTTTGAATCTAGGATTGAGGATTTCATCGTGAAAAGCGTAATATTGGTTTCCCCCTTGTTTTAAGGATTTTCTAAATATTATTAGTGAGTTTTTGAGATGTGAACATATCATATGAAAATTGTGAATTTGGTAACATGAATTTACAACTTTAAAGATGATGGATGATGAGAATATGATCTTCAACCCATTTCAATAGCTTCGTTTTCAATATAGAATATGATGATTATTCCATATTTGAGCAATGTATGGCATGAAATGATGAGATGCTTAATGACTCTGTAAAAATCCTATGATGGCTATGTTTATTAATTTTAAACATGGAATTGAGATTCTATATTGTTATATCAAAATGGTTTGACATGATATGAATGACTCCCAAGTCTTGGTATAATGATACCAATACGGGAATACCTTAACAAAAGACTCCACGGATAAATATTTATACAAAATATTTTAATTGGGCTTAAAGGAAATTATGAATTCATCAAGAAGGCGCACGTCCTCATGACCCGCACGAAACCTATGTTTCCGACATAGGTATGTCAATCCTTAATTGGACTACAGATGATTTTCTTAATATGAGGATAAAGTAGTCACTTTAGACTATTGGTTTCTTTAGCCTAATATTAGCACTTATAGATTGAGGCCCCGCCGATTTGGGAGTAACCGACACATATAGCCCGTGGATTATGTGATGTTGGTATAAATCTACATAGTTTAGAAGTAAGTCTTAAGTGATAAAGTCATTATTTCCTAAAACCCTGGGCCATAATTTTTCTATCATGAACGATGAAAAATATGTTTTATGTCTTGGTTAATAGGGAATGTTTTCCCCCTTTCCTTGGGTTATATTCTAGTACACATCGTACTAATCCTCCCAGGATGCTACTTTATTTCATGATGTAGGTCTGGAGGTAATTTCCCATGATTCTATACAACACTAAGACCTTCATACTCTCTCATGGGGAAACTTGTGATAAATGGTGATCCCTCCATCCTTTGGAAGATATTTGGACTTTATGCTTATGTTTGTGGTCTTTCATTTGTTTTATGGTACAGTTGGGGCCTTGTCCCGTCCTAGGTGTTTTATTCTTAAAGTTAGAGGCTCTGTAGACTAGCTTGGGTAACTATTTTTATGCTATGATTCAAAACTTGGATATATAATCATTATGTTCGTTGAACATCATATCGAATGGGTCTATTTCCACAACTTTATTTATGAAAATGCTTATGAGAAAAATCTAAGGGGTCATCCTATGCTTGAATTTGTTTGGTATGCCTATCGCGTCCAGGGACACAGTTCGAGTCATGACACCATCATACTTATTCCCTCCACTATCAAGGTTTTCTGACCCATATCTTGTTGCACTATGGTACAAGCTGATTTCCAAGGTCCTAACTAATAGACTATAGGGGTCATAGATCGCTTAGTAGATAAATCTCAGAATACCTTTGTTCTTGGTAGGTTAATAGTGGATTACAGTATTATGATCCATAAACTCATTAAAGGGTATGGGAAAAGGGCATTTCACTAAGATGTATGCTTAAGGCTGACATGCAGAAAACTTATGATTCCTAAAATGGCCTTATGTGAGGCGGATCCTTCAACTATTGGGATTTCATAGTACATTTGTGGGTAGGCTATGGATTGTATAACAATAGTATCCATCTCATTACTCATAAATAGGGTACCCATAAATTCTTTTGATGCCAAGAGATGATTCATAAAAGGTAAAACTTTGTCCTCATTTTTATTTGTCCTGGCTATGGAGTACCTTTATAGGCTAGTCAAGACACTAAAGGGTCAGAAGTTGTTTAAGCATCATCTTATATGTGCCAAACTTGATCTTATCCAACTAGGATTTACTTATGATCTTCTACTTTTCTGTGTAATTGATGTCACTTCTATTTCATGCTTGAATGATACATTTAAAATCTTCTCTACTACTTCCAGCCTAGTTGTAAAACCCTCTAGTCGTTTAGTATATCTATGTAGGGTATAAGTTTAGGTGCAACATCATATTTAGGAGATTTGGGATTTGAAAAGGGTGATCTCCCATTTAGATTCTTGGAGTACCTCTGAACTCAAAGAGATTGTCTGCAGTCCAGTGTGAGCCACTAATTGAAAGAATTCTTGGTAGGTTATGATCATAGACAACGATATTTCTGTCTTATGCAGGCAGAGCTCAACTATTGAAGAGTTTTCTTTTTCCAATAAAAACTTTTTGGGCCTAACTTTTCATTCCTCCAAAGAAAATTATTGAATTTATCATAATATGTAAGAGATTTCTTTGGTTTTGGACTGTTGAAATTACTAGGAAATCTTTGGTAGCCTGGAATAAGGCGTGTACTCCTGAAGTAGCTAGGGAATTAAATTTGTTGAATGCGTATTTGTGGAACAAAACAATCATTTGTAAGCTGCTTTGGTATATATGTTAGACGAAGGAAAAAATATGGATGGTTTGGGTGCACACATATTACATGGAGAAAGGAAATGCTCGGTCAACTATGCCTAAGACAGACTCATGGATGATTCGAAAGATTTTTAAAGCAAAGCAGTACCAGGAGGATGTTGGGGTCAGAATACAAGACTTTAAATCTATGCAACAAGTCTCTATTAATATGTATATCAGGTACTTCAGGGTTTGTACCCATATATAGGGTGGAGGAAGATAGTTGTTAATAATCAAGGTCTCCCCAGGTAGAAATTCACTCTTTGAATGGCCAATGATGGTCGACTACAATCGAAGGACAAACTTCCTAGATGAAAGAAAGATATGGATCAAAATTGTATTTAATGAAAGTTGAGGATGAGTCTATCCAAAACTTAATCTTTCAATGTCCTGTATCTAGTGGTATATGTCAACATATCTTAAGGTAGTAGGGTATATAGAGATGTCGTTAAGGATGGATAGATGAAGTAGCATGGTCTCAGAAGTACTGCAGAGGTAACAGTAAAGATGCATAGTATTTGAAATTAGGTTCGCCGGGACAGTCTACCATATATGGTGAGAGAGGAATTTTTGAGTATTTCAAAACTCCGCAAGGGCAGCAGAGGTGATCACAAATCAAGTAATAAAAGAAGTTTATTTACCCGCTAGCCTACTCCTAATTTACAAGTCCTACATAACAAAGCTAGACCACTATCCACAATAATACTAGTTCGATAGATGCAGAGGGTATGGAGGTCTTGATTAGTAGTCATAGAATGCACTTGGCTCCGGTTATTCCTGGCCGACCGGTGTAAGATCATCTTGGGCTTTTTCGTTCCCTTTTTTCCTTTAATTGTTTGAGCTGAACGCTTTGGTAAATAATAATACAGTTACTTACCTGAAAAAGGATTTATAATTGTAGAGTTTACTCCATAGAATAAAGATACAACATTAATTAAAATGATTAACCCTTCAAAAATCAACGGGACAAGATATTGAAGAGTAAATGGATGTATCAGCAAAGGAAATTTAAAACCATCAATATACCACACTATATATAGACAATTATATTTAGATTGTTGGCTAATTTTTAAGAATATATGAAAGTTTTGCAGTGCATATAAAGGAAGTAGACTAAAGTCAAATTAATGATTAAAAGACATAAAACGTTTAAAATTATTTGTGAAAAACTAATATCATATATTCAAACAAATATAAAATTTATGTATTAGGTATTTTGTCCCTTTGTTTAATAAAATCAAAACCAGACTAAATATTGTCGTTTTTTAAAAATTTGAACCAAATCAAACCAAATATCATTTTTTTTAATTAGTTTGGTTTATAGACAAAATGTGAACACCCGTAAATTCACTATCACATCCTAAAAGCATCCACTAAACCATAACGTAGTAAAAAAAAGACTGGATTCTAATTTTGTAATCTGGATTCTAATATCGTAGTAAATTTTCTCCGGTAAAAATATTGCTCCATTTTGTGGAATATTCTCAATGCTTTCCTTAGTGTTCAAGGAAAAAAGACAGAGAAAATAACGTTGATGATTTGTACTCCATTTATCTATCGCAAAAGTTTTGGACCATGTTGAGGTCCAAAGATAAAACTTTTGAAGTATTGGTAATTTTGCCAAGAGAATCTAGGTTAATTTGTACAACAGAATTGCAGGGATCAGGTTTGACCATGGAACAGATTTTGAAAATGCAAGGGTTGAGGAGTTCTGTGCAGAAAATAGAAAAAGCCACACTTTTTCATCTCCCAAAACTAGTCAACAAAATGGTGTTGTTGAAAAGAAAAACATGACCTTGGTTGATATTGACAGAAATATGCTAATTCATGTTGGTTTTCCAAAAAACTTCTTGACTGAAACAGTTAAAACTGCATACTACGTTATAAATAGGTGACTTATCAGATCTATTCTCGACAAGACTCCCTATGAATTAATTTTCAAAAGAAAGCCCAAACTTAGCTACATCGGGGCTTTTAGGTGAAACTATTTTGTGTTGAACAATGACAAGGATGATCTTAGCGAGTTTGATCCCAAGAGTGATGAAGGAATATTTGTAGGTTACTCATCAACTAGAAAATCCTATAGAATCTATAACAAAATAATTCTTTATATTGAAGAAAGTGTTAATGTCATATTTGATGTGTCTGGAGACATGGAAAATTGAGAAATATGGATGATGTAGACCGGGAGGAACTCATTCCAATTTAAAAAGGATGACCCTTCAATAGTAAATAATGAAGAACAAGCTAATGAAGATATTGAAAATGATACAAATGGTGAAGGAGAAGAACCATGTCCTAGACAAGATCCCTTTGAACTTGATGCTTTACAACAGGTATCTTAGGACCAAGCTTCTCAGGGACCTACTACCTGTCAGTCATATTCAACCATAAAATAATCTAACTGGAAGCATAAATTGTCTTACCTTCTTTAGAATCTCTTCAAACCCTTGGATTTTGGTATGCAAACTAGGGCACAAGCAGGGAGTTTGGCTGCTTTCTTACTTCATAGTCGCCATTGAGTCAAAGAATGTGAAGGAATCACTCAAGGATGTTGATTGGGTAAATGTAATTCAAGATGAACTACATTAGTTTGAAAGAAGTAAACTATGAAACATGGTCCCTAGAACTACATATAGGACCATTATAAGGACCACAGTGTAAGGATACAATTAAGAAGAAGACATTGATTATGATGAGACTTTTGCACTACTTACAAGGAAAAAGACTAGAAGAATTCTCTTGATGGATACATGTAACTCAAGCTATTCCAAATACATGTAAATAGTTCCTTCCTAAATAAGTACTTAAAAGAAGAATTTTGTGTCAACAAAACTCCTGGATTTGAAGACTTGGTCAACATAATCACGTACTGAAATTTGACAAGGCTATTAATGGATTAAAGCAAGCTCTATGGTCATGGTATGAAAGTTTGTCAAAATTTCTTCTTGTAAATGGCTTAAAAAGAGGAAAATTTGAAAATACTCACTTTCTCAAAACAAGAGGGAAAATCTACTGATTGAGCAAGTATACGTGGATGACATCATTTTTAAAGCAACTTCAGATTCACTATGTGAAGAATTTGCTAAACTCATGGAAAATGAATTTGAAATGAGTATAATTGATAAACTGAGTTCCTTTCTAGGGCTAAAAATCAAGCAAACTTGTTGTGGAACAAAGATTTGTTAGCAGAAATACATCAAGGATCTGTTGAAAAATTTCCACACAAATTATGCTAAGCCCATGGATACCTCTAGTGGGACAAGCTTAAAGTTGGATGTCAAAGAACCTGATCCCTTGCTGAATGAAACTAAGTACAGAGGAATCATTGGGTCCCTCTTGTACTTGACTTCTAGTATACCTGATATTGTATTCAGTGTGTGAATGTGTTCAAGGTTCAAACCTTGTTCAAAGAAGTCTCACTTAAAGGTTGCAAAGAGGATTCTTTGATTTATGAAGGGAACAGGGAACCTTGTCATGCCTTATCCATTTGGATATAATTTTGATCTAATTGGTTATGCCGATGAAAATTATGTAGGGTACCTGGTTGACAAGAAAAGTTTCTTTAGGATGGTTCATTTCTTTGGGTCCTCTCTAATTTCCTTACGATCAAAGAAACAAAACTCAGTAGAACTTTCCACAACTAAAGCTGAGTATGCAAAAACTATCTCTTGATGTGCTCAACTCCTATGGATTAAAAAACAACTGAAAGATTTTAGGATAGTGTCTGATACTATTCCTCTATTATTTACTAACACCAACATGTTAAACATGACCAAAAATCTCATGCAGCACGAGAGGACCAAGCTTATTAATGTGAGACATCATTTTCTAAGAGTAAATATGGAGAATTGGGTCATTTGCAAAAAATTCTGTATGACTGAATATCAAGTTGTTGATATTTTCATGAAGGCTCTCCAAAGGGATTAGTTTGAGAAAAATGGGGTTGAGGATAGGACAAATCAATTTTAATTGAGCTGCTCTAGTTGGTTGAATCATTCCTGACATTAGCTTTGATTAGGGAATTCATATAGTTATAGTAATTTTTTCATTTGGTCTAATTCAGTTCCATACCTTTTGTAGGTATACACTCATGGTGGGAAAGCTAATGAGAGGGATGGATGAGATAAAAATTAATGCCAAAGTCCTTTTACAATTAAGATATGGACCAAGTCCTTACTCAAAAGGCTAGTGTCATGTATATAGATTTTTGAAAATACAAAAATTTACTACTCTAAATTACGACGTGTATTTTCCTCCCTCTCTGTATCGTTGTCACATCTTTTAAAATGTAAAAAGGCATATCTAGTAGGGACCATACACGTTCTTTCACTTTAATTCCAAACAATACCTCTTTTCCATCTCATTAAATATCACATCCAAAACTAAAATCCTTAGATTCTTAAAATTGTCAATCTCTGACAAGTCTCTTTTTATATTCTTTGAATATCTAATATCTCTCAATCATTTTTTCCATCTCACAAAATGTCTCAACCCTAATCTCCTTTAAAGACACCTCTTAGAAACAAGATCCCTCAAGCCTAGTCATAACACATCAACATCCTTTTCTTCAAAGAAATTCCCTCATCTATGGAAGCAAAGGATACTTGTATCGTACCTTCAAATGATAAAACAAGCCTATTTTCTTCTACTATCCCTCCTGAAGATACTTCTATCATAGTTCAGGAACATCCACTCAATGCGTCAGACAGTTTTGAACCATTCATTAAGTTAGTTTACAAATATCAACCTGCTTTCTAGGTATTGAAGAGAACACATGGTTTTCTTAGGGACCATGTACTCTAAATCTTTCTAACCTCACTCTCATTTACGAACGCATGTTTGATGGAGATTTACCAAATGAAAGAGTCAATTTCTCAAATAGAGTGGGGACAGGGGTTAATTGGGTTGTAAATAATTTGACTCTTCTATTTGGTGACTAAAGAATAATCTAAAATGAGTTTGAAAAATCCATATTTCCTAAGTCATCCATTCAATCACCTGTATAACATATAATGGAACTCTACCTGACAAAATATTCAAAAGGAACTTCTATTTCCCTCAGTGGAGGATGAAAAGGATGTAGAAAACCATAGAAGCAAAATACGAAAGTTACTTTTTATTTCTCTTTTATGACCATCATAAGCTTTACAATGGCTCTTATTTATATAAGTACTTCTAAAATGACTATACAATGTAGTAAGTCCTATATATGGTTCTGTATATTAGGAAATATACAAAATGATATTCTAAGATATTTTAATCTTACAAGAATATACAAAAAGATATGCTAAGATAAGTTAAGCTTACAAGAATATACAGAAAAAAGATATGCTGAGTTTTTAAGAATAATAATAAGGCTGCAATATGAGTTAATGTACTTTGGCTGAAATTGAGTCCAATAACAACAGGCTTAGTGCAAATAAGTCCGGTTAGTGCAAGTCCAAGGCATAGAGCCTTTGACTTTGATCATATTAGTTGTTTCATCATTTCCAGAGCTCAACACCCCTCCTCAAGCTGGAGCGGATGACTGTACGCCTAGCTTACCTAATATGTTATTATGAAGAGGATCGGTAAGTGACTTCGTAAAGAGATTGACCAGTTGAGATGAGGATCGAATAAAGTAAAGGGAGATCAATCCATCAAGAAATTTTTGTCTAACGAAATGTCAATCGATCTCAACGTTCTTGGTCCTTTTGTGATCGATCGGGTTCCTTGCGATGTGAATGGCGGACTGACTATCTGAATAAAGAGGAAATGGCAGTGGAATAGGGATGGACATGTCTTGGAATAGACGCACTAACCAAGTAAGTTCAGCCACTACACATCGCATTGAACGGTATTCTGCCTTTGCAAAACTTAGGGAAATTAAAGTTTGCTTCTTTGATTTTCATGAAATCGGAGAACCCCCAAAAGAAATATAGAACCCACTAACTGATTTCCACAAATTTGGATAGGTGCCCCAATCCGAGTCGCAAAAACCAAGCAACTGAAAAGAAAAGGAGGCATTGATAAAGAGACCCAATCCAGGGTCCTTATATAAATATCGAAAGAGATCCAAAGCTGCAGTAAGATGTGGTTGCCTAGGGTCTTTCATATATTTACTTAAATATTGCACAGTAAATATAAGGTCAACTCTGTATGAGTCAGGTAATTGAGCTTGCCAAGGAGATGTCAATACAAGGTAGGATTGGGAAGTGGATCCCATTCATTCAGATACAACTTAACCGTAGGATCAAGAGGAGTTGAAATAAGAGACAAGTAGGCAACATCAAATTCTTTTAATAAATCTAGGGTGAATTTCCTCTGAGAAAGGATCAATCCCCTAGGTTCTCTTAGAACTTCGATGCCCAAGAAAAACTGTAAGTCCCCCAAATCCTTGATGTGAAACTCCTTGTTGAGAAATAGTTTAAGTGAATGGAGCTCTGCACTATCATTACCTAACAAAATAATGTCATCCACGTATACTGCTACAATGGAAATAAAAGAATCTGACCTTTTAATAAATAAAGAATAATCATTCAGAGAAGCATAAAACCTTTTAAAATTGAGAGCAACTGTTAGTTTAGAACACCACTGTCTGGAGGCTTGACGAAGTCCATAAATCAATTTTTAAGCTTACATACATGAGATGATGATGGATGAACAAGACCACCCGGGAACTTCATATACACTTCTTCATTAAGGTCACTAAGAAGAAATGCATTATTGATATCTAGTTGATAGATTCCCCAACCTTTCTTAATAGTCGAAGCCAATAGACATCTTTTAATTCCCCAAAGTTTTTTCTAGCTAAATTTTTGTCCATAAAGTATCAAGCATTAGATTCTAGAATGATTTATACTTATTACCCTATGGAATTCCTTAGATTTCAATTTTTCATTACATAGATGATCGAATAAGTTTTCCATCGACATAAGATTCGTCCAAAACGGACACTCGGTGAAGTAGTTATGGTTAATTTAAGTCCTAGTCGTGAAACACCACCATTCATGTCCTTGGTGCATCACGGAGAGGGTGTAAATAACGATGGTCAATTTTCAGTGAGACTCCGTGATGGTAGCGCATCGCGAAGTAGGCCAAATTTCCATTCATCACTTTCCAGTGAGCCACCACGATAGTGTCGCGTTGCGGTGGCCCATAAGATCGGGTTCCCAGTTTAAATTTTTCCTGTTTCGTTTAGAAGTTAATAAGGGTATTTTGGACTTTTCCCCAATCTCTTAAAATGTCCAAATAGGAGATTAAGACCTATACAAGCATAATATACGACATTCTCAAGATTTCCCTCAAAACAAAAACCCTAGTTCATATACTTCTCCTCCAAGAAACTAAAGATTCAACCGTGGGTTTTAAAAATTGATCGGAGATTTGGAATCCCCAAACCGTATGCTTTAAGGATCAACCATTATTATTTATAATCTAGGTACACGGGCTTTTTTCTAAAATCTCATGAGTATAAAAATCATGATTTTTAAGAAAGGGGTTCTTGAATTTATGAATACATTCATGTTTTAGAAGCTTCGATAATATTGTTTTGGTCTTTAGGCCTTCCCCCAAATTGATTTGAATTGAATATATGTATGTATGCATTGAAAACAGTGAATTGTGAATCGAGATCATGAAATATAAAATCTCCCTCTCCCATTACTTTATTATTTGATTTACAAGTTATGAATACTTACATTTCATGGTTTACAGAATGATTCAAGATACTATTTGTCTTATGTGAAATTCATGATGATTAAGAATGGGAGAGAGGAATGCTTTAATGATTTTAAATATTGAGATTGATAAACAAAGAAACTTCAGGAATGTTTTTGAGAAGTTGGCCACTACTTATTGAAATTGTTGAATGAATGGAAAGCCTTTGCATGATTTTTGACTCATAATTTGAGATATGACTCTTCTTACACTATATGCATGATCAAGTGGCCTGAACATTGTTTTAGAATGAAATAATCATATATGGCTTAGAATAAGAACTTGCAAGTCTTGGTATGATGATACCAACTCAGACAATGCCATAACAGACACAGATTAATACATAAATCAGACTTTCATGTTTTAGAATTTCAAAATGATGCATGTTTAGAAAAGGCTAAAATAGGGAAAAAGATATGTTAGATGGTTCCTTGAAGAGGGCACGAGTTCAGATAACTCATTTCCCAAAAACTGTGATTTGTCGATCTGAGTATATTATATTACGCTAGCCTAGTGTTGTATAGCATATCAGAATCAGAGACTCCAACCCTTGAGGCATACTTGGGTTGGGGGATTCCCCGTGGAGTCAATGACGGATTCCATATAGCCCGTGGAATATCAGAGTTATAGGGGAGTTTCACCTAACTCAAAAGTAATACAAAGAACAGACAGTGCATTGGCAAGAATGACTTATGATTTTCAAAAAGTACCCATGTGTTTTGAGAACTGTTTATGCATGATGTTTTAACAAATTTTTCTCCACTATTTTACTTATGTAAAAGTTTTATTTTGGATTACTTTGCATACCAGTACATTATATTGACCCCTCTCTCCCCTACCTCTCAGGTTCTGATGCTCCATCTAGGGGTCTAGATAAGCAGTAGATTTCATCAGACAGAGTTGCAGTATCCAGTTGGTGACCCTTCTATATTCCAGAAGGCCTGTTTATTTTTAGACAATTATTAGTGGTTACAGTTTTGGTCTACTGGGGGCCTTGCCTAGATTTCAGGTAGTTGTCAGGTTTTCATATAGTAGAGATTTTGCAGACTGTTCCAGATGTTATTTAGTTAAGTTTAGATTTCATTCCTTATTGTTAAACTAAATCCAGAGTATGACCATATTTCCCTATTAGGTTACATTTCTGCATCTCCTTTTTATTATGTGAATATTGTGCATAATTACCAAATAGAGTAGGATGCCCGCGCCTTCATGTTTCGGGATGTCCATCACGGCCAGGCCCTAGTTCGGGTCATGAAAAAATTGGTATCAAAGCAAGGTTCATGGTTCCAAGGTGTCTGCAAAATCACATCGGGTAGAGTCTTGTTTATGGGTGTGTAGCATGCCACACCTATAAACAGGGGGATACTAGGAGTTTAGGAATGTTTCCCCTCTTTGTGATCTAGTTCATGCTTTAGAGTCTAATCTGCCTTTAATCAATACTCTCTTTCTTTTCTAAAAAAATTAATCGTGCCTCCTCGTCGCACTATCGATCAGACTGCACAGACAGATGAGGTTCGTACCACTCATGGGATGTGAACCTATAATAGATCTCTCACCCCAGAACATTTTCCTACTCCGTGAGTACCTCTAGTCCCGACCAGTGCACCTCGGGCTCCATGGACCAATGTTAACCGTCCCCCAACTTTTCAGAGAGATATTTCTAATGTAGAGTTTAGACAGTCTATTCATATGATGACACAGTCGGTGGCCAATCAGGCTCAATGATTGGAAGATGTTGGGTCTGCATCTGTTACATCTGAGGCTACTCGGGTCAGTCATTTCATGAGAATGAACCCGCCCAAGTTTACAGGCACTAAGGTAGAAGAAGATCCACAGGAGTCTGTGGATGAGATGGAGAAGATCTTTAAGGTGATTCATGTGGAGGAGATAGAAGAGGTCAAGTTGGCAACTTATCAGCTCAAGGATGTTGCAAATTAGTGGTATAACGAGTGAAAGGATGCTAAGGGAGAGAGTGTTGAGCCTACAGTTTATGGCAAATTAATGGAAGCCTTCCTTGATCGGTTCTTTTCTCTAGGGTTGAGGGAGGCCAAAGCTGTGGAGTTTATGAATATGAAGTAGGGAAATATAAGTGTCCAGGAGTACACTTTGAAGTTTAACCAATTAGCCCACTATGCACCAGAGATGACTAGCAATATAAGAGTCTGGATGAGAAAATTTGCATTCGTCCTTTTAGATAATCTAGTACTTGAATATCAAGGGATGATACTAAATGTGGATATGGACTTTGCTAGGCTGCCATTCCATATGTAACAGGTAGAAGAAAAGAAAAAGAAAATCCCTGAGTCTAGAAAGAAGGACAAGCAGGTAAAGAGAGCCAGAACAGCAGATCAGTATCATAGTCAGCGACAAAGTGGTAAGTGGGATAATAAATGGCAGAAGAAGAAGAATTGGGGTAATGCACAGTCCGCAGGCAGCGCCCCAGCTCCCATACCCCCAGTTGACAGAAGATCTCAGAGTTTCCAAACTATTAAGGATCCAGAGATCAGGATACTCAGTCACAGTGTAGTGTGGCTCTGCAGCATTATACTTTTCCGCGGTGTGAGACTTGTGGTAGGAACCATCCAGGAAGGTGTCAGTGCGGTGCATTAGTGTGTTATTCATATGGTCAGCCGGGTCACTTACAGAGGGATTCTCCATCTGCTAGAAGGAATGTTGGTTGTGCAAAATCTCAGGCAAATTCTTACGCACCACCATCGCCTCAAAAGGGCGCCTCTTCAGCTGTCGGAAGCGATCGTAATCGGCTGTATGCTTTGACTAACCGCCAGGAGGTAGAGACCTCACCAGATGTTGTCACCGGTACGTTACAAATCTTTTCCCTTGATATTTATGTGTTACTGGATCCCGGGTCTACCTTGTCTTATGTGACCCCATATGTGGCTATTGGTTTTGGGTTTGAGCCCGAAGTCACTACCGACCCTTTCTCTGTTTCCACTCCGGTGGGTGATTCTGTTGTGTCTAGAAGGATATATAAGAATTGTATTATGTCTATTCTTAGATAGGATACTTTGGCAGATCTCATAGATCATGATATGGTTGATTTTGATGCTATCCTAGGGATAGAATGGCTCCATTCATGTTATACCACTCTAGACTGTAGAACCCGAAAGGTTACTTTTTCTTTTTTGAAGGAGCCAACAATAAAATGGGAAGGTCACTCTTTAGCACCTCGAGGGAACTTTATTTCTTATTTCAGGGCCCGTAAACTCATTTCCAAAGGTTTTTTGTATCATCTTATTCAGGTTAAAGATTCTAACACCAGAAGTCTTTCTTTTCAGTTTTTCCCTATGGTAAATGAATTCTCTAAAATCTTTCCAGATGATCTCCCAGGAATACCACCTGATAGAGAGATAGATTTTGGCATAGATGTGTTGCCAGACACCCGTCCCATCTATATTCCACCATATAGAATGGCTCCAGTAGAGTTGAAAGAGTTGAAAGAGTAGCTAGCAGACCTCCTAGATAAAGGTTTCATCCGTCCTAGTATTTCTCCCTGGGGTGCACCTGCACTTTTCATGCGAAAGAAAGATGGTTCCCTGCGTATGTGTATAGATTACCGCTAGTTAAACAATGTCACTATCAAAAATAAGTATCCACTTCCTAGGATTGATGATCTATTTGACCAACTTCAGGGTTCTAAGTGCTTTTCTAAAATAGACCTTCATTCAGGATATCATCAATTGAAAGTTAGGGAATCAGACATTCCCAAGATAGCTTTCCGAACAAGATATGGTCATTTTGAATTCCTAGTCATGTCCTTCGGGTTGACTAACGCCCCTGATGCCTTCATGGACCTAATGAATAGGGTTTTACAATAGTTTCTAGACTTGTTATTCATAGTTTTCATTGATGATATCTTGATTTATTCCAAAAGTGAGGAGGACCATGCCAATCACCTCCAAATTATCCTCTAGACTCTCAAAGATCATAGGTTGTATGCAAAGTTTTCCAAGTGTGAATTATGGTTAAATTCTATTTCTTTCTTGGGGAATATTATGTCTAGTGAGGGGATTAAGGTTGATCCCCAAAAGGTTGAGGCAGTCAGGAAATGGCCCATACCCACGACTCTAACCGACATTTGGAGCTTCTTGAGTTTGGCGGGTTATTATAGTAGGTTTGTAGAGAGTTTTTCTTCCATATCTTCACCACTTACTAAGTCGAATCAGAAAAAGGTAAATTTTTTGTGGTCTGACTCATGTGAGAATAGTTTTGAGAAGTTGAAAGACAAGATGACTACTGCTCCTATTTTGAATCTTACGGAGGGTACAGGAGGTATTGTTGTATATTGTTATGCATCTCGAGTGGTACTTGGGTGTGTTCTTATGCAATATGGTAAGGTAGTGGCTTATGCATCTAGGAAGTTAAAGGTGCATGAGAAGAACTACCCTACTCATGACTTCGAGTTAGCGGCTGGGGTTTTTGCACTTAAGATCTGGAGGCACTATTTTTATGGGGTACATGTTGATATATTTACTGACCACAAGAGTTTACAATATGTTTTCTCGCAGAAAGAATTGAATCTCAGGCAGATACGATGGTTGGAACTTTTAAAAGACTATAAGATGAGCCTGCACTATCATCCGGGCAAGGCAAATGTGGTAGCTGATGCCCTCAGCAGGTTATCTATGGGCAGTCTTTCTTATGTGGGGAAAGAAGAAAAGGATATGGTGAAGGATATTCACCGACTTAGAAATCTAGGAGTGCGACTTTTAGATTCCAAGGATGGAGGAGTGGTTGTTCATGAGATAGCTAAATCTTTCCTTTGTGTAGAATTCAAAGAGAAACAGGTTGAAGATCCCATCTTGATGCAAATTAAGAAAGATATAGGTCAACAAAATTTAATGTCATTTAAAATTGGTGGTGATGGTATTTTGAGATACCAGGGTAGGTTGTGTGTGCCAGATGTAGATGGTCTGAGAAATAGAATCCTTGACAAAGCTCACACGTTGAGGTATGTTGTTCATCCTGGCTACTAAGATGTATCATGATTTGAAAACCATTTATTGGTGGAATAATATGAAGCGTGATGTGGCTAACTATGTTGCCAAGTGTTTGAATTGTCAACAAGTTAAAGTGGAACATATGAGGCCAGGCGGTTCTTCTTAAGAGATAGATTTGCCTTTGTGGAAGTGGGAGATGATTAATATGGACTTCATTACAGGATTTTTGAGGTCCCGAAACTAGTATGATTACATTTGGATGATGGTGGATAGGCTGACCAAGTCATCTCACTTTCTACCTGTCAGGACTAATTATTTGGTAGAGGATTATGCCAAGTTGTTCATTGCAGAAATAGTTCATTTGCATGGGGAACCTGTGTCCATCATGTATGACCGAGGTACTTAGTGTTCTTCATAGTTTCGGAGATATTTTCAAAAGGATTTAGGTACCTAAGTGAATTTGAGCATGGCTTTCCACCCTCAGAAAGACGGGAAAGCTGAGCGCACCATCTAGACCTTTGAGGATATATTAAGGGCCTGCGTGATAGACTTTAAAAGTAGTTGGGTAGAGAACTTTCCATTGATAGAGTTCGTATATAATAACAGTTTCCATTCCAGTATTAAGATGACACCATTTGAGGCATTGTATGGGAGAAGATGTACGTCTTCGATAGGATGGTATAAAGTAGGTGAGATGCAGATATTTGGGCCTGATCTTGTTCATCAGGAAATAGAGGATGTGAAATTCATTAGATAACGACTTAAGACAACTCAGAGTCGTTAGAAATCCTACGCCGATGTTAGGAGAAGAGATCTAGAGTTTGAGGTTAGAGATTGGGTGTTTCTCAAGGTTTCTCCCATGAAGGAAGTCATGCAATTCGGGAAGAAAGGTAAGTTGAGTACTTGCTATGTATGGCCATACCAAATTGTGAGAAGGATAGGTGGAGTTGCGTATGAGTTTGAATTGTCTGCCAGTTTGGGTTCTGTTCATCCGTTATTTCATAAATCTATGTTGAAGAAGTGTATTGGAGACCTTTATTTAGTGTTTCCTGTCGAAGAAATCAAAGTGACAGACTCTTTATCCTATGAAGAAGAGCCTGTAGAATTTTTTGATCGCTAAGTTAGAAGATTGAGGAGCAAAGAGATAGCCTCAGTTAAAGAGTTGTGGAGAAACCAAAAAATTGAAGAAGCAACTTGGGAATCAAAAGTTGACATGAGAGCTAGATACCCAAACCTTTTTTATCCAGTGGAGGACAAAATGAAAGGTATAATCCTTGCCTTATTCTTTCTATGCCTTAGTATGCTTGAAATTATACTTGTCTGTGTCCCGCATCAACATTAGTGGACGAATGTTCCCGAGGGGGGGACATTGTAACGCCCCGAAGTTTTTCCTAGCTAAATTTTTGTCCCTAAAGTATCAAGCATTGGATTCTATAATGATTTATACTTATTTCCCTATGGAATTCCTTAGATTTTAAATTTTTATTACGTAGATGATTGAATAAGTTTTCCGTCGACATAAGATTCATCCAAAACGTACACTCAGTGAAGGAGTTATGGTTAATTTAAATCCTAGTCATAAAACATCGTCATTCCTATCCTTGGCGTGTCATGGAGAGGATGTAAATGACGATGGTCAATTTCTAGTGAGACTCCACGATAGTGGAGCATCGCGGTGGCCCATAAGATCGGGTTCCCAATTTAAATTCTTTCTGTTTTGTTCAGAAGTTAACAAGGGTAGTTTGGACTTTTTTCCAGTCTCTTAAAGCGTCCAGACAGGATATTAAGACCTCTACAAGCATAATTTATGACATTCTCAAGATTTCCCTCAAAACAAAAACCCTAGTTCATACAATTCTCCTCCAAGAAACTCAAGATTCAACCGTGGGTTTTTAAAATTAATCGGAGATTTGGAATCCCCAAATAGTAGGCTTTAAGGATCAGTCATTATTCTTCATAATCGAGGTACGCGGGATTTTTCCTAAAATCTCATAGGCATAGAAATCATGATTTTTAAGAAAGAGGATTTTGAATTTATAAATACATTTATGTTTTAGAAGCTTCAATAATATTGTTTTGGTCTTTAGGCCTTCTCCCAAATTGATTTGAATTGAATATATGTATGTATGCATTGAAAACTGTGAATTGTGAATCGAGACCATGAAATATAAAATCTCCCTCTCCCATTACTTTATTATTTGATTTACAAGTTATGAATCCTTACATTTCATGGTTTACAGAATGATTCAAGATACTATTTGTCTTATGTGAAATTCATGATGATTAAGAATGGGAGAGAGGAATGCTTTAATGATTTTAAATATTGAGATTGATAAACAAAGAAACTTTAGGAATGTTTTTGAGAAGTTGGCCACTACTTATTGAAATTGTTGAATGAATGGAAAGCCTTTGCATGATTTTTGACTTATGATTTGAGATATGACTCTTCTTACACTATATGCATGATCAAGTGGCCTGAACATTTTTTTAGAATGAAATAATCATATATGGCTTAGAATAACGACTTACAAGTCTTGGTATGATGATACCAACTCAGATAATGCCATAACAGACACAGACTAATACATAAATCAAACTTTCATGTTATAGAATTTCAGAATGATGGATGTTTATAAAAGGCTAAAATACGGCATAAAGAGATGTTAGATGGTTCCCTGAAGAGGGCACGAGTTTAGATAACTCATTGCCTAAAAACCATGATTTGGCGATCTGGGTATATTATATTACGCTGTCCTAGTGTCGTATGGAGTATCAGAATCAGAGACTCCAACCTTTGCGGCATACTTGTGTTGGGGGCTTCCCCACCGAGTGAATGGTGGATTCCATATAGCCCATGGAATATAAGAGTTGTAGGAGGGTGCCACCTAACTCAGAAGTAATACAAAGAACAGACAGTGCATTGACAAGAATGACTTATGATTTTTAGAAAGTGCCAATGTGTTTTGAGAACTGTTTATGCATGATGTTTTAACAAATTGCTCTCCACTATTTTACTTATATAAAAGTTTTATTTTGGATTACTTTATGTACCAATACATTGTATTGACCTCCCTCTCCTACCTCTCAGGTTCTGAGGCTCAGTCTAAGAGTCCAGATAAGCAGTAGATTTCATCAGACAGAGTAGCAGTGTCCAGTTAGTGAGCCTTCTATATTCCGGAAGGCCTGTTTATTTTCAGACAATTATTAGTGGTTAAGGTTTTGGTGTACTAGGGGGCTTGTCCTAACTTTCATATAGTTGTCAGGTTTTCATGTAGTAGAGATTTCACAGACTATTTCAGATATTATTTAGTTGAGTTCAGATTTCATTCCTTATTGTTAAACTAAATCCAGAGTATGACCATGTTTCCGTATCAGATTATATTTCCGCATCTCTTTTTATTATGTGAATGTTGTGCATGATTACCAGATAGAGTAGGATGCACGGGCCTTCATGGTTCAAGATGCCTGTCACGGCCAGGCCCTAGTTTGGGTCGTGACACATTTGATAGCTGTCATCTTCACCACCAGTGAAAATGACTTATTAAAATCAATCCCCTTTCTTTTAATATCACCTCTTACAACCAATCTATCCTTCAATCTTTCAATACTACCATCACTATGTTGTTTTACTTTGTACACCTACTTGCATGGCAAATCCTTCTTCCCATATGGTAGTTCAGTAACTTCCCAGGTGTGATTCAATTCAAGGGCTTGAAGCTCCTTATCCATAACCTCTCTCCATCCTTAATGTGATGAAGCTTGTTTATAAATGATGGGCTCTTGGACAGTAGCTAATGAATGCAACATATGCTGGTTATCGAATGAAAGGTCAGTAACTGAAATAAAATGAGGAGTGATGGAACTAACAAAACAAGTTGAGCTAACATCAGTGAGGTGCACAAAATTACAAATATATTCTGCTAGATAGGAAGGAACCTTGTGTTCTCTGGTGGATCTTCTGAGTGAAGAGGTTGCATCTAGATAAGGAATTAACATAGGTATTGCACTAGGTGTATCTATGAAGATAGACCTAGTGGATAGAATAGATGGAACCTGATCATGTGAAGGTGTATAAGAGAGAGGATGTGAGATAGAATATCCATTAGTGGGGTTTCTGGAAACATTGAGATCAAGATTTGTGGAGATTTTGGGACTAAATACAGTGTCAAACACTGGGGAGATAGGAGAATCAGAAGCAAAAGGAGTGCTCTATCTAGCATTTGGAGAATATGACTGACTAGGTTTAAAAAAAGCAAAAGAAAAATATTATTCATAAAGAAATACTTCTTTTGAGGTAGAAATCTTCAAAGTGTCAAGGTTGAAGACCTTATAACCTTTATTTCCATAGGGATATCCTAGAAAAACACATGGCTCAGCCTTGGGATCAAGTTTGGTTCTATGAAAGGGTAAGGTGGAGACGAAACATAGGAATCCAAAACACATAAGATTGGAATAGTTAGGTTTAGTCTTGAAAAGAATCTCAAAAGGTGTTTTATTGTTCAATATTCTTGAAGGAAATATGTTAACCAAATAGGTCACGGCTAAGAGACATTCTCCCCAATATTGGATAGGTAGATGTGATTGGTATAAAAGAGCCCTACATATTTCTAGCAAATGTTTGTGTTTTCTTCCACAATACCAATTTTTTAAGGATTTGAGACACAAGTAGTTTGATGTTGGATACTTTGAGAAAGAAAATACTCTGATTGACAATCACACTACCTAATTCAAAAGCATTATCTGACCTTATTATCTTAACTTTAGTCTGAAATTGCCTTTCAACCATGAGGAGAAAGGATTTAAGGACAGTGAAAGCATTGGATTTATTATTTAACAAGAAGGTCCATGTCCATCTACTAAAATCATCCATAAATTTGAGAAAATCTATGACCATCATGAGTGTGTGCCTTATGGTCTCCAAGTATCAATATGTGTTAAATATTTCTTTAGTAGAAATCTGACTTGTAGGAATGTGCAGGTTGGATTGTCTTGCCTTTGGAAAAATAACACAAGGAAAAGAAAAATCTTGACAAGAAGATATAGAATCAAAAGGAACTTTCTTCATATTACTCAAAGGCATATGGCCCAATCTGTAGTGCCAGAGTTGTTCCTCTACATTGGAATCAAAGAAACAATTACAAGAATTGAAAATAAAATATAATTGAAATGCTGCTTGCTAATACTAAAACTAGAAACTGGACTAGAATTTGAAATCTGCTTGGCTACACTGGAATACTGCATTGCAGTTATTTAACTACATGACTAGTTTGATTTGAGTATGTAGAGTCCACCTTGCACTCTATCAATTTCCAGAGGGCTCCTCGGTGAAGGGCCATGTAACATGAAACAAGAGTTAGGAATGAATAAGAAAAACTAGTTGAATTGTCTACACAACTTATGTGCAGACAATAGATTGAACTTAAAAGAGGGTATATAGAGCACATCGTGCAACATCAGATTAGGGAATATGGAAATTATTCCAGAGTGGGTCACCGTGACTCTATAGGAATGAGGTAAATTGACCAGAATAGGTTTAGGCAAAGCCTTAAAGTTTAAAAAAATGACTTGTTGTGAGTCATATATTAAGTGGCACCACTGTCTAATATCCAAGAACTTTTATCAAGGTTTATAAGGTAATCATAGGAATTAAAAATTTGAGTGATACCAACACAACTTATATTGGCAAAAGCTTCGGAACCATTTGTATTCTGCTGAGAAACTTTGAGTTGTTGAAGAAGTTGCAACAACTGTGCCACATTTTCTTGACTTAGAGATTTAGGTCCTGCACCATTATTCTCTATTTGTTCCTCGGTTATCTCAAAAGCATTGTTTACTTGGGGATTTCCTTGGAATTTCCTTGATCTTGTCAACTTAAAATCAGATGGAAACCCATGGATTTTATAGCATTTATCTATGTCATGTCCTAGTTTCTTACAGTAATAAGAGATCAAAGTATTCTTTTTAGGATCAGATCCTCCCTTTTTCCCTTTGTAGTCATTGAACTTTTTTCCTCATAGTTGTTTGGCTGCAATAAATGAGGTTGAATCTCAAGGAAAAACTAGTGCAACATGTATCTCCCTCTATTTTTCATCTTGTATCACAAGTGAATAAGCATTTAACTCATCCCGTAAACTTTTCATTTTTGTGAAATAAGTCGACACACTTGTGTTCTCTTGAGTTAATGCAGATAATTGCTTTTGAAGTTGAAAGAGATTAGCCCCATTAGTCTGACCAAATATTTCTTCCACGTCTTTCCACAGATACTTTCCGCTCATTGGTCAAAGTTCTTTGGTGGAATCAGTTAGTTGGGGGTGCTACTTGGGAAGCAGAAGCAGATATACAAGCCAAGTACCCTCACCTCATCTCTACAAACTAAGATTTAACCGGAGGTAATACTCTTTCTTAATTTAGTTCTTTTCTAATCTCAGATTCAGCTATATATCTATTTTCATATGAACTCATACACTTATATATCAGATCAGTAAGCTTATTATGTTGAGAATAAATCATTTAGTTAATTTAGTTGTGCATGATACCTTATAGCCCTAGATTTCCCCAATATTCTCAACTTAACCAGCCACATTCGAGGACGAATGTTTCCAAAGAGGAGATATTGTAATTAACTTTCCTTGCTTTAATTCATCCCAAAAATGTCAAGGATTAGCTTATAAAGTGAATGACAATTATTTCATGTGTAATTTTCCAAATTTAGACCTCCCATTGTGTGGAAATTTAATAAGCTTACCAAAGATATAAGATTCGCTCAAATTCGATAACCGGGTAAGAAGTTATGGCTATTTTAAGTTCCAGTCGCAAAACACCATCATTTTAGTCACTAGCGCATAGCGTAGAGGGTTTAAATGACGATTGTCAATTTCCAGTGGCCTTCCGCAATATTGGTGCATCGCGGAGAGGGCCAATTTTTCATTCGTCAATTTCCAGAGGTCCAGCGCGATAATGGCACATCGCGCCATGTTCCAAAATGGCATTCCAAAGGGCACTACGATGGCTCTGAGTCTGCCCAGTTTCCATTTGTCAATTTCAAGTAAGCCACCGTGATAGTGGCGCATAACGGTGGCCACCCATTTCCAAAAAATATGCATTTTTTAGTCCATTTAATTACTAAACAAGGGTTACTTTGGTCATTCTGTCAGCCCCTAATCCATCTTAAACAGTGAATTAAACCCCTTCAAAGCACTTTACATCCACTTTTCATCAAATCTCTCTCAAGCAAAACCCTAGTTCATCAAACTTTCTCCCCAAGGAATCCAAATTCCTCCATTTATTTCTCCAAATAAATTCAAGATTGAGGATTCCCAACATAAGGGCTCTAAGAATTTATAATCAAAGTATCAATAGAAATCCAAGATTCAAGTTTTTCATCAAAGATCACCAATTAAGGTATGTGAGGTTTTTCAACAAGGATAATCATTTCGTCCTTGTTTCCAAAATTTATTTTAAATTCAAATTTACTGAATTATATATGATTTCCCATGAAATTCAAGTTAGGGTTTACACCCGTCATTGTTATTTTCAAGTTTATGATATTTCCAAAGATTTAAAAGTTGAATTCCATGATTATGTTCATATTTTCATGCATATTGCTGAAATTCCCAGATTTTATGATGAATTACAAATGTTTATATTACCAAGAATGAATTATAATATGTTATAACATGACATTGGCGCATGAGTTATTTATCTCAAGATTTAGTATTATTACTTCAAGAAAGATGATGATTTAAGCATCTTATGAGCAGATTATTTACAGTTTTTTAGTAAAGCTTTGATCTTTTGATCATTGGTTTAGCTTTGGAATCCACTACAGATTATTACAGTTACAGAACTCATAACAACTTTATTTACAGATTTACTCAAATAAATGCATAACTGGTTTTCATATAAATCCTTATGCTAGTTTTAAAAAGTGGATTTTCAATGGTTTAAGCATACAAATTTAAGAGGGAGTAGTCTTTAGCACCGAGAGAGAAGTATTGGGATTAGTGTATCCTATTTTCCATAGAACTTTATAGCCAACATAGGTACAGATTATCAGATTTTCCCATTTCTATATGGATGGCAGTCTTACCTTATGATCGATCACCTGGATTAGGTTATCCTTCCTAGGAAAAGTATAAAACCTCTCCCCAACATGAGGTTTCTTCCTTATAAGGTTAAGATGTTGGACTCCATTAAGCTTACATGGTTTATGTCGGTTAACAGAACCTCCCTAATAGTAAAGATTTTTAGAATAAGTTTCCAGATTTCACTTAGCCTATATGATTTGAGAATAAGAACATAATACAGATTTTAGAACTAAGTATTGTGACTCACATGAATTGTATTTCATGCTTTTCTACTCATGATTTATGATATTCAGGTTTTAGATTTACTCAAGCCTATGTGAGTCACTTACATTTAGCATGCATGATTTTATAAACTGTGATGACATTGTTTACTATTTTACATTCACCCCCATATACTCAGTACATCCTCAAAGTACTGATCCACATATACGTCTATGTGCTACATTGTCTCAAAAAATAGGTTCAGGTGCTTAGCCGCAGCAACACGAGTGATTTTTGAGTTGGTGAGTCCTCATAGTTTGGGGACTTAGCTTTTCATATTTTTAGTGTATTAATAGATATTCCCATATTCATTTTAGTTAGTTTGAGTCAGTTGGGGCATATCCTAGTGACTCTATAGATTTAGTTAGTAGAGGCTTGTCGGACTACTAGATTCAGTTTTATATCTCAGTTATAGTATTAAGATTTTTAGTAATTACTTTATCAAACTTTTGAGATTCGTATGATTCAGATATACCCAGATAATTCATATAGTTTCCGAATTTAATATGATTTTTCATTCATACATTCCCAAATTTGAGATTTAGATTTAGAAAAGGCATCCAGGGTTAGCTCAGAACGACTTGTAGTTTGGAGCACCATGTGGCATCCTGGGAATCAGATTTTGGGGCATTACAAATTTGGTATCAAAGCCTAAGGTTTAGAGAGTCCAAGGGAGTCATAAAAGCCACATTACGTAGAGTCTTGATCATCGGTGTGAAGTGCACCACATCTATGAGCAAAAGGCTATGGAGCATTTTAGGAAATCATCTCTTCTTTCATGATCTATTATACATTCAGAATCTCCATCTGTTGCTAACTCGTGATTTCATATGACAAAAAATGCCTCCTCATCGAGCTAACGCATGCAAAAATGATAAAGAACCACCTCAGCCCGTAGATCCTTTGAATGAGAATGTGTCACATACAGAGTTTTAAACTACCTTTCAGGCGCTAGCCTAAGCTATGATAGCTACCTTTTAGGGAAATCGTCAGGATGCATCCCCACCTCAGTAAGATGGGGACATAGTCACAGCCAGAATTCAAGATTTTATGAGGATGAATCTGTCGGAGTTCTTTTGGTCAAAGGCAGGTGAGGACCCACAACTCTATCTAGATGAGGTGAAGAAAATCACCCAAATTATGCATATTTCTAAAAAGGAGAGTGTATAATTAGCATCTTATAGGTTGAAGGATGTTTCTTATGATTGGGTAGTGATGTGGAACAAGAGTAGAGAGGGTAATGAAGCTCCTATAACTTGGTAGACTTTTCCGGATGTGTTCTTAGACAAGTTCTTCCCACGTGAGATAAGGGAAGCTAAGATAGAAGAAATCATGAACCTGAGGCAAGGCTTAATGTCAGTGAAGAAGTATTGCTTCAAGTTAAACAAGTTGTATAAGTATGCCCCTGATTAGATGGCTGGCCCTAGGTCAAGCATGAGTAAGTTTGTGATCGGTGTGTCTGGGTTGGTAGTTAAGGAGTGTAGGACTTCTATGCTCATTGGAGACATGGATCTCCTAAGATTGATGATGTATGCCCAGTATTTTGAGATAGAGAATATGAGGGAAAGAGAAAGAGTAAATAAGAAGGCTAGAACAGGGCAGTTTAATTATGGTCAGCATAGGTCTGGAGGAGGAAATAATCCACAATTTCAGAATCATTCATCTATGACTGCACCTTCTTCATCTAGTGCTCCAGCGCCTAGAAATAGACAAGAATAGTGGGGTAAGTCCTCTATGTCCGGATCCTAAAATAGTGTGAGTGGCAGGCCCAACTATCCTCAGTGTGCTAGGTGTGGTAAGAATTATCCTGGTGAGTGTTTAGCTGGATGGAGGGGTTTCTATGGTTGTGGCCAGCAGGGTCATGGAATCAAAGAGTGCCTGCATGCTAGACAGGGAAACAAGGATGTTCGTCCTCAGACTCAGGCTACTAGTGCACCAGCTCCTTTAAGTCGCCCAACTCATCCTCAGGGTGCATCGTCCAGTACCGGTGGTGGTCAGCGCCAGAATTGGTTTTATGTCTTACCCTCCTACAAGGAGTAGGAAGATTTTCTAGACGTTGTTACTGGTACGCTTCGTGTCTTCCATTTTAATGTTTATGTGTTGCTAGAAACTAGGTCAAGTTTCTCTTATGTGAGCCCACTAGTTGCTATAAATTTTAAGATAAATCCTGAAAAGATCCCCGAGCCCTTCTTGGTTTCTACTCCAGTTGGTGAGTCAGTTACTTCTAGGCCAATCTATAAGAAGTGTCCTATCACTGTCATTCAGAAAGTCATGTTAGCAGACTTAATAGAGTTAGATATGGTTGATTTTGATCTTATTATTGGTATGGATTGGTTCCATTCCTATCATGACTCTATAGATTATCGCACTCGTGTGGTGAAGTTTCAGTTCCCAGATGAACTAGTCATTGAGTGGTTAGGTAATTCAGTGTCTCCCAAGAGTCATTTCATTTCTTATCTTAAGTCTAGAAAGTTGATATCCAAAGGTTGCATTTACCACCTAGTTCGATTCAAAGACATAAAGTCTGAGAATCCAACACTTTAGTCTGTTCGAGTGGTCAATAAATTTCCTGATGTTTTTCCAGAAGATCTCCCAAGGGCTCCTCTCGATAGGGAAATAAAATTCAGTATTGACTTCCAGAAGATCTCCCAAGGGTTCCTCCCAATAGGGAAATGGAATTTGGTATTGACCTTCTCCCAGATACTCAACCTATTTCTATCCCTCCATATCATTTGGCTCCTACAAAGCATAAGGAGTTGAAAGAGCAACTCAAATATCTTTTAGATAAACATTTCATAAGGCCTAGTATTCCCCTATGGGGTGCTCCTATCCTATTAGTGAAAAAGAAAGATGGTTCTTTGTAAATGTGCATTGACTATCGTCATCTAAATAAGGTCACAGTCAAGAACAAATATCCTTTTCCTAGAATTGATGACTTGTTTGAACAACTCCAAGGGGAAAGTTATTTCTCAAAGATAGACCTTAGATCCATCTATCACTAGCTTAAAGTAAGGGAGTGTGACATTCCAAAGACAGCTTTTAGAACCCGTTATGGTCATTTTGAGTTTCTAGTCATGTCCTTCGAGCTAACCAATGCTCCAGTAGCTTTTATGGACCTCATGAACCGAGTGTTCAAATAGTATCTAGACATTTTTGTCATAGTATTGATACATGATTTCCTTGTATACTCCCGTAGTGAGGATGGCCATGTAGATCATCTTAGAATTATCTTGAAAACTCTTAGAGATCATCAATTATTCACCAAATTCAGCAAGTGTGAATTCTGGCTAAGATCAGTAGCCTTTCTAGGTCATATTGTTTCTGCCAATGGCATTAGAGTTGATCCCCAAAAGACAGAAGCTAGCCTAGACCTATCTCTTCATTAGAAATTAGAAGTTTCTTAGGTCTATCTGGTTATTACATATATTTTGTTGAGGGTTTCTCATCTATTGCATCCCCTTTGTCTATATTGACCCAAAAAAAAGTTAAGTTCCAGTGGTCAGATTCCTACGAGAAGAGTTTTAAGGAGTTGAAAACTCGACTCACTACAACCCCAGTCTTAGCATTACCCGATGGTATGGATGGTTTTGTGGTATATTACGATGCCTCTAGAGTTGGTTTGGGTTGTGTGTTGATGAAGAGAGGTAAGGTCATAGACTCTACCTCTAGACATCTTAATACTCATGAAAAGAATTACCCAACCCATGACCTTGAATTAGCTGTTGTGGTGTTTGCATTGAAAATCTGGAGACACTATTTGTATAGTGTACATGTTCATGTGTTCACGGACCATAAAAGTTTAAAGTATGTATTTACACAGAGGGAGTTGAATCTTCATCAGAGGAGATGGTTAGAATTGTTGAAGGATTATGACATGAGCTTGTTGTATCATTCGGTAAAGGACAACGTAGTGGCAGATGCCCTTAGTATATTGTCTATAGGTAGTGTTTCCCATATGGAGAATGATAAGAAAGATCTAGCACGAGAAGTTCATCATTTGGATAGATTGGGTGTTAGGCTGGTTGATTCAGTTGAAGGGAATGTTTTGCTTTAGAGTAGTTCCGAATCTTCCCTAGTTTTGGAAGTGAAGGAGAAGCAAAATATGGATTCTAGATTGGTCAAACTGAAAGATTCACTGAGAGACCAAAGGGTAGAGGTTTTGTCCCAAGGGGAAGATGGCATGTTAAGATACCAGAGTAGATTGTGTGTCTCATGTGTTGATAAGTCGAGACAGTGGATTATGGCTGAAGCTCATGGCATGCATTATTCTATTCATCTAGGTGCTACCAAAATGTACCACGACTTATGGGAAATCTATTGGTGGAATGGTATGACTATAGATATAGCGGAGTTCGTAGCTAATGTGCAACTTATCAATAGGTTATGGTAGAGCACCACAGAAATGGTGGTACTTTGCAAGAGTTTGGTATCCCCACTTAGAAGTGGGAAGAGGTGAATATGGATTTTATGACTAGTTTACCCCATTCGCATCGTCAGCATTATTTGGTTTATGTTATTGTAGATAGGATCACTAAATCATCCCATTTCTTACTAGTTCACACGTCCTATATATCTAAAGATTATGCTAAGCAGTACATCAGAGAGTTGGTCAGATTGCATGGAGTTCCCTTGTCTATCATCTTAGATAGGGGTACTCAATTTACTTACCAATTTTAGAGAGCTTTTCAGAAGGGTCTTGGTAACCAAGTCCATCTTTGTTCATATTTTCACCCTCAAACAGATGGTTAAGCAAAGAGGACCATCCAAAATCTAGAAGATATGTTGAGGGCAAGTGCTCTTGATTACAAAGGTAGTTGGGATGAGAATTTGTCGTTGATTGTGTTCTCTCATAATAACAGTTACTATTCTAGCATTCAAATTGTCCCATTTGAGGCTCTTAATGGAAGGAGATGTAGATCACCCATAAGTTGGTTTAAAGTGGGTGAGGCCGCTTTTCTTGGGCCTGATGAACTGTTTGAATCTATGGAGAAAGTTAAGTTGATTAGAGAAAGATTGAAAGCATCCCAGAGTCATCAGAAATCATATGTTGATATGAGAAGAAGGGACCTCAAGTTTGAGGTTGGTGATTTAGTGTATCTAAGGATTTCACCCATGAAAGGGGTGAAGAGATTTGGGAAGAAGGAGAAGCTTAGTCCGTGGTATGTTGGCCCTTATAGAATTCTGAATTGCATTGGGAAAGTAGCTTACGAGCTTGAATTGCCCGCACATTTGTTAGCCGTTCATCCTGTATTTCACGTCTCTATACTTAAGAAGTGCCTTGGTAATTCCACCATTGTAGTTCCTTTAGAAAGATCAGATATCCAAAATAGCCTCTCATATGAAGAGACTCCGATTGAGATTTTAGATCATCAGATCCATAGACTAAGGAACAAAGAAGTTTCCTTGGTCAAAGTTCTTTTGCGGAATCAGTCAGTTGAGGGCGCTACTTGGAAAGTAGAAGTTGATATGCGAGACAAGTACCCTTACCTCTTCTCTGCAAACTCAGATTTAACCGAAGGTAATACTCTTCATTAATTTAGTTCTTTTCTAATCTCAGATTCAGCTATTTAGCTATTTTCATGTGAACTCATGAACTTATAGATCAGATCAGTAAGTTCATTATGTTTAGAATTAATCACTTAGTTAATTCAGTTGTGCATGATAACTTATAGCCCCATATTTCCCAAATATTCTAAACTTAACCAGCCACATTCGAGGACGAATATTTTCAAGGGGGAGATATTGTAATACCCCGAATTTTCCTAGCTTAAATTCATCCCAAAAATATCAAGGATTAGCTTCTAAAGTGAATGATAATTATTTCATGTGGAATTTTCCAAATTCAGACATCCCATTGTGTGGAAATTTAATAAGATTACCAATGATATAAGATTTGCTCAAATTCGATAACCGGATAAGAAGTTATGACTATTTTAAGTTCCAGTCGCAAATCACTGTCATTTCGGTCACTAGCGCGTCGCGTAGAGGGTTTAAATGACGATTGTCAGTTTCCAGTGGCCCTCTGCAATATTGGCGCATTGCGGAGAGGGCCAATTTCCCATTCATCAATTTCCAGAGATCCAGCGCAATAATGGCGGATCACGCCATTTGCCAAAATGGCATTCCAAAGGGGCACCGCGATGGCTCCATGTTGCGGAGTCTGCCCAGTTTGAATTTGACAATTTTCAGTGAGCCACCGCTATAGTAGAGCGTCTCGGTGGCCACCCAGTTCTGAAAATGTGTGTTTTTTAATCCGTTTAATTACTAAAAAAGGGTTACTTTGGTCATTCTCCCAGCCCCTAATCCGTCTTAAACAGTGAATTAAACCCCTTCAAAGCACTTTACATCCACTTTTCATCAAATCTCTCTCAAGCAAAACCCTAGTTCATCAAACTTTCTCCCCAAGGAATCCAAATTCCTCCATTTATTTCTCCAAGGAAATTCAAGATTGAGGATTCCCAACACAAAGGCTCTAAGAATTTATCATCAAAGCATCAATAGGAATCCAAGATTCAAGTTTTTCATCAAAGATCACCAATTAAGGTTTGTGGAGTTTTTCAACAAGGATAATACTTTCGTCCTTGTGTCCAAAATTTATTTTAAATTCAAATTTACTGAATTATATATGATTTCCCATGAAATTCAAGTTAGGGTTTACACCCATCATTGTTATTTTCAAGTTTATGATATTTCCAATGATTTAAAAGTTGAATTCCATGATTATGTTCATATTTTCATGCATATTGCTGAAATTTTCAGATTTTATGATGAATTATAAATGTTTATATTATCAAGTATGAATTTTAAGATGTTTTAACATGAGATTGATGCATGGGTTATTTATCTCAAGATTTAGTATTTTTACTGCAAGAAAGATGATGATTTAAGCATCTTATGAGCAGATTATTTACGATTTTTTAGTAAAACTTTGATCTTTCGATCATTGGTTTAGCTTTGGAATCCACTACAAATTATTATAGTTACAGAACTCAGAACAACTTTATTTACAGATTTACTCATATAAATGCATAATTAGTTTTCATATAAATCCTTATGCTAGTTATAAAAAGTGGATTTCCAATGGTTTGAGCATACAGATTTAAGAGAGAGTAGTCGTTAGCACCGAGCGAGAAGTATGGGATTAGCGTGCCCTATCTTCCACATAACTACATAGCCAACGTAGGTACATATTATTAGATTTTTTCATTTCTCTATGGATGGTAGTCTTAGCTCTTTATCGATCACCTAGATTAGGTTATACTCAATGGCAAGAGTATGACACCTCTCCCCAATGTGAGGTTTCTTTCTTAGGAGGTCAATATGTTGGACTCCATGTAGCTCACATGGTTTATGTTGGTTAAGAGAACCTCCCTAACAGTAAATATTTTCAGAATAAGTTTTCAGATTTCACTTAGCCTGTATGATTTGTGAATAAGAACAGAATACAGATTTCAGAACTAAGTGTTGTGACTCATACGAATTGTATTGCATGCTTTACTATTCATGATTTATGATCTTCAGGTTTTAAATTTATTCAAGCCTATGTGAGTCACTTACATTTAGCATGCATGATTTTATAAACAGTGATGACATTGTTTACTATTTTGCATTCACCCCCATATACTCAGTACATCCTCAAAGTACTGATCCACATATACGTCTATGTGCTACATTCTCTCATAATGTAGGTTGAGGTGCTCAGTCGTAACAACGCGAGTGATTTTCGAGCATCTCATCTACATCTCTGCAGTTGGTGAGTCCTCATAGTTTGGGAACTTATCTATTCATGTTTTCAATTTATTAATAGATATTCCCGTATTCATTTTAGAAAGTTTGAGTTAGCTGGTGCCTGTTTCAGTGACTCTCTAGATTTAGTCAGTAGAGGTTTGTCAGACCACTAGATTCAGTTTTAGATCTCAGTTACAGTATTCAGATTTTCAGTAATTGGTTTATCAAACTTTTGAGATTAGTATGATTCAGATATACCTAGATAATTCAGACAGTTTTTGCATTTATTATGATTTTTCATTCATACCTTCCCGAATTTGAGATTCAGATTTAGGAAAGGCAGCAAGAGTTAGATCCGAACGACTTGTAGTTCGGAGCACCATGTGGCATTCCGGAAATCAAATTTTGGGGTGTTACATATCTCCTCCCCAGCACATCCATCGGGTAGGGTTTTAAAAAGGTTTTGTCAGTGTTTTTCAGATGTTGCCACGGTGGTACCAATGTTCCATGAATGAGTATTATATGAGGATATAATGCTCACAACCAATCACAATGAGTATATTTATAAATAACCACAATGATATAATTTCACAACCATGTGAGTCAATATCCACTCATTATTTTAGTTTCATCCACGAAATTTCTACATGTCTCATATGCCAAATAAAGTATGAATATAATCACAATACACCAATGGTACCATATTAAGCATCTTAACAACACAATACAATTATTCATATGTATTCAAGGCAATTAATATCACATAGGACCCCACACGGTCACACATATCACATAATAACTCAATTTCGACAAGTACATCACATATAAGTCCCCACACGGGCACAACACATAAATAGACACTTTTCATGATTAGTTTCCACCCTTAACATACATTTTGTATCATTATTTACTACCCAACCCAGTCTGAAAGAGTTAAGTCATAACCTACCTCAAAAGCCGAAATCGGTTCACTACACTTCGAACTCACGACCTTACTTTTTACGAATGATCCCAAACTCCACTAAAAACATCAAATATGAAATCTACGTGTAAAAAAATAATTAACGATACCCATATTGACTACTTTTGATTCGGGGTCAAAACGGACCCCCGAAATGGATTTTCGAGAAAGAAGGGAAAAATCAGAACTTTACTTTAAAAACATATTTCTCATATTTTCAGGAACCTACAACTAAAAGCCCAAGTTAATTAGAGTAAAAAATGAGGTCAAATCGAGGAAAAATCATTTTTAAGCTTTACCAGGTAAATTTTTTGAAATTCGGGTTAAAATAAAGAATCGAAGTTGGTTTAATGGTTAAATTAATGAAAATCTAGTAATTATAAGATAAAAACATTATTCAAGTGAAAAGGAGTGAAATTGAACTTTAAAATCAAGTCCTATGATTTTTGGGGTTTCGAAAAATTTATCAAGAAATTATGAAGAAAATGGTGAATTCTTATCGTAAATCTATAATAAAATCAAGAAATAGGTGTTAATCTAGCTTTCCAAGCTCCCACAAGCTTCACATTTAAGCTTTCATACTATTTTAGGATTTAACTCTCAAGAGACAAGATGAAAAATGAGCAAAATAAGTCCAAAAACTGGTATAAATAATGCAGATTTTTCTGCACAGCTTTTGCAAAATACTGTTTTTTTGTCCAATACGGACTTCAACGGGGTGCCCGAGATTCGTTTGGAGTCCAATACATGCAAACGAACTATGCAAACATACTAAATTCGACGTTCCGGACGCGATTTCGATATCAGATTTTTAAAAAAATATCATTTTTAAAAAGTCCGAAATCTAAAATCATAATTTTTTCAAATCGAGGGTCGAAATGAGATTTAAAAGCCGTAAAATCATACCGAATATGCTAACACCCTACAATAGACATTCCAGATTGGTTGGAAAAGTTGAATTTTCCATTCGAGGTCGTTTCAATCAAATGTGGGTCCCACACTCATATTTTTATTTTTCCAACTTTCCGATCAATAGGTCGAAATGAACTCAGGTGCACCGGGACCTGAACCAAAGGTCTACCTAGCCTAAAATCGATATTCTAGAGCTTTTGGAGCAGTTTGTTAGGCCACCCGTTGCACAGATCAAAAGATATCCCCATAAGTCTAAAATAAGGCTCTCAAAGCCATCAAAAAGCACAATATCACATAAATGATATCAAAATGCATCAAAAATCATGTCAATCACTCTCACACCCCATAAATATCATAATGCAATTACATAGAGGGGTAAAACAGTCAAATCATACAAAATCATAAATTTCACATATTTCATCAAATTTTTAGATCGTTACATGCAACTTCCTTATTTGTTTCCACAACTTCACCTCAAATTCCTCCAGGTGTTCCCGCATAATCTGTGACTCTCCCAACTTCCTAATGTTGGGAATTCTTCCAATCATAACTTTCGAACTCTTGAAATTTTTGATTTGACAAGTATTTTCTGACTTGAGTCGATTTATCAATTTTTGAGTTGACAAGTATTTTCTGACTTGAGCCGATTTGCACAAATAACGTCATCAGCTCTTCACAAAATCTAGTTATTGTTTCTTCCACGTGCTTGGGTATAGAAAAAGCTCCACCAACGTTGAAAAGACATGCTCAGCTTTCACAAAATGATGTCTGGTTGGCATAATTTAGAAAATCTTAGACCTAGAAATTGACTGATATCATAATTCAGAAACACGCTTTAAATTAAGTATCCAGTCAAGTCATGGATATTCCAGATTTGCCAAAGGGTCAAACTGTCCAGTACCTTCTTCCACTGGACTGAAATGACATAAACAATTCCTGATGTAGAGTGTTTTCAATCCATCAAAACTACTGTATGCAATCAATTTCGTGACATCATGCACTCTTACAAGTACAAATTTGAAGCAGACTGCAACATGCCTGATAGCTCTCCGTTATTAAAAGTTTCACATTCGAAGACGCTTATCGTCCTTCCTGACTTGATGAGTCGTACATACGTTGGAGTATTCCCATCTTCAATGTGAAATCTTTTCAATCTAGGCATCCAAGTATAAGTATTCCCAATTTCACTGTGAAACCTTTCAATCTAGATATCCAGATGTGGTCTCTATCTCAATATGAATATGATGCAATATTACCGTAAGGATCAAATGCAAGAAAAATAGTTGGATCAAATCCTTGATAATATTTTTGAGAAGGGATGAGTTTCGAGTCTTCTATTTCAGGATTACAAATATAATAATTCTCCAACCCCTAACAAAAGAGTAACTCTCTGCTAGAACTTAAAAATTTGACACTTTCAAGCAAGACGCCAAGGGAATGACCGAGAGTCTATTTGCAAAATGGTCCAGAGATTAAAGCATAGGATAAGATTGAAAATCCATATTCGGTGTTTGACAAAATAGGTAAAAAGTTCATGTAATGAAGTACTTTGCTGGTTTAATGATGAAGTCCCAACTATCCAATGATTCTATTCTTTGAACCTTGTTCGAAGCTTCATTAATGATTTAGCGGGGAGGAAAGGTACTACCTATTTCATGTCCACATGTCTAATCTTCATTTCCTCTTCTAATGTAGTCTGCAGATGTACCGGTAATTTAAATTCTTTAATTTATTCTTCTGATAAGCAACTAGCTTAAAGTTGACCTCTGAAAACTTGGGGATCCCACTACCCTTTGTTCAGTCATGTCATCACCTGAATCATCAGGGCTACCAGTCATGAAATCCTTCCAAGGTTTCATTTATTTTTAATGCGCGGGTAATTGAGTTGCTAGAAAGTCAAGAAGAATGGTAAAAAAAAAAAAATTGCAGAACCCTAACTACGATGGGAGAACCATGCACATTCCAAATTATTTCAATACTACATTGCTTATAAATTATTACCTTATGAAAGATAATATCTTCCTATAATCCAACGCATCTAATGCGTCTAGTGAAAAGAAAAGATCATCCATGTATAGCGTATTTAATGAAATATGGTTTATGAAGTAATGGAATACATACCTATGAGCATGGTCTTATAATAGCTGAGATTATTTTTCATCTTTCATCTTTGACTCCATTGATGGTCTCACTATATAAAGATACTTCTCTCAATATTAACGTGTTGACTATTCTACCTATATTGGCTGCCAGTGGCAAATTCTACTGATAGACAAAGTAAGAAATTGCATACCCAGATATAAACATAGACTCCAAAATCTATAAATATTGTTACGCTTTCAACAAAATTCAATGTTATTACAATTTGATTAACATGTTGTAGATTGCAGATACTGTTCACTTTTTCGTCTTATCAGAAAATTCATCAGGGAAAATGTTACCCCAAATGAATGAATTATTGGCTGACATAAGGAAAATTAAGTGAATTGATTCTGAATTCACTATGTTATTAAGGTTGAACACAAATTGAATCAACTCAAATTTCTGAACTCATTTGAGGCAATTTGGATTTTACAATTTAGACCATGTAATTTGAACTAAATAAATATAAATTTAAAATACTACAGTTTTTCGATTTGGGTGTTACAATCTAAACAGATTCAACAATTTGAAATTGACTAAAAATAGAGGAATAGGGTTATAGGGTGCGTTCATACAATAGCTACGTAGGCATACCCAGGGCCCAAGTTCAAATCTAGACTATTTCAATTTACAAACCTAATATGGCGTAAGGAGGTGGTTGCTACCTACTACTAGGCATATTTATTTATTTTTTTGCTTTCGTTGTCTGCTACTATCGTTATTAGTAAGTAGTACTTTTATGTTTAAAACTACTGTGGCTGGATTTTACTGAAAATTCTGATAGCTTGAGGCACGGCTATACCAATATCCCCAAGGATATTTTACCCAGTATAAGTGTATTCTCCTGGACTCAAAAAGTCCTGATAGTAAAAAAGTAGAAGCACATAAACTAACGAAGAATATAAAGTAATTGAAAATCCAGCAAAGTAAAATAAGAAGAAGAGAAGAAGGATGAACAGAAAAGAGGAAAGAGATAAAAAATAGGGTAAAGAAACCAATAATATATGGAAAGCGACAAAATCAATACTACAACGCAAGTTTTGAAAACCAACAATCAATAACGGGAACTATACTACCACAGTAAGTAGATATTCTACTAAACTAGGTAACAGTAATCAAACAAGTAGAATACACAAGTAATACTGTTATGAAATACCAAAAGAAACAAGTAAATCGTCACCCACAAACAAACAAGATAATCAGTCAAGAACAACACAACCAGTCACAACCAAATCACAAGAAACAGAAAACTATGACGAAGCTAGACTGAAAAAAGGAACTAAATATCAAAGTTTAGAGGTCACCGGGATACTCGTATGTGCCAAGTCCTCTCTTCCTGCGTGCTACAAATGGTCTAGGTTCCGACAATTTGATCTCAAAAGTGGTGCCAGAATAATGCCGACGTCGCCTGAATGTCCCTGCGACGTCTCCTGTGTATTGCCGGAATCTGGGCTTACTAATATCGTCGCCGGAGTTGAGCCGGCAGAAACCCTAATCCTGCCGGCGATAGCAGTGACGAAATGGATATGGAGAAGGTAATATTTCTTTGGCGTCAGTTGTTGCTGTTGCGATACAGAAGACGTCGTAACATTTAATTTCTTGAATGGGTCGCTGTTCGTCGTCAAAATTGGGGTCGCTAGGCTTCATTAAATGAGAGAGTTATCGCCGGCGTTTCTGGTTGCCGCTGATTCGACGCTCCTCATCCATCGTGGATTTGTCGTCGTTGTTGCTGACTTACCGCCGCTCGTCGTTCCGTTGACTAAAGTGTCAAACAAAAGAATCCAGATCAAGAAAACAGACAAAAAAAAAAGAAAAAAAGTTGAATTGTTACTGAAATAGTCTGTAAACTAAAATACAAAAATCTAATAACTGAATAACTGGTAATCTGTATGTTATGGACAAGCAAACCTGAACTGAAATCTGTATTGAATACTTGACTGAGACTGTGGGAGGTATCATTTAACCGACATGCCCCAATATGAGCTAATTTGGGTCAAACCTGTGACCCTAGTTGGAAGGGTGTCAATATCGTGCCACAGGTAGTAACACTGGCTGTGTGGATCCACTAAACTGATATCTCAAAGGAACAGGTTGTCAAGCCTAATTGATGGGTGACCCCTGAGAGGAAGTCAAGCCTAAACTGATAGGTGACTACTCATATTCTACGTTGGCTGGGTATTTCTAGAATATAGGGACTACTACTAATGACTCTGCTTAACTGACAGGAAAATAGCCATTCCTGCATTCACTCGGTGCTAAATCTTACTCCCAACTGAACTGACACTAATTCTAAAACTATATTGGGTTTAACTGATTATGAATTCGGATAGTGCTCATTATGATAATAAAAACTGAGAAATCAACTAAGCTCATGGATTAACTGAAACCATTCTGAGGGTATTGAAAGTACGTAAACAGCTATGTAACGGGTATTCGTAACCCTCCAGCACTGAATGAAAATAACAATAAGGACATGTGAAGCTTTTAAAACCCATAATAAAGGAATCATTATTCAAAATTCATCACTTTGGCATTTCATCAAACACATGGGAGTCATGAACTTAAAAATGGGAAAGGATAAATCATGTGATAATGACATAATTACAATACTAAACTTTCATTATTTAAACATGTAAAGTCCTCGTTCCATCAAAACACTTGTAAACACAATACATAATCAAAATTCATAGGATCTTTATGGTGGAAATTCATCATAAGGATGTAAAATTCACAATTTAAAATATAAAAATGGGTTCTTGGACTCCATGGGTGAAAAGGTCCCTTGGATGAATATCATGCATACCTTAATTGATGAATTTGTGAAGGTTATTCATGGTTTTCTTGAAATTTGAGCTTGGATTCCTTGATTCTTTTGAATGTGTTGGGTTTTTTCTTGTCACCACCCAAATCGAGGCCCTGGCTGTGATGGGCATCCCGAACTATGAAGGCTCAAGAGCCCCTCTCTAACTGACAAACATATACACAATTTATATACTGTAAGGAAATGAGGAAAACATGATAAAATGGTAACATGGTCATTCTTTTACTTTAACTAAACAATACAAAATATAAGTTCATAAATATTCAAAACACATAACACCAGTCTGCGAAATTTCTAACAACATAAAAACAACGTATGTCTGAAAACTGGGACAAGGCCCACAGTTGGACCATAAACTAAAATCAGATGACAATATTCAATTAACAAGGCCTTCCAAAATAAGGAAGGCTCGCCTACTGCAAACTTCTAATAGACCAATCTACTTCTTAGAGGGACCCCAGGACTGAGCCTCAAATCCTGAAATTTAGAGGATCAATACAAATGTATTGGTACATAGAACAACCCAAAAACAAAATGCATTTATATACAACATAGGTGAGAGCGTTTCATAAATACGTGTTATCTTAATATAGTTGAAAACACATGGGCATAATCTGAATCATTCAAAACATATTCTGCAATTCATGACTCTACTCTTTCTTCTCTTTTGAGCTAGATGGTACACTCTACAATTTGTAATTCCACGGCCTTTATGGAATCCGCCCTTGACTCGGCGGCCAAGCCCCCAACCCAAGTTTGCCACAAGGGTTGGAGTATGTGTTTATATACTATACCATAGGACTGTCTCTAGTGTATAATTTCCCATTTGGGTAACATAACCTTATGTCGACAAATCACGATTTCAGACAATGAGTTATTTAAACTCGTGCCTTTTTCGGGTAACCATCTAACTCCCTTAAGACCAATTTTAGACCTCTTTAAAACATAGCTTCTTCTTACAAAATTGTTTCTCTCTTTTTATCTTCGGGCACATCAAAATAGGTATCGTCATACCCAAACTTGGAAGCCATGTCACAACATATCTACTGCCCTTTCTTATTTCAAAAGTATTGTTGATCTCCCAAATCATTTAAACAATACATGAGATTTCGTATTTCAAAAGTATGTGGAAACTCACGCAAAACTTCTCATTTCTCAAATCTTAACATGAGGGGGAGAGGGTCAATTACTTTGTAGTAATCCCATGTAATTCTTTCATTCATCACATTGAACATTTACAAACACGAAAACACCCTCTCTTTGAGTCATTATCAATATCAATTTCACAACAATAGTAAAACGTTTATCTCATACTTTAAAACATACAATTGGAAAATCCATAACGTGTGATGTCAAGAGGTAACATAGTAAGAGAGGGGTTTAGTCATTCTTTCTCTCGATTATTCTTTGAAAAATTGAAATCACATATTTATATGTGATCATAGTTCAATTCTATAAGAAAAGGTTCAAGACAAACGTTGACTTTCATCAAACAAGTTCATAATGCATGCTATTCAAAACAATGTCAAAACCCTTTTTAGTAAACATGATTGTATATCTTTAAACTTGATAAAACCCATAAAACTTATCCACAATGATTTTATGATAGTCCAACGTACCTTAGTTGACAAAGAATTTAAGCTTAAGTGTGAAACCCTAAGTTGTTTATTTCCTTTTGTGATTTGGAAAAATGAACAAGGGATTTGAGAGAGTTAAAACGTATTTAGGGAGTTTGATTTCGTGTAATTATGTTTAGGGACGGTTATGTAGTGTCAAAAGACCTTGTTTCTATCGAAATAACTCAAAAATAGATCTTCTACTCCAAAAAGTATAGGGTTGGCGGCGCCTAACCCATGGTCTAACCATAAGGTTGATGCGCCAAGGCCATGGCAAAACCCAAGGTTGGCGGCGCCTAACTGTAACGCGGTATGCCATTATCACGGAGCACTACTAGAAATTGACAATTGATAAATTGGCTGGTGGTGAGACACAGTAGTATCACGTTAGCTCACTGAAAAATGACCATTGTCATTTGGCTGGTCTCCGCGATGTGCTAGGAGCTAATTTGGCACACTGCTTTACAAAATATGCTATAACTCTTCGCCCGAGTATCGAATTTGGGCGAATTTTATATCGTTGGAAAGCTGACTGAATTTCCTATGCATTGGTAAGATCTAAATTGATAAATGTTGAGTATTTAGAAAAAATTATATGGAGTAACTCGTGTACTAATAGTTAAAATGAGCTATGTAAATACGGGGTATTACACTAACCCATGGCCAAACCCAAGATTGGCGGCACCTAAGCTATGGCCAAACCATTCTAGTAAAGGTAGGCGATGGTAAGGAGATGCCTAGCTATCACCTAAGCCCTACTTTATGACGCTTACTTAGTTATGAGGACCCAAAACACCCTCAACACCTCCCACAACATCAACACATTATCTACCATCACTACGGTGGTCCTAAAGGTAATTTTTTATGCATCAAAAGAGCGTTACAACCATGGGGTATTACAATATTTCTATGAACATCTTTCATTTCGATAACACTTTCCACACTAGGTAAAAGGTCATGACACATGAATTCAAAATTAAATCATGGGATTATGGTTTACATACGTAAGAATGAAGATTCGATTTCTAGCTTGAAATATGTGGGGTGTTACATTGTCACACCCCTTTTTCGTTCGAGGGATCGGAGTCAAAGTCAAAGGGTTTTTCCAATTAAAGTGACGGTATTGAATAGGGATTAATTTATTTACAGAGTCGTCACTTGGAATTGAGTTATGGTGTTCCAAGTCACCTTTTTGAATCCCTAATAAAAAGGAAATGACTCTTTTTGTTGGTCTGCAAAAATAAAAGACTGGGTAAGGAGTTCTATTGACCGAGCGGAAGTTATGAGGCATCCCTCGAGTCCCGTGGTTCAAGAACGGTCGCTTTTAATAACTTATACTAACTAAAACTATTTTGGATAAATTGTGTTAAGGTCTAAAAATCGCTCATTTTTATTATATTAAAAACTTATTTAAAACTCTTGTATTAAATAAATCGGTGAAAATTAATTTTAGAAAAATATTTACTAAGGTGTATTTATAAATCCTTGTGTTTTTAAATGTCTAGAAAAGATGCATATGCCGCATTCTTAATTGAGGCAAATTTTTAAATAAATAAATAAATTTTAAACGCTTCTAAAATTTGTCTAACATTAAAAGCTTTAATTACTCAAAATGTTATTTAATTTTAAAAGTAAACTTAAACAAAATTTATTTTAAAAAAATGATTAATTAATATTAACAAATAATTATCAAACATTATTAATGATAATGAAATAAAACAAACAAAATAAAAATAAAAATAATAATAATAAAATAATATAAATACATAAAGCTAATCATATTAATTCTAACTTTAATTATAAACCCCAAATTTCATTCTTCAATTAATACCCCAAAAAATCACTTAAAAGAAGCCTTTTCTTGAATATATTTATCTATATAAAAGAATTTTTTTAAAAATAAAAATAAAAATAATAATTAAAACTTAGACAGTTTTTTTTGAATAAGTACAGATAAACACTAAACTAAAAAAAATCAATGTTATTATCGACTGTTTTTCACTGGCCAAGGTTGGCCGGAGTTCATGAACGAAAAGGGGTATTTGCCGGAGGATCACACGTGGCTGGCGGCGACATGGGATGACGAGAAAGAAGGAAAAAGAGTGATATAATTTTTCAGCTAGTGGCGGCGATGGAAAAGAGAAAGGGAGCAGATGGCGCCGACCAGATTTGGTGACACTGAAGCGTCTAGTGGTATTGTCGGGGATTATGGGTCGTCGGATAGAGGTATTTTGCTGGCCAATGGTGGCTGGCAGCAACGGTATGGAGAGGCAACCATGGGGGTTCGTCGGTGGTTTATGGTTCCGTCCAGATCTCTTGAAAAAGAAGAAAGGTGATGGAGGCGTTAAGCTTCACCAACGGGTTGGTGACGGACGGCGGCGAAAACAGATTGTAACCTTGAGGGGGATTTCGAAGATATGGGAAAATAGGGGAGAGATAAGATGACAACGTTGCTGTCTCATCGATGGGAGGCGTAACGGAGTGATCGTAACGACTCCGGCAAGAACCAACCAGAGTCAACTCATAAATGAATCAGATTTTGGTGGTTTTTTTTTCTTATTTCTGATCTGATTTTCTTAGTTTCTGATCTAATTTTGTCTACTGTGTATATGAATTTGAATCTATGTATGTGTAAATTAACAGATGAATATATATGCATATAACAGTGTATAGAATGATAACAGTGTCTATTTTCTGTTCTCTGCTATTCTCTTTTCGTTTTAATTTAAATCATATAGTATCAACATACAGTGTTTTCAATTACATAACACATAGTAATAAATATTCACTAAATCAATTAACCATCCATAATGCATGAAATCACTTAATATTTTCATTCATACTTTTCATCTGTAAACTTTATAACATAAGATGATTCAAGTTCGAATAAGAACCTGTGATGATTCAAACGGAATAAGAAGCAAGAAGTAATTATCACCGAAAATCTCGAACAAAAATTCTAAAAATTCAAATTTTCTTTGTTTGTTTTACTCTCTCTTCTTGATCACTTTTTTACTCTGTGTTTTTTTCTCTGCTTTTTTTTTACTATCTGATATGGTGTAGAATCTACGTTAAGGGTAAAGAAGAGTCCTTAAATACAGGACTTTGGGTGGGAAATTGGGGTGGGAACAGTTACAGACAAGGGAAGGATTTTAAAATTTGAATGATTATTTTATTTTTTATTTATATTATTATTTTTATTTTATATTAAATAGAAGATAACAATAATAAATATAAATAAAGATAAATAAATAATAATAATATATATAATAATAATAATAAAAATAATAATAATTAATAAATTTTTATTTAGCGTAATAACAATTTATAAATTCTCAAAATAAATATAATAAAATAGTATTAAAATTATTAATTTATTTATTAAATTTTAGAATAAATAATATACATATATTTTGGATTTTTGTATTATTAGTATAAAAATAAAAATAAATAAAAATAAAATATCTCAAAATTAACTTTATTTATTTATTTATTTCTTTTTTAACTAAAACTTAATTAAAAATAAAATAAGAAATTACATAATATTATACCAAATATAAATATCGAAAATAAGCTTAAACTCGAGGATGATAAAAAATCACATGTCTACATTTTTGCCCATCTTTGTGTTGAATCTCGAAGAGTTTTCATACAAAGAAGTAGACAAGATATGATTTTTGAACTTCCAATTATTTGAAAGGTAAAGATAAAAATAAAAATAAAATAAAATAAAAAATGTGACCGAGTCCTATTTTTGGACATCCTACCTATCCCGGGTTATAAGAAAATCAGGTCACGAATAGTTCAAAAGTAATATGGAGAGAGAAAGAGTTAAAGTGGAGTGAGATTCCATCGAGTTTCCGATTGACGACTTCTTCTTTTACATTCAACTGACTAATAAAAATCAAAAATGAAAAATACAAGTAAAAATTGCAATCTCTAGAATCTTGATTCAAATTTTCATGACTTGAACTTGAAAATTCATCCTATTCTTCAGGCGGGCTACTGACTTTCGATTTCTTCACCCTGTTCTTCAGGTGGGCTCCTGGACTTTTTTTTTTTACCTTGTTCTTCAGGCGGGCTCCTGGTCTTATAATTTCTTCACCCCGTTCTTCAGGCGGGCTCCTAGATTTACAATTTCTTCACCCTGTTCTTCAGATGAGCTCCTGGACTTTCTTTTTCTTCACCCTGTTCTTCAGGCGGGCTCCTGGACTTTCTTTTCTTCACCCTATTCTTCAGGCGGGCTCCTGGACTTACAAATTCTGATTTTTCATAATATATTCCTGAACTCAAAATAAAAGGTCAAACAGAAAAATAACATCCCATTCTTCAGGAAGGTCCTGATCATAAAAAATAAATTTTCATTCTTCAGGAGGGTCCTGTCCCATTCTTCAGGAGGATCTTGAGCATAAAATAAATTCCCATTCTTCAGGAGGGTCCTGTCCGATTCTTCAGGGGAGTCCTGTCTGATTCTTCAGGAGGGTCCTGAGCATAAAATAAATTCCCATTATTCAGGAGGGTCCTGTCCTATTCTTCAGGAGGGTCCTGAGCACAAAATAAATTCTCATTCTTTAGGAGGGTCTGTCCCATTCTTTAAGAGGGTCCTGAGCACAAAATAAATTTCCTTTCTTCAGGAAGGTCCTAAGCATAAAATAAATTCCCATTCTTCAGGAAGGTCCTGTCCCATTCTTTAGGAGGGTCCTGAGTACAAAATAAATTCCCATTCTTCAGGAGGGTCCTGTCCCATTCTATAGGAGGGTCCTGAGCACAAAATAAATTCTCATTCATTAGGAGGGTTCTGTCCCATTCTTCAGGAGGGTCCTAAGCATAAAATTAATTCCCATTCTTCAGGAGGGTCCTGTCCCATTCTTTTGGAGGGTCCTGAACAAAAATAAATTCCCATACAACACACATAAATTTTTTTCCCCAGTTTGTACTGAAAAAATTTATGTGTCACTGCATCTTAATATATCTTGCACAGAATAAAGTTTACCATGACCAAGATACAGTATCGGATGCTGTAAACATGCTTCTTGCATTGAGAGAAGTGTGAAATCACATCCTTTAGATGAAAATAATTATTTCATCTCTGTTCCAAACAAAGAAAAATTGTGAGTTCTAAAATATATGGTGGTTAGTTTGTGGCATTTGTCTTTTGAAGTGGCCGCTCTCGCACTTGCCATGCTCAACTCTTTTCCAATCCCTGATAATATTCATTGAATTTTCATACTTCTGACTCAAAATTCTGACTACTGAGATCCTCAACTCAAATCATGTTTCTGTTGTATGATGCTTCTGAGTTTAGCTTCCAATACATCCCTTAGATTTTCACGAGTTTAGAATGGTCAAATCACAATCATCTTGAGTACCTTACTTTTACTTTGAAACGTTATCTTTGTGCATCGACCCTTTGTCTTGCTTTGTACCCTTAAAGGAGTTGGTAGCGAGTTTGGAGTCCTTTCTCACTCGACCTAGCGTGAATTTGACTCAAAAGATAACAATTTATTTTTTTTGATGACAAGGACACAAAAAATAAAAAATAAAAATAAAACAAAAAGAAAAAGACAATAGGCATCTCTTTTTTCTAAAACAAAGAGAAAACTTATCTGAATGTGGAAACCGATTCTGGTGATTATGACATGCATTTTGAATCAAACAACCAGATCTATCCACACCAATCATTACAACTTTTGTCCATTTATTGAGCTTGAAATTAAAACAATCTTAAACTTGTTCCTTCTTGATAACAACCTTTCTTCGGCTAGTGGCACCTCAATGGATTTTAGCCAATGAGCCTATCTCCTTTTCATTTCTGTCTCAGCTCACAGTCGTCTTATGGTTCCCGAAAGGATTTTCACCAATAAGTCTCTCTCATTTTCATTTTTAAAAAAAATAAACACTCAAAATATGAAATATCATGCATTTATAATATATTTAGCCTTGACATTCTCAAAGATTGTTCCGAAGGTATTTCTTTGGTTGTAACTTGGCTTTTGGATAGGGTTAGAAAGAAAGGTCGGCATGAGGCTCAAAAATTTATATAACACTGGGTGAAACATTCAAATTTTGAAATCGATTCTTTTAAGAAAATAAAATTTTTCCCCAGTTTCATTTCATTCTGGGTAATTTAAATTTTCTTCTGGTTAGACCGAACCTCGGAGTAGGGCTGCCTACGTATCTTTTCATAGCAAGAATCAGGTCAAACGTAGTTCATGCAATATCATTCTTTTGTTTGATTTTGAATTTTTGATTGATTTCTTCTTCTTCTTCTTTTTTCAACTTTTTTCTTCAATTTTTTGACTTTAATTTGATTCCAAAAGAGGGGTACGAAGAAAAATAAAAGCTCAAAGGGTTAAGAAAAGGTTGATATATTATTCGGATAGTAGAACAAAATGCCTTCAACATTTCAAATCTTTAAAAATGTAAGTACAAAACATACATAAGTTAATTGAACATGAATATCATACATAATATCTTTTAACTGCATCAGCATTGACCGACATTCCTTCCCATTTTCCTTCTACATCAGTTAGATATAACGCGCCATTAGGTAACACTTTCTTCACCATGAATTGTCCATGCCAATTAAGAGAAAATTTTCCTTTGGCTTCAATCTGATGGGGTACGATGCGTCTTAGTACTAACTGACCAACTTCAAAATGTCTGTGACACACCTTTTTGTTTTATGCTCGTGCCATTCTCTTCTTATATTGTTGTCCATGACATACTGATGTTAATATTTTCTAATCAATCAAGCTTAATTTATCCAAAAGAGTCTTGACCCATTGGTCATCATTAATTTCAGCTTCTACAACTACTCGAAGAGATGGAATTTCAATCTCTGCAGGTATAACTGCTTCAGTTCCGTACACTAACAAGTAAGGAGTTGCACCAATTTAAGTCCAAACTATAGTACGATAACCCAATAGAGCAAAAGGTAACTTTTCATGCCATTGTCGGGAACCCTGCACCATCTTACGGAGTATTTTCTTTAAATTATTATTGGCAGCTTCTCCAACCCCATTTGCCTTTGGGCGATAAGGAGTAGAATTTTGATGCATAATCTTAAATTGTTGGCACACTTCTTGCATCAAATGACTATTGAGATTTGCAGCATTATTAGTGACAATTATCTTCGGAATGCCAAACCGACAAATGATGTTGGAGTGAATAAAATCAACTACCATTTTCTTGGTCACTGACTTGAAAGTCGTTGCTTTCACCCACTTCGTGAAATAATCAATGGCTACCAAGATGAACCTATGTCCATTCGAGGCCTTCGGTTTAATTGGTCCAATTACGTCCATTCCCCAAGCCATAAAAGTCCACGAAGCAGTCATTGTATGCAAATCAGATCGAGGAGAATGTATCAAGTCTCTGTGTACCTGACATTCATGACATTTCTGAACGAAACTGATGGAATCTCGCTCCATGGTGAGCCAATAATAGCCTACTCGCAGTATTTTCTTTGCCAAAACATACTCACTCATGTGTGGTCCACAAATCCCAGAATGTACTTCATTCATGGCTTTCAAAGCTTCTTTAGCATCTACAGACCTCAAAAGTCCCAAATCAGGAGTCCTCTTATACAAGATTCCTCCACTTAGGAAAAATCCACTAGACAAACGTCTAATAGTTCTCTTTTGATTACCATCGGCATGTACAGGATATTTCTCAGTTTGAATATATTCTTTGATATCATGGAACCACGGCTCTCCATTAAGTTCTTCCTCAACAACATTGCAATATGAATGTTGATCATGAATCTGTATATGCAAAGAATCAATATAAGTTTTATCGGGATGTTGAAGCATCAAATATAAGGTCTCTAAAGAATCAGTAATATCATTATGATCTATAGGAATGTGTTTGAACTTTACTAATACAAATCGTTGACATAAATCTTGCAAACAACCTCGATATGGTAGGAGTTTTTTATCACGAGTCTCCCAATCTCTTTCGATTTGGTGGACTAATAAATCTGAATCTCCTAATACCAACAGTTCTTGGACTCCCATGTCAATGGCTAATCTCAATCCTAGAATGCAAGCTTCGTATTCTGCCATATTATTGGTACAGTAGAATCGAAGTTGGGCTGTTATAGGATAATATTGTCCTGATTCAAAAATAAGAACCGCCCCTATCCCTACTCCTTATACATTAGCAGCTCCATCAAAGAACAACTTCCAGCCTGAATGACAATCATCAGAAATAACCTCATCAATAAATAATACCTCTTCATCTGGAAAATAAGTCCTCAATGGCTCATACTCCCGATCAATAGGATTTTCAGCCAAATGATCCACCAGGGCTTGAGTTTTCATTGCAGTTCGTGTCACATAAACAATATCAAACTCTGTGAACAACATCTGCCTTTTCGTGAGTCTTTCTGTGGTCATAGGCTTCTAAAAAATGTACTTTAAAGGATCCATATAAGAGATAAGGTAAGTAGTATAAGATGACAAGTAATGTTTCAGCTTTTGGGCTACCCAAGTTAACGCGCAACACGTCTTCTCAAGAAGAGTGTACTTAGCCTCATAAGTGGTACACTTTTTGCTTAGGCAGTAGATAGCTTGTTCTTTTCTTCCCGTGACATCATGTTAACCCAATACACAGCCAAAAGAATTGTATAACATAGACATGTACAATATCAAGGGTCTACCTGGCTCTGGAAGAACCAAAATAGGTGGATTCGACAAGTATCTCTTAATTCTTTCAAATGCCTCTTGACATTCTCCAGTCCATTCAACTTTAGCATTTTTCTTCAACTACCTGAATATTGGCTTGTAGGTTGTCGTAAGCTGAGCAAAGAATCTACTAATATAATTCAACCTTTCAAGTAAGCTCATCACCTCTGTTTTATTTTTTGGTGGAGGCATATCTTGAATAGCTTTTATTTTTGAAGGATCTAACTCAATACCACGTCGACTAACTATAAAACCTAAGAGTTTTCTTGATGGAACTCCAAATACACATTTTGCTGGGTTAAGTTTGAGATCTTACCTCTGAAGCCTTTCAAAGAATTTTCTCAAATCTTTGACATGATCAGATTGCTCTCTCGACTTAATGATCACGTCGTCCACATAAACTTCAATCTCTTTGTACATCATGTCTTGAAAAATTGTGGTCATTTCCCTCATGTAAGTTTTCCCAACATTTTTCAATCCAAAAGGCATGACACGATAACAATATGTCCCCCATGGTGTAATAAATGATATATTTTTCGTATCTTCTAGATCCACAATGATCTAGTGATACCCCGCATAACAATCCACAAAAGACGCAAGATCATGTTTGGAACAATTGTCCAACAAAATAAGGATATTGGGATGTGGAAAATTATATTTCGGACTCGCCTTATTTAGATCATGATAATCAACACACATCCGAATTATGTCGTTCTTCTTTGGAACAGGTACAATATTTGCCAACCAATTAGGATATTGGGCCATTCGAATGACTTTAGCCTCAACTTGCTTCGTGATTTCCTTTTTAATTTTTACACTCATGTCAGTTTTTAGCTTTCTTAGCTTTTTCTTGACAGGAGGAAAATCAGGATCAATTGTCAACTTGTGAACTACCAAATCAGTGCTCAAATCGGGCATATCATCATAAGATCACGCAAAGATGTCTTTATACTCATGCAAAGCTTCAATTATATCTTTCTTTTGCTGTGGTTGAAAATGTACACTTATCTTAGTCTCCCTAATATTTTCATGATCTCCTAAATTGATCGCCTCAGTTTCTTCCAAATTGGGATTTGTCTTATTCTCAAACTGTTTGAAATCTTTGCTTATATCCTCAAATGCTTCTTCATCAAACTCAACTTCTTTATTCATTATTTCATAATTAGATTGGATTTTTAAATCTGGTTAACAATTCTTCATGTATGTCATATCATTAGAATCGGCATAGAAAGAACTATATGATAGAAAATAAATAAATAAAAATCAGACTCAAAATAAAATGAAAGGAAACTACGGTTTATTAAAACATAGATAGAAAGAGTTTTAACCTAAAATACCAAGTTTAAAGTTCTGAATTACAATCCTAGAATGATTCAAATTACAGGAGTAAAAATAAACAAACTACTAAGACTGTAAGAAAAACAAACAAACTACCAAGACTCCTTTATAATAGGGAGAGGAGTAGCCTCCCAATTGTTAAGCTGGACATCAGGGCCGACAAAATGCACACCTGCATTGCTAGTACCTTCCCCAATTTCAACCATATCAACCTCAATGAACAAATTCTGAAAAAGGCCAATCAACTCGGTATCATCATCATTCATTGATTTTGTAGCAGGTAACTTGGAGGATCCAACAACACTGAATTTGATGAAAGACTCGTGAATTGGTGGTATCGGCTTGGTAAGTGACCATGACTCTTTCTTACGATTTTTAGCCTTGTTTATATCTTCAGCAGTAGGCTCGTATCCCAAACCAAAAGTACCGAGTTTCTCATGGAGGTTTACTGGATGAACCCTGCCTTGCAAAAACATCCCTAGAACTTTCCCTGGTTTGAAACCATGCTTTAACATTTCATTCACTACCATAACAGATGCAGAGGATAATTGTGTTCTTGTGATGAGATTCCCCTCGAGGATATGCTCAACAACCACTACCTCAGAAGTTTGATGAATTAACACATTATCTGCAGTCTCTTCTTTGATGGAGGAAACAAAGTAGTCTTTATACATGGATAAATCTCCTTCACCATGAATAATTATTTCTTGCATGTCCTGTTCAAATTTGACCATTTGATGCAATGTTGATGCGACTGCTTTAGCCCTATGAATCCATGGCCTTCCTAATAACATATTATATAAAGTTTCAATGTTCAGCACTTGGAAATCCATAGCAAACTCCACAGGTCCAATTGTCAATATGAACTCTATTTCACCAATGGCATCGGTTTTTGATCCGTCAAAACCTTTGATGCATCTATTATTAGGTCGGATCCTTTCCACATTAACATTCAACTTTTGAAAAGTTGACATAGGACAAATGTTAGCGCCTGATCCTTCATCAATTAATACTCAAGTGATGATGGAATGTTCACATTTTACATAAATGTACAGACATTTGTTATGCTCAATACGTTTCATAGGCAATTCATCATCTGAGAAAGTAATTTTATTTGCTTCAAGGATCCTTCCAATAACTTTTTCCAGCTGATTTACTCTAATCTCACTTGAACACATGCTTCATTAAGAATCTTCATTACAGCTTTGCGGTGTTCCTCTAAATGTAGCAATAAATAAAATAAAGAAATCTGTGCTGGTGTCTTCTTCAACTGTTCTACAACAGAATATTCTGGCAATTTCATTTTCTTTAAGAATTCTTCATCTTCTTCATCAGTAACAGGCTTCTTGACCGTCATTCGTTCTTCATTACCTTTTTTATTCTTTCTTAACTCTACTGGAGCATAACATTTTCCAGATCGAGTTAATCCCCCTACTTCATCTACATCTTTAGTCACTTCTTTCCCCTTGTGCATTACCACAACGCGATCATAATTCTAAGGGACTGCCTTAGTATCAACCATAGGCAGCTGTGACACTGGTTTAATAATAATAGAATCTATGGGAGCTCCTTTTATGATTAAAATAGGCTTATTGGATCTTCCAGGAATAATGAATTTTGTCTTTATTTGACTTGATCTAATATTTTCTGAAATTTCTTTCCCCACCACCAAGGGAACATTTGATGATTCGGGTTTTGTTATTACCACCTCCGCTTCTGCAGGCTTCTCTTTTGTCAAATCCATATTATTTGCTGATTTTTCTAAATGAGTTTTAATTTTAATGATCGGCTTAAAGGAAATCATAACATCTTCACCACTGAGTATCACTTCGAGCATATTTGTTTCATTATGATCTAGCAACAGATTTTGATTGACATTTGGAGCATCTGGACTTTATACCATGATCTGGTGGGTATTAATCAACTCTTGAATGGCTCTTTTCAGATACCAAAATTTCTCTGTGTTGTGCCCTGGGGAATCAGAACAATATTTTTAGAACATTGTTCGGTGTTTATACCAGATGTGAATATTGTTCGGTGCCCTGGGGAATCAGAACAATATTCACATCTGGATTCGGTGGATGCATGGTAGAAGTACCAGCAATTCCAGACATATTAGCAAATGGACCAAATCCTGGTAGGTAAAATGGATCACTAGTTTGAGCTTGGTCAGAATTTAGATCATTTAAAGTCGAAAGTCTAGGGATTGAAGAAGGCGGGGCTTGTCCATTCAACCAAGCTTGGTACATCTCCGCCATCTGTTATTTCAATGACTTTATTTCTTCCATTGATGCTACTTCCTGCGAAATTAACTCGTTCTGCTCTTCTTCACTATCAGACCCTATACCTTCCCTGTGGACCTTCCCTCGAAGGGAACTAAAGGCCTGATCCCATTCCCGGGCCAGTCGATTTCAGAAATCAACCATCTCTCTTGCACGCTGTTCACGAGCAGAAATAACCTCCAACTGTTCTTGTAATATTCCTCTCTCACGGATCCACTGAGATCTCTATCGATTAAATTCTTCTTATATGTTATTTTCAACTTCTTGCAGTTGCTGTTGGCGAGATGCGGCAAGTTCTACAATGTGTGAACTTCTAGTGGTAGCCAATTTGATTTTTCCCCAAAGTGCAACCTCAATATCTACTGATTTAGCTTTCTCTTCATCAAATTCTCTTTGTTGTTCGTCTATTTTTTCCCTGACATGCTCTAATTTTGATCTTAAAGCTTGGTTGGCCTCATGTTGTTCTTGCATGGCTCTCTCAATTCCTATCCTGATTGTATCTTCCTGGTCTATAGGTCCCCTAACCGATATTTCTTCTCTGACTGGCGGACTCAACTATTCTTCAAACTATTAACGGTAATCTGGGTGCACTTCTCCTTTCTCACGCTCCATGACCATTGTTTTAATCCCTATAATACGGCAACCCTCCCAAATCTGTTGGGCTAATTCTTTTGGAAGTGGAATCTCTGGTCTGACCTCAAATATAAACTCGGTCATATTTTTCATAATGGGAATTATTTGACGTCTTCCTAGCTGACGTAAAACTCTCAATGGAACATACGGTTGAACACCCCTAATACCCATTAATAATAAGAACGGCTGAATGAAAGAACTATGTATGATTTTCCTTTAAGGGAACCAAGGGATATTCCAAGTGGTTTTATCTGTTGACAGAGAATGAAAAAGCTTATCCTAGTCTTTAACTCCTTCTGGGCATTTATATTTTCCTAACTTCTCTTCGTAATCTTTGAAGCGATTGAATCTTTCAGGATTAAATCTAGCCATTGTAGGACGTCGGTGGAGATGTTCCACAATCCACACCTATAACAAGATATTACATCCCTTGAAAAAACTCTTTCCTTTCTGACAAACAGTTAAAGCATGGTAGATATCTGCCAGGATCATTGGTACCATAGTGTAATCTTTCTTAATCAGTACCTTTACCACTCCTGCAAAACGAATGTTAATTTTTTGTTCTCTTCTTGGGAAGACCATAGTGCCTAAAAAGGCTACCATGAATGCAAATCGTCTGTGAACTTTCCAACCCTCAAAATTCCCCTTATTACAGAGCTGCTTACCGTACTTTTTGAACCCCTCTTGCCTTCCGTATCTATTGTACAAAAACTGCAGGGAAACCCAACCTTTTTCTATCGCTTCTTCTTTTGAGTTTCGTAGCTTCATGAGTTTACATAATTTGTTTATCAAAATGAGTCTCGGGGCGATAAGTTTCTTTTGATGCATATTCCCATATCCAACATAGGACGCCATCTCCTCTACAGTAGGAGTCAACTCAAAATTCAAAAAACGAAACACATTGTTCTTCGGGTTCTAGAATGTTAGTAACACATCAATCACCTCCCTATTAGGTTTTATTGTCATAATACTCGTCAAAAAACCCAAATACTTATGTATATCGTCATAATCGAATGTATCCATTTCGTTCCACCCCAACAAAAGCTGCAAAGGGGTACAATCCATAACCTGAAGCGGTACACTCCCATATCTCTTCCTCTTTGGACGCTTTCCACGAATAGGGGGAGACATTTTATACCTATTGACAAGGACATAAAATTAACAAATGTCTAGATTTAGGCTGAACTTAATTCATTAATTTTGAAAAAAAATTTTAACTTGACTTGTGAGAACTAGTGCGACTCTTAAATTGAGACTTAGATGTAAAGAACAATTTTATCAAAAATCAAAGCGAGAGAAACAAGACTGATAATTTTTTTAAGAAAAACACTTCTTTAAATTAACTTCATCAAAAACTTTGCAATACCAGACTTCTAAACAATTTTACCTATATGTTTGAAGACAATAGTCCCTAAGTACATTTAAAAGAACAAAAATAAAATAAAAGGATTTAGATATAAAGAAAAGAAAAATGATTGTTTTATGTATGAAGTTGTATAAAATTTTAGTCTCACGACCCCTAAAGGTTCAGGACTGTTTATATATTTTATTATTATTTAACAAAAATTCAGCTCACGATCCCTAAAGGTTCAAGCTATTATGATTTTTATGTTAAAATTAATTTTGAAAAGTAAAAAGGAATAGTAAAATAAAGATAATAATATTCATGAAAATAATCATTTTTTCTTCTTCTTATTATTTTTTCAAAAATATCCTTCAATAAATTTGTGAATAAATATATTATTATTATTTTTTCAAAATCAGGGTCGTATCCCGGATAGGACATCCTACGTATCCCATTAAAAAGTGAGAATCAGACCCTCGTAGTTCAAGAAAACTCTAAAAGTATATTATTCTATATTTAAAATTTTCCTTTCTCTTTTTTTTTAAAAATAAATTTTTTCTTTGAAAAATAATTCAATGAATTTGATGAAAATATAATTTTTTTTGCATTTTAAGTTACCTAAAAGCCGTTCAACAATAAAATAAGCCTTCCAAATAAATGTCAAAGAGCACATAGGATGCACATGTTGGTCTTTATAAAATAGGTTACCTGCCCTAGACAGCTCGGCCCCTGTGCCGAGTCCTGCTAAGTCAAATGCATATCATGCAAATAAAGCGGCACCTAATAGGGATAATCAAATTCTGAGTTTTTAGTTCTTCTAAGTTTAAACCTAATAGGGATAGGTGTCTAGACTGACTTACTCGAGTGGACACTCGATCCGGGGAGGGACAACTTGGTCGGTAGCAGGGCAACACCACCTTCGTTGTCGATCCGAACCCTACCTAACATGTGTGACTATATCCTTCACCAGGTGCCTTGACACTCCGATTATCTCCAAAAGAAGGTGGGATGCATATACTGCATTCCCTCTATCCTATTTCAGAGACTCAGAGAGGGTATGCGAGAGAAGAAATATATATAATATAGTTCAAATAATATCAAAGAAGTAAATAAGCGACAAGTAGCACATAAGGCCAACAAACACAATATCAATAATAATTAAAGCAAGTCTAAGTCAATATAAAAAGCTCAAATTCTTATTATTTCCCAGCGGAGTCGCCAGAGATGTCACACCCCTTTTTCGCTCGAGGGATCGGAGTTGAAGTCGAAGGGTTTTTCTAATTAATGTGACGGTATTGAATAGGGATTAATTTACTTACAGAGTCTCCACTTGGAATTGAGTTATGGTGTTCCAAGTCACCTTTTTGAGTCCCTAATCAAAAGGAAATGACTCTTTTTGTTGGTCTGCAAAAACAGAAGAATGGGTAAGGAATTCTATTGACCGAGGAAAAGGTATGAGGCACCCCTCGAGTCCCATAGTTCAAGCACGGTCTCTTTTAATAACTTATACTAACTAAAACTATTTTGGATAAATTGTGTTAAGTTCTAAAAATCACTCATTTTTATTATATTAAAAACTTATTTAAAACTCTTGTATTAATTAAATCGGTGAAAATTAATTTTAGAAAAATATCTACTAAGGTGTATTTATACATCCTTGTGTTTTTAAATGTCTAAAAAAGATGCGTATGCCACATACTTAATTGAGGCAAATTTTTAAATAAATAAATAAATTTTAAACGCTTCTAAAATGTGTCTAACATTAAAATCTTTAATTACTCAAAATGTTATTTAATTTTAAAAGTAAACTTAAACAAAATTCATTTAAAAAATGATTAATTAATCTTAACAAATAATTATCAAACCTTATTAATGATAATGAAATAAAACAAACAAAATAAAAATAAAAATAAAACTAATAATAATAAAATAATATAAATACATAAAGCTAATCATATTAATTCCAACTTTAATTATAAACCCCAAATTTCATTCTTCAATTAATGCCCCAAAAAATAACTTAAAAGAAGCCTTTTCTTGAATATATTTATCTATATAAAAAAATTGTTTTTTTTAAAAAGAAAAATTAAAACTTAGACAGTTTTTTTGAATAAGTACAGATAAACACTAAACTAAAAAAAATCGATGTTATTAGCGACTGTTTTTCACTGGCCAAGGTTGGCCGGAGTTCATGAACGAAAAAAGGGTATTTGCCGAAGGATCACACGTGGCTGGCGACGGCGTGGGCTGATGGGAAAGGAGTGATATGATTTTCTGGCTAGTGGCAGCGACGGAAAAGGAAAAGGGAGCGGATGGCGCCAGCCAGATCTGGTGACGCCGAAGTGCCTAGTCGTATCGCCGGGGATTATGGTTTGCCGGTTTGAGGTATTTTGCTGGCCAATGGTGGCTGGTAGCAGCGGGATGGGGCGGCAACCATGGGGGTTCGTCGATGTTTTATGGTTCCGTCCAGATCTCATGAAAAAAAAGAGAGGTGACGGAGGCGTTAAGCTTCGCCCACGGGTTGGTGACGGACGGCGACGACAGTGGATCGTAACCTTGAGGGGGATTTCAATGATGTGGGAAAATGGGGGAGGGAGAAGATGAAAACGTTGCTATCTCACAGATGGGAGGCATAACGGAGTGATCGCAACGACTCAGTCAAGAACCAACCAGAGTCAACTTGAAAATGAATCAGTTTTTGGTGTTTTTTTTTTCTTATTTCTGATCTGATTTTGTCTACTGTATATATGGATTTGAATCTATGTACGTGTAAATTAACAGATGAATATATATGCATATAACAGTGTATAGAATGATAACAGTGTCTATTTTCTATTCTCTGCTATTCTCTTTTCATTTTAATTTAAATCATATAGTATCAATATACAGTGTTTTCAATCACATAACACATAGTAATAAAGATTCACTAAATCAATTAACCATCCATAATGCATGAAATCACTTAATATTTTCATTCATACTTTTCATCTGTAAACTTTATAACATAAGATGATTCAAGTTTGAATAGGAACCTGTGATGATTCAAACGAAATAAGAAGCAAGAAGTAATTATCACCGAAAATATCGAACGAAAATACTAAAACTTCAAACTTTCTTTTTTGTTTTACTCTCTCTTCTTGATCTCTTTTTTACTCTGTGTTTTTTCTCTGCTTTTTTTTTTACTGTCTGATAGGGTGTAAAATCTATGTTAAGGGTAAAGTAGAGTCCTTAAATACAGGACTTTGGGGGGAAAATTGGGGTGGGAACAATTACAGACAACGAAAGCATTTTAAAATTTGAATGATTATTTTATTTTTTATTTATATTATTATTTTTATTTTTTATTTAATATAAAATAATAATAATAAATATAAATAAAGATAAATAAATAATAATAATATATATAATAATAATAATAAATATAATAATAATTAATTAATTTTTATTTAGCGTAATAACAATTTATAAATATTCAAAATAAATTTAATAAAATAGTATTAAAATTACTAATTTATTTATTAAATTTTAAACTAAATAATATACATATATTTTGGATTTTTGTATTATTAGTATAAAAATAAAAATAAATAAAAATAAAATATCTCAAAATTAACTTTATTTATTTATTTATTTGTTAACTAAAACTTAATTAAAAATAAAATAAGAAATTACATAATATTATACCAAATATAAATATCTAATATCGAAGATGAGCTAAAATTCGAAGATGATCAAAAATCACGTGTCTACATACATTATCTCCCCCTTGGGATCATTCATCCCCGAATAATAGGTAGAAACTTGGTAAAGCTCTAAAAGTACGGAATATGGAACGTAACCTCGCATTGAACATTTTTCCTCAACAAAATATACGAAGGCGTCAAAAGTGCTCGCTGGACATAGGATTAAAAGCATTCTCTACCTTACAAGGTACAACAAATAGACTTAAACTTAGAGACACTACTCGTCTATGCCCCAAATAATAAATAGCATACTTCAGACTTTCCAACTTACAATTCTCCCGTCACATATCTACCACAAGAGTTTGAGTTCCATTACATAATGCTTCTATGTTGCAGCCTAACTCGGAGAAAAGAGGTGCTAGCTTAAGCTATATGACCCTATACTCTACATTCCATTAAGAATATTACTTCAAACTATCTTCACAATTAACACCCCTAGGCCTGAAATCAAGGAGTAACAACCACATAACACATTAGTTTGCATTTCCATCAATCACCATATCCAAACCTATCATTATTACACCCACTTCATGAATCTCCCCACTAAGACCAGTAAATTAAATCATTCTCACAAAGATTTTTGCCACATATATCCTTCCTAACTATTTCACATAACGAAAGTTCATCTCCTTTTTCCCCCTTCTCTTATAGACTTAGCTCAAGAAATCACATAATAATTTTCACCTTTAAGAACATATACTCTCCTACCTAAGGCATTACTATGCTTCCACAACCACAATCATACTAACATAAGGAGGATCATTAAGGGACCTGAGAACAAGCATCATGAATGGGAGAAACACTACTCAATTTTAAACCATATTTGTTGATCTACTCAAGGTGGGACATGAGGTGAAGAATTGATAGAATCACGAAGTGCTTCGTACATCGAGTTTCTGGATCATAAGTAGAGAGTAGTTTTGGCATAAACACAACACAACATGGATTCTTAGAACTGGGTAGAGTGTGAAAACATGAGTGAACATATCAAGCGTTGTATACCATGAGGCCGAAATTAATGAAGTCAATGATTGAGACAAGGATTTATACTTGGAGCTATTGTTCCTTATTTAAGAATTGAACATGTCCATGAGTTTGCATAAACTTTATCATTTTGGCTAATCCCTACATAAAATGAATTAGTAACATATGAAAACATAGTTCCTTAGAACCAAGCATGATTTGGGACATGGATTTATGGATCATGAACATCTTAACATACAACTTAAATACATAAAAGTCTGGATCTACTGAGACATCATTGCTTCTAGTTTGGAGATCGAAACATGACATGATTTACATAGAGAACTCAGACTTTAGACATAGGCAGGACTTGAATACAAAAGACATTGGTAGAATGAGCTCTTAAATTGAAGTAGGAGAAATATGCTTGAATAGGCATAGGTTTATCATGACTCTTACCTAAAACTTTCCACCATGAGAAGATTCAAGAACTACCTTAGTTCGTCATCTCCCCCTTAGATCAAAGTCACAATCCTTGACTTGTAGACATAACCTCACATCAAATATATAGCCACAACACTTCACACAAAATATATATAACCATACATATAAATGCTAAACTCTCCCTGATAAACTATACTCTGAAGGCCTTGATTTTTGGAAATGTTACTCTTAACTTTCGCTAGCCTCTATTGCAATTACCCTATAACTCACGATCTCATGAGCATACAAATCTTCATTCCTTATTACATAAAAATCCACTATCCACTACTTAACATTTAAACATTAAACCTCTATTCACATAACTTACAACTTACCAATATTTGTAAAACAACTTCCAAGGTGCATATTGCCTACCCATATTTCCTCAATTCAACTCTAAATAGCACTATACAACTCCTCCTCAGACTTTTCTATACTACAAGATTTAAGAATGAAATCTAGGTACACATGACACTTATACACCTCATAACTTATCTAACAACATGCTACCTTGGGGTTAAACTTATTCTTTTATACGTAAACCCTTATCTACTTAAAGACTCAACCATAATCATCATTTATAACACTAATCCTCATGACTATACATATATATATATATCATAATTTCCCACTCCTTATTCTACAAGTTGCCAACCCAGACTATTTCAAAGATTACATCAAGACAACTAATTTATTCCTACAAAACATGCACTGTCAATCTTGAGCTACTATTCTTACCATTAAACCCCATATATAAATTTCAAGCCTATTGTCTAACAACACCAATCATATGGAGTATGCCATAACTATTCTAATCAATCAAATAGAAATATCAACCTAAGTCTCTTATTTCACTTAACTATGGCCAAAAAGTTCATCCTCTCTACGACATTAGTACTATACCTCAAAATCCACTACATACCTTCTCACACGTAGTACTAACTTACAACAACTAGAGAAAAGAGAATCAATGGGGTAAAGTCACATAATAGGGATAGTCAATCTTAATCTTATATTATATCCCATTACGATCTTATCAATATATTCCACTTCCTCACATCATATTTACTTACCCATGCATACATTTAGACTACCTTCAAATTCCCTTACACCAATGAGTCTCTACTGATAACTTATTGAATGATCTACCTCTTTCCATTCACAACCTATAAATGATTTCTACAACCACCATAGCTATCCATTCTGAGATCCTTACTTATTTTTGAATAAATAATAATCATAGCCATACACTTCCTTCACAAACTACTATACAATTTACAAATATTGATACCACACTAGTCTATCACTATAAAATGGAAACCCATCCCTCAATCAATGGTTATACAACTAAACTAGATTCTTTACGCAAAAGTCATCCCTATTCTGACTTCTAATATTGTGACCTTATGTCACTAAATTCTGGATCATATTAAATCTCATATGTTATGACACTTTATCACATACTACTACTAGGGTGGAAAATAATGTTCCAATATTCTGTCATACATCATTACCCTTAAGCATGACATCTGCAACAAGGATTTTAGAAGAGGGACTGAATACAATTCATACCTCAGGCTCAAATGCACGATTGATGTAAATAGGGGTAAAAGCTTAAATCAATAAATTTTAAAGCACACATGCACTCCTCTCAAGTCCTTGTGCAATTTCATAATCGCTTATGACTCAATTGGAAAGGACCACATCATTTAGACTCTATGCTTCTGCACTTGAATCAACCCGACAATGAGACATCGCTAATAAAATCTAAGTAAAGAAGGAATTTAGATAAATTCCACATGGACAACACAATGGAATGATCTAGATCATGAAAAAAGAGAGACATTTCTAAATGCCTAGTAGCTCCTCCTTATAAGTGTAGTGCACTACACACCAATAAATAGGACTCTACCCGACGCGACTTTGTAGACACCCTGGGACCATGAACCATGATCTGATACCATGTTTTTCATGACCCAAATTGAGGCCCTGTCCATAACGAGAATCCCAAACCATGAAGGCCCGAGAGCCCTTCTCTAACTGGCAATCATATACATAATTCATATACTGAAAGAAAATGCAGAAAACAAAAGAATGGAAACATGGTAATTCTTTTACTTCAACTAAACAATACGAAATATAAGTTCATAAATATTCAAAACACATGACACCAGTCTACAAAATCTCTAACAACATGAAAACAACTTCTATCTGAAAATTAGGACAAGGCCCCCAGTCGGACCATAAATTAAAATCAGATGACAATAATAGACGAACAAGGCCTTCCAAAACAAGGGAGGCTTAACGACTGCAAACTTCTGATAGACCAATCTACTGCGTAGAGGGACCCCGGGACTGAGCCTCAGATTCTGAAATACAGAGGGTTAATACAAATGTACTAGTATGTAAAATAACCTAAAAATAAAATACATTTAAATACAACATAGGTGAGAGCATTTCATAAATACGTGTTACCTTATTATAGTTGAAAACACATGGGCATAATCTGAATCTTTCAAAACATATTCTACAGTTCATGGCTCTACTCTTTCTTCTCTTCTGAGCTTGATGGTATACCCTACAATCTATAATTTCATGGGCCATATGGAATCCACCCTTGACTCGTTGGCCAAGCCCCCAACCTAAGTTTTCCATAAGGGTTAGAGTATCTACTTATCTACTGTGCTATATGGACTTCGCCAACGTACAATTTCCTTTCTGAATAACATAACCCCTTGTCGACAAATCACAGTTTCGGGTAACGAGTTATTTGAACTCGTGCCTTCTTCGGGTAACCATGTAACTCTCTTAAGCCAAATTTTAAACCCCTTTAAAAGATATCTTCTTCATAAAAAAATTGTTTCTCTCTTCTTATCTTCGGGCACATTAAAATAGGGTATCGTCATACCAAGACTTGCAAGCCATATCACAACATATCTACTGTCCTTTTGTTATTTCAAAAGTATTGTTGACCACCCAAATCATTTAAACAGTACAAGAGAATTCGTATTTCAAAAGTAAGTGGAAACTCCCACAAAACTTCTCTTATGTCAAGTCTTTATATGCGGTGGTGGTGGGGGGATCTAATTACTTTGTAGTAATCCCATGCAATTCTTTCATTCATCACATTGAATATTTAAAAACACGAAAATACCCTTTCTTTGGTTCATAATCAATATCAATTTCACAACAATAGTAAAATGCTTATCTCATGCTTTAAAACATACAATTGGACAACCTATAACGTGTGAAATCAAGAGGTAACACAACAAGAGAGGGGTTTTGTCATTCATGCTCTCGATTATTCATTGCAAAACTGAAATCACATGTTTATATGTGATCATAGTTAATTCCACAAGAAAAGGTTCAAGACAAACATTTACTTTCATCAAATAAATTTATAATGCATGCTATTCAAAACAATGTCAAAATCCTCTTTTGTAAACATGATTGTATAGCTTTAAACTTTTTAAAAACCATAAAACTTATGCCCAATGATTTTAGGATAGCCCCACGTACCTTAGTTGATGAAGAAATAGAAAAAATATTGACCCTTTAAGCTTGAGTGTGAAACCCTAAGTTGTTTGTCTCCTCTTGTGATTTAGAAAGATAAACTAGGGATTTGAGAGAGTTAAAATGTATTTAGGGACTTTAATTTCATTTAATTATGTTTAGAGATGGTTATGTAGTGTCAAAAGTCCTGGATGCCCGAAAAATAACTCAAAAATAGAGCTCCTACACTGAAAAGTATAGGGTTGGCGGTGCCTAACCCATGGCCTAACTACAAGGTTGGCAGCGCCAAGACCATGGACAAACCCAATGATGGCAGCGCCTAACCCATGGACAAACCTAAGGTTGGCAGCGCCTAGACTATGGCCAAACTTTTCCAGTGAAGGTGGGTGATGGTAAGGCGATGCCTAGCCATTGCCGAAGCCCTACTTTGCGGCCCCTACATTGTTTTATGGTCCCAAAACACCCAAACCACCTACCACAATGTCAACACCTGATCTACCATCACTACGGTGGTCCTAAAGGTCATTTTTGACGCATCAAAAATGCGTTACAACCACGGGGTGTTACATGATTCCTATGAATATCTTTTATTTTGAAAACACTTCCCACACTAGAATAAAGGTCATGACACATGAATTCAAAAGTAAATCATCAGATTATGGTTTACACACCTAAGAACGACGATTCAATTTCTAGCTTAAAATATGCGGGGTATTATAGTTCTTGAGAGAGAAAGGGCTTTCATTAAGGGAAATTATGAATAATAGGGAAAATAATGTTCCTTGGGGACCTAAATTTCGTGTTATGGATGGAATAGGGTGAGATAAATGACCCAAATGCCCCCATGGACCCAAAACTCAAAAAACTATGTGGTACTAATCTACATGCCGAATTGCTCTCTCGATGCAAAATGCATTGCGTTGTAGCCCTCTGTCAATGCGATATATGATGCACCACGTTGCTCCCCACCTATGAGAAAAGAGATGCATCGCGGCCATATTATGGAGCTCAGCTATTTTGACCATCTAAACAGGTCCCAAACCTCGCCTGAAAATTCAATACTCACCCGAGATGTACTATCGACAATCCCGATCATGAATCAACTTAGAAAATAATGTTCCAAGGTCAAGAAGGTAAAAAATAAAATCATCAAAGTTTAAGGGGCTTTGAAATGACTAAGTCCTAACAGTTAGTGAAATTTTCTAAGTCTTAGACCCCTTTAACATGTAATAGTGAGCTGAATTAAGCTAGGATCTTACGAGGTCTTACAATATCTTCCCCTTGCAGAAATTCATCCTCGATTGAGACTGATTAAGCTGAGAATACTGAGGAACTGGGGTTACATACTGAATATGCATAACTAAAAACATGATTACATGATTGAGTCTGAAACATGATGGTTGACTAAACTAATTCGTGAGTGCGTGCAATGACATGAAAATAATTATATGGCTGGAATTCAGAATCAAAAAGAGATAATCTAAGGAGAACTATTACCTCAAGATGAGTCTGAGATTACGGAGAAAAGGTGAGGGTACTTGGTTCGTATATCTACTTCTACTTCCTAAGTGGCTCCCTCAACGGACTAATTCCGCCAAAGAACTTTGACCAATAGAAATTCTTTGTTCCTCAGTCTGCGAGTCTGACAATCAAGGATCTTGACTGGGATTTCTTCGTAAGAAAGGATATCCTGATCATCTATGCTTCCTAAAGGAATAGCTATAACTAGATCACCAATACACTTCTTTAGCGAGGAAACATGGAATACTAGATGTACTGATGCCAACTCTGCAGGCAGCTCAAGCTCATACACTACCTTTCCATAATGACTAAAGATTTTGTAAGGGCTAACATATCGGGGATTGAGTTTCCCCTTATTGCCAAACCTCTTCTCTCCCTTCATGGGAGAGATTTTTAAATAGACCAAATCACCAAATTCAAACTCAATATCTCTTTTCCTCACATCTACATAGGATTTTTGTCAGCCTTAGGCTATCTTAAGTCTCTCCCTAATAAACTGAACTTTCTCCATCACATCAAACACTAAATTATTCCCTATTAATGCAGTCTCTTCTACCTCAAACCAACCAATAGGAGATCTACATCTCCTCCCATAGAGAGCCTCAAATGGAGCCATCTAAATACTGGAGTGATAACTGTTCTTGTAAGCAAACTCAATCAATGGTAAGTGATTATCCCAACAACCCTTGAAATCAATAACATATTCTCTCATTATGTCCTCTAGGGTCTGAATAGTCCTCTCTGCCTGGCCATCTATCTGGGGATGAAAAGTGGTACTGAGATAAACTTGGGTACCAAGACCCTTCTGAAAAAGCTTTCAAAAAGTGAAAGGTAAATTGAGTACCTCTATATAAAATGATAGACAATGGGACTCCATGTAACCTAACCAACTCTCTAAGATAGAGATTGGCATAATCCTCAGTTGAATAGGAAGAATGAACCGGTAAGAAATGAGTTGATTTAGTCATTCTATCTATAATAACTCATATTAAATCATGCTGATGATGCGTATGGGGAAATCCTATCACAAAATCCATGTTCACCTCTTCCCACTTCTAAGTTGGGATGCTAAACTTCTGCATAGCACCACTGGGCCTCTGGTGCTCAACCTTAACCTACTGGAAATTAGAACACTTAGCTACAAACTCTACAATATCCCTCTTCATACCACTCCACTAATAGATTTATCGTGAATCACGATACATCTTAGTGGCTCTTGGATGAATAGAGTAATGTGCCCCATGCATTTTTTCCAAAATCCGTTGTCTCAAACCATCAAGACATGACACACACAACCTACCCTGATATCGCAACACACTATCTCCCCCTAGGGAGAAAACTTCCACTTTCTGATTTCTAACTAATTATTTTAACTTAACAAAACTAGAATCCCTGTCTTACTTTTCTTTCACTTTGGCAACCAAAGAAGATCTAGAACTACTCTGAACCCATATACTACCTCAGCTGAATCAACCAACCTAACACCTAATATATCATGCTAATAAACCTCTTGGACTAACTTCTTCTTATCATTCTCAACATGGGTAACACTACCCACCAACAATCTACTATGGGCGTCTGCCACTACATTGCTATGCCCGGATGATGCAATACACTTATATCATAATCATTCAATAATTCCAACCATTTTTTCTGACGACGATTTAAATCTTTCTATGAGAACACATACTGCAAACTGTTGTGATTCATGAACACATCTACATGAACCCCATACAAATAGTGCCTATAAATTTTCAAAGAAAAAACAATAGTTTCCAACTCAAGATCATGGGAAGGGTAATATTTTTCATAGGGCTTAAGCTATCTAGAGGTATAGGCAATGACCTTACCTCTCTACATAAACACACAACCAAGCCTAACTCTGGAAGCATCACAGTAAACAACAAACCCATCTGAACCATCTGGCAAAGTCAGGACTGAAACTTGATTTTCTTCTGAGTCAATCTAGACACGGGGGATGCAATAGATGAAAACCCTTTAACAAACCATTAGTAATAGCTAGTCAAACCCAAGAAAATCCTAATATCTAATGGAGAGATAGGTATGGGCCAATTTCTCACTGCTTTGGTCTTTTGAGAGTCAACTCTAATGCCATAACTGGAAATAATTTTAACAAGGAAATCTATTGATCTTAGCCAAAACTCGTACATACTAAATTTGGAGAACAACTGATGAGCTCTAAGAGTCTGCAATACAATTCTGTGATGGTCTGCATGGTCATTTTCACTATGGGAGTGAACAAGAATATCATCGATGATAAATATGTCCAAGTACTTCTTGAACACTTTATTCATCAAGTCCATGAAAGTTGTTGGGGTATTCGTTAGTACAAAAGTTATAAATAGAAATTTGAAGTGACCATATCGAGTTTTGAAAGATATTTTTGAAATGTCACATTCTTTGACTCTTAGTTGATGATAGCATGATCTGAGGTATATCTTAGAAAAATAACTGGCACCCTAAAGTTGGTCAAACAAGTCATCAATCCTGGGGAGTGGACACTTATTCTTGACTGAGACTTTGTTCAACTGGCGGTAATTGATGCATATTCTGAGAGAACTATCTTTCTTACGCATGAAAAGGATTGGAACACCCCACGGGAAAACACTGGGTATGATGAATCCCATATCTAAGAGATCTTTTAACTTTTTTTTAACTCATTTAGCACAACTAGAGCAATTTTGTAGTGCGGAATAGAGATAGGTTGGGTACCCGGAAAGAGATCTATTTCAAAGTCAATTTCCTTTTTGGGAGGATCTTTAAGAAGATCTTTTGGGAATATATCTAGAAATTCATTCACTACTGAAATTGACTCGAGACTGTGAGTCGCTGATTAGAGTCTTTGACTCAAACAAGATGGTAAACACGCCTCTTAGAAATCATTTTTCTTGCCTTAAGGTATAAAACAATCTGACCCCTAATCACTTAAGTACTACCCCTCTATTCAATGAATAGTTCATTGGGAAACTGAACTATTCTATTTCTACAATCAACTAAAGCATAACATGAGTAGAGCTAATCCAGGTCAAAAATGACATCAAAATCAGTCATATCTAACTCCACAAGGTCAACTGAGGTAAGTTTCTAATATATTACGACTGAACAGTTCCTTTATACCTGCCTGGCTACAATAGAGACACCTACTAGGCTAGATACTAGGAAGGCTTCTGCTAAATATTTAGGGATGACACCGAAATTGACTACTATATAGGGGGTTACAAAAGAAAGTGAAGCTCTGGGATCTAACAAAGCATAAACATATAGATGAAAGACCTGTAACATACCCGTAACCACATCAGGAAAGTTTTCGTAATCATGAAGGGACTGAAGTACATACATCCTATTTTGATGTTGTCCACTGGTTGCACTGTAAGTGGCGCCCTGCTGAGTCGGGTGACCTGCGAGTGCTGTTGAAGAAGTATTCTAGCCATGATGGCAATCATTTCTACCCTTTTGTGAAACTATTGGACACTCTATAACCCTGTGGCCTAACTTGCCACACCCAAAACACATATCACTACCAGCCTTTCATACACCCTAATTATTTATACCTTATTTCTGGAAAATAGGATTAATACAACCACTCTTCACACTATCCTAAGATTTGGAGCCTGGCTCCCAATCCCGACTGTCATTTCTGAACTTTGGCACTGGCGCACTGGATGGAGATGGAGCTAGGGTTAAAGATTTTTGATGGAAATTAGAATGGTTACCTCCCTCTGACCTCGATTATGAGAAGTTAAAGCTACTCATTATGCCTCTCTTATTCTCTCTCTTACCTTAAGCTTCTATTCTATAATCTGTTGAGCATGACCATAAGCCTAGATATATCTATCTCCTTAATCAACATAGCAGTCCTACAATACTTGACCACACTGTCAGCAACACTAGATACAAACTTACTCATTCTAGATCTATTATCAGCCACCATTGAGGAGCATACCTTGCCAACTGAGTAAACTTAAGTGAGTATTCCTTCACAGACATATTTCCCCAATTCAAATTAACAAACTTTAGTACGTTAGCTTTCATTAACTCTAACAGGAAAAACCTATATAGAAAAGCTATGACGATCACCTAAAACTCTACAGGACCTACCTTAGCACCCCTATCACCCTTCCACTGCTTATACCAGGTATGAGCTACATCCTACAATTAGTACGTAGCCAAATATACACTCCCACTTAAGGTGACACCCATGATATCAGTCACTTTTTGAACCATATCAAGAAATTTCTACATATCCTCCTAAGACTTGGATCCCAAAAACAAAGGAGGGTTCATTCGGGTAAAGTCCTAAATCCTAGTTCCAGCTATGTTGGCGACTGAATTGGCCGGTGCTACAACTGGCTAATTATTTTAAGCAGCTAATAAGTGAGCTAGAGTAGTGAATGTAGCTCCGAATTTATCATGGGAGACATACTCATTCAGAGGATCTTTCTGAACAGGTGGAGGTGCAGGTTGATTTCTATTTCTTCTTCCTTCATTCTTTTTGGGAGGCATTTTCTGTAATGGAATAAAGAATGGATTAGAAAAAGAGTTTAAATAGAGATTATTCTCATTCACACGACATAAATACTAAAGAAAGGGAAAATTTTCCTAAAACATCTTGTAGCCTCTTGTCCATAAGTGTGGTGTGCTTTACACCTATGTACAAGACTCTACTCAACGCGACTTTTAGACTCCCTAGGATACTGTAAAACCTTAGGCTCTAATACTATGTTTTGTCATGGCATGAGGCTACCTCTAGTCCCGATAGTGAAGCTTACGATCATAAGTAACAACAAGCTAACCTATGAACTACTACCCCCTACTAGCACTGAATAAAACTATTAATGAAAGACCTATACTAAATTTAAATGAACATGCCATAAGGTTTTAAATACTGAAATACTGTAAATTATAAATTTGAGTGTTTAAAACATATCGAAAAGACTGATAAATAACTGATAACTGACTAATTATCTAAATATTTGAAAGCCTCTAAAATTGACCAAGGAGTTAATGGGACAGACCCCAACTAACTCTGACTAACTGAATAGACTGAACTACTGAACAAGTGAAATAAACCATCATATCCTCGAAGAATGAGGACTTACCACCCCTGCTGCTGAGTAATGCTGGGATGTATAACTGTGGTCGGGAAACTGTGCACCTAAACCTATGATATAAGACATCATAGTATAAAAAATGAGTATACGGTCAGTACTTTGAATATACTAGTATATGAGATAAGGTAAGGCTAAAATGGATAGGTTTATGTGCATGAAATACTAACTAACTGAATAACATAAGATAATGAGTTACTAAATATCATAAGATAACTAATGCATAATATGCGTGAAAGCTATAAAATTTGAGAATGCATGACCAAACATATAACATGATACTGAAATAGTCTATAAACTAAATCAGTAAAATTTGATAACTGAATAACTGATAATATGTATGCTATGGTCAAGAAAATCTGAACTAAAATCTGTACTAAATACTGGACTGAGACTGTGGTAGGTATCATCTAGCCGACATTCCCTAATATGAGCTAAATTGGGGTCCAACTTGTGACCCCAGTTGGAAGGGTGTCAATACTGTTCCATGAGTACTAACACTAGTTTTGTGGATCCACTAAACTAATATTATAAAGGACTAGGGTGTCAAACCTAACAGACGGGTGACCCTGATAGGAAGTCAAGCATAAACTGATGGGTGACTTCTCATAAACTGGAATACAAGGACTGCAACTAGCAACTTTGCCTAACTGACTGGGAAGACGCCATCCCCACATTCCCTCAGTGCTAAATCCTACTCGCAACTAAACTGATATTGATTCTGAAACTATATTGGGTTTAACTTATTATGAATTCTGATAGTGTTCATTATGATAATAGCAACTCAGAAATCAACTAAGTTCATGGTTTAACTGAAATCATTCTGAGGATACTGAAATTATGTAAACAACTATGTAATGGGTATTAATAACCCTCTATCACTGAATGAAAATAACAATAAGGACAAGTGAAGCTTTTAAAACCCATAATAAAGGAATCATTATTCAAAATCCATCACTTTGGCATTTCATCAAACACATAAAAGTCATGAACTTAAACATCGGAATGGGTAAATCACGTGATAATAACACAATTACAATGCTAAAATTTCATCATTTAAATGTGTAAAGGCCCCATTCCATAAAAATTCATAGGAGTTTATAGAGGAATTTCATCATAAGCATGTAAAATTCGTAATTTAAAACATAAAAATAGGTTCTTGGACTCCATAGGTAAAAAGGGCCCATGGATGAACATCACACATACCTTAATTGATCATGTTGTGATGATCCATGATGGTTTTCTTAAAACTTGAGCTTGGATTCCTTGATTCTTTTGAATGGGTTGGAGTTTGTTCTTGAGAGAGGAAGGGCTTTCTTTGAGGAAAATTGTGAATAAAGGGGCAAATAATGATCCTTAGGGACCTAAATTTCGTGTTATGGATGGAATAGGGTTAGGGAAATAACTCAAAGACCCCATGGACCCAAAATTCATAAAACTCTGTGGGACTAATCCATGTACCACGTTGCTCTCCTGATGTGAAATGCAATGTACCATGGTCCTCTATCAATGCGATATGTGATACACTGCGTTTCTCCCTACTTACGCAAAAAGAAATGTGTCGTGGACATATCACGGAGATCTACTATTTGGACCATCCAAATAGGTCCCAAACCTCGCTTGAAAAACCCAAAGCTTACCCGAGATATACTATCGACAACTCCGATCATGAATCAACTTATAAATAAACATTTTGATGTTGGGAAGGTTGAAAATAGAATCATCATAGTTTAAGGGGCTTTGGAAATAACTAAGTCCTAATACTTAGTGAAATTTTCCAAGTCTTGGACCACTCCTTTAATATGCAATAGTAAGCTAAATTGAGTTAGGATCTTATGGGGTCTTACAGGGAGGAAAGGCAAGATCGACCCTAAATATATTAGATCCTTTGAGATTCTTTACACAATTTGTAAGGTGGCTTATGATATAGCCTTACCTCCAGAATTTGCTATTGTTCATATGATTTTCCATGTTTCCATGTTGCGATAGTATATTCTTTATCTATGTCATATGTTCATATGGGATTCAGTCTAATTGGATGAGCGACTGACCTTCGTAGAGGAGCTTGTGCTTATTTTGGCTAATGATGTTAAGAAGTTGTGCATTAGGTAGATTCCTATAGTTAAGGTTCAGTGGAGGAACAACCAGTAGAGGAGGCTGCTTGGGAGATTGAGAGTGAGATGCATACCCAATATACTCAATTATTTGAGACTTTAGGTAAATCTTAATCCTTTACTTTCATGGATGAAATCTCTTAATAGTAGACATTATAATGACCCTTTAGGTCATTTTCATATTTCTAATTATTTTTGTTGTTAGAACTTTCCTATAGCTTCTCTAAATTATTTGTGACTTATTGGGACTGATGATTTAGTTATTGGGCAGTTCGTTTGGTTTTTAAGCCAATTTTCTATTTTAAAGTCTTCGCTGGTTCAAATGGCCACAAGATAAAAACTTTAGTCAAATGATCTCAAATGCAAATTTTGACTATCCCAATAACTTCAGAATATCAATTTTGGTATAGGTGGTCTCTTGGTTCGGGTCTCGAGGAATCTAGGCTCATTTCAAGCTATAGGCTGGAAAGTTAAGAAAATAAAATATGAGTGTGGGACCCATTTATTATCGAAATGACTTTGGATGGGAATTTTGACTATTCCATTGAGTCCAAAATGTCAAATTTAGTATGGTAGTATAGTTCATTTGCGTATATAGTTTTTTGAATGAATCCCGAGGGGCTGGTGGAGATTTAGGAATTTCCAAGTCTCAGCTATTCTGGTGCACTTGTGATCGTAGGCCATGGATTATAAATAGTGATCTGGTAACACCAAACAAGTGTTACGAATGCAACACATATCTCGCAATAATGATTCCCTTTGGTAGCATCCAGGTATCACAATTGTGACACCATATGTCGCATATGCAATAGCTTTGACAAGCGACGAATGCCGCAATTGCAAGGGTCGGGTCGCAATAGCAACTTCTGCATACCTGGGAAGGGTATAAAAATCCCTTTTTGTAAGAACCTTAAAACTTTGATGATTTTATTTTTCACCTCCTCGTGTTTGAATCATTAATTTTTTTTACTTAATTTATGCTTAGGTATGTTAATAAGGTGTCTTGAAAGAATTTTAGAATTTTCAAAAGGGGTTTGGGGTCATTTTAGAATTTCGAGGCAGTGAGCCTTTGCATTTTTTTATGCCACAAATGTTAGCCTCCGCGATTTCACTGTGGCATGGAGGATAACCTCTGTGATAATGTTGTGCCATGATGGTGTTTTAAAAATCATATAGTTTTTAATTTATTCACTTGGGATGAGGGGATTTTGGGTCTTTTCACTCTTGTACGATCCTTACACATAAAATAAACATATTTACTTTAGTTTTAAAAAATAAAACCCCTTATTTCATTCTCAAACATAAAACCCATGAATATTTAAGGATATTCAAGAGATGTACTATTCATTCATCATCCGAGCCCCAAACTTCAAATTGATTACAAATTTTTTTATGTTTCAGGCACCTTTCTCTTTCCTAAACTCTAATTTTTATTGTGGCGTGAATTGAATTAATTTCTATGTGATTTTAATTATGGGTTTTTAAATTAGGTTGTACGGTTTTGATTGTTATGGATTGAATTATTTGTCCTGTGCTTTGAATTGATTTTACATGTTTTCAATTAATGTTTTTGGGACTGAGTTGGTACATTGTTTAAATGGAGGACATAGTTTCCGCCAAATTGGATGAATTTTGTCTTGGAATTACTTGAACCTCAAGCCACTTTGCATAATGATTTGTATTATAGAAATTTGCTTGGTTTAACTTGGTTTTGAACTCAATACTTTGCATTAAAGGATAAATGGACAAATAACTGATTTTAAAGGCCTTGGCGGCCATGGTTTTGGATCAACATAATTTTGAAAGTCCTTGGTGGCCATGGATGGTTTAAAATTAGAGAGTTGATGTGGTTATGTGATCTGGTTAGGCATGTGTAATTAAGCATACTAGCATAATGGTATGATGATACCAAGGGGTTAATTCCTTAATGAATGACTCCCGAGTTAATGGTTGGAATTGTGTGCAACTTGTTTTAATTGTTCTTAAAGGGGGTTGTGTATCTCACCTTGGAAGGTGGAGGTCCCGTGGGGATCGATAAACCCTATTTGCCGGAGTGAGGGTCTTGTTGGTCGTGTGCATGTATAACACTTTATACAAAAATAAATATACATACATACATATATATATATTGGGATGTCTAGTTGCCTTGGTGGCTTTAGTTTCCCCTTAGTCTTTTCTTCGGTTCGTGCGGCTAACATGCATGGGTGCCCTTCCAGTGAGGAAAGTAGGACACATATAGCCCATGGGTGCCTTTTATTGAAGCTACACAGTCTAGGTTAATGGTTTTAAATTCACGATTAAACCTTTTTTCCTATCCCGACATATCTCTCTCTCTCTATATATATCTATATACAATATGTGCATGCGGTTTATCTTTGGTTTTGGACTTGCCATTATTTTATCATTATCTTTGAGTTACATGCTAGTGTTCACCCTGCAATCTGTCTGAGGACACTATGTTATTTCATAATGTAAGGTCTAAAGGCATTTCTTTTACCCCTGTGCAGCATTAGGTGGATTAGCACTACTGTCGAGTTACTGTGAGCATCCATCCTTCAGAAGGCCTTATCATTTCCATATTACTTTATTTTTGACTTAGTACTTTTGGATTCTTTTGGTCATGGTTGGAGGCATGTTCCGACCAATTTTGTATTTAGTTTTGTTAGAGGCTTTTATAGATAATTATTGATTGGGTAATGTTGAACTCTTAGAACCCTTATCTTTATTCATTTACCCATTATTATTTACTATTTAATTGGCTTTCTCATAGTTATTATTCTTATTTTGTGCTCATGAGGTTAGGAAATAGGGGTGGTCTTTGGTCCATGATGGACCCCATCACAGCCAGGCCCTGGTTTGGTTCATGAAAAGCTTGGTATCAGAGCATGCTTTGGAGTCATTCGGTGTCCAAAAAGCTATGTCTAGTAGAGGTTTTTTTATGGGTGTGTTGCGTGCTATAATTACAAAGACGAGGCTACGAGACATTAAGTAATGTTTCTATTTCTTGCATTCTATTTTCGGGATATAGAGTCTTGTGTTAAGAAAGATCCTAATTCCTAGCTTCCTCATGTTTCAAATCATGCCTCCCCAAAGATCTGACGCTCGTAGAACCTTTCTTGGGAATTCTATCTTACACGAGGATAATGTGGAAGGGACTCATCCTGCGTATAGAGTGTAGATCCGGTTTTGTGTCCCTGCTTCTAATTATTCTACTCCATCCAAGGTGTTTTTGGTACTCACTAGACCTTCTATAGTTGGAGACACTCATGCTTATTTAACAAAACTAGATTTTTCTAATGTACAGTTCCATCGATATGTTTATCTGCTTACTCAACTGATGGTATCTTAGTCTCGCCAATCTAATTATGTGGGTTCTATTGCTCCTTCTTTTGAGGTTATTAGAGTTGGTCAGTTTATAAGGTTGAATCACCCAACCTTTATAGGCTCTAAGGTTGGGGAGGATATGCAGGGATTCATTGATGAGATGGAGAAGATCTTTAGGGTGATGCATGCTATTGATGTAGAGGGTGTGGTATTTTTTGTATATCAACTGAAAGATATAGCCTATTAATGGTATAAAGAGTAGGAGTAGTTGAGAGATGATAATGCTGAGCAAGCTGTGTAGGATGGATTTTCAGGGGCCTTTCTTGATAATTTCTTTCCCCAAGTGTTGAGAGAAACTAAAGTTGAGGAGTTTGTTAATTTGAAGTAAGGGAAGATGAGTGTGAATGAATTTGCATTGAATTTCTAGCAGTTTTCTCAATATGTTCCAGAGTTGGTGTCTAGCCATAGGGCTAAAATAAAGAAGTTTGCTTTATGTTTATCTCATGATTTGGTGTTAGAGTGTAAGAATGTGATGCAAATAATGATATAGATATCTCTATACTTGGGGTTTATATGCATCAGGTTGAGCATAAAAATAAGAGGCAAATAGAGATGGGGGAAAGGCAGAGTAAGAAGTTTAGGTATTCAGTGCAGAGTGAGGGTCAGTAGAATAGTGGAAGGGATGGTAGACAGTGGATCAAGAAAATGAATTGGGGGAATTCATATACGTTTGCATGTGCTCCGTAGCCTAAGACATCCATTGATCATCATTTTTATTTTAGCAGTAGTCCTAAGTAACGGGGTGCCCAATCCCAGGCTAGTGAAGCTTAGTCCACCCCGCCTTATCCCCCTTGTTAATTTTATAGGAAAATTAACCATGGGTTTTGTAAGGAGGGGAGAAATTAGTACAATAATTGTGGTTAGCTAGGTCATTTATAAAGATTTTTTCCTTCATCTAGAATTAACACAGGTGCTAATAAAGTTCTGATTTCCACATCTTCAGCTACTGTTCAAAAGGGTGATTTTTTTGGTACCACCACTGGCTGGAATAATCTCTATGCTTATGATACCCGTTAGAAATTTGAGGGTTCTTTGGATGTTGTTACTGGTACATTACAAATGTTCTCTCGTGATGTGTATTATTTGCTTGATTTGGGTTCTACCCTTTCTTATGTGACACCTTTTGTGATTGTTCATTTTGGTTTTGGTCCCAAGATTATTTTTGAATACTTCTATGTGTCTACTTTGGTGGGTGATTCTATTGTTGCTATAAAAGTTTATAGGAGTTGCGTAGTGTCTATCTTCTAGAAGGAGATATTGGTGGATTTGGTTGAGTTGGATATGGTGGATTTTAATGTTATCTTGGGGATGGATTGTCTCCATTTGTACTATACAACTCTTGATTGTAGGACCTTAAATGTCATTTTGCAATTCCCTAATGAACTGGTAATAGAATGTGAGAGAAGTTCTTTAGTGCCTTAAGAGAGCTTTATTTCCTATCTTAGAGCCCAAAAGTTGATTTCCAAAGGATGTCTATATCATCTAGTTTGGGTTAAGGATTCTGATTCTGAAAGTCCTTTTTTGTAATTTGTTCATGCGGTTAATTAGTTTCCTAAGGTCTTCACTAACGATCTTCCTAGTATTCCTCTAGATAGGGAAATAAATTTTGGGATTGACATTCTACCGAATAACCATCCTATTTCTATTCCCCCATATAGAATGGCTCCGATTGAGTTGACGTAGCTTAATGAGCAATTAAAGGATCTTCTTTATTAGGGTTTCATTTGCCTCAATGTTTCTCCTTGGGGTGCTCCAATGCTTTTTGTGCATAAGAAAGATGGGTATCTTTAGACGTGTATAGACTATCGATAGTTAAATAAGGCTATAGAGAAAAATAAGTACCCTCTTTCTAGGATTGATGATCTCTTTGACCAAATTTAGGGTGCGTGCTAGGTGCTTCTCTAAGATTGATCTTCGGTTGAGTTATAATCAGTGGAACATTCGGCATGTTGATATTCCCAAGACTTGTTTTCGAATTTTGTATGGTCACTATGAATTTCTAGTTATGTCTTTTGGTTTTACTAATGCCTCGGCTGTATTATGGATCTTATGAATAGAGTGTTTAGGACTTTTTTGATCTATTTGTGATAGTCTTTATTGATGACATCTTGGTGTATTCTAAGAGTGAGGAGGATTACGCAAATCACTTTCGAATTGTGTTTCAGACTCTTAAGGATCAAAAATTGTATGCTAAATTTTCCAAGTATGTGTTTTGGTTGGTTATCGTGACTTTTTTTTCCATGTTGATTCTTGTGAGGGTATCAAGGTGGATCCACAGAAATTTGAAGCGGTTAAGAAGTTGCCTAGATGCATGAGTCCATCCGACATTCAGAGCTTCTAGGGCTTGGATGGGTATTATACGAGATTTTTGGAGAGTTTCTCTTCTATTGCTGCACCGTTGGCCAGATTGACTCAGAAAAAGGTTAAGTTCTTATGGTATGATACTTATGAGGGTAGTTTTGAGAAGTTGAAGGATAAGTTGACTTCTATGCCTATTTTAACCCTACCCTAGGGTACTGATGGTTTTGTCGTGTATTGTTATGCATCTGTGTGGGACTGGGTTATGTGTTGATGCGGCATGGTAAGGTTGTGGTTTATGATTCTAGGAAAATCAAGGTTCATGAGAAGAATTATGTGATGTACGACTTGGAATTGTTGGTTGTGGTTTTTTCCTTGAAGATTTGGCGTCACTACTTGTATGGGCTTTATGTGGATATCTATTCAGATCATAAGAGCTTGCAATATGTGTTCACCTAGAAGGAATAGAATCTCAGGAAGAGCTGGTGGCTTGAATTGCTCAAGAATTATGATATGAGCCTTCACTACCATCCAGGTAAAGCTAATATGTTGGTCGATTCTCTTAGTAGTTTGTCTTTGGGAAGATTGTCCCATATTGATAAGGAGAAGAGAGGATAGGTAAAGAACATTCACAAACTGACAAACTTAGGAGTTCATCTCTAAGACTCCGAGGATAGAAGTGTGATTATGCAAGAGGTGGTTAAGTTATATCTTAGTGCTAAAGTGAAGGAGAATAAGGTTTTGGATTCCATTTTTATGCAAATTAAGTCTGATGTGGGTTAGTAAAAGGTGATGACTTTTGAGACTAGTGGTTATGGCATCTTGACATATCATGGTAGATTATGTGTTCCTAATATTGATAGGTTTTGGTAAAGGATATCGGTTGAGGTTCATGAGTCAAGGTATACGGTTCATCTAGGTTCGACAAATATGTATCGTGATTTAAAGGAGACCTATTAGTGGAACAATACAAAGAGGGGTGTGGCTAACTTTGTTGCTAAATATATGATTTTTCAGCAAGTGAAGGATGAACCCTTGAGATCAGGTGGTATGTTTCAAGATATAGGGTTGCCTGTGTGGAAGTGGGAGATATCAACATGGATTTTATTATAGGTATTCCATGATCTCGCAATCAGTTTGATTCGATTAAGGTTATTATGGATAAGATGTGTAAGTATGCTAACTTCTTACCTCTTAGTACTAAATACTCTGGAAAGAATTATGCTAAGTTATTTATTCAGGAGATTGTGAATTTGCATGGAGCATTAGTTTTCATTATTTCAAACAAAAGTTCATAATTTTCATCTCACTTTTGGCGTTCATTTCAAAGGGGTTTTGGGACTAAGGTGAACCTTTGCACTGCTTTCCACCATCAAATGGATGGACAATAAGAGAGGACTATTCATAACTAGGAGGATATGCTAAGGGATTGCGTGAATGATATTGGAGGCAGTAAGGTGGATCACTTACCTCTCATTGAGTTCACGTATAACAATAGTTATCATAAGAGTATTAAGAAAACTCCTTTTGAGGCTCTGTATGGTAGGCGGGTTAGATCTCATATTAGGTGGTTTAAGGTTGGTGAGGCTCAATTATTTGGTCTTGACTTGGTTCTCCAAGCTATGGAGAAGGTAAAAGTGATTAGGGAAATACTTAAGACTACTCAAAGTCGCCAAAAGTCTTATATGGATGTGAGGTGAAGAGAATTAGAGTTTGAATCAAGTGATTAGGTGTTCCCGAAATTCTCTCCTATGAAAAGAGTGATGAGGTTTGAGAAGAAGGGAAAGCTCAGTCCCCGTTAAGTTGGGCTATATAAAATATTGAGGAGAGTTGGGAATGTTGCCTATGAGTTAGATTTTCCTGCAAGTTTGGGTTTTATTCATCCTGTATTTCATGTTTCGATGTTGAAGAACTGTGGGAGTGACCCTTCCTTGATAGTGACTTTTGAGAATGTTGGTGTTTCAGATTCCTTATCTTATGAGGAAGTCTCGATTGAGATATTTGATAATCAAGTTCATAGATTGAGGACAAAGGATATAGCTTCGGTGAAGGTTTTTTGGAGAAACCAAAAGGTAGAAGAAGCTACTTGGGAAGCTAAAAAGGATATGAAGGCCAAGTATCTGTTCTTGCTCCCCGCGTCGAATGAAGATGCTTAAGGTATGAGTTATGTTTCCCTCATATAATTTTTTATGTTTATCATTTTATTATAATATATTCTTTCTATTCTCGTGCTAAAAGCTTCCTATCTCATCATTCGGGGACAGATGATCCTGAAGGAGGGGGGTAATATAAGACCCTTAAAACTTTGATGATTTTAGTTTGACCTTCCCATGTTTAAAACATCAATTTTTGACTTAAATTGTGTTTAGGTATGTTAATAGGGTATCTCGAAAGAGTTTAAAAATTTGTGAAAGGGGTTCAGAGTTATTTTGGAATTCCAAGAACGTGAGCCTCCGCATTTTTCAAGTGCCATGGAGGTTAGCCTCTGCTATTTCACTGTGGAACAGAGGCAATATGCCTCCGTGATATTGGCATGGTACGGAGGATAACCTCTGCTATAAGGCCATGCCACGCTGATGTTTTAAAAATCATACAATTTTTAATTTATTCACTTGGTATGAGGGGCTTTTTGATCTTTCACTCTTGTATGACCCTTAAACATAAAATAAACATATTTTCTTTAGATTTAAAAGATCAAAACCCCCCTATTTTACTCTAAATAACAAAACCTAAGAATATTCAAGGATATTTAAGGGATTCACTATGGATTCATCATAGGAGCCCCAAACTTCAAATTGATTACAAATTCTTGTGTGTTTTAGGCATGCATCTCTTCCCTAAACTCTAATTTTACATTGTGCCATGAATTGAATAGATTTCCATGGGTTGAGGGTTTTGATTGTTATGGATTGAATTAGTTGTCCTATGCTTTGAACTGATTTTACATGCTTTGAATTAATGTTTTTGGTACTGAATTGGTACATTGTTTAAATGGTTGGAATGGGGGACATGGGTTCCCTCAAATTGGATGAATTTTGGCATGGAATTGCTTGAACCTCAATCCTCTTTGCATATTTGATTTGTATTATGAAAAATTGCATGGTTTAACTTTGTTCTGTACCAAATATTTTACATTAAAGGATAAATGGACATAAAACTTATTTTAAAGGCCTTGGTGGCTACGGTTTTGGATTAACGTGATTTTGAAAGGCCTCGGTGGCCATGGATGGTCTTAAATTGGAAACTTGGGAGTCGATTGGTTATGTGAAGTTGGTTTGGTATGCGTAATTAAGCTTCTAACCACAATGGTATGACGATACCAGGTGGCTAATGCCTTAATAAATGACTACTGTGTTAATGGTTGGAATTGTGTGCAACTTATTTTAATTTGGCTTAAAGGGGGTTGTATAGATCATCGTGGAAGGTGGAGGTCCGAAGGGACTAATAATAGAAACCACGTATGTCGGAGTGGTGGTCTTGATGGTCGTGTGCATGTGTCACACTTTATATATATATATTTGGGACGACTAGTTGCCATGATGTCTTTAGATTTCCCTCGGTATTTTCTTCGATTCGTGCACTAACACGCACTAGGGCTCTTATGGTGGGGAAGCCATACCCATATAGCCCGTGGGTGCCTTTTATGATGGATGAAGCTACACAGTCTAGGTTAATAGTTTTAAATTAATTATTAAACATTGTTCCCTATCTCGACATCTATATATGTATCTACATACAATGTGTGCATGTAGTTTTACTTTGGTTTTGGATTAGTATTATTTTATCCTTATCATTGAGTTACATGATAACATTTACCTCGATAACCTTCTTAGGATGCTACATTGTTTCATAATGTAGTATCCAAAGACACTTCTTTTACCCCTATGCAGCGTTAGGTAGATTAGCACTACTGTCAAGTTGCTATGAAATGGTGAGCCCCCATCCTTCGGAAGGCCTAATCATTTCCATATTACTTTATTTTTGACTTAGTACTTTTGGATTCTTTTGGTCATAGTCAGAGGCATGTGCCAACCTATTTGGTATTTAGTTTTGTTAGAGGCTTTTGTGGATAACTGTGCATTGGGTATTATTGACCTCTTAGAACCCTTATCTTGGTTCATTTACCTATTATTTTTCACTGTTTAATTGGCTTTTGCATGGTTATTATTCTTATTTTGTGCTCATGAGGTTAGGCGATGGGGGTGATCTACGATCCATAGTGGACTTGAGATATCTGTCACGGGCTGGCCCTAGCTCGGGTAGTCACACCTCATTAGCCCATTTTTTCCATTCTTAACACATTCTCTACAGACTAAAACCCTACATATTGGAAAAATCTTAGGATTAACTCTTGTAGGTGATTTGAGAGCTTGTGTAATGATTGTTTATGTGATTTTCCTTCGAATTTGAGGTAAGATTCCTTCACATTACTGGTAGATTTTCCTATTTCTTGTTTAAAATCCTCAAGACTTGGAAGCTTGATTTTAGCACTAATGTATCTCAGATTTCACCCTTTTTAGGATAATTACTCATTGAGCATAAGGGAATGTTGGGTTGGCCTCGGAAATGCTATTTTCTTAAATGGGACCCACATGGAATTTTGGTGTGATTATTGGACCCGAAGCACAATGGTAAAATATGGTTATTATTATTCTCATCTTGATGAGTAGATTATAATTTTAATAGCGTGGCATCTTGCGAAAGATTCTCAAAAGGGAAAGTCAGTGATGTAGTGGACTCATCGAGCTTTCTTCAGCGTCCATGTAGGCTAGGTTTACCCTCTTTACACATTGAGCTAGTTCATAGTATGTTTATAATATTGTGTTGGATTTGGGATGTGTTTTAGGCGTTGGTGTCACGAATTGCAAAACTTCGATTAGTTGGGCCATTCAGGCAATTCGGATATCGTAATTTAGGCATAGTTGATTTTGTTGCTCATGTTTTAGGTAAAATTCCTTCCTTAGGTGTTAATTAAGTCTTGTTTAAAATCTAAAACTAGATTTAGATACCTTACCTATTCTGGGGTAGAATTTTCCTTAGAATGTATTTCAGGGATTAGATGTGGGCCCTTTGACCCACCTTAGGCCAAGATTGGTGTTAGTTCTTGAAAATCCTTTGTACGCTTGTTGCAGGCATTGAAAATGCTTGTTGAGGTAATATTGAGAAACTTTGGCACTTGATGGTTATGAGGGATTGATATTGAGAATTGAGGATAATGATTATGTTAGTGATTACACTATTGATTTTAGAAATAATTATGCTATTGATTATATAACAATCGATTTAAGTCCAGCTATTGATGATGATATATATATTACTAGGTTCAAGTCCAGAGGATAATTATGATAATAATGATGTACCCGATTCATGCTTAAAGGGTGATTATGAGTTCGATGATATATATTTAATGGTTTCGAGTCTAGCCATTCAATATGATATGATTATCGGATTGAGTCCGGATATTGAGTGTAATATGTTGATAGAAGGGATACCTGTTTTAGTCTAGAAGTATAAGATGGTTATGGTGTGGTATGATATAAATGGACTCTAGTTATATCATGGGAGTTGGTAAATAATGGTGGTTCGGGTTATACTATCCTTGATTTACCTTCTAGGCTTATGGGGGCCTGCGTTGGGTAATTTACTTTTCCGTACTTATTTGCTTATAGGGGTCAATATTGTAGTTATCGTTGCATGTATTTGTGATATTATTTTGGTTTGCTTAATTATTGTGTACAACAATGTTGGAGTTGTTTAGGTTTGCCTCTTTACCTTGACTCAGTTATGTTATCTTGCATTTTATCGTATTTGTATCATATTTTAGCTTAGTCGGCTGATGATACCTACTGAGAAGCCATGGTGTTTGTAATACCCCAAAAATACACCCTGAACGCCACATGGTGCTTACGGTCCCGAAGGACCACAAGCTAACCCATGAACTGGTACCTATTGTGAGCACTGAATGATATAGTAACAAACTACACATGTATGGAAATCAACTGTCAATGCCATAAGGTTTAGATACTGAAAACAATAAATCCGAATCCACTAGTGTGGAACATATGTAAAAATGCTGAAATCTGAATGGTAAGACTGTTAACTAACTAACTGTCTGAAATTTCTGAAAGCCTCTAAGACTAACTGAAAAGAGTTGATAAGACAGTCCCCAACTAACTCCAACTAACAAACTAAAAGAAAGTACTGAAATACAAAAGAAAACTGAAATAAATCACCATGTCCTCGATAGATGAGGACTCACCATGACTACGGCTGCTGATAGGCTGAACTGTCTATGTACGGTTAGGAGCCTGAACGTCTGATCCTATGATATTAAACATTATAGCATAATAAAAAAATATGTAGTTAGTACTTTAAATGTACTAGTATGAGAGATGATGTTAGGCTGATATGCATGGGCTCATGTGCACAAATAATAACTGTCTAAATGAATAGCATGAAATAACTCATGCATAATATGCGAGAAAGATGTGAAATCTAAGAATGCATGACCATGGATATAACATGATGATGAAACAGTCTGTAAAATGTAATACTGAAATCTAAGTACTGAGTAACTGATAAACTGTATACTATAGTCAAGAAAACCTGGACTGACTTCTGTACTGAATACTAAACTGAGACTATGGGAGGTATCATCTAACCCACATGACCTAACATGAGCTAATTGGGGTCCAACTTGTAACCCTAGTTGGAAGGGTGTTAGTATTATTCTACAGATACTAACACTGGCTGTGTGGATCCACTAAACTGGCATCCCAAAGGACTAAAAAGTCACCCTATTCAGGCAGGAGAACTTATGAGATATGTGTCAACCCTAAATTGGCAGAAAGACATCTCAAATCTACGTTGGCTACATAGTTCAGTAACATAGGGATTGCTACTAAAGATTAAACCCTAAGTAGGAAGGAATGCCCCCATCCTTGGGTTCGCTCGATGCTGAATCCTACTCCCAACTGAATGACACTGACTACAGGACTAAGCTAAGCTTAATTGAGCCAACAACTGAACATGATACTGACTAAATGACAAGGCTCGTAGTTTATCTAAAACCATTCTGGATATATTGAAAACTATGTAAAAAAATAAGTAACGGGGGTTCATAACCTTTCAGGATTCGATAGCAACAACAACGGGGACATACTAAAGATTCAAAAACATAACAGGGATCATTGTTCAAAATTTGAATCTTAGACATTTCATAAAACATATGAGGGTCATGAATTAAAGTATGGAAATAGTTTAAAATTTGTAGTAATCACATGCATACAGTAAAAAAACCATAACTCAGGGGTTTAACATAAAACATCCTCATTCCAACATGTAAGGTTTAATTCCATCAAAAACAATTGCAAACATGATGTATAGTTAAAATTCATAAGAATTCATGAGGATAATTCATTATGAAACATATAGAAACTCACAATTTGATATAAAAGAAGGATTCTTGAACTCCATGGATGGAAAGGGCCCATGGATAAACATTACACATACCTTCATTCTTAAATCTTGAAAGGGAACAACTTTCTTGAAAGTTTTTGGATGGTAAATCTTGAATTCTTGAGCTTTCTTGAGGGATGGAGAATTTAATTTGATGAACTATGGGAAAGATTAGGGTTTATTTGATAGTAAAATTTGGGAAAGTGGGAAAATATTGCCCTATAACCTATTTAATCCCATGTTTTTACGAATTGGGGTGTTGGGAAAAGACAAGACTGTCCTTCTACAATTTAAATTCATAACTGCAATGCTGATTAGGCCATCATCGGGATGCGCCAATGATTCCATCGCTATACCCACCACGATGCGCCACAATCTCGGTGAGGTTTTGGAATTGAAATCCAAATGTGCCTCAATCCTCATCTGAAAAATCCAAAACTTCCCCAAGCCATGCTACTGACACCCCTGAAAATGAATTAATTTAGAAACCATCATTTTGGTGTCGGGAAGGTCACTTTAAAAATCATCAAAGTTAAGAGGCCAAAAATAAAACTAAGTCCCCAATACTTAGCTAAATTTTCAGGTTCTAAGCCTCTTATGCATGCACTAAGATTTGAACTTATCTAAGACTAATACGGGGTATTACAATATCTACCCCTTGGGAACATTTGTCCTCGAGTGATACTAATTAAGCTGCGGATACTGAGGAAATTGGAATCACATACTGAACATGCATTGCTGAAAACATAGTTACATGACTGAGTCTGACACATGATACATGACTGAACTGATTCGTGAATGCATCCAATGAAAAAAAGATTATTATAAAGATGGAACTGAGAATGAAAAAGAGAAAATCAATGGAAAACTATTACCTTAAATTGAGTCTGAGTTTGCGGAGAAAAGATGAGGGTACTTGGTACGCTTGTCTTATTCTACTTCCCAAGTGGCTCCCTCAATGGACTGATTCTACCAAAGAACTTTGACCAAGTGAGCTTCTTTGTTCCTCAGTCTACGAACCTGGTGATCAAGGATTTAAACTGGGATTTCTTCATATGAAAGGCTGTCCTAAATGTCCATACTTTCTGAAGGGACTACTATAGTTGAGTCACCAATGAACTTGTATAACAAGGAAACATGGAACATTGGATGCACTGATGACAAATTTGTAGGAAAGTCAAACCCATAAGCTACTTTTCTAAAGCAGCTCAAGATCCTGTAAGGGACAAATATTGGGGATTGAGCTTTCCCTTATTGCTAAACCTCTTTATTCCTTTCATGAGAGAGATTTTCAAATAGACAAAATCGCCGATATCAAACTTAAGATCACTTATTCTCATATATGCATAGGATTTCTGTCATCTTTGGGTTGTCTTAAGACTCTCTCTAATTAACTAAACCTTCTCCATCACATCAATTACTGAGTCTGTCCCTATCAATGTAGTCTCACCTACCTCAAACCAAAAAATAGGAGATCTACATCACATCCCATAAAAAGCCTCAAATAGAGCCATCTGAATACTAGAATGATAACTGTTATTGTAGGAAAACTCAATCGAAGGCAAGTGATTATCCCAAATGGCCTTAAAGTTAATAACACATGATCTTAACATGTACTATAGAGTCTGAATGGTCCTCTCTACCTAACTATCCATCTAAGGCTGAAAGGTTGTACTGAGACGAACTTGGCTACAAAGACCCTTCTGAAAAACTTTCCAAAAGTGAGAAGAAAACTAAGTACCTCTATCTGAAATGATAGACAATGGGACTTCATGCAACCTAACCAACTCTGTAATATAGTTCTTGGCATAAACCTCGGTTGTATAGGAATATGGACTAGCAAAAACTGAGCTGATTTGGTCATTCTGTCTACAATAACCCAAATCGAGTCATGCTGATGACGCGAATGGGGAAATCCTACTACAAAATCCATGTTCACCTTTTCCCACTTCCAAGTGGGAATGTTATACTCCTGCAAAGTACCACTCGGCCTCTGGTGCTCAACCTTAACTTGCTGACAATTAGAATACTTAACTACGAACTCTGCAATATCCCACTTCATACCACTCCACTAATTGATTTCCCATAAATCTCGATACATCTAAGTGGCTCCTAGATGAATAGAATAGTGCGCACCATGATCTTCTACAAGGATTATCTCTCTCAATCAATCAACACACGACACACGTAACCTACACTAGCATTATAACATACCATCTCCTCCTTGGGAGAAAACTTCTATTTTCTAATATCTAACTGATTCCTTCAACTTAACTAGACTAGGATACCTATCTTGATTTTCTTTTACTTCAGCAACCAAAGAAGATTCTGAACTGTTCTTCACTCATACTCTACCCTCAGTTGAATCAACCAAACGAATACCTAGTCTAGAAAACTGATGAACCTCCCTGACTAACTTTTTCTTATCATCTTCAACATGAGAAACACTAATCATAGACAATATAATAACGGTATCTTCCATTACATTGGTCTTTCTCGGGTGATGCAAAACACTTATATCATAGTCTTTCAATAATTCCAACCACCTTCTCTGATGAAAGTTCAGATCTTTCTACGAAAACACATACTGCAAACTTTTGTGATCCATGAATACATTAACACGTAACCCATAGAGATAGTGGCTCTAAATTTTCAAGGCACACACAATAGTTTCTAACTCAAGATCATGGGTAGGATAATTATTTTCATGGGGTTTAAGTTGTCTAGAAGCGTAGGCTATGACCTTACCTTTATGCATCAACACATAACCAAGACCAACTCTAGAAGCATCATAGTAAACAACAAACCCACCTGAACTATTTGGCAATGTCAAAACTGGGGCTGAGGTGAGTTGAGTCTTCAATTCACGAAAACTCTTCTCACAAGAATCTGACCACTAAAACTTGACTTTCTTCTGGGTCAATCTGGATATGGGGGAAACAATAGACGAAAACCCTTCAACAAACCATCGGTAATAGCCATCTACACCCAAGAAACTCCATATATCTAATGGAGATATAGGCCTGGGCCAGTTTCTCACTGTTTTGATCTTTTAAGGGGCAACTCTAATGCCATCACCGGAAATAATATAGCCAAGGAAAGCTACTGATCTTAGCCAAAATTCACACTTATGGCATTTGGAGAATAACTAATGGGCTCTAAGACTTTGCAATATGATTCTGAGGTTGTAAGACCCCGCAAAATCCTAAGCTTAATTCAGTCCATTTATGCTTGTTAAGGGGGTCCCATACTTAGAAAATTCTAAGTAAGTTCCCAGACTTAGCCTATTATTGGCCTTCAAAAGTTGGCAATCTCATTTCACCACCTTAAAATCCTTTAATGGTCCGTATTTTTGTTAATTCATGATCAGAGAGGTCCATAGGTGGTCCCGGATAAGTTTTTGATTTTTTGGACCACATTTAGACCACATTTGGAAACCCAAAATAGTGGACCAATGCTATCTTAGCACGCGGCGTCACCAATCACGTTGGTTGATATTGTTGCAGGTTGACAGGGTTAAAGTAGTGAGACTCGATGCGATGATGGTGCGGTGCGTCATCTATCGCGTTGATGCCATCGACACACCGCATCGATAATAACATTCGATGCCCAGTTTCAGCCATTAAATGTCCATGTTTTTAAGGGAAAAAGGGTCAATTTCCCACCCTATATAAGTCTAAAACATGGGATTTAGCCCCAATTCAACCAAAATATAGTGTCTCTCTCAAGTTTCTCTCAAGAACAAGTTAGGGTTTTCAATTAAGGATTCAAATTCAATACTCAAATTCAAGAATCTCTCCGTCAATCTTCGTATAATCAAAAATTAAGGTATGCATAGTGTTCATTCATGGATTCCTTCCATCCATGAAGTTCAAGAATCATGTTTAAAATCTTGTATTATGAATATTTTGTTGTGGGTTGGTTATGTTCATGAGATTATGATGATGTGATTCCAAAGATGGAATCTTTATGTATTGTTCATGAAAACTATGTTAATGTGTGGATTGAAATCTATAAGTTTAGTCATTTCATGGAGTTTTAAAGTGATAATTTGATTATTATGCTTATGCCTTAAGTTGTGCATGCAAGGTGTTTGATAAAATACCTTAGAGAATAGAAATCATGCATTATAGCTTAATTGTTACCCAAACAATAAATACATGTTTTACCCTTATGTTCAAATGACTCCCATGTTATAGATGTGCATTGTAGATATTTTTTGGAATGCTCATGATGTTAGAGTACGAAATTATGACATGATTATATTCATTCCTATCCATGTACAACATTATGATAACCATGTGCTTCATGAAATCTCCAAATTTATTGTATGGTGAATTGGTGATATTGGTCATGTTTTCAAGAAGTGTGAAGTCTTTTTAGTTTCATTCTATTGAGTCTTGGGGGTACTTGTACCAAAAAATTTATTGTATGCCTAGATCCAGTGGCAATTTTAATGATACTCACAGTCAAGCTATGATCAATAGAACTCAGTCAGTCATGTGACTCAGGAAAATTTGGTAAATTCAGTATCAGTCTAGTCCCATTCAGTAATCTTAATAATCTCAGGAATCTCAGTTAGCCATCATGTCTCAGTAGTATTCAGTTCATACCTTAGTAAACTTAGTCAGCTAGAAGAACTCAGTAGCATTCTATCAGTTAACAAAATTCGGTAGTATTCCATCAGTCAACTAAAATCTAGTGAACACAGTTCAATCTAGTTAATCAGTAAAAAATCAGTCCAGCCTAGTATGAACTAGGAAATCAATTTTTTGTCTATTCAGTTGGGAGTAGGATTCAGTACCGAGTGAATCCAGGGATGAGGACACGCACTTTCATCCAGGAGAGGGTATGATCCTTAGTAGCAATCTCTGCATTCTAGAACTAAGTAGCCAACATAGGTTGAGATGTACCCCTACGAGTCTAGGGACTATATATCTCATTTGAGTTTTCCTTGATGGAATATCTCCCTGTCAGAGAGGGTTTACTCACATCTTTTCTTTACTTGTGGCATGGTACTGACACCCTTCCAGCTGGGGTTACAGGTTGGACCCCACCAATTTAGATACGGGGTATGTCAGTTAGATGATTACCTCCCACAATTTCATTTTCATATTTAGACTTTAAAATAGAACTAAGTCCAGTTATACAGAAATCAGGACTGTCAGACACAGTGTAATACCCCGGGAAATTTTTTGTTGAAATTTTGTGCGTAAACGTGTTGGGTTCTATCTTCTAGAATGAATTATAAATTTTCCGTGTGGAATGTCTTAGATTATGACCCACCATTGCATAGAGTATCGAATAAGATTTCAAACGATATGTGGATCATCCAAAAAGGACACCCGAGTGATGAGTTATGAACATTCCGATCGAACCGTGAATAGTAGTGAACACTAAAACGTGCAGGAAAAAAAAGTACTGAGGCCTGGCGTATTTTTTCTCCAAATTTAAAGGATGATAACTCCTTGTACATAATGATCTGGGTGATCTACTATATATCAACGGAAACCTCTACGAGTCTTCTTTCTGATGAAATTGGATTCATCCAATTTGTCTATCGGAGAAAAAATTTATGGTCGATCTACTTCAGCCTATCAAAAGTGAATTTTTGGGTCAATTTCAAATGATCATAACTCCTCGTACACAATGATCTGGGTGAGATACTATATATCAACGGAAATATATGAGAGTCCTCTTTCTAATAAAATTGGTTTCATCCAATTTGGATATCGGAGTAAAATATTATAATTAATCTACTTCAGACTATCAAAACAGTCCACCAAAGGACAGATGCGAGAATTATTTGATTTTTAGGGGTGTTTTGGTCATTCCCCCTCACCCAAAATCCATCCAAACCCTATATTAAAGCCTATTAGAAGCATTATATGTTATATTTCATCAAATTCCCTCAAAAATAAAACCCTAAGATCCTACATCCAACTTCAAAAACCTCCAAAGTTCACCATTAATTCTGCAAATTTATTCAAGATTCCAAGTTTCTAGTTCAAGAACTCCAAGAACCATCATTCAAAGGCATGATTAACATCTCAAAAATGAGTATCGATCTAAAGTTCATCATTCAAGGTATATGGGGTTTTTCAACAAGAACTCTCTTTCGTTCTTGTGCCCAAAAGTAATTTTCCTTACAAAGGCATGATTTTTTATTTGAGATTTTTATGAATTTGAAGCATGAACCCATATCTTATGATGATTATTATGAAATCTTGATGTTTATGATTTTGAAAGATGAATTTACATGTGTGGTGATATAAAGAATGAATCTTGAACGATATTTATCATGATTTTGATATTTGGGTCGCGAACCCCATTAGAAATTGTGTTTTAGAGAAAATGTGTGTTATAAGCAAATTGATGTTAAATATTTGAAATGTTTTGAACGATTTGACCTTTTGATTGTGAATGAGTTATTTTGAACTTGACTATGAAAGAAATCCATGTTTTTATTGGTTATGATAAAGGGGTAGCAAATTGGCTCCCGATGAAAATTGTTGAAGTGTTTATTATGAATTTTGTTTAATGTGAGCCTGAGGCTGATTTGAATTTTTGAGCTAAGTCTAGGAGTAATCTTTAGCACCTAATGGGAGGTATAAAGTGACCTTACTTCCCTAGAACTACGTGCCCCCGTAGGATGTGAGCCTGAGGCTGATTTATATAGTGATAACTAGTGTTTTTGAATTGATACTGGAAGTCCTACTCCGATGGCAAGGATAGGAAGGCTCTCCTCAACGTGGGTTGTACGTTGGAATCCATGTAGCTCACATGGTTTATATCGGTTATAGGATATCTCAATGTATGTGTGTGTACTCTTCTATCTGAGATGAAAACATATTTGCTTAAAAGGCTGAGTTTGAGAAAGTCATTATTCTTAAAAGATTTAAGGAATATATTCTAATGAGAATTGACATGATATTTGATTGTTGTGATGATTTGAAATTCAGATGAAAGTGAATTGAGAACGTATTGTAATGAATCACTTGTTTTACTTTACATGTATTATTCATCCATGATTTTGATGATTTAATTTGAGCTAAGTGAGTTATCTATATCAGCATGCATAATTTTATAAACTGTGATGATATTAAGATATTATTTTATATATGCATTGCACCCCCATATGCTCGGTATTTTTCCACGGTGCTGACCCACATATTCGTATATGGGCTACATTTTCTCGGAATATAGGTACAAGGTATAGTTGCACCTTCGGATCCAGTAGGTTCATGGTATCCAGTCAGTAGGTGATGAGTCCTTTTTATTCAAGGGCTTGGGTTAGTTATGCAGAGTTATAGTGTTGTATTTTCTTTATTTAGTCGTATTGAGTTGGGGTAGTCAGAAGTCATGACCCGGCTACCTATAGTCAGTACTAATAGAGTCTTCATAGACAGTCAGTAGAAGTTGATGTATTTTTTTTCAATTTTGGTTGTAAAGGCAGAATTGTAATCCTATAAAATTCCATTTTTGTATCGATCATATTCAAAAAGGAGTTAATTTCTGCTGATTTGTATGAATTTGTATTTTTATTCAGGTTCTTATGAGTTATGCCAGTAGAAGGGTTAGCTTGGGGTCACTTGGGACCCTAAGCACCGTGTGACATCTCGGGACCTGATTTTGGGGCGTTACAAACTTGGTATCAGAGCACAGAGTTCAAGTGTCCTAGGGTGTCTAAGAAGTCGTGTCTAGTAAATTCTTGTCGAACAGTACGAAGACGTCTGTACTTTTCTTCGAGAGGATACAGCGCATTTAGGAAATGTTTCCCTTCTTTCAAGTCTAAGATCGTTCTGTAAAAGGGTTCTCCAAGAAGCTTAAATAGATTCTTATCTTACTGTATTCTGGCCAACTCTGCCTCATTTTCAAGGTATCAGAAACAGTTAAGCTTAATTCTCCGTAGATAGTTATGGGATTGTAAGAGAGATAGAAAGTATCCTATCAGTGCTTTTGAGTTCCAAAGATTGAAGTACTTTATTCATGTTCATAAAAGTCGTGAACTAAGCCTAGGTTAGATGTTCTTTTAGATTCCTCCTCAGAATCTACAATGTTAATCTATACTTCTCCCTCTATGTATTATTTTTGAGATAACATGATTCGCAAGCTCCAGTTCTTCCCTAGGTAATGCTTCTATATTTTCTAGAAGACATTTCAAAAGTTACACAAAGGGATTGAGAGGAGCTCTCTAGTGTGTTAAGTTCCTTAAGTTGAAAGTTATGCCCTCATTCTTATGAGTTATTTAATTAAGACAGAGTAAGGTGTATTCTTAGATCATTGAATGTTGTGTGACAAGTTTCTATCTCTTGTATTATGTAATCTTGTTATCATTATGTTTGTGAAAAATCAAAGTCTAGTAAAGCCGTGTGGGGCTCTTTCGATTCACTAGCATAGCTTCTTTGTTATTCATCTCATTTTCTTGTTCAAAATACAAACCAAAGTCTAGTGAATCCGCGTGGGGCCTATTTCGATTCACTAGCATAGTTACTTTGTTATTCATATAACTTTCTTGATCAAAACACAAAATCAAAGTCTAGTGAAGTCGTGTGAGGCCTCTTTTGATCCACTAGAAACTTGTAGTTCATCTTGTTTCTTGTGCTGGATAAAAATGTGGGATGTGGAGGTGTAGTAAGAAGGATGGTAAGTGTGATTTGTTGAGCATAAGTATAGCGAAATCCCTTTTTGCATGCAATTGGGTTAATAGGAAGTGATATAGTTTGTTCGAGGTATGAAACGGGTGTTGACGGTATTTGTATAATAGAGAGTATAGGTTAGTGATGGAAGTACTCGGTGGGTAAGTGGTGTTAATCTAGGCTCTCTCCAGATTGCAAGAGGAAGTTAAGTTAAGACGTAGAGAGCTATGAACTATGTTAAGTTGTGTATGAAGGATAGATAGTAGTGACGGGTGAAAGAAGGATGTGTTAATGGATTGTGAATAAGATAGGCTATATGATTAGGACCAATTATTATTGTTATGAAGTTTAAGTGGGCTAGTGTTCATGGATGTGTTGTTTTATAATATTCACGTGGGAGTTATGCGTGAGATGGAGTTGTAAATTATGTTAAGTGTGATACCTTAAGTTTGAACGATTGGTGATCATGAAGCCGAATGTGACGGTTTCCAGATTAATGGTATTAGTTGCCGGAAGTGACCTAATAGGCTTGAACAGTGTACACAAGAGTTTAAGTATAGTTGACTTGTAATTAAGTTTAATATTATATTATAATGAGATAGTTCACCCAAGATATTATGGGACTGCTTTAATTTCGAGGATTAGTGTATGTGGTGTAGTGAGTCGTGCCATGGGATTGTTAGATGGATAAATACTAGTTAGAAGATGGATGATGTTTTGATGGCTAAGTTAAGGAGAGGCATATTATTGGAAATGTTGAGCCTCTTAAATGTGATTTTAATTCTTATGGATTAGAAATATAAGTTCATAGGCATGGTATTAGAGGGAGAAGACATAAGTAGCATGGTCTATCAAAAGGTTAGAAAGTATTCAAGTTGAGCTAATAGAAATAAGAGTTGAAGCACTAGATGGTGTACATTCTGACGATAGAGATGTTCGTGGAGATTCGAAATTAGTAAGCATTTGAGAATTTGAGTGGTGGCTTAAAGTTAAGGGGGAGATGATAGAACAAATAGTCAAGTCAAGCTTTTACATTTTAGTAGAAGTACCAGTAAGTTGTAAATTTGCTGTGAGAATGATCGGTGCTTGACCCAATGTTATTTCAGTATTTTCAGTTGTCCCAAAACCTACTTATGCTTTACATTTCAGTTCCATGGTCTTAATTCATGTTCATATACGTGATGGAAAATTACATACTCTTCTAGTTTCCAAAAATGAGAAATTCCAGTTCTTCTAGCAGTTGGAATCACATTCCATAAATTATGAGCTCTAAATTCAGGGTATGCCTCCCATGACTCATATACTCAAGTTTTACAGTATGTTCAGTTCCAGTACTCAGGCAATACTCTTATTGATCAGTGAGATTCAGTTTCCGTTATGGGTGTCTTCAGTTTTGATACCTTAATAAACCCATTGTATTTGATATTTTATTCCTAAGGACTCAATAGAGAGAGTTAAGTTATTTACATTATCCCTTAATGTTTCAGGTCTTCATGTTTTAAAATTTTGTGACCTTTTCATTAAGTCAAGCTAATGATGTTGAGAAGTTGTCTAGAAGGGAGAGAAGATACTTCCTTATCTATGATAGAAGGTGGTGTGCTCACGGCGGTGAAGTGAAGTTAGATTGAGGCTAATTCCTTGATACATGTCGTGGTTAGTTGAAGTTTTAAATGTTTATTTGGAAAGATTGTTGTGCGTTGGTTTTATGCACTTCTATGAGGTTGTAGGAATAGTAATACACAGATTTTGTGTATAGTTCAATTGGTTGAGAAAATGTTATGTGTGCCGTTTAAATAATTGACCAGTATGTGTGAATAATGTAGTTGATGGAATCTTAGAGAAACCGAAGAAGATGCTTTATGAGTGTTCATTTAGAGGTGCATGTGTGAAGTGCTTATGTGGTTATGAGTATAGGCTTGAATGTTATGGATGTATATCTAAACGAATGCACCGCAAGTTAGCGGATCCCTAGTATAAGATTGTATGTGGTTTTTGGAGTAGCAATAAGAGTTATGTTTGAAGTGAGGAGTTGTGAGGCTCAGTGTGTATTGAGGTTCATGATATAGATTAATATTATAGTGTTATGTGGCGTATCTCCTAAGTACTTGGAGTTAGGCTTGAACATAGTTGAGGGAGTAGTTGGAAAGTGTTGCTAAGTTTTGAAGCAAGGAGTTATGTTTCCCAAGACCTAGAAATTCCTATCTTAATTTATGCCATATGGGTCCTTGTTCCCATACGATAGGATTGTATCAAATTATGGTTTATTTTCTCCCCGAACAATGTCATTTGAATCTTTTGGAGGGAATGTTGAGGGATGTTTCATTTGGGCGCAAGTGGTCCTTATTTTGATGAGATCCCCTTCGATACCTTTGATTCTAAGTCTCTGAATAAACCAAAGATATCGATTCCTTAAAATCAGTCTCCTTTGTTTAAGATCCAACTATGTGACCATTATCATTATGAATCGCATTCGAAAGTTTGGAGTGAAGTAAGAGGATTGACTTCATTATTCCAGCCTTTTGTCCTTATTTCCATGGTATTCTAAACTTATTCATCTACATTCAAGGACGAATGTTTCCAAGGGGGAGATGATGTAATACCCCCGGAAATTTTTCATTGAAATTTTGTGCGTAAACGTGTTGGGTTCTATCTTCTAGAGTGAATTATAAATTTTCCATGCGGAATGTCTTAGATTATGACCCACCATTGCATAGAGTATCAAATAAGATTTCCAAAAATATGTGGATCATCCAAAACGGACACCCGAGCGACGAGTTCTGAACATTCTGATCGAACCGTGAATAGTAGTGAATAGTAAAATGTGCAGGAAAAAAATTACTGAGGCCAGGCGTATTTTTGGTCCAACTTTAAACGATCATAACTCCTTGTACATAATAATTTGGGTAATATAGTATATATCAGCGGAAACCTCTGCAAGTTCTCTTTCCGATGAAATTAGTTTCAGCCAATTTGTCTATCTGAGCAAAAAGTTATGGTCGATCTACTTCAGCCTATTAAAAGTGAAGTTTTGGGTGAAATTCAAACGATCATAACTCCTCGTACACAATGATCTGGGTGAGATACTATATATCAACAAAAAGATATGATAGTCCTCTTTCTAATGAAATTGGTTTCATCCAATTTGGATATCGGAGTAAAATATTATGGTTGATCTACTTCAAACTATCAAAACACTCCACCAAAGGACAAATGCGAGAATTATTTGATTTTTAGGGGCGTTTTGGTCATTCTCCCTCACCCAAAATCCGTCAAACCCTATATTAAAGCCAATTAGAAGCATTATATATTATATTTCATCAAATTCCCTCAAAAAGAAAACACTAAGCTCCTACATCCAACTTCAACAACCTCCAAAGTTCACCATTAATTCTACAAATTTATTCAAGATTCCAAGTTCCTAGTTCAAGAACTCCAAGAACCATCATTCAAAGGCACGATTAACATCTCAAAAACGAGTATCGATCTTAAGTTCATCATTCAAGGTATGTGGGGTTTTTCAACAAGAACTCTCTTTCGTTCTTGTGCCCAAAAGTAATTTTCCTTACAAAGGCATGATTTTTTACTTGAGATTTTTATGAATTTGAAGAATGAACCCATATCTTATGATGATTATTATGAAATCTTGATGTTTATGATTTTGAAAGATGAATTTACATGTGTGGTGATATAAAGCATGAATCTTGAACGATATTTATCATGATTTTGATATTTGGGTCGCGAACCCCATTTGAAATTGTGTGTTTGAGAAAATGTGTACTATAAGCACGTTAATGTTGAATATTTGAGATGTTTTGAACGATTTGACCTTTTGGTCGTGAATGAGTTATTTTGAACTTGACTGTGAAAGAAATCCACGTTTTTATTGATTATGATAAAGGGGTAGCAAATTGGCTCCCGATGAAAATTGTTGAAATGTTTATTGTGGATTTTCTTTAATGTGAGCCTGAGGCTGATTTAAATTTCTGAGCTAAGTCCGGGAGTAATATTTAGCACCAAGTGGGAGTTATAAAGTGACCTTACTTCCCTAGAACTACGTGCCCCCGTAGGATGTGAGCCTGAGGCTGATTTATTTAGTGATCACTAGTGTTTTTGAATTGATACTGGAAGTCCTACTCCGATGGCAAGGATAGGACGTCTCTTCCCAGCGTGGGTTGTACGTTGGACTCCATGTAGCTCACATGGTTTATGTCGGTTATAGGATCTCCCAATGTGTGTGTGAGTACTCTTCTATCTGAGATGAAAACATATTTGCTTAAAAGGCTGAGTTTGAGAAAGTCATTATTCTTAAAAGATTTAAGGAATATATTCTAATGAGAATTGACATGATATTTGATTGTTTTGATGATTTGAAATTCAGATGAAAGTGAATTGAGAACATATTGTAATGACTCACTTGTTTTACTTTACATGTATTATTCATCCATGATTTTGATGATTTAATTCGAGCTAAGTGAGTCATCTATATCAACATGCATAATTTTATAAACTGTGATGATATTATGATATTATTTTAAATATGCATTGCCACCCCATATGCTCGGTATTTATCCACGGTGCTGACCCATATATTCGTCTGTGGGCTATATTTTCTCGGAATGTAGGTACAAGGTATAGTTGCACCTTCGAATCCAGTCAGTTCGTGGTATCCAGTCAGCAAGTGATGAGTCCTTTTGATTCAAGGGCTTGGGTTAGTTATGCGGAGTTATAGTGTTGTATTTTCTTTATTCAGTCATATTGAGTTGGGGTAGTCGGGAGTCATGACCCGGCTACCTACAGTCAGTACTAGTAGAGGCTTCATAGACAGTCAGTAGAAGTTGATGTATTTTTTTTCAATTTTGGTTGTAAAGGCAGAATTGTAATCCTGTAAAATTCCATTTTTTGTATAGATCAGATTTAGAAAGGAGTTAATTTCTGCTGATTTGTATGGATTTGTATTTTTATTCAGTTTCTTATGAGTTATGCCAGTAGAAGGGTTAGCTTGGGGTCACTTGTGACCCTAAGCACCGTGTGACATCTCAGGACCCAATTTCGGGGAGTTACACACAATCACTTAGGTCAATACGGAACTCAGCTAGTTCCATCAGATTTAAGGATTGTCAAATACAATCATCCAGATTCGTATAACATTTAGATCAGTTATTTATAATTAGGACAGTTAGAAATAGTCTTTCAGTTATTAGTTACTAGTAAACTCAGATATTAATAAATCCTTGTTGTCAGTAGACTTAGTAGTCAGAACTCAGTACTTAATCCTATCACGACCTCAGTTACAGTTATGTATTCATGCATGTATTCTCACATTCATGTATACAGTCAATTAGTATTATTCATGCATATAAACTATTTGCATTCAGCTTACCTCACTTTCATACTAGTACATTCAATCGTATCGACGTATTTGTTCTATGGTGTTTTATGTCATAGGTTTAGAAGCACTAGCTCCCGAGCATCCTTAGTAGATCAGACATTCAACATCCAGACTAGCAATGAGTCCTCATCATTCGAGGATAACATGATCATTTTATTTCTTTATTATTTCAGTAATTCAGAGTTATTTGGGGACATATCCCATCAACTCCTCATATTTCAGACAGTTTAGAGGCTTTCAGACTACAACATGTTTCAAACAGTTTATTACAATTTTGGGTATTGTTATACCCCATTACAGATATTGTTTTATATTCAGTGTTAGTTTAGTTTTCAACCTTATGGCCTTATAACTCATATTCTGTATATTTATAATATATTATTCAGTGCTCAATTATAGATATCAGTCATGGGTTAGCTTGTGGTCCTTCGGGGTCATGAGCACCGTGTAATATTCTGGGTACCAGATTCGGGGCATTGCAAACTTGGTATCAGAGCCTAAGGTTCAACATTGTCCTAGGAAGTCTGAAAAGCCGCATCAAACAGAGTCTTGTGCATGGGTGTGTTCTGCACCATACTTATGTGTAGGAGGCTATGAGATATTTTAGGAATAGTTTCCCTTCTTTTAGTATTCATGTCATGACAGTGAGCATAATCTCCAATTATTTTCTCAGTCTAATCCACTTCTTTCTCTCATTTAGATAATATGCATTCCAAATAGGCTAGCAAAAAGAGAATTGATAATCAGTCAGTACCTCAACCCGTTCAGACAAATCCCCTGGACGAACATGTTTCCTATGAAGAATTCTGGACTGCATTAACTACTCTAGCCAATTCAGTAACAACTCAGAATGAATGGCTAACTGTTATTCCGGCCAAGCTAGTGGCCAATTCAGCTGCATCCAGGATTCGAGACTTCACTCAAATAAATCCTCCCCTATTCTCTAGTTCTAAGTCAAAAGAAGGTCTAAAAAAGTTCCTCGACCAGGTTCAGAAAGCCACAGATATCATGGGAGTGACTTCCAGTGAGAGTGTCGAGTTAGCCGCCTATCAGCTATAAGATGTAGCCCATACGTGGTTTAAGTAGTGGAAAGTAAACAGGTGTACAGATGCAGGGCCCATAGAATGGGAGGAGTTTGCTACGACCTTCTTAGATAGATTTTTTCCCCTAGTGTAGAAAGAAGCCACAGTGTTAGAGTTCATCAATCTCAAATAATATAGCATGAGCATAAAAGAATACTCCCTCAAGTTCACTCAGTTAGCCAGGTATGCTTCCCCTATAGTAGCAGACAGTAGATCCAGAATGAGTAAGTTTGTGTCTGGGGTTTCAAGTAGAGTGGTTAAAGATTGTAGGAATGCGATGTTGATTAAGAAAATAGACATATCTAGATTTATGGTCCATACTCAACATACTGAAGAGCAAAAACTTAAAAAGAAAGAGAGAGAGAATAAGAGAGCCAGAATAGGTGGTTATAGTTTTTCTCATCTAGGGTTGCAAGGTGGTAACAGTTCTCAGCATAGACAGAAGTTTCCAACCCCAGTTTCATCTTCAGATAGTGCACTAGCACCAAAGTTCAGAAATGACCATAGAGATGGGGTACCAGGCTCCAAGGCCTATGGTAGTGAGGGCAGGGTCTTTACTTATCTTCTTTACAAAGAGTGTGGTAAGCATCATAAGGGTATATGTTGAGCCGACAGTGATGTGTGTTTCGTATGTGGCGAATCAAGTAACAAGGTCCAAGACTTTCCTAGGCCTGGCCCTAGAAGTAAGCACGATTATCCTTCAGCTCAATCCGGTCGTCCGAATCAGCAGGGTGCCATTTCTAGCACTATCAGTGGGCAATGCCCAAACAGACTCTATGCACTTCAGTCTCGATAGGATAAGGAAAGTTTTCCTAGTGAAGCCACTGGTATGCTACAGATCCCATTTAAATATTCATATTTCTTCAGATGCAAGAGCTTATTTTCTTTTGTAACTCCTTTCATAGCAGTCAACTTAAAGGTTAGACAAAATATTGACAGGACCTTTTCCAGTCTCAACCCTAGTGAGATAGTCTAACATAGCTCGATAGGTATTCAATAACTGTCTGGTTATGATATCTTAGAAAGTCAAGCCTTCAGATTCTAGTAATAATGCTAGTATGTGTAGAAAATCAATAAGGGAAGATGATTCCCGACCCATTCCTACCTCAGTACAAAGTTTTGAACTTTAACCCTCCTGATACTTATGCATGCTTTACATTTCAGTCCCATGAATACAGCTTATATCCATGCGCTTTTCACAGAATAGTGTGTGTTTCAAGTTCCTCGTATGAGGAGTTCAAGTTCATACAATGTTGGGGATTACGTTCCATGAATTCAGAAATTCAAAATCCAGTTTGTGCAGCTCATGACTCATGAACTCATGTCATGCTTTACAGTATGCTTAGCCCACATGATTCATGACTTCACTCCTAGTGTTCAGTCAAACTCAGATTATGCAACGTATATTCATAGTTTCGATCCCTCGATTAATTCTTAGTGTTGATTTTCCATCCCTCAACCCTCAGTTACAGCGTCATTCATTAATCATTATTCAGTAAAGGACTTAGATAGTACTACAGAACCATGTCCTTCAATTATTAGTACTTTAGCTATCAAAATTCAGTACTTAGTTCACGTCTAACCCTCAGTTATCAGAAACCAGCATTCAGTCCCAGTTACAATCTTACTTACAATTATAGTCTCAATTACCATGTTAGCTACAATCTCAGTCCCAGTCCTTTTCTAGTCAGATCATAAACCCAGTTTACTTTCAGGATTACCCGACCATAGCATATGGCCACCAGTTATTCAGTTATTAGTATTTCAGTACCTCAATTATAGAATGTTTCTGAATCATGCCATATGCTTGGTCTTGCAATTTCAAGTAATACAGTTTTCATAAATCCATGCCTAGTCACCTCATGTCACTCAATCAGTCCTTACCTTCTATGCATAATACTCTACAGCCTCAGGCTTGTTATTTAGACTAAGTACAGTTCAGTCTTTTATGACCAGCATTCATATATCTATTATTCAGTTAATCAGATCAGTTAGTATATTTATGCATTCGTGCTCAACACCATGTGAACCTTTTCAGTAGTCTCAGTTATAGTGCATAAGGTTTAGTCACTTTATTTTGGATGATGTTTCATAGGCCTTGCCTCCTAATACAAGAATCCCAGCCATGTAGCGATCTCCCATTCAGATGTCCTACTTAGACCAGGCCAAGATTTACTTTCTCTCTATAGTCATTAGAACTCTATAGAAAGAGTGTCATAGAAAAGCTCTAGTCGAGTATAAGTTTTCAGCATGAGTTAGTCCGCAGAACCAGTAGTTTAGTTTAGCAGTTAGGCAAATATGTTTGGACGACGTGATTTCCATATTTCCATCCAGTCGTACTATGCGGAGTCTCATGAATATGATAATTCTAAGATGGACTAACCAGGTAGTTGTGTGTTCATCCCAGTTCATGCATCATGTCTTAGTTTCATATCCCAGATAATCAGTTACGATTTAGTTCCTAGGTGCCTTGTGCATCACCACCAATTTTCCTCAGTATCTCAGCAAAGTTTGCCCAGTATTTTTTAAGGGAGATAGTGTCCTAAGGGAGAGATACACTATAATTCCCCAAACCTTCATGAAATAAACATTTCGTTCTCTCTTTTTGTAATAAATCCAGTTTGGGGTAAGGAGTACTCATGAGTTGACCCTTAAACTCCGATCTCAGTTGTAAGCCACACATTCAAGGTACTTATTTTAGATCACGATCTCCAGATCATGTATTACGTTCCAGAATCAGTTACGTTCACGTGTTTCCACTCATGCATATCTAGTAAATAATTTCAGGCTCATTAGCATTTTTCAGTTTAAGGAAACAGTCTCCCTTGAACTTATCCAGTTTCATGCATAGATTTCCATTATAAACTTGGTATCAATAACCATTGCATATTCGGTCATGCATTCATGTGTCAGATCAGTTATGTATTCATGCATTAGATATCCATATTCGTTATAATATATTCATCTTATAAGTCATGCCAGTCATGAAATCATGCATCAGATATGCATGCTCAAAATAAATCTCATCAAATCAGTAATGTCAGTCATGTACTTATGATTCAGATGTTCATGTTCAACATGTACTTCAGCTAATCATTTCCCCCATCTCAGTAAGTCTTATTCGAGGATAAATATTCTCAAGGGGCAGATATTATAAGACCCCACAAAATCCTAAGCTTAATTCAGTCTATTTATGCTTGTTAAGGGGGTCCCATACTTAGAAAATTCTAACTAAGTTCCAAGACTTAGCCTATTATTGGCCTTTGAAAGTTGGAAATCTCATTTTTCCACCTTAACGTCCTTTAATGATCCGTATTTTTGAAAATTCATGATTAGAGAGGTCCATAGGTGGTCCCGAACAAGTTTCAGATCTTTTGAACCACGTTTAGACCACATTTGGAGGCCTAAAATACTGGACCAACGAGATCTTAGCGCACCGCATCGCCAATTGTGTTGGTTGATATTGTTGCAAGTTTCCAGGGTCAAAGTACTGAGACTCGACACGATGATAGCGTGATTCGTCGATTCCATTGATGTGCCGCATTGATAATAGCATTGATGCCCAATTTTAGTCATTAAATGTCCGTATTTTTAAGGGCAAAACGGTCAATTTTCCACTCCTATATAAGTCTAAAACACGGGATTTATCTCCAATTCAACCAAAATATAGTGTCTCTCTCAATTTTCTCTCAAGAACAAGTTAGGGTTTTCAATTAAGGATTCAAATTCAATACTCGAATTCAAGAATCTCTCCGTCAATCTTCATATAATGAAGAACTAAGGTATGCATAGTGTTCATTCATGGATTCCTTCCATCCATGAAGTTCAAGAATCAAGTTTTAAATCTTGTATTGTGAATATTTTGTAGTGGGTTGATTATGTTCATAAGATTATAATGATGTGATTCCCAAGCTGGAATCTTTATGTGTTCTTCATGAAAACTATGTTAATGTGTGGCTTGAAATCTATAAGTTTAGTCAATTCATGGGGTTTTGAAGTGATAATTTGATGATTATGCCTATTCCTTAAGTTGTGCATTCAAGGTGTTTGATACAATGCCTAAGAGAATAGATATCATACATTACAGCTTAATTGTGACCTAAACGATAAATACATGTTTTACCCTTATCTTCAAATGACTCCCATGCTATAGATGTGCTTTGTAGATGTTTTTTGGAATGCTCATGATGTTAGAGTATGAAATTATGACATGATTATCTACATTCCTATCCATGTACAACATTATGATAACCATGTGCATCATTAAATTCCCAAATTTATTATATAGTGAATTGTTGATATTGGACATGTGTTCAAGAAGTGTCAAGTCTTGTAATTTTCATACTATTGATTACTGGGGGTACTTTTATCGGATAATTTAGCTGTGTGCCTAGATCTAGTGTCAGTTTTCACAATACTCACAGTCAAGCTATGATCAGTAGAACTTAGTCAGTTATGTGACTCAGGAAAATTTAGTAAATTCAGTATCAGTCCAGTCCCATTCAGTAATCTCAGTAATCTCAGTAATCTCAGGAATCTCAGTCATCTTAGTTAGCTATCATGTCTCAGTAGTATTCAGTTTAGACCTTATTAAACTCAGTCAGATAGAAGAACTCAGTAGAATTCTATCAGTTAATAAAATTCAGTAGTATTCCGTCAGTCAACGGAAATCCAGTGAACTCAGTTCAACCTAGTTAATGAGAAATAAATCAGTAACAGATCAGTCCAGCCTAGTATGAACTAGGAAATTAGTTATGTGTCTATTCAGTTGGGAGTATGATTCAGCACCGAGTGAACCCAGGGATGAGGACACATACTGTCAGCTAGTAGAGGATGTGATCCTTAGTAGCAATCCCTGCATTCTAGAACTACGTAGCAATCGTAGGTTGAGATATACTTCTATGAGTCTAGGGACTATACATCTCATATGAGTTTTCCTTAGAAGAGGGATTAACGGAAAAGCTCCCTGTCAAAAAGGGTTTACTCACAACTTGTCTTTACCTGTGGCACGGTACGACACCCTTCCAGCTGGGTTTACAAGTTGGACCCCACCAGTCCATATTCAGGGTATGTCAGTTAGATGATTACCTCCCATAGTTTCAGCTTGAGATTCAGTCTTCAGAGTAGAACTCAGTCTAATTCTATAGAAATCAGGACTGTTAGACATAGTCACTTAGCTCAGTATAGAACTCAGCTAGTTCCATCAGATTTTAGGACTATCAGATACAATCATCCAGATTCATATAACATTTAGATCAGTTATTTATAATCAGGACTGTAGGAAACAGTCTATCAGTTATCAGTTACTAGTAAACTCAGATACCAATAAATCTATGTTGTCAGTAGACTCAGTAGTCAGAACTCAGTACTCAGTCCTATCATGACCTCAATTACAGTTACGTATTCATGCATGTATTCTTAGATTCATGTATACAGTCAGTTAGTATTGTTCATACATATGAACCCTTTGCATTCAGCTTACCTCACTTGCATACCAGTGCATTCAATCGTACAGATGCATTTGCACTATGGTGTTTTATTCTATAGGTTTAGAAGCACGATCTCCTGAGCACCTTAGTTGATTATACGTTCATCATCCAAACTAGAAATGAGTCTTCATCATTCGAGGATAGCATGATTATTTTATTTATTTATTATTTTAGTAGTTCAGAGTTAGTTGGGTACATATCCCATCAACTCCCCAAATTTTAGATAGTTTAGAGGCTTTCAGCCTATAGCATGTTTCAGACAGTTTATTTTAGTTTTGGGTATTATTATACCCCATTACAGACATTATTTTATATTTAGTATTAGTTCAGTTTTGAACGTTATGGCCTTATAGCTTATATTCTGCATATTTACAGTATATTATTCAGTGTTCAATTATAGATATCAGTCATGGGTTAGCTTGTGGTCCTTCGGGGTCATGAGCACCGTGTAATATTCCGGGTACCAGATTTGGGGCATTACAGAGGTTTTCTAAATGATTATTCTCATTAAGGGAATAGAAAAGAATATCATCAATGAAGACTATGGTGAACATGTCCAAGTACTGCTTGAACACTTGATTCATCAAGTCCATGAAGGCTACTGGGATATTTTCTAGACCAAAGGACATAACTAGGCACTCAAAGTGACCATACCAGGTTTTGAAAGTTTTTTTTGGAATGTCATATTCTCTGACTCTAAGCTGATGATAGTCGTATCACACTAGAACCCTAAAGTTGGTTGAAAAAGTCATCAATTCTTGAGAGTGGGTACTTATTCTTGACTATGAATTTATTCAACTGATGGTAATCGATGCACATTCTAAGAGAATTGTCATACTCTGAGTTCAATTTTACAATACGGAATGAAATCAATAGAAGTCTAGACAATATCCATATCAGTCTACGAAATCTCTAATCCATCACAATATAATAACTTTTCTATAATATGGAGAAGGCCCAAGTCGGACCCAAAACTAAAATACAAAACAATACTCTAGTAACATGCCTTCCAAAATAAAAAAGGCTCACCAACTTCACACTTCGGTCTAAAGATTCTACGGTTTGGAGGGACCCCTGGACTGAGCCTCAGACCCTAACATATAAGGGGTCAATACAAACGTACTGGTATGTGAAACAACTCAAAATAGCATGCTTTTAATACAAAATAGATGAAAGCATTTCACAAAAATAATGACCATAATATGTAAGTAAAAATACATGGACATACTTTAATGATCTCTAAAATACTTATTTGAAACCATGACTCACTCTTTGTTATTCTTCTGAGCTAGTCGGTACACCCTACAAATCTAAAATTCCACGAGCTATGTGGAATCCGCCGTTGGATCGGTGTCCAAGCCTCCAATCCAAGTATCCACTAGGATTGGAGTGGTGATACCCCCCATGTGAGTACACCACAGGAAATCCCCCCATGTGAGATGTCCTAAAAATGTCATATCATGTCCCGTATCGGAAACTATGGTTTTCGGCGATGAGCCCTTGCACTCAAACTCCTTCTTCAGGTAACCTACTAGCTCTTTTAAGACCAACTATTAGTTATTTAACGAAAAAACAATCATACTTTTAAAACATTCAACACTATTTTGGTAAGGGCATGGAATCATCCGGTATTGTCATACCTTGACTTGCGAGTCAATCAAATTATGTCACATTATGTCTACAGCCCTTTTCACTTATTATCATATTCATGAACACCCTAGCTTTTAAACATCTGATGACAGAGAGTTATGCAATAGACTTTTCATTCAACTATTTACCAAAACATTCTCCTCCTAATTGTAAAATCAATAGGTGGTCACCTCATATTTGTAATTACTTAAAATCCAAGAAAGATTGTTAATTTGACACAACAAGAATTTATCATGTGAAAAAACATTCCCAACATGTCCTAAACAGTACCACTCCATGATTATTAAATAAGCACTCACCCATTAGTTTTTCGTTTAGAAAGTTCATGCCTTTAAACAACCCATAACAATATAAAACGAAAATATCATGATAAAAGAGGGGGTTTTAACCATTAATGCTCTCATTCAAACTTTCATTGCACCCCAAAATATAAATATATTGTTATATTCAAAATTCACGATAGATGGTTCAAGACAACATACAATTTCTTCAAAACAACTTCTTGACATATACTTTTCAAACAATTTCAAACCCTTTCTTTATAAATATGATTGGGGATCTTTAATGTAATAAAAACAATAGAAAAATTATGCCCATGATGTTTAGAGAAGTCCCACATACCTTAGATTATAATATTTGAAAAATGGAACCCAAATCTTGATCCGTTTCTTGAAATCTTAAACTTAAGGATTGATTCTTGATTTCTTGTTCTTGGACAAAACGCTAGTTTGTTCTTATTTTTTAGAGTGAAAAAAGTATATTGAAAACTAATAATATTCGAGTAAATAATGTTTAGGGTGTTATTTAATTCAGCACCAAAATACCCCGCTAAAAACATACTTTTTGCGTGATTCGGGCTTGAGTGACACCTCTCTTAAAAACGGGCATAACTTTTTACCCTAATATTGAATTAAGGAAAAACTGGTGACATTGGAAAGAGGACTTTTCATTTGATATATAGTAGGCTCTCTAATTTGTTATATAAAAAAAGTTATGGTTGATGGAAATTGACCCAGGTTTAGACACTTACCAAAATTCAATCGATAGGAAAGCTTTCAACTCGTCCTTGGGTTAGGGGATTTTGTGTCCTCAATTCATTGTCAAAGGAATTCAAACACTATAGGATTGATCATCACACATATATTAACAAAGAATAATTGGGTTCGGGTCTATACGTGTAGAAAAGACGGTTCAAACTTTATCCCGAAAGGGTGGGGTATTACAAGAATTGTCTTTCTTTCGAACAAAAAAGACTAGAGCACCCCCTGAGAAATAATGGGCTTGATGAATCCCTTATCTAGGAGATCTTTTAACTATTCTTTCAACTCCCTAAGATTGGATAGAGCCATTCTATAAGGAAGAATAGAGATAGGTTAAGTATCTTGAAGAAGGTCTATTCCGTAGTCAATTTCCTTTTTGGAAGGAACTCCAGGAAGATCTTCAGGAAACATATCTGGAAATTCCCTCACTACTGAAACTGGCTCAAGATTGGGAGTCTAATAATTAGAGTCTTTAACTCGAACAAGATGGTAAACACACCCCTTGGATATCATTTTTATCGCTCTAAGGTACGAAATAAGCTGACCCTTAAGCGTTGAAGTACTACCCTTCAATTCAATAACTGGTTCATCTAGAAACTGAAACTGAACGACTCTATTTATACAATTAACTGAAGCATAGCATGAGTGGAGCCAATCCATGCCGAGAATGACATTAAAATCAGTCATCTCTAACTCCACAAAATCAACTGAGGTGACTTTTTGGGATATTGTGACCGGAAAATTCCTATATACCTGCCTGGCTATAATAGAGACACCTACTAGAGTAGAAACTGAGAAAGATTATGCTAAGGATTAGAGACTGACACCAAAATTAAAAGCTATATAAGGGGTAATAAGAGAAAGAAAAGCACTGGTATCTAACAAATCATAAATATGTAAATAAAAGACCTGCAATGTGCCTATAACTATGTCAGGAGAACTTTCCTAATCCTATTGGGACTGAAGTGCATACAGTCTATTCGGTCATTGACCATTGGTGGCACTAGATATAGAGCCCATCTGAGTCGGGCGACCTGCCAGAGCTGAAAGATGACCATGCTGACTTAGAGAACCAACTTTAGGACATTCTCTAATTTTGTGGCCTGGCTTGCCACACCTAAAACACATATCACTGCCATCCCTACACATACCAGGATGGTTTTTACCATATTTCTAGAAAATAAGGTTAGTACGATCGCTATTTACACTGCCCTGGGACTTAGATCCTGGATCCCTTTCCTGATTATTATTCCTAAACTTTGGTATTAGTGCACTAGCTAAACATAGAGCTAGGCCTAAAGATTTCTAGAAAAGTTGAGGATTATTACTACCCTCCGATATTGACTGAGCAATGTTAAAGCTTCATGTCCTAGCCCTCTTGTTCTCCCTTTCTTTCTCCTTAAAGTTTTGATCCTCCATCTATTGAGAATGGACCATCAAATTAGAAAACTTCATCTCCTTAATCAATATTTTAGTCCTACACTTCTTGACCACGCTATCAACTACACCAGAGACAAACTTACTCATTCTAGACCCGTTATCAGACACAACATGAAGAGCATACCTGTCCAGTTGGGTAAAATTAAGAGAATACACTTTCACACTCATATTGCCATGCTTCAAATTAATAAATCTAGAAACTAATATTCCCTCAACCATAAGGGAAAGAATCTATCCAAAAAGTCTATAGCAAACTCCCCTCACTCTATAGGCCCTGTATCTGCGCCCTTATCCCTCTTTCACTTCTTATACCAAGTGTGAGCTATATCCGGCAACAAGTAAGTTGTCAACTCTTCACTCTCACTAGAAGTCACACCCATAATGTATGTTACCTTCTGAAATATGTGAAGAAACTTTTGTGGATCATCAACAGACTTGGATCCCAAAAATAAAGAAGGGTTCATTCGAGTGAAGTCCTGAATTCTAGTTGCGGCGGTATTAGCCACTAGAATGGCTGGGGTAGCAGACTTTTGATTATTCTGAGATGCTACTGAGTGAGATAAAGTAGTGAATGCATCTCTAAATTCAGTATGAGAGACATACTCATTCAGGGGATCTTCCTGAACAAGCGGAGATGAAAGTTGATTCTCATTTCTTCTTTCATTAGTCTTTTTGGGAGGCATGTTCTGTAAATGAAAGAAAGATCGAATTACCAAGATATTTTAAATAGATCTTATGCTTATTCGTATGACATGAATACTGAAGGAAGGGAAACTTTTCCTAAAATTCCTTGTAGCCTCCTGTCCATAAGTGTGGCACGCTTCACACCTATGCACAAAACTCTACTCAATGCAGCTTTCAGACTCCCTAGGACACTTTAAAACCTTAGGACCTAATACCAAGTTTTTAACACCACAAAAACATACCCTGGATGCCACACGGTGCTTACGGTTTGAAAGGACCACAAGCTATCCCATGAACTGGTACCTGCTATGACCACTGAATGATATAGTAACAAAATGCATATGTGTGAAAATCAACTGTCAATTCCATAAGGTTTAGATACTAAAAATAATAAATTTGAATCCACCAGTTTTGAACATATGTAAAAGTACTGAAATCTAAATGGTACGACTGATAACTAACTGACTATCTAAAATATTTGAAAGCCTTTAAGACTAACATAAAAGAATTGATGAGATAGGACCCCAACTAACTCCAATTAAGAAACTAAAATATAGTAATAAAATACTTAATTAAACTGAAATAAATCACCATGTCTTCGACATATGAGGATTCACCACGACTACGACTGCTGATAGGATGAACTGTCTACGTGCGATCAGGATCCTGAACGTCTGATCCTATGATATTAAATATCATAATGCAAGAAAAGAGTATGCGGTTAGTACTTTGAATGTACTGATATGAGAGACAAGGTTAGGCTAATATGCATAGGCTCATGTGTATTAATAATAACATGATGAATGAATAGCATGAAATAACTGGTTCATAATATGCGAGAAAGTTGTAAAATCTGAGAATGCATGACCAAGCATATAACATGATACTAAAATAGTTTGTAAACTAGAATACTAAAATCTTAGTACTGAGTAATTGATAAACTGTATACTATGGTCAAGAAAACCTGGACTGACTTCTATTCTTAATACTGAACTGAGATTGTGGGAGGTATCATCTAACCAACATGGACCAACATGAGCTAATTGGGGTCCAACCTAAAACCCCAGTTGGAAGGGTGTTAGTACTATGCCACATGTACTATCATTGGCTGTCTGGATCCACTAAAATGGCATCCCAAAGGACTAAAAAGTCAGTCTATTCTGGCAGGATCACTCATGAGATATGTGTCTACCCTAAACTGGAAGAAAGACATCTCAAACCACTAGTTATGTTGTTTAGTTACTTAGGGATTGGTACTAAGGATCAAACCCTAAATTGGAAGGAATACCCCCCTCCCTGGGTTCGCTCGGTTCTGAATCCTGCTCCCAACAGAATAACACTGACAACTGGACTAAACTGATCTTAATTGAGCCAATAACTGAACATGACACTAACTAAATGACAAGGCTCATAGTTTATCTAAATCCATTCTGAATATGCTGAAAACTATGTAAACAACTATGTAATAGGTGTTCATAACCCTCCAGGACTCTATAGCAACAACAACAGAGGCATACTAAAGATTCAAAAACATAACAGGGATCATTGTTAAAAATTTGACTCTTAGACATTTTATCAAACATATGAGTGTGATAAATTATTGTATGGAAGTAGTTTAAAACATGTAGTAATCACATGGATACAATACAAACACCATAATTCAAGGGTTTAACAGGAAAATATCCTCATTCCAACATCTAAGGTTTAATTCCATCAAAAAAATTTGCAAATATGATGTATAGTTAAAATTCATAACAATTCATGGGAATAATTCATCATGAAATAGATAAAAACTCAAAATTTGATATAAAATAAGGATTCTTGAACTCCATGGGTGGAAAGGACCCATGGATGAACATCAAACATACCTTTAATACTTAAATCTTGAAAGGGAACAACTTTCTTAAAAGTTCTTGGATGGTGAAGCTTGAATTCTTGAGGTTTCTTGAAGGGGAGAGGATTTAATTTGATGAACTAGGGGAAATCTTAGGGTTTATTTGAGAGTAAAATTGGGGACAGTGGGCAAATAATTCCCAATCAATAATTTAATCCCGTATTTTTATGAATTAAGGTGCTAAGAAAAGACAAGACTGGCCCTTTTCAATTTAAATTCATAACTGGAATGTCGATTAGGCCATTACCACAATGCAAAAATGATGACATCTCTATATCCACCGTGACGCGCCACAATCGTGGTGATATTCTGGAATTTAAATCTAAACGTGCCTCAATCCTCATCCGAAAAATTTAAAAATTTCCCGAGATATGCTACTGACACCCCTGAACATGAATTAACTTAGAAACTATCATATCGGGGTCAGGAAGGTTATTTTAAAAACTATCAAAGTTTAGAGGCCAAAAATAAAACTAAGTCCCCAATATTTATCTATATTTTCAGGTTCTAAGCCTCTTATGCATGCACTAAGTTCTGAACTGATCTTAGACTAATACGGGTATTACAGTTTTGGTACTCATAATACACTTCTATAGATTTTTGGTGTAGATCTAAGTACTAGCTTCCGACATTGACTCGATGATTGTATTTTTGTTGATTCAAAGACAGGGTGATCTCTTGGTGTTTGAGTCGCCCCATTTCCTTCCATTTTACTTACATATACTCTTTTGATTTGAGACATATTATATTGACTACTTTAGAACTTGGGTTGTATTTATAGTATCTCTTATACTGGTTCTACTAGGTCGTGGATGGTTTTTCTATGTTATGACTATCTTTTGAGACTATTTCTATTGTCTTGACTAATTATACATTATACATGTTGATTTTTGTCTCCTTTGAGGCATCTTTCACCAAGTTAACCTATTGCATTTAGCTTTGAGTTACTATTTGTCTTACCTATTGATAGGGTTAAGTAGGTGCCATCATGACTCGTAAATCGAATCGTGACAAAAATACAATAACGTTCTTCTTGGCTGAGGTGAAGAAATCTCGATATGTCTAAGGAGATTCAAGCCCATTGCAACAAATGATTTCACTGGTCCAGCATTAATCTTTTTGTCTTGTCCCCGCCGCGATACAACAGACTTCTCACAAAGTACAACTCAAGAAACTCTGATCAAGACTTGAGTTCAAAGTTCCACCAAGAAGAACACCTCCCTTCAACTGATAAACTCTATTTTTATTAACTTTTGTGAACTTTATATTATCTTGTACTTAGAAAAATAATGCAAGATCAAACTATTTATTGGTGCAATAAATAAGAAGAAAGTGGGTAATAAAATGGATCAATGAATGGAAATATAGTGACTTAAAAGTTACATAAATTACAAGACATAAATAGGAAGATAATGGAAAAATAAAGAGTTAGAGGTCCTTAGCCTTGATGATTTCCACTAACTCAAAAGAGTTATAAGTCACATTGTAATTCCAAAATAAATGGAGAATACTATCTGCAATGGAAGAAGTAAAGGTATATAAGTTAGAAGGACATTAATACTACAAGAAAACATAGGCCATAATTGCCACTAGAGCACTAGCATCCAAAAGTGCTATAACAACAAATTGGATACTCACTTTAATAATCAAAATAATAATTATGAAAATGCTCAAAATAAACTAATAATCCCCTACACATTTTAATATTAACAAAAGAGTCTACTAGCCGGAGAAAGACTATCATGCATAGTGAAGGTGTGCCCTGCATTGAACCTCCACTTAGTGAAATTATAATTTTTTACTCTAGAGTCATGGTGTTCTCAAACTTGAACTATGACTGCTTAAGACAAATAAAATATTACTGAATTTCACATAATAGTCAAGTTGTTAACATGAACTTTTTAACTAGCATGTTACGGACTTGTGCTATCCCAGTTTCATGAGTGTCTTTGAGAATGAGCCTAGTTCTTACTGAAAGAACCTACTTCCACAGTCACATAGGTGAAAGTTGTTGAGAGTTCTCTAGTAATTTTTGAATCCCACAAACACAAGCTACATATTTTCATCAATAGTTTTGTTAAAACTCAAACTCCACAACCGTTACAGGAACAAAGGCACTCAAACCATAGGGAGGGATAAAAAATATTGAATTTTTCACAACAAGTGATCATGTAATTCATTTTTTCCGTTGAACCTGGTTATAGATCTCTTGTCCTCAGGTTGGATTTTCTTAAATATGACTTAGGAATTTATATGCTTCAATCCCATCCCCCTCGATATGATACAGACATGTTCTCTTGCTAAGGCCTGAGACAATGGTTCTATAAGATTTATCATAAGATTTTACATAATCAACATTAGTTGTACCATTTGTCAAATATGATCTAACAGTACTATGTTTTCTCCTTATAGATTTAGATTTTCCATTATAATAATGATTTTGAACTCTACCTATTGCAGTTGTGCTATCACGATGAATTAAAATAGGAGGAATTGGTTTTTCAAAATAAGGCATTTAAAATAACAAATTTATCAACCAATTTTCTCCCTCACTAGCTGAAGATAAAGCAATTAGTTTAGCCTCCATGATAGAGTTAGCAATAATAGTTTGCTTTTTAGATTTTCAACAAATAACACCACCACCCAAAGTAAAAATATAACCAGTAGTAGATAAGGAATTACCTGGTAAAGTATTTCAATCCGCATCACAAAAGCCTTCAAGTACAATATGATTTTTTTATAGATCTAACCACAAGTTTTTTGTTATAGTTAAATATTTCAATACTCTTGTTATAGCATGTCAATGTTCATTACCTGTCTTTCTAATAAACCTGCAAAGTACACCTACTTCATATGCAATATCAGGTCTAGTGCAATTAGTCACATATTTCAAACTTCAAATTATGCTAGAATATTCCTTTTCGTTTATTACATCATTTTCACTTTCAACAGAAAACAAGTTGTTGAAGTATTGAGTTATTGGTTGTTATCATTTCTTTTTTAGTTTAGTATTTTTATTTCTGAATTTCAGTCATTTAGTTGAGATAGAATAGGAGTTTATTAGTACCCTAGTTGAAAGAGAATATGAGTTGTTTGTCTATTTATTTTCTAAGACGTGAATGAATAACATAAGATAAATATTTTTTTGGCCATCATCTCTTTTCTTCTTCTCTGTAGAAATTAGAACAACAAATGGTGTCAAGAGCTATTTGATTCTAAGGGCTTGTGAGTTAGAGAATACCAAAAAAACTCTGCGTAAAAGCCAATATTGTTATGGCTTCCAACAATTTCTCAGTTCCTTCTCCCGTAATTTTTTTGGTGAGAATTATCCAATTTGGGCTATCAAGATGAGAACCTATTTGCGAGCATATGATCTATGGGAAGTGGTAGAGGTTGGAGGAGAGGAAAATCTTTTTCCAAATAATCCAACTATGGCGTAAATTAAGCATCATTGAGAAGAGGTTTCAAAAAACTTTAAAGATCTCTCTTGCATACAATCAATACTTTTGAAAGTAATTTTAGCAAGAGTTATCATGAGTGAGACTTCATAGAAGGCTTGGGACTAGTTGAAAGAAGAATTTCAAGAAAGTGACCAGATCAAGCAAATAAAAGTGATAAATCTTAGAAGAGAGCTTGAAATTCTTAAAATAAAGGATTCATAAACTATTGATGAATCCTCCATTAAATTAATGAATTTATAAACTAGATCAAACATATGGGAGAGGATCTTACAGATTCAAGAATCATAGAAAAGGTTCTTGTGAGTTTGACAAAAATATTTGAAGCAAAGATCTCCTCACTCGAAGATTCAAAGGATCTCACTAAAATGTCACCTTGAGAAATTGTACATGCTCTTCAAACTAAAGAGCAGAGAAGTTCCTTGAGGATAGAAGAAGCTACTAAAACTGCTCTTCAAGCCAAGTTCACAAGGAATATACATATTCAAAAGAAAGGTAAAATACAAAAAACTTCTACTAATTCTAGAAGAAAAGATCAAGGCGATTCTCGCATTAGAGTCCAAAAGAAAGAAAAATTTCCTTCATGCAAGTACTATAGAAAAACTAATCATAAAGAGGATGTTTGTTGGTTTAAGGGGAAGAAACCACCTCTCTAATGTAGATATTGCAATAATCTTGGTCATATTGAAAGGTTTTATAGAGTGAAGAAGGAGAAAAACTGACAAACTCCAAAATCCAACTTTTCAGAAGTTGAAAAATAGGAGTAGTTAGTGCTTACGGAGATGGTAGAGACAAGATTGGATGATGAAAATAGATAGTTTCTAGAAAGTGGTTGCACTGAAGACATGACCAACAAACTAGAATAGTTTTCAAAGTTGGAATCTACTAAAGGCCATGTCTAGTTGGCTGCTAAAACCAAGTTGGAGATTGTTGGAAAAGGAACTGTGGCAATTGAAGCTCCCAAGGTACAAAATTTATTCAAGATATTTTGTTAGTACCTGATATTGACAAAAATATATTGAGTGTGGGTCAAATTCTAGAACAAGATTATAGGTTACTGTTCAAATACCAAAAATGTGTTGTCTATAAATCTAGCGAGCAAGAAGTGATTACGGTTGAAATGATAAAAAAAAGTTTTCATTTGTATTGGAGCTCAATTCTGAGAAAATTTGTTGAAGTAGTAGATATGAGAAGGATTCAAAATTATGGCACAAAATACTTGGCCATTATAACTTGAAATCGATTAAATATTCTCAAAAGCATAGTTAAGTGAAGGATTTGTGTAAGACCCTACATATTTGAGCTAGAAATTGAATCGACGTTCCTACGTTTGTAAACTCTAATCCCATGATTTATATTTGAATACATATTTCATGATCTTTATCCTAGTGTTAATAGGGTCTTATTAGGTGAAAAATGTTCATAGAAATCACTTAGATCAAAGTTGACCTAATAGCCCTTGATTCAGCCAAATTTTTGTATTGATTCTACAAGGGTTAAATTTTAACATGTCTAACTTATTAAATATGTGAAATTTTTCATCTCAAGACCCACCAAATTGTATATAATTGAATTATCTTTCCAACAGTACCAATTTTTCCTTAATTCGATACTCGAGCAAAAAATTATGGTAGTACAAAGGGTCATGCATCGCAAGACAAATCTCAAAAGGTCACTGGAAAAGGTGTGCGATTGGTCATGTGATGTCCACTTGAAGGGTGTGCGATTGTCCATGCGATGCCCACTCTTTTGATAAACCTAAACTGTCCCTAATCACTCCAAAATGAAATAAGGGAGTTTTAAACACGTTAACTTCACTCTCTTAACCCTAAACAATCAATATACGACTCCAAGGGATTCTTCCAATCAAGGTATGTGGGGTTTATTAATAAGGATACTCTTTCATCCTTGTACCCGAAACTTGTTTTAAAGTTAAAGATATTTGAAATTGCAACTAGGGTTCATACCCAAATTATCTTGTTATGAGATTATGGATTTATTAAGTGATTGAAGTATTAAATTACATATTTTTTCTCATTTATTTATGTTTTGACTTGAAGAATTCTCTTTTATGATTTGAATACAATGAGTATGATTTGATACATTGATGAAATATTTTCAACTGATTTTTATGCATGATATAGTGTTACTAGCAATATGAAAGAAAGCATGAGATTTAAAGGCTTTAAGTGCATCAAGATTACACATGCTCATGTTTTGATTCATAAGATTCATATTGTGATTTTGATTTCATTATCTTGACTGAAATTATTAAAGTATTTCAAGAAGATTATTGAGCATGAAGTTTTGTTACAAATTTCTAACAATTTAAGCATATACTATAAGTCCTAAGTACAAGTTTTTTGAGATTTCAAGATGATTATGCTCTTAAGCTCCTTTGATAAGTCTATACAAAGATTTAAAGCAAGGATTGATATTTTGATCTTAATATAAGTAATAGAATCCATATTTGTTCATCTTGTTTATGATTTAAATAAAGAGAAGCATAACTGGTTTTCATTCTATAAACCCTTATGCTATTTTAAAGTGGATTTCCTAAAGTATGAGCATATAAGTAACATGGGAGTAGTAATTAGCACTGAGTTGGGTATGAGTCTGAGGTCGCATGCCCAGAACTATGTGCCACCGTAGGTTCAAGTTCCAATAAATGTTAAGTACAGTGATCACTCAAGTTAAGGTTCTATTCTGATGTAAAGGGTAGAACAACTCTCCTCAACATGGGTAAAACATTGGACTCTATGATATCTCACATGGTTTATGTTGGTTAGAAAAAACTCCCAAAAGAAAGAATAAAAAGTAAAACTTTTAGAACTAAGTGTTATGGCTCACAAAGTTTATCCTTATGCTACATTACTCATTGTTTATGATTTTGTAGTCTTTTTTTTATTTAAACCCAAGGTAAGTCATTTACACTTAGCATGCATCATTTGAAAGTTTATATGAATATCCAATTATAGTTTTAATTATGCATTCACCCCTACATACTCAGTACATTCCTAAAGTACTGACCAACATATATGTCTATGTGCTATATTGTCTCATAATCAAACAGTTTACAGCTTCCAGATAGCAGGTGAAGCATTTTTTTAATTAGAGGACTCGAGTCAACTATAGTTTCAACATCATTCTTTTATTCAGTTGTATTGATTAGAGATAGTTGGGGTCATGTCCCGGCTAACTATAGTCAATATTATTAGAGGATTCATAGACAGTCAGTATATTTGATGTATTTTATTTCAGTTTTGTGTTGTATAACTAGAGTTGTAATTGTTTTAATATTTTTGTTTTGAAGATGTTCAGCTAAAGACATTTCTTCTGCTTATTACATCAAGTTTTATGTATTTAACTCAGTTGCTCAAGTAGTATGCAAGTTCATGGTTAGCTTGGGATCACTTTTGGTTCCAAGCACCGTGTTAAGACTAAGGGGTAGTCTCGGGTTGTGACAACTTGCTTGAAATTGAGTTATGTTCAGATGTGTGTAAAAATTATCAACTAGGAAAGTAACACAAATTGCTTTTTTCCAAAGGCAGCAACATGGAGAGCAAGTGAGAAGTTACAACTTATTCATTCTGACATTAGTGGATCAATGAAAACTCCTTCACTCAATGGTAGCAAGTATTTTATTCTCTTTATAGAAGATTTTACTCGAATGACCTGGGTATATTTTCTTAAGATAAAGATTGAAGTGTTTGTTGTTTCTAAGAAGTTTAAAGCTTTTTATGATACACAAAGTGGATGCTTGTTGAAAACTCTCCAAATAGAAAATAGGAAGGAGTATACTTCAAGTGAAATTCATTTGTTTTCTGATGATATAAGAATTGAACATCAACTTACAGACACATACTTACACCAGTAAAATGGAGTTTCTGAAAGAAAAAATTGGTTTGTTCTTGAGGTGGATAGGTGCATGATTTTTGAGAAAAAGTTTTAAAATTCTTTTTGGGCGGAGGCGGTAAAAACATCAATTTATCTACAAAATAGACTGCCAAGAAGGTTTGTGGATTGGATAATACCAGTTGAAGTTTGTAATGGTATAAAACCATCAATTAGGAATCTAAAGGTGTTTGGTTCTTTCTGTTATACTCATGTACTAGTTGTCTCATGTACTAGTTGTCAAACAGATTAAACTTGATGAAAAATCTGAAAAAGGAATTTTGGTTGGTTATAGGTCTATCTCAAAGGGCTATAGAATCTACCATATTGAATATGGGAAAATTGTTGTAAGCCAAGATGTGATGGTGGATGAAGATGATTATTGGGATTGGAATATCTCTCAAGTAAGAAAGATGGTTGTTGAACCTACTTTTCAAGATTAATGTGAAGACTTAGAAGAAGAGAATGATGAATATTTTGTTGTTAGAGGCACTAAACACATTGGCCGAAATTTATGAAATATGTAATCATGTTGTCTTGGAACCTTCAAACTTTTAAGCTGCCGACAGGGTTAAAGAATAGAAGCAGGCAATGGAGAAGGAAATTTCCATGATTGAGAAGAACGAGACATGGAAACTTGTTGACAAACCTAAAAATAAGCAAGTTATTAAATTTAAATAAGTGTACATAGTGAAACTAAATGTGGATGGATCTATCAATAAGCACAAAGAAAGGATGGTCGCTAAAGGTTATTTTCAACAGCCTGAAGTTGATTAGTTGGATACTTTTTCACCTATTGCAAGGATGGAGATCATCAGAATTTGGATTGCATTGGCAGCATAGATGAAGGAAAATCTGGCATTTAGATGTCAAATCTGCCTTCTTGAATGGCTTTGTAGAAGAGAAAATTTATGTAGCTCAACCAGAAGGTTTTGCGGTTCATGGAAGTAAAGGTAAGTTGTATAGGCTTCAAAAAGCTTTATATGGGTTTAAATAGAATCTAAGTGCTTTGTATAGCAAAATCGATGCTCAATTATGTAGCCAAGGTTTCTAAAATATTGATAATGATGCTACACTTTATATGAAGACACTCCCTAATGATGGCTCATTAATTATTTCTTTATATGTTGATCATTTCCTTGTTACAGGGAGTGATGAGGAAGAGTTCTAGAAGTTTAATGTGAAAATGGAGAAACAATTTGAAATGTCAAATTTGGGAGAGATGAAATATTTTTTGGGGATAGAAGTATGCCAATCAAAGTCTTGAATTTTTCTCACTCAACACAAGTATGCTTTGGAGATTCTGAAGATGTTCAGAATGCAAAATTGTAAACTTATTCCTACACCATTGGTTTTGGATACAAAATTCTCAAAAGAAGATGGTGAAAAGAAGTTTGATGCTTTATTACATAGAAGTTTGATTGGAATTCCTTTGTAATTAATGGCTTTAAGGACTGATTTAATGTATACCAAAAGTTTGCTTTCAAGATTTATGCAAAGTCCCAATGACATTTATTTTGCTTCTATGAAAAGAGTGGTTAGGTACTTAAAATGTACCGTAAAAGTTGAAATATGATTTAGATCGGTTGAAGAAGGTTCTTTGCTTTGATTTGTTGATAGTATTGGACTGGATATATTGACGAGATGAAGAACACTACTGGCTATGTTTTTTCATTGGGTTCTGGTGTGTTTTCTTGGAATTCAAAAAAACAAGAAATAGTGGCACAATCCACTACAGAGGAAGAGTATGTAGCATCATCTACAATAACAAATCAAGCTATTTGGTTAAGAAAAATTCTAAAGAATCTTGGAATGGAATCGCAAGTTGCAACTAAGATCAAGTGTGATAACACTTCAACAATTGCAATTGCAGAAAATCCAGTGCAACATAGTAAAACAAAACATATCCTTGTCAAGTTTCATGCCATTAGATAAGCGGAGAAAAATAAGAAAACCAAGCTTGTCCATTGTTGCTCGGAGAATCAACTCACTGATATATTTGCCAAAGCTCTTCTCAAATTTAGATTTGAAACTCTTCGTGAACAACTTGGAGTAACCAGCAAACATCTCAAGGAGGAGTGTTGAAGTATTGAGTTATTTTTTTATTGTTGTTTCATTTTAGTTTCTTATTTTTATTTCTGAAATCCAGTCATTTAGTTGAGATTGAATAGGAGTTTATTAGCACCCTAGTTGAAATAGAATAGGAGTCATTTGTCAATTTATTTTCTAAGACGTGAATGAATAACACAAGCTGAATATTTTTTTTGGCCATCATCTCTTTTCTACTTCTCTATAATCTGTAGAACAACACAAGCAAACACTAGAATCAAAAGGAGTTAGAACATGCTTGCAATCAAGAAAATTATATTTTTTCAAAATTTTCTCAACATAATGTGACTACTCAAGGAAAATTTCATCACATGTTCTATTATGTTTTATTCCAAGAATAAAATTTGCCTCACCAAGATTTTTTATATCAAAATGGCTTCAAATAATACTTTGAGTTTCTCCAATAACATTTATGTTAGATCCAAAGATTAATAAATCATCAACATATAGGTAAATAATATCATGTGAATTATTCAAAGACTTATGATATATGCACTTATCACACTCATTTGTTTCAAAGCCATTTTCAATCATGCAGGAATAAAACTTTTTATCCCATTGCTTTGGTGCCTGTTTCAATCCATATAGGGATTTAGTAAGTTTGCATACTTTGCTTTCTTGGCCTGCTTCAACAAAACAATTGAGTTGATCCATATAAATTTCCTCATTTGGGTTTCCATTTAAGAAAATAGTTTTTCCATCCATTTGATACTTGTAAATCAAAATTTTCCACAATAGCAACTAAAAGTCTAACGAATGTAATTCTAGTTACCGGAGAAAATGTATCCAAAAATTCTAGGCCTTCTAGTTGTTTTAACCATTAGCAACTAGTCTAGTCTCGTATTTATCAACGGATCCTTCTTATTTTAAATTCTTTCATGAGACCCATGTACACCCAATTGTTGTACAACCCAGTGGTAAATCAATTAGATTCCAAGTTTGATAGGAAATTAGTGATTTCATTTCATTATTTACAACCTCTTTTCAAAAAATAGCATCATGTGAAGACAAAACATCTTTTAAAGTGAGAGGGTCATCCCAAATATTAAAACATAATAATCAAGCCTAAAATATTTTTTCTACCTACCTCTTTTACTTCTTCTTAACTCAAAATCATCATTTTCTTTATTTTTTCAAAATAGAGAGGTAGCGGCAAAATATTTTCTACAATCCTTTGAACCCCACTATTTTTAGAGTCAAAAGAATTTTTTTTTCATGAAAATTAGTATCACCAAATTCTATTAAAATACTATCTTCAAGATTGAAAAATCTATAGGTTGTACTATTTGAAGGATAACCAAGAAAAGCACAAGTAGTAACTTTTTTATCCAACTTAGAGATTTTAGGATCCATTATCCTTACATAGTCTAAGAAACCTCAAACTCTTAGATATCTCAAATTTGGCTTATGACCTTTCCTGTAATGATCTGAAAATTTAATAAAATTAGTGATTTTGTGTGATTTAACAGTTTTATCCCTTCAGGTAGTTACATTGTTGTATTTTTGAGGTGTGGGTGATTGGTACGGTTCTGGATATTTTGTTGTCTTATGTTCAATATTGTGGTTTTTGGTGGCTTCGAGAGCCTTATTTTGGACTTCTACGAATATATTTTGATCCATGTGATGAATTACTGAACGGAAAGCCCCAGAAGTTATAAAACATTAATTTAGGATTGTAACATATTTGGTGTGATTTTACAGTTTTTACATCTCATTTTGACCCTAAGTTTTAAAAATTATGATTTTGGATTTCGGGGGTCAAATTTGAGAAAATGATGTTTTTTTTTAAATTCTGATATCGCCATTGAGTATGGTGCATCAAATTTTGAGTAGTTTTATAGTTTGTTATCATATATTAGACCTGAACGAATCTCTAAAACCTCGTCAAAGTCCATTTTTGGACTTAAAAATCTAGTGTAAAAATTTTGTAATATGAAAACAGCTTTTACACCTCTTTTTTTGCTCATTTTGTCTATTCGTTCACCTTGTCTCTGGAGAGTTAAACCCTAAAATAGTATGAGAACTTAAAGTGAAGCTTGTGGGAGCTTGAGAAGCTAGATTATCATCTATTTTTTGATTCAATTATAGATTTAAGTTGAGATTTCATCCTTTTCTACTCTAGTTCTTGATTCATTTCTCAAAATTCCAAAAATATTAGGGCTTGATTTTAAACCACAATTTCACTTTTTTTCACTTGAATAATATTTTAATCTTATAATTACTAGTTATTTATCAATTTATTCTTCAAAACAACATTGATTCTTGATTTTATCATGGATTTCAAAGATTTTATCCTGTAAAGCTTAAAAAGAATTTTCTTTGATTTGAACCTCATTTTCAACTAGATTTGACATTAGTTTTAGTTTTATATTCCTAAAAATATGGGAAACATATTTTTGAAGTAAAGTTATGATTTTGCTCTTCTTTTTCAAAAATCTATTTCAGGGTCCGTTTTGACCCCGAACCAAAAGTAGTCAATATAGCTCCTTTGACTAAGTTGACTAAGAATAAGATTTATTTTCAATACTTAGATTCTTGTGAGGCGAGCTTTCAAAAGCTTAAGGATTTGTTGACTTCAGCTCCAATACTGACTTTCCCAGAGAGGGCGTGGGTTTTATCATGTTTTGTGATGCTTCAGGTGTTGGATTGGGTGTTGTGCTGATGTAGGAGGGCAAGGTGATTGCTTATTTATCTCGTTAGTTGAAACCTCATGAGTAGAATTATCCTACACATGATATGGAGTATTGCGCAGTTGTGTTTTCCTTGAAGTTGCGGAGGCACTACTTATATAGAGTCCGTTGTGAGATCTTCTTAGATAATGGTATACTTTAGTACATCTTCACTCAATGAGATCTTAATATGAGGTAGTGTCATTGGCTTCAGTTGTTTAAGGATTATGACTTGACTATTCTCTACCATCCAGGCAAGGCTAATGTAGTTACGGATGCCTTGAGCAGGAAGTTGTCTAGCATGGGTATCTTGACACATCTTTTGAACCAGGAGTGGTCTTTATCCTTAGAGGTTCAGTCTTTATCTAACCAAATAGTTAGTCTTGATATTTCAACACATGGGCATATTTTGGCATGTGTGGAGGCTAGATTTTCTTTGATGGAGAAGATTCGATCTCATCGATTTGATGTTGTTGGATTGAAGTTGATTTGATATATGTTGTTAAGTGGCAAGTATAAGGAAGGATTACTTGATTTTAATGGAGTTTTAAGGATTGGGTGATGATTTTGTGTAGCGAGAGTGGGTGATTGGATTAGGTTGATCTTAGAAGAGACCCATTGTTCTAGATATTCCATCCATCCAGGTGTGACTAAGATGTATCATGATTTTAGACAGTGCTACTGGTGGGGTGGTATGAGATAAGATGTAGTAGATTTTGTGGCTCATTGCCTATGTCGTTAGGAGGTAAAGACTGATCATATGAAACTTGGCGGTTTGCTTCAGAGGTTACCAATTTTTGAGTGGTAGTGGGAACGGATCACCCTAGACTTTGTAACTAGTTTTCCTCGTACATCTCATGGTTTTGATAGTGTTTGGGTCATCATGGATCAATTGACTAAGTCATCTTATTTTATTTCGGTTTAGGTCTTATTCATTGCTGAGAGGTTGACTTGTATCTTCATTCATCAGATTGTGCATCTACATAGTGTACTAGTGTCCATTATTTTAGATCGAGGTTCTGTGTTCACATCTCACTTTTGGATGACTTTTTAGGATATGTTGGGTACTCGGGTTGATCTTAGCATGGTGTTTCACTCCTAGACTAACGGTCAATCAGGGAAGACTATTCAGGTTTTTAAGGATATGCTTCGCGTTTGTGTGATAAATTGTAGTGGACATTGGGAGCAACATTTGGCTTTACCAGAGTTTGCATATAATAAAAATCTACCATTCTAGTATTGATATGGCTCATTTTGAGGTGTTGTCGCTCATAAATGGGTTTGATGTTTTAGAGATGAGACCTTGAGGTACAGACTAGCTTTGTCAGTCTTTGGACAGAGTCTGAATCATTCAGGATATACTTTGAAAGGCTCAAAGTAGGCAAAAGTGTTATGTCGATCCTAGTCTTTGTGCCCTGAGATTTGGTGTTGGTGATCATTTTTTCCTTCGAGTTTAATCCATAAAGGGTGTGATGAGATTTTGGAAGTGGGGCAAGCTTAGCCCCAGGTATATTGGTCCATTTGAGATTCTTTAGACTGTTGGTGACGTGGCCTATGAGTTAGTTTTGCCTCAAGATTTATCAACTGTTCATTCAGTTTTTCATGCTTCTATGCTTCGCCATTACATTCATGATGAAGCTAATGTCATTCGTTGGGAGTCGGTTCAGTTAGATGAGCAATTGTCCTTTGTTGAGGAGTCGGTCTCTATTTTAACTACAGATATTAGGAGATTGCGCTCTAGAGTTATCTCTGTGGTTAAGGTTCAGTGGTGACATCGACCTATAGATGAGGCTACTTGGAGGTCGAGTCTAATATACATAGTTCCTATCCCCATCTGTTCGTTGATTAAAGTATTTCTTTGCCTTAGTTCGAGGACAAACAAGATTTATATCGATGGATGATGTAACGACCTAAAAATTTATAAAATATGTGAAATTTGAGATTTTGTGTGATTTGATAATTTTACCCCTCCTTGTAGTTAGATTGTGGTATTTATGTAGTGTAGGGGTGATTGACATAGGTTTTTATGCATTTTGGTGCCTTTTGGGCGATATTGTGGGTTTTGGTGTCTTCAAGAGCGTTATTTTGGACTTCTGCAGATAACATTTGATCCGTGCGATGGATCACTAATTGGACTACTGCAGCAGTTCTGGTATATCGGTTTTAAGGTGTTAACGTGTTTGGTGTGATTTTACAGCGTTTAAATCTTATTTTGACCCTCGGTTTGAAAATTTGTGATTTTGAATATTGGGGGTCAACTTTGTAGAAATGATATTTTTTAAAAATTCCAATATTGCCACTGAGTCCAGAGAGTCAAACCTAGTGTGGTTGCATAGTTTGTTTGCATGTATCGGACTCCAAACGAATCTCAGGCACCTTGTCGAAGTCCTTTTTTGGAGTTAAAAATCTGCAATATAAAAACAGCTTTTACCCCTCTTGTTTTGCCCATTCTTTTACCTTGCCTATTGAGAGTTAAACCCTAAAATAGTGTGAGAACATAAAAGTGAAGCTTGTGGGAGTTTGGAAAGCTAGATTAACATCTATTTCTTGATTCTATTACAGATTTAAGGTGAGATTTCATCCTTTTCTACTCTAATTCTTGATTAATTTCTCAAAAATTGCAAAAATCATAAGGCTTGATTTTAAATCCCAATTTCACTCATTTTACCTTAAATAATGTTTTAATCTTATAATACTAGTTTTTTGATCAACTTACCCTTCAAAACAGCTTTGTTTTTTTTATTTTAACACAAATTTTGAAGATTTTATTTGGTAACGCTTAAAAAAGATTTTTCTTCGATATGAACATCATTTTTGACACGATTTGACTTGGATTTTCAGTAAGATTTTGCCCTTCTTTTTCGAAAACCCGTTTTGGGGTTCCGTTTTGACCCCAAGTCAAAGTAGTCAATATGGTTATCATTAGCTTTGTTTTGATGCGTAGATTCTATATTTCGTGATTTTAGTTAATTTCGTGACCGTTCATGAGAAGTAGGGCTTTGGGGATGAAGTGTTAAGAATGGGTTTCAGCCTTCAAGGTAGGTTATGGCTTAACTTTTTCAGACTAAGTTGGGTACTTATGGTACAAAATGCATGTAAGGGTGGGAACTAATCAAGAAAAATATCTATCTATGTGTTGTGCTCGTGTGGGAGACCATATGTGATGTAGTTATGGAAATTGAGATATTATGTGATATGTGTGACAACGTGGGGTCCTATATAATGTTGATAGCATCATGAATGGGAATAATTTTTTTGTGTTGTTGAAAATGCCTATTGTGGTACCTTTGGTGTATTGTGATATATTCATACTTGTGGGGATAAGATAATTGTGGAAATTTATGGATGGTTGGAAGTAATAAGAGGATATTAGTTCACGTGGTTGTGAAAATGTATCATTGTGGTTGGTTGTGGAAATACATCATGTGGTTGTTTGTGGAAATACTCGTTGGGAGTGATTGTGAACATTACGTCCTAATGGCATCATACACATACTTTCACTTGTTTGTTGTATGCTTTATATATCCTTGTTGTTGTTGGTCCCACTTGATTTGTGTTTCATGTTATGTATGTTCTTTGGTAACATTGGAAATATTAAAATACTGGAAATTATGGAAATATTGGAAACATCAGATTTTATAGGCCTCTCCAAAGGATTTGTAGAGAAGATCCATGGATACTAGTTGTATATGGGTTGATGAACCCCCCATGAGTCCTACATCATGAAGCTTTAGCTCTGTAGATGTATACGGGGTAGTACACGAATTGACGAACCCTCCATGGATCCTACATCGGGAAGCTTTAGCTTTGTATGTGTATACAGAGACTGTGCGACAGTCTCGTGCATCATCATCATCATCATCTTCATCTTCCTATACATTGCATTTGCTTTATTGTGATTGATGTTGTGATTGGATTTCCACATTGACTTGTTATATGTCAACTTGCTCTATATCCTGTTATTTATACTTGACCATCTTGTATATACATGTTCTTCTCTATTTCTATTTACATGCGATATAACATTTACTTGTCCTACATACTGTGTTGTTGTTGTTATGAGTGTGGTATATTAGATCAGTTAGTGCAAGGGGGACATTTTCTGATTGTAGGTGATGTTCCCTTAGTGTGTAGTTTGTATGCTTTATTTACTACATTTCCTGGTCGGCCTATGACACCTACTGAGTACAAGTGGAATGTACTCATGCCTACTGCGCCCTTTTGATGCATATCCTAGATCGACTGTGCCTCAGATTGGTTGATTTCAAGTGCCTTCAAATTACTCAAGGTAGTGGTTGGACATTCATGCGTGCGAAGTTCACCTCTATCTTTCTATAGTAGTTATGTCTTTATTTGTATATAGAGATAGATGTTGACCCTGTGTAGGTAGTTCTAATGTATTTGACTCATGATTTATATTAGTAGTTCTTATACAGTTGACATCAGGTTTTGAGAGTTATGGCTGCATTGTTACGCTTCTTTCTGTATTTATTATACTTGTGTGGTTCGACTTTATTCTAAAAGCCTTTTCTTGGGGGTATTTCTGTCTTTTCCCCCATCAGTTTGGGTGATATGCTTACTTGTCAAGGCATGTCGCGACAAGTGCCATCATGACCTATCGATTTTGGATCGTGACATTTCCACATCTCAGAAGGAGTTAATTTAGACTTTTTGTGAGAGACATGATTCAACACATAACAAGCAGTCAAAAGTACTTCCCCCCATGATCTAACAAAACAATTAAACTCATCTGACTCATATACATGACATCTATCACTTCTAATCTTTTTATTTTTCTACCAAACTGATTTTCAAATTCATGGAGAAAAATTTTAAAATCCTCAAAAGCATCATTTTTATTTTTCATTAAGTAAACATATGTAAACTTAGAAAAATCGTCAATGAAAGTGTTAAAATATCTATTTTTTCTCCACGAGTAAAAATACCTCCAAGTTCACAAATATAAGTATGAATTAATTCTAATACATCAGTTTTTCTTTCAATTTGAAAACGAGTCTTTTTGTGATTTGGGATTTACTACAAGTCTCATATTTTTAAAAAAATTTAAATCGTTGGGATTAATCCTAAAGTATTTATGATTCTCATATGACACGAAGGAGCTTGTCAAAAATTAGTAGTAGAAAATATATAAACAGAAGTAGAAGTTTTATTCATTTTAACATTCAACTTGAACATCCCATCACAAGCATACCCCTTTCCCATAAAAATATTATTTTTCACAATTACGTATTGATCGGACTCAATAATCACTTTGAAGCCTTCTTTATTAAGAAGAAAATTAGTCATCAATTTTTTTTTCATGGAAGGAGTATATAGTACATCTTTTAAAATTAATACCCTTCCAAAAGTAAAACTCAACTCGACATCTCACATTCCAAGCACTTGTGTTGTGTGAGAATCTTCAAGCATGATGGTTTTGGGCTCCTCAAAAAGAGAATAAATGTTAAACCAGTCTTTGTCAGAACAGACATGTAACGCCCCAAGGGTACACCCTAGGCGCCACACGGTGCTTACTTTCCCGAGGAACCCAAAGCTAACCCATGAGCTGGTACCAAGAGAACATGTGCGGAATTTAACTGAAATGCCATAAGGTTTTAAAAACTGTAATCAATACTGAATCGTGAAGTTAACATTTGAAAACATACTAAAAAGCTAACTAACTATCTATTCAAGTCCGAAAGCCTCTAATTGAATAACTAAGGAGTTGATGGGACAAACCCCCAACTAACTCCGACTGTCTGCTAAAACTAAGAAAAACTGGAATAACATAACTGGTCCTTGGAAAATGAGGACTCACCACTAATGCTGATACTGATGCTCTAGGATATCTAGGTACGGTCAGGAACCTGAGCATCTGAACCTATGATATGAAACAACATAGCAGAAGAAATGAGTATGCGATCAGTACTTTGAATGTACCGGTTTGCTAAATGAGGTAGGCCGATATGCATGGGTTCATGTGCATAAGTAATAACTAAATGAATATATAGCATGAAGTACTGAATAGAATGCATGAAATCTATAAATACTGAGAATGCATGACCAAGCATATCATATTTTCCTAATATAATCTATAAACTGAAGTACTGAAATCTAATAACTGAATAACTAATAAATTGTGCGCTATGTTAAAGCAAGACTGAACTAAATTCTGAACTGAGTGCGGAAATTGAAACTGTGGGAGGTATCATCTAATCGACATGCATAAGTCAGAGCTGACAAGGGTCCAACTTGTGACCCCATTTGGATGGGTGCTAGTACCGTGCGACGGGTGCTAAAAATAGCTTGGTCAATCGTAAACTAACAGGAAGACACCTTGTGAACCCTAAACTAATAGGAAGACATCATGAGATATGTGTCAATCCTAAACTAGAAGGAAGACATCTCAAACATATGATGGCTACGTAGTTCTTTAACTCAGGGATTGCTACTAAGGTTCAAAGCCTATACTAACTGGAATGCCCCCATCCCTGGGTACGCTTAGTGTTGAATCCTACTCCCAACTGAACTGACTCGGAATACTGAAATGTTCTAAGTTTAACTGATTATGATAACTGACTGAACTGATGGAACTCATGATTTATCTAAAACTATTCTAAAGATACTGAGACTAGTAAACAACTAGGTTTTCGGGTATTCATAATCCCCAGGACTCGATAGCAATAACAACAGGGACACATGAAAGCCCTGAAACCATGGAAGGAAATCATTGTTCACAATTATTAACTTAAGCATTTCATAAAACACATGAGGACTAAGACTCTAACATGGGGATGCTTTATAACATGAAAAGATTGTTCAATCACATGACTAAATCATAAGTTGGGGTTTTTATTCTGAATTCGTATGAACACGATATGAATGTCACAATATTTAAAACATACTATAATGAATTCCATGTGAAATCACTTGAAAACATGACAAAGGTTATTATTTAAACTCATTCTTTGAGGCATTTCATCAAACAATTGATGTTCAGAATTTAAGCTAAGCATGGGAATAGTTTAAAGCTTGTAGTAATAGCATGATTTGAACATCAACATCATTAATTATGATTTAAATCAGCAAATAACATTAATCAAATAAGTGGGGTTTAATAACAACAATAATTGCATGTAAACATGGTACAGAATCAAGATTCATGGGGATTCATGGTTAAAAGCACAATTAAAATCACAATAACGTGTAATAATAGTAATTTTGACTTTGAATTTAGATTCTTGGACTCCATGGTTGAAAGGGACTCATGGATGAACATTTAACATACCATAGGGTTTTAATCTTGCAAAAGAATTGTAGTTCTTGATCGTTCTTGGGTGGAGAAGCTTGAATTCTTAAACTTTCTTGAGGAATTAATGGTTGACTTGATGAATTTGGGTGGTAGCTAGGATTTCTTTTTGAAGAGGAAATTGTGAAAATATAGAATATAATATAATGCCTTAACTAATGATTAAACCCATTTTTGACTGAATAGGATGAAATTTAAAGGACTTAAATATCCATGGAATATTAAACTCAAAACTGAAAGCTGAAAAATCCAAATTTTGCATAACGGAATGATGCGATGCAATCGCGTCGGGCTACTGGAAAAAGGACAATCCCCATTTTTTCCATCAGCATGAGGCGGTGCTATCACGTTGCGCCTCTGGAAATGGACGACTGCAGACTGGAACTTTGGCACGATGCGATGGCAATTGCAGTACCTCACTGGAAATTGACAATTACAAAAATGTCCCTTAACATGATGCATTGCTTACCGCGGTGACACACTAGAGAAGGATGAACGTGAAATTTCTCATCACCACGATGCGGCCTTATCATGTAGGGCTACTGCTTTGCACTAAAAGTACCATAACTTCTTAGTCGAGTATTGGATTTAGCCAGAATTGGTATCGTTGAAAAGCTAATTCAATTTTCTATAACTTGGTTGGTCTTGATCTGGATAATTCTCAATAAAGAAAAAGATATTCTCATTTGAAGTTGACTAAAGCAATGTTATTATCAAAATTTCAATCGGTAATGATTATTATGATTCGTCTAATAGATGGAGTTATTTGGGGCCTTAATATACCTCAAACTAACTCATTAAACTAGAAAGGAGCTAAAGGTACTATGCATGAGCTTGAAACAAGACACTAACATTAGTTTGGATTTTTTAGGGTATTACAATATCTCCTCTTAGGAATATTCATCCTTGAATAGGACTAGTTAGACGGAGAGTACTGTACTGAGGTAACTGATATCAAGTACTGAACACGCATGACTTGGAACATGATTGCATAACTGATTCTGAAACATGATACATGAACTGAATATCATGAATTGGACTGATTTCTTTAATACAGGCAATGACTTGAGAATGGTTATAAGGCTGAGATATAACTGAGAGAGTCAACTTATGAGTACCTCATCACTTCAAGTTAGATCTTGCTATATGAATAGAATATGGAAATTTTAGGACCTGAAAGCTCAAGAGATTACAGTACATCTCTCCCTTCGGATATTATGACCCATGAAAGATACTGACTTGGTTGAAATACTAAGGGAAGACTGAGATGATGCATGAGACATATACGAACTGAATCATAACTGATTATCTAGAATCTAAAACATGATGCATGAATTAACTGTATTCATCAAAGAGGACTAATTCGGGGATATGCATAACATAAATTTGAATTTCGCTGAGCATTATATGAGTAGCATGAGTACTGGAACTGAACATACTGTAAAGAATGAATGCATGAGTCATGAGTTGCATGACCTGAATTGGAGTTCATAAGTTTCATGGTACATGATTTGTACAGCTGAGCAAACAAGGACTCATTATACTAAGAACTGGAAGCACACATGATTCTTTAGGATGTGCAAGAACATGAACTATGACCCTGGAGCTAAAACATAAAGCATGAGTAGATGTCATAATGACTGAAGTTCAAAACTCTGCATCGATATGAGGATGGTTTAGGCATCACCCCCCTACTGATATTATACAATACGCTGGCACCACTACTAGAATCTGAGAGCCTGATTTTGTTACTTGTTCTACCATCTTTCCCTTGGCTTAAAACCATCATTCTAAGTCTTGGAGACACTTATTCAACATCTCTAAACTGGATTGCCACCACTTCACTCTAGAATCTGGGGTATGAAAATATACATAATTGGTAAACTCACTCTGAATGACTATGCTCGATAATGTATAACTTGCTTCTAGTACTTTATTCTGAGATACAACTCTTAGCTTTCTATAGCCCCAACAATCATCATGTACCAACTTAAAGGTTACTAACTTAGAATTTTCAACTCTTCTTTCTATTAGCTCAACCTTCAAAGATTCAAACTTAGATTTTAACACATATCTTGGATATCCCCAAATCTGTAATAACCCAACTACTTTTATCATAGCCTACAAATAACATTTCTCTAAATCACTCCCACATCATCATGCTTAATTTAGAGTCAGTACCATAAATTTTTGCATACACTATTCTAAGCCTTCTGGTTCACCTTTCATACAACTAGCATCATAGAATACAAAATCTGCTTAAATTTAGATAACACTATCTCAACTCTACTACTACTGCTAAACTCCTGGTTTCATACTTATAACTCTAGATCATATATTGTCATAGGATTCTAAGAAGGAATCTAAAATAATGTAAGACTCCTAAGAACTGAGGTACTACTCCTTCATTCTCTGTCTGTTTTATCGAGAGGCTAAAACTGAAATACTCTATTTCTGAAATCAACTAAAGGGATTTACTGGGATACTGTAATAAGGAAATTTTTGTATACCCATCTAGATAGGATAGATTTACCCACTGAGGTAGACACTGAGAAGGGCTTCACTAATATCTTAGGACTGACTCCAAAGTTGACAGCTATATAAGGGGTTACAAAAGAAAGAGAAACTCAAGGGTCTAGTAAAACATACATAAGAATATGAAAGATGTGTAAAATACCTGTAACTACATCAGAATAACTTTCCTAATCATGTCGGGACTGAAGTGCATAAAATCTATTTTGACGCTTACCACGGGTTTCACTGGAAGTGGCGCCCTTCTAAGTCGAGCGACCGGATGAATTTAGAGGATGATTGTGTTGACTTCGTGGACCAGCCTTAGGATATTCTTGGACTCTGTGACCTGACTAACCACATCTAATACACACATCAAGGTAGGCTCTATATACACCTAGGTGATTTCTTCTATATTCTCTGCAAAGCAAATGGGTATGACTACTGCTCATACTACCCTGGGCTTTGGATCCTGGCGCCCTCTCCCGACGGTCATTCTTGAACTTTGGTACTGGTGCACTAGCTGAAGATGGAGCTGGCACTGAAAAATTCTAACTAAACTGAGAACGGTTACCATTTTCTAACCTTGGCTGAACAAAACTAAAGATACCCATTTTGGCTCTCTTATTCTCTCTCCTTCTTCTTAATCTTCTGCTCTTCAATCTATTGATCATGGACCATAGGCCTAGATATGTACATCTCCTTAATTAACATCGCAGTCCTACACTTCTTGACCACACTATCAGATACCCCAGATACAAACTTGCTTATCCTAGATCTATTATCAGCCACCACATGAGGACCATACCTATCTAACTGAGTAAACTTGAGGGAATACTCTATCACACTCATGTTTCCTTGGTTCAAATTAATGATTTCTAACACCATAGATTTTCTCAACTCCAATGGCAAGAATATCTCTACGAAAGTTGTAGCAAGCTCCTCCCACTCTACAGGACCTACATCTATGCCTCTATCTCTCACTATAAGTCAAACCCATAATGACTTGTAGATCCTCTTCATATTTGGATCCCAAAAATAAAGGAGGATTCATTCGGGTAAAGTCCTGAATCCTAGCTGCGATAGTATTGTCTACTGTATTGGCTGGAACAGCGGCTGACTGAACATTCTAAGCCACTATAGAGTGAGATAGAGTAGTTATTGCAGATCTAAACTCTTCATGAGAAATATGATCATTCAGGGGATCTTTCTGAACAGGCGGAGATGCTGGATGGTTTAGATTTCTTCTTCCGTTTGTCTTTCTAGGAAGCATGGTCTGTAAATGAAAGGAAGAATTGAATTAGACAGAGAGTTCAAATTCATCTCATGCTCTTTCGCATGACATGAATACTAAAAATAGAAGGGAAAATTTTCTTAAAATTTCTCATAGCGTCTTATCCATAAGTGTGGCGCGCTTCACACCCTTGCACAAGACTATGTTTGATGCGGATTTTAGACTTCCTATGACACTTTATAACCTTAGGCTCTTATACCAAGTTTGTAACTCCCTGAGAGTACCCCCTGGGTGCCACACGGTGTTTACAGTCCTGAGGGACCACAAGCTAACCCATGAGCTAGTACCTGTTGTGATCACTGAATAAAACTAATAACAAGAGAACATGTGCAAAATTTAACTGAAATTCCATAAGGTTTTATAAACTATAATCAATACTGAATCGTGAATTTAATGTTTGAAAACATATTGAAAAGCTAACCAACTATCTAATCTAGTATGAAATCCTCAAACTGAATAACTAAGGAGTTGATGGGTAAGCCCTCAACTAACTCCGACTGGCTGCTAAAACTATGAAAAACTGAAATAACATAACTGGTTTACAAAACATAATAACTCACCACTGTTGCTTCTACTGGTGTACTGGGATATCTAAGTACGTTCGGGAACCTGAGCAACCGAACCTATGATATGAAATATCATAGCGCAAGAAATAAGTATGTGATCAGTACTTTGAATGTACTGGTATACTAAATAAGGTAGGATAATATACATGGTTTCATGTGCATGAGTAATAACTAACTAAATATATAGCATGAAATACTGAATAGAAGGCATAAAATTTGTAAAGACTGAGGATGCATGACCAAGCATATAATATGTTCTGAATATAATTTGTTAATTGAAGTACTGAAATCTGATGACTGAATTACTGATAAACTTTGTGTTATGGTCAAGCAAGACTGAACTGAATCTTAAACTGAGTACTGAAACTTAAATTATGGGAGGTATCATCCAACAGACATGCCCCAGTCTGTGCTGATAGGGGTCCAACCTGTGACCCCAGTTTCAAGGGTGCCAGTACCATACCACGGGTGCTAACAATGGTTGGGTCATCCCTAAACTAATAAGAATACACCTTGTCAACCCTAAACAAATAGGAAGATATCATGAGATAGGTGTCAACCCTAAACTAGCAGGAAGACATCTCAAACCTATGCTAGCTACGTAGTCTTGTAACTCAGGGATTTCTACTAAGTTTCAAACTCTATACGAACCGCAATGCCCCCATCCCTGGGTTCGCTCGATGTTGAATCCTACTCCCAACTGAACTGACTGGGAATACTGAATTTTTCTAAGTTTAACTGATTATGATAATGGATTGAACTGATGGCACTCGTGATTTATCTGAAACTATTCTGAAGATACCCAAAATAGTAAATAGCTAGGTTTTTGGGTATTCATAACTCCCAGGACTCGATAGCAATAACAACAGGGACACATGAAAGCTCTAAAATCATGGAAGAAAATCATTGTTCATAATTATTCACTTAAGAATTTTATCAAACACATGGGGACTAATAATTTAACATAGGGATGCTTTATAACATAAAAAGATCGCACAATCACATGGCCAAATCATTAGTACCACAGACAAAGCACGGTCCCTTTTCTTAAACATGTTGATGTTTTCTTGGTTATTTCAACCATTATTGTCCTTGGGATGTCCACCATTATTTTTCTTGAATTTTTTCTTCTTAGGCTTCAAGAAGTATTTTTGTTAGTTTTAGGGAAAGAATTATTTAAAGTAGTTAAAATTACCTTCGGTGTGATGTTGATCTCTTATGTTTGCAAAAGTACCTCTTGGACCCTTGCTTCTTTATCCATGCAGATTCTCATTATCAATGTCTTAAGAAAAGTTTCCTTTTGATTGTGGCATATAGTATTTTTTAAATTCCTTCCAATAAGGTGAAAGTTTATCAATTATGCTACAAACAATAAGGTTATCTCCAATTTTGAGCTCTCTTTTTTACTAACTTTTGTGAACTCTATATTATCTTGTACTTAGAAAAATAATACAAGTCCACACTATTTATTGGTGAAAAAATCTTCCATGCAATGAATAAGAAGAAAGTGGGTAATAAAGTGGAACAATAAATGGAGAAATAATTCCTTGAAAGTTACATGACTTACAAGACATAATTAGCAAGTTAATGAACAAATAAAGATTTAGAGGTTACATGAACTTCAAGAAAATAGCATCCAAATTCAGCCACTGCTTTTCAAGAGTCAAAAACACTTAAGTTTAACGTCCTTAGCCTTACAGTTTTCCACTAACTCAAATGAGTAATAGGTCACATAGTAACTCCAAAATAAATGGAGTATACTAACAATAATGGAAGAAGTAAAGACATATAAGTTGGAAGGACATTAATAGTAATGCACAAGATAACGACGTAATACTAATTCACAAATTACTGCTTTGAGCTAATTCTAATTCCGATGCACTAGATAGCAATGTAACCAGTAACAACTTCTTGAACATCTCAATATCTTTTATTTCCTCTTTATCATCGCCCACGAGTACATGAAACTCTTTTCTTCTATAATAACACAACTCCACAACATAGTTCTCACAAAGGTTTCTAAATTCATAATAATGGAAAACATAATACACCATCATATGTAAGTTTCCATGAAACTTGGAAATATTCTAAATAAAATTAACATGAAAATAAATTGTGTGTAATAGGATTAGAAATTATACCAAAGTTTTAGTAGACCTCTGTCAATGTATGCTTTATTTGTGAAAAGATAATTTCTCAAATCCTGTTGCTCCATATATGTAAAGTTTCCATTTAGACTTCCTTTAAGTTATGTCTGGAAAAATTGTTCTCATCTTTCATTTGTCACACTCCTTTGTTAACAAAAAAGATTCAATGTAAGGTTTGAAAGGGTTTTTATTATTAAGAGACAGAAAATGAAAATTTATTCCAAAAAGGATTATTTACATTTAAACTCAGAGTTGCCACTTGGCATAAACCAGGTGTGCCAAGTCACCTTTGTAAATCCTTTTTCAAAACAGTTTTGAATATTTAAAATTGATTCACGAACAGAGATTCTGATTAAGCAATTCTGTTGACCAAGGAGAAGTTGCTAGTCACACCTTGGTCCCATGGTTTGACCATGATCGCTTCATAAAGTATATCGGATAGTAAGACACTATGAATGTATAAACCATAAAACACATAAAATAACAAAACCAAACAAATGAAAATCCAAAAGTTAATGTCCAGTCCAATTATTACAAAACCCAAAATAAAAAGGTACTGAAATGTAAACCTACACTAATCCTAAACTATGCTCCACTGCTTTACCCGATGCCTCGGGCCTTGATCATGAACCTACTTCAAATACAATTTCCTCGGGGCATCCACCAAATGAAACAATACAGATACCTTGGGGAATTCCCCGGCCAAATGGTACAATTGATCCCAAAATAAATAAAACCAAACCATTCAATACACATTTTCAAGCATTCACCAATCCAGAACTCTTAAATTTTCCTGCTCGAGCCTACCGTTTTCCTATCAATTTCAATCTACCATGCTACTATTATGTTTAACAACATCAGTACTTATTCTGAATTAAATAATCATCAATGAATCAAAATAACCAACATTCATCTTTCATCAAAACCAATCCCTCCCCAAATTCATTCTCAAAATAATTAATTAATTCTTCAACTACCAATCCAAGTTTCCACATTCAAATCCAACATCAACCAAAAAAAAATAAAGATTCAAACATGTCAAACAACAAATCATTCATATTCACGTAAAACTTAAATGGAGAGAAGATAGAATTGGACTTAATGCCTCTTTCAAAATTGATGTATTATTCTGATTAAACCCGGTAGAATCCGCAATCAAAACCTTGAACGAACCTCAATCCAAAAATTCTCAAACTATAATCGATAAACTCAACTCCCAAAAGACTCAAAAAAAAAAAATTGAAAACTCAAGTGAGTGTTCGAATTATTGAATTTTGCGAACACTAATTTATGGTTTTGAATTTTGACGGGTGGGTCCATTTATGAATGGATGAAATGTTAAGATGGTATTTCTCTCTAGAGAAGGTCAGCTTTAGGATGGGTTTGCCCAGCTGGTTTTAGCTGGATTTGTGGTGATTTAACCAGCTAGTGGTCGGCATTTTCTAGTGGTGGTGTTTCGGTCAATAACAGGTGGTCTCCGAGATGTTTGGTCACCAGAAGATATGGCGATTCTGGAAAAATTTCATTGGAAAAAGCAATTCTCCCTATTTTGTTCAGTCTCTCTGTTTTCTGTCTCTCACAACCAATCCCTCTCAATTTTCTCTAATTTCCATCATCTCTCTTTAAATATACTCCATTCTCCCTATCTGATTGTGTGTGTGCATCGTTGTGTGTATTTCCGGTGGAAGATGAATTTGTGAGTGTGTGTAATTATATTTTGTGAAGATGGGTATTGTATTCGTTTCCCTTTTCTGAGTATGTTTCGTTGTTGTGTGTATGTGAGAATTTTGTCAGTGAATTATGAGTGAATACTGGTGGTGTGTTCTTCTATGGCTGTGAATGAAAATTTGGAGAGTATCACTATGTGTGTAATTGTTGATGGAATAATCCCTATGGGTCCCACCTATTATGGTGAGGCGTGTGTATGTAGTGTGTGATCCAAAAATTCCAGTGGGGCCTCCTTTTATATTTTGTTATGTGTGTAATTTTGTGTATATCTATTATGGAAAAGAGAATAAAAACGTGATGGGGAATGAGGTTGGGTAACGTAGGTTACGGGGTGAGGTGGGGTAGGGGTGGGGTGGTTAAATTATTAAGAACTTGTTATCTTTTTTGTATTTTTGTGGAAGGATAATACCATGGGGGTAAGGTACATGGTAAGGCTGGGTAAAAAGCTAAATTCAGCTTTTCGGGAGGGACAAAATTACGTGTCTACATCATGCCCCTTTTAGGATGTAAACACAAACTGTTTTCAGATAAAAAAGTAGACAATGAGACAGAATTTTGTCCCACTGTTATTCAAAAGAAAGAAACAGGATGAAGGAGGGCAACCAAATCTTGGTTTTAAGCATCCTACCTACCCCAAGTTGTGTGGGAGTCAAGTCACATGTGGTTCAAAGGATTGAAAAGAAAGAACATTATCGAGTTGGAGAGTTAAGTGAGGTCCTGCTGAGGCTCTGGTCCGCGACTCTATCATTACAACAAAAATAAAAATTACAAGTTAAAAAGATAACTGAAATTACAAAAATCCTATCTATGCAGCTTCTTTTGGACCCTTGACTTTAATTCATCACCCTATTCTTCAGGCGGGCTCCTGACTTGTAATTTCTTTAACTTGTAGATTGGCTTTCAATTTCTTCCCCTTGTTTCTTGACTTTCAACTTATTTACCTTGTTGCTTGACTTTCAATTTCTTCACCTTGTTGCTTAACTTTCTATTTATTCACCCTGTTCTTCAGGCGGGCTCCTGAAATCACATCAAAACTAGAAAGAAAATTATCCCAAACAAATCTTGTTATAAAGAGAGATTCCATTTGCCAGAAAAGTAAAGTTCCAAAAACAGGAATTAAATTTTTCCCCAGCTTATCATCAGAAGAATTTTATGAAAGACACATCAAATCATAACTACTTGCACGTTGCAATGATGAATCAAGACTCTGACCAAGAAATGCATCTTTTGAGAGTAAAATTAAATGACCAAGACTAGGAAATGCGTCTCCTAAGAATTAAAGTGAGAAATTCTGACTAGAAAGTGCGTCTTCTAGAGATAAAGGTTTAAGTTAGGAAGTGTGCCACCTAACAAGTAAAATTTAAATTACCCAATCAAGGAAGTACATCTCCTTACCAATGCTGCTTGAATTACCAAAACAAAGAAGTGCATCTCCTAACCAATGCCACTTGAATTACCAAAACAAGGAAGTGCTTCTCCTTACAAATACCGCTTGAATTACCAAAACAAAAAAGTACATCTCCTTACCAATGCCACTTGAATTACCCAAACAAGGAAGTGCATCTCCTTACAAATGGATCTTGAATTACCCAAAAAAGAAAGTGCATCTCTGTAACGCCCCGAGTCTGCACCCCAAACGCTACACGGTGCTCATAATCCCGAAGGACCACAAGCTAACCCATGACTAGTACCTTCTGTAATATCTGAATAGTAATACTAAAAATATGCGAAAATTAGGTGGAAACTTGACATAAGGTTCAATAATGAAATAAAACTAAATACGGTATAACAATACCAAAAATGAAACATCTGTCTATCTGAAGAACCTCTACTGTCTGAATCATGGAGTTAATGGGACAAGCCCCCAACTAACTCTAACTACTGAAAAATTGTACTGATAAACCAAAATACTAAAGAAAATAATCATGTCCTCGAACAATGAGCAGTCACCACTAACTCTGACTACTGAAGATCTGATCTGCTAAGGGTGCTCGGGAACCCGTGCATTTGAACCTATGATATAAGACATCATAGCGCAAGAGAAAGGTATGTGTCAATACTTTGAATATACTGGTATGATAAGTGAGGTAGGATAAAATGAATTGGTTCATATGCATGAACAATACTAACTGAACGACATGTACATAACTGAATAAGAGTACATATATGAATACGTATACTGTAATTGAGATCGCGATAACACTGGATACTGAGTTTTGGATTACTGGTTTACTTATATCTAAGTTTACTGATACTGTGTAGATGATAACTGAGTAACTGTATCTAACAGTCTTAATTCTGTGGAACTATACTAAGTTCCGTAATGAACTAAGTTACTGTGTCTAACAGTACTAAATCTTTAGAACTGAACTGAGTTCTATGCTGCGATTGAGTCTAAGACTGAAACTGTGAGAGGTAATCATCTAACCGACATGCCCCTTACTGAATAGATTGGGGTCCAACCTGTAACCCCAGTTGGAAGGGTGTTAGTACTATGCTACGGGTAAAGACAAGTTGTTCTCTCTAACAGGAAGCTCTTTCATCAACCCTCGCTGGCAAGAAAACTTGTGTGAGATGTATCAACCATAATTTGGCAGGAAGATATCTCAACCTACACTATCTACATAGTTCTATAATGCAGGAATTGCTACTAAGGGTCAAACCCTCTGCTGGAAGTAATGCCCACATCCCTGGGTTCGCTTGGTGTTGAATCCTACTCCCAACTGAATAGATACTGAACTGATTTCCTAGTTCATACTAGTCTTGACTGAACTATTACTGAGTTTACAGAGTTCCGTTGACTGACTAAATACTACTAAATTCTACTAGTTGACTGAGTTTACTGAGGTCTAAACTGAATACTAAACTAGATGGGACTAATACTAAGTCTACTGAGTTGTCCTGAGTCCTTTAACTGACTGAGAGTACTACTGATCATGACGTGACTGAGATTATTCTGTAACTAACACTAGATCTAGGTAAATATCTAAATTATTGGGTATAAATACCCCCAGGACTCGATAGCATAAAAAATAAAGCTTCACATAATCTTGCATAGGATAAAATGCACACTTGTTCATAATACATCTATAGAGGCATTTTATCAAACACTTGTATGGCATGAAATTGTATACATACTAGCATGATATAATATTTTTATTACATTCACATGAGCAATTCATCAAACACTTGAATGTCATAATATATGCGCATAATACTAAACAACATGTGAGCATCATGATTCGATTTCCAAATTCATATTTCCATGGGTTTCAACATGAATTCACATGATAAATCACACATATCTGGTAATTCTACATCAATCTTGTAATAAATCATGAAATAGAAACCCAATTATAGCAATAATCATGAATACACTTTGATTTCAAATCATGGAAAGCATGAAGTCAAGCTACTTGAAGTTTAAAAGAGTTTCTTGGAATCCAAGGGTGGAAGGAACCCTTGTATGAACACTTCACATACCTTGGTTGCTAATTTCTTAAAGAACAATGGTGAAATCTTGAGCCTTAGCTTTTGAATTTAGATCACCTAGTGTTTCTGTTCTTGAGAAGTTTGAGAATAGTGAATGGATTTAGCCTCTAAGAGGGCTTAATCTCGTGTTTTGGGGATGATAGGCGTGGGAAAAATACCTTAATACCCCTGAGGGTGCAACTTTTAATGACTGAAAACTAAATTGTCGATGTGCAGACTGATGTGTTGCATCATTGGCATCGACGCAATGGCCAACATGCCGCGTCGAGTCCGCATTGATTCACTGGAATTTTCACTAAGATAAGGGAAAAATTATTTGTCGATGTGAGGGATGATGTGACACTTTGAGATCGCATCGACTTACTAGTTTGGTCACTCAAACATGGTCTAAATGAGGTTCAAAAAATCTAAAACTCGTTCGGAAACACCTACTGACATTCTTGATCATGATTCAACATAAATATTGATACTTTAAGGTCATAAGAGCCATGAAATAGAGTTTCCAACTTACAAAGTCCAAAATAATACTAAGTATGAATACTTAGCTAAAATTTTCTTAGTCTGGGACCCCTTAGAAAGCTTAAAAGACTGAGTTGAGCTTAATATTTGGTGGGGTCTTATAATATTCCCCCTTGGGAACATTCGTCCTCGAATGAGACTGATTAAACTGAGAATACTGATAGATTAGACTTAGACACTAGACATGCACAACTGAAACATGTGTCTCCTTACAAATGCCACTTGAATTATCCAAGGAAATGTGTCTCCTAAAGATATTGAATTATGAGTTTTACCATGATTTTGATTACCAAACCTTTGCAGCAACATTACCTCTTGATTTTGTAGAAGTGATAATTCACGACCTTTGATGTTTAGGCTTTGAAGTTCTTGATTTGAAGGTGACATGTGTTCTTGTTTCATACAAAAAAAAGTTGTGAGTTTAAAAATATGGTGGATGGCTTGTGGCCTTATATTTTGCGGCAATCTTTCATGCCCTCGTCATATTTAACCTTGATTCCAACCATTAGCATATGGTATTTGACTTGCTGCATCATTGACCCAAACTCAAATTACTAAGAGTGACTCTGAAACAAACATGGTATCTATGCTTTTCCAAGCTTCTCAGATAAACCCTTTGAATCTTGGTATTTTCATGAGTTCTCAGACTTGTCTATTGACAAAACTTTCTACATGCCTTATCCCGGCTCACAATCATGTCTCTTTCATGTGTTGGCCTTTTTTTCTTGCTTTGTGTAATTGAAGAAGTTGGTAGCAAGTTTTTAAATCTTTTCTCACTTGTTTTGACATGGACTTGACTCAAAGACAAGAGAAAAAAAGTGATAATGATTTTTATATGGATAATAGACTCAAGAGAATAAAATAAAAATAAAAATAAAGGGAAGAAAGAAAAGACAATGAATGTCCCCATTTGAAATAAAGAAACGAAAAAATTATATAAAAATGACAGTCAACTCTAATGATTATGCCATGCATTTTGGATTAAGCTGCCTGATCTTTCCATCCAAACTTTCTACCAATTGTTGTTGAGTTAATGGCCTTGAAACTGAGTTGTTTCCTTAGGTCAATTACATTTAAGACCTTATTCATCTAGTGGCGCCTTGAAGGGTTTTCACCAACAAACCTGTCTCATTTAATTTTTTTTAACTCACTATCGCCTTATGGTGTCTGGGAGGATTTTTCACCAATAAGACTCTTTTATTTTCATTTATCTCAACTCACCGTCGTCTTATTGTGCCCATGAGAGTTTTCACTGATAAGACTCTCATTTTTATCTATCTCAACTTACCATCGTCTTACAGTGCTTGTAAGGATTTTCAGAAGTAAGACTCTCTTATTTTATTTCTCTCCTGATTCCTTATGTTGAGGAAGATAAGTAGTTTCCAAAATGCATTATCATATATATTGCATGATTCTCAAAGATTTAATCTAAAGGTCGTTCTTTGGTTGTAACTTTGCTTTTGTATAGGTTAGAATTAAAGGATGGCATAAGGCCCAAACAACACTTCAAGTGGGGTAGGACTTTCAACTTTTGGAATCGACTTGAACAAGGATTAACTCATGCCGCAATTTATTTTAACTGGGTGATTCTAAATTGTTTATTTGGTTGGACCGAGCCCAGAGTAGGTTAGCCTATATATCTCGCTCCTGAGCGAGGAGAATCAGGTCACAAGTAGTTCCGACAACTTGTTCTTTTACTTGATTCTGATTTCTTTTTCTTTTTCTTTTCTTTTATTGACTCTTTTCTTTTTGGGATTTTTTTCTCGACTCTATTTTTATTGACACTCTTCTCTTTTCTTCCTTTTTGACAAATTTTTCTCTCTTCTTTGTTTTGAAACTTTTTTGACTCTATTCTTTTGCTCGACACTTTTCTTTTGAGCTTTTCTGACTTTTTCTTGATTCCAAAAGAGGTGTATGAAAGAAAATAAAACTAAGGCTCAAATGGGGTAAACAAAGGATGATAAAATGTTTGGATAGCAGAATGAAATGCCTTCGTCATATCAATCCTTGAAAATGCCAGTACACATCATGCAATATGAAGTGAAAGATAAAAATTATTTGTGACACTTTAACCACACAAACATTAACTGAGCATGTGTGACACTTCTTCTTCTACACTTGTAAATGTACATCCCTCACATTGAATGACTCATGCTTTTGTGGAGTTGATTTTCTTTCTGTTTCTCTTGATATAGGATTGTGGATCCACTGTTTGACCTAATTGAGACATGCCTTCTAATTGATGACCAAGTTATTCTTGTGATTCTAAAAAATAATGGCCTTAATTTTCAAAGAAGGCTTCAACATGATCACCAATTTTTTTAACATTCTACCTATTTCTCAGATTTTTTTTTAACTTTAGCCCTCTGATTCAAAGCTCACGCTTAAATTGGATTTTAAGATTTGGCTGAGAATTCCGCTCGTATGTCATATCACTACAATCAACATTAAATGTATTGTGTAAAGAAAACAAAAAACAACACATATTTAAAATACAAAGGAAAAGGGACACTTTATTTAGTTGAAATAAAAGATAGAAGGGTTTGAACATAAATGAAAAAGGGACAAAACAAGATAGATCCTGAATTATAACTATGAAATAATTCAGAAAATAGAAAGGAAAATAAAACAAACTACCAACAATCCTTCTCGGTAAGGAGAGGAGTGACTTCTCAATTGTTGAGCTTGTCATCTTAGCCACTAAGTTGCACATCATCATGACTAAAGTTTTCACTGTTGTCAATGTTTTGCACCACATTTAATTTTTCTTGAATCATCTCTTTTATTTCTCTTTTCAAAGAACAAAAATCTTCAATATTGTGACCCTAAACATCTGAATAATATACACATCGTACATTAGGATCAAAACTTCTTAAATATGGGTCAGGAGTGTACCCAAGGAGAGGAGTGATCATGCCCCACTATACCAATCTCTAGAATAAACTGACATATGACTCTCCTTTTGATTTCAAACTATCCCTTGACTTTTGCCTTATTTTATTGTTTGGCTTAAATAAAAAATCAGGCCTATAAGGGCTTTGGTATGTTTGTGGAGTTGGAGTATGACTCTGAAGAGTTGGCGTATTTCGTTATGGGTAAAATGGGAGTTGAACATATGGTTGTACATTATACACTAGATATGGAGGTAGGGGATGGAGTATATTGGATTTTAGGAGTGATTCTGTAGATCTTGGGCATAAACTTGGGTTTGAGTCTGAGGGTAACGATGGCGTGGTCCTCTTGACCGTTCCTATTGTCCAACTACAATAGAAAATTCATCTTCCTCATTCTTCTTCCCACCGACATTTCCCAAATCATTTTGAATTGCTTGAGTAGTCGCTTTCAATGTTGTAAAACTCACAATGTGACCGGTCTTAATTCCATCCTCTATCATCTCCCCCATTTTGAGGACCTCAATAAATGACTTTCCTAATGCAGGTAACAAGTGTTGTTAATATGTTTCATCCTGCACTTGAATAAGCACCTCCATTATCTTACTTTTTTTATTGGCGGTTTCACCCTAGCAGCTTGTTCACGCCATCTAATCGCATACTCTCTAAAACTTTCAGTACTCTTTTTCTTCATATTAGTTAGGTATTTCTCATCAGGAATCAACTACATATTGTATTGGAATTGTTGCACGAATTCATTGTCTGGGTCATCCCAAATATTCCACTTGTCGATGTCTTGGTCAACAAACCATTCTGAAGCTAGGCCTAAAAGACTCTCAACAAAATATGCCATGAGTAATTCTTTCTTCCCTCCAGCGCCCCTTAGTTGGTTGCAATAATGTCTCAAATATACTACAGGATCGCCATGTCCATCATACTTCTCAAACTTTGGTATTTTAAAATCGAGAGGGAGATGAATACCTGGAAACATGCATAGATCTTTATATGAGACACTTTTTGTACCCCCCAAGTCCTTGGAAGTTTTTCATAGCCAGTTCTAAACTTCTCAATTTTCTACTCATTTCCTCTTGTTCTTCTCTTATAACAGGCTTCTCAGTGTTTATAGAAAATTTAGATGGTTGAATGTAGCCAAGGACCAGTCGACTTAAATGTGGGCTAGGGAGTATAATGATGATCACTAGAAATATTCAATACAGGCTCACTTGTACAATGATAAATCACAACCAGTGGTTGAACATCAAAATTAGGAGCTTCAGGTGGGAGTGGTGTTGCAAAAACATGAATAGCAGGTGGAGCTGAACATGTGGTAGTTTTGTGTTGAGGAGTGAGGAAATAAATATTGGAAGTGTTTGGATAGTGTTGCCCTAGAATAGACCCTGATGCATGTTGTGGCGTGTCAAGCAAAATGGGAAATTATGCATGTGACACGGGAGGCAAACTAAAAATATATTCCAAATTATTGGCAGAAAATGGAGGAGGTGGAAACCCATTAGCCCAAGCTCGGTGTATTTCTATCATTTGCTGCCTTAATTTACGAATCTATTCATTAGCTCCTAAATTCTCACTCCCGGAACTCCCTATATGATTAGTGACAACAACCTCCTTATCCTTGTTGGCCATAAATTTCTCTTCGGCTTGGTGCAATATGAAGGACCAACCAAAATGCCACAAACCAACCACCTTAAACTAATTGAACAAGAGATAGCAAATGCATTAGAGTTCAGCACTTTCTCAAAATCTTTTTCTTTTTCTTTTTCTTTTTCTTTGGAAAAGATCACCGAACCCGAGAAGGGCGCCTACGTATCTCTTTCCCAAGAAAGGAGAATCAGGTGTGCATAGTTCGTGAAGTTTTGGCACAACATGGTCGATCAAACTCTCTTTCTTTTTCTTTTTTCTTGAAACTTTTAGAAGAAAACAAAATAGCAAATTATCAAAATAATTGACGAAAATCTTTTTAAATTTTTTATCTTTAAAGAAGAATCTTTTTGGGTTTTTGAATTTGAATTTCATATGAAAATGAAACCTATGATTATCAAAGAAAAATTATTTTGGGTTTTTAATTTTGAATTTCATATGAAAATAAAACTTGAAACTATTAAAGGAAAATCTTTTTGTAGTTTTCTTTTAAACATGTATATGAAATACGTACTCTAAATGAAGAGTGAAGAAAATATTTTTGGATTTTTTAAATAAGATCTCCGAACCCACAATAGGTTGCCTATGTATCTCACACCCGACAGAGGAGAATCAGGGGTGCGTAGTTCGTTCAAATTGAACAATTAGGGATTAACTAACAAATTGACCCTAATCTAATATATACGGGCAAAGACAAACGATGAACAACGTCAGTAAAATATTTTTTTGAATTTTTAATTAGACATTTCATATAAAACTAACACCAAGAACTATGAAAGAATTTTTTTCTTTGTATTTTCATTATATGAAATGAACAAAGTTTCTACCATTTTTTTTGAACTTTTCTTTTATAGAAAACTCCTATTGAATTTATTTATTTTTGAAATTTTCAAATTATGAATGCATGCTAAAGGAACAAAAGGAAATCTTTTTAATATTTTTGTTTTTGAGAAATGAGTGCAATAGGTAAAAATCTTTTTTGAATTTTTTTTTTGAATTGCGAAGAACAAAAGCCATAGAGAACTCTAAAAAATTCTATGAAACTCTATTTTTTTACTCACTTTTTTTCTTCTTTTTTTCAAACTTTTTCTTACCTGCGCACTTTTCTTTAATTCTAGAACATGTTTTTCCCAAACCAGTCTGTCAAATGACTCTATTACTCTCAAAGATGCAATAATTAGCACGCAGGGATGCTTTAGGAGTGAGTCTCCTACAAAGAACCAAGTGGGTCCCATTAGATCTCAATACGATGCAAATAAACATGACCTAAAGGCTGACCTAGGCTGGGGTCTACTAACAAGGCTGTTTGGGGGAGTGTATGGTCGATAGTGGCTGCGAGAGCTTTCCACCCACTCCTTACACCCGATGGCTCTCCCTCCTAAAATAATGGTGACTCAACTAGAGGTCGTGTACACATATGTACTATGAAACTTGTTGCAAAAGAAACGACTCGGGTTATGCAAATGATGGCAGATATAAAATGGTAACACATAAAGAAAAACTATAAACAAAGAGCACGTAGGCATCCAACAATGATAAGACAATATCAAAAAAAAAATATCTATATACCTATAGTATCAAACTAAGCCGATATAACTCAAAAATAAGCTCGAATTCTAAAAAATCCCCAGCAGAGTCACCACAGCTGTCACACCCCTTTTTAACAAAAAAGATATGATTTTAAGGTTTGAAAGGGCTTTTATTATTAAGTGACAAAAAATAAAAAATTATTTCGAAAACAATTATTTACATTTAAACTCAGAGTCATCACTTAGCATAAATCGGGTATGCCAAGTAACTTTTGAAAATCTTTTTTCAAAATGGTTTTGACTCTTTAAAACTGATCCACGAACAGAGATTCCAGTTAAGGATTCTGTTGATCGAGGGGAAGGTTTTAGGAACCCCTTGATCCCGTGGTTTGATGACGGTCGCTTCGTAGATTATATCGGCTAGTACGACACTATGACTATATAAACCAAACAAACGAAAATCCTAAAGTTAATGTCCAGTCCAATTATTACAAACCCAAAATAAAAAGGTACTAAAATGTAAACCTACACTAATCCTAAACTATGCTCCACTGTTTTACCCGATGCCTCAGGCCTTGATTACGAACCTCCTTTGAGTATAATTTCCTCGGGGCATTCCCCGGATGAAACAATAAAGATACCTCGGGACATTTTCTGGACAAATAGTACAATTGATCCCAAAAGCAATAAAATCAAACTATTCAACACACATTTCAAGCATTCACCAATCCAGAATTCTTAAATTTTCCTACTTGAGCCTACCGTTTGCCTATCAATTTCAATCCATTATGCTACTATTGCATTTAACAACATCAATGTTTATTTCGAATTAAATAATCATCAATGAATCAAAATAACCAACATTCATCTTTCATTAAAACCAATCCCTCCCTGAATTCTTTTTCAAAATAATTAATCAATTCTTTGACTACCAATCCAAATTTCCACATTCAAATTCAACATCAACCAACATTAAATAAAGATTCAAACATGTCAAACAATAAATCATTCACATTCACGTAAAAATTAAAGGGAGAGAAGATAGAATTGGACCTCAATACCTATTTCAAAATTGATGTATGGATCCCTGTACTATGTTGGTTTTGTAAGTTGGACACTTCTACTTACATGTTTTCCATCTGGACCTCTGAACCCACTAAAAAGAAATATTTCAAACCCTTTGACCATTGACCAGGCCTATGTGACATTAAAAAAGCTGACTAGGACAAGGCGCGTGTAGGCACGCGCCTAGGATGCGAGTGAGGTCAATTTTATATTAAAATAATTTTAAAATAAATTAAAATAATATTAAAATTTTAAAAAAATGATCTTTCTTTTTCCTCTATCTTTTTTAATTAAAAAATATTTTAAAAAATAATAAATTTAAAAATAAAAATAAAAAAACCCCTTCCCCAACCCCCCCTCCCCGTTCAGCCTCCTCACCCTACCTCAGCCCCCATCCCCCATTCCCCCAACCCCAACCTTTTCCCCCGTTGCCCCCAAAAGTGAAAACCACCACCACCACCAACTATCTAAAATTCAATTCTTTATACTTCTTTCTAACTCATCTTACTAAAGAAAACACCACCAACCTGCCCACTAATGATTAAAAAAAACAAACCATTAGTGAATAAAAGAGCTCCAAAGACAGTGGAAAATCAAGAAAATGAATGAAAAAGACAAAAGCATTACCTTGTTCTTGATAGGTATTTTCAAATCACAATCTTTGAGTTAGTTAAAAAGGGGTAGTTTGTAGAATGACCAATAGACAGATATAGTACATAGATGGAAGCTACTGAATGTGTTTTACTTGTACAAACAACAGTACACCAGTAGTGAAAAAAAGGTTTCTTGAGGTGGGGTGGGGGTGTTTAGTTAGGAGGTGGGGGTTGAGTAATGCAAGTGTTTGGTCCTTCGACCTATATTAAAATGTAAGCATCAATACAAGGTAAGAATGAGAAGAGGAGGAAGATGAATAAGAAAAAGAAAAGAAGAAAAAATAGAGAAAGAAAGAACGGGAAAGGGGAAGAGAGAGAGGGTTTTTTTTTTTTTGTTATTTCAATATTTAATATTTTTTATATATAAAAATGACGTGGAAGATGATGTGGAAGACGTGGCAGATGACGTGGGGAGAGTGTGTTACACTCACCAAAAAAGTATTTAAAATGTTGCTTTTTAGTGGATTCAAGGGTCCAGATGACAAACATGTAAGTAGAAGTGTCCAACTTACAAAATTAACATAGTATAGGGGTCCATTAAACCATTTTTCCTTCCGATTAAAACCGGTAGAATCCGCGTCGGAAACCTCGAACGAACCTCAATCCACAAATTTGTCGACTATAATCAATAACCTCAACACCCAGAAGACTCAAAAACCAAACGAAAAACTCAGGTGAGCGATCGAATTATTGAATTTTTTGAACACTAATTTATGGTTTCAAATTTTGATGGGTGGGTCTGTTTGTGAATGGATGAAATTTTTTGCTGGTATTTCTCGCCGGAGAAGGTCAGCTTTAGGATGGGTTTGCCTTGCTAGTTTCAGGTAGATTTGGGGTGATTTTACCGGATAGTGATCGGCGTTTTCGGGTGGTGGTGTTTCGTTCATGAACTGGTGGTCTCCGAGATGTTTGGTCACCGGAAGATAAGGAGATTCCGGAAAAAACTTCACCACAACAAGCAATTCTGCCTATTCTATTCAGTCTCTTTTTTTCTATCTCTTCTCATGCGCAATCACTCTCAATTTTCTTTGATTTCCATCCTTTCTTTAATCATAGTCCATTCTCCTTTTCTGATTTTGTGTATGTGTGTCATTGTATCTATTTCTGGTTGAAGATGAACTTGTGAGTATGTGTAATTGTATTCTGTGAAGATGGGTGTTGTATTCATTTCTTTTTTTTAGTGTGTTTCACTGTTGTGTGTATGTGACAATTTTGTCGGTGAATTGTGAGTGAATACTGGTGGTGTGTGCTCCTATGGCTGTGAATAGAAATTTAGAGATTATCACTGTGTGTGTAATTATTGATGGAATAATCCATGTAGGTCGCACCTATTATGGTGAGGTATCTGTATATAGTGTGTGACCCAAAAATACCTATGGGGGCCCCTTTTTTATTTTGTTATGTGTGTAATTATGTGTATATATGTTATGGAAAAGGGAATACAAATGTGGGGGAATTGGGTGGGGTAACGTGGGTTAGGGGGTGAGATGGGGTAGGGGTGTGATGGTGAGTTAGTTAAATTGTTAAGAACTTGTTATTTTTTTGTATTTTTATGGAGGGATAATCCCATGGGGTAAGGTACATGGTAAGGCAGGGTAAATAGGTAAATTCGACTTTCCGAGAGCGACAAAATTACGTGTCTACACCATTTAGACTTCTTTTATGTTATGTATAGAAAAATAGTTCTCATCTTCATGAGTTGATGCATCTTCATATACCAACTTGAAGGTATTGTTTAAGTCTGGATATCGAACAAATGTTAGACTCTCAAGTTGAGAAAAAATCCAAAACACATTATCAAGGACGTCCAAAAGTAAGTAATTCCCCAAAGCTTCAATTTTTATGTGAAAGGTACAAGTAGTACCACAGAGTGGAGGAACTGAGTCTTTCTCATATCTTTAGGAATAACAATTGCATCACTATAGCAACATTTTGACTCAATACTCTTTGGAATACTAGAAGATTCTATGAAATTTCATAATCAAAGGGTTCCAATTACTATCAAGTATATATCCTTTGAATAAGTTGCGAACAACTTGTTGCAAAGAAGAAGCTTTCATAAGTTTGAGTGTTGACAATAAATCAACACACTTATAAGTGAAGCTTGTTAAATTATGAGTATTCAGTTCACCATCAATCAAATATAAGGTCCACCATAATGAAAGATACTCGAGCCAGTCACATAAGAGCCTTACTGTCACCAAATTAAAGTAATCAGATAAGGAAAGCATTCGAAGTTGGGATGATGGGATGATTGAAAAGAAGGTTTCTAGCCATCCGCTAGCGACATTCATATTGGTGAGGTACAAATTCTCCGAGGCCTTGCAAGAAGTTATTTTAGTTACTTCTAGATTCCAGTGACAACTTTTAATATAAACACATTCAATAATTAGTTCTATAATATCAATTATCTGGAATTCAGCAAGACAAAGTAGCCAAACCATCAAAAGTTACAATAATTTGCAAACCGGCTAGTCCAAGAACAAGATAAACTTAAATTCTCTAAGCCACTGCAGCTTGTACATAAATCTTAAACTAATTTTTACATCCAGATGTATCAGAGAATCTTAATTTCAGAAAGAAAAAATTTAATTCCATCAAGGGGGCGTGTAATACCCTGAACTTTCTTTAAACTCTAATTTAGTCTCCAGAAGATTTAGGGATGACTTCCTAAGTGATTAATATTTAAATAAGATATAATTTCATCAATTTTTACTTTTTATCATGTGGAAAATTGAATTAGTTTTCCAACGATACGAATTTCACAAAAATCTGATGCCGGGGTAAAAAGTTATGGACGTTTTACAGAAAGCAGTCTGAACTACCCAGATGCGACGGAGATATCTGACGGACCGTTGAGCTAGAGACGTACCATCGCCCATACTGTCGCAGCTGAGGCAGTGATTCCACTCTCTATCTAAGTTCGACGGAGATGTCCGATGGACCGTCGATCTAGCGACGGACCATCGCCCGAGCCATCGCAAACGAGGCAGTGAACCCCTATTCTGGTCCAGGTGCGATGGTCAGTACGACGGACCATCAACCCAACAATGAACCATCGCACCAACCATTGTAGTTCTCACTCAGTAATTTCAAGTCATTTTTCAAAGGACTTTTTGGTCCTTTTCCATTTTTTTAACACCTATTTAAATCAGATCAAGGCTTATAACTCCATATTCATCTATAACATCAAAAGCTAGAGTTTCTTTCAAGATAAAAAACCTAAGAACAAGATCAAAACCCTTCTTCAAGAAAACTCAAGAAACCAAGAATCTCTCCAAGAACCTTCAAAAAAGAGTCTCCTAAGGTATGTTAGATGTTGATTCTTCGGTTCTTTCCACCCAAAAAGTCCAAGAATCCTTTTCAAAATTACAAAGTTTATGTATTTATGATTCATGATTTATGTGTATTGAATTTCATGATTATGTGTTGTTGATTTTTAATTCATGATTTAGACTACAGGTATTAAGAATTTATTCTAGCATGTGATTAATTGTGTGATATTCATGATAAACCCTCTTCAAGTTGAATGTTGGTTGATGAAATCATGATAATTATGTGTAGTATTTGTTGTATAACTAAAGCATGCTCCCCATATATCTGATAACATGCTTGTGTGTAGGAAAGAGGGTCATTATAGCATTTTGACAAGAAATCCCCAAATTGTGTATAAATTCATGTATGTCAAGTGTTTGTTGAAATGCCTTAGTGAGTGAATTATTATATGTTGCATGAATTCTTATGCTTGTGCATTCCTTATTGAATGAATTATGAGAAATTATTATGTATCCCCATACCTTTACACGCTTAAGATTCCCAAGTGCTTGAAGAAATGTTTTAGTGATTGTAATGGCAAATGAAAGTTCATTGTCATGGTTATTCAAGAATGATTATGTTTAAATTTTATGTTATCGAGTCCTGGGGGTATTTATACCTAAAAAATTAGCTACAAGTCTAGAGACAGTGTCAGTTTCAAGATACTCTCAATCAATCCATGATTAGTAGAATTCAGAAAGTTACAGTATGCAAGGAAATTCAGTAATCTCAGTATTAGTGTAATTCAGTCTAAGTATCAGTCTAATCTATTTCACTATTCAGTTACGATACAATAGTATTCTGTAGTATTCAATATTCAGTTCAGGCTTCAGTGAAACTCAGTAAGCTAACAAGAATTTAGTAGCATTCAATCAGATAGTAGAATTCGAGCAGCATTCCGTCAGATAACAGAACAAAGCAAACTCAGTCAGATCAGTCAAGTAATATAGTCAATAATAGATTCAGCTCTATCTAAGTTCAGTTAAGAATTAGTTCAGAGTCTTTCAGTTGGGAGTAGGAACTAGCACCGAGCGAGTGCAGGGATGGCGGCTTCCCCGTTAGAGAGGTAGATTCGTAGAGTCGTTAGCAGCAATCTCTATACTCTGGAACTGTGTAGACAGTGCAGGATCAGTAGTCACCCGCTATATTAAGGCTTGAATACCTTCTAGGAGTCACACATTTCCTTAGGCTTGACTTCATGTTTTGGTTCACCCATTAGAGAGGCTTGACCATAGTAGTGTCTATACCCATGGCATGGTACCGACACTCTTCCAGATGGGTTTACAGGTTGGATCCCACTATTTCAGATTAGGGGCATGTCGTTTAAGTAAGAACTCACATAGTTACAGTTCAGTCTCAATCATCATAGCAGCATTCAGAAATCAGGACTGTCAGATATGGTTATTCAGCTCAGTGAGGAACGTAGATAGTTCCATAGATTCATAGACCACCCACTAGAAAGTCCTGGTCTCACATGAAGTTAACCAGTATCAGTATTAATCGATTCAGAGATCGCCTGCTAGATAGGCCTGATCTCAAACTTATATTAATCATTCCTTAGTATTATTACTAGATTTGAAGATCATCTACTAGATAGGTTTGATCTCAGTTTTAATCAGTCGATATTAGTAAGTTCAGAGTTCAGTTATCAGTAGACTCAGTTATTCAGACTCTCAGAGTTAGTAAATGCAGATATCAGTATTAGTAAACTCAGTTGTCAGAAGTTCAAGTATTCAGAAGGTAGTATTTAGTCCATACATGTATCCTCATTCAGTACTCTCATGTTATTTAGTTAAGTTATGTTCATGCCTAAGCCCTTGCATTTAACCTTACCTCATCTAGCATACCGGTATATTCAAAGTACTAGTGAATACTTTTCTCTTAATCTATGGTGTATTATACCATAGGTTCAGAAGATCGAGAGACAGGGCACCCTTAGCAGTCAAGACTCAGCCAGCAGTAGTTGACTTAGCAGTGAGTCCTCATCATTCGAGGATGATCGTTATTTTATTATGGCATTAGACTTAGTTTATTTTCAGTAGACGGAGTTAGTTGAGGACATGTCCTATCAACTCCATAGTTCAGATTGTTTAGAGTCTTTTAGGATAGATGTATCAGTATTCAATTTTCAGTTTTGAGTATTTTAGATATTTTGAACCTTATGGCAAGATTCTGCCATTTTTCCATATTTATTTTAGTATATTATGCAGTGCTCAGGTACACATATCAGAAAAGGATTATCTTATGATCCTTCAGAATCATGAGCACTGTGTGGCATTTTTGTTTTAGAAAATTAGGGTGTTACAGGGAGATTCAAGCTTAAATCCATGAAAATCAAGAACTTTTAGTCCCTTTGCAACATAAATTTCTCTAAGCAAGATGTTGAAACTGTCAATAGGTACTTCTACTATGCAAATTAACTCCTTCATGTTAATCCTGATGAGGGTATTAATCCAATTATGAACATAATAGATGACCAGATGACAGAATGGAGAACTTAGCTAGAACTTTTGTATACAAACCTTCAACTTCTATCAAATAACTAGAGATTGATCGACAATATTCACATGCTCTAGTATTCTTTTTAAAGAATCTAGTTTTTAGACACGTTATGATAGAAGAATTTATACCCAAAATTTAATGAAGGGAGGGAAATCTGTAACACCCTAATTCTGGTAATCGGAATGCTACATGGTGCCCATGACCCCGAAGGACCACAAGCTAACCCATGACTGATATTTGTACCTATACACTACATAATATAGAGTATAAATATGGAATACGTAATACTGTAAGGCCATAAGGTTCAATACTGAATGAAACATAATATCTGAAAGGGGTATCACAATACCAAAATAACTGAAAATACTAAAGTCTAAATCTAAAGATACTGTAATCATCTGAAAGCCTCTAACTGTCGGAATAAGGAGTTGAATAGGACATGTCCCCAACTAACTCCGTCGAGAAAACTTAAATGAAATAATAAAATAAAATTGAGTACTGAAATGACAAGACAAAATATGTCCTCGCATGATGAGGACTCACCACTAACGCTAAAAGCTAGAACTGGTCAACTACTGCTGCTCCGAATCTTGTTTCTCTGAACCTATGGTGTAACATAAGAGAAAGCACCATAGAGAAAATGCATCAGTACAACTGAATGTACTGAGTGTAAGAGTGAGGTAGGCTATATGCAAAGGGTTCATATGCATGAACTATACTAACTGACTAATATGAACGTAAAAATACATACATGATTAGGAGACTGAAATTGTCATAACATGATACTAATAACTGAAAACATAAGTGACTATAACTGAGATTCTGATGCTGGTGGAACTAGCTTGGTTCTGTACTGTAACTGAGTTGACTGTATCTGACAATCCTGATATTCTGATGAACTATCTGAGTTCTTTTACTAAAACTGTAACTGTGGGAGAATTCATCTAATTGACATGCCCCGAATGTGCTTCAATAGCTAAATCGGGGTCCAATCTGTACCCTGATTGGATGGGTGCCAATACCGTGCCACGGGTAAAGACAAGCTGTGAGTGGCCCTCAAATCTGGCAATGTCCCTATAAGAGAACGGCGGGTATCCGCCTCATCAACTCTAAAGTTAGTAGTGTTGATGTCTCAACCTATGCTGGCTACATAGTTTTGGAACGCAAGGATTGCTTCTAGGAATCTCACCCTCAATCTGGCAGTGTGGATTCCCATCTTGGGGTTCTCTCGGTGATGAATCCTACTCCCATCTGAATAGACACTGAACATGAATACTGAGCTGAGTTACTGAGTTTTGTTGACTGAAGGAATACTACATACGACTGACTGAGTTCATGAGATTTCTGAGAATACTGAGTTACTGTATTTTTCCTGAGTCACATGACTGACTGAGTTCTATGGAACATGGCTTGACTGTGGATATCATGAAAACATGACATGGATCTAGGCACACAACTATAATTTTTGGGTACAAGTACCCCCAGGACTCGATGGAAAGAAACTGACACACATGACTGACTTGTTCATAGGAATAGAGTCCACAATTCACAATATCATAAGTAATGGATTCAATACTACACATGGTTCTCAACATTTCATACGTGGGAGGGGATACATTCAACATGGAAGTACTTTCTTAACTTCAACATCATGTTCACTACATATCACCACTACAATACATCAAAACATGGAATTCATGTAGAATCATAAAGCATAAAGCATGGACTTGTTACTTGGTACTCTTAAGTCATGAAAACATGATTATTATTATTCTAGGCATTTCATCGAACACTTGCATGCACAATTTAGGCATAGGTGAAACCATAAGATTTTACATCATGAACAACCAAGTTTTACATGTTTTCAACTCACATGGTGTCATAGATTCATAATAACACAAAGATTCCAACTTGGGAATCATTCAACATCAACAACTTGATTATCAACATCCAACAATATAGATATCATAAACAACTAATTTCATAGATTTCAACTTACATACTAGCATAGCTTCATGAAAATACATAAAAATTCCAACTTGAAACCATACAACAACCATCAACATGAACATAATCATACCACAACAAAGTATTCACAATACATAATTTAAAACTTGATTCTTGAGCTCCATGGATGAAAGGAATCCATGGATGAACACTACGCATACCTTAATTCTTGATTTTACGAAGATTGGCGGAGAAAATTCTTGAATTTGAATCCTCAATTGAAAACCCCTCTTATTGTTCTTGAGAGAAATTAGAGAAAAGGAGTATATTTTTTTGAAAATGAGGCTTAATTCGGTGTTAAGGGGTACATATAGAGGTGGAAGATGACCAAAATGCCCCTAAAGAAAGAGAGAAAGACGCAGTTGTCCCTCTGTTGACTGTCTGATAGGCTAAAGTAAATTTATCATAACTTTTTACTCCGATGTTCAAATTGGATGAAACCAATTGCATTGGAAAGAGGAATCAAAGAAATTTCCATTGATATATAGAATATCTCACATTTAAATATATATAGTAAGTTATGATCGTTTGAAGTTGACCCTGAAATGCTGAAAATTTCTAGAGCATGCTATAGAGCATGCAACGCATGCTAATTGCATGGTGCCACTGTTTTGGGCACCCAAACGTGCCCTTATGCTACTCCAAAAATTTTGAATCTTACCTGGGATGTACTCTTGACTTCCCTGATCACAACGCAACTTGAAAATCCAAAAACGGAGGTCGGAAAGTTCATCAAATAAATCCCTGAAGTTCGGAGGCTTGAAATAGGCTAAGTGTTGGAATACTTGCCAAAATTTTCTAAGTGTTGAATCTTTTAAAGAGATTTAAGAGCTAAACGATCTGAATTTCGGACTTAGGATTTTATGGGGTATTACAAAATCCAAGCAGTATACCATGTCTTGAACAAACTACTCATTTAAACATCACTTTTAGCAAGGAGTAACCATGGAAACAAATGTTGAAAAATTGGTTATGACCATATGGATATTTGATCCGCTGCTGCATCGACTCTTTTCTCTTCCATCACTCTCAAAGATGTTTTATGCCTTCAATTCTGCATATGAGGAAAGCATAAGCAGCTTGGAGAAAGAGGGTCTTCGAGGTACGAGAAATTTTTAAGGTTGGATTTTTTATCCAGATGAAATAGTTCTAGTTGGATAGATAGAGGCAGTGAAACGTATCCTTTGAATTCTTCCTGTGAGAATCTCCTATCAACTAGACTATTCTAAAATTGTCTAAGTAAAGAGAAAGAGATTTACTCCTTATGTTCCTAACAAGGCATCAATTTTGGTTTAGAGTTACTCACAACAGATCTAAAGCTTTTGATTTTGCGAAAGAACAACGATCAGTTGAAGGTATGAATAGAAGGAAGAAAAAAATCTTTTCTTGGAGAACTAAAACATCTCAGTAGCTAAAGGAGGGGAAACCAACTGAGACCTAAGACCTCGTTAGTAATGGTGAGAGAGAGTGTATTTGGTGTTTGAATAACAAAAAAGAAAAGATCTAGGAACGAGCAAGGAGGATTGGTCTCTCTACTGAGCATTGAAGGAACTTAAATATACAACCAGCCCAAGCTGTTATTCCACTATTAAGAAGATTCTATAATATCAAGGAGCAAGAAGGATTGATTTGTATTGATTTTTTGACACTATCAAGTTAAGTTTCACTTTTAATAATAGGTAAACTTTCATAGAGAACTTTATATTGTAACTTGAGAAATATAAGTAACCAATAAAGTTAACCTAATAATGGCCAAAAATATACACTATCTATACACATAACTTACATCCATATCATCTAAAACAAGTTCTTTCTAGTAGAAGAACAGCATGGATAGGTATTTAAAGCACTACTACTTTTCTATTTCCATTTCTAATGCGGGAATCTTGAAGGGTAATGTCGGCAGCCCAATATTTATGTCAAACAATGAATGCATTCATTGTTTGATACATGTATCAACTTTATCACTCTAGTGGTTGATTAACATAAAATCTTGTATTGGCCTCTACGTATCGAATATATCCTGTATTTCTATATTTCTATATCCCACATGAATACAAGTGATATAGGAGCGAATAAATATAAGTTATATTGTTGTATCATACTGTATGTATCAAATACAACTTGTATCAACATGTTATTTATGTATTTCTATACTGCGAACGAATACAAGAGTGAACAAATACAAGTAACACAACTTGTATGTATCAAACTGTATTAATTGGTATAACCTATATTTAGCATATTTTCTCCCTCTCTCCCAAATCTCGCACACCTCTCTCCTTTCTCTTTCAATCTCTCCCTTCTCCTCTCCTAAACTGTTATTATGAATGGTGAATCTCTAAACAATTGGTATAGATTCCTAATTAGACCCAAACTATAGTCATTTTTGAAAGCTCCTCATTAAAAATAGCAGTCTGGAAATGTAACAATCATATCAATTGAGTAGAATCGATAGAATCCAATATCTTCAATAGGTAATTGTTTTTTTATGTTCTAATAGACAATTGAAATATGAATGAACAATATTGAACCTTTAAGTTCATTCAATGCTCGATATGTACGGTGGGAAAACTAATTCTCCATGCTCGTTTCTAGGTTTCTTTTCTTTTCTTCTTTTTCACATCTCCAATCCGCTCACACTCTTTGCTAATAACAAGCTGTCAATTGATTTCCCTTCCTTTTTCTACTGAGATATTTCAGTATGTAAAGAAAATGTTTTATCTTTCTTTTATCCATTCTTCAGCTGGGCAAGCAAATTCTAAATCTTTTGGACTAATTCTAGTTATGCAGAATTGAAAGAACTATGCCTTTTTTCTTAGAAAATCCTCCTCGTCAACTCTCTATCTTCGAAATTATTATTCTGATTCATTCATGGGATAATATCGACCAATATTTGAACAAATTAAGGAAATAATTCTACTCTTTGCAATTCTTCTACAAGTTAAAGAAAGTTCTTCTCACCTTAATAAAATATTAGTCTTTCTATAGCTTTTTTCCTTTATGTTTTTTGGTATAAACATCTTTGAGAGTGATGGAAGAGATAAAAGTTGATGCAGCAAATCCAGGATCAAATATCCAAATTGCCAGAGCCAATTTTTGAGCATTTTTCGTGTTTATTCCTTACTAAAGATGCTGCACAAATGAGTACTTTGTCTACGACATGGTATACTGCTTTAAGTTCCCTCTCCTACTTAAATTTTGGTGATAAATTATTCCATTGTGAAGTGTATAACCACCATATACTTTCAGAAAATATACATGCGCTTGTGAATATTGCCTGTGAATATTGTCGATCAAATTCTAGCCAATCGGCAAAAGTAGAAGGTTTCTATATAAAAGTTTTGGCTAAGTTTACATCCTATCATTTGATCATTTCTTATGTTCATTATTGGATTAAGACCCCAACACGAGAGCAAATCAGGAAGTTGATTTTAAAAGTACACGGACTTGTTGACAGTTTCAACATCTTGCCAAAAGAAATCTTTGTTGCTAAAGAACTAAATGTTCTTGATTTATTCAGACTAAGCTTAAATTTCCCCTAATGGAATAAATCTTTCATCTTTGTGAAAGTTAATACTCTCTGATGCATATTTGGACGAGCAATTTGTTCGAGTTCAATGTGCAACCTACAACGGTTTTGAGAATTTAAGGTTATCTTGTTGTCAAGTACTATCCACTTTCCAAATTGCAAAATCTTTGCAACAACTACTTAAGGAAGGTTTGACAAATATATCTTCCTAAATTCTAGATAGTGATATTGTAGCAGCAAATCTTGAACATCTTCGCATTTAAAGTAATCACTGGAATCTACAAGTAATTAGAATAATGTGTTTCAAAGACTTGAAATATTTGTATCTCGTCGATGTGACTGATATTTATGGATGGTTAGTAAACCTTCTTTTCAATAAACCCAACCTTTAACGCTTATCCTTATACTTCTCTGGTTGCTTAATTTGCGGACAGTCTAGATCTTAGTGACTGGCTCAAGTATCTTGCACTATCGTAGTGCTTAGATTTGATTGATGTTCAACGAGATACTTCTAATTTAACAAGAATCACATATGAGTGTGGTGATAAATTTCCAACACTCAAACTTATGAAAGATTCAGTTTTACTACAAGTAGTGAACTCAAATTGTTCGCTGGAGAAAGAATTGATAGTCGTTGGTACTCTATGCTCATGAAATATCATAGAAACATCAAGCAGTCAAAAGTTTTTAAGTTACTATGCTACAACACGGATGCGATAGTTATTACCCAAAAAATAAGAAAAAACTTGGTTCCTCCCCTACATGATATTACTGATACCTTGATTATAAAAGTTGCAACTCTGGGGAATTTCTCACTTGTGGACGCTCTTGATAGTTTTCTTTGGATTTCTCCTTGACTCGACACCCTAACTTCTGTGTGGTATCCAGACTTATGCAGTACCTTGCAGTTTATACATGAAACAACATCAATTGAAGATGAGAAACTTTAAAATGGGTATAAAGTTATTAAACGCAACAAAGAAACTGAATTTTGATCAAATCAATCACAATCATTATATTCAAATTCAAGATTCGAGAACCAAAGAAACTCAGATAAATTGGATATATCGGAAATGTGCATAAAAGTTACTAAAAGCAAGAAAAGAGCCTAACTTTGATCATCTCAAACACAATCTTTTCCTTCAAATTCAAGTTCTATAACCCAAACAAACAATTGGGTATCTCTAAAAGAACTCAATTTTGATAAACTCATTAATTCTTGAAAACAAACTTGACCACTTTCTATAAGAATAATGCTAGAATAAAGAATTACCTAGCAAAAAATTAAGAGTTGGAAGTGAAGCACACCAGCAGTTGTTGGTAAAAGAAAAAAATGAGACAATTAAGCGAATATAAATACATTGTGGAGAAGTAGCAATGGCTAGGGTTCCTCTAATTTCCTAAAGAAGTGTCTCAATTTTCCTTTTTTGAGTTTTTGGCTGTGTTATCTGTTCTATTTAATCTATATTCGTGCTAAAAAAAAACTATAACAAATTGATATTGGTGCGTTTTTTTTAAAAACCGTTAAATTGAAGTCTCAAATTCAAGACGCTTGACGTTTATCATTCGATCATACTCTATAGTGATTCGACAACGGTACAACCCAACAACTTTTCTTTTTTATTTTTTTCTTTCATAACTTTGTAGCTATGTTCAATGCTTGAAGTTTATGTTCACGCAATAGAAATCTACTGCAACGAATATTCGCGTCTTTTTTTTAAAATAAAAAAATTGTTATGTTCAAAGCTCAATGTCGAGACACTAATGTTAGCAAACATTTATCATAACACCATACTCTTTAGTGAGTCAACCTTCATAACAATCAAACAACTTATCTTTGCTAATTTGTCCTTTTTTGACTATGTGGCTATGTACGGTGTTTGAAATTTATGCTATGATTAATCTATATTCGCACCATAAAAATCCAATAAAACAAATATTAACACCTTTTTCAGAATATTGTTACATTCAAGATTCACATTCAAGACACTTAATGTTAATCATTCGATCATCGATCGTACTTTTTAGGGGTCGTTTGGTAGAGTGTATTGGAAAGTTAATGCATTCATTAAAGTATTAGTAGTGCCTTGTTTTGTATATTTTTTTACCCTATGTATAACTAATGCAAGCATTAGTTATACACTCTATTGTGTATTGAGGTGTGTATTAGTAATACCTCAAAATCGATGGCACTAATAATGCAATGGATATACAGCATGCATTAACATGCTTAAAGACACTATTATCTCTCAAAATATGTTTTGTATCGTTTTCAACATATATATTGAGGGTATTATGTAATTCATGTTATTTTTAATACATCGAACCAAACATTACATAAGAAAAATACAAGCATAACTAAAGCAAGCATAGCTAACACAAGCATTAATAATTCAAACATATCTAATACTCCATATTTTGCATTATTCTTATACACCCTACCAAACAACCCCTTAGTGATTCCAAAAAGGCAGATTTAGAGTAATAAATAGAGAATTTGACTGCACTTCATGCAGTTATATATTATTACATTTAGAAATAATTTAATTGAGATATAAAAATAAAAAAAAAACAATAAAAATATGAAAATGACAAAATTACAACATAAATATTCTAGTAGAATTGAAGCTTAAACGAATTATATTGTTATTGTCAAATATTTTTTAAAATAAAAAGACTAATTTGGTAAGAAAAAGTTTCATTTCACAAGTTTTGGAGCTTTTGTCCGGCACCCTTCCTGCAAATTTATCAATATCCAAGAGTCTTTTTCATTGAGTTAAGCTAAAACATGAATCTATAATAGTAATATAAACATCATTATTTTCAATATAAAATGTAACAAATAATCTAGAGTAGAGGTTTTATAAAACAAAAAAAATAAATTTATATAGATAAAATGAAGAACTATCATAAGGTATCCTAGATTTTTAAATTAAATAAATAAGGGTCGTGAATATGAAAACTTAAAAGATTGGAGCTAATCAAAATTAAGAGTAAAAATTTAACAAGTATGAGTTATTTATTTAGGATGAACATTTGCAAAATAATTTTATTTTAAGAAAAAAAGAGTGAAACAAAAAGACAACATCATAGTTGTTAAAATGATGTTAAAAGTGAAACGGCTAGGGCTAGGCATATGTCACGTCCCAAAATCATTCTGTCACGACCCAAACTAGGGCCTGCCATGACGGACATCTCGAACCATGAAGTCCTGGGGGTCCTACTCTATCTGGTAATCATGCACAACATTCACATAATTAAAGGAGATGCAGAAATATATTCTGATACAGAAACATGGTCATACTCTGGATTAAGTTTAACAATAAGGAATGAAATCTGAACTCAACTAAATAACATCTAGAACAGTCTGCAAAATATCTACTAAATGAAAATCTGACAACTATCTGAAATCAGGGAGAAGTCCCCCAAGACCAAAACAACGGAATAATATAATCTGAAACAACAGGCCTTCTAGAACAAAGAAGGCTCACCACTGCACAGATCACTTCTCTCTAGGATACTCTACTGATTAGCCGGACCCTTAAACTGAGCCTCCGAACCTGGGAGGTAGGGGCTCAATACAGATGTACTGGTACGCAGAGCAAATCTAAAATAATAATTTATATTCAACATAGATGATAGCAATTTAAAAATAGTTCATAAACATATCATATAGTAAGAAATCTCATGGGCATTTCTGAAAGACTCTGGAAGAAAATCATCTGAACTCTAAGACATTCTTTGTTTTACTTTTGTTCTAGGTGGTATACCCTACAACTCTGAAATTTCATGGGCCATATGGAATACGACATTGACTCGGCGGGGAAGCCTCCAACCCAAGTGTACCGCAAGGGTTGGAGTCTCTGACTCTGCTACGCCACACAGCTGTCGCTAGAGTAAAAATAATATACCTGGATCGGAAAATCACAGTTTTAGGCTAAGATTTACTTGAACTCTAGACCTCTTCAGGAAACCACCTAACTCTATTTATGCCCATTTTTAACTCTTTAAGACATGCATTCTCTAAAAACATACTCTGAAAACTCTAACTCTATTATGGCATACATTTATATGTTATCGTCTTACCATTGACTTGCAAGTCACATCTCTGAGCCATTTTTAGCATATAATAATCTCTGTTTCAAAATGTAAATCTGGGACCACCATATCAATAAATCATTTCAATAAACTCTTTCTTAAAGCTCATGTAAACATATGCAAGAAACTCTCTTTTTCACTATTTCAAATACACAAGGTGGTCATGTCAAAGATATCAATCATATGCAATTCTTTCTTTTTAAGACAAAGACAAAATCATAACAAGAAACTCTCTCTCATCATCATCAAAGTCATGTTAAATACTTAAACATTGAAAAGATCCCCTTCAAAGCATTAAACAAGCATCTTAAATCATTCCCAACAAGTTCATCAACTCTAAATCACCAAAGAGAGGGATTTCACTAATAATGATCTCTATCAAATCTTCAACATCATACATATTCATATAGGTTTAAATCAATTTAAGGGGGAAAGTCCTAAATACCAAAACAATAATATCGTCAACACACCCAAGATGCGAAATTTAAATCATAAGTTCCAAAACCCCTTTAAAATTCATGCTTGATAATCTTTAAATCATGTTCTAGTGTTGATAAGCCCATGTAGTTTTTAGGATAAACCTCATGTACCTTTATTTAGGAAATTAAAGGATGATTTTTGATGTCCATGGCTTGGGGATTCCAAATCTTCAATCAATTTCTAAAACCCACGGTTGAATCTTGAGTTATTTGGATTTTATTGTTTGAAACCCTAAGGAGTGTCCTTGATGGTTTCTGATGAAAATATTAATAATGAGGTCATTTGGGATTAAAATTCCGTGTTTAAGCTGATAAGGAGGGTGAAAAATACCCAATATACCATTAATGAGATGGAATAAAAATATAATTGAGAGCCCAATTTTATGGACCACCGCGACACGCCACGATTGCGGTGGCTCACTGGAAATTGACGAATGGAATTTTTAAGGTCACCGCAACGCGGAGCCATCGCGTTGTCCCACTGGCTGGGACCTGGAACTTTAGCGTAATGCGCCACAATCAGTCTATGCTACTGAAATTTGACAATTGCTAAATAGGCCCACTCCGCAATGTGCCAAGCACCAAAATGATGGTGTTTTACGATTAGGACTTAAATTAGCCATAACTTCTTGACCGGGTATCAGATTTGGGTGAATCTTATATCGACGGAAAGCTCATTAAATTTCCCACATGATCAAAAGACAAAATTAGGTAAATTATGTAAGGTTTAAACTTTACTCACTTTGGAAGCCAAAAATGATACTAAGTCTCTTTGATACTATTCTAGTCATTTAACTCTAAGATCATATTACCATGAGTTAAGGTATGGATTATTTTTTGGGGTGTTACATTATCCCCCCCATGGAATCATTCGTCCCCTAATGATGACACGGAACACATAAAAACACAATTTAAGGTACACTAAGTCCATAAAAGAATAAGACAAGGATTGTACCTTTCATTTCTTCATTCACCGGATTAAATAAGTCTGGGTATCTATCTTTTATGTCATTTTCTGATTCCTAAGTTGCTTTTTCAACTTTTTGATTTTTCCACAACACTTTGACCGAGGCTATTTCTTTGCTCCTTAGTTTCCTAACTCGGCAATCCAAGACTGCCACGGGCTCTTCTTCATAGGATAAGGTGTCTGTCACTTTGACCTCCTCTACAGGCAACACTAATGAATGGTCTCCAATACATTTCTTCAACATGGATATGTGAAATACCGGATGAACAGAACCCAAACTTGCAGGAAACTCTACCACGTACGCAACTCCACGTATCCTTCTCAAAATTTGGTATGACCCTATTTAACGAGGACTTAGCTTACCTTTCTTCCTGAATCGCATAACTCCCTTCATAGGGGAGACTTTGAGGAACACCCAATCACCAACCTCAAACTCTATGTCTCTTCTCCTAACATCGGCATAGGATTTTTGTCTACTCTAGGCTGTTTTAAGTCATTCTCTAATAATTTTCATGTCCTCCATCTCCTGATAAATAAGATCAGTCCCGAACAACTGAGTCTCACCCACTTCATACCACCCTATCGGTGATCTACATCTTCTCCCATACAAAGCTTCGAACGGAGCCATCTTAATACTAGAATGGTAGCTGTTATTATAAGCGAACTCTATTAATGGAAAGTGATCTACCCAGCTACCTTTGAAGTCAATTACATAAGCCCTCAATATATCCTTAAGGGTCTGAATGGTGCGCTCAGCTTGCCCATCATTCTGAGGGTAGAAAGTAGTACTCAGGTTCACTTAGGTACCTAAACCTCTCTGAAAAGACCTCCAAAACTATGAAGAGAATTGCGTACCTCTGTCACATATGATGGATACAGGTGCCCCATGCAAACAGACTCTTTCTTTAATGTAAAGCTTGGCATAATCATCTTCCGAATAGTTGGTCCTCACAGGCAGAAAATGTGTTGACTTGGTCAGCCTGTCAACAATTACCCAAATAGAATCATACTGGTTTCGGGACCTCGGAAGTCCCGTAATGAAATCTATATTGATCATTTACCAATTCCATAAGGGCAAGGCAATCTCTTGGGAAGTACCACCAGGCCTTATATGTTCTACCTTAATTTGTTGACAGTTCAAACACTTGGAGACATAATTAGCCACATTACGCTTCATATTATTCCACTAATAAATGGTTTTCAGATCATGATACATCTTGGTAGAGCCTGGGTAAACAACATACCTTGAAGTGTGATCTTCGTCAAGGATTCTCTTCCGTAGACCATCTACATCTGGCATACACAATCTACCCTGATATCTCAAAATACCATCACCACCAATTTCAAAGGACATCACCTTCTGTTGACCCACATCTTTCTTGATCAACATCAAGATGGGATCTTCGATCTGCTTTTCTTTAACTTCCACACAAAGGAATAATTTAGCTATCTCGTGAACAACTACCCCTCCATCTTTAAAATCTAAAAGTCGTACTCTAAGATTTTCTAGTCGGTGAATAACCTTCACTATCTCTCTTTTCCCTTCTTCAACATGAGAAATAATGCCCATAGACAACCAGCTAAAGGCGTCGCCTACCATATTTGCCTTTCCCGGATGATAGTGCAGGCTCATGTCATAATCCTTTAGCAGTTCCATCCAGCGCCATTGCCTGAGGTTCAATTTTTTCTGCGAGAAAACATATTGTAAACTCTTATGGTTAGTGAAAATATCAACATGCACCCCATAAAGATAATGCCGCCAGATTTTAAGCGCAAACACTACAGCCGCTAACTCCAAGTCATGGGTGGGGTAATTTTGCTCATGCACCTTCAACTGCCTAGATGCATAAGCTACCACCTTACCGTACTGCATAAGTACACACCCAAGTCCCACACGGGTCGCATCACAGTACACAACAAACCCTTTTGTACCTTCCGAAAGAGTCAAAATAGGAGCAGTTGTTAACCTATCTTTTAACTTCTCAAAACTATTCTCACAGGAGTCAGACCACATGAACTTTACCTTTTTCTTAGTCAACTTAGTAACTGGTGCATCTATGGAAGAAAAACTCTCAATAAATATTCTGTAATGCCCTTCCAAACCCAATAAGCTCCTAATATCGATTAGAGTCATGGATCTAGGCCATTTTCTCACTGCCTCAATTTTCTGGGGATCAACCTTAATCTCGTCACTAGACACAATATGCCCCAAGAAAGCAATAGTATTAAGCCAGAATTCGCACTTGGAAAATTTCCCATACAACTCATGATCTTTAAGAGTCTGAAGGATGATTTGGAGGTGATTGTCATGGTCCTCCTCACTCTTGGAATAAATCAGAATATCATCAATGAAAACTAGAACAAACAGATCTAGAAAATGAAAGAACACCCTGTTCATAAGATCCATGAAGGTTCCAGGGGTGTTTGTCAACCCGAAGAACATGACTAAGAATTCATAATGATCATATCTGGTTTGGAAAGTTATTTTGGGAATATCTGACTCCCTAACCTTCAACTGATGCTATCCCAAATGAAGGTATATCTTTTAAAAACATTTAGCAACCTGAAGCTGGTAAAAAAGATCATCAATCCTAGGAAGAGGATATTTATTTTTAATTGTGAACTTATTCAACTGATGGTAATCTATGCACATACGAAGAGAACTATCTTTCTTTCGCAAGAAGAGTACATGTGCACCCCAGGGAGAAACACTAGGATGGATAAAACCTTTATCTAAAACATCTTCTAGCTGCTCTTTCAACTCTTTCAACTCTGTTGGAGCCATTCTATATGGCGGAATAGAGATGGGATGGGTATCTTGCAATAAATCAATGCCAAAATCTATCTCCCTATCAGGTGGTATTCTCGGGAGATTATCTGCAAAGACTTTTGGGAACTAATTTACGACTGGGACAAATGAAAAGAAAGGACTTTCGGTATTAGAATCTCTAACCCAAATAAGATGGTACAAACAACCTTTGGAAATAAGTCTACAGGCTCTGAGATAAGATATAAACTTCCCTCTAGGCGTTAAACAATGCCCCTCCCATTCTATCACCGGTTCATTTGGAAAAGAAAAGGTGACTCTTCGGGTTCTACAATTTAATCTGGCATAGCATGAATGAAGCCAGTCCATCCCTAAGATAGTATCAAAATAAAGTATGTTTAGTCCTATGAGTTTTTCCACTGTATCTCAGCCATAAACAATCACTACACAATTTTTATACACCCTCCTAGCCACCACAGAATCCCCCACGGGAATGGAAACAAAAAAAGGCTCAGCAATCACATTGGGTTCAAACCCAAAACAAACAGCCACATAAGAGGTCACATAAGATAGGGTAGACCCGGGATCAAGTAACACATAAACATCACAGGAAAATATTTGCAACATACCAATAACTACATCCGGTGAGGCCTCTGCCTCTTGGCGGTTGGTTACGGTGTACAACCGGTTGCGGCCATTTTTGGTGGCTGAAGTTGCACCTTTTCGAGTCGGTGGTGGTGCAGAAGAATTAGCCTATGACTTAGCTCCACCAACATAACCCTTTGCTGTCGGACATTCTATTTGGATATGGCCTAGCTGGACGCACGAATAACACACCATAGCGCCAAACTGACATCTCCCAGGATGATTCCTCCCGCATTTCTCATAGCGCGAGTATGTCCGAGAGGTCTGAGCTACACTTCCTTAAGACTATGAACCCTGTATCCTCAGCCCCTGCCTATACTAAAAACCTTGAGTGCACTTTTCTTCTAGGGGTCTGGTCACCGGGGCACTGGCTGCAGACTGCGCATTACTCCAATTTTTCTTCTTCTGCTATTTGTTTCCCCAATTCCCACTCTGCTGCTGACTATAGCTCTGGTCTACTAATTTGGCTCTCTTTGCCTGTCTGTCCTTCTCTCTAAATTCAGTAATCTTCTTTTTCTTTTCCTCAACATGCTGCATGTGGACTGACAGTCTGGAAAAATCCATGTCCCGGTTCAATATTGCTCCCTGATGAATCACTAAGTCATCTGAAAGGACGGATGCAAATTTCTTTATTCGGGCTCTCACATTACTAGTCATCTCTAGATCATAACGGGATAGTTGGTTGAACTTTAGAGTGTACTCCTGGACACTCATCTTTCCCTGCTTTAGATTCATAAACTCTTTGGCTTTGGCCTCCTTCAACTCAAGAGAAAAGAACTGATCGAGGAAGGTTTCCACGAACTCGACCCAAATTGTGGGCTCGGCATGCTCACTCTTTGAATCTTCCCACTCGTTATACCATTGGTTCGCTACATTCCTAAGCTGGTAAGATACTAACTCAACCCCTTCTACCTCATGTATATGCATCACCTTAAAGATTTTCTCCATCTAGTCCACAGACTTCTGTGGATCCTCTTCTACCTTGGTACCAGTAAACTTGGGCGGGTTCATCCTCATGAACTAGCCAAGTCTTGTAGCCTCAGATGTAACAGATACAGACCCAACATCTTCCAACCGTTGAGTCTGTGTGGCTACCAACTGTACAAGCATGTTAATGGACTATCTGAATTTTGCATTAGATTATTCTCTCTCACGAGGCTGAGTGCAGTTAGTCCCTATTCGAGGAGCTCTGGGTGCCCTAGGTGGGCTGATCTAAGTGGGACTCCCGGAGCAGTATCAATCTCTGAAGCCTGAGCTCTGTTTTGGGTCCTCATCCCATGAGTGGGATGGACCTCATCTGTATGAGCATTCTGATCGTTAGTACGACGGGGAGGCATGATTATTTTTCTGAAATGCAAGAGATCAAGGGATTAGAGGACAGATTAGACTCCAAAGCATGAACTAAATTACAATGAGGGGAATCATTCCTAAACTCCTAGTAGCCTCCTACTTATAAGTGTGGCATGCTACATACCCATAAATAAGATTCTACCCGATGCAATTTCGCAGATACCCTAGGACCATGAACTGTACTCTGATACCAAGTTTGTCATGACCCGAACTAGGGCCTGATTGTAACGGACATCCTGAATCATGAAGGCCTGGGATTCCTAATCTATCTAGTAATCATGCATAACATTCACATAATAAAAGGAGATACGGAAATATAATCTGATACGGAAACATGGTCATACTCTGGATTTAGTTTAACAATAAGGAATGAAATCTGAACTCAACTAAACAACATCTAGAACAGTCTGCAAAATCTCTACTACATATGAATATGAAAACTATCTAAAAGTTGGTACAAGGCCTTCTGGAACAAAGAAGGCTCACCACTGCACAGATCACTTCTCTCTAGAATACTCTACTGATTAGTTGGACCCTTAAACTGAGCCTCCAAACCTGCGAGGTAGGGGGTCAGTACAGATGTACTGGTACACAAAGAAAATCCAAAATAATAATTTATATTCAACATATATGAGAGAAATTTAAAAACAGTTCATAAACATATCATATAGTAAGAAATCTCATGGGCATTTCTGAAAGACTCTAAAAGAAAATCATCTGAACTCTGAGACATTCTTTGTTTTATTTCTGCGCTAGGTGGTATACCCTAAAACTCTAAAATTCCACGAGCCATATAAAATCCGCCTAGACTCGGTGGGGAAGACTCCAACCCAAGTGTCCCGCAAGGGTTGGAGTCTCTGACTCTGCTACGCCACACGGCCGTCGCCAGCATAAAAATAATATACTCGGATCGGCAAATCACAGTTTTAGGCTAAGAGTTACTTGAACTCTCTATCCCTCATCAGGCAACCACCTACCTATCTTTATGCCCATTTTGACTCTTTAAGACATGCATTCTCTGAAAATATACTTTGAAAACTCTAACTCAGTTATGGCATACATTTATATGGTATCGTCATAACATTGAATTGCAAGTCACATCTCTAAGCCATTATTAGTATAGAATAATATTTGTTTCAAAACATAACTCTAGGACCACCATATCAATAAATCATTTCAAGAAACTCTTTCTTAAAGTTCATGTAAACATTTGCAAGAAACTTTTTTTTCACATTTTCAAATACACAAGGGGGTCATGTCAAAGATATCAATCATATGAAATTCTTTCTTTTTAAGACAAAGATGAAATCATAACAAGAAACTCCCTCTCATCATCATAAAAATCATGTTAAATACTTAAACATTGAAAAGATCCCCTTCAAAACACTAAACAAGGATCTTAAATCATTCCCAACAAGTTCATCAACTCTAAATCACCAAAGAGAGGGATTTCAATAATAATGCTCTCTATCAAATCTTCAACATCATACATATTCATATAGGTTTAAATCAATTTAAAGGGGAAAGGCCTAAAGACCAAAACAATAATATCGTCAACACACCCAAGATGAGAAATCTAAATCATAAGTTCCAAAACCCCTTTAAAATTCATGCTTGATAATCTTTAAATCATGTTCTAGTGTTGATAAGACCATGTAGTTTTTAGGATAAACTCCACGTACCTTTATTTAGGCAATCAAAGGATGATTCTTGATTCCCATGGCTTGGGAATTCCAAATCTTCAATCAATTTCTAAAGCCCACGATTAAATCCTGAGTTGTTTGGGTTTTATTGTTTGAAACCCTAAGGAGTGTTCTTGCTGTTTTCTAATGAAAATATTAATAATGTGGTCATTTGGGATAAAATTCCCGTATTTAAGATGATAAGAGGGGTAAAAAATACCCAATATACCCTTAATGAAATGGAATAAAAATATAACAGGGAGCCCAATTTTATGGACCACCGCGACACGCCACGATTGCGGTGGCTCACAGGAAATTAACGAATGGGATTTTAAGGTCACCGCGACATGGAGCCATCATTTTTTCCCACTGGTTGGGACCTGGAACTTCAGCGCGACGCGCCACAATCGTGCTATGCTACTGGAATTTGACAATTTCTAAATAAACCCACTCAGCGATGCGCCAAGCACCAATATGACGATGTTTTACGATTATGACTTAAATTAACCATAACTTCTTACCCAGGTATAGGATTTGGCTGAATCTTATATCGATGGAAACCTCATTCAATTTTCCACATGATAAAAAAGTTGAAATTAGGGTAATTATAAAGGTTTAAACTTTACTCACTTTGGAAGACAAAAATCAGACTAAGTCTCTTTGACACTATTCTAGTTATTTAACTCTAAGAGCATATTACCACGAGCTAACGCATGGATTATTTTAGTGGGTGTTACACATTCCTAAACGTGTCTGGCACCAGCTAACACCACCTCTCGGGAGAACCAATCTGCCTCACACTTAACCAGTCAAAAAGTAGTAAGATAAGGTATGTCGAACTCCAATGCATAAATAAATAACAAATAATAATTCAACAAAAATCCATTTAAATTATAAATTCAACAATCACTCTTGAACTGATTATCTATCCCTAATCCTACGCAAATACCATGAAGCATCTAAAATAAAGTTACATGAGTTCAACTTTCAGGCATGCTAACCCACTGAAAGGAAACTTAATCTAAATAGCTAAAGCTGAAACGAAAGCCCCCACAAACAATGTGAAGGCTTACCTTAGCATTAGAATCCTTATGAATAAACCGTTACCCACTAGTTTCACCTTGCGCAGTAGTATCTGCAGACATATAAGTAAGGAGTGAGCTATATAAAATTATAACTCAGTAAGATCATCGACCCGCTACATTAATACCCCTGGAACAAGTGTTAGAAAAATACAAAATACCACGATAACATAAATTATATGCACAACATATATCTTACAATATAATGCTCAATAAGGTCCAACAAATCTTTCAAAAGTCATTATATATCTCTTAGCTCCATCCACTCTCACGGCTTGTCATAAATGGCAGTGTAGGTGATCAACCTAGCACCCCGACAAAGCCACAAAAGCATACACAATGCCTACAAAGTATACTACGGCAGCATGTACAAGGCCTATAACATATTATGGCAGCATACACAATGCCCCTAACATGTCACAGCAGCTATGTATTCCCCTAGTAAATATATCACGACAACAAGTACAAGGCCCTAACATACTGCGAGAGCATAGGTATTCCCCTAACATATTACGGCAACACATGTATGCTAGTAAATATGTCCAATAATCCAAAATCACCTCACAACTCACCATCAAATGATTCTCAATATACTTAACAAAATACATATTCGCGGTTGATCCAAGACCACCGATTCTTCCAAGAACACATTTGTTCCAACACATGGACTAGGAAGAAAAATATATTTTTTTATAAAGAAGGTTTGATAAGCAAGAACCAAAGCTTAAAGTCTCACTTACCTTGCTAATGACAAGTTTCCCAATCTTGCAATAGATAAAAATCAAGATAACATCCTTGAATAGCTTTAATCTATGCAAAAATATCAGTTACACTAGTTAAGATTAGGTCTCAATTAGTGAAGCCACTATCAAAGTTCTACTCCATTGAATTCCTCTTACAACTCCACTAAATTCCTCTTACTATACCACTGAAAAAGGTGATGAATTTGTACAAAAGAATTGTTCACAGAGCATAGCTAAAAATAATTTTCATTGACTTAACATGGTGTCCACTTGTAATTTCCCATATTTCCAACAAGAATAACAAAACCCAATTGCTTATTTATTCAATTAACATGGTACTAGTAATTAACAATTTAATATCCCAATCATCCCAGTTATTAGACCATATGTCTTTTCAATTCTGCATCACCGTTGCTATTCCCACTTAAACAGACACACTGAATGATTAAATCCATAAAGATTATGACCAGAAGATCTTTAAAGAAATTTTGATTTGTCAATCACTTGCATAAATAATTCACTAAAAGGAATTTACATTTTAAGAAACTATATGTTAAGGAGATAAAGTAATTCACAATACCTGAGCGTTAAATTGGAGTGTTTCTGCTAGTCTGTATGGCTGCCCGTAGTAAAAGAACAAAGCACCGCTTCTTTCAATAGAAAAATATAGCTAATAGAAACAATTGACCTAATATTCTACTCTTTTTGTTACTAAAACTTTGAAAAAATGAATAAGGGAGAGTGTTTTGGATTTTTGTTTGCTTACCTTAATTCTATTAATTAATATTAATAATATAAGATAAATTACCCATTTACCCCTCATTAAAAATCTGGGTTATTACATTCTCCCCCACTTAAAACAACGTTCGTCCTCTAACGGGTCTTGAATTATGTAGAAACTACCAACCACTATATGACCTTTCCATACATATTTTGGCAGTGATATTTCTATCAACTCTATACACAATTTCTCTAAAACACTTTTATTGAAGAATGCTCAGTCAATTGAAAAATGCACTCTTGAAAACAATCATTGATCTCTAGAGCTTTATAATATATAGTCTTCTGTAGTCCAAGCTATTTATCTAGTGGACAATCCAAACATCACATAAAATCTCAAACTACATGGTTTGCGAATCATAATTTTCACTTGAGAAACCTTCTTCCGACTCAAGTTTCGAAAAAGTATTACCAATATCATGGACTTTTTCTTTATGCCAAATTTTTTTATCTAATTCCAGTCCCATAAGCTATTTTTTTGGGGGGGCGCTATCATCACAAACATATATCTAACTATAGACACATGGAATAAAGCAGAAGGAACAACAAAAATCTCAAAGGTAAAGCAAGTCTATATTGATACCCAAACCAACTTAATGCAGTTCTCATCTGAACCAACATATTTATTAATCTTAGATCACTTTTTTTAATAGCTTGTTGGGATCAACAACTAACAAATAACATCAACACCTATATAAAGTCTTAGAGAAAAAAATTGCAAACCAAGTTAGTAACAAAGATGAGGTATAAACCCTGTCAAAAGTAGCTAATCACAATCCACACAATATGACATCTTCATTCATCTAGTGTTAATATTGAATACTCTTTTATTTTCTTCTTTTTCAAGAACACATTCGAGTATCACAATCAAAGTCTTATAGTGGATTCATACTTACATATGTTAGTGTTTGACTATCCACAAAATTTCTAAATAAAACTCACTTAAAATAATATTGAGACACATATTTTATGCCTCTACATCTTGATCATTCATACAGTGGTATAGTAACACATTCTTACACCCCTACTTAACATTCACGTACGACAGTGTTGGAATACATCCATACAGCCCTACGTAATGCACTTTTACTCTCTTCACACATGAAAACATACGCATTTCATGCCATTGCACTATTTTTGAAACATATCAACACATAGGCTAGAATAGAGTATAATAAATACAAACTAAATTAGGTGCTCTATTTCACTAGTCTTTGCTCCCTCATCACGCTTGTTGACAAACTATTTCTCTATCCTCCGAGCACTCAATAGGAGAATATGTCTATCAAAATTACCAAACTATGATTTTTTTTTTCAACCCTCCTATTTAAAATATGAACAGTTCAAACTTTGCAGGGCAACATGTGTAATACTCTATATCACTATTTCATGATAGCTCTATTTCTTTGATCTCAATACATATTTATGAATCTCAAATGTACCGAATATTGAAAAAAAAATTATTCTTATCAAGTACAAATGTCCTTAAGTCAACCATCAAAAGTGCATATATATTGAACCCTCTAATTGGAATGATCTCACTTTACTCACTATCAGAAACTACCACAAGCCCCCAACACTATCAGAACTTTCATCGATGAGGTAGTTTACATATAGAATTACACATTGAATCTATCATATAGAATACTAGGGTCAACTGAAATAAAAAATTCAATAGTATTTCTTGACAATCAAATACAAGACAACATCATTCGAGTCCAAATAAAAGATAACCTCAAGATTGATTATTCTCTGTTATAACAATATGTAAGTGTATCATGATGCTAATTTGTGTCCACACATATTTGACAGACTACTCAATAATAGTAGACTCCCCCACTTGGAAAGACATCACAAATGATACATCTAAGTACTCAGGTTTTTATTTAATCTCTATATTCATTGGCTCAAATTTCTTTTACCTTCATAATTCACATCTTATTCCTTATTTCAATAACTAGTCATGCCACACTGCTCTGAGTATCATACTCTACCATATTCGTCCATAAATTCTTAGGCCTAAGTTTTCTATTCACTCTCACAAGTCTAGAATTTTCACTAATCTGCTCTATGAACATATTAAGCATTTTGAAGCGTCAGTATCATGCTCATAATCAATATAATTAGTGTATGTATTTTCACACCTAGTTCACACCAATGGCATTACCATCACCACATTCCTAATTGTAGTATTTTTTTAAGAAAAATTAAACTTAGGACCATACACACAATATCCTTAAACTATGTCTCACCACTAAATCAAACAATTTAAAGATTGGTAAACTATTACTCTTCATACTTTCTTACAACACTTCTTTCTATTTCTAGTTTGACTTTCTTATTCTCTATCCACACAATTATTTTTAACTGGCAAATCTATATTGTAAATAAAGTAATCCCAAGATGTAACCAATTCAATCTCAACAAAACATCAATGCACACATATTTTCAGTAATTGGTGTCACTCTCAATCCTACATGTATAATTAATAACATCGAAGTCAATTATGCCATCTAGCAGAGGAGGATATGTCTGTCTCAGCCATCTATGAAAAAAATTAACCACGATTCATCTTAATACACGAAAGATGAAAGAAAGAAGGAAAATATACTAGATGTTCGGTAACGTCAAGGTCATAAGTATGGACGTCTACAAACCCATGAACAAGACTCTACCAAACAATTCTCCATGATCTAGGACATAGAGCCTAGGCTTTGATATCAACTTTGTCACATCCCAAAATCATTCCTAGACGTGACAGGCACCCGTTAACACCACCTATCGGGAGAACCAATCTTCCTCACACTTTATCAATGAATAAGCAGTAAGATAAGGTATGTGCAACTCCAATGCATAAATAAATAACGAATAATAATTCAACAAAAATCCATTTGAATTATAAATTCAACAATAACTCTTGAACTAATTATCTATCCCTAATCCTACACTAAGACCATGAAGAATCTAAAATAGAGTTACATGAGTTCAACTTTCGGACATGCTAACCCACTAAAAGGAAATATAATCTAAATAGCTAAAGCTGAAATGAAAGCCCCCACAAACAATGTGAAGGCTCACCTTAGCATTAGAATCCTTACGAATAAACCGACACCCACTAGTTTCACCTTGCGCAGTAGTATCTGCAGACATGTAAGTAAGGAGTGAGCTATATAAAAATATAACTCAGTAAGATCATCATCCCGCTACTTTAATACCCCTAGAACAAGTGTTAGAAAATACAACACACCACGATTACATAAATTATATACACAACATATATCTTACAATATAATGCTCAATTAGGTCCAACAAATGTTTCAAAAGTCATTATATATCTCTTAACTCTATCCACTCTCACGGATTGTCATAAACGGGAGTAAAGGTAATCAGCATAGCACCCCGACAAGGCCATAGAAGCATACACAATGCCTACAAAGTATACTACAGCAGTATGTACAAGGCCCCTAACTTATTACGGCAGCATACACAATGCCACTAACATGTTACAGTAACTATGTATGCCCCTAGTAAATAATATCACGACAATAAGTATAAGACCGCTAAAATATTACGACAGCATAGTTATGCCCCTAACATATTACGGCAGCACATGTACGCTAGTAAATATACTTAACAAAATACATATTCGCGGTTGATCCAAGAACACCGATTCTACCTAGAGAACACCTGTCCCAACACATCAACTAGGAAGAAAAATACATTTTTTTTATAAAGCAGGTTTGAAAAGAAAGCAACAAAGCTTAAAGTCTCACTTTCCTAGCTAATGACAAGTTTCCCAATCTTGCAATAGGTAGAACATCAACCAAACAACCTTGAATAGCTTTAATATAAATCTATGCAAAAATATCAATTAACAATATCAATTACACTAGTTGAGATTAGGTCTCAGTTAGTGAAGCCACTATCAAAGTACTACTCCATTGAATTGCTCTTACTACTCCACTAAATTCCTCTTACTACACCACTGAAAAAGGTGATAAAGTGTACAAAACAATTATTCACAGAGCAACAACAACAAACCTAGTGTATTCCCACATAGTGAGGTCTAGAGAGGGTAACATGTGCGTAGTCCATACCACATAGAAAGGCTATTTCCGATAGACCCCCAGCTCGTGACACGGAATACTACACAAATACATAGTAAAGCATGGAACAAGACGGCATAACATAAATACGACACCCACAAGTAATAGAAAGTAGAGAAAAGTAAACAGATTCGTAATAAAGCATGAAACAAGGTATCATAACAAGAATAATACCCCCACCAAGTAATTCTCTACACTAGCGACCCAAACTGACCCTAGCCTTCTGCCCTAATTCGCGTCCTCCAGATCTTCCTATCTATTGTTCATGAAGCAAAGCTAAAAATAATTTTTATTGACTTATCACGGTGTCCACTTGCAATTTTCCCAATTTCCAACAAGAATAATAAAACCCAATTGCTTATTTATTCAATTAACATGGTACTAGTAATTAATAATTTAATATCCCAATCATCTGTGTTATTAGATCATATTTATTTTCACTACTGCATCACCGTTTCTACTCCAACTTAAACAGACACACACAATAATTAAATCGATAAAGATTACGATCAGAAGATATTTAAAAAAAAATTGATTTGTTAATCACTTTCCTAAATAATTCACTAAAAGCAATTTACATTTTAAGAAACTATATTTTAAGGAGATAAAGTAATTCACAATACCTGAATGTGAAATTGGAGTGTTTCTTCTAGTCTGTAAGGCTTTCCGTAGAAAAAGAACAAAGCACCACTTCATTCAATAGAAAAATATAGCTAATAAAAACAATTGACCTAATATTCTACTCTTTTTGTAACTGAAACTTTGAAAAAATAAATAAGGGAGAGGGTTTTGGCTTTTGGTTTGCTTACCTTAATTCTATTAATTAATATTAATAATATATGCTAAATTACCCATTTACCCCTCATTAAAAATTTGGGTTATTACATTCTCCCCCACTTAAAACAACGTTCGTCCTCAAACGGGTCTTGAATTATGTAGAAACTACCAACCACTATATGACCTTTCCATACTTATTTTGGCAGTGATATTTCTGTCAACTCTATACACAATATCTCTAAAACACTTTTATTGAAAAATGCTCAGTCAACTGAAGAATGCACGCTTGAATACAATCATTGATTTCTAGAGTTTTATAATATATAGTCTTTTGTGATCCAAGCTATTTATCTAGTGGACAACCCAAACATCACATAAAATCTAAACTACATGGTTTGCGAATCATAATTTTCAATTGACAAACCTTCTTCCGACTTAAGTTTCGAAAAAGTATTACCAATATCATGGACATTTCTTATATGCCAAAAAAAATTATCTAGTTCCAGTCCCTTAGGCTATTTTTTGGGGGAGCTATCATCACAAACATATATCTAACTATAGACACATGGAATAAAGTAGAAGGAATAACAAAAATCTCAAAGGTAAAGCAAGTGTATATTGATACCCAAACCGACTTAATGCAATTCTCATCTGAACCAACATATTTATTAATCTTAGATCACTTTTTTTAATAGCTTGTTGGGATCAACAACTAACAAATAACATCAACACCTATATAAAGTTCTCAGAGACAAAAATTGCACACCAAGTTAGTAACAAAGATGAGGTATAACCCCTGTCAAAAGTAGCTAATCACAATCCACACAATATGATATCTTCATTCGGCTAGTGTTGATATTAAATACTCTCTTATTTTTTTCTTTTTCCAGAACACATTTGAGTATCACAATCACAGTCCTATAGTGGAACACGTCCTTCATACTTACATATGTTAGTGTTTGATTATCCAAAAAAAATCTATATAAAACTCTCGTAAAATGATATTGGGACACATTTTTTATGCATCTACATCTTGATCATTCATACAGTGGTATAATAACACATTTTTATACCCCTACTTAACACTCATGTACGACAGTGTTGGAATACATCCATACACCCCTATGTAATACACTTTTACTCTCTTCACACATGAAAACATATGCAGTTCGTGCCATTGCACTATGTTTGAAACATATCAACACATAGGCTAGAATAGAGTATAATAAATACAAACTAAATTAGGTTCTTTATTTCACTAGTCTTTGCTCCCTCATCACGGTTGTTGAAAAACTCTTTCTCTATCCTACGAGCACTCAATAGGGGAATATATCTATCAAAATTATCCAACTACGATTTTTTTTCAACCCTCCAATTTTAAATAAGTACAGTTCAAACTTTGCAAGGCAACATGTGTAATATTCTATATCACTATATGATGTTAGCTCTATTTCTTTGATCTCAATACATATTTATGAATCTCAAATGTACCAAATATTGAAAAATGTTTTATTCTTATCAAGTACAAATCTCCTTCAGTCAACCATCACAAGTTCATATATATTGAACCCTCTAATTTAAATGCTCTCACTTTACTCACTATCAAAAACTATCACTAGCCCCCAACACTATCAAAACTTTTATCAATGAGGTAGTTTACATATAGAATTTCACATTGAATCTATCATATAGAATACTAGGATCAACTGAAATGAAAAATTCAATAGAATTTCTTGACAATCAAATATAATACAACATCATCCGAGTCCAAACAAAAGATAACCTCAAGATTGATTATTTTCAGTTATACCAAATTGTAAGTGTATCATGATGCTAATTTGTGTCCACACATATTCGACAGACTACTCAATAATAGTAGGATCCCCCACTTGGAAAGACATTGCAAATGATACATCTAAGTACTCAGGGTTTTTTTTAATCTCCATATTCATTGGCTCAAATTTCCTTTACCTTCATAATTTACATCTTATTATTTATTTAAATAAATAGTCATGCCACACTTCTCTGAGTATCATACCTAACCATAGTCATCCATAAATTCTTAGGCCTAAGTTTTCTATTCACTCTCACAAGTCTAGAATTTTCTTTGATCTGCTCTATGAACATATTAAGCATCTTGAAGCATCACTATCATGCTCATAATCAATATACTTAGAGTATGTATTTTCACACCAACTTCACACCAATTTCATCACCATCACCACATTCCTAATTGTACCATTTTTTTAAGAAACATTAAACTTAGGACCATACACACAATATTCTTAAACTATGTTTCACCACCAAATCAAACAATTTAAAGATGGGTAATCTATTACTCTTTATACTTTCTTACAACACTTCTTTATGTTTCTAGTTTGACTTTATTTTTCTCTATCCACACAATTTTTTTTAACTGGCAAATATATATTGTAAATAAAGTAGTCCCAAGATGTAACCAATTCAATATCAATCAACATCAATGCACACATATTTTCAGTAACGGTTGCCACTCTCAATCGTACATGTATAATTAAAAACGTCAAAGTCAATTATGCCATCTAGCAGAGGAGGATATGTCTATCCCAACAATCTGTGAAAAAAATTAACCCCGATTCGTCTTAACGCACGAATGATGACAGAAAGAAGGAAAAATATACTAGATGTTCGGTAACATCAAGGTCATAAGTATGGACGTCTACATACCCATGAACAAGACTCTACCAAACACTGCTTCATGATCTAGGACCTAAAGCCTAGTCTTTGATATCAACTTTGTCACGTTCCAAAATCATTCCTAAACGTGACTAGTACCCGCTAACAGCACCTATCAGAAGAACCAATCTTCTTCACACTTTACCAGTCAATAAGCAGTAAGATTAGGTATGTGCAACTATAATGCATAAATAAATAACAAATAATAATTCAACAATAATCCATTTAAATTATAAAATCAACAATCACTCTTGAACTAATTCTCTATCCCTAATCCTACACTAAGACCATGAAGCATCTAAAATAGAGTTACATGAGTTCAAGTTTCGGGCATGCTAACCCACTGAAAGAAAACGTAATATAAATAGCTAAAGCTGAAATGAAAGCCACCACAAAAAATGTGAAGGTTCACCTTAGCATTACAATCCTTACAAAGAAATTGTCACCCACTAGTTTCACCTTGCGCAGTAGTATCTGCTGACATGTAAGTAAAGAGTGAGCTATATAAAAATATAACTCAGTAAGATACTCGACCCGTTACTTTAATACCCCTAGAAAAAAGTGTTAGAAAATACAACTGCCATGCCCCAATACGAAGCCCTAGATATGACACGCACTCGATACTATTGGTAGTATGAGCGAACGTTCTGGCATATCATATGAGCATACAACTAACATAATGTATAGAGAGGAGATAGTATAAAATAATATTTCTTAAAGGAGATAGTCTTTCATCAATGTTCATTCATATCACTTAACGTCTGAACATACAATAGTCATGATAAATTAGACAAAAAAATTACAAGATATTTCTGACAACTAAACCAGTATGTGAAGCCTCTAATAAGCACCAATACTAAAATGAAAGAAAATATAAAGAAGTTATCATATCTTGTCCAACCTTATGATAGGAAAGAGGCTCACCAGTGGTAGAAGATAGAGATTCTAACGAGGCGCTGACCAAGAACATGAGAGCCAGAACCTACATCATACAACGATGTAGTGCCAAGAAGGTCAATACATGGAATGTATTGCTATGCAAATCTATTTCAGGAGGGTAGTACATTAAGAGATTAGAAATGTTTATAAAATTCAAATGTAAAAGAAGACAACTAGAAAGGAACAAGAATATAAACTAAATTTATAATTGACCAAATAAGGTAGATTTAATTACTTTGATTATTTGTGGGAGAAAGTTGTGAACCGTCATAAACCACCATGTAAGCACATGGAGTCTAATCTCGGTCCGATTAGCTAAGCCGTCCTATACCTTGCCGGGCATAGGACGTGACATGACATATTTTTCAAGCAAGTATCCATGGTTAGCCCCTTTTTAGGACACATAAAAAAAGAGTCATCCAACTTGCGAAATGATCTCTATGCTATGTCGGCAAACATAGTTTTGGGTATTTGTCATTTAGACCTATGCCTTCACGGTCAGCTAACCAACTCTCTTATGCTTATATTCTTATCTTGCTGAGCCATATTAATAGATTATCCATATTAGGCTCATATTCATGCTTTATCCACTTTAGGCTCATGCCTGAGAATTAACCAACTTGGGTTCATATTTGAGATTAAGACACCATAGCCTCATAATCAAGTATTATCATCATTAGGACTCATGGGAGGTAGAATCATAATTCATTAAGTCATATTAACTCATCAGTGAAGGATATTCATAACTTTATCAGGAGTGAGCCTTTGGAATGTACATGTTTTTAGCATAACATATGAGTTTAGAGATCATATCTTAAGGTAATAAAGATATTCTTGAATTAATTATGGAGCTAGAAGTCATACGGATCGTGTAATTTTGTGTCGTGGTTCATAAGAGAGGGATTTATGATATTATGGAGATCATGGAAAATTCAAATCATTATAGCATTGTTATCTTCGCCGATTTGTGACCAACGTGCTAGCTTTACTAGGCTCATGTTAATATTTTAGCCTTTTTGTGGGATCACATTGGAATTCAGCAACTTTAGTTTCATACATCATGAACTAACACTCAGTATTGTTTTGGTGAGTAATTGAAAGTAACGTTTTGCAACATCATTATTACAATAGTCCAAGTCATAACTTCAATAACACTTAATGAAACTAAAGAGGAAATTGAGGGAATATGGTTGAGATTCATGGATCACGGTTCATATGAAAATAGTAGGAGTTTCCAGTATGATGTCAACTTCAAAAAAGAATTAAAAATTCACAGCCTTTAGTTAAAAGAAAAGCAACAGGCTAGCCAAATAGGGAACAGATGTTAATGTGCAGTGTGTTTGTAATACCCCGTATATTTTTAATCCTGTGATTCATACTTAAGTACATGACTTACAATGAATATCCTAGTAATAGGATAGCTTATTATGTATTAATCATGTTCACTTAAGTCACTTAAGGTAATGCAACTTAAGGTTTTTGAATCCATCAAGTTTTAGTGTTTGATTTTGCAAGGGTTGTATTTGAACTAATATAACTCGATGTTAATGTGGTATTTTGGCTGATTTAGACCCACCAAATTTTAGAAAATCGAATTATCTTTCCAACGATACAAATTTCACCTTAATCCAACACCCGAGCGAAAAGTTATGCCCATTTTCGTGAGAGACAGTAAGCATAGGTGATTGGTTAGGCGCCGCCCAACCTAGGCATAGGCGATTACTTGGGCGCCGCCTAAGTCAATTCCAGGTGTCAAAAACACTCTGTTTTGAGTTATTTTAAAGGTAATTAAGTTTTTAAATACTCCTTAAACGTCCCTAAACTTAACCCTACAAAATATATAGCTTCTAAATCTATTGCAACCCTATTTTCATCTCAAAGCTCATCATCCAAGAGCACTAAAGGAGAAAAACAACTAGGGTTGTATAATTAAGCTTGAAGATTCGATTTCAAGGAAATTCCTCCGTCAATCATCAATAATATTCCTTCTATGGTATGCGTAGTGTTCATCTATGAATTCAATTCGTTCATAGAGTTCAAGAATCAATCTTTAAAATACAAAAGCTTGGTTGATTGTGGTGATATGATCATACCCATGTTGATGCTTGATTGTTTTCCTCTTTTTCATTATAAAGTATGATTTATATATTTTTGGGTGTTGATGATCATGTTGTTGATATTGGGTGATTCCTATGATGGAATCTTTATATGTTTTTGTGAATTCATGATATCATATGAGTTGGAAACATGTAAATCTGGTTGTTCATGATGTATAATAAGATCAATTCACCTATGCTTAAGATGTGCATGTAAGGTGTTTGATAAAATTCCTAAGGAACTAGAAATCTTGCAATATAGATAAATTGTGACTAAGTGAAGGATTAATGATATGCCCTTACGTTCCAATGACTTCCATGATTGATAATGTGCCTTGTAAATGTTGTTGGAATACTCATGAACTATTCTTATGAGATTATGCTATGTTTACTTGCAAATCCTACTTATGAACAAGATGTATGATAACCATGAAATACACATGAACTTCCATGCTATTAGTGTGTGTTGCCAATATGATTATGCAATGAACATGATATTAAGATTGTGCAAGTACTTCCATGCGATATGAAATACTTTCCATGCAATACATTGTTGATAACCATGCATAGTATGAGATCCCTACTTATGATATTATATATTATGGACTCTACTCTTATGATCAAGTCAGTCATGTGTGTCAGTTTCCTTCCATCGAGTCACGGGGGTACTTGTACCCAAAAACTATAGTTGTGTGCCTAGATCCATGTCATGTTTCATGATATCCGAACTCAAGCTAAGATTCCATAGACTTCAGTCAGTCATGTGACTCAGGAAAACCTCATGATCTTAGTCAGTTGTCAGATATCAGTAATATTCCGCCAGTCAATGGAATTCAGTAAGATCAAGTCATGTACAGTCAGTTATTCATGTCCAGTCCCTCCAGATGGGAGTAGAGGTTAGCACCGAGCGAACCCAAGGATGGGAACTCACCCTCCAGTTCAGGGTGTGATTCTAAGTAGAAATCCTTGTGTTCCAGAAATACGTAGCCAGCGTAGGTTGATACATCTTAACCCGTCAGCTTAGGGTTGATGAGGTGGCTTAACCCATCAGTTTAGGTTCCCACCATTTTTATTGAGTACCCACCAGATAAGGGTCACTCACATCTATCCTTACTAGTGGCACGGTATTGACACCCCTCCAGTCGAGGCAGAGATTGGACCCCAGCTTATCCATAACGGCATACACAGGGTATGTCGGTTAAACACTACCTCCCACAGTTTCAGTAACAGTCTCAGTAAAAGAACTCAGACAGTTCTTCAGATTTCATTATATACAGGACTATCAGATATAGTCATCCATGTTATCAGTTTCAGTAACAGTCTCAGTAAAAGAACTCAGGGTATTCTTCAGATTTCAGTATATACAGGACTGTCAGATACAGTCGCCCATGTTATCAGTTTTAGTATCAATCATGACAGTTATTAGTAAACCATGTATTAACTTACAAGTTATGTTATCACGTATTCACGGTCCCAGTTTCTATATATGTGTGTTTGCACTCCCACGTTCATATTAGTCAGTCAGTGTTTTTCATGCATGAAACCCTTTATAATTGTCCTACCTTCCTCGTATACTCAGTACTCCAGTTGTACTGATGCATTTGCGCTATGGTTTTTTCTTTTCATATTACACCATAGGTTCCGATACATGAGCTCCAACCCAGCAGTAGTGGAAGCATTCCAGTCGCAAAGACACAGTGAGTCCTCATTGATTCGAGGACAATATGATTTGATTCATTTATCTATTTCTTCAGTTCAGTTTTATGGAGTTAGTTGGAGACATGTTTCTTCAACTCCTTATTCAGACAGTTTAGAGGCTTCCATATTTACTTTCAGATTTACGTTCAGATTTAGTTATTTTGGGTATTTTCGCCCACATGATTGTATTCAGTTGAACCTTATGGCCTTATAGTTCCATGTATTCCATATTATTATATTATGATTTGCAGTATACAGGTACAGATATCAGTCATGGGTTAGCTTGTGGTCCCTCGGGGTCATGAGCACTGTGTAGCATTTTGGTTCAGCAAATCGGGGTGTTACAAACTTGGTATCAGAGCCTAAGGTTCAATAGAGTCCTAGGAAGTCTGAAAGTCGCATCTAGTAGGGTCTTGTACATAGGTGTGTTGCGCGCTACATTTATGTGCGGGAGGCTATAAGATGTTTTAGGAACAGTCCCCTTTCTTCATTATTCATGTCATGCTAGTGAGCATAATCAGAAGTTAAACTCTCAGTCTAATCCATTCTTCTCTTATTCCAGACCATGGCCCCAAAGAGAAGAAACCAGCCAGCTCCTCAGCCCGAAGATCCTTAGGGCGAACATGTTTCCCATGCGGAGTTTAGAGCCGCATTTACCACACTTGCTCAGTCCATGGCTGCACAGAATGAATGGCCACCAGTTATTCCGTCCAATCCAGTGGCCACTCCCAAAGCAGCTAGGGTTCGGGACTTCACCCGGATGAACCCTCCATCTTTCCATGGGTCTAAGTCTGATGAGGACCCTCAGGAGTTCATTGACCAAGTCCAGAAGGTCATTGACATCATGGGTGCTACTTCTATTGAGAGTGTTGAGTTAGCCGCCTACCAGTTATAGGATATTGCTCATGATTGGTAAAAATAGTAGAAGTCTGAGAGGTTAGATTATACAGGCCCTATCGAGTGGGAGGAATTTTTCACAGCCTTCTTAAACAGATTCTTTCCCCAAGAGCTGAGGGAAGCCAAAGTTCTTGAGTTCATCAACCTCAGGTAGGAGAATATGATGGTTAGGGAGTATTCTCTCAGATTTACTCAGCTAGCCAGGTATGCTCCTTATGTGGTTGCAGACAATAGTGCTAAGATGAGCAAGTTTGTGTTAGGGGTCAACGATAGCGTAGTAAATGAGTGTAGGTCTGCGATGCTGATCGGTGATATGACCTTAGCAAGACTCATGACCCATGCCCAGCAAGTAGAAGAGCAGAAGTTTAAGACTAAGGAGAGGCAAAACAAGAGAGAAAGGTCAGGTAATTTCAACTTTGCTCACCCCAAGTCAGATAGAGGAAACCGTTCACATTTTCACTCCAAGTCAGACATTCCAGCTCCTTCCTCTACCAGCGCTCCAGTGCCGAAGTTCAGAGACGGCAATAGAGACAAAGCGCCAGGCTCTAAATCTCAGGGCAGTGTTAGCAGTGCCCGAACGAATCCCCTTTGTCAGACTTATGGTAAGAACCACAAGGGCATTTGCAGAGCCGGTAGTGATGTCTGTTTTGGTTATGGCAAGCCAAGCCACAGGATTAGGGAGTGTCTGCAGTCAAGTCTTCAAGGTCAGCGAAATCATTCTACAGCTCAATCCAGTCACTCGAACCAGCCGGGTGCCATTTCTAGTACTACCAGTGGGCAACGCCCAAACAGACTCTATGCTCTTCAGTCCCGACAGGATCAGGAAAATTCTCCTGATGTCATTACTGGTACGTTACAGATTTTCCATGTTCATGGTTATGCTTTTCTAGACCCAGGTACATCTTTGTCTTTTGTTACTCCATACATAGCAAGCAATTTCAGAATTAGTCCCGAAGTCCTAGCAGAGCCCTTCTTAGTCTCTACCCCAGTGGGTAAAACCATCATAGCTCGGTGGGTATATAGGAACTACCCGGTTATGATATCTCAGAAATCCACGTCAGCAAATTTAGTGGAGTTAGAGATGACTGATTTTGATGTCATTCTCGGCATGGATTGGCTTCATTCCTGCTATGCCATAGTCGAATGCAGAAACAGAATAGTTCAGTTTTAGTTCCCAAATGAACCCGTCCTAGAGTGGAAGGGTAGCATTTCAGCGTTCAGGGGTCAACTTGTTTCCTACCTTCAGGCAAGGAAAATGATTTCTAAGGGGTGTGTGTATCATCTCGTGCATGTTAAAGATTCTAGTTCTGAATCTCCCAGCCTCAAAATAGTCCCTATTGTTAATGAATACTCAGATATATTTCCTGAAGATCTTCCAGGCATTTCTCCCGAAAGGGAAATAGACTTTGGCATAGACCTTCTTCCGGATACTCAACCTATTTCTATTCCACCATACAGAATGGCACCTGCAGAACTCAAAGAACTGAAAGATCAATTGAAAGATCTCTTAGATAAGGGATTCATCAGACCCAGCATTTCCCCATGGGGTGCGCCAGTATTATTCGTGTGCAAGAAAGGTGGTTCTCTCAGGATGTGTATTGATTATCTTCAACTTAACAAGGTCACGGTCAAGAACAGATATCCTCTTCCCAGGATTGATGATCTATTTGACCAACTTCAGGGTGCCAGTTTCTTCTCCAAGATAGACCTCAGATCAGGCTATCATCAGCTCAGAGTTAGAGAATGTGACATTCCGAAGATAGCTTTCCATACTCGATATGGTCACTTCGAATTTTTAGTCATGTCATTTGGTCTTACCAATGCCCCAGCAGCTTTTATGGATTTGATGAACCGTGTGTTCAAGAAGTACTTGGACATGTTTTTCATAGTCTCTATAGATGATATTATGGTCTATTCTCTCATAGAGCGTGATCATGCAGACCATCTCAGGATTGTTCTTCAGACTCTCAGAGATCACCAGTTATTCGCTAAGTTCAGCAAGTGCAAATTTTGGTTAAGATCAGTAGCATTCCTTGGTCATATTGTTTCCGGTGATGGCATTAGAGTAGATCCTCAGAAAACCGAGGCAGTAAGAAACTGGCCCAGACCCGTATCTCCATCAGATATTAGGAGTTTCTTGGGTTTGGCTGGCTATTACAGATGGTTTGTCGAGGGATTTTATTCTATTGCATCTCCTATGTCCAGATTGACTCAGAAGAAGATTAAGTTTCAGAGGTCAGATTCATGCGAAAAGAACTTTCAAGAGTTGAAGACTCGACTCACTTCCGCTCCAGTTCTAGCTATTCCAGATGGTTCAGATAGTTTTGTAGTCCATTGTGATGCATCCAAAGTGGATTTAGGTTGTGTCCTCATACAGCATGGTAAGGTCATAGCCTGCGCCTCCAGACATTTAAAGCCACATGAGAAGAATTATCCTACTCATGATCTTGAGTTAGCAGTGGTAGTTTTTGCCTTGAAGATTTAGAGTCATTATCTCTATGGAATTCATGTAGATGTCTTCACAAACCATAAAAGCCTCCAGTATGTCTTTTCCCAGAAAGATCTCAATCTTCACCAGAGAAGGTAGTTAGATCTCTTGAAAGATTATGACATGAGTGTTCTTTATCATTCGGGCAAGGCCAATGTTGTGGCTGACGCTCTCAGTCGACTCTCCATGGGTAGTATTTCTCACGTTGAGGATAGTAAGAAAAAGATGGCTCAGGAGATCCATCAGCTTGCCAGATTAGGCGTTCGCTTAGTCGATTCTTCAGAGGGTGGTGTATGTATTCATAGTAGTTCAGAGTCATCTCTAGTTTCCGAGGTAAAAGAGAAACAAGACAGGGATCCTAGCTTTGTCAAGATCAAAGAGTCAGTTCAGAATCAGAAAGTTGAGGTTTTCTCCCAAGGGGGAGATGGTGTTCTTCGTTGTCAGGGTCGTCTATGTGTTCCATGTGTAGATAAATTGAGGCAGCGAATTCTTGCAGAAGCACATGGTGCACGATACTCTATTCATCCGGGGGCCACTAAGATGTACAGCGACATGCGGTAGATCTATTGGTGGAGTAGGATGAAGAGAGATGTTACAGAGTTTGTGGCTAAGTGCTCTACATGTCAGCAGGTTAAGATAGAGCATCAGAAACCTAGTGGTTCCATGCAAGAGTTCACTATTCCTACTTGGAAGTGGGAAGAAGTTAACATGGACTTCGTGACGGGTTTGACTAGAACTCGTCATCAGCATTATTCAGTCTGGGTCATTATAGATAGAATGACCAAGTCAGCTTATTTCCTTCTTGTTCGTACTTCTTATTCCACCGACGATTATGCCAAACTCTATATCAGGGAGTTAGTTAGATTACATGGTGTTACACTATCTATCATCTCAGACAGAGGTACCCAGTTCACTTATCCTTTTTGGAAAGCATTCCAAAAGGGTCTCGGTACCCAAGTCCATCTCAGCACAGCATTTCATCCTCAGACAGATGGTCAAGTAGAGAGGACCATTCATACTCTTGAAGATATGCTAAGGGCGTGTGTAATTGACTTTAAGGGAAGTTGGGACGACCACTTGCCTTTGATTGAGTTTGCATACAACAATAGCTATCATTCTAGTATTCAGATGGCTCCATTCGAAGCTCTCTATGGTAGGAGATGTAGATCTCCGATTGGTTGGTTCGAAGTTAGTGAGGCCTCAATCATAGGTCCTGACTTAGTATTCGACGCCTTAGAGAAAGTTCAGTTGATCAGAGAGAGACTCTGGGCTGATCAGAGCTGACAGAAGTCCTATGTAGATGTTCGTAGAAAGGATCTCGAGTTTGAGGTCAATGACTATGTCTATCTTAATATCGGCAAGAAAGCGAAACCCAGTCCTGGGTATGTCAGTCCCTTTAGAATTATTTGTCGCTTCGGCAAGGTAGCTTATGAGCTTGAGTTTCCATCAGATCTAGCCTCAGTCCATCCAGTCTTTCATGTCTCATTGCTAAAGAAGTGCATAGGTGACCCAGCATTTATTGTACCTATTCAAAGCATCGACATTCAGAACAGCCTCTCTTATGAAGAGATTCCAGTAGAAATCTTAGATTATCAGACTCGTAGATTGAGGAACAAAGAAGTCCCTCTAGTCAAGGTTCTTTGGCAAAATCAGTCTCATGAGGGAGCTACTTGGGAAGCAGAAGCAGATATGCGTACCAAGTAGCCTCACCTTTTCCCCGCCAATTCAGATCAAGCTCAAGTTAATAGTTCTCCTTAAGCTTATTAAGTTTTATGTTCATGTTTCCAGTAGAAACTTGGTACCTACTAATCGTTTCATACTCAGTCATGTATTCATGTATCAGTTGTCCGTGCATCAGATATGCACGAGTTCAGTATGTTTAGCATGTCAGTCATGAGATCAAGTTTCAGTTCTTCATGTTCAGTTCAGGTTCTATTGTCTTATATCCCTTCTCAGTAATTTCTCATTCGAGGACGAATGTTCCCAAGGGGAGATATTGTAATACCCCGCATGTTTCTAATCCTATGATTCATAGTTGAGTATATGACTTACAATGAATATCCTAGTGATAAGATAGCTTATTATGCATTAAGCATGTTCATAAGAGTCACCTCAGGTAATGCAAGCTAAGAGTTTTTGAATCCATAAACTTTTAGTGTTGGATTTTGCAAGGGTCATATTTTAACGAGTATAAATAGATGTTAATGTGGTATTTTGGCTAATTTATACACACCAAATTATAGAGAATCGAATTATCTTTCCAACAATTCCAATTTCGCCTTAATCCAATATCCGAGCGAAAAGTTATGCCCATTTTTGTGAGAGACAGTAAGCATAGGCGATTGGTTAGGCGCCGCCCAACCTAGGCATAGGCGATCACTTGGACGCCGCCTAAGTCAATTCCAGGTGTCAAAAACACTCCGTTTTGAGTTATTTTAAAGGTAATTAAGTCTTTAAATACTCCTTACACTTCCCTAAACTTAACCCTACAAAATATATAGCTTCTAAACCTATTGCAACCCTATTTTCATCTCAAAGCTCATCATCCAAGAGCGCTAAAGGAGAAAAACAACTAGGGTTGCATAATTAATCTTGAAGATCCGATTTCAAGGAAATTCCTCCGTCAATCATCAAGAATCTTCCTTCTATGGTATGCGTAGCGTCCATCTATGGATTTAATTCATTCATAGAGTTCAAGAATCAATCTTTAAAATACAAAAGCTTGGTTGATTGTGGTGATATGATCATACCCATGTTGATTCTTGATTGTTTTCCTCTTTTTCATTATAAAGTATGATTTATATATTGTTGGGTGTTGATGATCATGTTGTTGATATTGGGTGATTCCCAAGATGGAATCTTTATATGTTTTTGTGAATTCATGATATCATATGAGCTGAAAACATGTAAATCTGGTTGTTCATGATGTATAATTTGATGAATTCACCTATGCTTAAGATGTGCATGTAAGGTGTTTGATAAAATGCCTAAGGAACTAGAAATCATGCAATATAGCTAAATTGTGACTAAGTGAAGGATTCATGATATGCCCTTACGTTCCAATGACTTCCATGATTGATAATGTTCCTTGTAAATATTGTTGGAATACTCATGAACTATTCTTATGAGATTATGCTATGTTTACTTGCAAATCCTACTTATGAACAAGATGTATGATAACCATGCAATCCACATGAACTTCTATGCTATTAGTGTGTGTTTCCAATATGATTATGCAATAAACTTGATATTAAGATTGTGAAAGTACTTCCATGCGATATGAAATACTTTCCATGCAATACATTGTTGATAACCATGCATAGTATGAGATCCATACTTATGATATTATATATTATGGACTCTACTCTTATGATCAAGTCAGTCATGTGTGACAGTTTTCTTCCATCGAGTCCTGAGGGTACTTGTACCCAAAAACTATAGCTGTGTGCCTAGATCCATGTCATGTTTAACGATATCTGAACTCAAGCTATGATTCCATAGACTCCAGTAAGTCATGTGACTCAGGAAAACCTCATGATCTTAGTCAGTTGTCAGATATCAGTAATATTCCGCCAGTTAACGGAATTCAGTAAGATCAAGTCATGTATAGTCAGTTATTCATGTCTAGTCCCTCCAGATGGGAGAAGAGGTTAGCACCGAGTGAACCCAAGGATGGGAACTCACCCGCCAGTTCAGGGTGTGATTCTTAGTATCAATCCTTGTGTTCCATAACTACGTAGCCAGCGTAGGTTAAGACATCTTAACCCGTCAGCTTAGGGTTGATAAGGTGGCTTAACCCGTCAGTTTAGGGTTCCCACTATTCTCATTGAGTACCCGCCAGATAAGGGTCACTCACAGTTGTCCTTACCAGTCGTGCGGTATTGACACCCCTCCAGTCGGGGAAGAGATTGGACCCCAGCTTAGCCATAACGGCATACACAGGGCATATCGGTTAAACACTACCTTCCATAGTTTCAGTAATAGTCTCAGTAAAAGAACTCAGTTAGTTTTTCAGATTTCAGTATATACAGGACTGTCAGATACAGTCATCCATGTTATTAGTTTCAGTAATAGTCTCAGTAAAAGAACTCAGGGTGTTCTTTAGATTTTAGTATATACAGGACTTTCAGATACAGTCGCCCATGTTATCAGTTTCAGTATCAGTCATGACAGTTATTAGTAAACCATGTATTAGCTTATAAGTTATGCTATCACGTATTCACGGTCCCAATTTATATATATGTGTGTTTGCACTCCCACGTTCATATTAGTCAGTCAGTGTTGTTCATGCATGAAACCATTTATAATCAGCCTACCTTCCTCGTATACTCAGTACTCGAGTTGTACTAACGCATTTGCGCTATGGTGTTTTCTTTTCATGTTATACCATAGGTTCCGAGACACGAGCTCCAGCCCAGCAGTAGTGGCAGTATTCCAGTTGTAGAGACACAGTGAGTCCTCATTAATTCGAGGACAATATGATTTGATTCATTTATCTATTTCTTCAGTTTAGTTTTATGGAGTTAGTTGGAGACATGTTCCTTCAACTCCATATTCAGACAGTTTAGAGGCTTCCAGATTTACTTTCAGATTTATGTTCAGATTTAGTTGTTTTTGGTATTTTCGCCCACATGATTGTATTTAGTTGAACCTTATGGCCTTACAGTTCCATGTATTCCATATTATTATATTATGATTTGCAGTATATAGGTACAGATATCAGTCATGGGTTAGCTTGTGGTCCCTCGGAGTCATGAGCACTGTGTAGTATTTCGGTTCAGCAAATCGGGGTGTTACAGTGTTACATATGTCATAGCCATCCAGGATCGAGATACCATCTATTTATGGTTGTAACTTTGCAAGAATAGTGACACTTCTATGGAAACATAAACAAAATATCTACAACTACTACTTGGAAACAAACATGTGAAATATACAGTCCAAAATGCCAAAGGCAAAACACAAAAAGCCCAAATATTTAGAAAAGTTTATGCAGAGTATGTGAATGTCATATGGATCGAAAGAAATCATATATTCCTTGAAAAGATAGATAGAGACTGGGATGCTTTCATTAGCTAGATAAAATTCCTATATATGTTGTGTGACATCAAATTATTGGGTGGAAAACTAGTTATAGTGTGCTATGCTAGGCTAGATTATGAGGATTGATTCAAAGTCTAGTAGTATGGTTTAGCTTTGCTTTATTCTATTTTGAGATAGCCAGGAGTGTTCATTGGCTATGGATTTGTAATTCTTGCAGCAACTTGTAGAATAAATATAATCCACATAATATCGAGTATCCATAGAAAAGATTAATGGACCAAGATGTTTTAAAAAAAAAAAATTACTTTCCAGGTAACTTGAGACAGGGGATTCGATTACTGGATTAAGATTTTTAGAACTCCTTCCACCATCATTATTTCGAAAGTAATCATAATTTGAGGAGAAATAAAACCAAGAGAAATCATAAAATAAATAATCTTACATACCTCAAAACGTTAGAGAAGTTAGTTACCGGAAAGGGCAAAACTAAGATTGATTATTGAGCCAATTCTCTTGGATTTCTTTTTTTATATATAATTGAATTTGAGAGGAGAGCTGGATTTTTGTATGATGAAATAGTTTGTAAAACTATTGGAGAAACTGTAGTTTTTTTTATTGTGTGTAACTGAGGAAGGCAGAGAGATTGTAACTGATGCTGTTTTTCATGTGAGTAAGTGAGGAAAATAGAGAGATTGTAACTGATGGATAAATAAAGAACTTCTACCTACTGAAATAAGGCCTGCCAGAGGAAAAACAAGCATTTGAATACTGATGAATAAATAGGGATTTAATCTCTTGGGGTAAAGGTAAAAAGGAAAGGACGAATTTTCACTCAAAGGTACTTCACAAGTTACTGAGTGTAAGATGTTACAATATCTCCCCATGGAATCATTCATCCTGAAATGAAGGTTATAGACTTATGAAAAAAATACTGTACACACAAAAACTAGGGAATGAGACTTAACGCAGACATGACATAGGCCATGGATTTCAAGGGACATGAACATAACAACTTAAGGCTTGAATTCATTGAAATCATAGGCATAAGCCGTAGGGGTATTTTAGTTATCTGATTTGGGTTCACAGGACATGAAGGACATAATGAAGACTGGACATAAGTCCCCTTTGATATGAAGTTATATGACATGAAATAGTGGTACATTACACATAGGAATAGGAGAATTTTCACCTCTAATATTGGTAGCCTTAGATCTTAGCAATTCCTTTCGAAGCTACCCTTTTTTCCTCTGAATATCACACTTCATTATTTCCAACTCACATGGATATATACATAAACTAAAGTCTGGTTCTAATTAAACATTCTTAACATTTTCAAGCCTTACAAGATGCCACACCTAAAACAATCATGCTAGTCTAAAATTTAAAATACTATAATCTATTTCCCCTTTAGGAACATTCATCTTTATTGTTGAGTTGATCTTAGGTTATTTTCTAAAACTTGGCAAGGTCTCTCTTGCACCTATAGTTATCTATGTAAGGATACTACTTCTTCTCATCACAAATAAACTACCACCCTCGAGCTCTAATTAAGAAGTCACAAATTTCATCCCGCATTTACCCAAATAGGTATCAACATGATATCCAAGTTTATCACTATAACCACTTCATGGTATCTTTAAAGTTAACACTATATAAAAGAAAAATCTTCCCCGGATGCCCTAGAACCTCTTGACCCACAATTTTATGAACTTCTATTGGGAGGAACACCATATGACATCATCTTACTGTTACAAATAGCTAATCGTCATCTCGGATTTCATCCATACTTATGATCTTAGATGGAACTAGTACACTATAATCATCATAACAATGTCCATCAATTCACCTCCTTCCAAAGGATTACACAGATGATATCACACAATTGTCATGTCATAAGGAATATCACCGGAGGACTAGAGTATGGGCATAAAAAATAAAAGGGATACTATTTAATCACTACTAATACTTATGGTGACCTTGCCACTCCATATGAGGCCTGGGAATAAAGCATAATATGCATGAATACTTCATGTACAAAACACATAAGGTGTGAATAGAGAGTTATTCTGAGCATACAGATAACATAGTACAAGCTAAGAACATATCATAAATTATGGTTTCTTAGGACTGAACATATCGTAAAGCATATGTTTTGGATCAGGAATAGCATAACGTAGAACCTAGATATCTAGAACGTAAGAGTAATATTTGCATCATGGCGTGAAGTTTTTGTTTCCTATTCAAGAATTAGAACATGGGCATGAGTTTGCACATAAAATTTGGTTCATAGATATAGGTATGACATGAATACATAAGACATGGATAGATTATCATATTGGCTGAAGTCATCAAATATTCTAGAACAAGAACCAATTTTGTGAAAACCCTTACTATCTGGATCTCAAGAACTAATTTTGTTCTTACCCTATCATCTCCCCTTTAGGTCAAAGTCAACGTTTAAAGTATACGGACCTATTCTTAAATCTAAGCTATCATCACCTTACTCCCTTGAATACTATATCTTTAGGTACACAACACTTACTAGGACTTCATCCTGAGATACTTAACATTCTCTAAACTTTGCAGTCATCATTTTATAGTTTATGCTCTCATTGCTATACATAACCACTTTCTCTATATTTGATCTTCCATTCTTACTCTAGTAGCATCACTCCTCTAAATTCTTATCCACCCACTCCAATGGAAATTAAAATTGAACGAAGAGGCTACCATTATCCACTTATAATATTCTCAAGGGCACCACATACTACATAACTAGGCTTCTCCCCACTAAGAAACTCATGGGTACTAACTAGGCACACATAGAAATAAATAACTTAGAATCTCATATAGTAACATACTACCTTGGGTGCACCTTTATTTTTATATAACTTAAGGCCCATCGTTATCTAAGGACTCAGCTACAATTTATTGTGTTACGTCTACTCCACATATTTATTATTCTTGCAGATTCACACTATTCCTAAATTATCAAACTTAAGCTCATCAACACATACAAAAATAAATCAAGCCTATTAGATCTATTTTCCAAAACTAGTGCTATCACACTTATACCGCCATTCATTCATCTTTATGGTCATCTAAAGCTCAAGCTTAGTGTCGACTAAACATGGATGACAACACTATCAAATAATACCAATTCGAACTGTATCTTATACAAAAATAAATAACCACTAGTCAATTCAGATTTCATGACAACATAGTTGATCTAAATCACACCATTTATCTCATTGCAGCCTACAAGCATATTCTCCTTCGCGACATTACTATCACTCCTTAGTAACATAAACTTAAGCAATAATAGACTTCTTTCTTAAACCGAGTATACTCCAAGTCGTCTTAACAAACCATTCTTTCTCTATTAACTATCATAAAATTTTGTAAGTCTTGATACACCCTAGCCAACACCGAAGGTCATTCCATCCCATTTCACGCTTAATGAATTCATGACACTTGCTACATACTCCAATCAATTATTATGCCCACTTTTAAGCCACTATACTTTTGAATTCATATTTCTAGCTCAATACATTATGCTACTTATGACTTAAAACCCCCAAATCACACCATCTCTTAGGTGATAATACTAACCAAGCACTGAAATACATAACTTCTATCTAAAGGTGTTATTAGCAACAAGGTTTAAAAAAATAATAAAGATAATCTGAGAGTACATTTTAGTTTGGCACAGACGAAAGATTAAAATGAACAAATGTGCATTCTTATGAATCAATGGGCTTAAACGCACTAATGGTCTATGCTTAATCTCTTGTGCAGTCTCTTAATTTTTTTGTTGGCTCTATCTGAGAGAACTACCTAGATAAGAATCTAACCTTTAATGCTTGTACCACCACAAAGGTGAGGCATAGGAAAAAGAATTGGAAAAACACGCGATTTCACATAATATTCTTAAGGCAACTCTATCGCACGATCTAGAATGTGAAAGAATGAGACATTTCCTAAATGCCCTACAGACTCCAAATTATAAGTGTAGCGCGTTACACACCCATAATTAGGACTCTACTAGACATAGCATCACAGACACCCTAGAACATTTGAACTCTGGGCTTTGATACCAAGTTTTTCACGCCCCAAGTCGAGGCCCTTGACATGAAACGTACCCGATACTATTGGTAGTACGAGCAAACGTTCTGGCATATCACATAAGCATACAAACAACATAATTAATAGAGAGGAGACAACATAAAATAATATTTCTTAAAGAAGACAGTCTTTCATCAATGTTCATTAATATCACTTAATGTCTGAAGATACAATAGTCTTGATAAATTAGACAAAAAAATTACAAGATATTTCTGACAACTAAACCAGTCTGTGAAGCTTCTAATAAGTACCAATACTAAAAGGAAAGAAAATATAAAGAAGTCATCATATCTCCTGATAGGAAAGAGGCTCACCAATGCCAAATGATAGAGATCCGAACGAGGCACTGACCACGGACATGAGATCCAAAACCTACATCATGAAATGATGTAGTGCCAAAGATGGTCAATACGTGGAATGTATTGGTATACAAAACTATTTTTGGAGGTTAATACATTAAGAGATTAGAAATTACAATAAAATTCAAATGTAAAAGAAGACAACTGGAAAGGAAGAAGAATATAAACTAAATTTATAATTGACCATATAAGGTAGATTTAATTGCTTTGATTATTTGTGGGAGAAAGTAGTGAACCATCATAAACCACCATGTGAGCGCATGGAGTCTGATCTTGTCCCAATCATCTAAGACCTCATATACCTTGTCGGGTATAGGATGTGAAATGACATAATTTGCTAGCAAGTATCCATGGTTAGCCCCTTTTTGGGACACATAAAAAAGATTCATCCGACTTGTGAAATGATCTTTATCCTATGTCGGCAAACATAGTTTTGGGCATTTTTCATTTAGACATATGCCTTCACGGTCAGTTAACCAACTCCCTTATGCTCATAATCTTATCTTACTGATTCATGTTCATAGATAAGCCATATTAGGCTCATATTCATGGTTTAGCCACTTTAGGCTCATGCCTGAGAATTAACCAACTTCGGTTCATATTTCAGATTAAGCCATCAAAGCCTCATAATCAAGTATTACCATCATTAGGACTCATGGGAGGTAGAATCATAATTCATTAAGTCATATTAATTCATCAATGAAGGATTTTCATAACTTTATCAGGAGTGAGCCTTTGGAATGTACATGTTGTTTTTAGCATAGCTTATGAGTTTGGAGATCATATCTTAAGGTAATAAAGACATTCTTGAATTAATTCGTAAAGCTAGAAGTCATACAGATCGTGTCATTTTATGTCACGGTTCATAAGAGAGGGATTTTATGATATTATGGAGATCATGGAAAATTTAAGTCATTATAGCATTGTTATTTTCATTGATTTGTGACTAACATGCTAGCTTTACTAGGCTCATGTTAATATTTTAGCCTTTTGTGGGATCACATTGGAATTCAACAACTTTGGTTTCATACATCATGAACTAACACTCAGTATTGTGTTGGTGAGTCATTGAAAGTAACGTCTTGCAACACCATTATTGCAATATTCCAAGTCATAACTTCCATAACACTTAATGGAACTAAAGAGGAAATTGAGGGAATCTAGTTGAGCTTCATGGATCACGGTTCATATGAAAACAATAGGAAGTTTCAGTATGATGTCTTCTTTTGAAACAGAATTAAAAAATCATAGCCTTTAGTTAAAAGAAAAGAAACAGGCTAGCCAAATGGGGAACTGATGTCAATTTGGAGTGCGTTGAATGTGTCATGGCCATCCAGAATCGAGATTACATCTATTTATGGTTGTAACTTTGCAAAAACAGTGCATGATAGTTTACTTCTATGGAAATATAAACAAAATATCTACAACTACTACATGGAAACAAACATGTGAAATGGACAGTCCAAAATGCCAAAGGCAGAACACAACAAGCCCAAATATTTAGAAAATTTTATGTAGAGTATGTGAATGTCGTATGGATCGAAAGAAATCATATGTTCTTTGAAAGGATAGCTAGATAATAGGAAGTTTTAATTAGCCAGAGAAAATGCCTATATGTGCTGTGTGAGATCAAATTATCGAGTGCAAAACTAGTTAAGTGTGCAAAACTAGATTATGCCTAAAAAGTATACTACGGTAGCATGTCCAAGGCCCCTAACATATTATGGCAGCATACACAATGCCCCTAACATGGTACAGAAGATATGTATGCCCATAGTAAATATATCACGACAAAAAGTACAAGGCCCCTAACATATTACGACAACATAGGTATGCCCCTGACATATTACGGCAGCACATGTATGTTAATAAATATGTCCAATATCCCAACATCACCTCACAACTCACCATCAAATAATTCTCAATATAATTAAAAAAATACATATTCACAGTTGATCAAAGACCACCAATTCTTCCAAGCACACGTTTGTCCCAACACATGGACTAGGCAGATAAATATATTTTTTTATAAAGCAGGTTTGAAAAGCAAGCACCAAATCTTAAAGTCTCACTTACCTTACTAATGACAAGTTTCTCAATCTTGCAACAGGTAGAACATCAACCGAACAACCTTGAATAGCTTTAATCTATTCACAAATATCAATTAACAATGTCAACTACACTAGTTGAGATTAGGTCTCAATTGGTGAAGCCATTATCAAAGTACTACTCCATTGAATTCCTCTTAATACTCCACTGAATTCCTCTTACTACACCACTGAAAAAGGTGATGAATGTGTACAAAAGAATTTTTTGCAGAGCATAGCTAGAAATAATTTTCATTGACTTATCACGGTGTCCACTTGCAATTTTTCCAATTTCCAACAAGAATAACAAAACCCAATTGCCTATTTATTCAATTAACATGGTACTAGTAATTAACAATTTAATATCCCAATCATACCTGTTATTAGTCCATATGTCTTTTAAATACTGCATCACCGTTGCTACTTCCACTTAATCAGACACACACAATAATTAAATCAATAAAGATTACGATCAGAAGTTATTTAAAGAAATTTTGATTTGTTAATCATTTGCCTAAATAATTCACTAAAAACAATTTACATTTTAAGAAACTATATGTTATGGAGATAAAGTAATTCACAATACCTGAATGTGAAATTGGAGTGTTTCTGCTAGTCTGTATGGTTTTCCGTAGAAAAAGAATAAAGCACCTCTTCTTTTAATAGAAAAATATAGCTAATAGAAATAATTGACCTAATATTCTACTCTTTTTGTAATTGAATCTTTGAAAAAATAAATAAGGGAGAGGGTTTTGGCTTTTGGTTTTCTTAACCCTCATTAAAAATTTGGGTTATTACAACATATTTTGGTTCAAACCAAAAAAATCAAATTGAAATTTAATTTCGATTTCACTTTTTTAATTCTTTGGATTGGTTTTGGTTTCAAATTTTAGAAATTTGGTTAAATTGTTTGGTTTTCATTTTTTCAAAAAAAAATCGGTTAAACCTAAAAATTGAAAAATCTTTGCAATAACTACTTGAGGAAGGTTTGACAAATGTCTTCATAAATTCCAGATAGTGATATTGTAGCAGCAAATCTTGAACATCTTTACATTTAAAGTCATTACTGGTATATAGAAGTAATTAGAATAATATGTTGCAAAGCCTTGGAAAATTTGTATCTCGTCGATGTAACTGATATTGATGGATGGTTAGTAAACCTTCTTTTCAATAAATCCAACCTTTAACACTTATCCTTATACTTCTCTATATAAAAGCCGGGGAATAGAGTAGAAAAAAGTATGTGTATTTGATGAGACTGCAGTGCAGTTTATATACAACTAAAATAATCAAAATTAGCGTGAACAAACACCTAGAATGTAGGAGCAGATAACTATATCTAATACAACTAACACCTAAATAAGTTGAACAAATCTAATCCTAATCAAATTATATCTGTAGTACTTGTACATGTACCCAGTAAAATAATTGTACAACACTGGTCAACCACTAATGCTAATGTGCTATTATACGCCCCTCAAGTTAGGTGTGAGGGACAACACGTAACTTGGGAAGCATTAACTGGAAAGCTGGCTTTGACAATGGTTTGGTAAGTGGATCTTTAAGTTGATCAGCAGAGTGTATGTGCCTCATTTGGACCAATCCATAGCAGACCTGGTTACGAACAAAGTAAAGATCAACCTCAAGGTGCTTTATTTTGGTATGATATACCGGATTCTCGGCAATGTTCATAACTCCAAGGTTATCATAAAGTATTATAGGTGTAGCAGGGAGTGACACATGAAGATATTTGATCAAGTAAGTAACCCAATTCATTTCAGACAAGGTGAAAGCAACAATATTCGGCCTCAGTGGAGGATCTAGACATAGTAGGTTGCTTATGATAACTCCAGGAGATGGGAGTTGTGCCCAGATAAATAATGTAGCCCAAGATAGTGTGGTGATCATTGATGTCACCTGCCCAATCATCATCAATATAGGCATAGAGATCAGTCAATTTATGGGGGAATATACAAATGCCATACTAGGATGTTTCTTTAAGGTATCACAGGATACGCTTAACTGCCTTCCAGGAAAGCACAGAAGGAGAGGTGTTGAACTGAGTAAGCTTGGTTACAGAGTATGTGATGTCAGGTCGAGTAAATAAAAGGTACTGAAGCTTACCGAGCATACTTATGTATTCTTTTCCATCAGTTTTAGATGCTCCATTATCAACTAATAGGGTCTCGAACATGCTCATAGGTGACTGAATACCTTTGTAGTCTTGTATCTGAGTGTCATATAGAATCTCCTGTATATACTTAGATTGATTGAAAAACAAGACATCAACACTTCTATGTACTTCAACACCTAAGAAATAGTGTAATAAACCTAGGTACTTGAGAGAAAAAAAGAATTAAAAGAGAGGTAACAACATGTTGAATGAGTGTTTCATCACTGCCTGTGATTATGAGGTCATCCACATAGATCAAAATACAAATAGTGACCCCCATATTATATAGAACAAAGTGAGAATTATCACACTCAGACATATTGAACCCCATTCGAATCAAAGAACAATTCAATGCATCATACCAGACCTTAGGAGCTTACCGGAGTTCGTAAATTACCTTTTTGAGATGGCAGGCATAGTTGGGATGATTTGTGTTTTCATAGCCAGGAGTTTGAGACATATACACATCTTCTTGAATCCTTCCCTGAAGAAAAGCATTATTGACATCTACTTGATGTAGCGGCCAGTTCATCTATACAGTAACTATAAGTACTATTCGAATTGTAGTTGGTTTAACTACCGGACTGAATGTCTTGTGAAAATCAAATACGGGCCTTTGAGTGAACCCTTTTGCAACTAAATGTGCTTTTTACCTATCAATGGAGTCATCAAATTTAGTTTTGATTCAAAACAACCACTTACAATGGATAATATTTCGGGCATGGTCTAGTGGAACCAAGTCTCAATTCTGGTTCTTCATTAATGCATCAAATTCAGCCTTTATAGTATCTTTCCAATATGAGAATTTTTTTATTTCTTAGGGGTTCAAGAATAGAAGGTTCAGGCTGGTTTATTTGGGCAGTGTAGTCAACAATTTTTTGTTACTTGACGATGTTATTTTGTGATCGTGTTACTACACTATGTTGTTCTATGGGTGGAATGTTAACAATAGGTTCAGATGGGGGAGGTAAACTTAGAGGTGGAGCTGGTTGTATGGATGATGAGTATGGTCAACACCGATAGACGTAGGTAATTGATGGGCGGCGATTCTTGGAGACAGGACAAGTATAGTGATCAGGGGGTTGGCTTTGGAAAACAAAATGGGGTTGAAGGTTATTAGAGGTGGATTGCCTATACCTTTCAAAAGAAGATGTTAAGGAAGTAGAGGTCATATTACCTGGTTCCTGAGGTATAGAGTGATCTGCCTTCCGGTAGTTTTCCTGTGCGGCACGAATTGAGCATGCATCTTGGCGTGTGTCTCGCATGAGTGGAATAGTGGGGGCAACTGGATGTTATTAGCATCAAGTGTATTTTCTCCATGATTGAAAAAGTCAGCATTATTTGGAGAAGAAACTTTTTCTCACTTTAAAGAAGAAAATTACTGGTTCAATTGAGAAAACATACTTTCAAATGGAAAAACATCTTCAAAAAAATTTACATCCCGGGAGAGAAAAATTTTGGAACTGGTAGGATCAAAACACTGATGGTAACGATGAGTGATGGAGAATCCAAGATAGACACAAGGATTGGAATATGGTTCTAACTTATTTTGGGTATATGGTTGAAGCCATGGGTAGCCCAAACAACCAAATGTACAAAGATATTCGTACGCTGGTTTGTCATTAAAAAAAACTTCAAATGGTGACTTGTTAGTGTTCGAGTGGGTAGACGGTTGATGAGATATGTGGCATGATGGCAAGCAAATGACCAAAAATCAGAGGGTAAAGAAGCTTGATGAAGTAGTGTTTTAACTGTCTCAACTAGGTGACGATGACGTCTTTCTGCCATGGCAACCCGTTGAGGTGTGTACGGTGGAGAAACAAGATGTTGTATACCAATGGAGTGGAGGTACGGGTATAATATTTTATATTCACTTCCTCCATCAGTGTATAGGGTGAGTATTTTTTTATCAAAAAATTTTTCAAGCATGGGATGTAGGCTTTGAAAAATTTGTTGAACTTCAATTTTGTTTTTCCTTGTGTATAACCAGATGTATATACTATACTGATCAACAAAAAAACAATAATAATATTTTTTTATCAATTGAGAGAACTGAAGATGGCCCCACAGATCACTGTAATGTGTTTCTAATGGAGATTTACTAGACAATTTGTTTAAATAAAATGGAAATATGTGGACTTTATTGCAGCAACAAGAATTACAATAAGTAAATTTGTCTTTCAAAGAAAAAGATAGACTGAAATTATTGAGAATGCAAAATAAAACTCGAGGATGAGGGTGACCCAATCTTCGATGCCGCAGATGTAACGGAGGGACGGTAACATCAACATGGTTGGGCGAGACAGTGTTGTCCATTCATAGAGTCCTTCTTTATTTAGTTCACACAGAAGAGGTATTCCCATAGTCAGATCCTTCACAAGAAAGTTAAAAGGAAAAAATTTCTTTGAGGTTTGGTTATCTTGACAAAATTGAGAAATAAAACTAATCTTGCACTTGATAGCAAGTGCACATAAAATAGTAGAGAGTTTGAAGGCATTATTTGACGCATATAAATGAGTAGTACTAGTTTGAGTAATTGGAGTCACATTACCATTACCCATCATCACTTCTTCCATCCATTTAAAGTCCTGAACATTGTGCAGGGAGTTGGTATCGAAGGTAATATGGTGAGATGCACCCGAGTCTACAATCCACAGGTCATTTGGTGGTGTTTAGGCATCAAAATTATCCTTAGCTTCAAAGTGGTGACAAACATTTGTTGTATGGACAAATTTGTCACAGAGATGACAACGGACTCGTGAAGATTAGTGTGGGAAGTTACGCCACTAAGAACTATTATTGGAATCCTGAGGAATAGCTTTTTGATTGGGTTGTCTGTTTTTGTGACGCCAATTATTGTTGTTGTTGTTGTTGTTGGGTGGGTGGGCATCGATTATTACGTGGTGCTGATTGGGAATTTGTGACACGTTTAGCAACTGCTGCAGTGACTTGTGTGGTCGCCTTTTTTAGGCAATTATGTTTGAGGAACACTTCGTGATCAAAAAGCTTGTCAAAAGGTTTTGCACAGTTGATTGGAGAGTCTCATACCCGTATAGCTTGTGAAATCTCACGAAACTCCAGACCGAGTCCACTCAAAATTTTCACCATATGTTCTTCGTTATTGACCGGTGAACCAGTTGTGGTGAGCTCATTAGACAGAGAGCAATCTCATATAGATATTGACTCGACTGAGATGGTGACGGAGGCTAAATATGCGGGTCTATGATTTGTTCACAAAGGTGGTGTGAAGATGATCCCAAAAAGCTTTGGAGTTGTCTGTGGAAGTGACAGTGGATGCGATTATGGCATCAACAAAGGCCATAAGAGTAGTTTGGATTAGTTTGTCTTTTGCGAAACCAATCCTTGTATTTGGGGTTGGCGGATTCAATTTCATTAGTGTTGATTGTTTTCGAAGCAAGATGACCATAGAGGTCATGGCTATGAAGTATCATGGCAATTTGGGCCTTCCAAATAGTGAAGTTGTGACTTCCATATAGTTTAATAGGTAGTTGGGAGGCTGGGTTGAATTGAATTAAGTTTTTTATAACAGGGGAGGCATCAGCATTAGCAATTGGGGTGGAGGCATCCATTGATGTGTAGGAAAAAAAATTACTCGTTAGAGTTATTGTGGCGTTGATACCATATAAAAGCAGAGAAATAGAGTAGAAGAAAGTATGTGTATTTGATGAGACTCCAGTACAGTTTATATACAGCTGAAATACTCAAAATTAGCGTAAACTAACTCCTAGAATGTAGGAACATATAACTATGTCTAATACAACTAACACCTAAATAAGTTGAACAAATCTAATCCTATTCAAATTAAATTTGTAGTATTAGTACATGTGCGCACTAAAACAATTTTACAACACTGGTCACCACTAATGCTAATACGCTATTGATAACGCTCAAACTATAGCTCTCGTAAGAGTGTAAGCGGTCGTTGTCAAATATATAACCCAACTGGGTTGGGTATCGATCCCACAGAGAATACTTGGTCACTAAGTAAGCAAAGATTATTAGACTTTTGGTGCAAGTCTCGTAAAAGGGGGGATTTTGTAGCGTGCAATAATGTAAACAAAATAATAGAGTAAAAATAGAAAATAGCAAAGTAAAAAGAAAGAATGTTTAGTAAGATGTTTAACCAATGAGAATTGAGAGTTGGTGTTATGTCCACCTTATGAGTTATACGTCTCTATTGGCTATGAGTTATGCGGAATTCAGACATGCATGTGCTTATAGAGAGTTGTATTCTATGGTAAATCCAGGCGTCTTTCGACCATCAAGGATTATTTCACTTTAACTCTTTCGATCTTAAAGCGTGTCTAATGGTACGAACTCTCCAAGAGGTTAATCCAGTTACGGCACTAACTTTTTAACAGGGGTTGGTGCCCTATTACCTTGACATTATCTCTTTTCCAGACATATAACTTTTCTTTCGAACAAGTTAATGCTATACTGGCGTATTCTATGCGTTTGCAACCATACGAATTTGCATTAAGATGAAAAGAATAATGATATAAGCATCATACGAGTCACGAACTCACAAACTCATAGCAATAGATAGTATCTCATAAGGCTTCCATAACCCCAACAGAGAAGTTTAGCTATTCATGAGTGCAATGGAAATCACAATAGACTTTATCATTATACCAAAATAAAGATCTCACGTGTAGTAGGGTTTGGTATGGCGTTAGGCGTGAATTCCCTTTTAGAATAGCGGTTCTCTTGTTGTGGAAATTAAGAATTGAATAGATGAAGAGAAAGTAATTAATTGGAAGAGAATTGTTTTCGGAACTCCATAATTAATCGAAAATCTCTAGCAAAATAGGGTATTTATAACACCCATATCCTATTCCTACTAGGCTACTGCATTACTTAACCTAATCCTACTAGGTTACTTCATCATTATCCTAATCCTAATAAGTTACTGCTGATCCCCAAAGTCTTTGGAAATATTGTTTTTGCCCGGGACAGATATTCCATGCGTCACTTTTGGTCCTTGGCGTCCAAGCTTTCCCTTCCTTCTTTTGTGAAGCTTCCTTGGGCGTCAAGTTATCCATAATATGCTGAAATCTGCATCATTTATACCTGAAAACTTGCTAATCACGTTTGTTAGCTCACTTACAGGAAAAAGGACTAAAAGTGCATGAATTATATATTTTGTCCTCAAAACTTAGCTAAAATATGGGTAAATTATAGTACTTTAGGCGTGAAAATACGCCTATCATCAACACCCCACACTTAAAGCTTTGTTCGTCCTCGAACAATATATCATGTCCATATAAACATTTACTTAGGGTTTCACAGTAACAGCACAAAATATTCATCAAGACAGGCACAACAATTATTAACAAAGAGTAGTTTTCTAATCACTTCTAGAAACAATTCAACCTCTAATATAGACTCGTAATGATGGTTAATTCGTATCCACAAGTTAAGCCACAAAGAATCATATAAGACTACCCAAAACTCATCAACCATGTGTGTCTCACATAAGATATTACCCATAATCACTCACAATTATTGCATTTTTCAGAACATAGGTATAAGATTATCCTTGCTCTCACTCTCACAAAGAATTCATATGTTGCAACTGATGACCATAGGCTTTCCCTTAGTGTAATGCTCCACTAATATCAGAATGCTAAGCTTAGGATCAATTAGGTCTTTTACAGGTTGTAATGTAGGCTAAGGGACGGGTAGGACTATTTTGGCCAGAAATAGTGACTATGTTCCTAAGCGCTTTAATACATCACATTATGCCATTAACATTCTCTTTTAATCAACCCTGCTACCTTTCATTCATCTATCACCCCTTTTCACCTATTTTGCCATTCAAGCATAACTACCTTTTTATTTAATCATAAACACAATTTATCATTTTGTTTTTCTATTTCTTTTTCTTTTCTTTTTTTTTCTTTTTTTTATAACACACCTCCATGATAGCCACTCTTTTTCATAACAAATTCAAGTACCAATACACTCTAAGGCATCACTCTCACCCAATTTCCTCTTATTTTGTCACATGACTTCACAATTTAAAGCACTTAGGAATTTGGATCAAATTATGGTCTTGAAAAAAATGGATTAGGCTTACATATGAGGCTGTCAAAGAAAATGGCTTAAAGGCTCAAAAGGGTTGACTAGGATAATGTCCACGGGTAGGTAAACAGAAGGTAAACAATCACAGGCTACCAAAGAAATGCCTAAATCATCTCCTAAACTCACACTCTTTATTTCGCTTTACACATACACCAGGCAAGTTCTAGCATTAGTCACAACACAGAATATACTATATCCTCACACACACAAGGCACATGGTCAACTTTATTGGGAGTATTATAGACTTTTGACCCTAACAGATGAATGAATTAAACCACACAATTATCACACAGTGAGTCACACTTAGAGCCTAAGTGTCTCAATAGTAATGATTCTAGCACAAACTCTTGTCATAACACCATGCCGCCTATCAGAACAATTTCATGCATCAAAATCTAATAAATTTAAAATTTAAACTAACTAATTACGACTAATTAAAACAAACAAGAACTAGAATAAATGCAAATATAGACAAAGAAGTATAGCATACAAATACCAGCACCCCACACTTAGACGGGACACACTGCCCTCAGTGGAAAATAAATAAGAAGAACCTGATTAGTTGGATTCATCCTCTATGTCTGGGGTCATACCCCCTGCATCAGAATCATCATCAGAGTCGTTGTCATCAGAGTTCTCTTCCACGTCGGAGTCTGGAATTCGTCAATCATCATCGGTTGGCATGTCTTCATCAAGAGGTTCCTCAAAATATACACCTACTCCACACATTGCCCTCGCATGCTCATTCATTGGGTAGTCATAATCCAACTGTTGGAGCTCTGCAGTAGTTGGAACATGACCCCCGCTCATCATGGTAAACTTCATCATGCCATATAAATGGCGGGAGAAGCTTTCATCGTAAGCATGTCTTTCTGCAGTGGTTAGGTTGACGCCATGCATGGATTCAGCATCTTTAACCTTTGTGAGGTCAACCTTCTTCGAGTTGTGTGGAAGCTTATGATAAGCCGGTTCCTCTTTGATGTCTTCCTTCCTCAATATTGCATTCAACAGGTTGCCAAAGCTGAAGTGGGACCTCTTGTGTAGCCTAGCTTTCCGCATTGTAGATCGAATAATTTCCCCAATGTTGATAGGGACATTCGTCATCAATGCGTACACCAGGAACACTCTATCTCATGTTATCTTTGTGTACTGTGTCCCTAGAATGAGGCAAGAGTTGACTATTCGCAGCCATATCCTAGCTTCTCTGTTCAAGGAGGCATACGGGAAGGTATTGTGTCGACCGGTATCCTTGTGATGACTCCACCATGCCATTGATCTTGTTCCACATAGTGTGTGTATGATTTCCCTGTATGGAGGTCTACGATAAAGCTCCTTGAGTGGTGCAGGATTGACAGATGGCAAGCCTAGAAAGGAGTTGAAGAACTCTGCATTTAGTTGCAGAACTTGGCCCCGAATCTTAACTTCACTCCCTGTAGTTTTCGGTGACCAGTTGGCATAGAATTCTCGTGTTAAATCGATATTTCACTCTCCCATATCTCGAAAGATAAAATCAAGATGTAACGTCATTATCTTAGCCAACATGCGAGGTTCTTTCTTTGCTAGGCTCTCCTTATGTATCAACTCCATGTGAACATATTTCTTCTCTTTATTGTTCCTATACCACTCCTTTCCTTTCTCCTCTAAGACCCATTTAATTCTGAACATGCGGCGAGGTATTTGCAGCGAGGAGGATTCGCCTTGCTCTTTTCGTCCCCTTTTCTGGCCTTTTTGTGAAGTGGTTGCCTTATCCTTTCCTTGCCTTGCTTTTGGTGCCATTGTACTTGGTTGATGCCTTTGGAAGATGTTCTTGTGAAGTAAAAGAGCAAAAGGAAATTTTTTGAGAGAATTTGGAGAGGTAGGCGGCGCTTTTCTTAGGTTTGCAATGTATTTTTGGTCTAAGACTAAGTTTCTTATTTATAGGGCAAGCTTGGGTCGGGTTTTGACCCATTTAAAATCAGATTTGGAGACCAAAAGTGACCATAGGCGGCGCCTTTTGCTTTGCCTATGCTTGGCATAGGCGGCGCCTTTTGCAAAGCATTGTTGAGCATAGGCGGCGCCTATGCCATGGCATTGTTAGGCATAGGCGGCGCCTATGTCATGGCACATGAGATTCAGAGACAAAATGCTTTTGCATAGGCGGTGCCTATGCTATGGCACACTTAGGCATGGGCGGCACCTATGCTATGGCACACTAGATTCCGAGAGCTTAGGCCATAGTATAGGCCTTGCCTTGTTCGTGGACTAGATTTACATAGGCCTTGCCTTGTTCCTTGCCTATATTTTCATAGGCAATGCCCAACCCATAGCCTTTTGCTTCTTCAATCCTAACTTACCACCTTGAACATGCAATTCTTCCAAATCAAGATTTGAACTCAATCTCCTCCTTTACACCTCTTGCACCTATACTTACTCAAAAGCAACAAAAATAATTAGAACGATGGGTTGCCTCCCATCAAGCGCCTTAGTTTTGGTCGTGGCACGACTCTTCTTTTTGGATTTTTATTTAACAAAAACAAACACTTAGTAGAACTAAAGAAAGAATGAAAAATGATGGGTTGCCTCCCATCTAGCGCTTGATTTTTTGTAGCGGCACGACATAGTTACCTTGAGTACTTAGACTTCGTCGAGGTAGATGGTGGCCATATAGTTTATCGAGTCAAGAGGACCGATATATGGTTTTACTCGTTGGCCATTCACCTTAAAGACAACACCATTATTGTCTTATAGCTCAACTACTCCAGACGAGTAGACTTGGTTAACTTTGTACGGACCAGACCATTTGGACTTTAACTTACCTGGGAATAGCTTCAGTATGGAATTGAAAAGAAGTACCATATCATCCTTTTGAAAGTTTAGTTGAACAATCCGCTGATCATGATACTTTTTCATCCGTTCCTTGTAGAGGTCTGATCTTTCATATGCATGTAGACGGAATTCATCCATCTCATTCAGCTGCTCCAATCTCAGATTCATGGCATCATCCCAATTCAAATTAAGTTGCTTTAACGCCCACAATGCTTTATGATCGAGCTCAATGGGCAAGTGACAAGCCTTCCCATAAACTAGTTGGTATGGGGACATGCCAATTGGCATTTTGAATGCAGTCCTATAAGCCCATAGTGCATCGTCCAGCTTCCGAGACCAATCCTTCCTATTAGCATTTACAGTCTTAGCAAGGATTTGCTTGATCTCTCGATTGGAAACCTATACCTGTCCACTAGTTTGTGGGTGATAAGGTGTGGCTACCTTATGTTGCTTGACACCATATTTGGCCAATACGGATTTGAACAGCTTGTTGCAAAAGTGAGATCCTCCATCGCTTATGATAGTACGTGGTACTCCAAAGCGAGAGAAGATATTTCTCTTCAAGAATGCTACAACACGCTTTCCTTCATTGTCGGCCAATGCTACTGCTTTGACCCATTTTGAAACATAATCTACAGCGACTAGGATGTATTTCATTCCAAACGAATTTATGAATGGGCCCATGAAATCAATACCCCATACATCAAATAGCTCAACTTCAAGCATTTTCGTCATGGGCATCTCATGGTGTTTCAAAATTGCGCCTTGTCTCTGACATTGGTCGCATCTTCTCACAAATTCATAGGCATCTCTAAATATCGAAGGCCAATAGTATCCACTTTGCAATACCTTCCTTGCTATCCGATTACCTGCGTGATGTCCCCCAACTTGGGAAGTGTGACATGCCTCCAATATATTCGGCACCTCTACATGGGATATGCATCGCCTGATAACACCATCTGCGCATCGTCGAAACAAATATGGCTCATCCCAAAAGTAGTGTTTTACATCATGCATGAACTTCCTCTTTTGATGGAAAGATAGATTTGCAGGCATCACATTACTCACCACAAAATTCGCAAAGTCTGCATACCATGGTAACTCTTCCATTATTGTTGCTAAGATCTCTTCGTCAGGGAATGCGTCATCAATCTCAAGATCAGGCTGCGCTATATGCTCGTTCTCAAGTCTAGATAGATGATCAGCCACTTGGTTCCCTCAACCTCTTCTATCTTTTACCTCGAAATCAAATTCTTGCAGCAACAATACCCATCGAATTAGCCTTGGTTTCTCATCCTTCTTTGTCATTAGATATCTCAGAGCTGCATGATTAGTATGAACTACCACTTTGGTTCCCAACAAATAAGCACGGAACTTTTCAAAAGCATACACAACCGCTAGAAGCTCTTGTTCTGTGATAGTGTAGTTCTTCTGGGCTTTGTTCAGGACCTTTCTTGTGTAGTAGATTGGGTGGAATAACTTTTCCCTTCTCTGTCCAAGTACAGCACCCAAAGCTACCCCGCTAGCATCACACATGACTTCAAACGGTAGGAGACCAATATGGTGCTACAATGATAGGAGCTTCAATTAGCTTCCCTTTGAGGCATTCGAATGCCCTCAAACAGTCTTCATTGAAGTCAAACCTTGCATCTTTCTCCAAAAGTTTGCATAATGGACTAGCAATTTTAGAGAAGTCTTTGATAAACCCCCGATAGAAACCTACGTGACCGAGGAAACTACGAACTCCCTTTACTGAAATTGGGGGTGGTAGCTTCTCGATAACTTCAATTTTAGCTCGATCAACCTCAATTCCTTTTTCGGAGATTTTATGCCCAAGAACAATACCTTATTTAACCATAAAGTGGCACTTCTCCCAGTTCAGCACTAGGTTGAATTCAACACATCTTTGTAACGCCATACTTAGGTTTGCCAAGAATGATTCAAATGAATCACCCACAACTGAAAAATTGTCCACGAACACCTCCAAGGTGTCTTCAACCATATCAGGAAAAATGGACATCATACAATGCTGAAAAGTGGCTGGTGCGTTACATAGCCCGAATGGCATGCGTTTGAAGGAAAATGTACCATATGGGCATGTGAACGTTGTCTTATCTTGGTATTCGGGGGCAATACAAATATGATTATAGCCGGAATAACCATCTAAGAAATAGAACCATCCTTTCCCCGCTAATCGATCGAGCATTTGGTCCATGAATGGCATTGGGAAGTGTTCCTTAAGCGTCCATGAATTTAGCTTTCGGTATTCCATGCATACTCTCCATCCTGTCTGAGTGGAATAAGCTTATTCTTTTCATTCGCAACTACCGTCATGCCTCCTTTCTTGGGAACACATTGTACCGGGCTCACCCATGTACTGTTAGATATTGGATACACAACCCCTACATCTAACCACTTAATAATTTCTTTCTTCACCACTTCTTGCATAGGTGAATTGAGACGCCTTTGATGCTCAATAGTGGGTATGCAATTTTCTTCAAGTTGAATCTTGTGTGTATAAATCCCAGGTGGAATACCAATGATGTCAGCGATGGTCGAACCAATGGCTCTTATATACTTTCATAAAATAGCAATGAGAGTTGCAACTTGCTGCTCACCCAAATCTGCTGCCACAATGACTGGGAGTGTGCTTTCGCTTCCTAAGAATGTATACTTTAAATGATTAGGCAACTCCTTCAACTCTAACGTGGGTGGCTCTTCAATAAATGGTTTAGTTGGTGGTGTGGGTCGATTTTTGAGATCAAGGTCCAGCTTCTTGGGAGCATGAGTATATGACCCAAATCCTGTTAGAGCACCAATAGCTTCTTCATAGTTTTCAGCATCCTTGTGCTCAAAATTCATAAGCGCAACCACCAATGGGTCGTCAATAATCTGCTCCTCTTTAGATAATTCTTTTTCATCATCAACATAAACATCAGCTATCGAGAATACGTTCAGCTCTTTGGGGTGATTCATTGATTTTCACACATCAAAGCGAACTACTTCGTCATTTATTCTGAATAAAAGCTCATTAGCTCTTAAATCAATAAGCACACTTCCTGTTGCAAGGAAAGGGCGCCCCAAGATTATGGGAACTTCTGAGTCTGCCTCACAATCTAAAATAACGAAGTCTGGTGGAAAGATGAATGAAGAAACCTTCACCAATACATCACATAGAATACCAACAGGTCGTTTTACCGACCTATCCGCCATTACGAGCCTCATGTTGGTTGGAGTAGGATCACCCAACCCCAACTTTTTGTAAATAGATAATGGCATCAAATTGATGTTGGCTCCTAAATCACATAATGCCTTGGAAAAATTCAAAGATCCAAAGGTGCAAGGAATAGTGAAAGCACCGGGGTCGGCCTTCTTCTGAACTAGTGATCGGGTGGCAATTGCACTGCAATGATGAACAGTATATGTCAACTCATAGTTTGTTTCCCGCTTCTTTGTCAAAAGATCCTTCATGAATTTTGCATACCCAGGCATTTGTTCAAGTGCTTCCACCAACGGCACATTAATTGTCAGCTGTTTTAACATAGTCATGAATTTGCTGAACCTTGTATCATCCGCCTTGTTCTTCAATATTTGAGGAAAAGGTGGTGGTGGAAGGGGAATAGTTTTCTCCACCACTTTCTTTTTATCTTGTTTTGGTTCAGTTATATTTTCAGACTGTGGATGTTGAGGAGTGACGTCATGAACGTCTTGGTCAGCTTCTATGGCGTCATCATCTTCCTTATTTTCGTCCACTTGCTTGCTTTGGGATGAATTTTCCAGCACCTTACCACTCTTGGTAGTAATAACCATGCATGATCCGTCGTTCCTTGGATTTTGCACAGTGTCACTAGGTAGAGTGTCTGCCTTTCTTTGATTGAGTGCTGCTGAAAGTTGGCTCAATTGATGCTCTATTTGTTTTATTGAAGTGGAATGTGAGTCAACCAATTGCTTCATTGAGCACAATTCATTTATTACCTCCGTTACTCCCGCGCTGGTTGTTTCCACTCCTTTCAACATTTTAGCCATCATCGCTTCCATATTTCCCGACCCAGATGTAGTGGTGTCACGTCTTCCTGGGGGAACATACAAACCACTCCTATCGGTATTGTTTTTCCAACTACCTTGATCGCGGTCCTTGTATCAAGATTTATCATAATAGATCCGACCTTGGTTTCTTTGGGCATTGCCTCGGAAACCCCCTGATTATTCAAGTAGTTGGCTTCTTCCTCGGAATCGGATTCGTCTCTTCCTTTTGACGCAACTGCTTTGACTTTTTCGGTTTTCCCTGATAATAAATGCTTTGTAAGAATATCCATCTTTGTTTTCATGTGCGCCATATCTTGATCACGTTCCTCTTGTCTACGCGTCTGCTCTGCAGTCATGCCAACAGATACGGTAGAGCTTGCTACCTCAAAATCCCTGGTATGCCAAGCTCTACTCTGCTTTGTCATACGATCTAGCATATCACTTGCCTCGATAAAAGTAAGGTCCATGAATGACCCACCTGCAGCATTATCAACCACTGGCTTAGTCACTGAGTTCAAAGCCCTGTATAATATCCCCATCAAGTGGATGTTGGTCATCTGATGATTTGGGCACCACATAAGCTTCTTCTTGAACCTCTCCCATGTTTCGTGGAGAGCTTCAGTTGGAAGCTGTCGAAAATTGCTGATCTCATCTCTCAACTGTGCTCTCTTGGATAGAGGAAAGAATCTTTCTAGGAAAGCGTTTTTCAATTGCCTCCAATTGGTGATAGAATTAGGAGTCAACCCATTCAACCATAGAGTTGCCTCCCCAGATAGAGACAATGGAAATAAGCGCAGCCGAATTGCATTCTGTCCAACTCCTGGATTGTCGAATGACTTGCATGTAGAGATGAAGTTGATCAGGTGCATATTCGGATCATCGCCTGCAAGTCCACCAAATAAACCTTTGAGCTGCAATAACTGAATCATGGTGCTAGTGATATTGAACTTAGCTCCGGGTGCCAAGGGTGGAGGAATAATAGCTCTTGTGGCACCAGCTCCATCAAGATCATCATCATCATCATCGAACGGTATTTACACAGCTCGACGTTCAGGTCTAAATCTGACTTGACGATCTCTTCTATTAGCAGGTGTCGCAACCTCAGCATCACGCCTAGGGTTTAGTAACTCGTCATCACCTAGGTCCTCATCGTAAGGATTTGTTGCTCACCCAGGGTTATTAATATTCTGTTGATGTACTTGGGCAGCGGCTAATGCAGCTAGTCTAGCCTGCTCCTGTTGAGCAGCCCTTTGCGCCTCCATTCTGCCAATACGATGTGGTTCAGGATTGATAGGTAATAACGGTTGACCAGAACTTTGAGTATGGGGCATGCACTGAATAAAAACCTGTAGAAAACAAAAACAACAACTAAAAGTAAAGTACGAGAATCTTTGACCAAAGGGTCTAGTAACTATCACAAACTTAGTTGACAACTGTATTCCCCGGCAACGGCGCCAATTTTTTATAACGCTCAAACTACAGCTCTCGTAAGAGTGTAAGCGGTCGTTGTCAAATATATAACCCAACTGGGTTGGGTATCGATCCCACAGAGAATACTTGGTCACTAAGTAAGCAAAGATTATTAGACTTTTGGTGCAAGTCTCGTAAAAAGGGGGATTTTATAGCGTGCAATAATGTAAATAAAATAATAGAGTAAAAACAGAAAATAGCCAAGTAAAAAGAAAGAATGTTTAGTAAGATGTTTAACCAATGAGAATTGAGAGTTGGGGTTATGTCCACCTTATGAGTTATACGTCTCTATTGGCTATGAGTTATGCGGAATTCAGACATGCATGTGCTTATAGAGAGTTGTATTCTATGGTAAATCCAGGCATCTTTCGACCATCAAGGATTATTTCACTTTAACTCTTTCAAGCTTAAAGCGTGTCTAACGGTACGAACTCTCCAAGAGGTTAATCCAGTTACGGCACTAACTTTTTAACAGGGGTTGGTTCCCTATTACCTTGACATTATCTCTTTTCCAGACATATAACTTTTCTTTCGAACAAGTTAATGCTATACTGGCGTATTCTATGCATTTGCAACCACAAGAATTTTCATTAAGATGAAGAGAATAATGATATAAGAATCATACGAGTCACGAACTCACAAACTCATAGAAATAGATAGTAGCTCATAAGGCTTCCATAACCCCAACAGAGAAGTTTAGCTATTCATGAGTGCAACGGAAATCACAATAGAATTTATCATTATACCAAAATAAAGATCTCACGTGTAGTAGGGTTTGGTATGGCGTTAGGCGTGAATTCCCTTTTAGAATAGCGGTTCTCTTGTTGTGGAAATTAAGAATTGAATAGATGAAGAGAAAGTAATTAATTGGAAGAGAATTGTTTTCGGAACTCCATAATTAATCGAAAATCTCTAGCAAAATAGGGTATTTATAACACCCATATCCTATTCCTACTAGGCTACTGCATTACTTAACCTAATCCTACTAGGTTACTGCATCATTATCCTAATCCTAATAAGTTACTGCTGATCCCCAAAGTCTTTGGAAATGCTGTTTTTGCCCGGGACAGATATTCCATGCGTCACTTTTGGTCCTTGGCGTCCAAGCTTTCCCTTCCTTATTTCGTGAAGCTTCCTTAGGTGTCAAGTTATCCATAATATGCTGAAATCTGCATCATTTATACCTGAAAACTTGCTAATCACGTTTGTTAGCTCACTTACAGGAAAAAGGACTAAAAGTGCATGAATTATATATTTTGTCCTCAAAACTTAGATAAAATATGGGTAAATTATAGTACTTTAGGCGTGTAAATACGCCTATCATTAGCTATTACCCTAGTTGCTTAATTTGCAGACAATCTAGATCTTAAGTGACGGGCTCATGTATCTTGCACTATCCTAGTGCTTAGATTTGACTGATGTTGAACTAGATACTTCTAATTTAACAAGCATCACATATGAGTGTGGTGAAAAATTGCCAACACTCAAACTTATGAAAGCTTCAGCTTTGCTACAAGTAGTGAATTCAAATTGTTCACAGGAGAAAGAATTGATAGTCATTGGTACTCTATGCTCATGAAATATCATAGAAACATCAAGCATTCAAAAGTTATTAAGTTACCATGCTACAACATGGATGCTAGTTATTACCAAAAAACATAAGAAAAAACTTGGTTCCTCCACTCCATGGTATTACTGATACCTTGAATATAAAAGTTGCAACTATGGGGAATTACTCACTTGTGGACGCTCTTGATAATTTGCTTTGGATTTCTCCTCGACTCGGCACCCTAACTTCTGTGTGGTATCCAGACTTATGCAGTACCTTGCATTTTATACACGAATCTGCATCAATTGAAGATGAGAAACTTTAAAATGGGTATAAAAGTTATTAAACACAAGAATAAACTGAATTTCAATCAAATCAATCACAATCATTATATTCAAATTCAAGATCCGAGAATCAAAACAACTCAGATAAATTGGATATATCGGAAATGGGCATAAAAATTACTAAAAGCAAGAAAAGAGCATAACTTTGATCATCTCAAACACAATCTTTTCCTTCAAATTCAAGTTCTATGACCCAAACAAACAATTGGGCATCTCTAAAAGAACTCAATTTTGATAAACTCATTAATTCTTGAAAACAAACTTGACCACTTTCTATAACAAGAATGCTACAATAAAGAATTACCTAGCTAAAAAGTTAGAGTTGGAAGTGAAGCACAACAGCAGTTGTTGGTAAAAGAAAAAAAGGAGCCAATTAAGCGAAAATAAATACAGCATATAGGGAGGTGGAATTAAGAAAAATAATATAATTTAAAAGTGAATTTTTAACATTTTAATGTAGCACATAAGTTGAGAAAAGTAGAAAAACAACCCTTAAGAAAGTTTTAACTATTATTGAATTTTACTATATCAACCTTATTGATGATGATTTGGAATTCTAATATTGACTACTACTACTTTATGTACTTTCTTGATTTGTTAAAATAGACAAATAAAATAAAACGTCTATTTTAGTATAAAGGCCAAGTAAAATGTAATGGAAAGAGTATTATATTGCATGGAATATTTTTCTTATTTTAGTATAGTTTTGATTTGTAAAAAATGAGACTGTATTTATCTGGAGCCATAATTGTTTGTTATCCATTCGAACCACCAAATAATGTGATAGAGTGATAAAATATTCCTTCATGAAAACAATGTTGGCTTCAATAGAATGCATTAACCTCTGGAATAAGATTTTTTAATGTAAATTTGGATTAGTTGGATTCAAAAAAGATACCTAACACCCAATAAAAAATTTGGATTAGTTAAATTCAATTTAGCTTCGAAATCAATCAAATTAACTCTACAAAAACAAAAGATTGACACCTATTTTTGAACGGAGGGAGTACTTAATTCTTTTGACTTAATGTCATCAAACACATACCCACTTGTAAAACATGTGATTTTCACCACAATAGTTACATTATTCTCACAGTTGTAACCCGAGCACCCAAGTTCTGGCTTTTTCATGATGTTAAATGACAATTACCCCGGAGAATCACTTACTCTCTTTATTTCATTGCCTTTAGTTATTGACCTTACATGTCCTTCCTACTTTCCATCATTGATTTCTATACTAGTGTAGTAATGAAAAACCTAGCCGTCGGAACTCCAACCTAGCTCTATTGCCGTCGTTGATGGCTAGTCAAGCCACTAGTCAGCCAAATAACATTGGCTAGATACTGTCTATCACATCTCCGGAAGAATTTCCTAAGTTATATCACCCGAATTCACCATTAAAGTTGAATACTTCTAATAAGGTGAAGAAGGTGAGTACATATCAGGTTGATACAGAGGTTATTAATGTTATCTCTTCAGAACAAATCAAACACCAATAATAAGGATGCAGTAAGATTTGCAGATTTCATGAAGCTTATTGTGAATAATTTAGCTCATAATAATATAGGAGTGGAAGTTAATCCCGTTCCTATTAAACAGGTGACTTTTGTAAACGGAATTCCTGGAGTTACATAGATGGAGGAGGAGGTCGCAAAGATGAATGTGTTGGAAGATCTACAATTGGATGTAGTAAGTAAGTTTTCGATGGTTGGCCTGACTTAGAAGAGTTACATAGCCTAATTCCTAAACAGTGTGGAGTTAAAGGAGATTGCAAAATTGGGTTGTTATGAAATAGGCATGTGCTGATGAGGTTAGTCTCATGGAGGACTTTGTGAATTTGATGGCTAAGAATGTGTATTATATAGTGGATAAGGATGGACTTGCATATCATATGCCACTTATACATGACTCAAAGTTCAAACATGAGGAGGAGACGACTCAGGCAATAGCCTGGATCTCATTTCCTGATCTTCTACCAACATTTTTTTGGTAAGGAGTCATTATTCTCAATTGCCTCAGCGGTTAGAAAACCTATTAACTTGGATATGGCTACAATCAACAAAATGAGACCTAGTTGTGCTAGGTAGAGGTGCAGGTGGACTTAGCAGATGAACTCCCAAGACAAGTAGAGATTAAAGTGAGGAATAACATGATTCAGACATCAAGAATTGAGATCATCAAGGTGCAATATGATCTGATTCCTAAGTATTGCAAGAGGTGTAGGCTTTAAGGTCATGTAGAATATAACTATCGTGTACTACACCAAAGCTCAGGGATAGATTTGAAGCAAGAAAAAGTGCAGACAGTGATGGTGACAAGGAGGAAGATGCAGGAACACATACACAAAGGAAGGAAGTCATGATATTTAGTTAGCACGAAGAAGACAGTTTGAAAAAAGATGGAATCCCACTAATAGAAGATTTAAATTTGAAAAGGAGACTACCAAATTTTTAAGTGAGTCAGTTAAAGAAATAAATAAGACAAGCCCGAACCACATGTACAAGAGGAAAGTGAAGTAGAAGGAAATAAGTTCCCGTCTATTGGCAAAGAAATCACAAACAGAATGCTTTTAAAACACTAACTAAAGCCAATGAAGATGATGCAATAGGAGGAAAGCAGATGATTAACTAAGAAGATATGACTCCACACAACACCAACAATAACAAGCAAGGAAAAGGGGAAAAAATAAAAATGATGAACAAAGCAATAAAGATATAGATACATCCAGGTATGCTAATATGAAAAGAAGATTCAAATCTGACAAAATCAGCAACTATGGTAGATCAGCTTTCAATAATTACAGCCCACTCAGGAGGAGAAATAGCCATTGATACCAGCTTTAATGAGGCCCTGCCTAATAAAAATCAACTAGAGAAAAGAAGAGAGAGTCATAATGAGTAGGGACATAAGTTAGCTGCAAAAATAAGCATGGAGTTGTGTCAGATAGGGAATGATCAAAGAGAACAAGAACTGATAGCATTGGAAAATGCCATATATCATGAACCACTTAAAGTAGATAGATCAATGATGATGGATGAGGAAGCAGAAAAAAAAATAATGCAGAAAATAGGTAGTTACCCTAATCAAGTAACAGCAAGTAGGTTATTATTTGAGGACATGGTAGAATGAGAGCAAAACATCAAGCCCTAACTATCTACACAAAATCAAGCCTGGTAAGAATAGTACATGACATTGCTTCCCATTAGGTGCAAGAATTAACAGATCACAGCAATAACCCAAATATAGTAGATCAAGCTAATGATAAGAAAAAGCATGACAATATGAAAGTGGAGAAGAAGGTGGTACAGGCTGCAGATATATCCATCCAAGTTGTAACAAAGGCAAATAGAGTCACGAATAAATGGGAAAATCAACCTAATTGGGTTAACCCCAAGAGGTCTAGTAAAGTTACAGCTAAATTAATTTTAAAGCATTATTTTGGAATGTAAGATCGGTCAGGACCCAAAATTCATTCCGTAGGATACAAATATTGCAAAAATATCATAAGTTTGTTATTATTGTTATTGAAGTATGCCTCATGAGCTGTTAACTAATGCTGGGTTGGCATGATTACATGGCTGCTAATGTGTTTTTTTCTATTTCCAGAAGATAGAATTTTCTATAGTAGTTTTTCAGTTATGATTTTCCTAGTCTTTAGGCATATAGCTATTGGTGGACTTAGTTCCTATTAATTAGGTAGTTCAGTTTTTTGAGTTACTGCATTAGTTACTACAGTTTGTTAGGATTTTGTTGTATTTAAACAGCTTCTTTGCAGCATAATAAAAATATCTCTCTTTTCCTCTTCATTTGTTTTATGTTTTTCCTCCGTAAACATCTACAAATTGGTATCAAAGCCTTACTTCTTAAGGGACTTGTGAGTGCTTTTTTTTCTAAGTGTTTATCCAAAGTTGTGGCTGAAAAACACCATTCAAACAATGGAGAATGCAGGTTTTTTTTCTTCTATGGCTCCGCCAGTTTTCGGCAGAGAAAATTATCAAGCCTGGGAAGTGAAAATGCAGTCTTATTTGGAGGCCTGCAATTTGTGGCAGGCTGTTGAGGAAGACTATGAAGTGCTTCCTTTGCCAGAAAATCCAACCATGGCTCAGATTAAAGCTCACAAGGAGAGGAGTACAACAAAGTCCAAAGCTAAATCATGTCTCTTTGCTGCAGTTTCTACCACCATTTTCAGTAGAGTAATGACATGTAATTCAGCCAAAGAAATTTGGGATTTCCTCAAGAAAGAGTATGAGGGAGATGAAAGGATCAGAGGAATGAAAGTACTGAACTTGGTCAGAGAATTTGAGATACAGAGAATGAAGGAATCCGAAACCATTAAGGACTATTCTAACAGGTTGCTTCAGATTGCAAATAAGGTAAGGATACTTGGAACTGAACTTAATGACAATAGAATAGTTCAAAAGATTCTTCTAAGCTTACCTGAAAGATATGAGGCAACTATTGCTTCATTGGAAAATACTAAAGATCTGTCAAAGCTTAGCTTAGCAGAGTTATTGAGTGCTTTGTAGGCATAAGAACAACGAAGGATGATGAGGCAAGAGGGATCCATCGAGGGAGCCCTGCAAGCAAAGTTGCAACTTGGTTCAGGTACTGCTAAGGGTAATAAAGGAAAAGAAAAGAAAGGAAGTTATGGAAACTATGAAGGTACATCTGCAAAAAATAATACCACCACCGGTAACAACAAAGAAGTCAAATATCCTCCTTGTCAACATTGTGGGAGGAGAAATCATCAACACTTCAAGTGTTAGAGAAATCCTGGTATGAAGTACCAAAAGTGTCAAAAGCTTGGTCATGCTAAGATTATATGCAAAGATAAGGGTTTACAACAATAAAATGTAGCACAATTTGCAGATCAAGAACGAGAAGAGCAATTGTTTGTGGCTACTTGTTACGAAAGTAAAAGTTCAAGTGAAAGATGGCTTATTGATAGTGGTTGTACGAACCACATGACCAGTGATGAAAAGCTTTTTAGAGAGCTTGACAAATCATTTAAATCAAGAGTCAGGATCGGAAATGGAGAATACCTCCCAGCGACAGGAAAGGGGACCGTAGCAATTGAGAGTTATAAAGGTACAAAACTTATTTATGAAGTTTTATTTGTTCCTGAACTTGATCAAAATTTATTAAGTGTTGGAAAACTGCTGAAAAATGGATTTAAATTATTATTTGAAGACAAGGTGTATATAATCAGTGATCCTAGTGGTCAGGAAATGTTCAGAATTAAAAAGCAGGGGAAAAGTTTTTCCTTAAATCCATTAGATGAGGAACACATAGCTTTTCCAAGTCAGTCCGTAGTTGCAGAAACGTGGCACAAAAGGTTAGGGAATTTCCATCAGAAAGCTCTGTTGTTTATGCAAAGGAGCAAAATGGTAAATGGTTTACCAAACTTGGAGGAGGATATCTCAAGATGTAAGGCTTGTTTGCTTGGAAAAAAAACTAGACTTCCATTTAAAAGTTCCACATGGAGAGCTACAGAGAAGTTGCAGCTCATTCATACCAATCTCAGTGGTCCGCAAAGAACTCCGTCACTTAATATCAGAAGGTATTATATTATCTCCATTGATGATCTAAGAACAATGTGTTGGATTTATTTTATGAAGTTTAAGTACGAAGTTGTTGGAATTTTCATGAAGTTCAAAGCTTGAATCGAGAATCAGAGTGGCTGTAAGATTCAGGTCATTAGATCAGATAATGGAACTAAATATACATCTGATATGTTCAATTCTTTTTGCGAAGAAGCTGGAATAGAGCACCATCTAACTGTCCCTTACTCTCCACAGAAAAATAGAGTTAGTGAGAGAAAGAATAGAACAATCATGGAGATGTCAAGATGCTTGTTGCAGAGAAAAATCTGCCAAAAAATTTTTGGGTAAAAGTAGAAAACATAGTTGTCTTCTTGCTGAATAGACTGCCTACATGGGCAGTGGAAGGGAAGACTCTATTCTAGGCATAGTATGGTTTCAAACCTGATTTTACAAACCTCAAGATATTTGGATGTCTATGTTTCTCTTATGTTCCACAGGTTAAGAGAGACAAGTTAGATAAGAAGGCAGATTTAGGAATCTTCATTGGCTATAGCTTATTGTCTAAATCTTACAGGATCTTTCAACCTCAATCAGGAAAGATTATGGTAAGTAGAGATGTTCAATTCCTTGAAGATAAGGAATGGGACTGGAATTTTAAGGATTCTCGAGTTCCAAATGACAATTCAAAGTTTGATGAATTGGTGGATGATCAACCTATTCGGGGAATGAGGTCACACTCTGATATTTATCATAGGTGCAATGTTGCTATTTTTGAACCTACAGAATATGAGAAAGAAAAAATTGATCAAAAATGGATAGATGCAATGAAGAAGGAGCTTTCCATGATAGAAAAGAACCAAACTTGGAAGCTAGTGGAAAAATTGCAAGACAGAAAAGTGATTGGAGTTAAATGGATTTTTTGAACAAAGCTCAATCCAGATGGCTCAGTAAAAAAGCACAAAGCTAGAGTGATGGTGAAGGTCTATACATAAGTTTGGGGAGTAGATTTTTCTCATACTTTTGCCCCGGTATCTAGATTGGATACAATTCAAATGCTTTTGGCAATAGCGGCACAGAAAAGTTGGAAGATTTTGTAGATTTTTCAAATGGATGTGAATTCTGCTTTCTTGAATGGTCTACTACAAGAGGAAATATATGTTGAGCATCCAGAAGGGTTCAGTGTATCAGGAAGTGAAAATATGGTTTATCTATTAAAGAAATCTTTATACGGGTTAAAGCAAGCTCCTAGAGCTTGGTATAGCCGTATGGATAACCATTTGCTAGACTTAGGCTTTGAAAGAAGCTTAAGTGAATCGACTCTTTATGTCAAGAAATTTAACTCTAACATTATTATTATTTCTCTGTATGTTGATGATTTACTTGTAACAGGAAATAATATAGCGTTGATTGAAAAATTCAAGAAGGAGATGATGAAACTCTTTGAGATGACCGATCTTGGAGAGATGACCTAATTTTTGGGAATGGAGATTAAGCAAACTTAGAATGAAGTGTTTGTTTGTCAAAAGAAATACACAAAGGAGATTCTAAAATGATTTAGAATGGAAGAATGCAAGAGTATGAACACGCCTATTAATCAAAGTGAGAAGCTAATGAAGGATGATGGTGCTGAACGAGTACAAGAATAAATCTACAAGATCTTGATAGGATGTTTGATGTATCTTACAGCAACAAGACCAGATATATTATATTCTGTTGATGATATGAAAAGTACTTCAGGGTACTGTTTTATTTTTGGTGCTGGATGTTCTTATTGGTATTAGAAAAAATAAGAGATTGTTGCTCAATCAACTGCAAAGGAAAAATTCATTGTTGTGACAGCTGCGGTCAATCAAGTTTTATGGATAAGGCAAATCTTTTGTGATCTTGGTTTGGAGATGAAGGAAAGCACTGAGATATTTGTTGACAACCAGGCTGCCATTGCTATTTCTCACAATCCAGTCTTTCATAGAAAGACCAAGCACTTTAATGTGAAGCTATATTTTCTAAGAGAAGTGCAAAAGGATGGTTTAGTAAATTTGGTATATTGCAGAACGAAAGAGCAGTTGGCTTATATTTTTATGAAAGCTCTTCTAGCAAGCAACTTTGAATTCTTGAGAAGCAAACTTGGAATTTGCAGCTCTTGACGCAAGGAGGAGTGTTGAAGTCTGTCTCATGAGCTGTTAACTAATGCTGGGTTGGCATGATTGCATGGCTGCTTATGTGTTTTTTTATGTTTCCAGAAGATAGAATTTTTTGTTGTAGTTTTTCAGTTATGATTTTCCTAGTCTTTAGGCATATAGCTGTTAGTGGACTTAGTTCCTATTAATTAGGTAGTTTAGTTTTTTGAGTTACTGCAGTTTGTTAGGATATTGTTGTATTTAAACAGCTTCTTTGCAGCATAATAAAAACATCTCTCTTTTCCTCTTCATTTGTTTTATGTTTTTCCTCTGTAAACATCTACAATTGCCCTGATGGAACCATTTCAGGAAAGAGACAAATTCAGAAGTATAAGAGAAGATTGGGAATGCAACGTGCTAATTACAATGTGAATGATAAAATCTGAATTTTCATTCAAGATCATATCCATGTGGGGGTGCTTTTGTTAGATTTTGTGACCCAAATCCTGTTGATCCGACCCTGAAAAGTTCGCGGTGCGACCCATGTTTGTGATTTTTTGTGGGGTTTGTGGTGGTAGCGTAGGTATGAACCTGTATGTTTTTGGGTCCTAGGATTTATTTGTACACACGTATTATATAAGTGCGATTTAGTTGGTTGTTTTGGACGGTTTATATACATCATTGAGACTTTCGTCTCCTCATTGTACTCCTCTCCATTATAGTGAATTCCTCCGCCTCTTCTCGTGATTTTTTCCATAAAGGGTTTCCACATAAATTTGTGTCTTCATCTTTTTTTCTTTTGCTTTGTGCCATTGCTTATTCTATTCGAACATATTTCAGAAACAGATCAGCAATTGACCTTACAGTTGAACTTTCAAGAATTTGGACAATCAATGGTCATTATAAGTGTATATGCCAAATGTGATGAGCAGGAAAGACTCAGCTTATGGGAAGATATCTATTTAATTTCTCACAACAATAATTTACCTTGGCTTGTTGGTGGTGACTTCAATTTAATAATGTCTGATAAAGAGAATATTGGAGGGTTTCCAGTTTATCCTAGGGAAGTAGAAAACTTTCCCTCTTGTATTAACTCATGTGATTTATTGAATATTAATTTCGAAGGGAGTCCATTCGCGTGGTGGAATAGAAGGGCAGACAATGAATGTATTTTAAAAAGGTTGGACAGAATAGTGATTAATCAATCATTTTTTGGCATAGCAGGGCATGTCGAAATAGAACACTTGGCAAAAATAGGTTCGGACCATGTTCCTTTGTTACTATTTGTGGTGGACAATCTATGAAGTTCAGGAAACCATTCAAATTTCTGACGTTTTGGGTGGAACAATCAGATTTCAAAGAAGTAATGAGAAACAGTTAGACATCTCAAGAAGTATCAGATATTTTCATTTGTTTAAAGCAAAAAATGAAGAATACCAAAACAACCTTTGCTACTTGGAGTAGAGAGAGATTTGATGTTATTTTCAAACAATTGACCATAAGGGAACAAGTTGTTAGACTCAAGGAATCGTTTAAATAGAATCCAACATCTAGTAATAGAATTATACTTCAAAAGGCACTGGCTCAATTGAAGAAATACTTGCACTTTGTAGAGGAATTTTGATGGAAAAAAGCCAGTATTCAATGGTTCTTTGAACGTGATACGAACTCTAGATTTTTTTCATAATCTAGTGAATGGTAGAATAAAAAGATTGACTATCAGTAGAATCATCAAAGAGAATGGTCAATAGGCAGGGGGTAGTGAACAAGTGACTGCAGAAGGTATTTTCTATTTTCACAAACAGATCTCATGTGACCAGGGTTTAGAAGATTTATCATTACTCAACCATGTTCTTACTTTGGTTACTGAGTAGATGAATAAGTTTATCAATACTATACCAATAAAAGAAGAGGTGATTTTTTATTTGAGTGGGGAAAGCGCTAGTGGGCCGGATGGTTTTTCTGGGCTGTTCCGTCAAAGTTGCTAGGATATTATTGGGAGCTAATATTATTAAATTGGTGGTAACTTTTTTTTTTAAGGAAGTTCTCTACCTAAGTCTTTTAGTCACACTAGTTTGATCTTATTACCTAAGAAAGACTTTGTTCAGTCCTTTACAAACATGAGACCAATTAGTTAAGTAATTTTCAAAATAAAGTGATTTCCATGGTTCTTAATGACACAGAATTGAAAATTATCTTCCTATTCTTATTTTAAAGAACCAATCAGTTTTGTGTAAGGAAGAAATATTACCTACAATGTTCTTCTTTCTCGGACATCAAAAAATGGTAAAACCTGCTAATGTGATAATTAAATTAGACATGACAAAAGCCTATGATAGAGTGAACTGAAGTTTCTTGATAAAAGTTCTGGATAAGATGGGCTTTGATAAAAAAAAATGGTGGATAAAATTTGGAGGATGATGGCAAATAACTAGTATTCAATTATGATCAATGGCTCGTCTATGGTTCTTTCACTCTACCAGAGGGTTGAAACAAGGAGAACCTCTATCCCTTGCCCAATTTATTTTGTCTGCAGAAGTCTTAGCTAGAGCCCTGAATTTTTTTACAATAAGGAGTTCAAAGGCTTCGGGATGCCTAAATAAAGTGATGATATTAATCATTTGGCTTATGCTGATAATACTATTTATTTGTCTCTTCAGAAAAAATATCACTACAAATGGTGATGAACACTCTTGAGAAGTATGAAAATCAATCAGGACAGAAGATTAACAAAGATAAAAATGCTTTTTTTGTACATAACAAGGCTGCCAGCCTTGTTGTTCGGGAGGTAGAAGAATGATTTAGATTTCCTGGGGGGAATTTTCCTTTGATGCACTTGGTGTGTCCTATTGGACATACAAAAAAGAGAAAATCACATTTCGTAGAGCTTATCAAAGAGTTCCACAATAAAGTACATGCTTGGAAAGGGAAATTACTATCCTTTGGAGATAAGGTTGTCTTAATTAATAATGTGTTGAAAGTATTTCTATTTACTTGTTTTCTGCCATAAATCCTTCTAAATGTGTCATTCATGATGTACATAGAATCTTTGTAAGATTTCTTTGAAACTTTAAGGAGGTAGATAGAAACAAACATTGGGCTTCTTGGAGTGATATTTGCAAGTCTAAGGAAGAAGGAGGACTAGATTTTAGAAATTTGTTTGGCATATCTAAATCCTTATTTTGCCAAATTATGGTGGATTTTCAGAACTCAAAAATCCATGTGGACCATATTCATGTGGAACAAATATTGCAAGAGATACGCTCCTCAAGTGGTGGAATGGAAAGGGGCTTCACAAACTTAGAAGAAGATGCTTGAAGCTAGACACTATGTGGATCAAGAAATATGGTGGGAACCCAAGAATGGTCATGCTAATATTTGGCATGATAATTGGACACAACTTGGGGATATCCATTATTTCTTGGCAATTACAGAGTCAGATGTACAGAGAATGTGAGACAGTTATCTATGGAGCGAAGGTGGAATTCAAATTTATTAGAATTGTTATTCATAAAGGAGCTATGCAATCATGTACAACACAATTTAATGGTTGAAAATTATTCAGAGGAGTGGGATAAACCTCGGTGGATTCCCAAATCTTCTAGTAAACTTACGATAAGATCAGCATGGAAAGTCACAAGACAAGCAAAAGAGGCTCAAGAGGATTTCAAAATGTTGTAGAGAAAAGGAAAGCCTTTTAAATGTCATTTTTTCTATGGAGATAGTGGAAAAAGATAATTCCAATAGGAAATATTCTAGTAAAGATAAGGGCATGTGAAGATATGTCTTGTATTTGTTGTGAAGAAAATGTGCAGAAAACTATTGAACACTTATTTGTTAAATGTCATTTAGCTAATAGATTATGATGTAAATTTGCAGAAGCAGGAATTGCAGGCCCTTGTTTGCAACTCATAGATTCAATTTTCAAGTGGTGAAAAGCTGAATGAGGAACATTGAACCTTCCAAATTTTGCCTTTTCCAATTTCTCGACTGGAAGCACCATGGAAATGGTTCGTCTAATTGTGAGGAAGATGATGGACTTTCCTAATTTGATGTTGGGAAATTTTGCTATTTGTTTTGTTGTCTGGTTTATTATTGATGAATTTGGGCCAGGTCTTAATTTTGGGTCTGGCCTTTACTTGTATTGAACATTAAGTCACTTTATTTAATAAATGGGTTGTTATCCTGGTTTTGGATTAAAAAAAAGTGGTGGAAAGATGACAAACCACCGAAGCTCCAATAACTTCTTACTGTTGCTCCTTTGTTTATAATTTGGAATGTATGGAAGAGAAAAACACAATCAATCATGGAAGAAAAATGTCTTATTTAGGAATGGAGATGAAAATAAATAGAAATTTATATCTTTTTATCTAGATATAAATACCCTTGGCTGAGACACTTGTTATCCTCATGTACTAGTGAAGAGTTTTTAGGATTATACTCCCACTTTAAGAAGTAGGATAATGTTGAGGAACTCTCCAAATATAGGATCCTTTAAATGCAACTCTGATAGTGCATCCAAAGGGAATCTAGATCCTAGTTCTTGGGCTTTCGGTATGAGGAATGGAGAAAAGAATTTTTGAGTATGCAGAAGTTAAAAGATTATTATTTGATGGATCTAATCTAGTTGCAGAGGTAGTGGCACTAAGATTAGGCATGGAGCACTGTGTTAAAAATGATTTCCTTCCTTTAACTCTAGAGAATGATTCTCTTTGCCTAAAAAATATACTAGATGGGAACGGTGAAGTTCCCTGGAGTATTGCTATGAAAGTTAAGAGAATTAAAAAGTTGATGCCGGAAAAGGAGGTGGTGTTGAAGCATACACTCAGGGAAGGAAACAAATTGGTAGATTCTTTCGCTAATCAAGTTTTTTGTTTTGCAGGTATAAATAGGCTAACATATTCTACAATACATGAAGTACCAACTAAAGCAAGTGGCACAATACAGATGGAAAAAAACTAAAATGCCTAAATAATAAGGCTTCGAAATAGAGAGCACGGAAATCATGTTCCAAACTAAAGTGGAGAACCATCAAATAAGTAGGAAGAAACAACACAACAAGACAGAAGACTACAATGCAACAAGTAAGTTACAACAACGAATTCTGGTAATATTATTATCTTCTTTCTCTAAAGTTTGAGCATGTTGGGTTCAAGTTAGATGTGCAAATGGAAAATTGAGGGAATAATTTAGAGGGAAAATGAAATGTCACTTAAGGAGGTCAAGTTCTCCCACATTGGTGGGAGAAAGAAACTTTTTTGTGTTTGTATTAAGAAATACTTCATGTATATAGTGAGGCAAGAATAAAGAGATGCCTCGCACAATCATCGTTGTCGCTCGCTTGACTCGACTTCATATTTGGAGTTAAATTTGTCAAATGATCGATCGAGAGATTAATTTTTTGGACAAAATTTATTTGAACCTTGGAAAAAAGTGAAAATTTAATCCAAAAATCCAATGGAAATATTTTTCTCCATATGCAGACACATTTTGGATGCGATGCTAGTGTATAGGCAATGCACCTCGAAAGGACGCTACCCTTCGAGGAAAAGACACACTATTTTGAAAAAGGGGCGACCTGCGTGCACAGGTCGAGCGCAGACCTGACGCAGGTTGCGCACAGGAGCTACTGGAATTGGTTGAAAGACACCTGCGGCCGCAGGTCCAGCCCGTACCTAGTGCAGGTAGCTGACGTTTCAAAAAAGTTTCCTCTTTTCATGAACCATTGCTTTGTTTCCGAAAGGACACTTAATGGATATAAATACCTGAACTATTCCTCAAGTATAGGAACAATTTTAGAGTTGAAAACAATATTTTTCTTCTTCAAAAATTCTCTTGTGATCATCAAATCATTGAGTGTGTTTGAAGTTTCTTAAAATTGAGGTACCGATTTAATAACCTCGGATATTTGAGGGGAATAAATTCCTTAAGGACACACTGTGAAGTCGGTGGACTTGGTTCTTAAATTTTTGCTTCATCTTTATTTCTTAAAAGTTGATAAACAATTCATTTGATAGTTGATTTGAATTTTCATTTGAACTTGTTTTGAAGGTCTTGAACTTCATTGTAGTTCTTGAAAGTTATTCTTGAACTTAGAGTTGAAGTTATTTTGAAATATATAGATTTTGTACCCACGAAAACAATAATCACAATCTTAAGGAATTTATCTAACCTCTGTTGTTTGATTTATAGATATTAAAACTTATTTCTTTCTACTCTGTTTGATCTTAATAGTAATTTGAAAATATAAAACTTCATCACGATTTAAAATTCATTCGGTTGAAGATTAGAAAAACATAAAAACTTTATTGTTAAAATAGAAACAAGTTGTTGTTTAAAGATTTTAAAATTTTATAATTAGTATTTTGACATACTAAGTTGGTTGTCTTTTTGTGACAACAAAATAAATACCGAAAGTCATGTAAATGATGAAGCAGAAAGTGTAGCAGTAACAACTATTGCTAAGACAAGTCGTAAAATTATACTACCTGCAATGGCACCTGCGGAGAAGCCTGGAAAGTTTTCAGGTGTAGATTTCAAACATTGGCAGCAAAAGATATTTTTCTATTTGACGACTCTAAGTCTTCAAAGGTTCATTTCTAAAAATGCTCTAGAATTGCCCGAAGAGACATCAGACAAGGAGCAATTTTTCGGCATGGAAATACTCGAACTTCTTATGCGAGAATTATATACTAATTGGCCTCTAAGACGACCTATACAATGTGTACAACGGTATGAAGATCTCAAAATAGTTATGGAATGCTTTGGAAAGAAATTATATAAATGAGGATGCAGGAACTAAAAAGTTCTTTGTTGCAAAGTTCCTTAACTACAAGATGATAGATAGTAAGATTGTCGTCTCACAAGTACAAGAATTGCAAGTAATCATCCATGATCTCCTGTCAAAAGGTATGAATATAGTAAATACCTAATTTGAATATGTTAAGTGTGTTCTTAATAATCATATGACCTTTGTTGTAGGTTTGATTGTGAATGAGTCTTACCAAGTAGCAGTCATAATAGAGAAGTTTTCACCTTTGTGGAAGGACTTCAAAAACTACTTGAAGCATAAGAAGAATGAAATGTTAGTTGAAGACCTCATTGTGAGGTTGTGTATTCAAGAAGATAACAATGTTGTCGAGAAGAGGTCAAAAGGGAATTCCGCAATCAGTGGAGCTAACATTGTGGAGGCTAACCCTAACAACTTAAAGAAATGGAGCAAAGCTTCTTGACAACAAAGCAATCTACCAAAGAAGAAATTCAAAAGAAGTTCTTTAATTGTGAAAGAGCTGGCCATAAGTCTGTAGATTATCGTGCCCCTAAAAAGGACAAAAGAAGGATCAACCTAACATGGCTGAATCAAAAAATAATGTGGATGAACGATGTACCATTCTTTTAAAATGCAACTTGATAGATAATACTAGAGATTGGTGGATTGATTCTAGTGCCACCCACCATGTTTGTTCCAACAAAGAGTTGTTTCCTTCATATGTTATGACTTAAGATAAGGAGAAGATTTATATGGATAACTCCGCAACAACAAAGGTTGAAGGAACGGTAAAAAATTTCTTGAAGATGATGTCAGGCAAAGTATTGAGACTTAACAAGATCTTTTATGTGTCGGAGTTAAGAAAGAACTTGGTTTTTATATCACTTCTGACCAAAAATAGATTCAAATGTGTATTTGTTTCTGATAAGGCTGTAATTAGAAAATGTAAAGTGTATATATAAAAAGGTTACCTCACAGAGGACTTATTTAAGATCAACGTAATGACTATTGAGATTAATAAAATTTCAAATTCTTCTTACTTACTTGAGTCTAATAAATTATGACATGAACAGTTAGGACATGTCAATTACAAAACTTTATGAAAACTGATTAACTTAGAAGTTTTGCCAAACTTTGAGTGTAATAAATAGAAGTGTCAAACGTGTGTAAAATCAAAGTATACTAAGCATCCATATAAGTCCATTTAAAGGAATTCTAATCCCTTAGACTTAATCCACACAGACGTTTGTGATATGAAGTCAACACCATCTCATGGTGGAAAAAAGTATTTTATAAATTTTATTGATGATGGCACTAGGTACTATTATGTCTATTTTTTAAATATTAAGGATGAAGTAATAGATGCATTTGGGCAATACAAAACATAAGTTGAAACTCAGTTAGAGAAAAAAATCAAAATGATAAGAAGTGATAGGGGCAATGAATATGAATCTCCTCTTATGGAGATATATGCAGAGAATAGAATTGTTCATCAAACTACTACCTTGTATTCACCTTAATAAAATGTAATTGCGGAAAATAAAAATCAAACATTAAAAAAAATAATGAATGTCTTACTTATAAGTTCAGGTTTACTGCAAAACTTGTGGGGGGAAGCTATCCTTCCAGCTAATCAAATACTTAATAGAGTGTCCCATAGTAAGACACTTTCAGTTTTATATGAAAAATGGAAAGAAGGGAAATCCATCTTAAAATATTTCAAAGTGTGGGGGTGTCTAGCGAAAGTCCAAGTTCTTATGCGTAAAAAGGTAAAGATAGGACCTAAAACGGCGGACTGCATATTTTTTGGATATGCTAAAAGCAGTAAAGCATGTCGATTTTTGGTTCATAAATTAGAACATCTGAATATAAATGAGAATTTGGTAATTGAATCAGATAGTGTTGAGTTCTTTGAACATGTTTATCCATATAAAACTAGACATGAACTGTCTAGTGGATGGTTTAAATGACCTCGAGATGAACCAAGCGAGAATGTACATAATGGTGAGAATCCAAGGTGCAGTACATATCAAAGAATTTAAACTTTCTTTGGATCGGATTTTGTAATGTTTCTTCTAGAAAATGAGCCTCAAACGTTTAAGGAAGCAATGTATTCTTTAGACTCATCCTTTTGAAAAGAGGCAGTCAATAGTGAGATTGATTCAATCTTGAGCAACCATACGTGACAGTTGGTTGATCTTCCTCTAGGAAATAAATCTTTAGGTTCTAAATGGATCTTCAAAAGGAAAATGAAAGTGGATGGTACTATTGACAAGTTCAAGGCAAGACTTGTAGTGTAAGGCTTTAAACATAAGAAAGGGCTTGATTATTTTGATACGCACTCACATGTAACAAGGATAACGTCACTTTGGATGTTTGTTGCCTTGGCATTGGTATATGATATTGAAATCCATCAAATGGATGTGGAAATAGCATTCCTAAATATAGAATTAGAAGAAGAAATTTACGGGGAACAACCCAAGGGTTTTATGGTTCCTGGTAAAAAAAAGAAAGTGTTCAAACTTGTTAAGTCATTTTATGGACTAAAAAAAGCACTCAGACAGTGGCATGCAATGTTTGACCAAACCATATTGGAAAATTTCTTTAAGAAAAATGAATGTGATAAATGTGTTACATTAAAGATACGTCAAATCACAAAGTCATTGTTTGTTTGTATGTGGATGACATGTTGGTCATCAGTAGAGACATTTCTGACATAAATGCTATGAAATGAATGCTTGAGGGAAAGTTTGATATGAAATACCTTGGAGTTGTAGATGTGATCTTAGGGATAAGAATCCATCAAATTCCACAAGGGTTGCCATTGTCATAGCCTCATTACATTGGTACTTGATACGTTCAAGTATTTGAATTTATTTGAATTTTGGTATTGCAAAGACTCAATTAGACGTGAGCTTTGAACTTCAAAAGAATGAGGGTTAAAGTGACTCACAGTTGGACTAAGCAAGAGTGTTGGAAGTTTAATCTATTTCATGAATTGTATGCGGCCAGACATAACATGTGCTATTAGTAAATTAAATTGGTACATGAGTAATCCTAATAAAACTAATTGGATGGTAATGAAAAGAGTTTTGAGGTATCTAAAACATACTCAAGACTATGTTTTATATTATAATAAATATCCAACAGTAATTGAAGGATATAGTGATGCAAATTAAATCACCGGATTGAATGAAGTAAAATCCATAAGTAGATATATGTTTACTTTAGGTGGAGGAGTAGTCTCTTGGAAATTGTCCAAACAGACATGTATTGCCCGCTCTACAATGGAATCTGAATTTATCGCATTAGATAAAGCTAGTAAAGAAGCTAAATAGCTTTGAAATTTCATGGAAGATATTTCTTATTGGCTCAAACCTTTGGAGCAGTATGTATACACTATGATAGTCAAGCGGCGATAGGTAGGGAAGGGAGCATGACATATAATGGTAAATCTCATCATATAAGACAGAGACATACTACCTTTAGAGAACTATTCTCTAGTGTAATTATCATTGTTGACTATGTTAAGTCAAAGGATAATGTATTGAATCCACTTACAAAAGGCCTATCTAGAAAGGAAGTTGAGAGAATATAGAAGGAAATGGGGTTTACCGCCTAGGACAAGTCAACAAGGCGGTAACTCTACCTAGTAGTTTGGAAATCCCAATAGCTAGGTTCAAGGAGATTAAATAAAGTTGTGACTGAAAGTTCAACATCGTCAATATAGTCAACCAATTCTCATGATGTAGACAATGTTCAAGAAACAAGGATAAGGCTTATGGTTTGAAGCTTCTTGAAAGTTTCTAAGTTTGACAGATTTTACCAAATAGTTTGATCAATAGGATTAAACGTTTAGGAATCATCTATGTGAGGGTGAAGTGGAATCCACTTCAAGGAGAATGTTAGAAAAGGCCTATTCTCTACGCTCTCGTGAAACCAGGACGTGTTTATAGATGAAATAAATAAAACTGTGAAAACCATAAACGGTAAAAGGCTAGTTGTGTAACATGTGTATTCTAGGTGTACACTAAAGTTCGACGATTCAAAGATATCACATCTACCGATTGACCTAGTACATCCGATGCATGTTCACTACAAAAAGTTCAAAGGGAAACCTATTTATCCATATGCAATCAGTCTTTACTTGTTGAATACATTCTTGTCCATAAATTTTTTGATAAAATAGTCATTTCCTATTCATGTGAGGGATTGGTAGGTTCAAATTAGATGAGTGAATGGAAAATAGAGGGAACAATTTGGAGGGAAAGTGAAATTTCACTTAAGGAAGTCAAGTTCTCCCATATTGGTGGGGGAAAGAAACTTTATTGGGTTTATATTAAGAAACACTACATCATGTGGATAGCGAGGCAAGAACAAAGAGATGCCTCACACCATCGTCGTCATCTCTGGCTCGGCTCGACTCGACTCGGCTCGGCTCGGCTTTGGATTTAGATTTAGTTTTGGAAAATAATCGATCGAGTGATTAATTTTTGGGACAAAATTTATTTTCTCCATGTGATAACACATTTCGGATGCTATGCAAGCGCATACGTAATGCACCTCGAAGGGATGTGCAGACTTGGCGTACGTCAGTCACAGGAACTACTAGAATTGGCTGAAAGCCACCTTCATCTGCAGGTCTAGTGCGGACTTGGCACAGGCAGCTGATGTTTCAGAAAAGTTGTCTCTTTTCATGAACAATTGCTTATTTTTCGAAAGAACACTTAATGAATATAAAAACCTGAACGATTCCTCAAGTGTAGAAATAATTTTAGAGTTGAAAGCAATCTTCTTCTTCTTCTTCAAAAACTCTGCTGTGATCATCAAACTGTTGAGTGCTTTGAAGTTTTTGGAAGTTTGAGGTACCACTCCTTTCAAAAAGTGAACCATTTTATCCTGGGAGGAAAGATTCCATAACCTTGGTTACTTGAGGAGAATAAATTCTTTAAGGAAACAACGTGAAGTCGGTGCACTCAGTTCTTAAATGTATGCTTCATCTTTATTTCTTAAAAGTTGATAAACACTTCATTTCATAGTTCATTTGAATATTCATTTGAAATTGTGTTGAATGTGTTGAACTTAATTGTAGTTCTTGAAAGTTATTCTTGAACTTAGAGTTGAAGTTGTTTTGAAACATACATATTTTGTACCCGGAAAAACAATAGAGCAGTGGTATTAGTCTTTATTGGAGAAATTACAATAATATTGAATAAAATACAATAATCTTCTTCTTGCCTGAGGCGCGGATATCTTGCTCTCTCTAAGGTGATTCAAGCCCACTACAACAAATGATTTTATCGGTTCACAGTAATCCTCTTGACTTGTCCTCTCCAGGATAAAACAACCTTCTTACAAAGTACAACTCAACAAACTCTGAAAAAGTGTTGAGTTCCAAGCTCCACCAAAAAGAACACCTTCCTTCAACTAATAAACTCTCTTTTTAACTAACTTTTGTGAACTCTATATTATCTTGTACTTAGAAAAATAATACAAGTGGATCAATGAATGGAGAAATAATTCCTTGAAAGTTACATGAGTTACAAGACATAATTAGGAAGATAATAGACAAATAAAGAGTTAGACGTTACATGAACTTCAAGAAAAATAGTGGTCAAATTCAGCCACTACTTTTCAAGAGTCAAAAACACTTAAGTTGCACGCCCTTACCCTTAAAGTTTTCCACTAACTCAAACGAGTAATAGATCAAATATTAACTCCAAAATAAATGGAGAATACTAAAAATAAGTTACAAGGACATTAATACTATAAGAAAACATAGGCCATAATAGCCACTGGAGCACTAACGTCCAAAAGTTCTATAAGAAGCATACTGGATACTCACTTTCATAATCAAATAATTATTATTAAAATGCTTCAAATAAACTAATAATTCCCTACTCATTCTAATATTAACATAGAGTCTACTAGTTAAAGGAAGACTTTCATCCATAATAAAGGTGTGCTCTACATTGAACCCCTACTTAGTAAAACAATAATTCTTTACTCCAGAGTTGTAGTGGTCTCAAACTTGAATTATGGCTTCTTAAGGAAAATAAAATATTATTGAATTATACATAATAGTTAAGGTGTTGACATAAGCTTTTTTGTCAGCACTTTAAAACCTTGTGCTATACCGGTTTCATGAGTGTCTTTAAGAATGAACCTAGTTCTCATAGGAAGTGGCTTTCTTCCACACTCGCACAGGTGAAATCTGTCGAGAGCGCTCCATTAATTTTAGTGCCCCATCATACGAGCTACAAATTTTCGTTAAGAGTTTTTTTAAAACTCAACCTCCACGATCATTACAGGAACAAATGTATTCACATCATAGTGAGGGATTAAAAATAGTGCATTTTTAACAACAAATCATCATGTGATTCATTTTTTTCACTAAATCTGGTTATAGGATCTCTAATCCTTAGGTTGGGTTTTCTCACATATGACTTAGGAATTTATAGGCTTCAATCACATCCCCTCAATGTGCTCTAGACCTTTTCTCTTGCTAAGTCCTTAGTCAATGAATCTATAAGATTATCGCAAGTTTTAACATAATCATCATTAATGGTACTATTTATCAAATATGATCTCACATTACTGTGTTTTCTCCTTATAGGTTTGGATTGACCGTTGTAATAATGGTTTTGAACTCTACCAATTGCAGCGGTGCTATCACAGTAAATTACAATAGGAGGAATTAGTTTTTCAAAATAAGGTATTTGAAATAACAACTTTCTCAACCAAATCGCTCCCTCACAAGATGAGGCTAAAACAATTAGTTCAGCTTCCACGAGTGAATTAGCGATAATAGTTTGCTTTTTAAATTTTCAACTAATAGAATCACTACCCAAAGTAAAAATACAATTAATAGTAGATAAAGAATCACTTGATAAAGTATTTCAATCCGCATTACTAAAGCCTTCAAGTATAACAGGATATTTTTATAGAACAAATCACAAGTTTTTGTTCCAATTAAACATCTCATTACTCTCGTTTTAGCATATCAATGTTTGTTACATGGCTTGCTAGTAAACTTGCTAAGTCAGCTACTGCATATGCAATATCAGGCCTAGTGCAACTAGTCTCATATCTCAAACTTTCAATTATGCTAGCATATTTCTTTTGGTTTATTACATCATTTTCACTTTCGACGGAAAACAAGTGAACACTAGAATCAAAAGGAGTTACAACATGCTTGCAATCAAGAAAAATTATATTTTTTCAAAAAATTTCAATATAATGTGACTGGTCAAGGAAAACTCCATCACATGTTATAGTAATTTTTATTTCTAGTGGCTCACCAAGGTCTTTAATATCAAAATGGCTTCTAAAAATATTTTTAGTTTCTCCAATAACATTCACGTTAGAGATAAATCATCAACATATAGGCAAATGATAATATGTGAATTATTCCAAGACTAATGATATATGCACTTATCACACTTCTTTGTTTAACAACCATTTTCAATCATGCAGGAATCAAACTTTTTATGCCATTGTTTTGGTACCTGCTTCAAGCTATATAGGAATTTAGTAAGTTTGCATATTTTGCTTTCTTGGCTAGCTTCAACAAAACACTCGGGTTGATCCATGTAACTTTCCTATTTAAGTCGCCATTTTATAGAACAGTTTTTACATCCATTTGATGAATTTATAAATCAAAAACTGCTGCAACAACAACTAAAAGTCTAATAGATGTAATTCTAGATACCAGAGAAAAAGTATCAAAAAATTCTAAGCGTACTAGTTGTTTAAAACCTTTAGCAGTTAGTCTAGCCATGTATTTATCAACAAACCCATCCGATTTTAACTTCTTTCGTAAGACCCATTTACACTAATTTATTTTACAACCCAGTGGTAAATCAACTAGCTTTCTAGTTTTATTGGAAATAAGTAATTCCATTTCATCATTTGCAGTCTTTTTCCAAAAAATAGCATTATGTGAAGACAAAGCTTCTTTTAAAGTGAGAAGATCATCTCCAATATTAAAAACATAATAATGAGTCATATTCCAAACTAAAGAGGAGAACAATCAAATAAGTAGGAAGCAACAACACAACAAGGCTGCAGGCAACAATGCAACAAGTAAGTCACTACAAAGAATTCTGATAAGATAATTACCTATTTTCTCTGAAGTTTAAGCAGTGGTATTAGTCTTTGTTGGACAGATTTCAATTGAAAAATACAAAAGAAATGAAGAAAATATAGTATTCTTCTTCTTGGCTGAGGCGCGGATATCCCGTTCTCTTTAAGGAGATTCAAACTCGCTGCAACAAATGATTTTACCGGTCCAACAGTAATCTTCTTAACTTGTCTCCTCCAGGATACAACAATCTTCTCACAAAGTACAACTCAACAAACTTTGAACAAGAGTTGAGTTCAAAGCTCCACCAGAAAGAACACCCCCCTTCAACTAATAAACACTCTTCTTCACTAACTTTTGTGAACTCTATATTTTCTTGTACTTAGAAAAATAATGCAAGACCACACTATTTATAGGCAGTGGCGGAGCCAGAATTTTCATTGAGGGGGTTCAGAAGTAAATATGCGGACTAGTCGAAGGAGGTTCAACATCTATTATATATAAAAATATTTTTGACAATGAAAAAATAGTATAATTTTCCGACGAAGGGGGTTCGGATGAACCCCTAACTTCAATGTGGTTCCGCCATTGTTTATAGGTGAAATTTTTTTTCATGCAATGAATAAGAAGAAAGTGGGTAATAAAGTGGACCAATGAATGGAAAAATAATGCCTTGAAAGTTACATGAGTTACAAGACATAATTAGAAAGATAATGAACAAATAAAGAGTAATAGATTACATGAAGTTCAAGAAAAATAGTGGCCAAATTCAACAACTTCAAGAGTCAAAAACATGTAAGTTGTACGTCCTTAGCCTTAAATTAAAGTTGCAATGGAAGGAGTAAAAGTATACAAGTTACAAGGACATTAATACTACAAGAAAACATCGGCCATAATGGCCATTGGAGCACCAACGTCCAAAAGTGCTATAAGCAGCATATTGGATACTCACTTTAATGATCAAAATAGTTATTATTAAAATGCTCCAAATAAACTAATAGTCTTTAATTAGGCTCAATCTGCTGAACTACGGGGAAAATGAAGAATTATCATACACAGAAAAAAGAATATAACAAGAACAGCTTGGTAGTTAATCGACTAAAGGGGATAAGTTTGTAATACCTGTTTAGAAGATAAGAGTACCAACAACAATCAGGTATATCTCCCGGAAACAAAGCTGAGCACGACTTGTAGCAAAGCAGAATCTTTCATAAGTTTGAGTGTGGCCAATTTTTTAACCACACTCATATGCGACTAATATCAATCATGGTAATGCTAATCGCTCAAATATTCCTTACCATCTATGTCTCATGTACCCTTCTTTCTTGTATAATTTAATGTGATTTTTAAAGATTATGACATTCATGATTGTGTCGTTGGCAAATGTTGCTTACAAGATTGTAAGAAAAATATGACCTTTAGATTGATAATAAATATTCCATAAAGTGTTTATTATGAAGATATTCTGGCAGCATTTATTTTTCTGTTTTTCTGCAAGTGCGTTGTACTATCTTGAACTCAAGCATGTTTAACTTCTTGGGTTAATGCTTTATTTGTAAATATCTTACCCTGGTAAAACACAAATCACAGCTACCAAAAATATATATTATAACAATTTTTTTTTGAGTGTATGCACGTTGGATCCCTTTTTAGTCAAGAACTTAACAAATTTTATTCAAGAAACATAATGCTGAGAACATAAAAGCTATATTGCATGAACCCTCAAAAAGAAGTGCATTTTTCAAGGAAACATCTAGGAGATCCCGAACAACATAGCATAGCAAAAAGATAAGCGAAAAACATGGTTGATCTACATAGAAAAGACAAAGAAAAAAGGGGTAAGGTGGAATAGAGACTTCAACAGAACCGTCATGCTAGACCTTAGCAATGGACTTCCTTGAATGCACCAGATAGCAACGTAACCACAAACAACTTCTTGAACCTCTCAATATCTTCTATTGCCTCTTTATCATCGCCCACGAGTAAATGCAACTCTTTTCTTCTATAGTAACACAGCCCCATACCATAGTTCTCACAAAGGTTTGGACAGCTTGAATTCATAATGGTGGCAAACACAATACACCATCATATGTAAGTTTCCATGACACATGGAAATATTGTAAAAAAAAGTAGCATGAAAATAAATTGTGGGTAATAAGATTAGAAATTACACCAAAGTTTTAGTAAACCTCGGGTAATAGGATTAGAAATTATACCAAAGTTTTAGTAGACCTTTCTAAGTGTACGCTTTATTTGTGAAAAGATAATTTCTCAAAACCTGTTGCTCGATATATGTAAAGTTTCCATTCAGACTTCCTTTAAGTTATGTCTGGAAAATAGCTCTCATCTTCATGAGCTGGTGAATCTTCATATACAAACTTCAAGGTATTGTTGAAGTCTGGATATCAAACAAAAGTTGGACAGTCAAGTTGAGGAGAAATACAAATCAAATTATCCAGGACGTCCAAAAGTGAGTAATTCCCCAAAGTTCCAATTTTTATGTGCGAGGTACAAGTAGAGTACCACAGAGTGGAGGAACCGTGTCTTTCTCATATCTTTTGGTATAACTATTGCATCACTGTAGAAGCATTTTGACTCAATATTCTTTGGACTGTTTGAAAATTCTAGGAAATTTCATAATCATAGGGTACAAATTACTATCAAGTATATATTCCTGGAATAAGTCGAGAACAACTTGTAACAAAGAAGAAACTTTCATAAGTTTGAGTGTTGACAATATATCAACACACTCATATGTGAAGCTTGTTAAATTATGAGTATCTAGTTCACCATCAATCAAATCTAAACACCGTCATAGTGAAAGATACTCTAGCCAGTCACTAAAGAGCTTGACTGTCTGCAAAATTAAGTAATCGGATAAGGATAAGCATCCAAGGTTGGGATGATTGAAACGAAGGTTTCTAGCCATCCGCCAGTGACATTAACAGCAATGAGGTACAAATTTTTCGAGGCTTTGCAAGAAGTTATTTAGTTACTTCTAGATTCCAGTGACAAATTTTAATATAAAACCGTTCAAGATTTAGTGCTATAATATCAACCATATGGAATTCAGCAAGACAAAGTAGCCAAACCGTCTTCAATTTCTGTAAAGTTGCAGCAATTTGCAAACTAGCTAGTCCAAGACAACAAGATAAACTTAAATCCTCTAAACCAGTGCAGTTTGCACATAAATCTTAAACAAATTGTTCATCCAGATATGTATCAGAGAATCTTAAATTTTTCAAAGATAAAAAGTTAATTCCATCAGGGGGAGATTCAAGCTTAAATCCGTGAAAATCAAGAACTTTTAGTCCCTTTGCAACACAAATTTCTCCGAGAAAGATGTTCAAACTGTCAATACGTAGATCTACTTGGCAAATCAGCTCCTTGATGTTACTCATGATCAGGGTCTTAATACAATTATGAACATAAGAGATGATCGGGTGACAGAATGGAGAACTTAGCTAGAACTTTTGTATACAAACCTTCGGCTTCTATAGAATAACTAGAGTTTGATCGACAATATTCACAAGCTCTGGTATTTTTTCCGAAAGTATCAGGTTGTTAGACACGATATGATAGAAGAATTTATCTCCAAAATTTAAGTAAGAGGGAATCCAAGCAGTATACCATGTTTTGAAAAAAAATACTCATTTGTACAACATTTTTAGCAAGGACTAAACATGGAAAAAAATGCTGCAAAATTGGCTATAACAATATGGATATTTGATCCTCTGTTGCATCAACTCTTTTCTCTTCACTCTCAAAGATGTTTTATGGGAGGAGAACGTTTCGAGGTTGGATTTATTTTTTCCAGATCAGTAGTTCAAGTTGGATAGATAGAGGTAGTGAAACGTATCCTTTGAATTCTTCCTGTGAGTAAATCCTATCAACTGGACTCTCCTGAAATTGAGTAAGTAAAGCGAAAGAGATTTACTCCTTATGTTCCTAACAAGGCATCAATTTTGAGGTGGAGTTATGAATTTGCCAAAGAACAATGGCCAGTTGAAGGTATGAATGAAAAGAAAGAAAAAATCTTTTCTTGTCAAACTAAAACATCTTAGTAGCTAAAGGAGGGGAAACCAACTGAGACCTGAGACCTCGTTAGTAATGCCGAGCGAGAGCGGATTTGAGGTTTGAATAACAAAAAGAAAAGATCTAGGAATGAGCAAGGAGGATTGGTCTTTCTACTTGGAATTGAAGGAACTTAAATATACAACCAGCTTAAGCTGCTATTGGAAGATTCTTTAATATCAAGAAGCAAGAAGGATTGGTTTGTATTAATTTTTTGACACTATCAAGTTAAGTTCCACTTTTAATAATAGGTAAACTTTCATAGAGAACTTGATATTATAACTTGAGAAATATAAGAAACCAATCAAGTTAACTTGATTATGGACAAAAATATACACTATCTATACATATAACTTACATCCATATCATCTAAAACAAGTTTTTTCTAGTAGAAGAACAGGATGGATAGGTATTTAAAGTGCAACTAATTTTCTATTTCAATTTCTAATGTGGGACTCTTGAAGGGTAAAGTCTGCAACCCAATATTTATATCAAACAATGAATGCACATTGTTTGATACACGTATCAACTTAACAAACTGTATCACTCTAATGGTTGTATTAACATAAAATGTTGTATCAGCCTCTATGTATCAAATATAGCCTGTATTTCTATATTTCTATACCCCACGTGAATACAAGGGATATAGTTATATTGTTGTATCATACTTATATATCAAATACAACCTGCATCGACATTTATATATGTATTTCTATATTGCGAACGAATACAAGAGTGAATGAATACAAGTAAAACAACTTGTATGTATCAAACGGTATTCATTGATATAACCTATATTTAGCATCTTTCCTCCCTCTCTCCCAAATCTGGCTTACCTCTCTCCTCTTTCTCTCTCAATCTTTCCTCTCTCCTCTCTCAAACTGTTGTTATGAATGGTGAATCTCCAAACTATTGGTATAGATTCCTAATTAGATCCAAACTATAGTCATTTTTGAAAGTTCCTCATTAAAAATTGCAGCCTGGACATGTAACAAGCATATCAATTGAGGAGAATCAATAGAATCCAATATTTTGATATAATAGAATCAAATGTTCTGGTCTTCAATAGGTAATTGGTTTTTTTATGTTCTAATAGCCAATTGAGATTTGAATGAATAAGATTGAACATTTAAGTTCATTCAATGCTCGGTATTTACGGTGGGGAAACTAGTTCTCCTTGCTCGTTCCTAGGTCTTTTTTCTTTTCTTTTTCTTCACATCTCCAATCCGCTCCCACTCTTCGCTACTAACAATCTCTCAATTGGTTTCCCTTCCTTTTGCTACTGAGATGTTTTAGTTCGTGAAGAAAAGATTTTTATCTTTTCTAAAGCTTTTGGACTAATTCTAGTACAAAATTGATGCCCCGTTGGGAACAGAAGGGGTGAATATCTTTCACTTTACTTACACCATTTTAGAAGAGTCTAGATGATCGATCACACTATACATTGATTTGTGACGGGATTCTTTATTGAATAACTTTTTCAAGTTTACTTTTTAATTAAATAGACTATATTTTTTTTTTTGAAAAGAAATGACTCACTTTTGAATATATTAATTTATTTCTGATTTAAAATTTAATTACAATTTTTACCATGCTGCTTCTTGTTTCCCCAGATGCAGAACCAAAAGAACCATGCCTTTTTTTCTTAGAAAATCCTCCTCATCAACTCTCTATCTTCGAAATTATTATTCTAACTAGTTTAGGTGTACGCGCCTTGCGCATGTACCTCACTTTAATGAGTTCAAACATTACATTAAATAAAATATTTTTTTAAATAATAAAGATGAATATAATAATTAAATTTAATGTCTTATGAGTATGTAAAGATGGAAAATTTATCTATTAAATCTAATCTTTATCAAAAATATTTGTCAAAATCGATCGATATTAATCTACCATCTGTAAGTTGCAACAAAATAATACAATGATAGAGACATCAAAATAATACAATTAAATCTAATCTTTACACACAAAAAAAAATTCAAAGTTGTCCGACACTCATCTGCCATCTGTAAACAATAACAAAATAATACAATAACAGAGATATCAAAATAATACAACTAAATCTAACCTTTACTTAAAAAACATTCCTCAAAGTTGATCAACATTTATCTTTCACATGTAAACTGCAACAAAATAATACGATAAAAGTGATATCAAAATAATATAATTAAACTTAAATTTTACACACAAAAATTTTTCAAAGTCGATCGAGATTCATCTACAAACTGTAAACTACCACAAAATAACAAATTAACAGAGATATTACGATAATACAATTAAACCAAATCTTTACCAAAAAAATTTTTCAAAGCCGACCCACATTCATCTAGCATCTGTAAATTAAAATAAAATAATAAGACAATAAAGATATCAAAACAATATAATTAAACCTAAATTTGACACAAGAAATCCTTCAAAACCAACCGGCATTCATCTATGACCTATAAACTATAAAAAAAAATATAATAGTGATCATAAAGTTTCGATTTTGATCCAACTAATTCTTGTTTGAGCGAAAACTTTGACCTTAAAGAATGATTTTAGATGAAAACAAAGAAGATATATATATACACACATGTTGAATTCTATTATTCTTACAAAAACAGTGAAGAAGTCGAGAGTTAGAAAATCAAGTATCCACCAATCTATACATGTCATCGAATCAAGTTATATGAGCATCAATCATATTTTCCCAATAGGAAATCGGTTTGTTCTCTAGTTTAACGTGCATCTCAATATTTATAGAAATATTTCCTTAATAGAGTCCTATTTTAGAAGTATTTTTCTAATTGAACAATAGAAATAAAAATACTAATTAATACTCCTACCATATAGTTTAGGAGTCCTATATATTTTAGAAAGTCTAGTAGAGAGAAAAATATTAATTAATTCTCCTAGCATATATTTTAGAGTCCCATATATTTTAGGAAGTCTAGTTAATATAATAAAAAAAAATTAAATGATAAATTAAAAAATAGTGAAAGATAGTTTTGTCTAAAGAAGAGTTTTATAATGAAGGGTAAAAAGCTCAAATCACTTTTATAAAAGCTTCACACCTTTAATATATTATATAGATATATAGATTATATAGATATAGATATAGATTCATTTATGGGATAATATCGACCAATATTTGAACAAATTAAGGAAAATTCTGCTCTTTGCAATTCTTCCACAAATTAAAGAAAGTTCTTCTCACCTTAATAAATAATTACTCATTCTATAACTTTTTTCCTTTTTGTTTTTTTTCTATGGGAAAATGACGTAAAACATCAAGAGTGATGGAAGGGAAAAAAGTTGATGCAGCAAAGCTAGGATCAAATATTCAAATTGCCAGAGTCAAATTTTTAGCTTTTCCATGCTTATTCCTTACTAAAGATGCTACACAAATGAGCACTTTGTCTAAGACATGGTATACAGCTTGAAGTACCCTCTCCTATTTAATTTTTGGCGATAAATTCTTCTATTGTGAAGTGGATAACCACCAGATACTTTCATACAAAATACATGAGCTTGTGAATATTGTTGATCAAATTCTAGCCAATCGGCAAAAGCACAAGGTTTCTATTCAAAAGTTCTGGCCAAGTTTTCCATCCTATCATCTGATCATTTCTTATGTTCATTATTGGATTAAGACCGCATCATTTCTTATGTTCATTATTGGATTAACACCCCATCACGAGTGCAAATCAGGAAGTTGATTTTAAAAGTAGACGGACTTGTTGACAGTTTCAACATTTTGCCCGAAGAATTCTTTGTTGCTGAAGTACTAAGCGTTCTTGATTTACGCAGATTAAGCTTCAATTGTCCTTAATGAAATTAATTTTTCATCTTTGTGAAAGTAAATATTCTCTAGTGCATATTTGGACAAGGAATCTGTTCGAGTTTAATGTGCAACCTACAATAATTTAGAGAATGTAAGGTTATCTTGTTGTTAAATACTATCCGCTTTGCAAATTGCAAAATCTTTGCAACAACTACTTAAAGACGGTTTGACTAATATGTCTTCCTGAATTCCCATATAGTTGATATTGTTGCACCAAATCTTGAACATCTTTGCATTTAAAGTCATCACTGGAATCTACAAGTAATTAGAATAATGTATAGCAAAGCCTTGAAAAATTTGTATCTCATGGATGTGAATGACAATGATGGATGGTTAGTAAACCTTCTTTTCAATCAACCCAACCTTGAACGCTTATCCTTATAGACAGTCTAGATCATAAGTGTCTGACTCAAGTATCCAGCACTATCGTAGTGCTTAGATTTGATTGATGTTGCACTAGATACTCCTAATTTGACAAGCTTCTCATATGAGTATGGTGAGAAATTGCCAACCCTCAAACTTATGAAAGCTTCAGTTTTGCTACAAGTAGTGAACTCAAATGGTTTGCAGGAGAAAGACTTGATAGTCATTGGTACTCTATGCTCATGAAATATCTTAGAAACATCAAGCGATCAGTAATTATTAAGTTACTATGCTACAACATGGATGTGATAGTTATTACCAAAAAAAAAAAAAAGAAAAAAACTAGGTTCCTCCACTCTATGTTATTACTGATACCTTGAATAAAAAATTTGTAACACTAGCGAATTACTCACTTGTGGACGCTCTTAAAAGTTTGTTTTGGATTTTTCCTCGTCTCGACACCCTAACTTTTGTATGGTATCCAGACTTATGCAGTATTTTGCATTTTATACATGAATCTACATCAATTGAAGATGAGAAACTTTAAAATGGATGTAAAAGTTAATTAATGCAAGAAAGAAACTGAATATTGATCAAATCAATCACAATCATTATATCCAAATTCAAGATCCGAGAACCAAAACAACCACTCTCATAAATTGGTTATCTTTGAAATGGGCATAAAAGTTATTAAAAGCAAGAAAGAGCCTAACTTTGATCATCTCAAACACAATTGTTACCTTCAAATTCAAGTTCTATGACCTAAACAAACAATTGGGTATCCTTAAAAGAACTCAATTTTGATAAACTCATTAATTCTTGAAAACAAATTTGACCACTTTCTATAAGAACAATGCTAGAACAAAGAATTACCTAGCAAAATTAATAGTTGGAAGTGAAAAACAACAGCTGTTGTTGGTAAAAGAAAAGGAGGAGCCAATTAAGCGAATATAAATACAGTGTGGAGAAGTAGTAATGGCTAGGGTTCCCCTAATTTCAAAAAGAAGTGTCTCAATTTTCTTTTTTGCAATTTTTTGGCTATTCTTCTTGTTCTAATTAATCTATATTTGCACTGAAAGAATAAACAATGACAAATCGATATTGGAGCATTTTAAAAAAATGAATAAAAAATTTAAGGCTTAAATTCAAGACGTATAACGTTAATCATTACATCATACTATTTAGTGATTCGACGTCGGTACCACCAGACAACTTTTCTTTTTTATTTTTTCCTTTCTTGACTTTGTAGCTATGTTCAATGGTTGAAGTTTATGTTCACGCTATAGAAATCTACTACAATGAATATTCACGCCTTTTAAAAAAAAATCGTTTGTTCAAAGCACAAAGTTGAGACTCTTGATGTTAGCAAACATTTATCATAACACCATACTCTTTAGTGATTCAACCTTCGTAACAATCAAACAACTTATCTTTTCTAGTTCTTCCTTTTTTGACTATGTGGCTATGTTCGGTGTTTGAAATTTATACAATGATTAATCTATATTCGTGCCCTAGAAATTCACTATAACAAATATTAACACCTTTTTCAGAATACTGTTATGTTCAAGACTCATTTCAAGACACTTAATGTTAATCATTCCATCATCGATCGTGCTCTTTAGTTATTCCAAAGAGTCAAATTTAGAGTAATAATTTGAAGTAGCCGAAAAGGTTTAAATAAGAAGTTAAAGGGATTAGAGTACCCAATATCCAATACTAATCATTGTCACACCCTCTTTTTAAGGGAAAAGGACACTCTATGACCTTTTTAAAAAATAATAGCCCAATTATAGTCCAAGTTTGGCATTTGGACAAATAATGTCCAGTCGGCAAAACAAATGTCATTTTATGGCCATTTCCTAATCTTTCCCAATTTGAATCATTTTGATCCACGTAGTCTATATGCAGTCCATATATGCTACTGATACAGTCTATATACAATACTGATGCAATATTCAACTTGGGCAATTCGGCCCTTTTAAAAATATTTTAATTTTTTTTTTACTATAAATTTTTAAATTGATCAAATATTCTGCTTTTTTTTAATCTTTAGAAATAATAATTAAATTATATAAAAATAATATAATTATTAAATAGAATATGAATCTATATAAGATATATGTATAGAAATTGTATAGTTCTATCAAATAGTATATGTTCAATATATAGAAAGTGTATACAAATTATATAATTGTTGTATAAAACGTATAAGAAAGAGTATAGTTATTATATAAATTATGTATCAAAACTGTATAATTTCCGTATAGAATATTTATGTATAAGATTTGTATAAAACCTGTATAAAAGTTGTGTAAAAACGGTATAGAACCAGTCAGTAAATTAAAATGGCTAGAAAGTAAAATTTAAATTTCATGTCCATTTTCAAGGAAATAGATTAATTTGAAGTGCAAATGTACAGTTATTATATAAATTATGTATCAAAACTGTATAATTTCCGTATAGAATATTTATGTATAAGATTTGTATAAAACCTGTATAAAAGTTGTGTAAAAACGGTATAGAACCAGTCAGTAAATTAAAATGGCTAGAAAGTGGAATTTAAATTCCATGGCCATTTTCAAGGAAATAATTTAATTTGAAGTGTCGTTTCTGTCCTTTTCCCTTTTTTTAACCAAACAAATATTGATTTTAATGTTCGAAAATGATTTTTATTATAAAAGTGACAAAAAATAAAGATTTATTTCGAAAAGGATTTTTTTTCATTTGAACTCAGAGTCGCCACTTGGCATAAATTTTGTGTGTCAAGTTACCTTTGGAAATCCTTTTTCAAAATGATTTTGACTCTTTTAAACTGATCCGCAAATAGAAATTCCAGCTAAGGAATTCTGTTAACCGAGGGGAAGGTGTTAGGCACCCCTCGATCCCGTGGTTCGATCATTGTCGCTCTGTAGAGTATATTGTCTAGTACAACACTATGAAGGTATAAACCAACAAATACATAAACACGAAACAAATAAAACCAAAATTAGTGTCCAGTCCAATTTATTACAGACCCAAAATAAAAAGGTACAGAAATCTAAACCTACGCTAACCTACACTAATCCTAAACAATGCTCCACCCGGTGCCTCAGGCCTTGATCATGAACCTCCTTCGAAGACATGATACGTCGGGGCATTCCCTGATGAATAAATACAATTTCGTTTGGGGCATTCCCCGGTCAAATGAGTATAATTGATCCAAATTCATAAAATAAAATTATTCAACAAATATTTTCAGCATTCAACAATCCACAAGATCTAAATTTGCCTACTCGAGCCAAGTATTAGCCTACCCGACTCAACCAATCATGATTCTATCACGTTCCACATCATCAATGAATCAAAATTTATCCAAATTTACTTTTATCGAGACCAAACCCTCACCCAAAATTCATTCTCGATCAATTAACAAATTTCAATATACAATGCACCAATCAAGCCGCCACAATTAGAGAAACCCAATCACACAATCAAAATTATATCATCAACCACCACAAATCATGCAAATCACGACATCAACATACCACAATAAGACAAAAATATAAAGAAATAGAGTTGAAAAATGGACCTCAATTTGATGTTTTATTTAAATTAATTGATCTTTCCGAATAGAACCGCGTCCAAAATCCCGAACCAAACCTCAACAACGAACCAACCAAGCTTTGGTTTACCCTTTTTATTCTCACAAAACCTCTTTTCATATCGTCAGAGCTCCAGCGAACTCCAACAATGAATGAAACGGTGAAGAAAAGACAACAACAATGTTTTTCAATGAAAGATCATCGATTCTTCACTGTTTTAGAGGGGTTGGTCGCTAGAATTGGTCGCTTCTCTATCGTTAGTGATGTTTTCCGATAGGTTTAAAGATGATGGAGCTCGGAACCACTATTTTCGTATTGTCGGAGCTCCGACAAGCTCAAACAGGTCGGAAAACAATGAGCAGATAAAAATTTTTAGGCGATAGTGACTTTTTCCGGTGAAAACTCGTCGGAACAGTCAGCCTCCACCTATTCCCTGTCTCTCGATCTCCCTCGTCTATTTTTTTCTCCGATTTCTGTTTCTTTCCCTTTTCTGATCACTAGCTTTCTCTCTCGATCCCTAGCCCTCTCTTCATTCTTGATTTTGTGTGTGTGTATATCGATGTTTGTTGTGTTCTCCAGTGTGTCAGTTTGTGTAGCTATTCCTCAATGGAAATTTGTGTGTAAATTAGTGTGTGTATATGTGATTGTGATTATGGGGTGTGGCGTGTATATGGAAATTTGTGAGAGTGATCTTGTGAGTGTTGTCATGAGTATTATGTGGTTTTTATGGAGAAGACGAGTATCTAAATAACTGTTGTGGTGTTGCTATGTGAATATTATTTTTTATGTGTCCTGTGGGGTAAGGGGGTATGAGGGGATATATGGATAGGGGTAGGGTATGGGGTGGTGATGTGTTAAAATTTGATAGAGAGGGGTTATTAGTTTGCTCATATTGGGAATATGTGGGAATTTAGGGATAAAATTTGTTTAGAGTTGGTTATTATTTGTTATTTTGTGGATAAATTATGGAATGGGGTTAGGGTACGTGGTAAGAAGTAGTAAATGTTAAAAATAATTTTTAGAGGGATAAAATTACGTATCTACGTCATGCCCACTTTGGATGTAAACACAAAGTATTTTCAAACAAAAAGTAGACAACGAGACAGAATTTTGAGCCGACAATTATTCAAAGGAAGAAACAGAAGGAGGAAGGACAACCGAGTTGGAGAGTCGAGTGAGGTCCTATTGAGGTTCTGGTCCGTGGCTCTGTCATTACATCAAAATGAAAATTACAAGTTAAAAACATAGATAAAATTATAAAAGTCCTATCTACGTAGCTGTCCTTGACTCTTGACTTTCTATTTCATCACCCTATTCTTCAAGCAGGCTCCTAACTTGCAATTTCTTCACCCTGTTCTCCGAGAGGGCTCCTGAATTGCAATTTCATCAACTTGTTGCTTGGTTTTCAACTTGTTCACCCTGTTCTTCAGGTGGGCTCCTGTTTGCTATTTTTCTATCTGTTGACTTTCAATTTTTTCACCTTGTTTCTTGACTTTCAACTTCTTTACCTTGTTGCTTGACTTTCAACTTCTTTACCTTGTTTCTTGACTTTCAACTTCTTCACCTTGTTTCTTTAATTTCCATTTATTAGCCATGTTCTTCAAGAGGGCTCCTGAAATCACATCAAAACTAGAAAGAAAATTATCCCAAACAAATGTTATTATAAAGAGAGATTCCATTTTCTAGAAAAGTAAAGTTCCAAAAATAGGAATTAAAATTTTTCCACAGTTTAACATCAAAGGACTTTTGAGACAGTCATATCATAACTACTTGAAAACCCCAAACAAAGAAATGCATCTTCTATGGGTTAATTGGAATGATTCGACTAGAAAGTACATCTTCTAAGAATCAAGGGGGATGACTCGACCAAAAAGGTACATCTTCTAGGAATCAAGGGGAATGACTCAACTGGGAAGTACATTTTCTAGGAATCAAGGGGAATGACTCGACCAGGAAGTACATCTTCTAGGAATCAAGGGGAATGACTTGACCAGGAAGTACATATTCTAGGAATCAAGAGGAATGACTCGACTAGTAAGTACATCTTCTAGGAATCAAGGGGACTGAATCGACTAGGAAGTACATTTTCTAGGTATCAAGGAGAACAACTCGGCCAAGAGGTACATCTTCTAGGAATCAAGGGGAATGACTCGACCAGGAAGTACATCTTTTAGGAGTCAAGGGGAATGACTCGACCAGGAAGTACATCTTTTAGGAATAAGGGGACTGACTCGACTAGGAAGTACATCTTCTAAGAATCTAGGGGAACGAATAGATCGGAAGGTACATCTTCTAGGTTTCTAGGGGGACGACTTGAACGGAAGGTACGTCTTCTAGAAGTCAAGGGGAACAAATCAATCGAAAGGTACGTCTTCTAGGAGTCAAGGGTGACGACTCGACTGGAAGGTACATCTTCTAAAGTCAAGGGGAACGACTCAACCGAAAGGTACGACTTCTAGGGGTCAAGGGGAATGAATCGATCGAAAGGTATGTCTTCTAGGAGTCAAGAAAAATAAATTGACCGGAAGTTACATATTCTAGGAGACAAGGGGAAAGACTCAATCGAAAGGTACGTCTTCAAAGGATCAAGGGAAATGAATCGATCGGAAGGTACATCTTCTAGGAGTCAAGGAAAATAACTCGATTGAAAGGTATGTCTTCTAGGAGTCAATGGGAATAAATCACCAGAAGGCACATCTTTTAGGAGTCAAAGGGAACGACTGGATCGAAAGGTATGTCTTCAGGAGTGAAGGTTCAATTTAAGAAGTATATCACCTAGCAATTGAAAACTGAAATACCTGGACAAGGAAGTGTGTCTCCGAGGGATATAGGATGATGAATTTTACCATGATTTGATTATCAAACCTGTGCAGCAACATTTCCTGTATTTGTAGAAGTGAGGCATTGCATCCCTTGATATTTATGGTATGAAGTCTTTGATTTGAAGGTAACATATTTCCTGTTTTATCGAATAAAACTTATGAGTTTAAAATTGATGGTTGGTTTGTGGATTTGGCTTTTTCGGTAAACGTTCTTGCCTTTGTCACATTTAACCTTGCTTCCAACCATTAGCTTATATCATTGACTTGATGCATTATTTATAGGGGTGTGCAAAAACCAACTGGTCAATAAACTAAACCGATAAAAAGGTTATTAGGTTATTGGTATTGGTTTATTGGGTTAACGGTTTTTTATTGGTTTTATAAAAAAAATTTGGGTAAACGGTTCGGTTTCGGCTTTAGATTACTAGGTTATCGATTAAACCGATAACCCAATAAGGATACACTAAATTATTGTTTTATCCCTATTTATGTTATATATATAAATCTCTATTTCTCTCTCTCTCTCTCTCTCTCTATATATATATATATATATATATATATGCACTACTTATTCACAATTCAGTGATTGACAAAGTATTAACCTATTTAGGGCAACAAAGGCACAGTATAAAACTCGGCTATTATCGTATTGAAAAGCTTGAAGCATTTATAGCTTCCAACAATTAGGATTCAATTTTTTTCTGAACTAACATTCAGTTCATGTTTGAAGATTCTTGTAAACTAAAATGCATTGCGTAGGATTTTGGCGGTAACTAAGATTTCATTTTCTTGTGTTAGCTGTTACTATTTCTATTTTATAAGTATTTTCTTAATGGTTAAACCAAAAATCGAACCTTTAAGGATCAAAAATCGATAAACCAAAATCGATAAGAAAATATCTTATTGGTTGGTTATTGGTTTTACATATTTAAAAACCGAAAACCGATAAACTGAACCAATAACACATAAAACCAAACAGAACCGACCGATGCACACCCCTAATCATTGACCCAAACTCAGGTTATTAAGAGTGACTCTGAAAGAAACACAGTATCTCTGTTTTGCCAGGCTTCTCAGATAAACCCTTTGAACCTTGGTATCCCCATAAGTTCCCAGACTTGTTTGTTGACAAAACTTTTTGCATGCCTTATTTCGACTCACAATCATGTCTCTTTCATGTGTTGGTTTTTTGTCTTACTTTGTGCAATTCAAGAAGCTGGTAGCCAGTTTTTAAATCTTTTCTTTCTTGTTTTGACATGAACTTGACTCTAAGACAAGAGAAAAACGACAATGATTTTTTTATTTGGATAACTGACTCAAGAAAATAAAATAAAAATAAAGAAAAGAAAATGAATGTCCCCATTTGAAAGAAGAGAAAAAGAACTTATTTGAAGATGACAGTCAACTCTAGTGATTATGACATGCATTTTGGATTAAGCTGCCTAATCTTTTCATCCAAACTTTCCACCAATTGTTGTTGAGTTAATGACCCTGAAACTGAGTTGCTTCCTTGGGCCAATCACATTCAGAGACCTCATTCAGCTAGTGACGCCTTAAAGGGTTTTCGCCAACAAGCCTCTCTGATTTTTTTTCTCAGCTCAACATTTTCTTATGGTGTTCGTGAGGGTTTTTCTCTAATGAGACTCTCTTATTTTCATTCCTCTCAACTCACAGTCGTTTTTTTGTGCCCGTGAGGGTTTTCACTGATAAGACTCTCACATTTTTATATCTCTCAACTTACCATCATCTTATAGTGCCCGTGAGGATTTTCACTAATCAGACTCTCTAATTTTTATTTCTCTCCTAATTCCACTGAAGAAGACAAGTTGTTCTCAAAATGTGTCATCATATGCATTGCATGCTTAGCCTTATCATTCTCAGAGATTGATCTGAAGGACTTTCTTTGGTTTTAACTTGGCTTTTGGATAAGGTTAGAAAGAAGAGATGGCGTGAGTCCCAAATGACACTTGAAGTAGGGTGGGACTTACAACTTTTGGAATCGACTCAAAGAATGAAAATTAACCCATGCCCTAGTTTCTTTGACTGAGCAATTCAAAACTATTTATTTGATTGGACCGAGCCTTGATTAGGGAAACCTATGTATCTCACCCCCGAGAGAGGAGAATCAGGTCACACGTAGTTCCGATAACTTGTTATTTTTCTTGATTCTAATTTCTTCTTTATTTTTTTCTCTCTTTTATTGACTCTTTTCTCTTTGGGATTTTTTCTGACTCTATTTTTCTTGACAGTTATTTTTCTTTCTTTTGACACATTTTTATCTCTTCTTTTTAAAAAAAAAAAAACTTTCGGACTCTATTTTTTTTTACTCGACACTTTTTTTTTAACTTTGTTGACTCTATCTTGATTCCAAAAGAGGGGTATGAAATAAAATAAGACTAAAGCTCAAATGGGATAAACAAAGGATGACATAATGTTTGGATAGCAGAATGAAATGTCTTCGTCATATCAATCCTTAAAAATGCAAGTACATATCATGAAATATGAAGTGAAAGATGAAGATCATTCGTGACACTTTAACAATACTAACTTTAACTGAACATGTGTGCCACTTCTTCTTCTACACTTGTCAAACATACAACTCAACCTTTGTTGTACATCCCTCACATCGAATGACTCATGATTTTGTGGAGCTAAATTTCTTTCTATTCCTCTTAATATAGGATCACGCATCCACTGTTTGACCTAATTGAGACATGTCTTTCAGTTGATGACCAAGTTATTCTTATGATTCTCAAAATAATTGCCTTAATTTTCAAAAAAGGCTTCAACTTGTCACCAAATGTTTTAGCACTCTACCTATTTTATCATATTTTTTTAACTTTAGCCCTCTGATTCAAAGTTCATGCTTAACCTGGATTTTAAGATCTGGCTGAAATTCCGCAGACATGTCATATCACTAGAACCAGCATAAAATTTATTGTGTAAAGAAGACAAACAACTTAAAATAAGACAAAAATCAAAAGGGACACTACATTTTGCTGAAAGAAAAGATAGATGGGTTTAAACATAAATGACCGAGACATAAAATAAGATAGATTCCGAATTACAACCCTGAAATAATTCAGAAAAGAAAAAGAAAAACACGACAAGCTAACAAAAACCCTTCCTAGTAAGGAGAAGAGTGTCTTCCCAGTTGTAGAGCTTGACATTTAGCCACTGATTTGCACATCATGACAAGAGCTTTCATCACCATCAAACACATTTCCCTCGAAAAATAAGTTCTAGATCTTCATGCTCAACTCATTGCTTTCCACATATTGTGTATCACCATGTGTTGGTGAAGGATTCTGTGTGACACTCGAAGTGTCAATATTTTGCACTACAATCACTTTTTCTTGAATCATCTTTTCTATTTCTCTTTTCAAAGTACGATAATCTTACGTACTGTGACCCTGAACATCAGAATAATATACACACCGTACATTAGGGTTAAAATTTCTTGAATGTGGGTTAGGCGTATACCCAAGGAGAGGATTGATCATGCCCCTCTGTCTCAATCTCTGAAACAAACTGGCACAGTATTCCCCAATAAGAGTGAAATTATCATTTTCCTTCCTCCTCTTTGCAAACTCTAAACGTAGTTAAAACTTGGATTTAGAGATACCTAGGTAAATATGTAGGGGTCGAGGACGATGTTGAGGTACCGATACACGCCATTGTGGATAGGAAAACGGATAAGCATATAACTATGCATTGTTCAAAAGATACTGAGGAAGTGGAATGGAATATCTTAGATTTTGAAAAGAGGAACCTTGTTGAAGATGAGTATGTGGATTTGATATGTATGTTCAGGATTGAGGCTGACAGTATTGGTGAGTTAGACCTCTTGAGCTCTGCTTTGGCCCTGACACGATGATAGGTATATTTTCCTTCATCTTCCCTTCAGTTTCCCTTAATTGATTGCAGTATCGTCCCAAATGTTTCATCGAATCCTCATGTCCATCATGTTCCTCAAATTTTGATTTCTCAAAGCTTTGAGAAGTTTGACACTTAAAGACATGTCCCAGTCTTTATATGAAACATCTTTTTTACCCGCAATTCCTAAGGAACTATTCATAGTATTTTCTGTACCCTTCATTTTCCAAACCATTTGCTCTTCTTCCATGTCGGACTTCTTGTTAAGAAATTTTGGTGGTCCAATTAACTTAAAAGTAGGCTCAGGAATATAGCAATAATCATGAAGATTATTGAACATGGGTTCACTAACGGCCTGGAAAACCATAATCGTTGGACGGATAGCCAATGTGGAAGCCTTAGTAGAGGATTGAGAAACAAAATTAGAGATGATATGTGGTGTTGTGAATGTAGTAGGCTTATACTGAGGATCTAGAGAAGGAGTGATGGAAGTATTGGGATGCACCTAATGTGGCATGAATTTCGAGGCATGTTGTGGTGCATCAACAATAATAGAAAACTGACTTTGAAATTATGATGGAAAACTCAAGATATTTGCAGGGTCAATAGTAGGGAATGGAGGAGGAGGTAGCCGACTGGCCCAAGCTTGATACATTTCCATCATTTGTTGTCTTAGTCTCAAATTCTCTTCCTTTAAACTCTTATTTTCCTGACTCTTTGTTTGATCCATGAGGTCACTCTCTATATCCTTGTTGGATACAACTAAACCTTCCTTAGATTTGGTGTGATGTGTAGGATCCACCAGAATGCCACAAACCAACCACCTTAAACTAACTGAACAAGAGATAACAAATATGTTAGAGTTTAACACTTTCTCAAAATCTTTTTCTATTTTTCTTGAAAAGATCACCGAACTCAAAAAGGCCACCTACGTATCTCACTCTCAAAAGAGGAGAATCAAGTGTGCGTAGTTCGTGAAGCCTTGCCAAAATAGCCAATCAAACTTTTTTTCTCCTATTTTTTGAAACTTTGAGAAGAAAAGAAAATAATAAATTGTCAAAAGAATTGACGAAAATCTTTTTGAGTTTTCATCTTTAAACTTCCTAAACAAAATGAAACCTATGATTATCAAAGAAAATCTTTTTGAGTTTTCAATTTGGAATTTCATACGAAAATGAAACTTGAACCTATTAAAGAAAAATCTTTTTTTGTAGTTTTCTTTTGAAGATGTATATGAAACACCTACTCTAAATGAAGAGTGAAGAAAATCTTTTTGAATTTTTCGGATTCCTATACAAAATGAAACCTATGGTTGCCAAAGAATTTTTTTTTTGAGTTTTCAATTTTGAATTTCATACGAAAATGAAACTTGAAACTATTAAAGAGAATCTTTTTGTGGGTTTCTTTTAGAGATATATATGACACCTCCTCTAATAATGAATGAAGAAAATCTTTTTGAACTTTTTAAATAAGATCCCCGAACCCACAATAGGCTGCCTACATATCTCACTTCTGAGATAGGAGAATCAGGGGTGTGTAGTTCGTCCAGATTGGACAGTTAAGGATTAAATAGCGAACTAAACTCTAACTTGAGAGACACGACCAAAGACAGATGATAAACAACTTTAATAAAATCTTTTTGAGTTTTTCAATTTGACACTTCACATAAAACTAACATCAACAACTATGAAAGAAAATCTTTTTGGTATTTTCATTATATGAAATGTACAAAACTTCTACCTCTTTTAAAAAAAAATTCTTTTATAAAAAGCTCTTATTGAAAAAAAAAATCTTTTTGGAGCTTTCGAATTGTGAATGCTTTCTAAAGAAACAAAAGGAAAATCTTTTTGATATTTTTTTTTTTTGGAAAATGAGTGCAAAACATAAAAAATCTTTTTGAAATTTTGGATTGTGGAAAACAAAAGTCATAAAGAACTCTAAAAACTACGAAACTCTTTTTTTTATTCACTCTTCTTTTCTTTGCCTAAACACCCGCTCCTTTAATTTTAACACATGCTTTCCCCAAATCAATCCTTCAAATGACCCTTTATCCTCAAAGATGCAACAAATAGCACATAATAATGCTTTAGGGGTGAGTCTCCTACAAAGGACCAAGTGGGTCCTGCTAGGTCTCAATATGATGCAGATAAGCATGACCTAAAGGCTGATCTAGGTTGGAGTCCACTAACAAGGTTGTTCGGAGGCGCATATGGTTGATAGTGGCTGTGATTGATTTCTACCTACTCCATACATCCAACGGCTCCCCCTCCTAAAATAAGTGTGACACAACTAGAGTTCATGTACACGACTTGTACTCTGAGACTTGTTGCAAAATAATTGACTCGGGGTAGTGCATATAATGCTAGATATAAAGTGGTAACACATAAAAAAAAACTGTAAATACGTAGCACATACATATCCAACAATGATAAAACAATAAAATAAATAATAACACAAATAAAATGTTTATACACCTATAGTGTCAAACTAAACCGATACAACTCAAAATGAGCTCGAATTATGAAAACTCCTAGCAGAGTCGCCAGAGCTGTCACACCCTCTTTTCAACAAAAAAAATAGATTTTAATGTTCAAAAAGGGTTTTCATTATTAAAGTGACAAAAAATAAAAAATTATTTCAAAAAGGATTATTTTTCATTTGAACTCAGAGTCGCCACTTGGCATAAATCTAGTGTGCCAAGTCACCTTTGAAAATCTTTTTTCAAAATGATTTTAACTCTTTTAAACTGATCCGCGAACAGTGATTCTGGCTAAGGAATAATGTTGACAGAGGGGAAGGTGTTAGGCACCCCTCTATCCCGTGGTTCGACCACGATCGCTCTATAGAGTATATCAGCTAGTACGACACTATGAATGTATAAACCAAAAAACACATAAACACGAAACAAACGAAATCAAAATTAGTGTCCAATACAATTTATTACAGACCCAAAATAAAAAGGTACTAAAATGTAAACCTACGCTAACCTACACTAATCCTAAACTACGCTCAACTTCCTTCGAAGACATGATACGTTGGGGCATTCCCCGGTGAATAAATACAATTTCCTTTGGGGCATTCCCTGACCAAATGAGTATAATTGATCCAAATTCATAAAATAAAACCATTCAACAAACATTTTCAGCATTCAACAATCCACAAGTTCTAAATTTGCCTACTCGAGCCTACTATTTGCCTACCCGAATCGACCTATAATGATTCTATCACGTTCAACATCATCAATGAATCAAAATTTATCCAAATTTACTTTTATCGAGACAAATCCCTCTCCTAAAATTCATTCTCGGTTAATTAACCAATTTCAATATGCAATCCACTAATCAAGCCGCCACAATTAGAGAAACCCAATCACACAATCAAAATTATATCATCAACCACCACAAATCATGAAAATCATGACATCAACACATCATAATAAGACAAATATATAAAGAAATAGAGTTAAAAATTGGACCTCAATATGACGCTGTATTTTAATTAATTGATCTTTCCAAATAGAACCGCGTCCAAGATCCCAAACCAAACCTCAACAACGAACCAAACAAGCTTCGATTTACCCTTTTTATTTTCACCAAACCTCTTTTCGTATCGTTGGAGCTCCAGCGAGCTCCAACAATGAACGAAATGGGGAAAAAAAGACAACAACAACATTTTCCAATGAAAGGTTGCCAGGTTTTCACTGTTTTAGAGGGGTTGGTCACTGGAATTGGTCGCTACTTTATCGTTAGCGAGGTTTCCTGATGGGTTTGATGATGGTGGAGTTTGGAACCACTATTTTCATATCGTCGGAGCTCCGGTGAGCTCAAATGGGTCGAAAAACTATGAACAAATGAAAAATTTCAGGAGATACTAACTTTTTTGAGCAAAAACTCACCGGAACAGTCAGCCTCCGCCTATTACCTCTCTCTCAATCTTCCTCATCTATCTATTTTCTCTGATTTCTATTTCTTTCCCCTTTTTCGATCACTAGCTTTCTCTCTCAATCCCTAGCTCTCTCTTCATTCTCAATTTTGTGTGTGTATATTGATGTCTGTGTGTGTTCTCTGGCATGTCGGTTTGTGCAGCTATTCCCCGATGGAAATTTATGTGTAAATTAGTGTGTATGTGTGATTGTGATTATGTGGTGTGGTGTGTACATAGAAATCTATGAGAGTGATCGTGTGAGTGTTGTCGTGAGTATTGTGTTGTTTCAGACGAAAACCCAGGATTTGAATATAGCGGGTACACTATTATCTTTAATATAGACATATCAATTATCATCTACATAATTTGGCATACAACTCTGTCAAACTTAGAAATTGCAAAATAATTACTAGCGAAGTATAAATTTCAAAATGATCAAATATCAATAATTTAGTACTAATATAATAAAAGTAGACCATTCTTTCATACTAGACATCAATGCATTTTCATATTTTGAAAATGGTCAATGAATGAATCGTTCCTTATATTTATAAATATATTCTTCTCAATGTAATAAATTTACCATATGTTGTCGTTAATAGCCACAAAGTTATGAAGGAAAAAGATAGATTGTAGGAATGGAAGAAAGAAAAATTTATTTGGAGGGACTTTTGGATTTGGGAAAAATATTTAGGATTGGGGGTGGGTGGGTTGAGAATATTGAATATGGGGATTGGGGAATTATATTAATATTTATTTTTAAATTAAGGTTGGACCAACTGAGGTGGAACATGTAAAGGGTAAGAAGGGCTTAAAAATTAAAGCACCCATGCGGGAATCGAACCAGCGGCATTGGCTTCCAAAGGAAGCTTAAAGCTGAGTGTCAAACCAGTGCACCCAAACAAGTTTTGTTATTAAGGGTGAACAACTTAATATATTAACGTTATTAGGGTATCTATACATATATATATATATATATATATATATATATATATATATATATATATATATATATATATAACTTTTTTAAAAAGTTACCGGGTGCACGTGCACCTTCCCAGTGCCACATGGGTCCGTCTTTGTGTGTTTTTTGTGGAGTAGAGGAGTATCCAAATGGCTCCTGTGGTATTATTGTGTGTATATTATTTTTGGTGTGTCCCTTATGGTAAGGGGGTATGAGGGGATATATGGGTAGGGGTAGGGTGTGGGGTGGTGATGTGTAAAAATTTGATAGGGAGGGGTTGTTAGTTTGTTCAAATTGGGATTATGTGGGAATTTAGGAATAAAATTTAATTAGAGTTGGTTATTATTTGTCATTTTGTGAAAAAATTATGGAATGGGGTAGGGGTGTGAGGTAAAACGGAGTAAACCGTAAAAATAATTTTTAGAAGGAAAAAATTACGTGTCTACAATCATGTAATCGAATTACTCACTTTGATCCATATTTACTTTGGCCCTAATACCTTACAACCCTTAAGAAAGTTTTAACTATTATTGAATTTACTAAATCAACCTTATTGATGATTCTTTGGAATTCAATATTGACTAGTACTACTTTATGTGCTTTTTAATAGTAAAGGTAAGTACTAACAAAAATAATAAAACTTTCTTGATTTGTTAAAATGGATAAATAAAATAAAACATCTATTTTAAGTATAGAGGCCAAGTAAAATAAAATGGAAAGAGTATTATATTCGTGGGATATTTTTCTTGTTTTAGTATAGTTTTCTTTTGTAAAAAATGAGACTATCTTTGTCAGGAGCCATTATTGTTTGCAATCCACTAGAACCACCAAATACTATGATAGAATGATAAAATATTCCTTTGTGAAAACAAAGTTGTCTTTGATAGAATGCATTAGCCTCTGGAATATGATTTTTTAATGTAAATATTGATTAGTCGGGTTCAAAACAGATACCTAACACCTTGTATAAAAAATTGGATGTATTATATTCAATTTAGCTTCGAAATCAATCAAATTAACTCTACAAAAGAAAAAAAGACTGGCACCTATTTTTGAACGGAGGGAGTACTTAATTCTTTTGACTTACTATCATCGAACACGTACCCACTTGTTAAACATGTGATTTTCACCATAATAGTTATATTATTCTCACAGTTGCAACCCGAGCACCCAAGTTCCGGCTTTTTTCGATGATGTTATATGACAATTGTGACGGAGAATCACTTACTCTCTTTATTTCATTACCTTTAATTACTACCCTAACATATCATACTGATTATTCTCCTTGAAAAGTCACACAACATCAAGAGTACAATATTTGTTCATAATAATCCACACACTGTTGATTTTCTTATACATATTCAATTGTTATTCTGAATCACTGATTTGGAGGTAAACACCAACTATTTTACAACATTTTTGTTGTATTTCTGAAGTTTTGATGATCTACAAACTATTGTGTAATGGGACCTGATAGGATGACAAACTAGTAAGGCAAGACCTGGTCCGTAGTAATTTTGACTTCAAGAGAAGTCAACCAGGTATAACCGGAAAGTTTACCTTTAGCATAAGGTTGGTGCCACTGTAGGACAGACCAACCTCGACCAATGACATGCGTCCTAGATTTTGCTCTTCCTTATAAAAGGAACATGTTGCAAGTGCAACCCCAGTTTTTGCAACTAAGTTTATCTTTTAAGCAAAAGCCATTCTACCAGACCATTGTTCATATTTCAACAAGGGACCTGACCGAGTGTTGTCAAGTATTTTTGTCTTTCTTGAGTCTTGTGTCTATTATTTTTAGATTGTAAATAAACTCCTGAGTTATAAAGGATAGTACATTGTTTTCTTGTTTGAGTCTTAGCTTGAGTCACATCAATTAGAGTTAATTGGCCGAGTCACTTTGAATTTAGTAAAGTGTCTTTTCATCGTTTTTTTGATGTTTTCATAGGTAGAGTTACTTAGGATTGTTTAGTAGAGTTAGTCCACAAGGGAGTGTAGTAGATTTACTACATCAGTCTTATAATAGAGTTGTTATAAGAGGTTACGATTAAGAGTTTAATCCATGTGATTATTCGAGTCTGTAATCACTTTGTTGCTTGAACTTAGTAGAGCATTGGATAATCCTATGAGACCGATCATGATTTTTCCTCCCTTGAGCAAGGAGGTTTCCATGTGAATATTTTGTGTTATTTATTTTTCTCACAACATGGTTATTGACCTGTTCGTTAATGTACTTCTATGTCAAGGGACTTGATCCGGTGACTCGTGGTGGACTCGTATAAGCTAATAATTAGTATCAGAGTGAGTACTCTCTATAAGGTAAACACCTAGAGAGGATCTTGGTCAAATATCTACTCCATCAAATTTGGAAGAAGGTCAGTCAACTACCAGACTACCTCACTTTAACGTGAAGTTCTATGACTGGTGGAAGACTTGAATGAACGATTTCATAGTTGTAGAAGACAGCAAGTTGTGGGACATTATCTGTGATAGACCACATATTTCTATAAAGGAAGTTAAGAAAGGAATCCTTAAAAACTAGTTCCCAGGACACAAAAAGAGTATGATGAAGATGATCGAAAAAAAAGATGTTACAAGCAAAAGAAGCTACTTGTTTGTGGGATAGGTCCAGATGAATAGAATAAAATATCTACATGTGAATCAACAAAAAAGATTTGGGACTACTTAAAAACGGATCACAAGGGAACAAGTCAAGTCAGAAAGTCCAGGTGGAAATGCTCACTACTCAGTATGAAACTTTCACCATTAAGAAAGGTGAATCTATCCAAGAGATGTACACTAGATTCACATCTATCATAAATGAGTTGCATTGCTTAGGTGAAGTGAACCCACCTAGCAAACGAGTGCGAAAAGTGCTTAGTATTCTTCCCAAGTCCTACGAAAGCAAGTTTTATGCTATCACTTAACCAAGAGATCTTAAAATTCTTACCATGGATGAACTCATTGGAAACTTGAAGACTCAAAATAAAGAAGTAGTAGGATCAAGCAAAAAAAGAGCCAAAAAGGAGAAGACACTTGCCATCAAAGCTACTAAAGAAGAATTTTAGGAGGAAGATGATGACATGGCTTATATCACCAAAAGATTTCATAATATGGTGAGAAGGAATGGCGGATCTCTTAGAAAGGAAAAGTAGAGATGCAAGTACAAATAATCTATCACAAATGTGGCAAACCAGGACATTTTATCAAGGACTATCCAATGCATAAGGTAGAGTGCAAGGACTATCCTAAAGAGTGAAATGACAAAGGAAATCAAAAGGACTGGGTCCCTGGAAAATCTAGGAGAAAAGCTATTATAGACTATGAGGTCAAACAAGCTCTTGCAGCATGGGGAGATTCATCTAGTGAATTTGACGAACCACAACATCCTAAAGATATCTCAATGATGTCTATGAAAGAAGGTGATGATGCTTTTAATTCACTTTTTTCCTTCATGAAAATATTAGATGATATTGAAGAGAAGGAGGTAACCTTTCTTGACATTAAACATAACATTGATGACTATTATTTGAAGAAATTAAAAGGCTTAGAAAATGTCCTCATTGATTTACTATGTGAACCTACAAATGAGAAGGATCTATGGAATGAGAACCTTGATGCTTTTAAAAATGAAAAGACTGCCTTAACCATTCAAATTTCTAATTTGGGATAGAATTGCTTCTAGTGTTCTCTAAAATTATAATTTGAAGAAGAAACTAAAAAAACTCCCAGAGTCAGGGTCGAAGGGTAAAAATGAAGCAAGGTGTCTTCAACTTGAACTTGAGAAAAGTTTGAGAAATCCAAAAATGATTTTGCAGCCTCTCTTGAGAGAAATATTGAAATTCAAAGGGACTTTTTCCATATTGCTGAAGAACTCAACAATTCTCTCTAATGGACTACCTCATCAAAATACTAGCCAGTCTAACCAGCCTAAGGTCCAATAATGGTAAAGTACTAAGGAGTTAAAAAAACAATCCACCATACAATCCTTATAGTAAATATGTGTCTGACAACTTGTTATGTACTCATTATGGTAGAAATGGTCATCTCAAGAGGGATTACGAGGTTAGGAAAAAAGTTGAGAGGAGTTATTTTAAGTTTGTTGAACAAATGAAAATGATAGAAGATAGCCTGGTCCCATATCAAACGTGAAGAGGACAAGGTCACCCAATTGATAAAGAAAGCCTTGATTACCCTTTTATCCCTTTTTGGGAACTTAGAGTCAAATGGGTTTTCAAAACTAATAAATAGTTTACTTGTGCTGGTAAGACTAAGAGGAAGTAGCCACAGTTGGTACATGGATAGTAGATATTCCAAGAATATGACTGGAAGATTTGAAAGCTTCCTCTCACTCAAGGAACTTCAAGGTACAGATATCCCTTTTAGTAATGGTAAGAAGGGATATATTCTTGGTGTTGGAAAAAATTAGAAAATCTATCAATTGAGCAATTGAGAATGTATACTGTTTGAGTAGATTGGAATATAATATTTTTTAGTGTTTCTCAAATTTATGACAAAGGAATAGAAGTTAAGTTCACATCAGATTGTTGCACAGTCACAAAGATCAACTCTAAGTAAGTCATATTAAAAGCCAACAAGTGCAAAAACATATATGTTTTTTGTCTAGATTCAATTCCTAGTGATGATCTTACTTGTCTCAGTGATCAAAGTGACAATGCTGACTTATGGCATTGAAGACTTGGTCATGTCAATTCTTTACTTCTCAATAAATTGGTCTCAAAGACCTAGTTTGTGGTGTTCCAAACGTTAAGTTTGCAAACATCAAAATGTGTGATTCTTATGTCAAATAAAATAGAATATGTCCTCTTTCAAGCAGAAAAAGAATGTTAGTACCACCAGACCTCTTGAGAAACTTCATATGGATCTATGTACGTTAGTGAAGATTCAAAGCAGAGGAGGAAAGAAGTATATTCTAGTGATTGTTGATGACTTCTTAAGATTCACTTGGACTATGTTCTTAAGGTCCAAATATTAAACTTTTGAAGTGTTTTTGATATTTGAAAAGATGATTCAAGTTAAGTTGAACAACAAAATTACAGGGGTCAAGTCCTACTATGGAACAAAATTTGAAAATGCAAGAATAGAGGAATCATATGCAGAAAATGAAATAAGTCACAACTTCTCGACTCCAAGGCCTCCTCAACAGAATGGAGTGGTTGAAAAAAAAGAATAGAACCTTGGTTGACATTGTCAGAATTATGCTGATTGAAGATGATCTTCCAAAGAATTTTTGGGTTGAAGTAGTTAACACTGCATGCTATCTGACTAAAGGTCTCTAATTAGATCATTTCTCAACAAAAATCCTTATGAATTATTATACAAAAGAAAACCCAAATTGAGCTACTTGAAGGATTTTGGTGTAAATATTTTGTGCTGAATAATGGAAAGGAAGATCTTGGAAAATTTGACCCCAAAAGAGATGAGGTACTCATTAACAATCAAAACCTTTAGGGTTATAACAAAAGGACTCTTTGTTCTGAAGAGATTATCTATGTCATCTTTGATAAATTAGAAAATATGGATACATTAGGAAAAATGGATGATACTAACATAGAAGAATTCTGCAAATTTAGAATAATGAGTCTAGTGAAGAAAATGTTGTTGAACAAGTAGAACAAGATGATGAAAATAATGCCTCTAGCAGTAGAAGTACCTAATCCTCTGCAAGATTTATCAGGACCTAATGATTCATAGTCTCATGAATTACAAGACTAAGTTATCGAGGGACCTGGTCCAAATTTACCATAGTCTGTTATAAGAAGATCAAACGGGAAGCATAAGTCATCTCATCCTCTTGACAATCTTACTTCACCTTTGGACTCAAATATACAAATTAAGGCTTAAGTAAGGATTTTGATTGCCTTTCCAGCTTTTATATTAAGAAACACTCCGTCATATGAATAGCAAGGCAAGAACAAATAGATTCCTCACACCATCGTCGTTGTCTCTGGCTCGGCTTTGGATTTAGATTTAGATTTGATAAATGATCGATCGAGTGATTAATTTTTTGAAAAAAATTATTTTCTCCATGTGCGAACGCATTTCAGATACAATGCAAGCGCATAAGTAATGCACCTCGAAGGGATGCACATACTTGGCGTAGGTCAGACGCAGGAACTACTGGAATTGGATGAAAGCCACTTGCAGCCGCAGGTCTAGTACGAACCTAGCGCAGGTAGCTAACGTTTCAAAAAAGTTATCTTTATTCCTCAAGTGTAGGAACAATTTTAGATTTGAAAACAATCTTCTTCTTCGCCAAAAACTCTGTTGTGATCATCAAACCATAAAGTGCTTCGAAGTTTCTGAAAGTTTGAGGTACCACTCCTTTCAGAAAGTGAACCATTTTATCCTGGGAGGAAAGATTCCATAACCTCGGTTACTTGAGGAGAATAAATTCTTTAAGGACACACCGTGAAGTCGGTGGACTCGGTTCTTAAATTTTTTCTTCATCTTCATTTCTTAAAAGTTGATAAACACTTCATTTCATAGTTCATTTGAATATTCATTTGAACTTGTGTTGAACTTCATTGTAGTTCTTGAAAGTTATTCTTGAACTTAGAGTTGAAGTTGTTTTTGAAACATACAAATTTTGTACCCACAAAAATAATAGAGCAGTGGTATTAGTCTTTATTGGAGAAATTACAATAATATTATAATTGAAAAATACAAAAGAAATGAAGAAAATACAATAATCTTCTTCTTTTCCGAGGCGCGGATATCTTGCTCTCTCTAAGGTGATTCAAGCCTACTACAACAAATGATTTTATCAGTCCACAGTAATCTTCTTGATTTGTCCTCTCCAGGATACAACAACCTTCTCACAAAGTACAACTCAACAAACTCTGGACAAGTGTTGAGTTGAAAGCTCCACCAAAAAGAACACCTCCCTTCAACTAATAAACTCTCTTTTTAACTAACTTTTGTGAACTCTATATTATCTTGTACTTAGAAAAATAAGGCCGCATACATCGCGAGGCCCCTCAACTTAGCACCATCTTTTACTTTGGCACCTTAAGTAGACATCGTTCATTTTAAGCATCTAAATCTACTATAAACTGTGAAATTTTGACACCTTTGGGCACCAACTCTGGTGCATGAATTGCACATGCTTCCAACAAGGATTAAACGGCCAATTAATTTGTACCAACTCATTTTAAATTGTCAAATCATTATATAAAACAACAATTTTTTAAAAAACAAAAAAGGACCAAAAATAACATAGCAAAGTGTCTACTGAATTAATGACACATGGTTTTTTAACTAAATAATTATAAAAAAAAAAAAACCATAATATCTTCCCCCACCTAAACTTTTTAAGCTTAACCTCCATTAATTGAGGTTGAACATTAATACCTCCATTAATGGTGGTAGAATTTTTCAGAAAAGTAAATCCTCATTAAAAACTTCACGAATTTCAGACATGGAGAAGGAGGAGGCCAATGTTCAGTTAATAGCTTCCCGAATTTCAGATATATGACTAAAGAAATGGAGGAGAAGGAGGCCTGTGTTCAATTAGAAAATTAATCAACAAAAGAAAACATGGGTACCATTAGCTCAAAATGTCCAACATTTATTTTTCCTTTATTTACATACAACTTGCAAAATAAATTTAGAAGCACCAACTAAATCAACTCAAACGCTTGAAAGAATTTGATTTTTAGATAAGAGATACTCCATTAATGGAGGATGAAAAAATAAGGAAGAATGTGGTAAAATTAATGAAAAATGGGCTAAAATGACGCTACCACGCGCCCAAAAGTGAGTGCGATACACTCTCTTTGTTGAATCAGCAAAAGGTGTCAAAGTGACACAGTTTATGGCTACATGAGGTTCCAAAAGTAAACAACGTCCACTTGAGGTGTCAAAGTGAAAGATGGTGCAAAGTTGAAGTGTCTGTCGATGTGTTTGACCAAAAAATAATGCAAGAGGATCAATAAATAGAGAAATAATACTCTGAAAGTTACATGAGTTACAAGACATAGTTAGAAAGATAATAGACAAATAAAGAGTTAGAGGTTACATGAACTTCAAGAAAAATAGTGGCCAAATTCAGCCACTACTTTTCAAGAGTCAAAAATACTTAATTGCACGCCCTTAGCCTTAAAATTTTCCACTAACTCAAACGAGTAATAATTCAAATATTAACTCCAAAATAAATGGAGAATACTAACATAAGTTACAAGGACCTTAATACTACTAGAAAACATAGGCCATAATAACCACTTGAGCACTAACGTCCAAAAGTGCTATAAGCAGCATACTGGATACTCACTTTAATAATCAAATAATTATTATTAAAATGCTTCAAATAAACTAATAACCCCCCGCTCATTCTAATATTAACAAAGAGTTAATAATCCCCCACTCAATCTAATATTAACAAAGAGCCTACTAGCTAAAGGAAGACTTCCATGCATAATAAAGGTATGCTCTACATTGAACCTCCACTTAGTAAAACAGTAAAATAATAATTTTTTACTCCAGAGCTGTAGTGATTTCAGACTTAAATTATGACTGCTTAAGAAAAATAAAATATTACTGAATTACACATAATAGTCAAGGTGTTGACATGAGATTTTTTACTAACATGTTACAACCTTGTGTTGACACCCAATTTTAGCTCTTCATATTTAAAATTAACATATTTAGGTTTCTTGATCATTAAATAACACAAATTTTAAATTTTTAACACATTTTTTACAATTGTTAATAAATTGTTGATAATCATCATTATGTTAGAATTTTTATCAGTTTATTATTATTTTAATATTTTTTTACAGTCCTCTGCATACGTATACAACATAGCACTGCAATACTTTATAGCGTAATATAATTTTAATCATTTATAGCATAATGTATTTCTTTCAAGACAATTATATTTTTTTATATTTTTCTGTAATTATACATCGGCATTCACATTTTTATATATTATTTAATATAACTTACAAATGTGAGTCGATTTAATTATTTTAATACACAGAATAATAAATTAGTTAAGTCGAAGTCTTATTACTTTTTAATTTTTTTTGACTTTACTTCACCCACTATCCCTAATTTAAGAAATATGTTAGGAAAAGATAAATTTAATATTTATTTATTTTATTATTACTCTTCTTTTAAATACACACTACACCTGATACTCCACACCACACATAAACACACAATACACACACATTACACGCACAATTTCACACACATAAACAAAAAAATCAAATTTTTTCTCTCATCTCTCACGTTTTTTTCTCTCCCCCAACCTCACTGCCGCTGCAGGAATTGACCATCGGACAGCCGGTAACCAATAACTACGGCCATGCCACCATTGTCCTTTCCTTTTCTCCTTCTCCTTTCTACCAGCGAAACCTGATCCTGTCGCCGCCCCACCCTTCCTCTTCAGCCGCGCCGCCGTCAGCCACCACCACTGTTGCTGCTCGTCCTTCCCTCCTTCCCCGTTCGCCAAAAATAGTCTAGATCTGACCGGAAAACATCAACCAACCCGTTGCCGCCCCATCCCTCTTTTCTCTCTCTGCTCCATCTCCGGTCAAGCACCTCCAGCCGCCCTCTTCCCGTTCCTCATTGTTATCGTCAGATCTGATCGGAGAAATGCTTCACTCTGTTGGTTGCTTTTCTTTATAGAAAAAATACTCAATTATCCTCCTGAACTATACCAAAGGATTATGCCACACGTCAACTTAAAAAGGAGTCATATTACCCTCCTAAATTAACTAAAAGTACAATTTTCAACCGCTTTGTTTTTATGTGATACATACGTGACACACACGTGTGCCTACGTGAACTCTTCAGTGTGTTGTGCCACGTAAGTGCCATGTATGTGCCACATAGGCACTAAGTGGGTGAAAATTCGACTTTTAATTAGTTCAGACTTAATAGGTCCTTTTAAGTTGAGGTGTGGCATAACCCTTTTGGGTATAGTTTTGGGTATAGTTCAGGGATAATTGGGTATTATCTCTTCTTTATATATGTATTATTACTATTATTTTTATCTCTATTTATATGTTTGCTTAAAACTTTCAAATTTGTTTTTCACGTGTTAAATACATTATATACAATTGTCTTCTAGTTTAAATTTAGCATTACTGAAAGTTGGTCGTTATGATTTAATATGTGGTATCTTATTTGAGCTTTGGTGTGTTTGGTGATATAGCTGTGTTGTTGATATAGCGTGATTTTTCTTTGTCAATAACGATATCAATACAAAAGGATATTAAACTCTTTTGTCCAGGTAATATAATAATATGAGTCCAAAGTTTTAAGATTTCTTTATTTGGTTATTTGAAGTCGTTGGATTAGAGAACATTATACAATGTTTTCTTGTTAGTCTTTAGATATTTGTTTCGAGATAAATCTATGGTATATTACATTATCTTTTAAGAGTTCATCATTTATCGTTTCATATGATTTTTTATTTGGAAAATAATACATTAATTATTGGCCAATGAAATTATCTCTTCGTCTTGATATTTGAGGCCACTTCATTATAAAAGACGGACTTTATTTTATTAAAGTTATTATTTTATATTAAAGATCGACACTTGGCCGATAAAGAAATTTTTCGTCGATTTTCGAGGCTTGCACAAATAAAAGACGAATATTACGTATATAAATAGTAATAAAATAAATAAATTTGGGCGATGACGAAATTTTTATAACACAAAAGATTTTACAATTCGTATTTTGGCAAGACGATTTAGGACGACCAATCAATTGAGCAACCACTTCATAGCCATAGCGTATTTAAAATTTAATTCGAGCCCACACTTTTTAATAAAAATTATATCGTTTTATATATATATACTTTCTCAATTTATTGATTATTTATTTATTACTAACATTTTTATTATGAGTGTTTGTACAAGTTATCGAGAATATTTATCGGAAACAACATTCAAAGAAGACATTAAATTGTATATTTATATTTTTTATATTCTTACTCATGTACAACTGATAAATATAGTGAAAACTTTATTTTTGGAGTGTTGAGTGGGGATGTTCTTTATATATACAATTCTTACCACGCGTTAGGCAAATTTAATTCGTTAATATTTATATTAAAATTAATTTAGATATTTGATTAAATAATTGACACATTTTACACTAAAAAATATTATGTAATTTTTTCTTTAAAACGAATTTCTTTTTTTATTCAATCTTTGCTTTTCTTTTTGTTTTATATATCCATACATAGATTTGTTTATATATCTTTATGTGCGTTTATACATATATTTTGCAATAACAAATGTATCATATTATTTTTGTATTTGCAGACATTGATTTTTCTTTTTATCTTTTAATAATAAATCTAAGTCTGGCCGGGAACCACATTTATGGATTTTGAAGGGTGCCTAATTCCTTTCCTTCGGAATAATTTGAATCCTTACCTAAAATTCAAACTGGTTTCGTAGATTAGAATAAAGTCATACTTGTTAAATAAATAAATAGATTTTCTATTTTTTCTTAAAAATTAGGTGACGACTCTGTATAAAATCAATTCTTTTAGAGTCCATAATGTCGTGCTCGTTTTGACCTTAGGTAAAAATCGGGTATGAAGTTTGACGACTCCGTTTGGGAATCAAGGTTCTAACCATTATAGATTTAAGTAAATACTTACATTGTTATTTATTTCATACTAATTATTATCATTTTATATGGCTTAAATTATTTATTTGTTATTATTTTTTATAAATTGTTTATTTGTTTATTGCTTTATATAAATTGTCATTCCGTTCATATTTCCTTCATTTTGGAAAATTTACAGTCACACACATTGTATGCGCGGATTGTACATTGTACTTTTACAGAATTCTTTCAAAACACCAAACTTTAGAGAGTCGATGCATGTGTGGGGTGAGCGGGTGTTTTACTGCCGTGGGACTACGTGTCTTCTCATATAGGAAATTCCAGTTCGTGTCTACCCACTCTTAGTCAGCATATTATAGAGCTAAAATAACGCTTTTTAGGTACATGAATATTAGTCAATTTTGTTCAAGTGTCCGGAAGGTTCACGACCCAAGTGACAGTATTATTTTTTTGTACATATTTGAAGAATTATTGTGTTTGTACATATTTATTTGCTCTAAATTGATTATATTTTAAGTGGAAAGGTGTAATCTAACCTTTGTTTTGCATAGCGGATCTGTTAAAAGATGCACCTTAGCAACATCGCCACTAGCTGTGTATAGGTTTGAACTATGTTTTGACCTGATTCTTGTCCTGATAAGATATGTAGAAAATCCTACATTAGGGTTCGGTTTCCTCACTTTTTCAGAATAATTTCTTCGGTATTCAAATTGGGTAATTTTTTGAAACAGTTCAAAGACGCTCTCCAAAAGCCTTCAAAAGCGCAATTTAATAGCTCATCAAAATTCAAATCTCATTGACATTAGTGCTTAGCCGGCCTATCTTCAGATCTTCACTCAATTTTACCTAGTTTCTTTTTTCGAATGTCGTGAACCATTAAATTTATGACGTATCGATCCCCACTCTTTAAAGCACGAATTTAATATTTTTCAATTATAATAATTCTGCCAACTACGGCAAAATAAGGTCATAATTCCTTCAATATGTAACTTTTTAATTTTGTCAGCATACTGAAATTGTGTCAAAGCTCTTCCCATGCTTTACATCCATTCTTCCGATCATTTGGTCAGAATAATTTTGATGCTAAAATCAGTTCTTTCCTGATCATCTTTCACATTATTTTTATTAATGACCATATTTTCTTATCATACATGGAGCATACTAATTCATAAATTTATCTGAACTACGCAGACTTGATTCTTGTTTTCACAAGATACGTAGACAACCCTTACTTGAGTTTTGTCCCATTATTTTAAAATAAAATAAAATAAAATTTTGACTTGGTTGGTATCAATACATTTAGGAGTGTGCATGAGAAAGAACAAATTGATATAGTGGAAGGAACCGACTTTATGGTAAGCCATAGGTTCTTTTGGTACCTTTTATCACTCCTAAGTAACACCTGAAAATTCTCTTGCATACATTTAAGACAAAAACGAAGCCAACCTCATTGTTTCATGTGCATTGTGTGGCGAGCTTTAGCTTAATTCATTTCATTGCATTGAATTGTTGATCTAGAACTTGGCTTTATGTTTGTTGAAGTAAAATTCTGAGTTGCACTTGGTTTAGGAAAGTACCGTAGACCTTCTTTGACCAGATTGAGCCTTTCATAGCCCACCAAATGACATTAATCTCTAGAATTTCCTTTTTGAGCCTAAAACATTTTCTTTGTACAACCGTATCTGAGACTATACCTTTCTGAGTGCTTATATGCACTATCCCTCTCTTGGCCCTACCTCCTTGAGTGCACTAAATGCGTGCAAATTACGGACGAAGATTCAAGATCGAAGACGCAAAAGGCAAAGAATATGTTGTCTAGATGAACAAAAATGAAAAAAATAACTTCGAAGGGAGCAAACCCCCCCCCCCCAAAAAAAGCAAAAAAAAAAAGATATATAATTTCTTGAAAAAGGGGGAAAAAACTCCAACGCAAAATTCAAAAGAAGTCGAAGCAAATGCAAAGCACGGGACAACGAAGCACAACTAAAAAGATCATGCGTCAAAGCATAACAAACGTTGAAAGCACAAATGCAGTGTAGTGCTCAATGAGAGATTATTCACTTTTATCCCAAATATAATCCTACCCATCCTCAAGCCTACGTTACAAGATAATATTAAGTCCTATGAGATCCTATTTCAAGCGTTCTCTATTAGTGAATACCTACATGGAGGTCAAGCCTATGGTAATCCAATTGCATGCATTGAATTTCTTTCTAAGTTTGAGTGTATTTCTCTAGATGTCCCCAAATTTAAAAAGAAAATTACTCAAATATATGTGAAATGAGACTTTCTTTTTGGAGAGGGTATGTAACGCCTCGAGTCTGTACCCCGAACGCTACATAGTACTTACGACCTCGAAGGACCACAAGCTAACCCATGACTAATATCAGCTGTGAGCACTAAAACATGATACTGTAATAAATGCGGAATAATAGGCTGAAATGCCATAAGGTTCAAAATATCTAAAATACTGATAAATTATATCATCTGAAATAACAATCTGTAAAATTGAACACTGTCTGAAAATCCTCTAACTGATATTGTCTGAAAGTGGAGTTGATGGGACAATCCCCCAACTAACTCCATCTACTGAAATACTGAGTCTACTGAAATAATGAAATAAAAGAATATCCTGGAATGATGAGGACTTACCGCTAATCTAATGCTGCTGGATGAATCTGAATATATCTATGTGCGGTCGGGAACCTGAGCGTCCGAACCTATGATATGAGACATCATAGCAAAAAGAAAAGGTATGTGTCAGTACGTGGAATGTACTGGTATGCTAGATGAGGTAAGGCTGAATGCAAGGGTTCATATGCATGAACAATAACTGACTGTATGATATAGAGTAACTGAATATGAGAGTTCATGGATAACTGATACTGCTGTAAAACTGAGTGTGCACTTCTGTGCATATAAATAGATACTGTGACTAAGCTTATCTGAAGCTAAGTACTGAGTTCTGATACTGAGTAACTGATATCTGAAGTTACTGACAATTGATTTACTATTACTGATTCACTATATCTGACAGTCCTGATTCTGTAGAACTGAACTGAGTTCTATTCTGAAAACTGAGACTGAGACTGAGACTGAGACTGTGAGAGTTAATCATCTAACCGACATGCCCCAAATAAGATAATTGAGTTGGGGTCCAACCTGTGACCCCAGTTTGAAGGGTGTCGGTACTGTGCAAGGGGTAAAGACACTGAAGTGTTACCCTCATCTGGTAGGTACTCTAATGAGAACGGTAGAACCCTCATTTAGTAGGTTAAAACACCTCATCAACCCTCAACTGGAAGGTTTGATGTCTCAACCTACGCTGGCTACGTAGTTCTGTAATGCAAGGATTACTTCTAAGGATCACACCCTCTACTGGCAGGTGAGCCCCCATCCTTGGATTCACTCGGTGCTGAATCCTACTCCCAACTGAAAGACACTGAACTAAGTATACTGAACTAGACTGGACGGATACTGAGCTTACTGAGTTTTCCTGAGTTCGGTAATTTACTGAGTTCTGTAACTATTGAGAGTACTACTAATCGTGACATGCCTAAGATTCTGTAACTGGCACTGGCTCTAGGCACACAACTATATTTTCGGGTATTAAATACCCCTAGGACTTGATGGCATGAAAAACAAAGTGTAATATACTCTTGAAAATCATAACAATGTATACTTGTCCATAGTTCACTCTTAGAGGCATTTAATCAAACATTTGTAATGCATCTACTTATACATGAATGGGGAATACATGCTATCATGTTATAATGGCACTATTTCATTCACATAGCGATTTTATTAAACACACGGGGAGCGTGCCTAGGTTATACAATAATAAAAATATATAGTTATCATGGTTATCAATCAACTTGTAAATTAAGGGGTTTTTCATGAAGATCATGTAATTCAACACATACAATGATATGTTTCATAAAAACGTGTAATTTAATCATGGACTAAAACCCAACAACAACATGAACATGAATTCATTTCAAATCAAGAATGAAAGTTCATAATTCAACAACCTTGTATTTTGAAAATGGATTCTTGGACTCTATAGGTGAAAGGAACCCATAGATGATCACCTAACATACCTTAATTTGTTAATTCTTGAAGGTTCTTGGAGAGGCTCTTGATTTTTGCTCTTATTTCTTGAAGCTAAGGTTTATCCCCTTTTTAGAGAGAATAACTTAATCTTTGAATAAAGTGAATAAACGTGAGATAATGGGCTATTTAGGGGTAAATTTCATGTTTAGATTGATTAGGGCCGTGAAAAAAATACCTATTTACCCCTGATAACGACTTAAAAATTTGTACTAAAAAACTCAATTTTGGGCCCCGGCACGCTGCGCCGCTATCGCGCCAAGCCACTGGAAAATGACAACTCGAAATGTGGCTAGTGGCGCGATGCGGTGGAATTGCGTTGCAATACTGGATGGGACCTGGAAGCTCGGCACAACGCGGTATAATCGCGTTGGCTCACTGAAAATTGACAAATGTGAAAATGATTTTTGTCGCGATGCGCCGGTATCGCGGTACCTCACTGGAAATTGACAATTGTCATTTTGGCTTACTTCATGATGCGCTACTGGCCTGAATGACGGTGTTTAATGACTGAAACTTAAAATAGCCATAACTTCTTACCCAGTTATCGAATTTAAGTGAATTTTATATCGTTTAAAAATTAATTTAATTTCCTACACAATGGCAGGCTTTAAACTGAAAAATATTGAGCACTTTAAAATTTTTATAATGGATAACTCATGAACTGAGAGTTAAGTTATGCTTGAGAAATACGGGGTATTACAATATCTCCCCCTTGGGAATATTCATTCTCGAATAAGATTGATTAAGCTGAGACACTGATAGGCTGAGTTTACATACTAAACATGCATATCTTATGCATGAATACATGACTGAACTACTGATAAACTGAGCTCTTACACTGAAAATTCATATCTTATGCACGGAATTTATGAATGAAGCTATTGGCAAGCTGGATTTTCATACTGAACATGTATATCTAATGCATGAGTAAGTACATGACTGAACTGTTTCATGAATACATGACGGAATATGCAACGGTAATGGATACCAAGTTATAATTATAGCTGAAAATGGAATTGAGTAAAACTAAGGAAGAATGTTACCTTAAGCATGATCTGAGGTTGCGGAAAAGAGGTAAGGATACTTGGTACACATATCTGCTTCTGCTTCCCAGGTAGCTCCATCAATGGGGTAATTCCGCCAAAGAACTTTGACTAAAGGAACTTCCTTGTTCCCCAGTGTGTGAATCTGATGATCGAGGATCTGGACTGGAACCTCTTTGAAAGAGAGATCATTCTGAATATTTACATCCTCTAAAGGAACTATGACTGCTGGGTCACCAATGCATTTTTTTAGCAAGGAGACGTGAAATACTGGATGCACCGAGGCAAGATCTGAAGGCAACTCAAGCTCATAAGTTACCTTTTTAAAATGGTTGAGAATTATGTAAGGACTGACATATTGAGGACTAAGCTTTCCCTTCCTACCGAACCTCTTTATTCCTTTCATGGGAGAGATTTTCAGGAACACAAAATCACTAATCTCAAACTCGAGATCCTTTGTCCTCACATCTGCATATGATTTCTGTTGGCTCTGGGCAGATCTAAGTCTTTCTCTAATTAACTGAACCTTCTATAAGGCATAAACACTAGGTCAGGCCTTACTACTGTGGCTTCACCTACCTTGAATCAACCAATTGGAGATCTGCATCTCCTACCATAGAGAGCTTCAAATTGAGCCATCTGAGTACTAGAATGATAGTTGTTATTGTATGCGAACTCGATCAAAGGCAAGTGGTCATCCTAACTACCCTTAAAATCGACAATGCATGATCTTAGCATATATTATAGACTCGAAATGGTCCTTTCTTCTTGATCATCTGTCTGAGGGTGGAAGACTGTACTGAGGTGAACTTGGGTACGAAGACCCTTTTGGAATACTTTCCAGAAATGAGAGATAAACTAGGTACCTCTATCTGAGATAATGGATACTGGAACTCCATGTAACCTGACCAACTCTCTGATATAGAGTTTGGCGTAGTCCTTGGCTGAATAGGAAGTATGAACTAGCAAAAAATGAGATGATTTGGTCATCCTATCTATGATAATCCAAATAGAATTATGCTGATGATGGGTACGAGGTAAACCTATCACAAAATCCATGTTCACGTCCTCCCATTTCCATGTGAGAATACTGAACTCCTACATGGACCCACTAGGCTTCTGGTGCTCAATCTTAACTTGTTGACATATAGAGCACTTAGCTACAAACTCTACAATATCCCTCATCATCCCACTCCACCAATAGATCTCCCGCAAATTGCGATACATCTTAGTGGCCCCTGGATGAATTGAGTAACGTGCACCATGTGCTTCTGAAAGAATTTATTTTCTCAAGTCATCTACACCCGACACTTATAAACGACCCTGGAAACGCAACACACTATCTCCCCCTTGGGAGAAAACCTTTACTTTCTAATCTTTGATTGACTCTTTCAACTTAACAAGACTGGGATCTCTATCCTACTTTTTCTTCACCTCGGAAACTAGAGAGCATTCAGAACTGTTTTGAACCCACACACTACCTTCTGCTGAATTGACTAAGCGGACACCTAGTTGGGTAAGCTGATGAACTTCCTGAACTAACTTTTTCTTACTATCCTCAACATGATCAACACTACCCATAAACAGTCTACTGAGAGCATCATCCATTACATTGGATTTTCCCGAATGATAAAGAACACTCATGTCATAATCTTTCAATAATTCTAACCACCTTCTCTGACGCAAATTCAAATTTTTCTGAGAAAATACATACTGAAGGCTTTTGTGATTTGTGAACACATCAACATTACCCCATACAAATAGTGTCTCCAAATCCTTAAGGCAAACACTACAACTGCTAACTCAAGATTATGAGTCAGATAATTCTTCATATGGGGCTTAAACTGTCTGGAGGCATAGGCTATGACCTTATCTCTCTACATGAGGACACAACCTAAACCTACTCTAGATGCATCATAGTATACAAAAAACCCATATAAACCATCTAGTATAGTCAAAATTGGGACTGAGGTGAGTCGAATCTTCAGCTCCTGAAAACTCTTCTCGTAAAAATCTGACCACTAAAACTGGACTTTCTTTCGAGTCAATCTGGACATGGGGGATGCAATAGATGAGAACCCTTCAACAAATCGACAGTAATAGCCAGCTAAACCCAAGAAACTCCTAATATCTGATGGAGAGATGGGTCTAGGCCAGTTTCTCACTTCTTTGGTCTTTGAAGGATCAACTCTAATGCTATCACCTAAAATAATGTGACCAATGAATGCTACTGACCTTAGCCAAAATTCGAACTTACTGAATTTGGCAAACAACTGATGAGTTTTGAGTGTCTGAATTATGATTCTAAGGTGATCTGCGTGATCATTCTCACTACGATAATAAACAAGAATGTCATCATGAAGACTATAATGAATATATCCAAGTACCGCTTGAACACGTGGTTCATTAAGTGGTTCATTAAGTCCATGAAAACTGCTAGGGCATTAGTAAGACCCAAGGACATGACTAGAAACTCGAAGTGACCTAACCGGGTTCAGAAAGTTGTTTTTCAAATGTCATATTCTCTGACTCTAAGCTGATAATAGCCTAATCTGAGGTATATCTTAGAAAAGTAACTAGCACCCTGAAGTTGGTCAAACAAGTCATTGATTCGGGGAAGTGGGTACTTATTCTTGACTATGACTTTGTTCAATTGAAGGTAGTCTATACACATTCTGAGAGAACCGTCTTTCTTATGAACGAATAGAACTGGTGCACCCCACGGGGAAATACTGGGCTTGATGAATCCTTTATTAATGAGATCCTTTAACTGTTCTTTTAAATCTCTAAGTTCTACTGGAGCCATTCTGTATGGCGGAATAGATATGGGCTGAGTATTTGGAAAAAGGTTTATTCTGAAGTCAATTTTGCTAATGGGAGGAACTCTAGGAAGATCTTCAGGAAACACATCTGAAGATTCATTTACTAATGGAACTGAGTCAAGACTGGGAGTTTCTATGTTAGAGTACCTGAATCGCACAAGATGGTAGATACATCCCTTAGATATCATTTTTCTCGCTCTAAGGTATGAAATCAACTAACCCTTAAGCGTTGTGGTACTACCTCTCCATTCAATGACTGGTTTATTTAGAAACTGAAAATGAATAATTCTGTTTCTACAATCAACTGAGGCATATCATGAATGGGGCCAATCTATGTCGAGAATGATATCAAAATTTGCCATCTCTAGCTCTACAAGGTCTGCTGAAGTAACTTTCTAAGATATCATAATCGGACAGTTACTGTATACCCATCGGCCTATGATAGATTTATCCATTGGGGTAGAAACTGAGAAAGGCTCTGCTAGAATTTCTGGACTGACTCCAAAGTTAACGGCTATATAAGAAGTTATGAAAGATAAAAAATCTCTTGGATCTAGCAAGGCATAAATATGTAAATAGAAGATCTGTAACGTACCAGTGACCACATCAGGAGAATTTTCCTAATCTTGTCTGGACTAAAGCGCATAAAGCCTATTTGGGCATTGCCCACTGATGTCACTAGAAATAGCACCCTACTGATTCGAGCGACCTGACTAAGCTGAAGAACGTGTGCTGACCCTGAGAACTTAACTGAGGAAAATCTCTGACTCTATGACCTGGATTGCCACACCTGAAACAAACATTACTGCCAGCTCTGTAGATACCCTTGTGGTTTCTGTCATATGTCTGACAAAGAGGATTTGTTCGAACACTACTGACACTACCCTGAGATTTAGAGCATGGCGCCTTATCGCTATTACCATTTCCAAACTTAAGAATTAGAGAACTAGTTGAGGACGGAGTTAGAACTACAGATTTTGAATGAAACTGGGAACGGTTACCACCCTCTAACTTAGGCTGATTTAAATTAAAGTTACCTGTTCTAGCTCTCTTATTCTACCTGTCTTTCTCTCTGATCTTAGCCTCTTCTATCTGTTGAGCATGGAACATGAGCCTGGATATGTTTATCTCCTTAATTAACATCACTATCCTGACACCCCAGATTCGAACTTGCTTATTCTATACCTACTATCTGCTACTACATGGGGAGCATAACTGGCTAACTGAGTAAACTTGAGGGAATACTCTTTCTCACTCATACTGCCCTTCCTGAGATTGATGAACTCTAACACCTTGGCTTCTCTTAGCTCTAAGGGAAAAAATCTCTATAGGAAAGCAGTAGCAAACTCTTCTCATTCTATGGTCTCTATATTTTTTCCCCTGTCTACCTTCCACTGCTTAAACCATATATGAGCCACATCTTGTAGATGATAGGTGGCTAACTCAGCACTCTTACTGAAAGTCACTCCCATAATATCTGTGATTTTTTGGACCTGATCGAGGAACTCTTATGGGTCATCTTCTCGCTTAGATCCTGAGAATAGGGGAGGATTTATTCGTGTGAAGTCCCAAATCCTAGCTGCAGCAGTATTAGCCACTGGATTGTCCATAACATCAACTAGTCATTCATTCTGAGCTACTACAAAGTTGGCTAGAGTACTGAATGCAACTCTAAATTTTGCATAGGAGACATGCTCATCCAGGGGATCTGCCTGAACAGGCTGAGGTGCTGACTGATTTCTGGTTCTCCTTTCGTTAGTCTTTTTGGGAGGCATGTTCTGTAAACAAAAAAGAAGAAACAGATTAGACTGAGTGTTTAAATTAAGCTCATGCTTACTCGCATGACATGAATACTGAAAGAAGGGAAATGATTTTCTAAAATATCTCATAGCCTCCAATCCATAAATATGTTATGTTACACACCCATGCACAAGACTCTTTTTGATGTGGCTTTCAGACTTCCTAGGACACTATTGAACCTTAAGCTCTGATACCAAATTTGTAACACACCAAATCTGTACCCCGAATGATACACGGTGCTTATGACTCCGAAGGACCACAAGCTAACCCATGACTAATATCTTCTGTGAGTACTGAAACATGATACTATAATAAATGCAGAATAACAAGATGAAATGGAATTAGGTTCAAAACATCTGAAATACTAATAAATTATATTGTCTGAAATAACAATCTATAAAACTGAACACTTTCTTAAAACTAGTTTGAAAAACCTCTAACTGAAACTGTCTGAAAGTGGAATTGATGGGACAATCCCCCAACTAACTCCATCTACTGAAATACTAAGTCTACTGAAATAATAAAATAAAAGAATATCCTCGAATAATGAGGACTCACTGCTAATCTACTATTGCTGGCTGAATCTGAGTCTATCTTTGTGCGGTCGGGAACATGACCGTTCGAGCCTATAATATGAGATATCATAGCGCAAAGAAAGAGTACGCGTCAGTACATAGAATATACTGGTATGCTAGATGAGGTAAGGCTAAATACAAGGGTTCACATGCATGAAAAATAACTGGTTGTATGATATAGAGTAACTGAACATGAGAGTACATGGATAACTGATATAGCTGTAAAACTGAGTGTGCACTACTGTGCATATAAATAGATATTATGACTAAGCTTATCTGAATCTAAGTCCTGAGTTTTGATACTGAGTAACTAATATCTGAAGTTACTGTAACTGATTGAATATATCAGACAATCCTAGTTCTATAGAACTTAACTAAGTTCTATTTTGAAGACAAAGACTGAGACTGTGAGATGTAATCATCTAATCTACATGCCCCAATTAAGATAACTGAGTTGGGGTCCAAACTGTGACCCTAGTTGGAAGGGTGTCAGTACCGTGCCATGGGTAAAGACACTGAAGATTTACCCTCATCTGGTAGGTACTCTAAGGATAACGGTGGAACCCTCATCTAGCAGGTTAAAACACCTCATCAACCCTCAACTGGCAGGTTTGATGTCTCAACCTACGCTGGCTACGTAGTTTTGGAATGCAAGGATTGCTTCTAAGGATCACACCCTCTATTGGCAGGTGAGCCCCCATCCTTGAGTTCACTCGATGCTGAATCCAACTCCCAACTGAAAGATACTAAGCTGAGTCTACTGAACTGGACTGGTAGAGGACACCTCTCATAAATTGGTTATCTGTGAAATGGGCATAAAATTTATTAAAAGAAAGAAAGATCCTAACTTTGATCATCTCAAACACAATTGTTACCTTTAAATTCAAGTTCTATGACCTAAACAAACAATTGGGTATCCCAAAAAGAACTCAATTTTGAAAAACTCATTAATTCTTGAAAACAAATTTGACCACTTTCTATAAGAACAATGCTAGAATAATGAATTACCTAGAAAAATAAATAGTTGGAAGTGAAAAACAACAGCTGTTGTTGGTAAAAGAAAAGGAGGAGCCAACTAAGCGAATATAAATACAGTGTGGAGAAGTAGTAATGGCTAGGGTTCCCCTAATTTCATAAAGAAGTGTCTCAATTTTTTTTTTTTTTGGCTATGCTTGTTGTTCTAATTAATCTATATTCGCACTAAAAGAATAAAAAATGACAAATAGATATTGGAGCATTTAAAAAAAAACAATAAAATTTATGGATTAAATTCAAGACTCTTAATGTTAATCATTACATCATACTCTTTAGTGATTCGACATCGGTACAACCAGACAACTTTTCTTTTTTATTTTTTTCTTTCTTGACTTTGTAGCTATGTTCAATGCTTGAAGTTTATGTTCACGGTATAGAAATATACTACAATGAATATTCACGCCTTTAAAAAAACTTGTTATGTTCAAAGCACAAAGTTGAGACTCTTGATGTTAGCAAACATTCATAATAACACCATACTCTTTAGTGATTCAACCTTCGTAACAATCAAACAACTTATCTTTTCTAATTCTTCCTATTTTTACTATGTGGCTACGTTTGGTGTTTGAAATTTACACTATGATTAATCTACATTCGTGCCATAGAAATCCACTATAACGGATATTAACACCTTTTTCAGAATACTGTTATATGCAAGACTCAGATTCAAAACACTTAATGTTAATCATTCCATCATCGATCGTGCTCTTTAGTTATTCCAAAGAGGAAAATTTAGAGTAATAATTTGAAGTAACCTAAAGGGTTTAATTTTAAGAATTTAAAGGATTAGAGTACCCAAAATCCAATACTAATCATGTAATCGGATTACTCACTTTGATCCATATTTACTTTGGCCCTAATACTTTACAACCCTTAAGAAAGTTTTAACTATTATTGAATTTTACGAAATCAACCTTATTGATGATTCTTTGGAATTCAATATTAACTAGTACTACTTTATGTACTTATTAATTGTAAGGGTCGTACTAACAAAAATAATAAAACTTTCTTGATTTGTTAAAATGGACAAATTAAATAAAACATCTATTTTAGGCATAGAGGCCAAGTAAAATGAAATGGAAAGAGTATTATATTGCATAGGTTATTTTTCTTATTTTAGTATAGTTTTTTTTTTGTAAAAAATGAGACTATCTATGTTGGGAGACATTATTGTTTGCAATACATTCGAACCACCAAATACTATGATAGAGTGATAAAATATTCCTTCATGAAAACAACATTGTCTTTGATAGAATGGATTAGTCTCTGGAATATGATATTTAAATGTAAATTTTGATTAGTAGGGTTCAAAACAGATACCTAACACCTTGTAAATTTTTTTTGATTAATTACATTCAATTTAGCTTCGAAATGAATCAAATTAACTCTACAAAAGAATAAAAAGACTGGCACCTATTTTTGAATGGAGGGAGTACTTAATTATTTTGACTTACTATCATCGAACACGTACCCACTTATAAAACATATGATTTTCACCACAATAGTTACATTATTCTCACAGTTGCAACCCGAGCACCCAAGTTTCAGCTTTTTTCGATGATGTTAGATGACAATTGTGACTGAGAATCACTCACTCTCTTTATTTCATTACCCTTAATTATTGCCCTAACATATCTTTTTGATTCTTTTTCTTAGGAAGTCACACAACATCAAGAGTAGAATATTTGTTCATAATAATACACACATTGTTGATTTTCTTATACACATTCAATTGCTATTCTGAATCACTAATTGGAGGTAAACACCAACTAAATTACAACATTCTTAGCTTGCTGTATTTTTAAAGTTTTGATGATCTACAAACTATTGTGTAATGGGACCTAATAGGATGATAAAATCGTAAATGTAGGACCTGGTCAAAAGTGATTTTGACTTAAAAGAGAAGCCAATCGGGTATAATTGGAAAGTGTACCTTTAGCATAAGGTTGGTGCCACATTAGGACAGACCAACCGCGACCAATGGCTTGCGTCCTAGATTTTTATCTTTCTTATAAAAGAAATATGTTGCAAGTGCAAACCCTAGTTTTTCCAATCAAGTTTATCTTTTAAGCAAAAGCCACTATACGAGACCATTGCTCATATTTCAACATGGGACCTGACCGAGTGCTGTCAAGTATTCTTGTATTTGTTAAGTCTTGTGTCTGTTATTTTTAGATTGTAAATCAACTCCCGAGTTATAAAGGATAGTATATTTTTTACTTGTCTGAGTCTTAGCTTGAGTCATATCAATTAGAGTTAATTCGCCGAGTCACTTTGAATTTAGTCAAGTGTCTTCTTATCGTTTGCTTGATTTTTTCATAGGTAGAGTTACTTAGGATTGTTTACTAGAGTTAGTCGATAAGGGGGTGTAGTAGAGTTACTACATCAGTCTTGTAATAGAGTTGTTATAAGAGGTTACGATGGAGAGTTTAATCCATGTGATTATTCGAGTCTGTAATCACTTTGTTTCTTGAACTTAGTAGAGCATTGGATAATCCTATGAGACCGATCATGATTTTTCCTCCCTTGAGCAAGGAGGTTTCCACGTAAATATTTTGTTTTATTTATTTTTCTCACAACATGGTTATTGACTTGTTCGTTAATGTACTTCTATGTCAAGGGACTTGATCCCGTGTCTCGTGGTGGACACGTATAATCTAATAATTAGTATCAGAGTGAGTACTCTCTATAAGGTAAAAACCTTGAGAGGATCTTGGTCAAATAGCTTCTCTATAAAATTTGGAATAAGGTCAGTCAACTACCTGACTACCTCACTTTAACGTGAAGTTCTATGATTGGTGGAAGACTTGAATGCAGAATTTCTTAGTTGTAGAATATAGCAAGTTGTGGGACATTATCTGTGATAGACCATATATCCCTATAAAGGAAGTTAAGGAAAGAAGCATTAAAAACTTTTTCCCAGGACACGAAAAGAGTATGATGAAGATGATAAAAAAAAGTTGTTGCAAACAAAAGAAGATACTTGTTTGTGAGATAGGTCCAGATGAATAGAATAAAATATCTACATATGAATCAGAAAAAAAGATTTAGGTGTATTTAAAAATTGCTCACAAGGGAACAAGTCAAGTTAGAGAGTCCAAGTGAACATGCTCACTACTCAGTATGAAATATTTACCATGAAGAAAGGTGAATCTATCCAAGAGATGCACACCAGATTCACCTCTATCAAATCTGAGATGCATTGCTTCGGTTAAGTGATTCCACCTAACAAGCGAGTGCAAAAAGTGCTTAGCATTCTTCCCAAGATGATGAAAATATGTATACATTAGGAGAAACAGATAAATTACAAGAAATGGATGACACTAACATAGAAGAATTCTGTAAATTTAGAAAAATTAGTCTAGTGAAGAAAATATTGTTGAGAAAGTAGAACAAGATGTTGAAAATAATGCCTCTAAAGCAGTAGAAGTACCCGATCTTCTGCAAGATTTATCAGGTTCAAATAATTCATAGTCTTGTGAATTACAAGACTAAGTTATCGAGGGACCTCATCCCAGTTTACCATAGTCTGCTATAAGAATATCAAATGAGAAGCATAAGTCATCTCATCCTCTTGACAATATTACTTCACCCTTGGACTCTAGTATACACATTAAGGCTCAAGTAAGGATTTTGGTTGCCCTTTCAGCTTTTATTTCCACCATTGAGCTAAAGAAAGTGAATGGGACACTTAAGGATACAGATTAGGTCAATGTCATACAGGAAGAACTTCATCAATTTAAGAGGTGTAAAGTGTGGTACCTATTCCCTAGGCTTGCTGACAGAACAATCATAGTGACTAGATAGATGTATAGAAATAAAAAGAATAAATATGGTACTATCACAAAAAATAAGGCTAGGCTTGTAGTGCAAGGATATAATCAATAAGAAAGAATCCAATATGATCAAACATTTGCACCAGTGGATAGAATGGAGGCCATCAGGATTCTCATTTTCTTTGCAGTATATATGGAGTTCAAATTATTTCAAATAGATGTGATAAGTGATCACCAAAATGACAATCTAAAAGAGGAAGTGTATTTGAGGCAGCCTCCTAGTTTTGAGAATATTGATCAACCCCATCATGTGCTTAAGTAGGAAAAGTCCCTGTTTGGATTGAAGCAACCTCCAAGGGAATAGTATGAAAGGTTGTCAAATTTTCTTCTTGAAAATGTCTTTAAAAGAATAAAAATTGACAACACTCTCTTTTTAGAATCAAGAGGGAAAAATTTGTTAGTTTTTCAAGTAGATATTGATGACATTATTTTGGAGTAACTTTAGACTCATTGTGTGAAGAGTTTACAAAGCTTATGGGATGTGAGTTTGAAATGAGCATGATGGGCGAGCTAAGTTTCTTCTAGGGGCTGGAGATCAAAAATACCTTAAGAGGAACCATGATTTTTCAAGAAAAATATAGGTTTCATATGAATGATGCAAGCCTATTGATACTCCTATTAGCACCAACCCCAAATCGGATACTGATGAATCTGGTCCCATGATAAATAAAACTATGTATAGAAGAATTATTAGATTGCTTCTATATTTGACTGCTAGCAGTCCTAATATTACGTTCTGTGTTGGATTGTGTGGAAGATTTTGAGGTTGTCCCAAAAAATCTTAGCTAAAAGATGCTAAAAGAATTCTAAGATATCTGAAGGGTACAAGGGACCTGGTCCTGTATTATCCATCGGGTGACTCTTTTGATATAATTGGTTATGATGATGTAGATTATATAGGGTACCTGGTTGATAGAAAAAACACTTCAGGAATCTCTCATGTCGTAGGATCTTGTTTGATCTATTAGGTAATTAAAACACAAAACTCAGTAGCACTCTCTGCTACAGAGGTTGAGTATGTAGTTGTTGTTTCATATTATGCCTATCTGTTGTGGATCAAACAATTATTGGAAGACTTTGGGATGATTACAGGAACAGTCCCTCTGTTATGCGATAATACTAGTGCTCTTAACAAGACAAAAACTATGGTGATCTTTTATGTATGTGGTAATGTCTCTTTTATGTTGGAAGTTGTAGATATAGAATTGATAAGGGCATATGTCTTTGAGTCTAGGATTGTGACTTTGATCTAAGTGGGAGATGGGGAATTAAGTTAGTTCTCAAATTTTTTCTCAATGCAACAAGTTGCGGGGAGTAGTCATGATAAATCTATTCCTACTCAAGTATACTCCTCCTACTTCCATTTAAGATATTATTCTACTAATGTCCTGTGTCATGTGTTCAAGTCAAGCTTATGCCTATGGTTCGAGTTCTCGGTGGACTTATGTTCATGATCTGACCTTCAGACTAGCAGCAATTATGTCTCTCATTAATCCAGTTTTTCATGTATTCAAGACATATGTTATGTTGCTCATGATCCAAATCTATGTCTCTTAGCGTGCTTGGTCCTAAGGAAATATATTTCTATATGTCACCGATTTATCCCATGTCGGGTTTAGAAAAAGTGATAAAGTTTATACAAACTCATGGCAAATCCCAATTCCTTAAATGAGGAGCAATCACTTCAAGAGGCAATCTCTGTCTTAGTTGTAATGTAACACCCCGTAGTATTCTTGACTCAATACCACTCTTGGATGTATATATGGAGAGTTGACAACCTGGAATTTTTTCTAATTGTTACAAGACTTAGTCATATTTATGAGCTCTTAACTTTCATAATTTTCAAATCGATCTTCTCGACCCCAAGACGTATATTTTTGAGTTGATTCATGATCAAGGTGTAAAGGGGGTTTCTCAAGAAAGTTTTAGATTTTTCAAAGGATGTTTGAGGCATGTTTGGATGATTAAAATAGTGGGCCAACGCAATGTTAACGTGTCACACCAGAAATCGCGTTGGTAGGGACCGACGTGGCACGTCGTTTAACGCATCGGGTGCCCAGTTCTTCTTATTAACTTTAGGGTCCAGGGGGGTAATCCAGTTTCATTCCCTCATTTTATCTTGATATATGCACCAATGTTTTCTCACTGTTCTCTATCTTAAGAATTCATGTTGTATTATGTTTCTTCCGAATAACTCTCTACTTATGATCCAGACCCTTGATATAGGAAGTGCTTCGTGATGGTATTGTATCTTCACCTCATGGCCCACCTTGAGTAGATTAACAGATATGAGTTATAATTGGCTAGTGTTTCTCCCATTCATGATGCTTGTACTCGGGTCCTTTAATGACCCTCCATATGCTAGTATGATGGTGATTGTGAAAGTGTAGTAATGTATTACATAGGTTAATAGATGTTCTTGAAGGTCAAAATTTTTAGGTGATTTCTTGAGCTAAAGTTATCAGTGAAAGGGAAAAGATAGAGAAGAATTTTTATTGTATAAAATAGCTAAGAAGGAGGAATGTGGCAAAAATATTTGTGAGAGTGATTGAAATTGTTGGTCTTAGTGGGGAGATTCATGAAGTGGGTGTAGTAATGATTAGGCTTGAATATTGTGGTTACTGGAAACACAAACCTATGTGTTATGTGGTTAGTAATCTCTAAATTAAATCTCGAGTGTGTTTGATGGTAGTGATAAGGTGAAGAAATATTCTAAAAGGGTTGTAGAGTACAGGGTCCCGTAGCTTAAGTTAGCACCTTTTAACTCCAAGGTGGGCTTCAACATGAAAGCACTAAGTAGTGGGACTCAAATTCATATGGCTAGATGTGTGATGGGATAAATATAAGTTGAAAAGTGTGAAGTATGCAATTTATCGTTAGGGGAATAGACGATTAGTGTCTCTAAGTTTTAGTCTATTCGTTGTACCTTGCAAGGTGGAGAATGCTTCTAAATCTTATGTCCCATGAGTATCTTATTTCATGATTAGTACCAATGTAAGTCAGTCGTGTTATCACCAAATTAACTCATGTCTTATGTTGTGATGATTATGGTTCATAGAGCTCATGTGCAAGATCATCCCTATGTAAAGTCTCATTGCCTTATATTTCATGCTTACACGTTTCGCTCGGGGTTACCATGAAACTCGTTTGATGCCTTTGTATGTTTTGTTAGGGAAAATTATACAATTCAAGATTACATTCTTTATTCTACATTTTTAGATACACAAAAGTCCCTATCTATCATTCGGGGATGAATGATCCCAAGAGGGAGATAATGTAACGCCCCACATTTTTGAGCTAGAAATTGAATCGTCGTTCCTACGTGCGTAAGCTCTAATTCCATGATTTATATTTAGATTCATGTGTAATGATCTTTCGCCTAGTATATGAAGTAATTATGAAGTGAAAAATGTTCATAAAAATGGTAGAGGACACCTCTCATAAATTGGTTATCTCTGAAATGGGCATAAAAGTTATTAAAAGTAAGAAAGAGCCTAACTTTGATCGTCTCAAACACAATTGTTACCTTCAAATTCAAGTTCTATGACCTAAACAAACAATTGAGTATCCCTAAAAGAACTCAATTTTGAAAAACTCATTAATTCTTGATAACAAATTTGACCACTTTCTATAAGAACAATGGTAGAATAAAGAATTACCTAGCAAAATTAATAGTTAGAAGTGAAAAACAACAACTGTTGTTGGTTAAAGACGAGGATCCAGTTAAGCGAATATAAATACAGTATGGAGAAGTAGTAATGGCTAGGATTCCCCTAATTTCATAAAGAAATGTCTCAATTTTCTTTTTTTCTTTTTTTTTTTGGCTATACTTGTTGTTCTAATTAATCTATATTCGCACTAAAAGAATAAACAATGACAAATAGATATTGGAGCATTTAAAAAAAATGATAAAATTTAAGGCTTAAATTCAAGACTCTTAACGTTAATCATTACATCATACTTTTTAGTGATTCGACGTCGGTACAACCAGACAACTTTTTATTTTTATTTTTTCCTTTCTTGATTTTGTAGCTATGTTCAATGCTTGAAGTTTATGTTCACGCTATATAAATATACTACAATAAATATTCACGCCTTTAAAAAAAAAATTCTTATGTTCAAAGCACAAAGTCGAGACTCTTGATGTTAGCAAACATTTATCATAACACCATACTCTTTAGTAATTCAACCTTCGTAACAATCAAACAACTTATCTTTTCAAATTCTTCCTTTTTTGAATATGTGGCTACGTTCGGTGTGTGAAATTTTCACTATGATTAATCTATATTCGTGCCGTAGAAATCTACTATAACGGATATTAACACCTTTTTTCAGAATACTGTTATGTGCAAGACTCATAATCAAAACACTTAATGTTAATCATTCCATCATAGATCATGCTCGTTAGTTATTCCAAAGAGGCAAATTTAGAGTAATAATTTGAAGTAGCCGAAAAGGTTTAATTTTAAGAAGTTAAAGGATTAGAGTACCCAAAATCCAATACTAATCATGTAATTGGATTACTCACTTAGATCCATATTTACTTTGGCCCTAATACCTTACAACCCTTAAGAAAGTTTTAACTATTATTGAATTTTATGAAATCAACTTTATTGATGATTCTTTAGAATTCAATATTGACTAGTACTATTTTATATACTTATTAATATTAAGGGTAGTACTAACAAAAATAATAAAACTTTCTTGATTTGTTAAAATGGACAAATAAAATTAAACATCTATTTTAGGCATAGAGGCCAAGTAAAATGAAACAGAAAGAGTATTATATTGCATGGGTTATTTTTCTTGTTTTAGTATAGTTTTTTTTTGTAAAAAATGAGACTATCTTTGTCGGGAGCCATTATTGTTTGCAATCCATTCGAACCACCAAATACTATGATAGAGTGATAAAATATTCCTTCATGAAAACAAAGTTGTCTTTGATAGAATGCATTATTCTCTAGAATATGATATTTTAATGTAATTTTTGATTAGTCGGATTCAAAACTGATACCTAACACCTTGTAAAAAAAATTTGATTAATTATATTCAATTTAGCTTCGAAATGAATCAAGTTAACTCTACAAAAGGAAAAAAAGATTGGCACCTATTTTTGAACGGAGTGAGTACTTAATTCTTTTGACTTACTATCATCGAACACGTACCCACTTGTAAAACATGTGATTTTCACCACAATAGTTACATTATTCTCGCAGTTGCAACCCGAGAACCCAAGTTTCGGCTTTTTTCGATGACGTTATATGACAATTGTGACTGAGAATCACTTACTCTTTTTATTTCATTACCTTTAATTACTGCCCTAACCTATCTTTCTGATTATTCTCCTTAGCAAGTCACATAACATCAAGAGTACAATATTTGTTCATAATAATCCTCCTTAGCAAGTCACACAACATCAAGAGTATAATATTTGTTCATAATAATCCACACACTATTGATTTTATTATACACATTCAATTGCTATTCTCAATAACTAATTTGGAGGTAAACACCAACTAAATTACGAAATTCTTAGCTTGCTGTATTTCTGAAGTTTTGATGATCTACAAACTATTGTGTAATGGGACCTGATAGGATGACAAACTAGTAATTGTAGGACCTGGTCCGTAGTGATTATGACTTCAAGGGAAGTCAACCTGGTATAACCGAAAAGTGTACCTTTAGCATAAGGTTGGTGCCACTGTAAGACAGACCAACCTCGACCAATGGCATGTGTCCTAGATTTTTCTCTTTCGTTTAAAAGGAACATGTTGAAAGTGCAAACCCTAGTTTTTGCAATCAAGTTTATCTTTTAAGCAAAAGCCATTCTTCGAGACCATTGCTCGTATTTCAATAAGGGACCTGACAGAGTGTTGTCAAGTATTGTTGTATTTCTTGAGTCTTGTGTCTGTTATTTTTTGATTGTAAATCAACTCCTGATTTATAAAGGATAGTACATTGTTTGTTTGTCTGAGTCTTATCTTGAGTCACATCAATTAGAGTTAATTGACCGAGTCACTTTGAATTTAGTCAAGTCTCTTTTCATCGTTTTCTTGGTGTTTTCATAGGTAGAGTAACTTAGGATTGTTTACTAGAGTTAGTCGACAAGGAGTGTAGTAGATTACTACATCGGTCTTGTAATAGAGTTGTTATAAGAAGTTACGATTAAGAGTTTAATCCATGTGATTATTCGAGTGTGTAATCACTTTGTTTCTTGAACTTAGTAGAGCATTGGATAATCCTATGAGAAAGATCAAGGTTTTTCCTCCCTTGAGCAAGGAGGTTTCCACGTAAATATTTTGTGTTATTTATTGTTCCAACAATATGGTTATTAACCTGTTCGTTAATGTACATCTCTGTCAAGGGACCTGATCCTGTGACTCGTGGTGGACTCGTATAAACTAATAATTAGTATCAGAGTGAGTACTCTCTATAAGGTAAAAACCTATAGAGAATCTTGGTCAAATAGCTGCTCCATCAAATTTGGAAGAAGGTTAGTCAACTACCAGACTACCTCACTTTAACGTGAAGTTCTATGATTGGTGGAGGACTTGAATGCACAATTTCATAGTTCTAGAAGACAGCAAGTTGTGAGACATTATCTGTGATAGAACACATATTCCTATAAAGGAAGATAAGGAAAGAAGCATTAAAAACTAGTTCCCAGGACACGAAAAGAGTATGATAAAGATGATCGAAAAAAAGATGTTGCAAACAAAAGAAACTACTTGGTTGTGGTATAGGTCCGGATGAATAGAATAAAATATCTTCATATGAAACAACAAAAAAGATTTAGGTCTACTTAAAAACTGCTTACAAGGGAACAAGTCAAGTCAGAGAGTCTAGGTCGACATGCTCACTACTCAGTATGAAACTTTTACCATGAAGAAAGATGAATCTATCCAAGAGATGCACACCAGATTTACCTCTATCACAAATGAGTTGCATTGCTTAGGTGAAGTAATTCCACCTAACAAACGAGTGCAAAAATTGCTTAGCATTCTTCCCAAGATGATGAAAATATGGATAAATTAGGAGAATCGGATAAATTAGGAAAAATGGATGATACTAACATAGAAGAATTCTGCAAATTTAGAAAAATGAGTCTAGTGCAGAAAATATTGTTGAGCAAGTAGAACAAGATGTTGAAAATAATTCTTCTAAAGAAGTAGAAGATCAAATGGGAAGCATAAGTCATCTCATCCTCTTGACAATATTACTTCACCCTTGGACTCTAGTATACAAATTAAGGCTCAAGTAAAGATTTTGGTTGCCTTTACAACTTTTATTTCCACCATTGAGATAAAAAAAGTAATTGGGGCACTTAAGGATACAGATTAGGTCAATGTCATACAAGAAGAACTTCATCAATTTGAGAGGTGTAAAGTGTGGCACCTGGTCCCTAGGCTTGCTGACAGAACAATCATAGTGACTAGATGGGTGTACAGAAATAAAAAGAATAAATATGGTACTATCACAAAAAATAAGGCTAGGCTTGTAGTGCAAGGATATAATCAATAAGAAAGAATCCGATATGATCAAACATTTTTACCAGTGGATAGAATGGAGGCCATCAGGATTCTCATTTTCTTTACAGTATATATGGAGTTCAAATTATTTCAAATAGATGTGATAAGTGATCACCTAAATGACAATCTAAAAGAGGAAGTGTATGTGAGGCAGCCTCCTAGTTTTGAGAATATTGATCAACCCCATCATGTGCTTAAGTTGGACAAGTCCCTGTATGGATTGAAGCAAGCTCCAAGGGAATAGTATGAAAGGTTTTCAAATTTTCTTCTTAAAAATGTCTTTAAAAGAATAAAAATTGACAACACTCTCTTTTTAGAATCAAGAGGGAAAAATTTGTTAGTTTTTCAAGTATATATTGATGACATTATTTTGGAGTAACTTTAGACTCATTGTGTGAAGAGTTTACAAAGCTTATGGGAAGTGAGTTTAAAATGAGCATGATGGGAGAGCTAAGTTTCTTTTAGGGGATGGAGATCAAAATAAACTTAAACCATGATTTTTCAAGAAAAAAATATCAAAGAGCTTTTCAACAGGTTTCATATGAATGATGCAAGCCTATTGATACTCCTATTAGCACCAACCCCAAATCGGATACTAATGAATCTGGTCCCATGGTAAATAGAACTATGTATAGAAGAATTATTAGATCTCTTCTATATCTGATTGCTAGCAGTCCTAATAATATGTTCAGTGTTGGATTTTGTGGAATATTTTAAGGTTGTCCTAAAAAATCCTAGCTAAAAGATGCTAAAAGAATTCTAAGAAATCTGAAGGGTACAAGGGACCTGGTCCTGTATTATCCATCGGGTGACTCTTTTGATATAATTGGTTAAGATGATGTAGATTATATAGGGTACCTGGTTGATAGAAAAAACACTTCATGAATCTCTCATGGGGTAGGATCTTGTTTGATCTATTAGGTAATTAAAACACAAAACTGAGTAGCTCTCTCTACTACAGAGGTTGAGTATGTAGTTGTTGTTTTATATTGTGCCCATCTGTTGTGGATCAAACAATTATTGGAAGACTTTGGGATGATTACAGGAACAGTCCCTCTGCTATGAGACAATACTAGTACTCTTAATAAGATAAAAAGCTCTGGTGTATCACAAGGGGACAAAACACATTGATGAGAGACACTATTTTTTAGAGACAATATGGAAAAAGGAACAATTTGCATGATGTTCTTGAATACAGAAGATCAAGTCGCTGACATATTTACAAAAACACTTGGCAGAGACTAGATTGAGAAAAATAGGCTCAAATTAGGATAAATAAAATAAAGCTAAGCTACCCCTATTTATTTTATCTCCCCCTATTGGTTATGATTAGGGAATAGGTTTCCAGGTTGTTATTTGTTCAATTAGTTCTAATTCAGTCTCATAACTTTTGCAGGCATAGATCCATGGTGAATTGACCAAAGAGAGAGAGAGATGGGAAAGACTCAGGCTAACTTTTCTTTAAAAGGAAAAGAAGGGACCAAGTGTAATGACCCTTCTGATTATTTTTTATATTTCTACTTATCTTTGTCGTTCGAGCTTCTCTATAGCTACCTCAAGTCATTTATAACTTGTTGGTACCAACGGTTTAGTTACTGGGCAATTCGTTTGGTTTTTAGATCCAATTTTCTATTTTGAAGTCTTTACTGGTTCCAAATGGTCATTGGGCAAAAACTTCAGTGAAACAACCTCGGATACAAATTCCGATTGCTTCAGTAGATCTATAATATTGATTTTAATCTAGGTAGACCTTTAATTCGGGTTCCAATGTACCTGAGCTTATTTTGACGTATTGGTCAGGAAGTTAGAAAACTGAAACACAAGTATGGGACCCATATTTGATTGAACGACCTCAAATTGAAAATCCAACCTCACCAGTGCATCTAGAACATCAATTTTTAGCTATTGGTATGGGCCTCACTTTTAGCTTTGAAAATTATTTTGGGCTTTTGAGTGAGTTTTATGAAAAATGAAACTATTGGTATGGGCCTCACTTTTTGCCGAAATGATATCGGATGAAAGTTTGGATGATGCAAATGGATTTAAAATGTGGTTTATACTTAAATTTTACCACTAGATGATGCTATTTGGGTTCCAAATGAATTTCGAAGGTAAAAAATAAGCTTTTGACTTTGTTATCATGGGGATACCGTTTCTCTTCGTGGGGGGAGGGGGTCTATAAATAGACCCCAAGATCGCAAATTAGGGGATTTCCCCTTCATCCTTGAGATCCTAAAGCCCTAAATGGGTATAACACAAAATTGAGTCTTTTAGGTGTCTAGGGAGCTTGGTAAAACATCTATTATCATGATTTTCACCTGGATTAAGGTAAAATTTCATCACTGTATTGATGAATTTCTTGATTTTTTATCCAAAATCCCAAATTCACTTAGGGCTTGATAAATATTGTTTGGTTTTCACCCATTTTTTAGGGTTTTGATTCCTTGTTCATGTATGAACATTGGGTTGACCTCATAAATATATTTTCCATAAGTGGGACCCACTTGGGGTTTTTGACATTGTTTTTGGACCCGAAGCACAATCATGCAATATGGGTATTATTAGGCTTGTATTGATGTATAGATTACGATTTTGATAGTGTGATGACATTTTGGAGATTGTGAAGTGAAGTTGGGCGTATGATGAATGATTTGGGGTTTTGTGGTTCGGCCTTGAGGTAGGCTTCTACCTACTATTTTTTGAAGATGATGTGTCTTATATATTCCATATGAATGTGAATGTTAAGGTTGATTATGAGTAGAATCACTTAGACTTAATTATTGATGTTTGGGGATTGGATGAGGGTTTTGAACCCGTAAGATAGTATGTTTATTACCCTTTTAGAATCCTATTGCCTTCTCCCTATATTGAATTAGTTTTTAGTATGGAAAAGTTATGATGCCAAGTTTGGGATGTGGTTCAAGTGTTGGAATCATGGTTAGTGTGATTGACCTTAGTTGGGCTAGTCTATCGATTTTTAAACTGCATCTTGGAGTAGAATTGACATAATGCCCATGTTTCTAAATAAATTTTCTATTTTACGATTGGTTATGACTTACTTGACATCTAAAATTTGAAATAGATACCTTAGTGTAGTTTTCCTAAATATGGAGATTGAGGATTAGAAGTGGGATCATCCGACCTACTTAGGCCAAGACTTGTTCTAGCTCTTGTGGGCTTAGTTGCGAATAGTAGGCCTAGTTGAGACTAATGAGCCTTATTTATGAGATTTACTTGGTGAATTGATAAATTGTGATGATTTTTGCCGGATTATGATTAATGGACTATGAAGATGTTAATTTTCCTTAGATGTGATATTGGGCCAATAGAAATGCATTTTCCTCTTAGATATGATGTTTGACCCACAAAGATGCATTTTCCTCTTAATTATGATATTTGATCCATAGAGAAGCATTTTCCTTTTAGTTATGATATTTCGCCCATAGAGATGCATTTTTCTCTTAGCTATGATATTTGGCCCATAAAGATGCATTTTCCTCTTAATTATGATATTTGGCCCATAGAGATGCATTTTTCTCCTAGTTATGATATTTGGCCCCATAGAGATGCATTTTCCTCTTAGTTATGATAATTGACTCATAGAGATGAATTTTCCTCTTTGTTATGATATTTGGCCCATAGAGATGTATTTTTCTCTTAATTATGATATTTGGCCCATAGAGATGCATTTTTCTCTTAGTTATGATATTTGGCCCATAGAGATGCATTTTTCTCTTAATTATGATATTTGACTCATAGAGATGTATTTTCCTCTTAGTTATAACCTTTGGCCCATAGAGATGCATTTTTCTCTTAATTATGATATTTGATCCATAGAGATGCATTTTCCCCTGAGGTATGATTTTGGCCCATAAAGATGCATTTTCCTCTTAGTTATGATATTTGGCCCTATAGAGATGCATTTCCTCTTAGTTATGACATGTGTTCTATAGAGATGATTTTTCTCTTAGTTATGATTATGGGGTTTATAGAGATGATTTTCCTCCTGGTCATGATGTATGACCTATAGATATGAGATGTCTTTTAAAGGTGATTTACTTGTTTGCCTCCTATATGTGAGATGATTATAGATATGCTATGACTTATAAATATGATTGTCAATATGAGTTCCGAATATGTATATTGGCTTAAGACCGTAATGATTATGTCATGATTATTCTGAATATATAATTGAGCCGAGGATCATGTTATGATATTGGTTGGATATCCGAATAGTATTTATTCTTGTAAAGGATACGATTGTAGAATATGGATACATATATGTTTATGTTGCCTACAATTTCATTGACTGAGTAATGGTGATGACATGCATAGATTTGGTACATTCATGATTATTATATCGGTATTGATATGATCCTAACTGAAATACAACCTTCTAACCATTTTTCTAAATAAGGGTTAAAATTCACTTTTCACCTTAACAATGGATTTCTTTGCTATAATAATTGCCTAACTAAATGGAATATTTATATGTATAAAAAAGGTTAAAAATATTTTTTAATGATTTGACCGAGATAGATTCCGGTCCATGACTTAACACTATTATTTACTTCGGTCGTGAGATATTCCGATCCTTTCTACACTTTTACAATGATTTAGTTTCTAAGATCATTTTGGATAACAGACTTACGAATTTACACTCTTTTAGCCATGACTTAAGTTTGTGCATCTATTATATATATATATATATATATATATATATATTAGTGATTATGATGATGTATATACTCGATTCGAGTTTGAAGGATAGTATTGTGATGATATATATACTCGGTTCAAGTCTGAAGGATAGTATTGTAATGATATATATTCCCTGTTTAAGTTCGGAGGATACTGTTGTGATGATATATATACCCGGTTCAAGTTCTAGGAATATTGTGATGATATGTTAATACCCAACAAGGACGAAGGTTGATTAAGATGATGATGATGGTTACGATGATGAGATTGTGATGTTGATTGTGTACCTTGCATTCATTCTTGCATGCGCATCGCCTATCACCAGTATGCGCCTATGTCTATCAGCTAGTATGGGACGGTTGCATGGATATGGGTGATAAATATGCCTTGTGTTGTTGATGTTGATTGAACCTTCTGACCCTGGGGAAGTGGGGGTACGCATAGGCTCGACTAGGTGTTTGGTTGTCCAGAATAGTTGGTTACTCACATTGTTATTGATATTATTATTATCATTGTTATGATAATTATTATGGATAGCTTATGACAAATTGGTCATTGATTTGGTATCAATATTTGAGGTATGTTCCTGTCCTCTTTTATCTTACGGTGGCATTATTATACATGATTAATTCATGTCAGACTAGATTAACCCTCAGTACATGGGTTATCCTATAAAAAAAAATTAAAATACTCGGTAATTTTCAGATTGTAGCCTACCATTGCGTAGGAAATTCAATTAGTTTTCCAACGATATAATATTCGCCTAAATTCGACAACCGAGTAAGAAGTTATGGCAATTTTAAGTTTCAGTCGTTAAACATCGTCATTCAGGCCAGTAGCGCATCGCGGAGTGTGTTAAAATAGAAATTGTCAATTTCCAATGTTTCTCAGCGATATTGGTGCATCGCGCCATAGACCCAGTTCACAACTGTCAATTTTTTGTGTACCAATGCGATTCCACCATATCGCGGTGCACTTTCAATTCCATAAAAATGATAGGATGGAAACATAAGAGAAATGAACAATATCATCCGGATGATGGAGGGATCACCACTTATCACCAGTTGTCCAATAAGAATACTGAACCACCTAACACTGTACAGGGTCATAAGAAAAGGCCTCAAAACCTAGATCATGAAATGATGTAGCATCCGGGGATGGTCAGTACGGTGAGTATTGGTGTGCAACCCAAGGGAAGGGATAAAATATCTATTTACCAAAAATTAGTCATAAAATATATGCTCAATGATTATATATATATATGTCGGGATAAGGGCAAGGGACGTGTTACATGATCCTTCGAAAACTAAATCCTAAACTATGTAGTTCGTACAGACTTATAGGAAGCCACAAGCTATATGGGTCTGGCTCCCCCTTGTCAGAAGGGTCCCAGTCCATGTTATTTGTGTGTACCGAGGAAATAGCTAAAGACTCCAAGGAGATTTCCATCCAAAATATATTGTGTAAAATAGACACAATGGTCATAGACCCCCAACGTCGGTAAACGTGATTTCCAGTGTTGGTCTCCCAGGACTACACTTTCTCGGTAAAGCTACACAATTTTCCTTAAGCCCAGTTAAAATATTTTTGACATACCATTAACCATGGAGTATTTCATTAAGGCGTTCATATACTGGTACCGTTATACCAAGACTTACAAGCCATAATATTATGCCCAACTGTTTTCATTAAAACATTCTTGATTCCAAGTTCCATCTTAAAGTTCATTACTATGCCCCCACGGGATTTCAAAAGTCATAAACATAGCCCCATGGTCTTTCAAAAGTCATTTTAACTTTTTTTCATATTTACCATGCATTATTCAAAAAATGAAGTAAAATTCATAGTTTTCATGCAACATCAAGTTTTGAAAGGGGTTAAGGGACATATTTTCATCATGCAAAAGCCTTTAAAAGTTGTGAATCCATATTACCAAGCTCCCCATTTTCATATAATAAATTCACATGTAAAATTCCTTTAATCATGCATAGAAAAAACGTTAAATCAAGAGAAAAATCAATATAAAGCTTTCACAACCAAACCCCTCAACCCTAGTTTCAAACAACCATTAAAAAATACATAATTACCAAGTAAATTGATAAAATATAATAATACTTAAAGTAAGGAGTCTATAACATGCCTTTTTGACAGAAGGAATTTAGAAGAACTTGAATTTGAAGCTTTTGAAGTTAAACTTTGAGAGGAAACCCTAGTTTTATTTCTCTTGAGAGTAGAGAAGAGAAAGTGCGATGCTAAAATGATATCTAATGAGTAAATATCATTTAAAGAGTGATTTAAATCATGGGGAGTAGGGTTTGAGGTGTGTAAAAGACCAAAATACCCCTTAAAAAATAAAAAAGATTGTAGGAATTTCTTAGTTGACAACTAAGTTGACAGTCCGTCATCTTGTTGACGGCTCATTAACTTAGTCTTCAATCTCTAGATGGTTTAAGGTCTTTACTGGTTGAGGTTGAAGACTTCAATTGACAACTCATCAACCAAGTCATCAACCCTGGCAGACAGACACTCTCAAATTAAAATGAGCATAACTTTCTACTTTGATATCGGATTAAGGTAAAATTAGATGTGTTGGAAAGAGGACCTAAAGATCTTTAATTTGGTATATATTAGTCCATTTAACTTGTTATATTCTAGGAGTAATGATCGTTAGAAGTTTACCCAAGTTGAAATATCTACTAAAACTCAATCGGTAGAAAAGTTCTCAACTTATCTTTGAGTTAGGAGATTTTTATGATCTAAAAACATCTCCAAAGATTTTCTGACACTATAGAATTGATCATCACACTTATATATACCTATAAATCATTGCATTAGGGTCTATACATGTAGGAATGACGGTTTTAATCCTATCCCAAAAATATGAGGTGTTACATAAAGCTATCCTTACAGCAAACCAAATCCTTAATAGAGTGCCCCATAGCAAGACACACTCTATTCCATATGAAAAATAGAAAGAAAAGAAACTTAACGTGAAATATTTCAAAGTGGGGGGGGGGGGGTGTCTAGCCAAAGTCCAAGTTCCTATACCTAAAAGGGTAAAAATAGGACCAAAAATTATGGATTGTGTTTTCATCGGATATGCTACAAGTAGTAAAGCATATCGATTTTTGATTCATAAATTTGAACATTTGGATATTTATGAAAATACGATAATCGAATCAGATAATACTAAGTTCTTTGAACACATTTATCTGTGTAAATCTAGGCATGAGTTGTCTAGTAGAGGGTCTAAACGACTTCGGGATGAACCAAAGGAGAATGTACTTAATGATGATAATACAAGGAGTAGTACACGTCAAAGAACGTCAACTTTCTTTGGGTCAGATTTTGTAACATTTCTTCTTGAAAATGAATCTCAAACGTTTAAAGAAATGATGTCATCTTTAGACTCATCCTTTTGAAAAGAGGCAGTCAATAGTGAGATTGATTTTATCTTGAGCAACCACACTTGGGCTTTGGTTGATCTTCCTCCAAGAAATAAACTTTTAGGTTCTAAATGGATCTTCAAAAGGAAAATCAAAGCTGGGGGTACTATTGACAAATACAAGCCAAGACTTTTTGTGAAAGAATGTAGAAAAAAAAAGGCCTTGATTATTTCGACACATACTCATCAGTAACAAGTGTAATATCCATCCGGATGTTGATTGAATTAGTGGCGATATATGGTCTTGAAATCCATCAAATAGATGTGAAACAACATTCTTAAATGGAGAATTAGAGGAAGAAACCTACACGGAAAAACCCAAGAGTTTTGTAATTTCTGATAAAGAAAAGAAAATGTGCAAACTTGTTAAGTCATTTTATGGACAAGAACAAGCACCCAAATAGTGGCATGCAAAGTTTGACCAAATTATGTTGTCAAACAGTTTCAAGATAAACGAATGTGATAAATGTGTTTACATTAAAGACATTCTAAATTACAAAGTCATTGTTTGTTTGTATGTAGATGACATGTTTATTATAAGTAGAGACATTTCTTACATAAACACTGCGAAATGATGCTTGAGAGCAAGTTTGGTATGAAAAGCCTTGGAGTGGTTGATGTGATCCTTAGGATAAGAATTCATAGTACTCCACAAGGGTTGGTGTTGTCATAGTCTCATTACATTGAAAAAGTACTTGACAAGTTCAAGTATTTGGATTTCAATATTGTCAAGACTCCATTAGACGTGAGCTTTGCACTTGAAAATAATGAAGGTGAAAGTGACTCACAGTTGGACTACACAGGAATGTTGGGAAGTTTGATGTATATCATAAATTGTACGCGATCAGACATAGCATGCGCTATTAGTAAATTGAGTCGATACACGAGTAATCCCAATCAAACCATTGGATAACAATGAAAAAAGTTTTGAATGATATCCATGAACCCAATTCATCAAGAAGATCATCAAACATTTGGCATGTAGTGTGGTAAGTGCTAGTCTCATCCAGGGACGAATTAATAGATTAAAATATGGGCAGATGAACCCTTGGAATCTCCGTAAAACAAAGTGTTTTATGTATATATTTTTGAAAATTGGTAGTAATATTACTTGCTTACACCCATGCTATAAGAAGATTAAATAGTGCACTTGATTGAATGTTGAATTATCCACCTATAGGACTATGGATCAATTCCCACTTTGATATATTTTTCTTCTAGAAATCCTAAATTTGACTCTGGTCTCTTCTGTGCAACTTCACGCTGGGATAGTATGTCCGGTACCTGATTGGTTTATGAAGATTCTCAACATCTTCAAGATCTCAATGCTTACTAGTCAAAGTTTTCTTAGAAATATGTTTCTGCTAAATTTTCTTGCGTATAACTAATTTCTCTGAACCATTTACTTAAACTATCTCAATGCACACTACCATATTGAGTTTAAATTATGTGCACAATCAGTATACAACTTTTTTGCACCATCAGGTAAAAATGACATACAATAATATGTAACTCTTCATCATATTTGATATCATAACATGGAACATAGAATTTCCGAAATTGGAACGTGCCATCCCAGAGCTACATCAGTAAAGCCATATGTAACATAAAAAAGCATAGACGAAAATTACCTTACTAGTATTTCATCATAAGTAAACACACAGGATAACGTACACTATGAAACTGGACATAGCAAGAAACTAAAAGTGATGATTTTGAGAAGAAATTATGATTTCTGCTCAAGCTCTACCCTCGTTGGCTAACTTGAACAGCTGTGCTTGAGCTGTTGCAGACTTGTCTGAACTAAGGGCTGAAACAAAACTATCCCTGACTTGGTTGGTAGTGTATGTGAACCTCCTGCTCACCAAGGAGTTCAATAAGGAAGCTGTTCCTTCTCTGTAGAGATCGCCGTAGGCATCAGTACGAGAGTTGGAAAGTGCTTGCAGCAAGTTCATGTTTGACCCAAAACCTGGAAGACTAGCCACACCAAATGAATTGCCTACAGTTCCCCACCAGCCAAACAAGCCCCATATCAGCGCGGGGTGAGTCCTCCAGTAACTGCAATTTATTACATTTCACATCAGGAGATGTCAGATCATTATGTAGTTGAAAGTGCAATGCTGGTATACCTCTGTTTCTATTTTGTTTTATATGACATGTTTCCTTCAATGGTTTTTGGTATTGTCTTGTCTAATCTTGTTATTTCTTTCTCTGAATTAGATCTGCCCAATATTTCTGGACATTTTCTTTTAATTTGTGCTGAAAAGAATCACATCTTTGTATGTTTGAAAACTCTAATGTTTCAATTTTTTTTACTCTTAGTGACATGGTGTTATGATTATAGAAATGTCATGACATGCTTAAAACCACACGTTCTCGGTAAAATTTAGATATATATGAAAATAAATTCTTTCTTTCGTGAACGTTGTACTCAATCCAATAATACTATGTAAACAGGGAGAATAATTTTTGCTTCACTTACTTGCATGTAAAAGGTGGTGAGTTGGGGTCAATTGGAAAGACACCTGGAGCACTTGGAGTGCCTGGATAAATGATAGGTGTAGTGGGGGTTGTAGGAGTCGGGGAGTAACCACCCCCTGGAGTGCTTGGAGTTCCGGGGTCAATGGTAGGAGTAGGTGGTGTTTCAATGGTTGGAGTAGTTGGGGTAGTAGGTGTAGGGGAAGGATAGTAACCACCACCCCCTGGAGTGCTTGGAGTACCAGGGTCAACGGTAGGCGTAGGTGGTGTTTCAATGGTAGGTGTAGAGGGGGTGGTAGGTGTAGGTGTAGGCGAAGGATAGTAGCCACCACCACCTGGAGTGCTTGGAGTTCCGGGGTCAACGGTAGGAGTAGGTGGTGTTTCAATAGTAGGTGTGGAGGGAGTGGATGGTGTACTAGGGGTACTAGGTGTAGGAGTACTTGGAGTCGGGGAAGGATAGTAGCCACTTCCACCCCCTGGAGTACTTGGAGTGCCAGGGTCTGGAGTTGGGGTTACAACAGGTGTAGAGGGGGTGGATGGTGTACTAGGGGTACTAGGTGTTGGAGTACTAGGAGGGCTTCCTCCACCATGATGAGCTGGTGGAGAGGGAGAATAACCACCACCTCCATGACCGCCTGATGGAGGAGATGGGGTAGGGTTATGGTGATGATGATGCCCTCCACTAGGGGGAGTCGGGTTACCACAGTTACCACCTGGTGGGTTTCCTCCATGACCACCGCTTCCATGCGAATGTGTTCCATGACCACCTCCTGAACGATGAGATGGAGGTGTGTATGAACCTGTCAATCATAAAAATATACTATGAGTGCAAAATGCTTATATATAAAAGGATTGGATTTATATACATTGACAATAGCGCAAAGAACTTTTATACTGTACGTAGGTTTTAACTTGTTTATAGCATGTAACTTGTCTTATTTTCATGTTATGGCATACTGTCCATATGTTTAACTGAACTACTAGTATATAATTTATTTTACTGTATCAAAGCATAGAAGTTAGTCAAAACAATCTGTGAAGTAAAGCTCACGTCTCCAAATTTCTTTGTTTCTTAATTTGGTCTCCTTGCCAGTAATAATTTCTGCTATTTCCAGCAAAATTAGCCCACATTTGGCTCATAAAGTGTTTAAACAAATCATTTCAGCTTTTGCCAAGACTTTAAAGTAGTTAGTAACAAGAATTCCATCATGAAACCAAAAACAACCTAAGTTGTGCGGACTCTGCACTTTCAATGACACAACCGTATCGGATTCTCCCGAAATACACTATTTTTGAAGAATCCGACACACACCTATTGATATTTTGAAGAGCACCAACAACATAAAAAATAACATATAGGATGGAGATGTGAGGAAAGAAGTTAAAGACCTGAACTTGGAGGAGTTCCGGTATTCGGATCAGGAGAGTAATGGGTCTTTTGTTCTCCAAAAGAAGCTCTAGACATAACAGGAATAACGAAGTTTTGTGTGAGCAATGCACAAATAACAGCCCACAAAATTACAGATTTTTGCTTCCCCATCTTTGTTTGCTTCCAAAGACAAAAAAATGCAGGGTGAATAAACAGTGAGAGCAAGGAAGAGTTCAGTGATGTGAAGTGACGAGACAAAGGAGCTGCATATTATAAAGGGCTAATGACAGTGAGAGAAGTAAATATACGCAGGTAAAGAGTATGTGGTTAGTTGTGTATGCTGCAGGTGCATTTAAGGTGTCATTTAAATCTCACTACTGTGCTGTAAGTAATTACATGGAGGAAGTCCCTCCATAACTTTAGGCAAGTTCAAAATATGTTCCATGCCTATAGTTAGTGGAACTGTGAAAACTCAAAATCAACACTCACTGGCTAGAAACAACTCACTTTGGATACACTGCACGTAATATTTAATGGTGTATTGGTGATATTTCCCCATGTTACACTACTTATGAGTGCGACTACTAAAACCTTTTAACGTGATACAATTTAGGGTGCCCGTGTAAGACACACAGTACTTATGTGTGTCACTATAAAACCTTTTAATGTGACACAATTTGGGATTTGCATAGTCATAAGTTGCTCAGACTCTTCACTTTCGGTGATGTATCTGTGTCACGATATGGGTGTGTCACGACCCGAGCCGAGGCCCTGACTGTGACGGGCATCCCAGATCATGGAGGCCCGAGAGACCCCTTAGTATACTATCATAAAGATAATTCATTCAACAAAATGTGGAAGATATAATAAAGTCTTAAAGAATCTTTTAACTAAACTTTGTCAACAAAGTCATAACAAAACGGCAACCCAAATCCAGTCTACGAAGCTTCTACTAATGATTGTCTGTCCAAGCCGGTACAAGGTCCCCAGATGGACGATAAAACTGAAAACAACTATAATATTATTAAAGACCTTCCGAAAAATGGAGGGCTTACCAACTCTGAAACTTAAGGAAATCCTGTGCAGGAAATCCTACTGCTGCGCAGGATCACGGGACTGAGCCTCAGAACCTACATTATGAGACAATGCAACCTTTCGAGGACGGTCACTACTTGAAATGTATTAGTATGCAGAACAATCGAAAAATATCATTTATTTAATATATAAAAATTAAGAACAATGGGAAAACACTTTAACATAATAAAGATCAAAACACATGGGCTCTAAAAGCTTCAACATATCTCTTAAAGACATAATCTTGACTCTTTTCTATAATTTTGAGCTAGATGGCATCCCAACCTTTCTACTACCCACGGGCTATATGGATCCAGCGAAAACTCGTCGGCCAAGCCCTCAATCCGAGTTTACCTATTCTAGCATGCCAGTGTCTGAGGCAAGTATACATTGACTATCCGTATATCATGACTGAGCTAATTTTCCCGCATCGACCAGACATGGTTTCAGGATGTAAGCTTTTCAACTCACGCCTTCTCGGTTAACCATCTAACTCTCTTAAAGCCCATTTTTAACCACTTAAAATCACACTTATAAAAGTTATTATCATATTTTGTTAAGGGTATTTCATAAAGAGGTATCGCCATACGTCGACTTGTAAACCATATCATATCATATCGTATCTGTAGCCCTTCTTTCAAAAACATGCATCATTGACCACCATACTAATTCATATATCAAATAAGAGTTCTTATTTCAAAATGGGTATACAAGTTTAAACAATACCTTTTTCCCTTTTCAAGACTTAACTGTTAGGTGGTCATCTTCTTTCATAGTTCATACACTTTTCATGAAAAATAAGAGCATTTAAACATACCCAAGATACTTTCCATCTTTATATCATCAAACAATGTATAATTTGACAAAGAAGACGTCTGAATCATCAATCTTTTCATTTGTTCATGTAACGCCCCGATTATCTGAACCGAAACGCTACACGGTGCCTATGACCCCGAGGGACCACAAGCTAACCCATGACTGATATCTGTACCTGTACACTGTAATATACAACGTAATAGTGCGAAAAACATGAACATGTAGGCCATAAGGTTCAACTGAATAAAAATCTGTCAAACCATAATATCCGTATCGGTGAAAGATACCCAAAACAACTGAAAACTGAATCAAATCTGAACTAAATCTGAATACTGAATCTGAAAGCCTCTAAGTACTGTCTGAATAAGGAGTTGAAGGAATATATCTCCAACTAACTCCGTCTAACAAAATTAAGCTGAAATAATAAATGAAATAAAATAATATCATCCTCGAATGGATGAGGACTCACTGCAACTCTGCGGTTGGATGCTACTGCTGATCTGGAGCTCGTGTCTCTGAATCTATGGTGTAACATGAAAGAAAGCACCATAGCGCAAATACATCAGTACAATTAGAGTACTGAGTATACGAGTGAGGTAGGCTAATGCAAAAGGGTTTATATGCATGAACAATGCTAACTGACTGACTGATATGAATTTGAGAGTGTAAACATACATACATAGTAACTGAGATCGTGAGTACGTGATAGCTAGATCTGTACGCTAATACATAGTTTACTGATAGCTGACATGGCTAAAACTGTAGTTTTGATAACATGGATGACTGTATCTGACATTCTTAAATATGATAAAACTATCTGAGTTCCACACTATAACTGAATTTGACTGTATCTGACAGTCCTGGTATACTGATATCTGAAGAACTATCTGAGTTCTTTTACTGTAAGAGGTAGTTGTTTAATTGACATGCCCCATATGTGCCATTATGGCTAAGATGGAGTCCAATCTCTGCCCTAACTGGAAGGGTGTCAATACCGCACCACTGGTAAGGATAACATGTGAGCAACCCTCATATAACAGGTAACTCTAGTGAGAACGGTTGGAACCCTCATATAACAGGTTAAGATACTTCATCTACCCTCATATAACAGGCTGCGATGTCTCAACCTATGCTGGCTACATAGTTCTGGAATGCAAGGATGACTGCTAAGAATTACACCCTCATATACAGATGAGTTCCCATCCTTGGGTTAACTCGGTGCTAACTCTTACTCCCATATGAAGAGATTGAACATGATTTAACTGACTGTATGTGAGTGGAACTTATTGAATTTCATTGACTGACGGAATACTACTGATATCTGATAACTGGCTGAGACCATGAGGTTTTCTGAGTCACATGATTGACTGAATTCTACTGAATCATGGCTTGATTTTGTATATCGTGAAACATGACATGGATCTAGGCACACAACTATAGTTTTCGGGTATGAATACCCCCAGGACTCGATGGAAGAAAACTGACACAACATGACTGACTTGATCATAAGATTGGAGCCCATAATTCATATTATCATAAATAGGGGATATTATGCATCATGTAGTTCCTCAACATATTAAGCATGGTAGGGAGTGCATAGCTATATTTCATGTGTATATTGTATATCTCCATTATCACACATGCTTCATACCACAATAATACCAACATATGAAAAGCATGGAATTCATATTAAAGTATATAGCTAACATGGACTTGTCATTTAGACATCGTGGAACCATATAAACATGAATTTCTAGCATCCTAAGCATTTTATCAAACACCTTGCATGCATTCTTTAAGGCATAGGTGTGTTTCATAACTTGTACCATTTTACACTACCTAAAGTTCATAGTTTTCAACTAACAAGCATATATATTCCATGAAAACACCTCTAGATATCATCTTGAAACTTAAACAACAATCATCAACCTGTACATGCTCATATCACCACAAAAAGTTCACAAAATAGTATTTAAAACATGGTTCTTGAGATCTATGAACGGATTGGATCTATAGATGAACACTACGCATACCTTAGAAGGAAAATTCTTGATGATTGACGGAGGAATTTCCTTGAAATTGGATCTTCAAGCTTGATTGTGTAACCCTAGTTGTTTTTCTCCTATTGTGCTCTTGGATAAAGAACTTTGAGATGTTAATAGGGTTGTAATGTGTTTAGTACCTATAAATTTTCTAAGGTTAAGTTTAGGGACGTGTAAGGAGTGTTAAAATACTTAATTATCCTCAAAATAACTCAAAAACTAAGTGTTTTTGTGGCTGAAATCATAAGTGCGCATCGCATACCTCATCGCACATGCTAAGATGTGCGCCACACATCCTATCATACAAGCTGAGGTGTGCGTCACACATGCTATCGCACAACTGAGGTTGTGCGTCGCACATGCCATCGCACACTTGGTCCAGTAGCCATGGGCGATTTGTTAAGCGTCGCACTCCTCTTTGCAAGGCCATAACTTCATGCTCGGGTGTCGGATTTTGGTAAAATTGGTATCGTTGGAAAGCTAATTCGATTCACTAAAATTTAGTGGGTCTAAATCTGCCAAAATATCACATATCAATCAAGTTATCCTCATTCAAAGGTTACTCTTGTGGAATCACACACTAAAACTTGATGGATTCAAAAGCTATTAACTTGCATTACTCTAAGTGACTCATATAAGCATGCTTAACACATAATAAGCTATATTATCGATAGGATACTCATTGTAAGTCATGCACTAAAATGCGAATCACAGGATAAGAGGTTTCATACATAGGAAAACTAGTTCGCTTCCTAGCTTAGGAACATACGGGGTATTACAATATCTCCTCCTTGGGAACATTCGTCCTCAAATGAGAATTTACTGAGAGGGGATGAAATATAAGCGGAACATGAACTGGACATGAGTGACTGAAACATGATCTCATGGATGACATGTCTGGTAAACTGACTATATCATACTGGACATGCGTATCTGACGCACGTGTAACTGATTCATGAATGCATGACTGAGGTTCTCGCAATGAGAATGCATATCTGATGCATGATTAAATACTGGACTGATACATGAATGCATGACTGAGTATGCAATGGTAGGTAATAGGTACCAAGTTTATAATGGGAACATGAGCATGAAACTGAATACTAAATGTGAACTTCATAAGCTTAAGGAGGACTGTTACCTTGATCTTGATCTGAATTGGCAGAGAAGAGGTGAGGATACTTGATAAGCATAGCTGCTTCTATTTCCCAAGTAGCTCCCTCAAGAGACTGATTTATCCAAAGAATTTTAACTAGAGGGACTTCTTTGTTCCTCAATCTACGAGTCTGGTAGTCTAAGATTTTGACTGGAATCTCTTCGTAAGAGGGGTTGTTCTAAATGTCAATGCTCGGAATAGGGACTACAACTGTTGGGTCACCTATACACTTCTTGAGCAAAGACACATGGAAGACTGGATGAACGGAGGCTAGATCTAAAGGTAATTTAAGCTCATAAGCTACCTTGCCGAAGCGATTGAGAATCCTGAAGTGACCGACATAGCGGGGACTGAGTTTCACTTTCTTGCCGAACCTCTTCACTTCTTTCATGGGAGATATTTTAAGATAGACATAGTCATTGACATCGAACTCGAGATCCTTCCTACGAACATCCTCATACGACTTCTATCGACTCTGAGCAGCCCGGAGTTTTTCTCTGATCAACTGAACTTTATCTAAGGCGTCGAACACTAAGTCAGGACCTATGTCTGAGGCCTCACTAACTTCGAACCAACTAATTAGAGATCTACACCTCCTACCATAGAGAGCTTCGAATGGAGCCATCTGAATACTGGAATGATAACTATTGTTTTATGTAAACTCAATCAAGGGCAAGTGGTCGTCCTAACTTCCCTTGAAATCAATTGTACATGCCCTTAGCATATCTTCAAGAGTCTGAATGGTCCTCTCTGCTTGACCATCTGTCTGAGGATGAAATGTTGTACTGAGATGGACTTGGGTACCAAGACCCTTTTGGAATGCTTTCCAAAAGTGAGAGGTGAACTGGGTACCTCTTCCTGAGATGATAGATAATGGAACATCATGTAATCTGACCAACTCCCTTATATAGAGTTTGGCGTAGTCACCGGCTGAATAAGAAGTACGAACTGAAGAAAATGGGATGATTTGGTCATTCTGTCTACAATGACCCAAACTGAATCATGCTGATGACGAGTTCTAGGCAAACCCATCACGAAGTCCATATTCACTTCTTCCCACTTCCAAGTAGGAATGGTGAACTCCTGGATGGAACCACTAGGTTTCTGATGCTCTATCTTAACCTGCTGACATGTAGAGTACTTAGCCACAAACTCTGCAACATCTCTCTTCATCCCACTCCACCAATAGATTTCCCACAAGTCGCAGTACATCTTAGTAGCCCCTGGATAAATAGAGTATTGCGCACCATGCGCTTCTGCGAGAATTCGCTGCCTCAAGTCATCTACACCTAGAACATACAGACGACCGTGACAACGAAGAACACCATCTCCCCCTTGGGAGAAAACCTCTACCTTCTGATCCTGAACTGACTCTTTTAGCTTGACAAGGCTAGGATCCCTGTCTTGCTTCTCTTTCACCTCGGAAAATAGAGATGACTCTGAACTACTCTGAACACATACACCACCCTCTGAAGAGTCGACTAAGCGAACGCCTAGTCTGGCAAGCTGATGGATTTCCTGGGCTATCTTTTTCTTGCTATCATCAACGTGAGAAACACTACCCATGGAGAGTCTACTGAGAGCATCGGCCACAACATTGGCCTTTCCCGGGTGATAAAGGACACTCATGTCATAATCCTTCAAGAGCTCTAACCACATTCTCTGACAAAGATTGAGATCTTTCTGAGAAAAGACATACTGGACACTCTTATGATCTGTGATGACATCTACATGAACTCCGTATAAATAATGCCTCCAATTTTTTAAGGCAAATACTATGGCTACTAACTCAATATCATGAGTAGGATAATTCTTCTCATGGGGCTTTAAATGTCTGGAGGCGTAGGCTATGACATTACCATGCTGCATGAGGACACAACCTAAACCTACTCTGGATGCATCACAATATACTACGAACCTATCTGAACCATCTGGAAGAGCTAGAACTGGAGAGGAAGTGAGTCGAGTCTTCAATTCCTGAAAACTCTTCTCGCATGAATCTGACAACTGAAACTTGACCTTTTTCTGAGTCACTCTGGACATGGGAGATGCAATAGAAGAAAATCCCTCGACAAACCTTCTGTAATATCCATCCAAACCTAAGAAACTCCTGATATATGATGGAGATACGGGGCGAGGCCAGTTTCTTACCGCTTCGATCTTCTGAGAATTTACTCTAATGCCATCACCGAAAACAATATGGCTAAGGAATGCTACTGATCTTAGCCAAAATTGGCACTTACTGAACTTAGCGAATAACTGATGATCCCTAAGAGTCTGAAGAACAATCCTGAGATGGTCTGAATGATCACGCTAGGTGCGAGAATAGACAAGAATATCATCTATAAAGAATATGACGAACATGTCCAAGTACTTCTTGAACACACGGTTCATCAAGTCCATGAAAGATGTAGGGGCATTGGTAAGACCAAAGGACATGACTAGAAATTTGAAGTGACTATACCGAGTACGGAAAGTTTTCTTCGGGATGTCACGTTCTCCAACTCTGAGATGATGATAGCCTTATCTGAGGTCTATCTCGGAGAAATAACTAGAACCCTGAAGTTGGTCAAAAAAGTCATCTATTCTAGGAAACGGATACTTGTTCTTGACCGTGACTTTGTTGAACTGACGGTAATCAATACACATCCTGAGAGAACTGTCTTTCTTGCACACGAATAAGACTGGTGCACCCCATGGGGACACATTAGGCCTGATGAATCCCTTATCTAAGAGTTCCTTTAACTGATCTTTTATATCTTTGAGTTCCGCAGGTGCCATTCTATATGGAGAAATAGAGATAGGCTGAGTATTTGGGAGAAGGTCTATGCCAAAGTCTATTTCCCTTTCGGGAGGAATGCCTGGAAGATCTTCGGGAAAGAAGTCTACATATTCATTAACAACTGGAACTGATTCAAGGCTACTAGATTTGGAACAGGAATCTTGTACATGCACGAGATAATACACATACCCCTTATAAATCATTCTCTTTTCTCGAAGGTAGGAAATAAGCTGACCCCTGAAAGATGAAGTAATACCCTTCCACTCTAGGACGAGCTCATTCGAGAACTAAAATTGAACTATCCGGGTCCTGCTGTTGACTGTGGCATAGCAGGAATGAAGCCAATCCATGCCGAGAATGACATCAAAATCAATCATCTCTAATTCGACTAAATCTGCTGATATGGATTTCTGAAATATCATAACCGGGCAGTTCCTGTATACCCGCTGAGCTATGATGGTTTTACCCCCTGGGGTAGAGACTGAAAAGGGCTCTGCTAAAATTTTAGGACTGATTCCAAAATCGCCTACTATGTATGGAGTGACAAAAGACAAGGATGCACTTGGATCTAGCAAAGCATAAACATGGAAAATCTGTAACATACCAGTAACGACATCAGGAGAATTTTCCTGATCTTGTCGGGTCTGAAGAGTAATCCTCTCTCGAATAGTTAGTCCTCACAGGCAAAAGTGAGCGGACTTGGTCATTCTATCAACAATAACCCAAATGGACTCATACTAGTTTTGGAAAAGCGGAAGTTTGGTAATAAAGTCCATATTAATTATCTTCCACTTCTACATCAGTAAAACTTTGTCTTGGGAGGTACCACCCAGCCTCAAGACCTCAACCTTAACTTGATGATAATTTAAATACTTATCCTCAAAGTTAGCGATATCCCTCTTCATATTATTCCACCAATATATCTCCTATAGGTCATGATACATCTTTGTAGATCTAAGATTGACAACATACCTAGCAACATGCGCTTCAGTCAAAATCCTTCCCCGCAACCCATCAACATCCAGAACACACAACCTCTCTTGATACCTCAAGATGCCTTATCCCTCAACTTCAAATTCTATAACCTTGTGCTGACCAATATTTTTTTTATTTGCATTAATATAGGATCATTAGATATATTCTCCTTAACCTCAGCACACAAGGAGGACTTAGACACTTCCTACACGATTAATCTTTTGTCCTAGGAGTCTAAAGAGTCAAACCCCTAAATTATAAAGTCGATGAATATATTTAACCAGGTCCTTCTTCTTCTTATCTACATGAGAAAGGTTGCCCATAGATAACCTGTTAAAAGCATCAACAACAAAGTTAGCTTTGCTTGGATAATAGTGCAGGCTTATGTCATAATTTTTTAACAACTCAAGCCACCACCTTTGCATATGATTCAGATCATTCTGAGTGAAAATACATAGTGTAAACTCTTATGATGGATGAATATATCAACATGCACCCCATAAAGATAATGACGCCAAATCTTAAGTGCAAACACCACTGCCGCCAACTCTAGATCGTGGTTGGGATAGTTTTTCTCATGAACTTTCAATTGTCTAAATGCACAAGCTACCACCTTACCATGCTACATAAGTACACAACCAAGTCCCACCCGAGACAGATAATAAGACATAACAAACCCCTTAGTGCCTTTGAGGAGGGTCAAAACTAGCGTAGTAGTCAACTTGTCTTTCAATCTCTCAAAACTTCTTTCACAAGCCTCGGACCATAAAAACTTTATCTTCTTATGAGTCAACCTGATAAGTGAAGCAGCTATAGATGAAAAACTCTCTACAAACCTTATATAATATCCCGCCAGACCTAAAAAACTCCATCTGTCGGTTGAAGTAGTGGGCCTAGGACATTTCTTCACTACTTTAATCTTTTAGGGATCAACCTTAATCCTTTCACTAGAAACAATATCCCCAAAAAAGCTACTGTACTTAGCTAGAATTCACACATAGAAAATTTTACATACAACTTTTGGTCCTTAAGTGTCTGAAGTACAAATCAAAGGTGATGGGCATGCTCCTCCTCACTCCTGGAGTAAACTAGAATATCATCAATAAAAAGTATGAAAAATAAGTCCAAAAATTGCTTAAATATCCTGTTAATGAGTTCCATAAAGGTTGCAGGTGCATCAGTCGATCCAAAAGACATAACCAAAAATTCATAATGACTATATCGAGTTTGGAAAGAAGTTTTAGGAACGTCATCCTCCCTAACCTTTAGCTAATAATTACTCGAATGGAGGTCTATCTTAGAGAAATATCTAGCACTCTAAAGTTGCTCAAAGATATCATCAATTCTAGGAAAAGGGTACTTATTTTTACCTGTGACCTTGTTCAGATGGCGGTAATGTCATGACCCAAAAATCAAGGGTCATGATGGCACTTGTCCCGGCAAGCCTTGACAAGTAAGCTTATCACCCAAACTGATATAACAAGGGAAATCAATACCAAAATCCAAGAAAAGTCTTTTAGAGCGAAGCCAAGCCACACAAACATGATAATAACAAAAGTATAATCAATAATACCAAACCAAAACCCAAAACCTGGTGTCTCTATATAAGAACTGCTAAATATATCTCAAATTTTAAAAGAAACAATAATAATCCAAAAAGGATCGAGACACTAGATCTGAACATAAAATAAGACATGTAATAGATAGGAAGAGGTAGTAGGCCAACTCTTGAAGCATAGGATGTCCGTTACCTCGAATACTCCAAAAGTCACCCAAATCAGCTACTCGTGTGACGCACTCATACCTGGATCTGCACTAAAAAGGTACAACAGGGATGGGTACGGTACACTTGTACTCAGTAGGTATTATCTGTCAACTAGGTAAAGTAGAAAATAAAGCATATAAACATAAACTATAGGCACGTCACCTGCAATAAGAAAATATCCCAAACGGTAGCCTACGTCATCTCCACTAATAGTTCTAATAATACACACGTATAACAAATACATGTAGAGAAAAAAAGAAAAAATATACACATACATCAAATACAAGTATAGAAAGATAGAAAAAATGGATAGATATCAAGTCAAAGACATAAATACAATCACAACATAACCACAATATATGAAGTGCAATAAAGATGATGATGTGATGCACGAGGTTGCCGTACAACCTCCGTATACACCTACGAAGCTAAATCTTCTCAATATAGGACCCATGGGGGGTTCGTCAACCCATATACAATCAATATTGAATACCAATATCCATATCTCCTCTTTGACATATACATTAGTAGAGGGTTTTTAAGATGTCATATTTTCTGTTAGAAAAAAGCAGTGTTTCTAGTATTTTCAGTATTTTTACGGTGGTACCAATGTTTCATGAATAAATATGATATGAGGATGTAATGTTCACAACCAAAAAAGGTGAGAATATCCAATATCCTACCAATATACCAACTATGTGAGCCAAAATTCCACTCAAATCAACCAACCATCCATAATCCAAAATAATCTAGAAAATGATTAAGTAAAACATGCAAGAAAGTGTTATCGATACCACATAAATCTTAAAATATAGTTTTTTCCATCAAAAGAGTGCAACCAAACATACATATATCAATACTAGGCCAACAACATCATATAAGACCCCACATGATCACACATAATAAATAGTATCTTAAAATTATCAAATATTATCCTCATAGGCCCCCACACGGGCACTCAAATCACCTAAACATATTTTGCATAGTACAACCCCATACCCATAATATGCTTTTACATTATTATTAACTACCCAATACAGTCTAAAGAAACTTAGTCCATAACCTACATCGAATGACAAAAACTGATCCAAAAAGCCTTCAATCCAGATATTTTTCCTCACAGGTGGATCCAGAATCAACAAAGACATACAAATACATAATCTACACATCAAAACAAAGTCAACGATACCCATATGGCCTATTTTTTAGTCGGAGTCAAAATAGACTCCCAAAATATATTTTCAAAAAAAAGAATATTTGTTTTAAAAAACATGTTCCTCATACTCATAGGAGTCTACAACTAAAAACCCATTCAAAAACGAGGTTCAAATCCAAGAAAAACTATTTTCAAGCCTTATCGACAAAAACCTCCAAAATCCATTTTGAAATCAAGAATTTAAAGTTGTTTTGAAGATCAAATAAGAGAAAAATGATATTTATAAGATTGAAAACGTAATTATGGAAGAAATCTGTAACACCCCGCATTTTCGGGCATGACTTTGAACCGTCGTTCCTACGTTTAAAAACTCTCATCAAAATATTTGGATACGAATAAATGTGTCATGATCATTTACCTAGTGTTTTAAGTTCTATTGAGGTGAAAAATGTTCATAGGAAGAATTTAGAGCAAAGTCGAGTTGTGAACACTTTCATCGATTGAGTTTTTGTATTTGATCCTACTAGGGTCAAATTTAAACGAGTGTAATTACTAGAATATAACGATTAAGGTGTCCTACTATATATCAAATGAAAAATCTTTGAGTCTTGTTTCCATCTCAACTAGTTTCACCTTAATCTAATATCAGAGTAGAAAGTGATGCTCATTTACTCCAGAGTGTCTGACTGTTAGAAAATGATGACTAAGTTGACGAGCCGTCAACCCTAGTCATCAACCTTAACCAGAAAAGGGTAAAATCCATCTAGAATTAATGACTAGGGTGATGGGACATCACAGAGTTGACAGATTGTAAACCTAGTTTTCACTTGAGGAAATTCCTGCATTTTTGTTGGTTTCTTTAGGGGTATTTTGGTCTTTTCCTCACCCCAAACCCTACTCCCCATGACTTAAATCACCCTATGCATGATAGTTTCACATCATTAGTCAGTTTTCAATGTTTACTTCACTCTCCACTCCCAAGAACAAGAAATTCAAGCTTTCTTCCCCAAGAACTCAAGAGTTCAAGTTTCAATTTCAAGCTTTCATCAAGAATCAATAAATTAACGTATGTGGGGTATTCATCATTGGGTTCCTTCCACCCATTGATCCCGAAATTCCTTTTTTTGGTATCAGTATGAATTTTATCATATTTTGTGAAATTATCCATGCAAACTATGATTTTAATTCACGTATCTCTTAGTAATGCAAATTCAAACCATGTCAACAAGTGTTCCCATTTGAATTAAGTTACTTCATGTTTTAAATTTCTATTTCCCTTTTCGTGTTCCATTGATTTCATGTTAAACCATTAGATTATGAACTAAACCATGTGAAGTTGTTATCCTCCCAAGTTTACCTTATCCCCATGTTCAAATTTATGTATTTTATCAGTCAACCAAAATGTCTTATGTTTTGGGTCTCTGAACTATGACTTTATTCCACTGTTTTAAGTGTTGTTATCTTATTTAAGTATCATTCAGTGCTGGAGGGTTATGAGCACCGAATACCTATATGTTTTTATAAGTTTTTGTTTTCAAGTAACAAGGCAGTCATACCATGATTTTATTATCAGATTCAAATTATTATGTTCATGCTGTGCACTTATCAGTCCAATACCATGTCATGTTAAGAAAGTAATAATACCAGTGTCATTCAGTTGGGAGTAATACTTAGCACCAAGTGAACGCAGAGATAGCGGCTCCCCCCATCAGTTAGGCATGAGTCAACAGTAGCAGCCCCTAAGTTCCAGACCTGCGGTGCCACCGTATACTATGATGGGTCCCCCGTTAGTTAGACATGACACCCTCGTCCATCGAGACATCAGCCTTATGGATCCACATCATCAGTCATGTGTTGGTACCCCTGGCAAGGTAACGATACCTTTTCAACTGGGATTATAGGTTGGACCTCGATAGCTTAGATTAGGATATGTCGGTTTCAGTTAACTCCCACAGTCTCAGTGTAGTATTCAGAGTAGGCCAGTTCTAGTTTGCATGACCAAGTGTACAAATATCAGTTATTCAGTTATACAGATTTTAGACTTTAGTTATTCAGATTAAAGATTATTTCAGTACAAATTTATGCTTGGTCATGCATTTTCAGTTTTACATGTTTATGTTTTAATGCTCAGTATCCATACATGACCCTCAGTTCAGTTTTACAGCATGTTTAATTTTACATGAGATTTACATACAGTATTCATATTTTACCGCTTCCCAAGTTCAGTTCTACTTATTCTACAAAAGTAAAGATTTAAGAAAACTAAGTGTACTTATTCACCAGCTTATCAAATTATGTTTGTTACTCATGTTTTAAGATACTTCATCTTTCAATTGATTTCAATCTCTTGGTGAGTTTACTTACACTTAGCATGCATGTTTTAAAATTATGTATCTATTCAGTTTTACTTATTGCATTCACCCCTACTTACTCAATACATTCCAGAAGTACTAACCACATATACGTCTGTGTGGATACATTATTTCAAAATATAGGTACCAGAAGTATTTCACACACTAGGGTTGGACAGTTCTTAGTTTTCAGCCAGCAGGTGATGAGCTCTCCTATTTCGGGAACTCCAGTCCATTGCAGTTCATGTGTTGTATTTTGATTAACCATATCTATTGATTAGTTGTAGTTGGAGGCATGTACGAACTATCTATAGTCAGTATAGTAGAGGATTCATAAATGGTCAATCAAAGTCATTCATGTAACTTAAGTTCTTTCTTCAGTTTTATCATGTTGTAAACTTTATCAGTATTACATTAATTCTGATTTTCTCATGATTATGTTTCCTCTCAGTAAATTTAGTTTTTATATAATTTAAATCAGTTGCTCAAGTATCATGCCAGTACATGGGTTATCTTGGTATCACTTGTGGTTCTAAGCACCGTGTTACGACTAGGGGGTAGCCTCAAGTCATGACAAAATCTTAAAAAAAACTTTGGAATTGCAATTAGAGCTTTCAAGCCCCAAAAATGATGGAAATGGGGTTTTGATTCTCTACTTGGGAGGAAATCAAGAAAAATAAAATAGAAGTTCTTATAAAATGGGGAAATAGTGTTCTAAAGTGATAGACAGTGATTCTACGAGAAAATGCATTAAAAATCTTCAAAATTAAAGCTTTCTAGCTCTAAAAATGTCAAAAATACTAAATGGAGTTGATTTGGGTCTTAACCATCAATGATGGCTACTAAAGTGGCACTTTGGCTGCTAAAGCGTCCTAGTCAAATGGTCAAAGGCTGCTAAAGCGGTCAACCAGCCGCTTTAGCGCCTACACCAGTACCATCAATTCTTGAAACTTATTTTTGACCCCCAAAACTCATTTAGAATCCTATAAATAGGGTCAATAGTGAAATTTGATTGTAAAACATGTTACGGATCCAATTGATTTATTAAATTAATGAAAAAGGGTCATTATAGGAAAATTGACCCTCGAGACCCTATTTTACACTATTTCTGAACCAAGGATCAAAATAGGATCTATAGGCCACGAAATCGAACCAACCCTACTATTAATAAAAATTTGGCATTCTAGATCCAATGGTGATATCAATTTTTTTAAAAAATATCATTTTCATAAAACAGACCCTCGAGACCCAATTTTACAACTTTTTGAACCAAGGGTCGAAATGAGATATAAAAGTCATTAAACCACACCAATCATGTTACCAATCTAAAATTGACATTCCGAATCTGCCGGAGCAGTCCGTTTTGCCCTCCAACGCACTAATCAATAAATGTTGACCACAGTCAACTATAGAGCCGTTATAACCATCAAAAACCACAATTTCACATAAATCATACCGAAATACACTAGAAACTATGCAAATCATCCCTACACTCCAGAAATACCAAATAGTCAAATCATACAAATATAATTATTTCACATAAATCATAAAAAAATTGAGTCGTTACATCATCCACCACTAAAAATCTAGTTTATCCTTGAACTAAAAGCAAATAAAATACCTGAGACCGCAAAAAGATAGGGCTAACTACTACCCATATTAAACTCGACCTCCTAAGTAGCCTCATCTACAGGTATATGTCTCCACTGAATCTTAACCACTGGAATATCTCTAGAACACAACCATCTAACATTTCAAGCCAAGATGGAGACAATCTTCTCATTAAAAGACAATCTCTCATCTAACTGAATCGAATCCCAATGAATGACATGAGACTCATTCAAAATGTAACCAGAAGTATTAAACATGAAAGACTGGATGAACAATTGATAAATCTGGGAGCAAAGCTAACTCATAAGCCACATCACCAATAGCCTGAAGAATCTTAATGACCCAGTATACCTGGGGCTACGTTTGCCCCTCTTCCCAAATCTCATCATGCCCTTCATAGGAGACACACAAAGGAAAACTTGATCATCAATACTAAATTTCAAGGAACAAAGTTTACGATCTGCATAGCACTGCTGTCTACTCTGAGCCGCTCTAAGTCTATCATGGATGATCCGAACTCTATCCAATGACTCATGAAGCAAGTCTGGACCTCGATGTCTAATCTCTGAAACATCAACCAACCAACTAGAGAACAACAATACCTACCATACAAAGCCTCAAAAGGAGACAACTCAATACTGGAATGGTAGATATTATTATGTACAAACTTTGCCAAAGCTAGATATTTCTCCTACTGACCACCAAAGTATATCACACATGCATGGAGAATATTCTCCAAAACCTGAATAGTCTGCTCCAACTGACCATCAGTTTAGGAGTGAAAAGTTTTACTAAGATCAACCCGGGTACTTAACTCCTTCTGAAATATCATCCAAAAGTGAGATGTGAACACTGAACCTTGATCGGAGATGATAGACACTGACACAATATGAAGACACATGATCTCATGAATGTAGATATGGGCCAACCTCTCGATACCAAAGAAAACCTGAACTAGAATAAAATAGGCAAATTTGGTCAATTGATCCACAATGACCCAAACACTTTTAGAACTACAAAAAGTACGAGGCAACCCAGACATAAATCCATAGTGATTCATTCCTATTTCCACTCGAGAATGGGAAACCACTAAAGAAAACCACCAGGCCTCAAGTGCTCAGCTTTCACCTGCTGGTAACATAGGCAACAAACTACAAAATCATCTGTATCCTTCCTCATACACCTTACCAGTAATGGTATCTCAAATCAAGATACATCTTAGTCACTCCTGGATGAATAGAATACCTAGAACAATGTGCCTCCTATAAAATCAATCTAATCCAATCTCCCACTCTTGGCACACAAACTCGACCTTCAATCCTCAAAATACTATCTAAATCAAGTGAATATTTCTTAGCCTCACCACTCTACACCTTATCTTGAATTACTCCCAACCCGACATCATCCAACTGATGAGACCAAATCTTCTCCATCAGGGAAGATTCAACCTTCACAAATGCAAAAATACATCCAGCTATTGAAATATTAGGACTAACCATCTAGATATTCAAAAATTGAATCTCTAAGGCAAAAAGCTTCTTTTGGGTCAAAAGATGAGCCAAGCTACCCATGATTGTCGACTTTCAACTCCAGGTATTTGCAACTATGCCTTACCCGAATGATAGAGAATATTCAGGTAATAATTCTTAACCAAATCAAGACAACGACACAACCTCATATTAAGATCTCACTAGGTGAAGAAGTACTGAAGACTAGAATGATCCAAAAAATGTCACAACGAACTCTATATATTATATAATTCAAATGGCCTCCAAATTATTATAAAGGATTCTTATGGTCAAGAGGCACTTGAATACTCCTTGGTGCTATCCAAAATGTACCAATTGTATGATTATAATGATTGAGGAGGTTCGAGGGATGCTAAAGAGGCCAAGGGAAGGAAAAATGGGGCTAAAAAGCCCCCGAAAGAGGACATGCGCCCCATTCGCTTTGGAGGTGCATGCCCAAACCGCTCTAGACCTACTAGAGTGGGTTAAAATAGACCACATGCCTTGAATATATGCCTTATGTTTGTACCAAATTCTTACGTAGATGCTTAGTGGACTTCTATGCTTTGTCTTTTCTAAATGGGTTACTTTTGGGCCCATACGATGTAATAATTAACTTTAGACTATAAATAGGGCGTTAGACATTTTATTTCCTTAGTTATTGATGAATTATAAATGTACACTCTTATGAGAGTGAGAGGGAAATATGGAAGCGCTTGTGTTGATCTTTCGTTTAGAAACGAGTGTTGCTTGGGAATCTGATTTCTTTGTGGTCTACGTAGGAGTTAGGTTCTTTGTTTGACGTTGAATAGAGGGTTAGATTTAGTTTGATATTTATTCATCCATTGTGTATATCTATTACTTGTTCTCTATCTATCTTTATCTTTCGTATTCGTATCTTTGCTTAGTTTTTAATTTCGAAGTTTCTTTTCATATCATTTGGTATCAGAGTCAAGCTTGATTTCATTCCCATGAAGTCAATCTTGGTTTTTTTATGTAAAAAATTAAAAAAAATGTTTTAAATAATAAAACCTAAACTTTTTTTGTATTTTTACGTCCTTTTTGTTGTTTGTATGCTAGATGTATTCCCTCTAGTGTTGGGTCAGAACCTTGAGATTTGTGACTTGATTGTGTGCATTTGAGAAGATCCCACCATTGTTGACTTAAAATTGAGGTTGAAGAAGTTGAAAAAGTGTTCTCAACATTGAAAGAAGCTTAGGGTTAAGATATTGTGTCATTTGGAGAGGTTTGAAAAAATCACCATTTCTACGATTTTGAATGTTGAAGAAAATACAAGTGAGTTTGAAAATCTGGAAATTTTAGGGGTTTTTTAGTGCTAAAGTTTTTTGAAATTTTTTACTTATGTTTATGAGAGCCTACGCTTAAAATTTAGTGAAATTCCAAGCCAAAATGAAGAAGTGCATTTTGGATTTTCAAAATTGTTCTTGGTGTTCTTGAGAAGATTCATATCTTCATTTTGAATCTTCATCAAAAAGTTATTTTTTAATCCAAGAAAAAAAAGGAAAAGGAGTGCAAAAGTATTGGTACAAAGCCTATCCAAATTACCAAGAAATATTTCAAGAGAAGAGGACAAAAGAGGGACCATAAAGGGGCATTATCGCCTATTCAAGAGGATGGTTCGGCTGACCTACGCTTGAGGTGCCTTTGATCTGTACCTAACTTTCTAAAGAAGGTCCAGGTCAGCCAAAAACAGTAAATTTTTTGCCCCACCTACTCTAGAGGTTTGCTAGGTCTACTCCCGATCCACTACAGCTTGCTCCAAGCGTATGTGAAGCCTTCCAATTCACTTTTTGCAAAGTTCCATCAATCTAACTTCATTTCTTGATTCATAACTTCATATTTTGATTCTTAAAAACTAGATAACACTAATAATTTATCTATTATCTGAATAATTAGTTCTTGAGTTCAATTTCTTTCTTGATCGTTCTTGTGTGCTTCTCTATTTTATTTTCATTGAACCTTCTTGATTTAAGTACTATAGTTTATGTTTGAGTTTTATTTTAAATTTGAAACAAGAATTCATTCCAATCACAAGCCACAATTGGTACCAAGAAATCTCATTGGAGTATAAATGATCTATCAACACTTGCAACGACAATTGAGAGACGAAACAAAGGTGAGAACTTCAAGAGCTTGTGAGGTTAATTTCTCTAACACTAACATGTTTGTTGTCTTTATCACTGTCTTTCTTCATAGGTGCAATGTCTATGTAAGGAGAAACATCACAAACCATGGATAACAATACCTCGAATGCTATATTAGTGTCCCTTGAAGCTCTCAACCATAAATTTGACTTCTTTGAATCTAAGATAGATAACATGTATGGGCGGATGGATAACATGATAGATCATCTAAACTTTCCTAAGTCCACCCTTTCTAATCCACCAAACTTTCAAGCTTTCTTGAGTGTCCATGCTCAAAATACCTTCCCTAAACTACCCCAAATTCCATAAAACCAAATTTAACCCAATTAAGTTTAGGATAAAGGGAAAGGGAAAGCTAAGAATGGGAATAAGAACTTGGCTTAAGAAGAAGAGTCGCATAAGAATGTTGGTCCAATAATAAAATTGAATGAGGTTAATGAGCCAATGCTTCCAAAGGATGATTCAAAAAAAACCTCTCATGAGCATAAGTTCTAAGAGTCCAAGGTTGATGAAGACTTGATAAAAAGTAGGAACCTAATCAAACTGTTGTAGGTCGATGATATATTATTACAAGAAGTGAAGTATATAACCCCATGGATCGAAAGAAGAAGTTATCTCCAAAGGAAATTCCTACAAATAGGCAAAAAAATCAAGCATATTGGTCCATGTTGATGCATGGAAACAAAGATCTTTATAAAGAACCTATGGAGGACAAGAGAATAACTTCAAGGAATTTCTTCCACGGTATATACCTACTCTCTCCTATTCCTAGTGATACTTGGATATATAATGATATTTTCCTCATATTGAATAGAACCTTAAAATCGATAGATATCATGTCACACTATGAGAGTATTATTGTCTTTGTGATTCCTTTATGGTGTTTTCCATAGGTGCTTGCATTTTATGGGCCTTGCATTCTCGATGCCTAATCTATTTGTTACTTAGGGAAGAGTCCTTGGTATGTACTTGATGTAAAACTTTGGTTTCCTAATCCTTGTCACACTTGTGTGGTTGGACAAGTTTAGGTAATAGGAAGGACTCTTAGGAACATGATAAGTACCATGAAAAGAAGTCACCTAACCTCTTAGGTATACCCTGGTTTGGAGTGAATTAGTTTCTCATGGATTCCCTAATTTCTCTAATAGAATGATTCTCTTGGTGATGCCCTCTTGTGAGAAGTTTCTTGAAGATAAAAGATGTAATGTGTTTTAATTGTCTTGTCTCACCTTATTATATACTCATGTTTAAGGGTAATTTAGATGAGAATGGTGTCCTTAACTCTGTTCTTTTCTATCTTTTTTCTTATAATAATGACTATGTTTGTGTTTAAAATGCATTTTTTGTAAACATGGGTTGTCTTGAAAGGAAGGATGAGGTGCATCCTATTGATTTTACTCCATCCTTGGTTGTTCCAACTTTTAGTTATTTGATTACTAGCTTTCTGGAGTACCTTGCTATTATTAAGTGTGGAAGCACCTTGTATAGGAATCATCGTCTTTATATCCTTATTTACTACCTCTTAGTATTTGATGGCATCCATATTGTTGTTGGATTTATTTTATATAGAGGTAGGAGTTCTTGGGTATGGTCTTTTGGTGAAATAATGAAACACTTCTGTCTCACAACCTTGGTAGTTTCCTTGTTTTATAATGCTTCTTATAGACAAGTTTTTTGCACCTTAAATGATGAATTCTCTTCCATTGACTTAAAGAATGCCTTGTTATATGTGAAATGGGTGTCTCCTTGGCATGGATGTTTTGATTTTAACCCTCTTGCTTCAAGTATATATTGGTCATGTGTTCTCCTTTTGTGTTTAAAGGTTGTAGATTCGAGGATGAATATTCTTCAAGAAGGAGAGCATGATACAATCCAAATGGCCTCTGGATTGTTAGAAAAAATACTTATGGGTCAAGAGGTACTTGAAGACTCATTGGTTCTATCCAAAATATTCCAATAGGATGATTATGATGATCGAGGAGGGTTGAGAGATGTTAAAAAGGAAAAGGGAAGGAAAAATGGGGCTATAAATCCTCTGGAAGAGGACATGCGCCCCATCCTCTTTGGAGGTGCACCCAACCCGCTCTAGATATACTAGAGCGGGTCAAAACAACCCACATGCCATGAAGAAGCGTCCCAAATGCTTAAGTAGATGCTTAGTGGTATTTTATGCTTTGTCTTTCCCAAATGGGTCACTTTTGGGCCCATATGATGTAATAGTTACCCTGAACTATAAATAGTACCATAGATATTTTATTTCCTTAGTTATTGATGAATTATGAATGTATACTCTTGTGAGAGTGAGAGGCAAGCGTGGAATTGCTTGCGTTGATCTTTCTTTTAGAAATGTGGGTTGATCGGAAATCTGATTCCCTTGTGGTCTACGTAGGAGTTAGGTGTTTTGTTTGATATTAAATAGAGGGTTAGAAGTTTGATATACCTTTAGTTTTCTATTCATTCATCCATTGTGTCTATCTATTACTTGTTCTCATCTATATTTATCTTTCGTATTCGTATCTTAGATTTTTGATTCCGTAGATTGTTTCCATATCATTACAAGTAGTGCCTCCACAACTTCAAAGCAAAAACAACCATGTACAACTCTAAGTTGTGGGTAGGATAATTCCTCTCTTAGGGATTCAACTGACAAGAAGCTTATGCAATCACCTTATCCTCCTACATCAACACAACACCTAACTTAACACCTAATGCATCACAAAAAATGGTAAAACCCATACCCTCCAAGGGTGAAGTCAAGATAGGAGCTGATGTCAACAAATTCTTGAGCTTTTGAAATCCCACCTTACAAGCATTGGACCAATGAAAAGAAATCTCTTCTGAGTCAACTTGGTCAATGGAGTTGCAATAGATGAAAAAACCTCAACAAAATACCGATAGTAACCTGCCAAGCCAATAAAACTCCAATTTCAGTAGGCGAAGTAGGCCTAGACCAATCATGAACCACTGCAATCTAGGATGGATCAACAATAATACAATTCTTAGTCACCACATTACCCATGAAAAAGACAAACTTCAACCAAAACTCACACTTGGAGAACTTAGCATACAACTTCTGATTTCTCAATATCTGAAGAATAATCTGCTAAAACTCCTCATGATCGGCCTCACTCTTGGAATAGACCAAGATATCATCTGTGAATACAATAACATAAGAGTCGAGATATGGTCAAAATACTCGGTTCATCAACTCCATGAATATAGCTGGGTAATTGGTTAATAAAAAATACATGACCAAAAATTCATAATGACCGCACCGAGTTTGAAAGGTTGTGTTTGAAATATCCGTAGCTATAATCCTAAGTTGGTGATACCTGGACCTTAAATCAATCTTTGAAGACACTGAAGCACCCTGAAGATGATCAAACAAATCATCAATATAAGGAAAAAGATACTTAGTCTTAACTGTCACCTTGTTCAACTGGCTATAATAAACACACACATGCATAGACGCATCCTTTTTCATCACAAACATGACAGGCACACCCCAAGGTGATACACTAGGTCAAATAAATCCTTTATCTAATAATTTTTGCAAATAATCTTTTAATTTCTTCAACTCTACTGGGAACATCCTATATGGAGGAATAGAAATGGGCTTGGTGCCCGTCTCAACATCAAAAGAGAAGTCAATATCATGATCCGGAGGCATAACAAGCAAATTCGTAGGGAACACATCCAAAAACTCACGGACAACACAAAAAAATCCAAAGAAGGAGGCAAAACTATAAGACCCCTCAAAGTTCTCTCGTAGTCTGAGCCTTAGAACGTGTCAAGTGAAGTGTAATTTCGGCCTTAAGAGATCGAGAAGTGACTTCCAAAGTGGGAAGTATTTTAAACCATGTAGAATTTCCCTAATATAGACTTTTTTCATGTAGAGAATTGAATAAGCTTTCCATCGATACCAAATTCGCCCAAATCCGACAGTTAGGCGAAGAGTTAGAGCCATTTTAGTGAGACAGTGTGCTACCTGGCACTTTAGCGCGTCGCGGAGCCAGCCAAAATGGCAATTGTCAAATTCCAGTGAGTCTCCACGATTCCACCACATCGCGGTGTTTTTCCAGTTCATAACCAAGGTGGAAACACGATTTCCACCGCATCGCGCTAAGGCTCAGTTTCCCAATTGTCCAATTTTCAGTAAGGTGACGCGATTATGGCGCGTTGCACCAGAACGGAAAATTGGGATTTTTCTAGTTCTAGATTTTAATTCCAAGAGAAAAAAGTGTCTTTTCTCAACCTCTATATATACTCTTTAACACGAGATTCAACACATTTACACCAAAATATTATTGATTTCTCTCAATTTTCTTCAAGAACAACACCTAGGGTTTCTAATCCAAGACCTAAATCATCAAGGTTTCACTGTGAATCTTTCAAGAATTGCATAACAAGGTATATTAGATGTTGATTCTTGAGTTCCTTCCACCCAAGAAGTTCAAGAATCCTTTTCTAAATTCAAAGATCTTATATTTATGAGTTTTCATGATTTATGTGAATTGAAATTAAAGTTCATGTTATTATTGAGTTTTAATTCATGATTTAGACTACCAATTTCAAGAGTAGATTCTAGTATGTGATGAATTGTATGATGTTCATGATAGACCCTCTCCAATTTGCATGATATTGATGTATTAATGATGATTAAGTATAGAATCTGCGGTATAACTAAAGCATGCTCCCCATATGTTTGATAAAATGCTTATGTGAAGGAATTAGAGCCATTATAGCATGTTGACTAGAAATACCCAATTGTGTGTAAGTTCATGCATGCCAAGTGTTTGTTGAAAATCCTTAGTGAATGAATGGTGACATGTTAGCATGAAATTCCCAAATTATGTGCTCTTCAATACATGTAAAATGTCTGTTGTAAGAGCTTGTTGAATGGAGTATGAGACAGTAGCATATCTCCCTATACTATTACATGTTTATGATTTTCAAGTGCTTGAAGAGATGCTTTAATGATTTTAATAGTGAATGAAAGTCCATGGTCATGATTATTTAAGATGGTTATGTCTTACTTGTATGTTATTGAGTCCTGGGGTTAATTATACTAGACAATTTAGCTGCAAGTCTAGAGCCCATGTCAGTTTTCACGATAATCTCTGTCAAGTCACGATTCTTAGAACTCAGTCAGTTACAAAATTCAGTACTCTCAGACAATTATAGAACTTAAGAAATCTCAGTAATCCAAGTATCATTAGTATTCCAGCTTCAGTTCAGTACTCAGCTCAGATCTTAGTAGTATTCAATATTCAGTTCAGGCCTTAGTAGTATTCCGTCAGTCAATGGAACCAAGTGAATTCGGTCAGATCAGTCAACAAATATGAACAGTAATAGATTCAGCTCAGTCTAGTATAGTTTAAGAATTAGTTCAATGTCTATTCAGTTGGAAGTAGGATTCAGCATCGAGAGAGGGCAGGGATGGCGTCTTTGCCGTTATTTAGGCAGAGTCATTAATAGAAATCCCTATACCTCCAGAACTGCGTAGCCAGCGCAGGATGAGGAGTCACCTATTATATTAGGATTGACTACCTCCTAGGATTCACCCGTTATATTAGTATTAGCTCCAACCAGGTGTCACCCGTTATATTAAGCATGACATCTTGGGTTTAGAGAGAAGTGTCTTTACCCGTGGCACGGTACTAACACCCTTCCAACTGGGGCACAGGTTGGACCCCAACTAGCTAGAAGGGGTATGTCGGTTAGATGACTATTTCCCAAGGTCTTAGTTTCAGATTCAATCTCAGTAATAGAAGTCAACTGAGGAGTCAGCCGTTATACTAGGCTTAACTACCTCTCAGAGATCACCCATTATATAGGCTTGATCTCAGATTCAGAATATCATATTCAATATCAGTAGACTCAGAGATCACCTATTATATAGGCTTGATCTCAGATTTAGAAAATCATATTCAATATTAGTAGATTCAGAGATCACCCATTATATATAGGCTTGATCTCAGATTCAGACAATCATATTCATTATCAGTAGACTCAGAGATCACCCGTTATATATACTTGATCCCAGATTCAGTTTATCCAGTATTAGACATCATTACCAGTAAAATCAGAGGTCATCCTTTATATAAGCTTGATCTAAGATATAATAAATCAGTATCAGTATCAGCAAGATTAGAAATCAATTTGAATAGACTCAGTTATTCAGTCTCTCAGTATTAGTAAACTCAGACATCAGTACTAGTAGACTCAGTCATCAGTAAGTCAGTATTCAAAAACCCGTATTCATATTTCGTAGTTAGCATTATTGCGATTCGTACTTTGATTTGTGTATTCATGCATATGTCCTCTTTCAGTACTCTCATGTAATTCATATAAGTAACTGTTCATGCATAAGCCCTTGCATTTAGACTTACCTCATCTAGCATACCAGTACATTCAAAGTACTGAGGCATACCTTTCTCTTGCGCTATGGTGTCTTATACCATAGGTTCAGAAGCGCGAGATCCAGAGCACCCTTAGCAGTCCAGACTCAGCCTGCAACAGTAGACGTAGTAGTGAGTCCTGTTTATTTGAGGATGATCCTTATTTTATTATGACATTAGATTCAGTTTATTTTTAGTAGACGGAGTTAGTTGGGGACATATCCCATCAGCTCCACAGTTCAAACAGTTAGAGGCTTTTCGGACAGATGTATTAGTATTCAGTTTTCAGTATTGATTATTTTAGATGTTTTGAACCTTATGGCAAGTTTTCTGCCTGTTTTCCAAATTATTCAGTATTTTTATATCGTTATTGCAACAGGTACCAGATAAGGGTTAGCTTATGGTCTTTCGGGATTATGAGCACCGTGTGGCATTCCAGTTCTAGAAAATTAGGGCGTTACAGAAACAATACTAGTATTATGAATATGAGCCAAATAAGATAGGCATCCCCTCTCAACCAAGAGACGAGACTAAATAAAGGATAAAACTCTCTTGGAACTCGAATGAAGTGCACCTTTCCAAGTTATCCTTGGCACACTCGCTAGAACTAAAGTCATAGTCTTAGCATAATAATCTAGGACAACATGGTAAGGAACCAACCAATCTATACCCAAGATGACATTGAACTCTATCATATCTAAGACAATTAGATCTACCCAAGTCTTACGACAACAAAAGTAATAACACAGGATCGGTATACTCGATCCACGACTAAAGAGTCTCCTATAGAGGTAGATACATGGATAGGCAAGGCAAAAGACTCATTAGTAGAATCAAAACCCAAAGCTAGTGAGCCAAAAGACCCACTACCTGAACTCTACAATGGTATTTGAATGGGTCTACCATGATACTCACAAAAACATCTAGAATCTCTACCTCGAGAGATGTGATCTATGAACTCACCCTAATAATGCACCTTCTTGGTGCCTCCCCCTGAGATACTCAAAGAATAGACTCATTCATCTTAGTTAGATCTACTATACTCTAAAATGATCCTCCATACACAACCATCTGATTCATAGCTAGCTAAAAAGAAACATCTAACCCCTTTAAAAACTTCTAAATATTCTCAAATACGATGGTAATGCAGGCATAAGAATACCTAGTTAAGGCATGAAGATGTGCCTCATACTCCATAAAAGTCATGGAGCCCTTCTTCAAGAGATTAAACTCATCTCTCCTCTGATCCCCCAGACTATAAGGCACAAACTTCTCCAAAAAAGGCCTCAACAAACCAATTCCACGTCATCTTTGGAGAATCAAGAGGTTTGTAACTAACAAGTGAACTCCACCAATCTGTAGTTGCATCTCTCAATTGGTAAGTAGTACAAGAAACCCTATGCAACTCAAGAGAACCAAAGTTATGCATCTTCTCCCTACAACCAATCAAAAACTCCTAGGCATCCTCGTCCATAGCACCACTGAACCTAGAAGGACTCAAATGAGTAAATCTCCAAAACCTCTTCTGATCCTCAAAAGACATAACTATACTCGTAATAATAGGAGGCTTAGCGAATCTGGCAGGCTGAGATCCCACCTAAGAAGATAACATAGATGAAAGAAGAACTCCTGACCTCAAAAAACCATACTCAAATATTGTCATAGAAGGAACACACTCAGAGTCTGTAGAGTACTATAAGCAGATGTCGGTATCACAGAAGGATCTACACTCAAAATTGAAGGAGCACTATGTACATTTGCACAAAAGATAACTAAGTATAATTTAGAATACAAGATATGAAAGGATCCACACAATAAGGAACAATATAAGAGAAGTTTCCTAAAGACATCTTATAGCCTTTTGAAGATAGATACAGACGTCTACGTATCGATCTATGAGACTTTATTAGATACCTCATTCTTACACTGTTGAGACCAATGAACCTGGCTATTCTGATACTAATTTTTCATGACCCAAAAACCAAGGGTCATCATGGCACTTGTGGTGAAAAGCCTTAACAATTAAGCCTAACAATCAAATCGATGTAACAAGGAAATCATTACCAAAACCCAAGACAAGGCTTTTAGATCAAAGCCAAGCCACACAAACATAATAATAGCAGAAATATAAACAAATATACCAATCCAAAACCCAAAGCCTGGTGTCATAGTGTAAGAACTACTAACTATAACTCAAATGTCAAGAGATATAATAGTAGTTCAAAAGGATCAAGACTCTATCTCTGAAAATAAAATAAGACATGTAATAGATAGGAAGAGGTAGTAGGACAATACTTGAATCATAGGATCCCCACTACCTTGAATACTCCAAAAGTCACCCGAATCAGCTATCTATGTATCACACTCATACCTGGATCAAAACTAAAAGGGTTTACTAGGGATGAGTATGGTACACTTGTACTCAGTAGGTATCATCAACTGACTGAGTAAAGTAGAAAATAAATCATATAAACACAAACTATGAGTGTGTCACTTGCAATCAGAAAATGTCCCAAATGGTAGCCTACACCGTCTCTACTAGCAGTTCTAATATACACATATATAATAAATACATATAGAGAAAAGAATTAAAAATATACAAGTATATCAAATACAAGTATAGGAAGATAGGAAAGATGGATAGATTCAAAGACAGAAATACAATCACAACATAAGCACAATATATGAAGTGCAATGAAGATTATGATGATGATGTGATGCATGAGGTTGTCGTACAACCTCCATATTCACCTATGGATATAAAGCTTCCTGATGTAGGACTCATATGGGGTCCATCAACCCCACCAATAACTATATCTGCTCTCCAGCATAGACATCGGTAGAGGATTTTTATGATGTCATAGTTTTTGTTAGAAAAAGCCAGTGTTTTCAGTATTTTTATGGTGGTACCAATGTTTCATGAATGAATATGATATGAGGATTTAATGATAACAACCAATCAAGATGAGAATATCCGAATATCCCACCAATATACCAACCATGTGAGCCAAAAATCCACATAAATAAACCAACCATCCATGATCCAAAATAATTCCAAAAACCATCAAGTGAAACATGCAAGAAAGTATTATTGATACCACATAAATCCCAAAATCTAGGATTTTTACATCAAAAAAAGTTTAACCAAACATACATATATCAATATTAGGCTACCAACATCATATAAGACTCCACACGGTCACACATAGAAAATAATGTCTTAAATTATCAAATATATCCACATAGGCCCTCACACCGGCACTCAAATCACCTAAATACAATTTCTATTATAAAACCTCATACCCATAGCATGTTTTTACATTATTATTAACTACCAAACCCAGTCTGAAAAAAGATAAGCCACAACCTACCTTAAATGTCAAAAATTGATCCAAAAAGCCTTAAATCCTGAGATTTTGCTTATGAACAAATCCAAAATCAACTAAAACATGTGAATAGAGAAACTACCTGTCGAAAGAAAGACAATGATATGTATATTGCCTATTTTTGAATCAGGGTCAAAACGAACCCAGAAATGAATTTGTAAAAAAGAAGAATAATATCAGCATTTTATTTTAGAAATTTATTCCCACACTCATAGGATTCTATAGCTGAAAATTCATGCGAAAATGAGTGAAAACTGAGTTTCAAATCCAAGAAAAACTATTTTCAAGCTTTACCGACAAAAATCCTCGAAATCCATTTTGAAATAACAAATTTGAATTTATTAGAATCTGAAATCGATAGAAAAAAAAGTATAAATATAAGATTAGAAACTTACCCATGGAAGAAATCTTGAAAAACCCCTTTGGAATCATCCAAATCCGAGCTCCCAAGCTCCAAAAATGATGAAAATAGGGTTTTGATTCTCAACTTGGATGGAAATCATGATAAATAAAATAGAAATTCTTTGAAAATAGGGAAAATAGTGTTCTAAATTTATATACAATGATTTTACGAGAAAAATACATCAAAAATTATCAAAATCGGAGCTTCCTAACTCCAAAAATCTCAAAAATATGAAATGGATTTGATTTGGGTCTTAACTATCAGCGATGGCCGCTAAAGAGGCACTTTAAAGTGGTCAGCATCAATGGCCACTAAAGAGGCACTTTAAAGTGGCCGCTCATCTGCTTTAGCGCCTACACCAGTACCAGCAATTCTCGAAGCTTATTTTTGACCCCAAAAACTCATTCAAAACCTACGAAAATGATCCAATAAAGAAATTTAATTGTAAAACACATTTCATATCCGAAGGAATCATTAAATTTATGAAAAAAGGTCACTATCACAAAATTGACCCCCGGGATCCTATTTACACTATTTTCGAATCAAGGGTCAACATAGGATCTAAAGGCCACGAAACCGAACCAACCCTACTACTAACCCAAATTTGACATTCCAGATCCAATGGCAATATCATATTTTCAAAAAAGTATTATTTTCATAAAACTGACCCTCGAAACTTAATTTCACAACTTTTTGAACCAAGAGTCAAAATGAGATTGCCACGAAACCACACCAATCATGTTACCAACCTAAAATTGATATTTTGAATTTGCTGGCATAGTCTATTTTACCATCTGACACACAAATTAATAAATATTGACCAAAGTCAACTATAGAGCCTTTATAACCATCTAAAATCATAATTTCACATAAATCATATGAAAATGCATTAGGAACTATGCCAATAATTCTCACACCCTGGAAATACCACAAAGCAACCACGGGGAGGGGTAAAATGGTCAAATCATGAAAAAATAATTATTTTACATAAATCATCAAAAAATAAGTCATTATTGGTAATCTATACATATACGGAGGGGAACCATCTTTCTTATGCACAAAGAGTACTAGGCACCCCAGGGAGAGGCATTAGGTCGAATGAAACCTTTATCGAGAAGGTATCTTAACTATTCCTTTATTTCATTCAATTCCGCAGGAGCCATTTTATATGGAGTGATTGAAATAGGATGGTTGTCAGGCAATAGGTAAATCTAAAAGTCTATCACCCTATCTGAGGAAATCCTAGGGAGTTCATCTGAAAGATTTTTGGGAATTCATTAACTATAGGGATTGACTAGAGAAAAGGATTTACAATGGTACAATATTTAACCCAAACAAGATAGTACAAACAACCTTTTGATATGAGCTTATGGGCTCTAAGATAAGATATGAATATCCCTTTAGTTTTCAAGGAATTTTTCTCCCATTCTTTGACTGGTTCGTTAGGAAAATAGATTATAGCCTTTTTAGTTCTACAATCTAGGGTAGCATAACAAGAATGAAGCTAATCTATCCCTAGGTTCTCATAAAAGTTTACTATTTCAAGACTTATAAGGTCAACCATTATCTCTCGATGAAATATAGACACCACACAATTTCTCTAAACCCTTACAGCAATCACATAATCACCAACAAGGGTTGAGGCTAAGAAGGATTCAAGAATACTTTTAGGATTAAAACCAAAACTCACTGCTACATAAGGGGTCACATAATACAAAGTATATCTGGGGTCAAGCAGCATATAAACATCATAGGAGAAAATTTTTCACGTACTTGTAACAACTTTTGAGGAGTCTTCTGAGTCCTAGAGAGTGGATAAGGCATACAGACGGTTACAATCTATACTCGCTCCAAAAGTATTCCCCTTAGTGGATAGGGTGGAAGAAGAAGTATCTAGGTCCTTACTGCCTCAGAAAGTTCCCCTCACGGAGGGGCAATATCTTTAGAAGTGGCTTGGTTGTCCATAAGTGTAGCACACATGACTACCATATTGACACATTTTGGGGTGATTCATTCCATAATAACCTTAGCAAGGGTATGGGTTAATGGGTTGAGCCACACTACCCTGAGACTGAGTACCCATAGCCCTAGGCCCATTTTTAGGTAGAAGTTGTTGATTACCGGATAGTTTTAGAATAGGTTCACTAGCTGATGTGCTAGATTTTTATAGCACATTTAACACTTTTTAACTTGAAATAATTGTAAGTTCTTAAGTAATTATTGGTGTTTTTGATGTTATTTCTTAAGATTTTGTTGGAGAGTCAAGATGCATGGAAATAAATAATAATGGAGCAAAAGAGCTGAAATCTGAGCAAAAAGAGATGAAGATATGGCTGACGACAACCGAGATAAGTCGTCAGCCTTGTGATAGGCTATCAGCATTGGCGTCAGCATTAACTAGGGAGTTTCAGTCTAAGAGGCAGTTCTGACAACGTTGGTGATGTGGCATCAAAGTTGTGATAAGGCGTCAATAAGGGCGTCAGCCTTAAGTAGAGAATTAGCAAAAAGAAAAAACATCTAACGACGACAGTGAAATACCGTCAGATCAGTGACGTGGCATAAACAACATCGTCAGCTTTAGACAAAAATTGAAGACAACCGGAGCTAATCTGACGCCATCCGTGATAAGGCATCATACCCTTGACGTGGCGTCAGCCAGGGCGTCACCTAATCCAATAATTTTATTTATTTTGTTATTTTATTTCCATAATTAATTTTAGTTATAAATAGAAGTCTCGATGGTTTTATTCAGGATCTCTCAATCTTGTTTTTGTAACTGGGGAGGAACGTACATTGCCTCATTTTTTTCATCAAGTATTTTTCTTGTTTTCCCTTCAACACTTATCAACTATTGTGGATTATTCTCTTGTGATTCAATTGAAGAAACAATTGTTGTTTTTTATCCATTCATAAGTTTATCCATACTATCATGAATTCATATTTTTATTTTGTTTATCGAATCATGAGAGGCTAATTCCATTAGCTCAAGTTATGGGATCCATGGATTAGGGTTTGATATGTTGCTAGGTACTTAAAGGGTTCAAAGAGTAGTAGAATGTCTTAAAATTTTGTTGTTTTAATTTAAAATATATTGGTTGCAAACAATAGGTTATACCTTAGGTTTATTTGATTGAACAGAGAAATAGACTAGAGGACGTGAATTATCAACAGGGACTCGGAAGCTACCAACCTTCGGTTTAATGATTAATGCCGTAACTAGATTAATCTACCTAAGATAACATCCTATTGGAAATAGATAAGTTTTCTTAGTTTGAGAGAATTAGATAATAAATTGTCTAGTGATGTCGAGAGATAAGTCAGATAGTATAGTCGTTAGGGATATTCTGCTGTTCCTACTTACTTCAAGATTCTTAAGCAGTACCTAGTATCTGTCAATTCTCGAAACCCATAGTGAACATAACTCTAATTTTCCATTTATATTTATTACAAACATACTAAAACCCCATTTTATATTTTTGTATCATTTGTTTGAATTTAACTTGTAGCTATAATTTCAAACTAGTTTAATCGCCACTCACATTGTTCCCTGTGGATTCGACCCCGACTTCAAAGTTGGGTCAATATATTGACGACGATCGCCTTACACTAATTTGAGGTGTAAGTTTAGCATTATCAAAAATGGCACCGTTGCCGGGGAATAATTTGACGTATTGAGTTGGTTTAGAATTTTACCTTACTTGCTTGAATTCGAACTTGTAAATATTTGTTTGTGATTTTCTTTGTTTCGTGTGTTAGGTAGATTTTATTTATTTTTGCTTATTTCTTACTATGGCATCAAGGAATAAATGTGATTTTGATGGTTGGAAATCTTATTTGGATGATCGATGTCCATATTATGATGGATCCCACTTTTGGCATGATTGTAGATATTCTCCTCGAAGAGAGATATGTGCACCATCTCCATCCTACCAGGAGTATAATTGTTCTTTATGTGGTGGTCAAGATAGACATTGGAGTGATTGCTCAAATTCCCCCTCCCTCTATTGCGCTAACCCAAGTTTTAGTTCTTCTTATGAGTATGACAGGTCTTATGATCATGAAAAAGAAGAACGCAGCACTGGAAAGAGTGGCATTAAAGCTATGCTTCAACTAATATTAGATCATATAGACACAAAGAATGATACCATATGTAACATACGTCAAGACATTAGGGTATTTAACGAGGGAAGAGAAAGGATAGAAGAGATGGATATCGAGGTCAATCATCCAAAACACTTTTCTACATTATGTTTAGATGATATCTTGTTTGTGGAATCATTGAAAATAATGGAAGAGTGTGACGATGAAGAGAAAGATTCCTATACTGATGATGAGCTTGATGTTGATACACCCTTGGAGATTTCCCAACCAACCAAGCCAACCATGAGGGATGATGCCAAGATTGACGAAATAGTTCTAGAGGCAAAAGAAGAAGCCAAGCCAATCTCTTATGAAGACTCTAGCCCGATTCAAAGTAAAAATGTTAAGAAGATGAATAAAAGTGAGTGTGTAGAGGATAGTGTAAATTTTGAAGTAGGATTTGTTGGGCCACACTCAAAGCATTTTTCCACATTATGTTTAGATGATATCTTTTCTGTGGAATCATCTAAAATAATGGAAGACTGTGAAGATGAGGAACAAGAATCCTATATTCTTTATTTTACAATTGATAAGCAACACAAAAACATACCTCACTTTAAAGATGAGTTGTTTACTATGCATCATCCATTACTCAGCTTCTTAATCTTTGTACCACCTTCTTATGAGTGAGGCAAGAAGATGGACTCTAAGTTGGGGGTGAAGTTCATATCCTCAAGATGGAGGAAAAAGCTGAGTTGGGTCGTGCCGCGATACTAAATTAAACGCTTCTTGGGAGGCAACCCAAGGTATTTTATTGTTTGTATTTGTATTGTGTGATTGACATCAGATCTTCACACCCATGGTCCACAGGTATGTTTCTAACTCTCTTGTTTTGGATTGACGCGTTGGGAACACTGCATGATATTATGTTGAGGGTGGGGCTACTTGTGGGGGTGATGTCCTCCTGGAGTTTTTGTTGTCGTGCCTCTTTTCTCCGGAGTCTTGTTCCTAGTAGAGCCGGCATGTTTAGGCGTATTGTGTTTGTTTTGTGATGTGTTGTGGTTAACTGGAGAGAAATAAGTATCTAAAGCAGTTGACATATTTTTGTTGATTTTTAAGACTGATAAACACCTCTCCATTGGTCTGTTTTATAACTATGTGATATGCATTTATATGTAGCTACTGTGAATCTTTTTATGGCATTAATACTAGGGATATGATAATCACTGCTAACAATTGCATGAACCGAATGGGTAGTAGCTTGTGATGTACCATTGTGCCATGTGTGTGTGAGGTATTACTCAATTCCCTGTGTGTGTTGAATCTAGAACCTGCCCGGTTAGACTTACCTTTGTTGAAATATAGGGGTTAGGAAATGATCATAGGCCGTTTTGATTTTTAAGTCACTTTTTTTGCCTAAATGACCTTCCCTGTATGCATGATATCTCTTGATCCCTATTTTAAGCCTGAATTGACCATTTCTTTCTATGAAACCTATCACCTTCCCGTTTAGATCATAATGAACCTATTTTGGCCCTGGTCCTTCTTGAACATTGTGCACCTTGACTTAGGTAAACAACCTAAGTTGAGGGTGGTTATCATAAGTGTGCGTGATGTAAACTGGGTATAAAGAAAGGTAGAATAAAAGGAAAATAATAAGTGAAAAATAATAAAAAACTGGGTGGTGTGGAAGAAGAATAAGAAAAGAAGAAGAATGAAAAAGAAAAGCCACATCCATCCTGAATAATGTGTGATCAAGAAAAGGAGAAAAAGAAGAAAAAGGTTAATAAGTGAACCCTAAAAGTTAAGGTAGTGCCAAGGAGGCTTTGTCACTCTAAATTCTATTAAATATCATACCAGCCCTTAGCCTACATTACAAGATGAAGAAAAGACCTATAGTGATCCTAACTTAGCTGTCTGGACACCTTGGTAATGAAAATAAGGGCAAGCATATGGTATTTAACATGCATTGATTGAAATTTCTTTCTGAGAGTGAATGTCTCTTGATCGTCCCCGCATTGACATGCTTGAGTTCATATATGAGTGAGGAGGGACTTCTTTGTTATAAGGGCACATCGGTTGCATTGCTAGTTGTTTACTTGTTTGGGTAGTGTAACTTGTACGTATGCATGGTAATTGTTGCTGAATTGATGCCATATCTTGATTTCTTTGGGTCACATTGTTAATCTTCATTGATATGCACAATTGGATTTATAAGTAATTGAACGTGGAGAGTGGCATGAGTTTTGAGCTAAACTTGATAATCAACTATGATAGGTATCTTATGTGTCTCTTGGTTAAGCATCGTAGTATGGTGTTATGCAGTTGTTTGAGGACAAGCAATTATTTTAAGTTGAGGGTGTTAATGTGCTAGATTTTTGTAGCACATTTAAGACTTTTTAACTTGAAATAATTGTAAGTTCTTAAGTAATTATTGGTGTTTTTGATGTTATTTCTTAAGATTTTGTAGGAAAGTCAAGATGCTTGGAAATAAATAACAATAGAGAAAAAGAGCTAAAATCTGAGCAAAAAGAGCTGAAGACATGGCTGACGACAACCGTGATAAGTTATCAGCCTTGTGATAGGCTATCAGCATTGGCGTCAGCCTTAACCAAGGAGTTGTTGTCTGAGAAGCAGTTCTGACGACGTTGGTGATGTAGCATCAAAGTTGTGATAAGGCGTTAATAAGGGCATCAGCCTTAGGCAGAGAATTAGCAAAATGAGAAGACATCTGACGACGATAGTGAAATGTCGTCAGATCCGTGATGTGGCGTCAGCAACATCGTTAGCTGTAGACAAAACTTGAAGACAACTGGAGTTAATATGACACTACCTGTGATAAGGCGTCAGACCCTTAACGTGGCGTTATCCAGGGCATCACCTAATCCGATAATTTTATTTATTTTGTTATTTTATTTCCATAATTAAGTTTAGGTATAAATAGAAGTTTTGAGGGTTTTATTCAGGATCTCTCAATCTTGTTTTTGGAACTGGGGAGGAACGTACATTGCCTCATTTTTTTCATCAAGTATTTTTCTTGTTTTCCCTTCAACACTTATCAACTATTGTGGATTATTCTCTTGTGATTCAATTGAAGAAACAATTGTTGTTTTCATCCATTCATAAGTTTATCCATACTATCATGAATTCATATTTTTATTTTGTTTATCGAATCATGAGCGGCTAATTCCATTAGACCGAGTTATGGGATCCATGGATTAGGGTTTGATATGCTTCTAGGTACTTAAAAGGTTCAAAGAGTAGTAGGAATTCTTGAAATTTTGTTGTTTTAACTTAAAATCTATTGGTTGCAAACAATAGGTTATGCCTTAGGTTTATTTGCTTGAACAGAGAAATAGACTAGAGGACGTGAATTATCAATAGGGACTCAGAAGCTACCAACCTTCTGTTTAATGATTAATGTCGTAACTAGATTAATCTACCTGAGATAACATCCTATTGGAAATAGATAAGTTATCTAAGCTCGAGAGAATTAGATAATAAATTGTCTGGTGAGGTCGAGAGATAAGTCAGATAGTATAGTCATCAGGGATATTCTGTTGTTCCTACTTACTTCAAGAGTCTTAAGCAGTACCTAGTATCTGTCGATTCCTGAAACCCACAGTGAGCATAACTCTAGTTTTCCATTTATATTGATTACAAACATTAATACTAAAACCTCATTTTATATTTTTGTATCATTTGTTTGAATTTAACTTGTAGCTATAATTTCAAACTAGTTTAATTGCCACTCACATTGTTCACTGTGGATTCGACCCCGACTCCAAAGTTGGGTAAATATATTGACGACGACCGCCTTACACTAATTTTATGTGTAAGTTGAGCGTTATCACTAGTCGATAACTGATCATTACTCCAATAACTCTTCTTAGACCATTTCTTACCTCACTTGCTACCTTGCTTTCGATTGACATCCTGATCTGTGGACCTAGTACTCTTAGTCTGTCTATCCTCCAACTCTGCATATCTCTTCTTCTCCTCCTCTACCTATTTCTAATACATCACCAACCTGGATATATCCAGGTCACTATTCAACATCACCCCCTTACACTCCACTTCTAAATTATTTGAAATACTGGATTCAAACTTCCTCATACGATACCTCATATTGAACACCAGTTTTGGAGCATAGTGGGACGGTTGTGTGAACTTTAGTGCATACTTTTTGACACTCATTTCCCCTGCTTCATATTTACGAAATTCTCAACCTTATCTTACCTCAGCTCCTGAGGTAAAAAATGATCAAGAAAAGCATCAGAAAACTCCTCTTATACTGCAAGTTCAGCATTCTCACCTCTCAACTCTTTCCACTTATCATACCACTAGTAATCCACCCTTTTCAACTAATATGCTGGAAAATCCACCCCCTTTGTATCATTGGCTTGCATAACTCTGAATATATTTTCTATCTCGTCCACAAACTCTTGAGGGTCATCCTTATTCTTGGAGTCTATAAAAGTAAGTGGGTGCATCCTTATGAATTGACCAACCCGACTGACCTTAGAAGAGCCAATTATAGAGCCAATATTTCCAGATCGATGAAACTATAATGCCATAATCTGAGAGCATATTGATGTACTGACGGAATTCAACATTTGTGACCTCTCTTTGTGGATATTAAGTATGGTTAATGTCAGTCTTGGGATATTAAGGAGGACTAGTTGGCATTGGTAGGACCCTAAGAGGAGTATTAAAGTCTAAATTATGAGCCCTATCTCAGGTTTGCATCCCATGAGTCGGGAAAATCTCTTCAGCATTTATCCCTGTAGGGAAGGAGTTTCTGGTTGAAGTGTTCTGACCATTGGATTTTTGGGGAGGCATGATCTGAAACATGAAAAGTCAGGTGTTAGATGAATTTCTTTGTAACTAGACCCTGCAACACGAACTAGAACATGAAGAAAAAGGAAATATTTCTAAATATCTTGTAGTCTCCCGGTTATAAGTATGGCGCGCTACATACCCATAAAAGAGGCTCTAATCGACACAGCATCATAGACACCCTGAGAACCTAAACCTGGCTCTAATACCAATCTTGTTACAACCCGAGTCAAGGCTCTGGTTGTGACAAGCATCCTGGACCATGAAGGACCGAAAGACCCCTTAGCATACTATCATAAGAATAACTCATTCAACAAAATATGAAAGATATAATAAAGTATTCAAGAATCTTTTAACCAAATTTTGACAACAATGTCATAACAAAATGACAACCCAAATCCAGTCTACTAAGCCTCTACTAATGATTGTCTATCTAAGTTGGGATAAAATCCCCCTACTGGACCATAAAACTAAAAAAAACTTAAATAGTAATAAAGGCTTTTTGGAAAATAGAGAGTTCACCAACTCTAAATTCTGAGAAAATCCTACTTCTACATGGGACCACGGAACTAAACTTTAGAACCTACATTATGAGACAATGCAGCCGTCGGAGGACGGTCAATACTTGAAATGTATTGGTATGCAAAAAAATTTAAAAATAATAATATATTTTATTTAAAATAACCAAAATACATGTGCATTTCTAAAAGCTTCAACATATCTCTTAAAGACATAATCTTGACTTTTTTCTTTACTTTTGAGCTAGATAGCATTCCCGACCTTTCTACTACCCATGGGATGTATGGGTATGGATTTAAGTCATTGGCCAAGCTACCAATTCGAGTTTTCCATAGTGATTAAAGTCTCTATATTCTATTCTAGTATACCAGTGCTTGAGGAAAGTATACATTGACCATCCACATACTAGGACTGAGTCAATTTTCACGCATTGATAAAACAATTGATAAAATAATGTATACCCAAGATACTCTCCATAGTCATATAATTAAACAATGTATAATTTGGCAAAGAAAGTGTTTGGAGAATCAATATTTTCATTTGTTCACTTAGCAACCCACATCAGTTTTGAAATAATTATCTCTTAGGATTAAAAGAGGTTCATAGTTTAATCTTTTCAAAGAATAATTTTTAAACTCATATCATGAACATACATACATACACAATATAGAGTATTGAAAAAATTAATTTTCAAGCCCATGAGTGTTAGGATCATTTGACATACCTCATAATTGAGAGAAGTTGACATAATTTGACCTTTAGGGATAAATAGTTTTGAACCTTAGATAGTTTTGTCCTCTCTTACTATTAGAATGATTACTATATGATATCTAGAGTGTAAATTCAATTTTTGGCCCTACTCACGTATTTGGAGAATTGGAAATGACTTGAGAGTATGAAAAGACCTTAATGCCCTTAAAATATTATAAGAATGGAACCATATTAAAGAAAACGGAGGGGGTGTAACGCAACATCCATTGCATGGGGTCAATCTCATGGTGTGACCCTCTTCACGAGAGAGAGATCACATGATGTTACCCCTATTGCAAACCATCAACTTTGCAGTGTGGGCTCCCCTCATGGGTAAGGAAATAGCCTATTATGGTGGCATTCACAGCTTGAGGCTGATGCGCAGGGTTTTATTTACATTGCACGAGTCATTTCTATGCCCAAAAATGTCCCTAACTCAATCTAACCCATCCTAAAGGGCTTTATCATTGATCTAGAGGTCTTATGAGATCATTTTATGCTCTATTTAAGTGTCAAAAAGTCTGAGGTATTACAGGGTGTAGGCGTGAGATCCATACTAAATTTGGTCAATTGAATTTAGGTACTTTATCAAAAATCAATAGAGAAATTCAGGACAAGTACAATGATTTTTATAATTAAAATAAAGGGTGAGGTGAAATTTCTTGGATGCTCCTTTTGATTAATATTTTTTCCTCATAATACTTTGTATGTTTTTCACATAATGTCTCATAATTTAGATGTATAAACTATATTTTTAAATATTTGAATTATTTTTATCCAAATTCCTGCACCCAAACCTCATGTTTGAATCCATTACCCCGAATCTTAAAATTTAGATCCTGAAAGATCCAACCTCTAGATCCACACCCATATCTGATACTCGCACCTGAATCCTAGAACTTAGTAGATAGTCGGGGATTCATTTGTAGGTTCATGAGAACTTGGGTAGGAGCAGATTCAGTTATTCAAAACCCGATTCATCTGAACACAATAATTTTAATGTGAAGTGTATATTGTTATATGAAACACACAAAAGTTCAACAAATATTTATGCTTCTTTCACAATTACTCGTTACTAATTTTCTAATTAGATTTTCACTTATACTTGTCATTTTTGACATATCAAGAAAAGACAACTTTTTTTTTCTATTTTATCCTTGGAATTAATTGTTTATTCTCTAAACTAATTTTAACATAAATAGTAATTAATCATCAATTAATAAGGGTACTATTCCACCATCAAACTGAGTCTCTTATAGTGAAAACCTTTAGTGGACAAAGTGGTAGCAAGAATTGCCTCTTGGACAACAAAAAAATTGTCTTATGCAGGCAGGGTACAACTAGTGTAGATAGTGATTTTTGGAATTCAATCTTACTGGAATCAGATGTTCGTTATTCTTGCAAGAGTATTGAAGATGATAGAGGCACATTGCAGAAGTTATATATGGTTCGGAGTAAGTTCCATCACCAAAAGGGGCTTTAGTTTCATGGAATAGGATTTGCTTACCTAAGCTACCGGAGGATTTAATATAATATAGATAAAAATAAGGAACAAGGTTGTTATTGCACAGATATGTTGGATATTAGCTAATAAAAAAGATAAACTATGGATTCGATGGATCCACAGTTACTACATGAAGGAGCGTGATATTGATACTATGCTAATTCCCCTACAAGTTTGTGGATGGTGAAGAAATTATTTCATGCTAGAGAACATCTATCACTTCTTCAGTCTCTTGGATCTACAGATAGTATAATAAAGAAGATTTATAAGAAATTGCTAGGGGATTTTTCCAAAGTCCCATGGAAAGGTGTTATGTATCACAACCAAGATCGATCCAAGGTTGTATTTACAATGTGGCTTCAACTGCTAGGTCATTTACACACTAGATATAGACTTAGAAAATGGGGAATTTAGGTTGATGATAGGTGTACGCTATGCAAAAGAGATTTGGAGAATAGGAATCACTTGTTTTGGGAGTCAAAATTTTCAAGACAAGTTTGGTCTAGGCTGTTGTGTTGCATACATATTTGCCAATGCAACAACATAAATTTTCCAGCATTGACTTAATGGATCATCCAAAAAAACAAATACAGAAGCCATGTGTCTCAGATGATAAAACTCTTATCTGTTGAATTCATACGTATAATTTGGATTGAGAGGAAAACCAATATTTTTTAAAAGAAGAAATAATATACGGAAACACTGGCAACGCAAATAGCTTTTATAAGTACATGTAGAGCCTATGGATGTGTTATAAGGTTACCTGATCAAAGTAAATACTAGTAGAATGAGAAGAGGGGAATAGTTGGGGTAAATTTTAGTAGGAGGGTCTGTGAGTTGGGTTGGCTCTTAGGCAGAGATTATTTTTTTCTTCGAGATCGAGTAGATTGTGTTAACTTGCTTTGCTTTGTAAATATCTTACTTGGTGATTAATAAAATTGCTTAATTACAAAAATAAATCAGGGTACTATTGTAAAATAATTATTTTAATAATTATTTTCTTAAAGAGTGTGCTAAGTAAAAAATGTGACAAGTAAATATGAATGGAGGAGTATTTGGATCCATAATTTTAAAATTACCATAAATTCATTGCTAAGAACCTTGAAAGTTTGAATTTATTTATAAGTTGAACCAAGCATAGCAAGTGTGGGATCGAATTATATGTATTGCCTCCATTTAAAAAAGAGTGACCTATTTTCACTTGACACAAAATTTTAAAAAATAGAGAAGATTTTTGAATTTTGTGATCTTAAATTCAAGTTATTACAAATGTATCAAAATGTCCTTTAATCTTCTAGTCTTAAACATGCCACGTGAAAATTTAAAATTAAAGTATTGCCAAAAAAGGAAAGGGGACATTCTTTCTAAACGGATTAGAAAGGAAAACAAGTCATTCTTTTTAAAACAGAGAATGTATATATTTAAAAAAGACAAATATATATAGAAAGAATTTATTTTAACACTACTCTCACCAGAAAAATATAAAGTTCAAATTCTGCATCATTTAAGTCATGATATGCAAAGATAATGCAATCATTCCTATTTTCTCTTTGCTTCCTTGGTTGTTTAGCAAGGAACATCAAAACTTATTTCCTGATTAGATTTTGTAGTACTGTATTTCTTAGGCTTGGAGTACTATACAAATACCTAAGACAAGTTTTATGAGATTCTTTCTTACATTATAAGTAGTGGCGATGCCAGAATTTGTCAAAGGGGTGACAAATATATTGCATAGATGTGTAATAGTTTTTATGTCTATATACTACATGCATGTATAATTCCCTTCGCTTTTATACTATGATTTTTCTTTATGAAAATTTTGACTTGGGCATAATTGAGCTAGCCCACAAAATGGTGAAAATTGTTAAATTTAGAAATAGAAGAGAAAGGATCTCTGAGGGAATAGAAAAAATATCTGGCATTCAATCATTATAATCTGTTACAACTGGAAAAAAAAAGTTAAGATCACCATATATATACAACTTAAACTTAGCTAATATTAGTCTAATCAGTAGTATTTGTTAACCATCTAACAAACTAGAACTAATAAATAACATTACAGCTGTCACCAGTTATGCTCTTCAACTTTAAGTCTTCAACACTCCCCCTTTAGTTAATGGATGAAAACAAATTCTTCATCCCTGGCTTGTCTACTAAATAATTATGTTGTGGTCGGCATAGTATATTTATTAGAAGGTCCGCAACTTGTTTTTTTGGCGCCAAAATATTGAGTGAAAATCAATCCTGCTTGTATCTTTTCCCTTACAAAATGATAGTCAATGTCTAGATATTTAGTTCTTTAATGAAAGATAGAATGTGTTTCTATCTGTATATCTTATTTTCTATCACAAAACAAATTTGTTGTAAGTCTAATTTAAGCTCCCAACTCCTTAAGTAATTTAGTTAACTAGACAATCTCTGTTGTAGTTGATGCCATACTTTTGAATTTTTCTTCAGCAGAACTTCTGGAGAATGTCTGTTGTTTCTTTGATTTCTAGGATATCAAGGAACCTCTAAGTTTGACTACATCTCTTGTAACTAACTTCATAGACTCTAAGCATGAGCCCCAATCTGAGTCATAGTAAGCTACCAGTTTTAACTCACTCTTAGCTGGCATAAACAGTCCCAAACCTGTAATTCCTTTTATGTATCTAGCTACTCTCATAGCTACTTCCATAGGTGATGTTCAAGGAGAACATATATGTTGACTGAGGCCTTGTGCCATAAAATCTAGATCATGCCTTGTCATGGTTAAGTAAAGTAACATGCCTACAATTCTTTGATAAGCGAGTTAGTCCACAAAATGGTGAAAATTGTTAAATTTAGCTATAGAAGAGCAAGGATCTCTCAGAGAATAGAGAAAATATTTGGTATTCAATCATTATAATCTATTACAACTGAAAAAAGTTAAGCTCACCATATATATACAACCTATACTTAGCTAATACTAGTCTAATCATTAATAGTTTTTAACCATCTGACTAACTACAACTAATTAAATAACATTATAGCTTCCACCAATTATGCTCATCATCTTTAAGTCTTGAACACTCCATCTTTAGCTAATGCATGAAAACAGATTCTTCATCCCCGGCTTGTCTACTAAATAATCAATTTGTGGTCGATATAGTGCTTTTATCAGTAGGTCCACGACTTTTTTTTTAGTGCCAATATGTTAAGTGAAAATCAATCCTTCTTGTATCTTTTCCCTTACAAAATGATAGTCAATGTCTAGATATTTAATTCTTTCATGAAAGATAGGATGTGTTGCTATCTGTATAGATGATTTTCTTTCACAAAACAAATTTATTGGAAGTCTAATCTCAGCTCCCAACTCCTTAAGTAATTCAGTTAACTAGGTAATCTCTGCTACAGTTGATGCCATACTTCTAAATTTTGCTTCAGCAGAACTTCTGGAGAATATATGTTGTTTCTTTGATTTATAGGATATCAAGGTACCTCTAAGTTTGACTACATATCTTATAACTGACTTCATAGACTCTAAGCATGATCCCCAATCTGAGTCATAGTAAACTACCAGTTTCAACTCACTCTTACCTGGCATAAACAGTCCCAAACCTATAATTCCTTTTATGTATCTAGCTACTCTCATAGCTACTTCTATATGTGATGCTCTAGGAGAACGCATATGTTGATTAAGGCCTTGTACCACAAAAGCAAGATCATGACTTGTCATGGTTAAGTAAAGTAACATGCCTACAGTTCTTTGATAAGGGAGCTAGTCCACAAAATGGTGAATATTGTTAAATTTAGTTATAGAAGAGAAAGAAGCTCTAAGAGAATAGATAAAATATTTGGTATTCAATCATTATAATCTGTTACAAATTAAAAAAAGTTGAGCTCACCATATCTATACAACCTACACTTAGCTAATATTAGTCTAGTCATTAGTAGTTGTTAACCATCTATCTAACACCAACTAATTAAATAACATTACAGATTTAACCAGTTATGCTCTTCAACTCTAAGTCCTCAACACTACCCCTTTAGCTAATGGATGAAAATCGATTCTTCATCCCCGGCTTGTCTACTAAATAATCCACTTGTGGTCGACATAGTGCTTTTATCAGTATATCTACTACTTATTTTTTGGTGCCAATATGTTGAGTGAAAATCAATCTTACTTGTATCTTTTCCCTCACAAAATGATAGTCAATTTCTAGATATTTAGTTCTTTCATGAATGATAGGATGTGTTGCTATCTGTATAGCTGATTTTCTATCACAAAACAAATATGTTGGAAGTCTAATCTCATATCCCAACTCCTTAAGTAATTTAGTTAACTAGACAATATCTACTACAGTTGATGCCATACTTCTGAATTTTGCTTTAGCAAAACTTTTGGAGAATGTATATTGTTTCTTTGATTTTAAGGATATCAAGGCACTTCCAAGTTTGACTACATATCCTGTAACTGACTTTTTAGACTTTATACATGATCCTCAATCTGAGTTATAGTAAGCTTCCAGTTTCAACTCACTCTTAGCTGGCATAAATAGTCCCAAACCTATAAATCCTTTTATGTATCTAGCTACTCTCATAGCTACCTCCACATGTGATTTTCTAGGAGCATGAATCCATTGACTGAGGCCTTGTACAATAAAATAAAGATCATTCCTTGTCATGGTTAAGTAAATTAATATGACTACAACTCTTTGATAAGCGAGCTAGCCCAAAAACTGGTGAAAATTGTTAAATTTAGCTATAGAAGAGAAAGAAGCTCTAAGAGAACAGAGAAAATATCTTGTATTCAATCATTATAATATGTTATAACTGAAACAAAGTTGAGCTCACATATATATACAACCTACACTTAGCTAATACTAGTCTAATCATTAGTAGTTGTTAACCATCTAACTAACACCAACTAATTAACTAATATTATAGTTGTAACCAGTTATGCACTTCAACTCTAAGTCCTTAACACCCCTCTTTAGCTAATGGATGAAAATAGATTCTTTATCTCTGGGTCTACAAAATAATCAAGTTGTGGTCGACATAGTGCTTTCATCAGTAGGTCTACTACTTGTTTATTATTGCCAATACATTGAGTGAAAATCAATCCTGCTTATGGATTTTCCCTAAAAAAATGATAGTCAATGTTTAGATATTTAGTTCTTTCAGGAAAGATAGGATGTGTTGCTATCTGTATAGCTAATTTTCCATTAAAAGAAAAATTTATTGGAAGTCTAATCTTAGATCCCAACTCTTTAAGCAATTTAGTTAACTAGACAATCTCTACTATAGTTGATGCTATCTTTTGAATTCTGCTTCAATAGAACTTCCAAAGAATGTCTGTTTTTTCTTTGATTTCTAGGATATCAAGGCACCTCCAAGTTTAACTACATATCTTGTAACTGACTTTCTAGACTCTAAACATGAGCCCCGATCTGAGTCATTGTAAGCCCCCAACTTCAACTCACTCTTAGCTAGTATAAACAACCCAAAACCTATAATTCCTTTTATATATCTAGATACTCTCATAGCTACCTCCATATGTGATATTCTAGGAGCATGAATATGTTGACTGACGACTTGTACCACAAAAGAAACATCATTTCTTTTCATGGTTAAGTAAAGTAAATGCCTATAATTTTTTGATAAGCGAGTTAGTCTAGAAAATGGTGAAAATTGTTAAATTTAGCTATAGAAAAGAAAGGAGCTCTAAGAGAATAGAGAAAATATCTGGTATTCAATCATTATAATCTGTTACAACTTAAAATAAGTTAAGCTCACCATATATATATAACTTACACTTAGCTAACACTAGTCTAATCATTAGTAGTTGTTAACCATCTAACTAACTACAACTAATTAAATAACATTACAGCTATCACCAGTTATGCTTTTCAGCTCTAAGTCCTCAACACTCCCCTTTTAGCTAATAGATGAAAACATATTCCTCATCCCCGGCTTGTCTACTAGATAATCAAGTTGTGGTCGACATAGTGCTTTTAGCAGTAGGCCTGCTAATTGTTTTTTGGTGCCAATATGTTTAGTGAAAATCAATCATGCTTGTTCTTTTCCCACACAAAATAATAGTCAATGTCTCGATATTTAGTTCTTTCACGAAAGATAGGATGTGTTGCTATCTGTATAGATTATTTTCTATCACAAAATGAATTTTTTTGAAGTCTAATCTCACCTCCAAACTCCTTAAGTAATTCAGTTAACTAGATAATATCTACTACAGTTGATGTCATACTTCCGAATTGTGCTTTAGCAAAACTTTTGGAGAATGTATGTTGTTTCTTTGATTTTTAGGATATCAAGGCACTTCCAAGTTTGACTACATATCCTTTAACTGACTTTTTAGACTCTGTACATGAGCCTCAATCTGAGTTATAGTAAGCTACTAGTTTTAACTCACTCTTAGCTGGCATAAATAGTCCCAAACCTATAATTCCTTTTATGTATCTAGCTATGCTCATAGCTACCTCAATATGTGATGTTCTAGGAGCATGCATATGTTGACTAAGGCCTTGTACCATAAAAACATGATCAGGCCTTGTCATGGTTAAGTAAAGTAACATGCCTACAATTCTTTGATAAACTCATATATCAACAATTGGAGTATCATGTTCTGCACCTTCAGGATTAGTAACTTTATCAAACTTAAGTGAAGTGTGTTTTTAATTAAATTCCATAGGAGTTCTTACTGGCTTTCCTCTTGTCAATCCTAGTTTAGAGACTAGTTCAAGAGAATATTTTCTTTGGCACAAGTGAATCCCCTTTTCAAATTTGGAAAATTCAATGCCTAAAAAGTATCTGAGTTCACCTAAATCCTTCATCTTGAACTTAGATTGAAGATCAGGTCTAACCTATTCAATTAGTCTCAAATTGCTACCAGTTACCAACAAGTCATCAACATATAATAACACTATTAGAATATCTCCATCCTTATATTTAATAAATAATAAATAGTCAAAATGGGACTGTATAAATCCCATAGCAATATGTGCATCAATGAGCTTCAAATTCTACTATCTGGGTCTTATTTCAGGCCATATAAGGATTGCGTATCTTGCACACCTTATTATGAGACTCCCCCTGCCTGGAAAAGCCCTCAGGAATATTCATGTACACATCTTGAACCAAGTCACCTTGAATAAAGGCACTATGAATATCCATTGGAAAATGTACCAAGAAGATGAAGTAGCCAAGTCAACCATAATTCTCATAGTAACCATTTATCCATAGGGAAAAAAGTCTCAGTATAATTAAGATCAACCTATTGACTATACCCTTTAGCAACAAACCTTTCTTTATTCCTCTCCACCTCTTCTAAAGACTTATGTTTTATTTTGAACACCCATTTACACACTATAGGCACTTTCTCTGAAGGTAAAATCAACAATTGACCAAGTGTGGTTATCATCTAAGGCATCCAACTCAACCTGCATGGCTTGAATCTACAAGGGGTTTTACTAGCAGGGGGAAGGTTTGGTGACAGCAGATAAAATATGCTTTATAAGATGGATAAAGATACTCATAATTAACATAATTGGACACTGATAAGATCAATAAACCTTTGTGGAAGGAATAACATAATCAGTAAACCAGAAAAGTGGTTTAAGATACCTGGTGGACCTCATGACCTCAGGAATAAGAGGTACAAGTGATGGAACAGGATCAGGTCTAGCAGTGTAAATAAAGGGAATATAAGAGATAAGAGTGGATTTATTTAGAAACTAAACCATAGGAAAAAAGGGATATCAAAGAAGACATTGATTTGAAAGAAAATAGATTCTTGAAACACAACGTCTCTGTTGAAAATAAATTCTTTAGAGGATAGATCAAGTAAAACATAACCTTTATGGGTGGATGAGTAGACCATGAGTACTAATGGAATGGCTCTGGAGCTGAACTTGTCAACCTTGTGAACCCTTGTTGCATAGTAGAGACTACCAAACACCTTTAGATGATCCAAAGATAGAGGTATCTGAAACAACCTCTCAAAGGAAGACTGAACATGTAGAACACTACTGGGATGTCTATTTAACAAGTAAACAGTTGTTGTCTCACAATAACTCCAATATATCAAAGTGACATATGCTTGAAACCTGATAGCCCTGGACATATTTAAAATTGACTTGTGTCTCCTCTCAACTACCTCATTCTATTCAGGGGTGTAGATACATAAACTCTGATGCAAAATACCATGATGTTTAAGTAAGCTACAAATATGAAATAAATAACTCTGTTCCATTGTCATTTTGAAGATATTCAATCACACAGCCAAACATGTTTTTCATCTGAGCTAAGAAATCTCTCAGAACAATCAGTGTATCTGCTTTAGTGTTTAACAAAAAAAGCCAGATATACTTGGGGAAATCATCTAGCAGGGTAATAAAAAACCTTTTCCCATCATATGTAGGCACTCTATAGGGACTCCAAATATCAACATGCATTATATTAAAAGGATTAGCAGAAAAAAATATACTAGTAGGAAAAAATTGTATGGATTGCTTTGTAAGAGGACAGACGGTACACATATGCTCTTTCACAAGTACATTTTGTAGACCTTGAATATGTTTTAAGAACCTACGCAGTGCATGACCTGACCTTCTATGCCATAAGGTAATATCAACACTGTTATTTGCAGAAATAGTGATATTTGTATATACTTTACTAGAAAAATAAACTGAATTTGTAAAGTTTTATTTGAGACCGTTCTTTTATGTGTATGCCTTCAAGATATAAGACCGTCATCTTCCTCACTAATCCTTTTCACCTTCCCAGTAGAGATGTCCTGAAAGATACAAAAATAAGAAAAAATTCAATCATGCATTGTAACTCCTTAGTTATTTTTGACACAAATAGTAGATTGTATTTGAGCTCTGGGATGTACAAAACATTCTTCACAGGTTGATCCTGAAATATACTAGATTCACCCATATGAGTAATATCTACTTCCTTTTTTATTGGTAGTTGCACTTTACTTCCACATATTCAATCTAACCTTTTGACTTTCTTGAGTAGACTAGTATTGTGAACCATATGATTAGATGCTCCAGTGTCTATTATCCAGTTAGACTAAATGAGACTATAAATATGGGCAGTGATGTTACCTATACTGCTTTCACTTGATGTAGAGCCTAATGAGATAACCATAGATATGTTAGCAACTGGTTCAGACAGATGCTCCTTGCCTCTATTAAGAATTTGCAAAATTTGAGAGTGTTGCTCTTAATAAAATATAAGGGAACATATTGTTCTTTAGAAGATGATTCAAAGTATTGCAAAGTAGGTGAGAAATAAGAGTTTGCAGCATGAGAATCAACATATCAAGTATATGGTTGTTGTTCATCAGATATTGTATAGTCAATGTTCACAACATTGTTTGCATACGATCCTGATTGATGTCCCTTCTTTTTGAACTTTCAGTCTGATGGATAACCATGTAGCTTTTTGCACACCTTTTTTGTGTGATCTTTGATCTTACAGTAGTCACAAAATAAGCCTAATTTTCCATTGTTATTTCTAGGTCTGAACTTACTATTATAACCTGATAAAAAGCTTCTGAATTTCCACTACTGATGTTCTAACTAGAATTATAATTGATGTGATAGTTGTGATGATTTGCATTTTTGTTGCTCATAAGAGCAGTTGAGTCTCCAACTTCACTGAGTATTCCTCTGATATTGCCTAGCATACTTTTCTTTTGACTTTCTACATTCGCAATTATGGCATAAGTTTGATTAACATTTGAAAGTGGATAAATAATGAGGATTTGACTTCTAGAGTGATCATATGAATCATTTAAACCCATGAGAATTTTCCATAGCTTTTACATATGGAAATGTACAGTGTAATTCTTTGATTCAGGGCATGAACAATTTGGTGGAGGGAATAGAGCCTCAAATTCATCCTAAACCTCTCTCAGTTGATTGAAATAAGTAAAAATAGATGATGTTCCTTGTGTGAGTGTAGCTATTTCCTTGTGAAGAAAGAATACTCGAGATGCATTTACTTTATCGAATTTCTCCCTAAGATCCTTCCGTACTTTTTTGTGAGCATCAGATCCATAGATTACAGTACTGATTAGCTTATTTGAAACTGAGTTTGAAATCCATCCTAATACAATGGCATTGCATCTATCCCACAGATCATGAAGATTAGAATTATCATTATCCTTCTTACAAGTGCCTAAAACAAAACCTAGCTTATTTTTTTCTTGTAAAACTAATTTCATGGATTTGCTCCATAATGAATAATTTTTTGAGCCATGTAGCTTAATAGAAGTAAGAATAGAACCTTTAGTATCTGGAGGATGCACATACTGTGGATGACTGTGATGTACTTGATCATCCTGATGAGTGCTCTGTTGATTTTGCGTCTGAGATTTTCACGGTCAATTTCGTAGTTGATTGTTTCAATTTCTACTCTAACCAGTTAGCCCTAATTTGGAATTTGATTTCACAGTGCTGATGAAGATTTTCGATACGCCAGTACTCTGGCTTCTACTTTGGTGAATTTGGCTCTGATACTATGTTAAATTTAGCCATGGAAGAAAAAGGAGCCCTAAGAGAATGGAGAAAATATCTGGCATTCAATCACTGTAATCTGTTACAACTGAAAAGAAGTTAAGCTCATCACATATATACAACCTACACTTAGATAATACTTATCTAATCATTAGTAGTTGTTAACCGTCTAACTAACTCCAACTAATTAAATAATACTGCAACTGTCACCAGCTATGCTCTTCAGCTCTAAGTCCTCAACAAAAATGGCCAAAGGACATGATGTTAGTGTGATGATAATTTTGTTACTCTTTTTCAATTACTCTCTCATTCCTTTTTAAGTGCTCTATTTTGGTTGGCATACACCCTTGAATAAATCACTTACTCCTATAAAAAAGTACTTTTATTAATATATCCCTAATTAAGTTTAGATTAGGCACACCCCTAATTCCTTCTTAATTAAATGTCTTTGTAATTTGAACAAGGATATAGCATAAAGATTTTAGCCAAATTATTTTTGAAAGATTAAAAGAGCATTTAAAAATGAAATACAAACACAACTTAAATAGAGCACTTTTTAGGAGAGAGTATCTAATGCACATGAAACACAGAAAGAATGTAAATTTTGTTGAAGAAGGAAATATAAGTAGAAGGGGCTAGTTCCTAGATAAAAGTCTGTTCTTAGAAATTCAGTGCCACTTCTTCCCTCAATGAGCTTTATTTCGTGGGAGAACTGCGTTATATGGCCGTCCATTAAAATATGAGCAAGCAAATATATATTTTTAAATATATTATTATAGAATATATATTTTTAAATATAAATATTGTATTTTTTAATATATTTAAATAATAAATACAATTATTTTGATTAATTGATAAAATATGTAACTTGCTCTTATTTCTTTGTGTTTTTCTCTTGACAGAAGAGATGAAAGATTCCTTTCTTTTTCTCTTTTCGAGAAAGAAATTGACATTTTTATCTGTCCGGATTTAGGGAAGTCAAAGGATGCCTCTTTCTATTTGGATTTCTATTGCAGCAATTAACAGTTGGAGTTAGGCAGTGTGGTAAGAATTTTGTGGTGTCTATTTATTATCACAAATTCTGACTTGTAGGTTAGCTTGAATTTGGTTTATAATCTTTTGGAGATTCTAGAATTATACTTGTCTCCAATTAATGTTTAGTATTTTGTATTACGCTGAAGTACTGTGTCAATTTTAAGTGCAAGGATACTTGATTTTCAGATTATCATTTAAGTTATACTTGTGAGCAGTAAAAACTTGAAAATCTATCCATTTTAAAACAATTTCAGATATGTGACGTTTGAAGTAGGCTTTGTCAAGCTAAGTATAACTGTAGAGAAAAGAAATATTTAAAAGTTTATATGATTGAAGTTCAGACAAATTATCAAATCTTACCTCAAATATTATTTGTTTAACCTAATTCAAAGTAAACCAACATGCAAAAATTTGAAAAGTAAGTACAAACTAAATAATAGTGTTCAAATAGGATATTCTTGAAATGTTTACCAAAAAATGCTTTAAGAAAGTTGATATCTAGTTAATCTAGACAGCCATTATAAATGGATGTTTACATATTATGTCCATAAGGGTTGTTTAATAGGATGTATTACAGAAAATAATATATACTTTCGTAACATTATTCAGTTTTTTGTTTGGTAGTTAGGATTTTTATCAATGCACATATTATATATATACTCATTTAATATTATAAGATGTATAATTAATACATAGTAATAAAAAGGTCGGTAGAACATAGGATAAGTACGGTTGAAGATAGAACTATCTTTAATATACGCCAAACCAAACAACAAATAAAAATTAATCTCAACACTACTGAAATTTTATAAGTCTAAAGCTCGGAACAATTATTATTCAATGGAGATTCATAGTCATAATGATCACAACCCTAGTTTCTCTGTATCATTGATTCGAAATATTGAAATCTAAGTTTTGAGTTCTAAAATAAGTTGAAACGTTAGAATTTGTTTGATTGATAAAAACTCCTATTTTGTCTTTTCTTATTATTTATTTGAATTTAACTTGTAGCTATAGTTTCGAACTAGTTTAATCGCCACTCACATTGTTCCCTGTGGATTCGACTCCGACTCTGAAGTTGGGTAAATATATTGATGACGATCGCCTTGCACTTATTTGAGGTGTAAGTTGAGCGTTATCAAAAATGGCGCCGTTGCCGTGGAACAATTTGGCATATTGAGTTGGTTTGGAATTTTAGCCTACTTGCTTGAATTCAAACTTGTAAATATTTGATTTTAGTTTTCTTTTATTTCTTGTGTTAGGTAGATTTTTATTCTAATTTACTTATTACTATGGCATCTTGGAATGAACATGAGTTTGGTGGTTGGAAATCATATCTTGATGATCCATGTCCATATTGTGATGGACCTCACTTTTGGCAAGATTGTAAATATGCTCCTCGGAGAGAGATGTGTGCACCATCTCCAGCCTACTGGGAGTATAATTGTTCTTTATGTGGTGGTCAAGATGGACATTGGAGTGATTGCCCAAGTGCTCCTTCCCCCTATTGCGCTAACCCAGGTTCTAGTTCTTCTTATGAGTATGGCAGGTCTTATGGTCAAGAAAAGAAAGAACGAAGCACTGGAAAGAGTGACATTGAAGCTATGCTTCAACTAATGTTGGATCATACAGATACAACGACTGATACCATATGTGACATATGTCAAGACATTAGGGCATTTAACTAGGAAAGAGAAAGGATAGAAGAGATGGATATCGAGGTCAATCATCCAAAACACCTTTCTACATTGTGGTTAGATAATGTCTTATCTGTGGAATTATTTAACATAATGGATGAGTGTGAAGATGAGGAGCAAGAACCCTATATCGATGTTGTGCTTGATGTTGAGTAGACCTTGGAGATTTCCCAACCAACCGAGCCAACCATGAGGGATGATGCCAAGATTGAGGGAATGGTGCTAGAGGCAAAAGAAGAAGACAAGCCAATCTCTTATGAAGACTCTAGCCCAATTCAAAGTAAAAATGTTGAGAAGATGAATAAAAGTGAGTTTGTAGAGGATAATGTAAATTTTGAAGTAGGATTTGTTAGGCCACACTTGAAGCATTTTTCCACATTATGTTTAGATAATATCTTGTCTATGGAATCATCTAAAATAGTGGAAGACTGTGAAGATGAGGAACAAGAATCCTATATTCTTTATTTTACACTTGATAAGCAACACAAAAACACACCTCACTTTAAAGCTGAGTTGTTTACCATGCATCATCCATTACTCGGATTCTTAATCTTTGTACCACCTCCCTATGAGCGAGGCAATAAGATGGACTCTAAGTTGGGGGTGAAGTTCATATCCTCAAGATTGAGGAAAAAACTGAGTTGGGTCGTGTCGCGACACTAAATTAGGCGCTTCTTGAGAGGCAACCCAAGGTATTTTGTTGTTTGTATTTGTATTGTGTGATTGACATCAGATTTTTACACCCATGGTGCCACAGGTATGTTTCTAACTCTCTTGTTTTGGATTGACGCGTTGGGAACACTGCATGATATTAATTTGAGGGTGGGGCTACTTGTGGGTGTGATGTCCTCCTAGGGTTTTGTTGCCGTGCCTCTTTTCCCTGGAGTCTTGTTCCTAGTAGAGACGGCATGTTTAAGCGTATTGTGTTTGTTTTGTGGTGTGTTATGGTTAACTGGAGAAAAATAAGTATCTATAGCAATTGACATATTTTTGTTGATTTTTAAGACTGATAAACACCTCTCCATTGGTCTATTTTATAACTATGTGATATGCATTTATATGTGTCTACTGTGAATCTTTTTATGGCATTAGTACTAGGGACATGATAATCACTGCTAACAATTGCATGAACCGAATGGGTAGTAGCTTGTGATGTACCATTGTGCCATGTGTGTGTGAGGTCTTACTCAATTCCCTGTGTGTGTTGAATCTAAAATTTTCCTGGTTAGTCTTACCTTGGTTGAAATATAGGGGTTAGGAAAGGATCGTAGGCCGTTTTGATTTTTAAGTCACTTTTTTGCCTAAATGACCTTCCCTATATGCATGATATCTCTTGATCCCTATTTTTAGCCTGAATTGACCATTTCTTTCTATGACATCTATCACCTTCCCGTTTAGATCATAATGAACCTTTTTTGGCCCTGGTCTTTCTTGGACACTGTGTACCTAGACTTAGATAAACAACCTAAGTTGAGGGTGTCTATCATAGGGGTGCGTGATGGAAACTGGGTATGAAGAAAGGTAGAATAAAAGAAAAAGAAGAATAAGAAAAGAAAAAGAATGAAAAGAAAAGTCACATCCATCCTAAATAATGTGTGACCAAGAAAAGGAGAAAAAAAAGAAAAAGGTTAATAAGTGAACCCCAAAAGTTAAGGTAGTTCCAAGGAGGCTTAGTCACTCTAAATGCCATTGAATATCATACCAGCCCTTAGCCTACATTACAAGCTGAAGAAAAGACCTATAGTGATCCTAACTTACATGTCTGGACACCTTGGTAATAAAAATAAGGGCAATCATATGGTATTTGACATGCATTGATTGAAATTTCTTTCTGAGAGTGAGTTTCTCTTGACCGTCCCCACATTGACATGCTTGAGTTCATATATGAGTGAGGAGGGACTTCTTTGTTGTAAGGGCACATTGGTTGCATTGCTAGCTGTTAACTTGTTTGGATAGTGTAATATTGGTACATGCATGGTTGTTGTTGCTGAATTGATGCCATATCTTGAATCCTTTGGGTCATATTGTGGATCTTCATTGATATGCACAGTTGGGTTTAAGGTGATTGAAAATGGAGAGGGTAATGTGTTTTGAGCTAAACTTGATAATCAACTGTCATAGGTATCTTATGTGTCTCTTGGTTAAGCATCGTAATATGGTCTTATGTAGTTGCTTGAGGACAAGAAATTGTTTTAAGTTGAGGGTGTTGATGTGTTAGATTTGTGTAGAACATTTAAGACTTTTTAACTCGAAATAATTGTAAGTTCTTAAGTAACTACTGGTGTTTTTGATGTAGATTTCATGTATTTCCATGCATCTTAGTTTTCCTACAAAATCATAAGAAATATCATCTAAAACACTAGTAGTTACTTAAGAACTTACAATTATTTCGAGTTAAAAAGTCTTAAATGTGCTACAAAAATCTAGCACATCAACACCCTCAACTTAAAACAATTGCTTGTCCTCAAGCAACTACATAACACCATATTACGATGCTTAACCAAGAGACACATAAGATACCTATGACAGTTGATTATCAAGTTTAGCTCAAAACATATTACCCTCTCCATTTTCAATCACCTTAAACCCAACTATGCATATCAATGAAGATCCACAATGTGACCCAAAGGATTCAAGATATGGCATCATTTCAGTAACAACAACCATGCATGTACAATATTACACTATCCAAACAAGTTAACAGCTAGCAATGCAACCGATGTGCCCTTACAAAAAAGAAGTCCCTCCTCACTCATATATGAACTCAAGCATGTCAATGCGGGGACGGTCAAGAGAAACTCACTCTCAGAAAGAAATTCCAATCAATGCATGTCATATACCATATGCTTGTCCTTATTTTAATTACCAAGGTGTCCAGACATATAAGTTAGGATCACTATATGTCTTTTCTTCAGCTTGTAATAGAAGCTAAGGTTTGGTATGATATTCAATGGTATTTAGAGTGACTAAGCCTCATTGGCACTACCTTAACTTTTGGGGTTCACTTATTAACCTTTTTTTTTCTCCTTTTCTTGATCACACATTATTTAGGATGGATGTGGCTTTTCTTTTTCATTCTTTATCTTTTCTTATTCTTCTTCCACACCACCCAGCTTTTTATTCTTTTCCTTTTATTCTACCTTCCTTCATACCCATCTTCCATCATGCACCCCTATGATAACCACCCTCAATTCAGGTTGTTTAGGTAAGTCTAGGTGCACAGTGTCCATTGAGGACCAGGACCAAAATAGGTTCATTATGATCTAAACGGGAAGGTGATAGGTTTCATAGAAAGAAATGGTCAATTCAGGCTCAAAATAGGGATCAAGAGATATCATGCATACAGGAAAGGTCATTTAGGCAAAAAAGTGACTTAAACATCAAAACGGCCTATGATCCCTTCCTAACCCCTATCTTTCAACCAAGGTAAGACTAAGCGGGAAAATTCTAGATTCAACACACATAGGGAATTGAGTAAGACCTCACACGCACATGGCACAATGGTACATCACAAGCTACTACCCATTCGGTTCATGCAATTGTTAGCAGTGATTATCATGTCCCTAGTACTAATGCCATAAAAAGATTCACAGTAGCCACATATAAATGCATATCACATAGGTATAAAATAGACCAACAGAGAGGTGTTTATCAGTCTTAAAAATCAACAAAATTATGTCAACTGCTCTAGATACTTATTTTTCTCCAGTTAACCACAACACATCACAAAACAAACACAATACGCTTAAACATGCCGTCTCTACTAGGAACAAGACTCCGGGGAAAAGAGGCACAGCAACAAAAACCCAGGAGGACATCACACCCACAAGTAGCTCCACTCACAAATTAATATCATGCAGTGTTCCTAACGCGTCAATCCAAAACAAGCGAGTTAAAAACATACCTGTGGCACCATGGGTGCGAAGATCTGATGTCAATCACACAATACAAATACAAACAACAAAATACCTTAGGTTGCCTCCCAAGAATCGCCTAATTTAGTGTCGCGGCATGACCCAACTCAATTTTTTCCTCCATCTTGAGGATATGAACTTCACCCCCAACTTAGAGTCCATCTTCTTGCCTCTCTCATAGGGATGTGGTACAAAGATTAAGAAGCCGAGTAATGGATGATGCATGGTAAACAACTCAGCTTTAAAGTGAGGTATGTTTTTGTGTTGCTTATCAAGTATAAAATAAAGAATATAGGATTCTTGTTCCTCATTTTCACAGTCTTCCACTATTTTAGATGATTCCACAGACAAGATATCATCTAAACATAATGTGAAAAAATGCTTCAAGTGTGGCCCAACAAATCCTACTTCAAAATTTACAGTATCCTCTACACACTCACTTTTATTCATCTTCTCAACATTTTTACTTTGAATTGGGCTAGAGTCTTCATAAGAGATTGGCTTGGCTTCTTCTTTTGCCTCTAGCACCATTCCCTCAATCTTGGCATCATCCCTCATGGTTGGCTCAGTTGGTTGGGAAATCTCCAAGGTCTGCTTAACATCAAGCACAACATCGATATAGTGTCCTTGCTCCTCATCTTCACACTCATCCATTATGTTAAATAATTCCACAGACAAGACATCATCTAACCACAATGTAGAAATGTGTTTTGGATGATTGACCTCGATATCCATCTCTTTTATCCTTTCTCTTCCCTCGTTAAATGCCCTAATGTCTTGACGTATGTCACATATGGTATCATTCATTGTGTCTGTATGATCCAACATTAGTTGAAGCATAGCTTCAATGTCACTCTTTCCAGTGCTTCGTTCTTTCTTTTCTTGACCATAAGACCTGTCATACTCATAAGAAGAACTAGAACCTGGGTTAGCGCAATAGGGGGAAGGAGAACTTGGGCAATCACTCCAATGTCCATCTTGACCACCACATAAAGAATAATTATACTCCCATTAGGCTGGAGATGGTGCACACATCTCTCTCCGAGGAGCATATTTACAATCTTGCCAAAAATGAGGTCCATCACAATATAGACATGGATCATCAAGATACGATTTCCAACCACTAAACTCATGTTCATTCCAAGATGCCATAGTAATAAGTAAATTAGAATAAAAATCTACCTAACACAAGAAATAAAAGAAAACTAAAAATAAATATTTACAAGTTTGAATTCAAGCAAGTAGGCTAAAATTCCAAACCAACTCAAAACGTCAAATTATTCCCCAGCAACGATGCTATTTTTGATAACGCTCAACTTACACCTCAAATAAGTGCAAGGCGGTCGTCGTCAATATATTTACCCAACTTCGGAGTCGGGGACGAATCCACAAGTAACAATGTGAGTGGCGATTAAACTAGTTCAAAACTATAGCTACAAGTTGAATTCAAATAAATAATAAAAAAAGACAAAATATGTGTTTTTATTAATCAAACAAATTCTAACGTTTCAACTTATTTTAGAACTCAAAACTTAGATTTCAATATTTCGAATCAATGATATAGAGAAACTAGGGTTGTGATCACTGTGACTATTAATCTCCATTGAATAATAACTGTTTATGATTATCTTGATAGGTGGAAACAACAGATTATCCCTGTCGATGATACTATCTGACTTATCTCTCGACCTCACCAGATAATTTATTATTCAATTCTCTCAAACTTAGATAACTTATCTATTTCCAACTGGATATTATCTCAGGTAGATTGATCCAGTTACGGCATCAATCATTAAACAGAAGGTTGGTAGCTTCTGAGTCCCTGTTGATAATCCACGACCTCTAGTCTATTTCTCCGTTAGAAGCAAATAAAACCTAAGGCATAACCTAATGTTTGCAACCAATAGATTCAAGTTAAAACAACAGAATTTCAAGACGTTTCCACAATCACTCAAACCCTAATCTAACTATTAAATCAATGAAATAATAATCATAGATCTCACAACCCTAGTTGTGGGTTTTTAGTTGCTCATAAGATAGAAAGAGATAACAAAGATTGAATTCATAACTTAAAGCAAGTGAACTTGCAAAAGTTGAAATTCAAAGTTGTTTCTCCTTCAAGTACAATAAGAATTTCCCACAACTAAATCAAAGGATGGAAAATTGAATTTCTAAGTTAAGAGACTAAAGAAAAGCAAAGTCGTCTTTGGACTAAGTTTCAGACGTTCCTAGATGTCCAAATGCCCCATGAAACCCTAAAAGTTGCTATTTATACCCGTATTTTAAGAAAAAATTAGAAATAAAAATGTTAGAATTTTTACTTTTTGTGACGCCATTTGTGATAGGCTATCACAAACCCGACGCCCTCCGTGATAGCTTATCACAAATCTGACAACCTCCGTGATAGCCTATCACAACCTGACGATCTCTGTGATAGCCTATCACAAACCTGACGGCTTATCACAACATGTCGTCAGAAAATCTTCAATTTTCTTGTTCTCTGCCTAAACCTTACGACCTCCGTGATAGCCTATCACAAACGTGATAGCTTATCACGGCATGTCGTCAGGAAATCTTCCGAAACTTTTCAAAACTAAATTCCTTGCATCTTTTCACCAAAAATCATCCTTCTTGATGTAGATTTCATGTATTTCCATGCAACTTGGTTTTCCTACAAAATCATAAGAAATATCATCAAAAACACCAGTAGTTACTTAAGAACTTACAATTATTTCAAGTTAAAAAGTCTTAAATGTGCTACAAAAATCTAGCACATCAAGCTCAGACAATTTTACGTAATTTCAGACATAAATATTTAAATTTTAACTATGTATAATTTTAAACATTTTATCAAGCCTAACATCAAGCACTATCTATCCAAAGTTGTCTTGAAGTAAAGAAACGTGCAAGAATTTTAGAAAAAGTAAGTACATCTGAAATAATAGTGTATAAATAGGTACTCTTGAAATGCTTGCCACAAAATGCTCCAAGGAAAGTCGATATCTAGCTAATCAAAAGAGCCACTTTAAATGCAGGTTTACACATTATGTTCGAAGTGGTTTGTAGAATAAATTAGAGAAAATAGTAAATGTGCTAATTGTGGGATTATTTAATTTTATGTTTGGTAGAATTATCAGCCATTAATACATATATTAATTATTATACACTCATCGGTCTTATTGTATAACTAGCTAATACATAGCAACACAAAGACTATTAATGCATGAATAAGTATGGTTAAAAAGAGAATTATTCTTACAGATCGTTTGGCAGCTGGTTAGATTTATGCTAATATTAAAAAAATACATGGATTGATCATGAGTGAATTTACGTATTATTTTATATAGAGATTAGTTTGCAGGATTTGCTTTTTCATGTATTACTTATTCCACCTTCTATCCTGCATAAAAATAAGTAATACATAGATTACCTCACAACTTATACATGTATTAGTTATGAGGATTTCTAAATTACAAAAAGAATAAAAAAAAAAACATCGTATTAATTTTATACATGAATATAATTTACCTCTCAACCAGCTACCAAACATCGTTTCACTTATGCAAGATTTAATATTTGAATAACTTTTTCTCAAACCAGCCACCAAACGACCACTTAATACACCAAATCAAACAATAAATAAAAAATACTCTCGGCATTACTAGTATACATTATTCAGTGTTATTCTTATTCTTATGGCTCTATCAAAGGACCTATGTTATCTAATATTGCACTTAAGATTCTCAAAATCAATTCTAATTCTAAATAGAAAATGGTGAATTTAAGGTTGTTAGAGGTATTAATGGATGTTTAAAATCTGTCCTTGTACTGCTGCCGACAGTGATGTAGTTATCTCAATGTTAGTGAATGCTCTACCGAATCTGACCCTCTCCTCCTGACATTCCAGCTGTTTTGATTTTTAAACTACAGATTTAACTATATATACATTGACCAAAAAAAAAAGTAATAATTATTGGGTAATTTCTGATCAGTTTTTCCAAATTTTCTATGTTTATGCAGATACGAAATATATAAACTTACATCTTCAAGCTTATTCATCTTTCTAATCCACCCTTTACTATCAAACACAATAATAAATTGAGTTAATTTGTCAATTATAAATTAAGAGATGATTAGGTTGAAGAAGAGACACAGTGAAAGTGACCATCTTTTCAAATTAATTATATACAATATAAGTCAATTCACATGAAAGATTGGGGTGGGTTGTTCCTCAACTTCGGAAACTATTCCCTGATGCTCTCACACAACAAGAACTAGGAGATATATGTAAAGTAAGAAGTACAAAACTACAATAAAATAAAGGATACAAATTTTTTATGTGGAAACTCCTTGCTCAATGGAGAAAAAACACGATCTGCCTCAAGGATTTCTAAACTCCACTATATCCAAGCAACTTCTTGAATCAGACTCCAAGGATTAACCTCCTAATCCTTTGTTTCCTAGCAATAACTCTATTACAAGGAAACTCAAGAAGTAACTCTATTGCTTCAACCCCAGCTAACTCTAACTAGCAACACAAGCTAACTCTAGCTTGACACAATCACCTAACTCTAGATGATTAGAGAATGAAGGTTTGCACCTCAACACCTACTACAATCATAAGCTAATGTAGGCGGACTTTTAAGAACAATGTTACAAAGACACAATTGCAACAAAGAAATAAAAATGCAACTCTATGAGCAAACCTTTCCTTGTTGCAGCTGCAGCCTTTGATTTTGCACTTCAGAGAGATATTTAATTGTGAGTATATAGAAGTGTTGGTTTTCTTGTTAAGGAAGATGCACAATATATATTATGACACAAGAAAACCTAAGGAGAGATCTCATTGGTTGAGGCAAAAAGGTGGCAGCAGCTTTTCACCAACTTTTGCACTTTGTGTCAATTGGACTGTTGACTGTGACAGCAACAGGTAGGTGTGTACAAACCAAACCGTCAAGTCAAACCAAATCGAAGAACCAAACCAAATCAAGAAAACAAACCGACTTATGGTTTGGTTTGGTTGGTTTAGCGTTTGAAAAAAAAAACAACCATTCTTGGTTTGTTTTGGTGTTAATAAAAAAAAATTAAACCGACATAATATATATATATATATATGTATATATATATATATATATATATATATATATATAGAAAGAGAGAGAGAGAAAGATGTATATAAATATATATGTATGTATATATATATATGTGCATATATATAATTTAACTTTTTATACATAAAATATTAATTATAATTTACTTTTTAAATACTTTTTCAATTAGTTGTATTAATTTTTAATATTTAGAAAGTAGATATATATATATGGGCCTTTAAGTTGTAATATTTTCCATTAATTGCAAATAAAATGATCCAAAACCCAATATAAACTTAGAACCAAAACTTTTCACTCTTCATCTTACTTTTTAGTTTCAATAGAGTTTTTCGCTCCTCAATTTTTCGTAATATTAATTTTTCATTATCACATGAGTGTAAGACCCCACAAAATTCTAAGCTTAACTCAGTCCTTTAAAGCTTGTTAAGGGGTCTCAGACTTGGAAAATTCTACCTAAGTATTCAGACTTAGTATTATTTTAGCCTTCATAAGTTGGCAACTCTATTTCGTGACCTTTACGACCATTAAATGACGATCTTTAAGTTGATTCACGATCAGGAATGTTAGTAGGTATTCTCGGACGAGTTTCAGATTTTTTGAACATTATTTGAAGCACGTTTGGGAGTCTAGTCCAGTGTATCGACGGAATCTCAACGCGACACATCGCCCATCGCATCAATGAATATTTTTCCCCATCTCCCAGTGCAAATTTCAGTGAACCGATGCGGACTTAACACAGCGCGTTGGCCATCACTTCAATTATAACGATGCGATGCATTGGTCTGCGCGTCGCTAAACTGGTTTTCAATAATTAAAAACAGCGTCCAGATGGGTATTTGGGACATTTTCTCCACTTCAACCCAACCCTTAAAACACGAAATTCATCCCCCACAAAGCAAGATACACTCTTTTCTATCAAATTTCTCTCATGAACAAAACCCTAAAACATTAATTTAAAGATCAATTCCTTAGAACACTCCCTCAATCTTCAAGAATTTAATTGCTAAGGTATGTGAAGTGTTTATTCAAGGGTTTCTTCCACCCTTGGAGTCCAAGAAACTATTTCTAAACTTCAAGTGTATTGATTTCATGAATTCCATGTTGGGTTTGATTATATTCATGATGATAATAATTAATTGGGGTTCTAAATCCATGTTTCACAACAAGTTTCATGTGGAGTTAATTGATATATATGTAGTATTATCTGAATTCATGTTAAACCCTTGAATGTGTGAAATTGGAATTGAAGTTATGATGCCTACATGTTGTTTAGTATCATGTGCATAGATTTTGTTCTCCAAGTGCTTGATAAATTGCTCATGTGAACTAAAAAGGGTAAATTCATGTCATGTTAGCTTATGTGCAAGTTATATCATACAAGTGTTTGATAAAATGTCTCTATAAATGAGTTATAAACAAGTGCACATGGTTATGCTTTTCTAGTCTATTCTATGATTTACTCTTCATGCTATCGAGTCCTGGGGTATTCAATACGCGAAAACTTTGTTGTTTATCTAGAGCTATAGTAGTTATGGAACAGCCTCAGTAGTGTCACAGACAGTAGTACTCAGAAAATGGTCGTAGTTCCAGTACAGTATTCAGTTCAGGCCTCAGTAAACTCAGCCAGTTAATAAAATTTCGTAGCATTCAGTTAGTTAATAGAATTCAGTAGTACTCTATCAATTAACGAAACTCAGTGGACTCAGTTCAGTTCAGTTAGAAAGTACAATCAGTAATAGCTCAGTCAAGCCTAGTACATAATAGAAATTAGTTCAGTGTTTATTCAGTTAGGAGTAGGATTCAGCATCGAGCGAACCCAGGGATGGGGGCATTTCTGCCCGCATAGGGTTTGACCCTTAGTAAAAGTTCCTGCATTATAGAACTATGTATCCACCTAGGTTGAGATATCTTCCTGCCATACTAAGGTTGATATATCTCATACGAGTTTTCTTGCCATCGAGGGTTGACGAAAGAGCTACCTGTCAGAGAGGGTTAACTCACAGTTGTCTTTACCTGTAGCACGGTACTGACACCCTTCCAACTGGGGTTACAGGTTGGACCCCAATATATCCAGAAATAGGCATGTCGGCTGGATGATTACCTCCCACCGTCTCAATTTTAACCTTCAAAATAGAACTTAATTCAGTATAAATCAGGACTGTCAGATACAGTCACTCAGTTCAGTACGGAACTCAGAATAGTTCCACAAAATCAGGATTGTCAAATATAGTCACTCAGTTAACAGCAATATTAGTATCAGTAGACTCAGATATTAGTAAATCAGTAATTCAGAACTCAGTAACCAGTGTCATCATGACCTCAGTTACAATTTACATATTTCATGCATGTACTTTTATTCAGTTATGCTCATGTTGTTCAGTAAGTATTGTTCATGTATATGAACCCAAGCATCTCAGCCTACCTCACTTAGCATATCGGTACATTTAAAATACTGATGCATACCTGTCTTTTGTGCTATGATGTCTTATGTCATGGGTTCAACCGCATAAGCTCTCAATCATACTTAGCATCTCGATCCATCAGCAACAGATTAGTGGTGAGTCCTCATTATTCGAGGAAAGAATTATTATTCCATTATTTCTGTACTTAGTTTATTTCAGTAGTCGGAGTTAGTTGGGGACTTGTCCCATCAACTCCTTGTTCAGAAAGTAGAGGCTTTTCAGACTAGAGTATTTATAGATAGATGTTCAGTTTTGGTATGGATGAACTGTACTCAGTATTTGCTTACAGTTTTGAATCTTATGGAAAGTTTTTGCCTAATTTTCGCGTAATTACAATATTACTATTCAGTCATTACAGCAGGTACCAATCATGGATTAGCTTGTGGTCCTTCGGGATTATGAGTACTGTGTAGCGTTTGGGGTACAGACTCGGGGCGTTACAAACTTGGTATCAGAGCCAGGTTCAAAAGAATCCTAGAAAGTCTAAAATTGGCATCTAGTAGAGTCTGTTACATGGGTGTGTAGCATGCCACACTTATGGATAAGAAGCTATGAGGCATTTTAGGAAACGTTTCCCTTCCTTCAGTATTCATACCGTGCGGGTGAGCATGAGCTTAAGTTAAACTCTCAGTCTAATTCCTCTCTTCCTTATGCTTTCGGAACATGCCTTCTAGAGAAGATAACGAGAGAAGTAATGAAAATTAGCCAACCCATCCACCCGTTCAGGCAGATCCCCTAAATGAGCATGTCTCCCACTCTGAATTTAGAGCTGTTTTTACCGCCTTAGCTTATTCAGTAGCTTCTTAGAACAATCAGCTGGCTATTATCCTATCAAGGATTATGGCTCATGCTCCATAGAGTGAGGAGAAGAGGCATAGGAAAGAGGGGAGAAAGAATAAGAGGGCCAAAATGCTAGGCCAAAAAGTGGCCGAACAAATCCTCTTTTCCAGAAGTGCAACAGAAACCACCAGAGTATTTCCAGAGCTGGTAGTGATGTGTGTTTCGAATGCGTCAAACCAGTCCATAGAGTCAATGATTTTCCTCAGGTGGGTTCGCAGAGTCAGCATAATAGTCCCCTAGCTCAATCTGGTAGCCCGAATTAGTAAAAAGCCTCTTCTTGTGCCACCAGTGGGCAATGCCTAAACACGCTTTATCTACTTCAGTCCTGACAGGATCAGGAAAGTTCTCCTGATGTGTTCACTAGTATGTTACAAGTTTACTATTTACATGTTTATGCTTTGCTAGATCCAGGAGTTTCTTTGTCCTTTGTAACTCCATATATAGCTATTGATTTCGGAGTCAGTCCCAAAATTCTAGTAGAACCTTTCTCAGTCTTTACCCCAGTAGGTAAATCTATCATAGCCCGATGGGTGTACAGGAACTATCCGATTATGGTATCTCAGAAAGTCACTTTAGCAAACTTAGTCGAATTAGAGATGCCCAATTTAGATGTCATTCTCGGCATTGATTGGCTTCATTCCTGCTATGCCTCAGTTGACTGTAGAAATAGAATTGTCCAATTTTAGTTCTCAAATGAACACGTCCTAGAGTGGAATGGTAGTACTTTAGCACTTAGGGGTCAGCTTATTTCCTACCTTAGGGAAAGGAAAATGATATCTAAGGGATATGTCTATCATCTCGTTTGAGTCTAGGACTCTAGATCAGAAACCCCAACTCTTGAGTCGGTATCAGTAGCATTAGAATTCCCAGACGTGTTTCCTGAAGATCTTCTCAGAGTTTCTACCGAAAGGGAAATCGACTTCGAAATAGACCTTCTTCCATATACTCAGCCCATATTTATTTGGCTGTATAAAATGGCACCTGTAGAACTCAGAGAATTAAAAGAACAGTTGAAGGATCTTCTAGATAAGGGATTCATCAGACCTAGTGTGTCCCCGTAGGGTACACCAGTTCTATTCGTGCGTAAGAAAGAAGGTTTTCTTAGAGTGTGCTTTGACTACCGTCAGCTAAATAAAGTCACGGTCAAGAACAAGTATCCATTTCCCAGAATCGATGACTTATTTGATCAACTTCAGGGTGCCAGTTATTTTTCTAAGATAGACCTCGGATCAGGCTATCATCAACTCAGAGTCAGAGATGGTGACATTCTGAAGACAGTTTTCAGAACTCGATGTGGTCACTTCGAATTCTTAGTCATGTCATTTGATCTTACCAATGCCCCAGTAGCTTTCATGGACTTGATTTTGTTCAAGAAGTACTTGGACATGTTCATCATAGCCTTCATCAATGACATTTTTTCCTATTCTCGTAGCGAGAATGATCACGCAAATAATCTCAGAATCGTATTCCAGACTCTTGAAACCCACCAGTTATCATGATATCTGTTCATATCTTACATGCTATCTCTATGATCATAGATCATACTCATGCACGTTAGCAATTATGCACGCCTATAGTTCCTAGTATAAGGAGTTCAAGTTTACTCAGTGTTACGAATCATGTTCCATAAATACAGAAACTCCAGACTTAGGTCATGCATCTCATGACTCATGTACTTATGTCATGCTTTATAGTATGTTCAGTTCCCATGACTTATGTTATACCCCTAACGATAAGCTAAATTCAAATTATGTCACGCATATTCTCAGTTTATGTCTCTTAGTGAATCTATGATATTTACATTCTCTTCCTCAGGCCTCAGTTAGGTGTCAAATTTTGTATAATGTTCATTCATGTTTTCGGTCCTCACATTTTAAAACTTTAGTAAACTCTCTTTATGAAATGATGTAGTGATGAGTGATTGCTTAGATGGGAGAGAATAAATATTTCATGTTAAGGAAAGATTTTTGCATACTTGTGATACACAAGACTGTAGTCATGAAGATAGGCTTGAATGTTAGGTTAGTGTGCAGGTAAATGGCTAGCAAGAAGTTGTATTTAGTTGCTGAAGGAAGGGGGAGAATCAGGATTTTTTATGAGATGATAAGTTGAGAAAATGCAGAGTGTGAGTGTCTATTTAGACCCTCGATTTATATCAGTATCCATCGCATAGTTATCAGAACCCAGCATTTAGTTCCAGTTTGAGTCTCAGTTACAGTCTCAGTTACAGCCTCAATTACCGTCTTAGTTACAGTCTCAGTCCCAGTCCCAGTCTAGTAATCAATCTAGTAACTCAATTTATTTTCAGATTTCCTTGACCATAGCGTACAATTATCAGTTATTCAGTTATCAGTTATTCAGTTATTAGTATATCAATACCTTAATTTACAGACTATTTTGGAATCATTTTATACGCTTGGTCTTGCGTTCTCAAATAATACAGTCTTCACGTATTCATGCTCAGTACCTTATGTTTCTTAGTCAGCCCTTACCTCATATTTAAAATACTCTACAGTTTCAGTCCAGACTAAGTATAGTTAAATCTTACATGACCAGTATTCAACTATCATCCATTCAGTTAAACAAACAAGTTAGTATGTTTATGCATTCATGCTCAATGCCCATGTGAATATTTACAGTAGTATCAGGTGAAGTGTCGTAATAGGGTGGAGAGTATAGTTGAGATAATATTTGAGGAATATGTCTAATCTTGAAAATTTGTTGTTACAGTGCATAAGGCGTAGTCACTCTATCTTAGATGATTCGTAGGCCTCGCCTCATATTACAAAATTTTAGCCAGGATGTGATTTCTTTTTCAGATGTTTTATTTATCCCATACCAAGATTCCTTGCTCCTTAAAGTCAGTAGAACTCTATAGAAAGAGTGTCAAGGAAATACTCCAGTCGAGTATTAGTTTTCAGCATGAGTTAGTCCGTAAGCCAATAATTCAGTTTCGTAGCTAGGTAGACAAGTTCGTATGGTTTGGTTTTTTATCTTTCCATCTAGTCACACTATCTGAAGCCTCATGAATGTAACTATTCCAAGATGGAGTAACCAGGTAGTTGCGTGTCCAGCTCAATTTATGTATTATGTCTCAGGGATGTATTATCGCAAGGGGGAGATGCACCATAACCCCTGAGCTTTTATGTCCTAAACCTCCCAGATTCTCTTCACGTAACGAATCCAGTTTGGAATAATGGGTACTCATGAGTAGACCCTCAAGTTCTAATTTCAGCCGTAAGCCATGTATTCAAGAGGCTCAGTTCAGTTCATGTATCACGTTTCAGCCTCAGTTATGTTCTCATGTTTCCGTTCATGCGTGTTCAATAACTGATCTCGAGTTGAGATTGATTTTGTATTTGTGAAAATCTCTCTCACAAAAGGATTGAAGAGGTTTGGCAAGAAGGGAAAAACTTAGTCCCCGATATGTCTGTCCTTACCGAATTCCCAGCCATTTTGAAAAGGTAACTTACGCGCTTGAGTTTTCTTCAGATTTAGCTTCAGTCCATCCAGTGTTCCATGTATACTTGCTAAAGAAATGCATAGGTGAACCATCAGTTTTAGTCCCTGTAGGGAGTATAGACGTTCAGAACAGCCTCTCTTATGAGGAGATTCCAACGAAAATCCTTGACTATCAGATTGCAGACTGAGGAACAAAGAGGTTCCTCTAGTCAAAGTTCTTTGGCGGAATCAATCTATTGAGGGAGCTACTTGGGAAGCAGAAGAAGACATGCGAACCAAGTATCCTCACCTCTTCTCCAAAAATTTAGACTCAGCCCAAGGTAACAGTTTTCCCTTGAACTTATTCAATTCTATACTCAAATTTCCCTTATAGACTTGGTACCAGTTACCATTGCATTTTCAGTTATGTATTCATGCATCAAATATGCATGTTCAGCATGAGAAACTTATCTTATCAACAATTCCAGTCATGCTTTCATGAATTATGTTCAGCCATGTACTCATGCATCAGATATGCAAGTTCAGTATGAAATTTCAACATATCAGTAGTGTCAATCATGAAATCATGTTACAATAGTGCATGTCTTGTATCTAAATCTAGTCTATCAGTATTCTCAGCTCAGTCAGCCTCATACAAGGATAAATATTCCCAAGGAGAGATATTGTAAGACTCCACAAAATCCTAAGCTTAACTCAGTCCTTTAAAGCTTGTTAAGGGGTCCCAGATTTGGAAAATTCTAGCTAAGTATTCAGACTTAGTGTTATTTTATCCTTTGTAAGTTGGCGAATCTATTTTATGACCTTTACGACCATTAAATGGAAATTTGTAAGTTGATTCATGATCAAGAATATCAGTAGGTGTTCTCAGACGAGTTTTGGATTTTTTGAACATCGGTTGAAGCATGTTTGGGAGTCCAGTCCAGTGTATAGACGCGATCTCGATGCACCGCATTGCCCATCGCGTCGATGAATATTTTCCCCCAGCTCCCAGTGCAAATTCCAGTGAACTGATGTGGACTCGACGTGAGGCATTGGCCATCGCGTTGATGCCAACAACGTGGTACGTCGGTCTGTGTGGCGCTAAACCAGTTTTTAGTAATTAAAAATAATGTCCAAAGGGGTATTTGGGACATTTTTTTCACTTTGACCCAACCCCTAAAACACGAAATTCAGCCCCCACAAAGCAAGTTACACTCTTTTCTCTCAAATTTTTCTCATGAACAAAACCCTAGAACATTATTTTCAAGATCAATTCTCTTGAACAATCCCTCAATCTTCAAGAATTTAATTGTTAAGGTTTGTGAAGTGTTCATCTAAGGGTTCCTTCCACCCTTAGAGTCCAAGAAACTATTTCTAAACTTTAAGTGTATTAATTTCATGAATTCCATGTAAGGTTTGATTATATTCGTGATGATAATGATTAATTGGGGTTCTAAATCCATGTTTCACTACAAGTTTCATATGGAGTTAATTGATATATGTGTAGTATTATGTGAATTCATGTTAAATCCTTGAATGTGTGAAATTGGAATTGAAGTTATGATGCCTACATGTTGTTTAGTATCATGTGCATAGATTGTATTCTCCAAGTGCATGACAAATTGCTCATGTGAACTAAAAAGGGGAAAATTATGTCATGCTTATTTATGTGCAAGTTATATCATGCAAGTGTATAATAAAATATCTCTATGAATGAGTTATGAACAAGTGCACATGGTTATGTTTTTCCAGTCTATGCTATGATTTACTTTTCATGCTATCGAGTCCTGGGGTTATTCAATACCTGAAAACTTAGCTATTTATCTAGAGCTACTGTAGTTATGGAATAGCCTCAGTAGTGTCATGAATAGTAGTACTCAAAAAATGGTCGTAGTTCCAGTACAATTTTTAGTTCAGGCCTCAGTAAACTCAGTCAGTTAATAGAATTTCATAGTATTCAGTCAGTTAATAGAATTCAGTAGTATTACGTCAATTAACAGAACTCAGTGGACTCTGTTAAGTTCAGTTAGATAGTACAATCAGTAACAGCTCATTCAATCCTAGTACAAACTAGAAATCAGTTTAGTGTTTATTCAGTTGGGAGTAGGATTCAACACCGAGCGAACCCAGGGATGGGGGCATTCCTGTCAGCATAGGGTTTGACCCTTAGTAACAGTTCCTGCATTACAGAACTACATAGCCAATGTAGGTTGAGATATCTTCCTTCCATACTAGGGTTATATATCTCATACGAGTTTTCCTGCTAGCGAGGGTTGATGAAAGAACTTTCTATCAGAGAGGATTAAATCATAGATGTCTTTACCCATGGCACGGTACTGACACCCTTCCAACTGGGGTTACAGGTTGGACCCTAATCCATCTATAAAGGGGAATTTCGGTTAGATGATTACCTTTCACCATCTCAGTTTCAGTCTTTAGAATAGAACTTAATTTAGTTCTACCGAAATCAGGACTGTCAGACACAGTCACTCAGTTCAGTACAAAACTCAGAATAGTTCCACAGAATCAGGACATTCAAATATAGTCGCTCAGTTAACAGTAATATAGTATCAGTAAACTCAGCTATCTGCAAATTAGTTATTCAGAACTCAGTATCCAGTGTCATCATGACCTCAGTTAAAGTTTACGTATTTCATGCATGTACTCTCATTCAGTTATACTCGTGTTATTCAGTAAGTATTGTTCATACAGATGAACCCATGAATCTCAGCCTACCTCACTTATCATACCAGTATATTAAAATTACGGACGCATACCTTTCTTTTGCACTATGATGTCTTATATCATAGGTTCAATCGCACGGGCTTCCCGATAATACTTAGCAGCAAGATCCATCAGCAACAGTTTAGTGGTGAGTCCTCATTGTCATCTTTGGAATAAAATCCAGTTAGAAAATGAAATCTAATTATAGAAAAGCTTCCCATGAGCCTCATGGCATAGGTAAAAGAGAATGAGGAGGAAAGCCCCCCATCTTTTGCATATCTTGATCATCGTACATGGCATGCCATAGGTTCTCCTACGTCTACCTTATTACAACTTCACCCCAGTCAAAGACCCTACCGTGGTATGCAGCGACTACGCCGATCTTTATATGTTTTGGCCACGTCGAGGACATAATTATTATTCCAGTATTTTGGTACTCAGTTTATTTCAGTAGTTGAAGTTAGTTGGGGACTTGTCCCATCAACTCCTTGTTCATATAGTAAAGGCTTTTCAGACTAGAGTATTTATAGACAGATGTTCAGTTTTGGTATAGATGTACCGTACTCAGTATTTGCTTACAGTTTTGAACCTTATGGCAAGTTTCTGCCTAATTTCTGCATAATACAGTATTACTATTCAATCATTGCAGCAGGTACCAGTCATGGATTAACTTGAGGTTCTTCGAGATTATGAGCACCATGTAACATTCGGGGTACGGACTCGGGGCATTATAGTGAGTGAAAACATACTTGATCTAGTATTCAATCACAATATAATTGTAAAAAATAAAGATTATAAAACAAAACAAAAAAAAACAAAAAAATCAAAATAACCAAAAGAACTAACTAAAACCTAAATCGAAAAAGTCGATTTTATATTGGTTTGATTTGGTTTATAGTTTTAATAAACCAACATAATTGGTTTGGTTTTTTTCAATAAAAACCAAACCAACCCAACCTATGTTCACCCCTAGTGGCAATTGCGCCCAACCTGTTCCCTAATGCATAGTAGCTTTTGGCATAAAAAAACCTCCAGGAAACAGATCTCAAACTATAAATTTTTCAATCATCAAGATCAAGGACTTAACAATTTCCCCCTTTTTAATGATGACAAACCCATACAACCAAATCACCATACTAAGTATCTTCAGCAATTTCCACATTGCATAGCCTATACCTCAGCAATACAACATAGGCCACAAAACCACACGCCAAACTAATTTTCCCAACCAATTCCCCCTATCACTGATGCCTATAAGTATATGGGCATCATCCCCCACCTTATTCCTCCTATCAATGGGAATCAAGTTCCCCTGAGTAAGAGAACCCCTATACTTCAGCCAAAATCACAAACCCGCTATTACTACTCAAAAACTTCCCCCTTTTGGCCTCATCAAAGAGGTCAGGCAGGAAACAAAGTGCAGATTGAACATCTGACTAGGATAGCTGCCAACAAAATTATAGCCATAACAAGAGGAAAAAGAAGAGTGGCAAGCATTCAACTAGGTATCATCAGTCCCAGCCTGGACCTGTTTCTTTCAAAAGGTTCTCTACCAATAGCTATGTTAAAGATGTCAACAATCTGATCAATAGTGCAATAGAAAACCATCTTGATCAATCCATTTTTAATATTATCCCTCAAGAAGTGATGTCTAACATCAATAAGCTTTGTTTTTTTGTACTGAACCAGATTATTTGCCATATTGATTGCACTAGTGTTGTTACGGTATAATGAAATACAATCTAAGAGGATGCCAAAGTCTTCAAGCTATTGCTTGATCCATAGAAGTTATGCATAACATGATGCAACAACAATATATTCAGCTTTAGCTGTGGAGAGAGCCACTGAATTCTATTTCTTGGTACCCCATGAAATCAAGAATGACCCTAAGAAGTGAGCCATTCCTAAAGTGCTTTTTCTATTCACCAAGAACCCAGCATAGTCCGCATCAGCATATCTAGTCAAGTTAAAAAAATCATCAGTAGGATAAAAGAGAACCAGATCAAGAGTTCCCTTGAGATATCTCAGGATCCTCTTGGCTACCTTTAAGTGATATTCCTTTGGATTAGCTTGGAACCTAGCACATATTTCAACACTAAGAATAATATCAAGTCTGCTAACAGTTAGGTAGAAAAGAGAATCAATGATACCTCTATATAGATTTTCATTCACAAAGGGACTAGGCTCATACAGGTCCAGATCGGAAGAGTTTCTTATAGGAGTATCAATAGGCTTTGCATCCTTCATATGAAACCTTTTAAGAAATTATTGAATATAATTCTGCTAGTATATACTGGTTGTAAATGCACCATACTTAATCTGCAAGCCAATAAAGAAGTTTACTTCTCCCATCATGTTTATTTTAAACTGACTGCTCATTAGTCTAGCAAACTCATCACAAAGGGAGCTGGTGGTGGCTCCAAATATGATATTATCCACATAGTCTTGAAAAATAAGCAAATTTCTTTCTCTGACTTTCAAAAATTATGTATTTTCAATTTTTCCTCTTTTGAACCCATTGTCAAGTAAAAACTTGGACAATCTCTCATGCCAAGCTTGGGGAGCTTGTTTCAAACCATAAAGGGCTTATCTAATTTAAAAACATGATTGGGTAGATCAATATTCTCAAACCGTAGAGGCTGCTTGACAAACACTTCTTCCTTGGGAAGGATATTTATGAAGTCACTCTTCACATTCATCAGGAATAATTTAAACTCCATGTAAGAGGTAAAGACAATAAGAATTCGATTTGCCTCTATTTTTGCCACAGGAGCAAATGTTTCATCATAATTTATACACTCTTCTTGGTTTTATCCTTGCAAAACCAGCCTAGATTTGTTCCTGATAGTATTTCTATGTTCATCTGTCATGTTCTTTTACACCCACCTAGTGCCTATGATTATTCTGTATGAAGACTTTGGGAACAGATGCCAAACCTTGCTTCGTTCAAACTGATGGAGTTCTTCTTGCATAGAATTGACCCAATCTGCACCTTTTAGTACTTCCTTGACATTATTAGGTTCAATTTATGATAAGAATGTAGAGAAGGCACAAAGGCTCTTGGCTCTATTCCTTGTTTTCATACCAGAGTTCAGAGGAGAGATATAATTATTAAGAGAATGGGAGGATTGATACTTCCATCTGGGTATGAGTGTAGAGGGTTAACCTAAGATGGAACCATTTCCCATTGAGGTATCATCTTCAGGGGGCTAATCAGTTCCTACACTGGATGTAGGAACAATATGTGAAGGAGTAACACCATTCTATTGATCTCTTGAATCTTTATCTTCTGTTCCTAATCCTAGACCCTGAGACATGGCATCATCATTTCCCTCAGGAGGTTGTTTAGGAACAATCAAGAGATTTTCTAATTCTTCATCATCATCATTAGGTGAGCTACCCTTGCTGACATTTCCTGTTTCATCAAATATAACATGAACACTTTCTTCCACACATTTTGTCTTCTTGTTGTAGATCCGGTAAGCTTTGTTGATAGATGAGTAACCAACAAATATTCCTTCATCACTTCTTGGATCAAATTTTCCAAGATCTTCCTTCCTATTATTCAAGACAAAACACAGGCAACCAAAAGGTTTGAAGTAACTTATCCTGGGTTTCCACTTGGTTAGAAGTTCATTGGGGTTTTTGTGAAGAATAGATCTCACCAGACACCTATTAGTCATATAACAAGTTGTATTGATGGATTTTTCCCAGAAGTTGAGAGCGAGTCTAGAATCTATCAACATGGTTCTTCCAATATCTACTAGAGTTCTATTTTTCTCTCCATAACACTATTTTTCTAAGGTGTTTTTAGAGATGAAAAATTATGAATGATTCCCATCTCACTGTATAATTGGTTAAATTTAGCATTCTCAAACTTTGTACCATTATCTGACCTGATTGCAACAATTTTCTCACCAAACTTGAAAGTACTGACTTTCTTTTTGGGTTGAAAGAAGACTTTGTATATTTTTATTTGGCACATGCATCACATATCTTGGAACTGATGAACTTTACATTTGGCAAGCCTCGAACCAGATCCTTCTTGACTAGCTTGTTCAACAGTTTAAAACAGATATGGCCAAGCCTCTGATGCTATATTCCAGCATCATCTTCTTGTACATTGAGATGTCATATCCTTGGAATCAAAGGAGTTTATATTGAAAAAGTACATATTCTTATTTCTCCAGGTTATTACCACTTCTTCACCATCACAGATTTTGGTGATTGTGCATTTGTCTGATCTGGATCTGACTTTATTTTCCTTATTACAGATCTAAGTGACACTTATCAAACTAGACTTGAGTCCATCAACAAAATGAACATCGTCAATAGACTCACTGAAATTGTTCCCAATTTTCCCTATACCAATAATGTAACATTTGTTACCATCACCAAAGAAAATACTGCCTCCTTCATGGTCTTTAAGTGACAGAAATTTTTCAAGTCTCCCTGTCATATGCCTTGAACAACCACTATCCATGATCCAATTGTGGCTACTTCCTCTAGATTTTCTCTGTAATTATAATTAGTGATTGATTTTGGGGACCCATTTTAGCTTGAGTTCCCAATGAGGAGTTAGAGGAAATATCAAGTTCTTTCTAGTCCAACTAGGTAGGTTTTCACTTCTTTGTCTATTTAAGAAAGATACTTTCAGTTCGTTAAGAGCAGTAGATTTTGCAGGACATATCTTCATTGTGTGTCCATTTTTTTCATAGTGAAATCATAAAAAATTATCCCTTACAGAGACATACTTGCTAAAGGTGTTATAGGCAGGGAACACACTATGGAAACCAATCTCACTTTTTCCTTTTGATCCTTGATAGACAAGGCTGGACAAAGTTTCAGACGAAGTGGTCCATTTCATTGATTTATCAAGCTTGGCCTTTACTGCAGTCAACTACCTTTCCAGTTCACTACACCTTTCTAGTGAATCAATCATTTTATCACTAGCCTCACTTGGTTTCTCTTCTAGATCAAGTTGAAGTTGGGACTTTTCATTTTACCCTTTTGACTTGACTTTAGAAACTTCATTTAGTTTTTCATCAAGGGACTCATTTTCAATAGACAGAGAATGACTAATAGCTTGAAGTTCAGATACTAGCATATTTAACTCAGCTAATTTTTCTTCATATTTTTCAAGATTCATCTTAATATACCCCATATCTTTTGTAAGATCGTTTAAAGTGCCAATTAATACAGCAGCAAGAGACTTCAGCTCAATAAGAGTATAATTTTGAGACTTTCTTTGATGTCCAAGAGTGTTACCTGATCATCTTCATCTTCATCAAATTTTGCCATCAAGGCAAAAAGTGAGTCATACACTTGAACATCATCCTCCATCACCATCATGAAGACATCTTTATTCAGTTTAGAGTCATCAAAATTTAGTTGTAGGTCCCCCAGGGTAGCTATGACTTGCATAGCCACTCTATCAGTTTTAACTTTTCAACCATACCTTTCTTAAACATGTTTCTTTCCTCTTTTCTTTTCATTGTTCTTCTTGGCATACTCTTTGTATTTTATCTTATGCATAGAAAATTCCCTGATGTAGTGCCCATGATTTTCACACTTATGACATGTATTATTTGTCTTCTTACTTGCAGTGTATCTGTTGGACTCTTCTTGCCTGGGGAAGGCTCCAGACTTCTTTAATGCCTTGATAACTCGCTTAGCAATGTAAGTAGTTTCTTCATCATCACCACTTGGAATATTGATGTGTGAGCAGACGCTAACACATTTGAGGCTTTTAACTGAGAATAATTGCAAGGTCTTAAACAACTTTTGGTGTTTTTGATTTTTTATGTTTGATTTTGCAGTAGAATCTGATATAATAGAGAACCAACAAGAATTAAAGCAAAGAAGTTGAAATGTGAAGAAATCTGAAGAAAGTGTGGCTGACGACATTTCTGATAAGTCGTCAGCTCTGTGATAAGATATCAAGCTCATCGTCAGCCATAGACAGAGAATTGTCCTAAGTTGAAAGTTGTGATGACATTTTGTGATAGGTCGTCAAGGGTCTGATAAGCTATCAAGAATGTCGCCAGCCTGAGGTAGCATAGGAGAACTGAAGTAACTCCTTGACGACATTTTGTGATAGCTTATCAAGGAGCTGATAAGTCATCAAGATTATCGTCATCCTTAAGAAGGAAGAGCCAAAACTGAAGAAGGAGCTGACGACATTTGTGATAAGTCGTCAGCCTCTTGATAGGCTATCACAAATGTCGTCACCTAATCCGAGGGGTTTCTGAATTTTATTATTTTGTTTCCTTATTTAGGGTGAACTATTTAAAGCCTTGTTTAGGGTTTTCTTAAGGAGTTCCAAACATTGAGTTTCGAGACACGATACTTTGATATTTTCTCTCTCTAACTTCTTGGCTTGAAAAAGCAATTACTTTGAAGAGAATTTAATCATTATTTTGGGATTTCCTTTGTGATTTAATCAGATAATCTCTATTTTCTATTCATCTTATGGTATGGTTATCTTTCAAAGCTGAATTTATCTAGTTGCTTCGATTATTACGTCATGAGCGGCTAAATTTCTTTAACCTGAATTATAGGATCTAGGGTTAGGTCTTGATAAGGTGCTGAGTGTTCAAGATTTGAAATGTGGTAGGACTTCTTGATAATTCTGATATTTTAATTATTGTCTGTTGGTTGTAAATGATAGATAACGCCTGCTTTGATTTGCTTGAGAAAGAAATCAAATATAGTGGGAAGTGAATTATCAACAGGGACTTGGAAACACTAAACTTCCATTTAATAATCAGCGATGTAACAAGGTTGGTTAACCTGAGGTAAAATTTGGACAGTGAATATAAATTCCCTAAGTCCGAGAGGATTAGGTAATTAAATGCTTAAGTAGGTCGAGAGACATTTAAGCATAACTTCGATAAAGATAACTTGTTTTCATACCAACCGTGAGAATCTTGAACCACTAGTAGCATCTGTCAAGTACCAAAATCCCTAATGAACATAATACTGGTTTTTTCTATAAATTCTTGATTTCAACCTGAAACTAACGTGACCAAAAATTATTTGCTAATCTCCAAAACCCCATTTTATCTTTTCGTACCAGTTATTTGAATTCAACTTGTAGCTATAGTTTCAAATTAGTTTAATCGCCACTCACATTATTCCCTATGGATTCGTCCCCGACTCCAAAAGTTGGATAAAAATATATTGACGACGACCGCCTTGCACTAAATTGACGTGTAAGTTGAGCGTTATCAAAAATGGTGCCGTTGTCAGGGAACAATTTGGTGTATTGAGTTGGTTTGGAATTTTAGCCTACTAGCTTGAATTCAAACTTGTAAATATTTGTTTTTAATTTTCTTTTATTTCTTGTGTTAGGTAGATTTTTATTTTAGTTTACTTATTACTATTGCATCTTGGAATGAACATGAGCTTGGTGGTTGGAAATCTTATCTTGATGATCCATGTCCATATTGTGATGGACCTCACTTTTGGCAAGATTATAGATATGCTCCCCAGAGAGAGATGTGTGCACCATCTCCATCCTACCGAGAGTATAATTATTCTTTATGTGGTGGTCAAGATGGACATTGGAGTGATTTACCAAATGCCCCCTCCACCCATTGTAATAACCTAAATTTTAGTTCTTCTTATGATTTAGATAGGTCTTTTGGTCAATAAAGGGAAGAATAAAGCACTGAAAAGAGTGGCATGGAAGCTATGCTTCAACTGATATTGGATCATATGGACATAATGAATGATGTCATATGTGATATATGTCAAGACATAGGGAATTTAATAAGGAAAGAAAAGGATAGGGGCGATGGATATCGAGGTCAATCATCCAAAGCACTCTTCTACATTATGTTTAGATGATATCTAGTCTATGGAATCATTTAGAATAATCAAAGAGTGTGAATATGAGGAGCAAGAATACTATACTGATGATGGTCTTGATGTTGATCAACCCTTGGAGATTTCCCAACAAACCGAACCAACCATTAGGGATGATTCCAAGATTGGGGAAATGGTGCTAGAGGCAAAAGAAAAAATCAAGTACAATCCTTGTGAAGACTCTAGTCCATTTCGAGGTAAAGATACTAATAGGGATGCTACTCTAGAAGTAAGAGTTAGTCCTCATTCGAACCACTTTTCAACATTATGCCTGGTGAATGTGATGAAAGTCGAATCACCCAAGCAAATGATGAATTTTGAAAATGAGGAGGAAAATTCTTACATTTTGGATTTTATCTTTCCAAAAGAGTATACCACAACCCCAATCATAAAATCCAAGAAGCTTAAAGATCGATGTTCATTTAGTGGCTTTTTAAGATCCTCACTGCTTTCCAATGGGCCCTCACAAAAGTTTGATGCAAAATTGGGCAAGCGGCTCAAGTCTTCGAAGTGGCGTGATAGAACATTCCTTACCATGCCCTCAAACTTTCCCAACGAACCTAAAAGAGGTAAAGATCAAAAGATGGGCCAGCAATTTAAATTGTCTAAGTGGAGGGATAGAGGATGATTGAATAATGTCGTGCCACGACACTAAATTAGGCACTTCTTGGGAGGCAACCCAAGGTATTTTGTTGTTTGTATTCATATTATGTGATTGGCATCAGATATTCACACCCATGGTGCCACAGGTATGTTTCTATCTCTCTTATTTTGGTTTAACGCATTGGGGACATTGCATGATTTTAAGTTGAGGGTGGAGTTACTTGTGGGTGTTGATGTCCTCTTGGAGTTTTTGTCACCATGCCACTTTTCCTCGGATTTTTGTTCTTAGTAGAGACGGCATGTTTAGGCATATTGTGTTTGTTTTGTTATGTGTTGTTGTTAACTGGAAGAAAAATAAGTATTTACGGCAGTTGACATATTTTTGTTGATTTTTCTTGGAATGATAAATACCTCTCAAATGGTGTGTTTTGTAACTGTGTGATGTACATTTATGTGTGACCACCGTGTATCTTGTTATGGCATTTGTATTAGTGACGTAGTAATCATTGCTAAACAATTTCATGAACCGGATTGGTAGTAGCTTGTGGTGTACCTTTGTTCCATGTGTGTGTGAGAAACTACCTAGTTCCCATTGTGTGTTAAATCCAGAACTTGCCAGGTTGGTCTTGCCTTGGTTGTAGGATAGCGGTTACGAAAGGATCATAGGCCATTGTTGATATTAGTCCACTTTTAGCCCAAATAACCATCCATGTGTGAATAAAATCCCTTGATCCTGATTTTGATCCTGAATGCCTATTTTTTTTATTATACCTATCACCTTCTATTTGTATCCTAATGAACCTATTTTGGCCCTGGTCCTCCTTGGACATTGTGCACTTTGACTTAGGCAAATAGCCTAAGTTAAGGGTGGTTATCATAGGGGTGTGTGATGTAAAGTGAGTATGAAGAAGGGTAATAAATATATATATATATATATATATATATATATATATGCAAGGGTGGTTGTGGTAGAAAGAGAATAAGAAAAGAAAAGTTGTGGTAAAAAAGAAAATAAATGAATAAAAACTGCACCTAGTTTGAATGGGCTTTAATCAAGAAAGGCAGAAATAAGGTAAAGGTTGACAAGTGAGACCCCAAAAATAGTGTAGTTTCAAGGAGGCTTAGTTACTTTAAATATCCTTGTGTATCATACTAGCCCCAAGCCTACATTACAAGCTGAAGAAAAGTCCTATAGTGATCCTAACTTAACTTTCTGAAATCTTTGGTAATGAAAATAAGGGCAAGCTTATGGTATTTGACATACATTGACTGGAAATTCTTTCTGAGAGTTAGTGTTTCTTGACCGTCCCTGCATTTATATGCTTGATTTCATATATGAGTGAGGAGGGACTTCTTCATTGTAAGGGCACATTGGTTTCATTACTAGCTGCTTATATGTTTGGGTAGTGTAACTTGTCTATATGCATGGTTATGGTTGCTAATTTGATATCATATCTTGATTCCTTTGTGTCACATTGTTGATCTTTATTGATATATACAGTTCGGATTAAAGTGATTGAAAATGGAGAGGGTAATATGTTTTGAACTAAAATTTATGATCAACTGTCATAGGTATCTTATGTGTCTCTTGGTTAAGCATCGTAGTGTGGTGTTATGTAGTTTCTTAAGGACAAACAATTATTTTAAGTTGAGGTGTTGATGTGAGAGAAGATGCTAACATATTTGAGGCTTTTAACTGAGAATAATTGCAAGGTCTTAAACAACTTATGGTATTTTTGATTGTTTTATGTTTGATTTTGCAGTAGAAGTTGATATGATAGAGAACCAACAAGAATGGAAGCAAAGAAGTTGAAATCTAAAGAAAAGTGTGGCTGACGACATTTGTGATAAGTCTTCAGCCCTATGATAAGCTATCAAGTTCATCGTCATCCATAGACAGAGAATTGGCCTAAGTTAAAAGTTGTGATGACATTTTGTGATAGGTCGTCAACGGTCTGATAAGCTGTTAAGAATGTCGTTAGCCTGAGGCAGCACAGGAGAACTAAAGCATCACCTTGAAGACATTTTGTGATAGGTTGTCAAGGAGATGATAAGTTATCAAGATTGTCGTCAGCCTTAAGCAGGAAGAGCCAAAACTGAAGAAGGAGCTGACGACATTTGTGATAAGTCGTCAGCCTCTTGATAGGCTATCACAAATGTCGTCAACTAATCTGAGGGGTTTCTAAATTTTATTATTTTGTTTCCTTATTTAGGGTGAACTATTTAAAGCCTTATTTAGGGTTTTCTTGAGGAGTTCCGAACCTTGAGTTTCGAGACACGATACTTTGATATTTTCTCTCTCTAACTTCTTGGCTTGAAAAAGCAATTACTTTGAAGAGAATTTAATCATTATTTTGGGATTTCCTTTGTGATTTAATCAGAGAATCTCTAGTTTCTATTCATCTTGTGGTAAGTTTATCTTTCAAAGCATGAATTCATCTAGTTTTTTCGATTATTACATCATGAGCGGCTAAATTTCTTTAACCTGAATTATAGGATCTAGGGTTAGGTCTTGATAAGGTGCTGAGTGTTCAAGATTCGAAAAGTGGTAGGAGTTCTTGATAATTTTGATGTTTTAATTAGTGTTTGTTGGTTGCAAACGATAGATAACACCTGCTTTGATTTTCTTGAGAAAGAAATCAAATATAGTGGGAAGTGAATTATCAACAGGGACTTGGAAACACTAAACTTCCATTTAATAATCAGCGATATAACAAGGTTGGTTAACCTGAGGTAAAATTTGGGCAGTGAATATAAATTCCCTAAGTCCGAGAGGATTAGGTAATTAAATGCTTAAGTAGGTCGAGAGACATTTAAGCATAACTTCGATAAACATAACTTGTTGTCCTACCTACCTTGAGAATCTTGAACCACTAGTAGGATCTGTCAAGTATCAAAATCCCTAGTGAACATAATTCTAGTTTTTTCCATAAATTCTTGATTACAAACTGAAACTAAGGTGATCAAAAATTATTTGCTAATCTCCAAAACCCTCATTTTATCTTTTCGTGCAAGTTATTTGAATTCAACTTGTAGCTATAGTATCAAATTAGTTTAATCGCCACTCACACTGTTCTCTGTGGATTCGACCCCGACTCCAAAAGTTGGGTAAATATATTGAAGACGGCCACCTTGCACTAAATTGACGTGTAAGTTGAGCGTTACCAAATATCTTTAGCAACCTTTAGAACCATATTCTTCTCAGCCTTGGTTTTATGTTTTGGCTTCCCAAGTTTTTTCAACATCTCATATATTTTAAGATTCCCAATAAGCTCATCCATGGCTATCTTATTCAGATCCTTGGCCTCAGTAATTGCATTCACCTTACTCTCCCATCTTTTAGGCAGTATACTCAAGAACTTTCTCACCTTTTTGTGGGTTGAAATAACTTAACCCAGATAGTACCGTTTATTGGCTATAGTGGTGAACCTTATGTGTATCTCCTTGATGGACTCATATTCTTTCATGGTGAAGGTCTCATATTGATTTTTCAGCATATCCACTTTGAACTGCTTTACCTGTGTGGTTCCTTTGTGGGTTGTCTGAAGGCAATCCAACATTTCCTTAGCTGTCTAATAGGCAGAGATCCTGTTGTACTCATCAGTACTAATACCATGCACAAGAATCTTCTTGGCCTTATAATTTCTCTCTATCTTCTTCCTGTCATCTTTATCAAACTCCTTCTTTGTTTTGGGGACCTGTGAAGTCACATCTCAAATCTTTACTACCCTAGTAGGAATAAAAGGGCCATCTTCTATAACATCCCACATCTTATAGTCTTCAGCCATGATAAAGTCATGCATTCTTGTATTTCACCATCCATAGTATTCTCCATTGAATCTTGGGGGTCTGGTGGTTGAATGACCTTCTCCTAAACTTAGAGAAGCTGTCATTTCTCAGGATCCCTCCAAGATGTTAGCCTTTATAAGAAGACCTGCTTTGATACCAAATGAAGGGTTAGGGTGGGTTGCTCCTCAACTCAGGAAACTGTTCCCTGATGCTCTCACACAACAATAACTAGGAGATATATGTAAAGTAAGAAGTTCAGGAATACAATAAAATAAAGGACACAATATTTTTACGTGAAAACTCTTGCTTAAGGGAGAAAAAGAACGACCTGCCTCCAGAATTTTTAAGCTCCACTATATCCAAGAAACTTCTTGAATACAGACTCCAAGGATTAACCTCCTAATCCTTTGTTTCCTAGTAATAACTCTATTACAAGGAAACCCAAGCAGTAGCTATACTGCTTCAACCCCAGCTAACTCTAACTAGCAACATAAGGTAACTTTAGCTTGACACAATCACCTAACTCTAGATGATTACAGAATGAATATTTGCACCTCAACACCTAATACAATCATAAGCTAATTTTGGTAGACTTTTAAGAAAAATATTACAAAGAATTAATTGCAACAAAGAAATAAAAACACAACTCTATGAGCGAACCATTCCTTGTTGCAACTGCAGCCTTTAATTTTGCACTTTAGAGAGATATTTAATTGTGAGTATATGGAATTGTTGGTTTTCTTGTTGGTGAAGATGAGAAATATATGTTATGACACTAGAAAACCTAAGGAGAGATCTCATTGGTTGAGGCAAAAAAGTGGCAACAACTTTTCACCAACTTTTGTACTTTATGTCAGCTGGACTGTTGACTGTAACTGTGACAGGTGTGCCTAACCTGTTCCCTAATGCATAGTAGCTTTTGTCATTGAAAAACTCCAGGTAACAGGTCTCATACTATGAACTTTTCAATCATCAAAATTAAGGACTTAACATCACATAATGGGCAAAAAAGTGATTCATTTTGCTTATAAGCTTGGATTGGGAAATATGAGTGTAAAAATTCCTTTGATCCTATATTATAAAATATTAATAAGTACAGATGAGATTAGAATTCTAATCTTTTTAGGTTATTAAATTTTAAATTAATAGATTATATACGTTATTTGCAGATGACATAGTTTTGATTGACGAGATTTGAGACAAAGTTAATGCTAAGTTGGAGGTTTGGAGGCAGGTGTTAGAGTTTAAAGAGTTCGGGATGAGTATACCCAATACAAAATGCTTAGAGTGAAAGTCCAATGGCGTAATGCCTGAGGTTGACGTTTAAGTGAAGCTTGATACACTGGTCATTCAGAAGAGAGGAAATTTCAATTCTTGGATCTATTATCTAAGAAAATGGGAAGATTGATGATGATATCACATTTTGTATGGGTAAAGAATAAATGAAGTGGAGGCTCACATCCGAAGTATTGTGTGATAAAATGGTTCCACCGAAACTTAAATGCAAGTTTTATAGAGTGGTGATAGACTGACTATGCTATATGAAGTGGAGTGTTGGCCAATCAAGAACTCTCATATTTAGAAGATGAAAAATACAAATATGAAGATACTTAGATGGATGTGTGGAAATATTATGATATATAAAACTTAGAAATAAAGATATTCAAGAAAAGGTAGGATGGCCTCGATTGAGGGAAAGATGCGGAAATAAAACTGAGATGATTTGGGCATATGAAGAGGAGATGCATGGATGCCCCAATACAGAGGTTGGCCATGGAATTTTAAGAGAGGTAGTGTAGAGGTAGGCCGAAGAAGTATTGTGAAGTGGTGATTAAACAGGACACGACACAAATTCAGCTTATTGAAGATATGAATTTAAATAGAAGGTTATGGAGGACAAAGATTAGGATAGAAGGTTAGTTAGATAGTTGAGCATTGTCTCAATTGTTTTCTTACTAGTAGTCATATTATTAATCATAGTATTACTCTTATTGTAGTTTCTTGTCCTTTGAGGCTAACTATTTGTGGTTTCTTTTACACTTAGGTTATAAATAATATTTAGGGTGATTTGTCAAGTTGTCTATACTACTATTTCATGACTTTCTATGTTTCAGTTATTTCATTTACTATATATATTACTTTGAATTGTGTATTCTTAAACTGAGGGTTTATCGAAAACAATCTATCTACTTATGTGATACAATTTGTTATTTTTGGGTTAAACACAATCTGCATTTAAAATCAAGAACCTCAACAATAAGTTCACAATAACTTATGAACAACAATGAAGTTCAAATTATTTTTAAAAAAATAGAAAAAAATCAAAGAGAAAGAGATGAAGATAGAATGAAGATTCAAGTCCATGGAATTCACGGTGTGTCCTTATGGAAATTATTCTCTCAAGTACTCGAGGTTATGGAATATGTCCTCCCAGTATAAAATGAATCATTTCAATCGAATAGCAGTACCTCAATTTCGACGAATTTCGAAGGCACTCAATGATAGCAAATCACGCTTGAGTTTTTCAAGAAGAAGAGTGTTTTTTAACTTCAAAAATTTTCGATCAATATCTGAGGAAAAATCAGATATTTATAGCTAAAAGGTGTTGTTTCAGAAAAGAAGTAATGATTCGTAAAGAGTTGCACTCTTTTGGAACGATGAGCCCACATATAGATCCATATGCGTCCACACATGGCGAGATGCAGTCGCGTGTCAGTCATTGCACAAAACAGATATTTTGGTTGGCATGCATTGTCATGTGCATCCGAACATGGCCATATGCACCCGCATTTCCATTTTTTCATTTTCAAATTGTGAATTGAAGGGTTGCACCCCTTCGATATGCGTTATTACATGCATCCGCACATGCTCGTGTGCGTCTGCAAATGGTGAAAATTTTTGTATTGGATTTTTGGATTAAAAAATCATTAACACCCAAGTTTCAAATAATTTTTTTCTGAAAAGATAATCTATCGATCATTTGACAAATTCAAATCCAAAACTGAGCCGAACGGCGACGTTGGCGATGCGAAGCTTGTCTTCGTCTTACCTCACTATCCACATAGAATAATGCTTCTATATTTAAGAATGAGAAGGTTCTTTTCTCCTACCAATATTGGAGATCACTTCTTCAATAAAGTGAATACACATTTTCACTTTCCCTCTATTTTCCATTCACATTTCATTACTTGAACCAAACATAATATGCGGGCATTTTATTGTTCCCTTACCCCTTTATGAAATTAGATTGAATATATTATTATTGTTTCTTATAAATTTGTTGAAGTAGGGAAATATGAGAAGTTCACATTGAAGGTGACACTTGGAAAGCATGGCATAAACAGTATACTTATTAATCCTGAGTGCCATGAAATAATGGCCCCTGCCAGATCTATAACTTGGTGAAGAAGCACATTGTGAATTGCAGTGGAGTAGTAAATGAGACAACAAAAGTATCGCCCCTCTCGTGGTTTACTCCCACCATTTCAGGTTTATTTTTTCATTATATTAAAAATAAATATCTATTTAATTTATTTAGTTTAAAAAATTAAGAAATAAGTCTTTGTTTTATATCTATTTATTCTTGTTATTAAGTATTATTCAACAATATTTAAATGACTTATAATAATTATGGATGTTGTAGTATAGTCATAGACACACCTCATAAATTGTAATTTTTTCTTGAATTTCATACTTCGACTAGCTGCTTTCTTCTTCTACCTGAACTATTTTCATCTATCAATTAAAACACAACTCCACACAAATTAGGCCGATTATCACTATCTATCTACTCAAATAAGTGTGTTTTAATATATAGATGAAGATAATTCAGGAAAAAAGCAAATAACTAGCAGTTAAAGGTGTAAAACTCAAAAATAAAATAATACTTCGCATGTATTTTTTCTCATTCTCTCTTTTATTTATTATTTGTCAAGAGGCATGTCAAATTAAATATGAACGGAAGAAAGTAATAAATTCTGTCCTGTGCTCTCTGTCTGTGTGTTTAAAGCCCCTTGACTATTGGCTTCTGAATCAGCAGAAGAAAGTTGGCTTCCCTACTTCCATCACTGGTGGTTGGAATTCCAGCTAGGTTTATACTTTATCTGTTTCAATTGTTATTTCTTCTTTTAATTAATTTTATTTTTTTAAAAAAGTATCTTTTATATTTAGTACCTTTTGATCCATAATAAATTATTTTAATTTTTTGTTGCATGGAAAAAAGTTAATAATAAAAATATACTTATTAAACTGTCTTTTTTTTTTTCAAGTTTCATATTATAACTATTTATGGTTCTTTTTATCTATCTAAATTATCACTCTCTTTTATATTAAAACACACATTGATGTTGAGCTGGCTAAATAATATTATTTCACTTGACAACATGTGCATGTAGGTGAAGGTGAAGGTGTACTTTGATTCAAAGAGAGTGATAGTTTAGGGCATGTATATGAAATAATTAATATTTGAGGTATGAAACACATTAAATTATATCAATTTAAATGTGTTTTTGACCTTTAATTTTATTAAAACCCACAAAAACTACTAATCAAGAGGGTTATAAGAGTTATTTATTCTAATTACTCTTTAAAAAAAAATATAACGAAGTAGGATGCAAATTGACCATACGTAGGACGTAAATTGGCTATGTAGGACGCCATATAAGATGCATTTTTCCTAACTGTTCAACTTTATATAAGTTTAAGTGTCTATTTATATACATTAAAAATTAATAATACAAATACAAATTGAAGTCAAGTTAAAAAACACTTTTATCTACTAGTTTAGTTGTACGCATCTCGCGCGTGTACTTCATTTTAATAAGTTCAAACATTGCACTAAATTGAAAATTTGTTAAAATAATAAAGATGAATACAATAATTAATTTCAACATCTTTTGAATATGTAAAGATGAAAAATTTATTTAGTTAAACCTAACCTTTATAAAAAAAATCTACCACCTATAAACTGCAATAAAACAATATGATGATAGAGACAATAAAATAATATAATTAAATTTAACATTTACACAAAAAAAAATTCAAGGTCTTCCAACACTTATTTAATACCAGTAAACTCTAATAAAATAATACAATAATAGAGATATCAAAATAATACAACTAAACATAACCATTATACAAAAAAATTCTCAAAGCAGAGATATCAAAATAACACAATCAAACCTAACCTTCACCTAGAAAAAAATTCTTCAAAGCCGACCGACATTTATCTAGCACCTGTAAACTACAACAAAATAATATGATAAGACCAACATTTATCCAACACCTGTAAACTACAACAAAATAATACGATAAGATCGACATTTACCCAGCACCTGAAAATTACAACAAAATAATACGATAAAAGAGATATCAAAACAATACAATTAAACTTTAATTTTACACATAAAGTTCCTCCAAACCGATGGACATTTATCTACAACCTATAAACTATCACAAAATAATAAAACTAATAGAGATATTAAGACAATACAATTAAATCTAACCTTTACACAAGAAATTCCTCAAAGCCAATCGACATTCATCTACGACATGTAACCTACAACAAAACAATATAATAGCGATCACAAAACTTCGATTTTAATAAAAATAATTTTTATCTGAGCGAAAATTTTGACCCTAAAGAAAACTTGTCACACACACGTTGAATTTTATTATATTGAAAAAAAATAGTAAAGAAGTTGAGGGTTAAAAAGTTAAGCATCCACCAATTTAAACATGCAATCTAATCAAGTTAGATGAGAATGTCACATTATTTTAAATACATGAGTTTGAAACGTACGTCCTTTATTTTATTAAGTTGTAAATAAATTTTTTTCATGTAATAACCTGTTCTCCACCCTTCAGAGTGTGGACTGATTTATTGGCTGCTGCAGATTAGATGTCTTGCGACTGTATGAGTTTGATAGCATAATAGTTTCACGTGCATCTGAATATTTATAAAAGTATTTCCTTAATAAAATTCTATTTTAGGAGTATTTTTTTAATTGATCAGTATAAAGAAAAATATTAATTAATTTTTCTTTCATATATTTTAGGAGTCCCATATATTTTAGGAGTCTAGTTAATAAAATAAAAATAATTAAATAATAAATTAAAAAATAGTCAAAAGATAGTTTTGTCTAAATGATAGTCTTTTAATGAAGGGTAAAAAGTTCAAATCACTTTTCTAAGGGTCTTCACACTTTTAATATATTATAGATCTAGATATAGATTATAGATTATAGATTATAGATATAGATATAGATATAGATTATAGATTATAAATTATAGATAAATCATAGATATAGATTATAGATATATATTACGCTTAATTTTTTTTAAAATATTTTAAAAAAATTCTTAAATTAAAATACCATTTAATATGAAACGAAGGGAGCACGACAGAGAGGGGGTATCAATTAGGATTTAAATAGTGACACATAAAAAATTCGATTTTGCAAATAGTTTAAAAAAAAAAAAAAGTTACAAAAAATAAATAAAGAAGAAAAGACCATCATTAATATAAGGAGGTCCCATATCCCGTCGGCGTAATTGTTCATAAGAAAAAATGTCCTAAGTGGTAGGTTTGATATTTAGTAATTTACATTTACCTCATTATTGTGGAAAGCTTAACCTGTCTTCCTTGAACATGTGTCAATTTGCTTTTTCTGCCCTCGTTTTGGTGTAAATTTAAAGTTTAATTTACTTCATGGTGTGTTTGGTAGGAAAAAAATTTCATGTGAAATATTGTTTTTCTAAGAGTATGGGAGTTTCTTATTCATCTTTTTTGTGCTTGTCATATAAATAAAAATATTTAAAATATTATTCTAAAAACTTTTATATATATAATTTGAACAAATATTATGATAAAAATCCTAATGAATTGATTATGAAGGTCTCTTAGCTATAGCATAGCTTAAATTTCTTAATAATTATTGTCTAGATTTCGATGTCCAACTCCCTACACATATAGGTTTTGAGCAGGGAGAGATGGTAGGGGCGCGGTGTGATGAGGATGAAGGGTTAGGGTGAAGATGAAGATGAGAACATGTCGCTAATGGAACTCCTCTGTAGGCTTCTAACAAGGAAATAAAGTAGGGGGACTGCACCTTCACTAAACAAAGAAGTTGGTGTATTGGAGGGTAGGAAGGACACAATCAACGTGTAATGTCTTTGTGAAGCTTATTTTTTCTACTTTCATGCACTAAATCAGAGGTGGACCTACATGGCGTCGTGAGAGTGCACGTGCACCCGGTAATATATATATATATATATATATATATATATATGTACACCCTAATAATGTTAATATATTAAATTGTGCATCCTCAATAAAAAAACTTGTTTGGGTGCATTCGTTTGGAACTTAGATTAGGGCTTCCTTTGGTACCCGATGATGCGGGTTCTATTCCTAGTGGGAGGGGTACCTTTTTTTATGCCTTTACAAATTTATTGCCACCTCATCTGGCCCCACCTTTAATTTTAAATAAATTTTAATGTACATTCTAATTATTTAAGTTGATAAACCCATGGATTCCCCAATCCAAACGTATTTCTCCAAATTTCTAAAATATTTTAATTTTTCCAAAGTCCCTCTAAGCCAAGTGTAATACCCCGTGTCTGAAATCCCCTGTACAACATACGACTCATTCCTATGATTCGTACATACAACATACGAATCGTATATAGTAAGTCGTACCTATGGCAGTGTGGAGTAGTTGAAGTAGGTTGTAGATACAAGTTGACCCTAGAAATTGTCAAAGCATGGTATGAATCGTATGAAGTGAGTTTGTGAGTTCAGCAGTATAGGTTCCCTAAGTTTTTGTCCAAGATGTGAGTGGTTGTTTCAAGTCGTCTAAACAAGTAACGAGTCGTAAGTTACCACCGTATGTCGACCAGTGTGTGCTATATTTTCCACTTTCAACCTTATGAGTTACTAGTTCAACTCGTACCCTCATCATATGAGTCGTATGATTGACTCGTGATGACTGGCGAGCAATTTCTGTAAGATTCAGTTAAAGGGCGTTTTGGTCTTTTTCCCTCATATAGCTCCCAACCCACGACCTATAACCCTAATGAGGCGTTATTTTCCTCTATCCATCAGTCAATTAATAACATATTTTCTCCTCCCATCTTCAAGAACAAAAAGATTAGGGTTTTCTCACTAAGTTATTTCTCAAGTCTCAAAGTTCAAGTCTTCTTCACAAGTCAAGCAATTCCAGGTATGTGGGGTTTTGAACAAGGTTAATCTTCCATCCTTATGCCCCAAACAAATGATTTTAAGATTGAATTTACATGTTTTATATTAGGGATCATCCCTTAAATTCTCATCTATTGAATTATACCATTATCTTGTGATTTTAAGGCTAAAGATGCATAAAAGGTTGCATCCATTCATGTTCTAAACTTTGAGATTGCTTTTGTGCTTTGAATTTCATTACTTTTATTTGGATTCTGATGAAAGATTTCTACATGGGTATTGAGCCTGATATTTTGTTATAACTGTTATTAAGGAAAGTAAGAGTTTCTAGATTTAAGAAGAAGCATTAAGCTTACAAGAAATCTTAAAGATTTTGAAGTTCCATTCATATGCAATATAACTTGATTCAAGAAAGCTTGATCTTTTGATCTAAAGGTAAGACCTAAAATCCACAAATTGTTCATCTTGAATATTAATTAAAGTAAAAGAAAAGCATAATTGGCTTTCAGTCTATAAACCCTTATGCTATGTAAGGTAGATTTCTTAAGCATACAAGTATTCTGGGAGTAGTATGTAGCACCGAGAAAGGAATATGGATGAGCATATCCAAAATTTCTGGTAACTATATGTAGCATCTCGAGGAAAAAATTTTGAATTAACAACTTAAATTAAGTAGAACTTTGGCTTAAAAAGGTAGTTGCAGTATGAAAGAAAAGAAAATGGAATGGAATATTTATATACTTATTATTTTTATGTAATATAAGTAAGAAGTTGTGGGGGGCAGCCTTTTTAAATAATTTTCCTAATTAGTAGTAAACAAAAGGGTCAAATATTTCCCTTGTGCACTGGAAACTGTTTCCAGGAAACTGAAAGTACGGTTACCCCCCCTCCCCCTTTTTTTTTCTTTCTTTTTATTATCAATTAAGAAATCAAAACCAAGCCTTAAGAGAAAACATTAAGCGGCATCTGGGATATTGATACTCGACTTCTTCTCTTTCTCTTGGTATGCAAGAATTCACTAGAAGAAGAAAGGGAGGAAAGGATTCTTACGATAATTTTGAAGTAATCCTTGAGGGTTAACTTCAATAATCTAAAGTTGGAGTTGAATTTTAGAAGATAAATTCTCTACCCCTTTCTTGAATTTTGCTATAAATAAGTATCTTAGAGATGTTTAATTTTTATCTTTGCACTACTAGTTGAATTGGGTTCATGAAAGAAAAAGGGGGGAAATGAAGAATTTTGGTTAAAGAGGAGCTTTTGGGGATTTCAATCGATTGTGTAGTTTTACCCTTGAATTGTATAAGTTGGAAGAATTATAATTTACTCCGGATTCTTGATAAGAAATTCAATTAATTTTGGCATCAGTGAAGATTATCGGAATGAGTTACTAAATTCTTCTACGGATTACTTACGGACATATATATTATCCTTGTAGCTAGTGAATCGCGTAGCAGCTAAGATGAACCATTGTTTGGAAGGATAAAGGCTTCAATATAGCGGGTTGAATTACGTAAGGCTCAAATTACTATCATAGCTAATAAAGCATTAAGGTATGTAAAGCTAAACCTATCCTCGCCGCTAAGGAACCACCTTACGTCATGTGCTCCTTTCTATTAATGTTAATATAGTTCTCATAAATTGTGTGAGTAAAACCTTTACATTGCCTTACATATTACTCCCTCGTTCTACCATCAGGCTTACAAGTACTTATCTTTCCCTTCTTGTGTTAAGTTTCTCTACCTGAAGCCCTTAGACCATAATATATACACATATATCACACATCAGGAGTAAAAGTAAATAGTAGTAGCATAGTTGTACTTGTATATGCTATCTAGCCGATCAATATCGTAACTAACATGTCATAGGCCTTCAAGGAATTATTTGATAAACATTAACGACAGGAGGGTACATAGGTTTGGCTTGGAATATCGCTCGACGTGATTCTGTGCACAGGGTCGAGACCAGACCACTATAGTGATCCCAATCATTGGGCGTACCCGCCTTTGTGGCATCATTTGTATTTGAAGTTAGCTGGAACATCCTTTATTGGTTTCCCCTGACTCGAGTCTACATATGGCATATATGTCTTGCGAGCAGACCCTCATAGTGAGCCCCTGAGTGGGGCGTCCCTGGATACGATACAGACTGCGATTACAGTTACACATATGATATCATAGCAATGAGTATGAGAGCAACATATGTTTTATACTTTTCTCAGATTGCCTTCGGAAGGCCATCTTCTGATCATGTGTACGACTTATAGGATAAGAGCATCACCTAGGCAAGGTATAGGCCCTAAATTATAATTGAATGATTTTCTTTAGATATTGTATAAGATGCTAATAAGGTTGGTGCATAAGTTATCAGTTCATATCATACAGGTGTTATTTGTTGGCTCATACGTTTTTCACTTGGCCATTTGACTCATATGAGCTTCTGTATTTGTTCAGCTATTTTTCTGTCTGCTTTCATACCAGTACATATTGTATATGTACTAACTTCTCTGGAACACTATGTTTTTCTAATGTTGGCTCAGACCCCAGGATAACAGACGTCCACGTTAGGCTCTATTGCCATTTCAGCTAATATTTTGGTGAGCTCCAACTCTCTCTGGAGCCAGTCTATGCCTAGTATAGTATTGATTATATGTACAGTTCTCTGGTTGGGCATGATGGTCTTAATTCCAACTAATCATTTGTAGTATAGTGTGTTAAACTGACTAGAGGCTTCATAGACATCGTCTAGTATTGTATAGTTTTGTTAATGTAACTCTCTCGTGTACATATGTAATGCTTATCGAGCATCCTACTCGTTATTATCTTATAACCTCGTATACGTCATAATGTTTGTAGAGTAAGTGTATATGGTTCTTGTCCGTCATTATCATTTTGAGGCATGACAAACTTGGTATCAGAGCGCCTATGTTTAGGTGTCCCAGGGAGTCTATGAATCCGTGTCTAGTAGGGTCTTAGTTATCGATGTGTTACGCGCCACATTTATAATTAAGGGACTGCATGGGACATAAATTCATTTATAATCTAGATCGCGCAATAGATTTAAGTTATAGAAAGTTACTTTTGACTCCTATTATGCTTATTTGTGATATAGACCATGTCTGCTATAGAAAAGGACAAAGCGGCCCAGCAGGATGCTACAAGCTCTACTCAGGAGGCAACCACTACCGGGCCATCTCCCGTATTGGTGTATCTGAATAGGACTCAAGAAAGTTTGTTGGGTTTTATGCTTCCAGGTTCTCAAATGCCCGGAATGGAAGGACCTACAGGGGCTTCTTCACCTTTAGTAGTGCCAACGGTAGTTCCTATCCCGCCACCAAGTGCCTCAGACCCAGATATTAAGGGAGTGATACAGTTGCTTACATATTTGGTCGTCGCTCAGGCCCAAAGATAGAATGTGGATGTATCTGTTGCTACTCAAGGAAGGATAGCTGAATCTAAGATCAAAGATTTCCTCCGTATGAATCCACTAGAATTCATAGGTTCTAAGCTTGCAGAGGACCCTCAACAATTCATTGATGAGGCTCACAGAATTTGTAAGGTGATGTGGGTATCGTATATAGATACAGTTAAATTGGCCACCCATCGACTGAAAGATATTGTTGTTGATTGGTATGAGATGTGGGTTGCCTCGAGGGGTCAGGAAGCTCCTTCAGCGGTCTGGACAGAATTTGCAGAAGCCTTCATGGATCACTTCATGCCATTAGATCTTAGAGAGACAAAGATGGATGAGTTCCTATCTCTAAAGCAGAGTAATCTTAGTGTCAAGGAGTATTGTTTGTGGTTTACACAGTTGTCCAAATATGCTCCAGAGGTTGTTAACAAATAAGCAAAATGGATTCATCGCTTTGTGAATGGCCTTGCGGGTCCCCTGAAGGACCTTCTTTCTGTTGCTGCTATGAACAAAGATTTGGATATATCAAGGATTATGGAACTGCACAGTAGATAGAGGAAGATCAGTGTAATCATGAAACAAATAGTAAAAGGGAGCTGAGTAAGAGAGATAGGACGACCAGCCAATATCAGGGGAGCAGTGGAGCTACCACTAGTAGAGGGACACCTAGGCAGACCCAGTCAGCTGTACGCTCTATATTTATTGCTCCAACTCAGTTCTTGAGGCATAGGTATAAGCAGATCCGGACTTCTAGAGCACCAGACTTACGACCTCAAAGGGGCGTTAGTCGAGGGTTACCACCTTGACCAACATGCGGGTAGTGTGGCCGACCACATGGAGGAGAGTGTCAGCATGGTCCAAATGCGTGTTACTGGTGTGGTATAGAGGTTCATATGGTACGTGATTGTCCACAGCTCCGAGGTAAAGATAGAGGGGATCGATCACAGTCTATAGGGTCTGCATCAGCTTTATCTTCATCAGTGTCTTCTTCTTCTCGCGGTCCTTACGCATCACCAGGAAGAGGATATAGTAGAGGCATAAGGCATGATTTGAGCGCAGGCCCGAACTGTATGTATGCACTAGCTGGTCAGTAAGATTCAGAGGCATCTTCAGATATGGTCACAAGTACTTTCATTGTCTTTTCACATGTTATTTATGCCTTGATAAACCCAGGATCAACCTTGTGTTACTCCGTTTGTTTCTAAGAAGTTTGGAATAGAACCGAAGTTGTTACAAGAACCATTTGCAGTATCGACTCCAATTGGAGATTCAATTATAGTTAGATGAGTCTATTATGATTTTGTAGTGACAGTATGTGGTCGTGCTACATTGGCTAATCTGATTGAACTTGAAATGGTTGACTTTGATGTTATTATGGGTATGGATTGGTTATCCTCTTATTATGCTAAAGTTAATTTTCGAGTCAAAATAGCCCATTTCCACTTCCCAGGAGAACCAGTCTTAGAGTGGAGAGTGGAGAGGTAATTCTATGATGCCTAGAGGAAGGTTTATTTCCTTTCTTAAGGCACAAAAGCTTATTGCAAAGGGGTGTTTGTATCACCTAGTCCAAGTGAAGGACATTGAGGCCAAAAAACAGGCACCAATTTTAGGATCCGTACCAGTGGTAAACGAGTACTCAGATGTGTTTCCTGATGAACTTCCTAGATTACCTCCTGTTAGAGAGATTGATTTTGGTATTGATGTGGATACCGGTACGCAACCGATATCAATTCCACCTTATAGAATGGCTCCTGCAGAATTGAAAGAGTTAAAAGAGCAGTTAAAAGACTTACTTGATAAAGGTTTTATTCGGCCCAATATATCACCTTGGGGTGCGCCAGTGCTTTTTGTACGTAAGAAAGACGGCATGTTGCGGATGTGTATAGATTACAGGAAGCTGAACAAAGTAACAATAAATAGTAAAGAATAAGTACCCTATCTCTTGAATAGATGACTTATTCGATCAATTACAGGAAGTTGGATGTTTTTCAAAGATCTATTTGAGGTCCGATTATCACTAGCTAAGAATTCATGAAACAGATATTCCCAAGACAGCCTTACGAATAAGATACAGGCATTTTAAGTTTCTTGTCATGTCATTTGGACTAGCAAATGCTCTGGCAGCCTTCATGGACATAATGAATAGGATTTTCAAACCCTTCCTTGATATATACGTGATTGTATTTATAGATGATATTTTGATATATTCGCGTAGCGAAGTTAATAATGAAGATCATTTGAGGTCAGTATTGCAGACATTGAGAGAGCACAAGTTGTATGCTAAGTTATCTAAGTGTGAATTTTGGTTGACTTCGGTAGCCATTCTTGGTCATGTGGTATCTCGAGAAGGCATTAGAGTAGATTTTCAGAAGATAGAAGCTGTGAAGAATTGGCCTCGATCAACCACTCCTACTGAGATGCATAGTTTCTTAGGGCTATCCGGTTATTATAGGAGATTCGTAGAGGGATTTTTCTCTATTTCTTCCCCATTGACCAAGTTGACGCAGAAAGCAGTTAAGTATCGGTGGTCTGATGCTTGTGAAAGGAGTTTTCAAGAGCTGAAACATAAATTAACCACAACACCAGTATTGGCCTTACCATAGGGCACAGAAGGATATATGGTGTATTGTGATGCTTCAGGTGTTGGTTTGGGTTGCGTCCAAATGCAATATAAAAGAGTTATAGCGTATGCTTGTCGACAATTAAAGAAGCATGAACAAAATTACCCTACTCATGACTTAGAGCTTGCAGCAGTGGTATTTGCACTACAAATTTGGCATCATTATTTATATGGAGTGCATGTTGATATCCTTACAAATCATAAGAGTCTTCAATATCTATTAAAACAGAAAGAGTTGAACTTAAGGCAAAGGAAGTGGTTAGAGTTACTGAAGGATTATGATATCATCATTCTCTATCATCCTGGTAAAGGTAATATTGTAGCTGATTCCCTTAGTCGACTATCTATGTATAGTCTGGCACATCTGCCACCTATTCAGCGGGAAGTAGTGAGAGATGTTCACAAATTGGACAATCTTGGTGTTCACCTTGTGGACTCTAAAAATGGTGGCGTTGTTGTACTTAATTCAGCCGAGTCATCACTCATGGCATCAGTTAAGCAGAGAAAGTATGATGACCCCTTATTGTTCTAATACAAAAAGGGAATTCGAAAATATCGAATCACGACATTTGAACTAGCAGGTGATGGAACCTTGAGGTGTTGAGGTAGATTATTTGTGCCTGATGTAGATGGGTTGCGATAAAAGATTATGGCGGAGGAACATTTCTCTCGTTATTCAATTTATCCCGGCTCTACAAAAATGTATCATGATCTTAAAGAGATCTACTGGTGGAATGGCATGAAGAAAAATTTAGCAGAATATGTGGCACAGTGCTCTAATTGCCAGGAAGTGAAATCGGAACATCAAAGTCCCGTGGCCTAGATCAAACCTTTAGTATTCCTATATGGAAGTGGGATGCTATTGATATGGACTTCATTGTAGGCTTACCTTTTTCTTATCAAAAGTATGACTCTATTTGGGTAAAAGTTGATCGGTTGATGAAATCAGCCCATTTTCTTCTTGTTAAATATACCAGCACAGCTAAATATTATGCTAAGCTTTATGTAAAAGAGATTGTCCGCCTACACGGGACCCCAATATCCATTATTTCAGATAAAGGTTCCCCATTTAAAACTCAATTTTGGAGATCATTCCATAAGAGGTTGGGTACCTAGGAAAACCTTAGCACGATATTTCATCCGCAGACAAACGGCCAAGATGAGGCACCATTCAGACGCTTGAAGATATGTTGAGAGCGTGCGCGCTGGATTTTAAAGGTAATTAGGATGATCATTTGCCTTTAATAGAATTTGCTTATAATAACAGTTATCACTCCAGCATTGACATGGCTCCATTCGAAGATCTTTATGGGAGATGATGTAGATCACCTATTGGTTGGTTTGAAATAGGAGAGACATAGGTATTGGGACCGGATCTAGTCTATTAAGCTGTCGAAAAGGTTAAACTGATATGAGAGTGGTTGAAGATTGCCCAGAGTAGGCAAAAATCATTTGCAGATATGGGATGTAGAAATTTAGAATTTCAAATTAATGACTTCGTATTCTTGAAGGTGTCGCCTATGAAATGCGTTATGCTATTTGTTAAGAAGGGTAAGTTGAGTCCCAGGTATATTGGGCCCTATAGAGTTATTCGCAAAATTGGTCAGGTAGCCTATGAGCTAGAATTACCTCCAGAGTTAGCTACAGTGCATCCTATCTTTCATGTTTCTATGCTACATAAATTCTTAGGAGAACCATCTCGCGTCATCCTTATAGAGAGTATTGAACTTGCTGGAGACTTATCATTTGAGGAAGTCCCCGTGTCCATATTAGATCGGCAGGTCAGGAAGTTAAGATCTAGAGACATAGCTTCAGTAAAGGTGTTGTAGAGGAACCAGAACCTAGAAGAAGACACTTGGGAAGCATAAGAAGATATGAAAGATAAATACCCATATTTGTTCCAAAACTACCCAGAGGTTCTTAAACTACCTGTCCCTTTATGTGATCGTTAGTTTCTACTATATTTTATTCTGTTGATATTTGATTCTTACCTGACATGTTTAGGTACATGATTTTTGCCTGTGAGCCTTAAGATTTACATGGAAAAAACATCCATATGAAGATTATAAGGTAAGTTACATGGTTGGTTATGACTTTTTAATTATGTGTAAGGCCAAGAGGAGCCTCGTGTACTATTTCTTGAGTTTAAGGCCAAGCAGAGCCTCGTGTGTTATTTTTTGAATATTATATGTATTATGATGCTCTGTGAAGCACATTTGGATATATCCTAACTGGCTAACAGGTACCTGATAGTCCTATTTACAAATGAGACTCTGGCAAATTTTTTGAAAATTTAGGGAGTTAGTCAAATTTAAGGCCTTATGATGGGTTAAGTAAGAACCGAAGTTGACTAAATGATCTTAAGAATGTCTTGGATAGTTATGGGATGAAAATTAAGGTACAAGCATCATTTGAGGACGAATGATTCTAATTGGGGAAGATTGTAGCATCTCAAGGAAAAAATTTTGAATTAACAACTTAAATAAAGTAGAACTTTGTCTTATAAAGGTAGTTATGGTACAAAAGAAAAGAAAACAGAATGGAATAGTTATATACTTAGTATTTTTATGTAATATAAGTGTGCAGTTGTGGGGGCCCACCCTTTTTAAACAATTTCCCTAATTAGTAGTAAACAAAAGAGTCAAATATTTCCCTTGTTCACTGGAAACTGTTTCCAGGAAATTGAAAGTAAGGTTACCCCCCTTTTGTTTTCTTTCTTCTCATTATCAATTAAGAAATCAAAACCAAGCCTTAAGAGAAAACATTAGGCGGCAGCTGGGGTATTAATACTTGACTTCTTTTCCCTCTCTTGGTATTCAAGAATTCACTAGAAGAAGAAAGGGAGGAAAGGATTCTTACGATAATTTTGAAGTAATCCTTGAGGGTTGACTTCAATAACCTAAAGTTGGATTTGAATTTTAGAAGGTAAATTCTCTACCCCTTTCTTGAATTTGGCTATAAATAAGTATCTTGGAGATGTTTAATTTGTATCTTTGCACTACTACTTGAATTGGGTTCATGAAAGAAAAAAGAGGGAAATGGAGAATTTTGGTTAAAGAGGAACTTCTGGGAATTTCAATAGATTGTGTAGTTTTACCCTTGAATCGTATAAGTTGGAAGAATTACAATTTACTCCGTATTCTTGATAAGAAATTCAATTAATTTTGGCATAAGTTAAGATTATTGGAATAAGTTACTAAATGCTCCTACGGATTACTTACGGACATATATATTATCCTTGTAGCTAGTGAATCGTGTAGCGGCTAGTAGGAACTAGTGTTAGAAAGGATAAAGGCTTCAATATAGCGGGTTAAATTACTTAAGGCTCGAATTACTATAGTAGCTAATAAAGCATTAAGGTATGTAAAGCTAAACCTCCCCTTGCCGCTAAGGCACCACCTTACGTTATGTGCTCCTTTCTATTAATGTTAATATAGTTCTCATAAATTATGTGAGTAAAACCTTTACATTGCCTTATGTATTTCTCCCTCATTCTACCATCAGGCTTACAAGTACTTATCTTTCCCTCCTTCTGTTATGTTTCTCTACCTGAAACCCTTAGGCCACAATATATACACATATATCACACGTCAGGAGTAAAAGTGTATATTAGTAGCATAGTTGTACTTGTATATTCTATCTAGATGATCAATATCGTAACTGACATGTCATACGACTTCAAGACATTATTTGATAAACATTAACGATGAGAGGGTACCTAGGTTTGGCTTGGCATATTGCTCGATGTGATTCTGTGCACAGGGTCGAGACCAGACCACTATAGTGAGATCAATCATTGGACTTACCCACCTTTGTGGCATCATTTGTATTTGAAGTCACCTGGAACATCCTGTATTGGTTTCCCCTGACTCGAGCCAACATATAACATATATGTCCTGCGGGCAGACCCTCATAGTGAGCCCCTGGGCGGGGCATACCTGGATACGATATAGACTGCAATTACAGTTACACATATGATATCATAACAATGAGTATGAGAGAAACATATTCTTTATACTTGCCTCAGATCGCCTTCGGAAGGCCATCTTGTGATCATGTGTACGACTTATAGGATAAGAGCATCACCTTGGCAAGGTATAGGCCCTAAATTATAATTGAATGCTTTTCTTTAAATATTGTATAAGATTATAATAAGGTTGGTGTATAAGTTATCAGTTCATATCGTACAAGTGTTATTTGTTGGCTCATACGTTTTTCACTTAGCCATTTGACTCATATGAGCTTCTATATTTGTTCAGCTATTTTTTTGTCTTCTTTCATACCAGTACATGTTGTATATGTACTGATGTCTCAGGCCCACCTTGTTTTACTAATGAAGGCTCAGACCCTCAGGATAGCAGACGTCCACGTTAGGCTCTATTGTCGTTTTAGTTGATATTTTAGTAAGCTCTAACTCTCTCTAAAGGCAGTCTATGCCTAGTATAGTATTGATTATATGTACAGGTCTCTACTTAGGGATGACGGTCTTAATGCCAACTTGTCAGTTGTAGTATAGTGTGTTAAACTGACTAGAGGCTTCATAGACATCGTCTAGTATTGTATAGTTTTGTTAATGTAACTCCCTCGTGTACATATGTAATGCTTATCGAGCATCCTACTTATTATTATCTTATAACCTCGTATACATCATAATGTTTATAGAGTAAGTGTATACGATTCTTGTCCGTCATTATCGTTTCAAGGCGTGACACTATAAGCCATCATAGGTTAAGATTTTTCCCAATATGGATGAAGTATAGTGATCACTTAAGTTAAGGTTCTATTTTGATGGAAAGGGTAGAATATCTCTCCCCAATGTGGGTAAGATGTTGGACTCCATGATAGCTCACAAGGTTTATGTCGGTTAGAAGAATCTCCCATAATAAAAGATTAAAGGTAAAGATTTTAGAAACTAAATGTTTTGGATCGCTAAGCTTATCCGTATGCTTCATTATCCATGTTTTATGATTTTGCTGTCTTTGTTTTTACTCAAGTCCAAGGTGAGCCATTTACACTTAGTATGAATTATTTGAAAGTACATACATACATACATATATATATATATTCAGTTCTTTCTTTACTTATACATTCACCCCCTCATCCTCAGTACATTCCAGAGTACTTCTATGATGTTACAAACTTGGTATCAAAGACTAAGGTTTAAGGAGTCCTAGGGAGTCAGACAAGTTGCATTATGCAGAGTCTTGATAATGAATGTGAAGTGTGCCACATCTATAAGTAGGAGGTTACAAAATGAGTTAGGAATCATCATTTCTTTCTTAATCTATTGTGCTTACAGTTGTTTCTATCTGTCTTAACTCATGCTTTTACGTGACAGAATATGCCTCCTGGTCGAGCCGTTGTACGTAGAAATGGTAATCAACCACCCCTGTATGCCAACCCTCTGAATGAGAATATATCTCATGCTGAATTTTGGGCTGCCTTTCAAGCGTTGGCCCAAGCTATGAATGCCAATGTTCAGAGAAACCAACAAGCAGCGCAATCCCACTTTAGTAAAATGGTAACCTAGCTACAGCCCGGATTTGGGACTTTATGAGGATGAATCCACCCGAGTTACATGGGTCAAAAGTGGATGAGGATCCTCATCTCCTTATTGATTAAGTGAGAAAGATTACTCTGATCATGCATGTCACTGAAGGGGAGAGTATAGAGATGCTATCCTATAGGCTGAAGGATGTTGCATATGACAGGGTCACTGTGTGGAAGGATAGTAGGGGTGAGAATGTAGCTGCTATGAGTTGGCAGGTGTTTCAGAAAACTTTTCTAGACAGGTTCTTTCCTCGTCAGATGAAGGAGGCTAAAGTAGAGGAGTTCATAAACTTAAGGTAGGGCTCTATGACAGTGAAGGAGTACTGCCTAAAGTTCACTCAATTGGATAAATATTCCCCAGAGTTGTTATCTGACTCTAGATTTCGTCTGAGTAAGTTTGTTACTTGTATATTTGATTTGGCAGTCAAGGAGTGTAGGACAACCATGCTGATTGGGGATATGGATATTGCATGGTTGATGACTCATGCTCAATAGCTTGAGGCAGAAAAGTTGAAGGAAAGGGAAAAGAGAAACAAAAATCTAGGACTGGAAAGTTTAAGTATAGTCAGCCAAGGTCTGGAGGAGGAAACTATTTATAGTTTCAGGGTAAATCACCAGCACCTGCGCCATCTTCAGCCAGTGCCCCTGCACCCAAAACTAGACAGGAGCAGTGGGGTAGGACTTTGAATTCTTGGTCTTAGAATAGTTTAGTCGGGAGGCCCAATTACCCAACATGTGTAAAGTATGGAAAGAACCATCCTGTTGAGTGTTTCATGGGCAAAAGGGGTTGTTATGGTTATGGCAAGTTAGACCACAGGATCAAGGAGTGTCCATATGCTAAGCAAGGAAGTAGATATGCTCATCCTCAGACTTAGGATACTAATTCAAAAGCCCACCCAGGTCGCCTAGTTCCCCCACAGGGTGCATCATCCAGTGTCGGTGGCGGTCAGTGCTAGAATCAATTTTATGTTTTATCATTCCTTCAGAAGCAGGAGAGTTCTCCAGATGTTTTCACTAGTATGCTTTATGCCTTTCACCTTGATGTGCATGTGTTTTTAGACCCGAGATCAAATCTCTCTTATGTGACTCCATTGATTGCTGTAAATTTTGGGGTAGGCCATGAAAATCTCCCTAATCCCTTCTCAATTTCTACCCCAGTGGGTGAGTTAGTTATTGCTAGGCAAGTCTATAGGAAGTTTTCAATTACCGTCTTCTATAAGATCATACTAGTGGACCTAATAGAGTTACATATGGTAGATTTTAATGTTATTCTAGGCATAGATTGGCTTCATTCATGCTATGCATCAATAGATTGTCACACACGTATGGTGAAGTTTCAATTTCCTGATGAGGCAGTTTTCAAGTTAGAGGGTAGTTCAGTATCTCCCAAAGGTCATTTCATCTCTTATCTTAAGGCCAGAAAGTTAATATCAAAAGGGTGTATCTACCATTTAGTTTGAGTCAAAGATACTAATTCTGAAGTCCTGATAGTTCAATCAGTCTGGGTAGTAAATGAGTTTTCAGAGGTTTTCCCCGAAGATCTACTAAGGGTACCTCCAGATAGAGAAATAAAATTTGATATTGATCTTCTTCCTGATACTTAGCCTAACTCTATCCCTTTATATTAAATGAATTTTACCGAACTTAAAGAGTTAAAGGAGCAGCTTAAGGACCTCTTAGATAAAGGTTTCATCAGACCCAGTATTTCTCCGTGGGGTGCTCTGGTCCTTTTCGTGCACAAGAAAGATAGCAATCTCAGAATGTGTATAGATTATAGACAACTAAATAAGCTTACCATCAAGAACAAGTATCTCATTCCTATGATCGATGATTTATTCAATTAGTTTCAGGTTCCCAGTGGTTTTTCAAGATTAACCTTAGGTCGAGATACTATTATTTGAAAGTCAGGGAGCAAGACATTCCAAAAATAGCTTTTTGAAAAAGGTACAACCATTTTGAGTTTGTGGTTATGTCGTTTGGACTAATAAATACTCCTGCAGTTTTTATTAATTTGATGAACAAGGTATTCAAGAAGTACTTGGACATATTTGTCATTGTCTTTATAGATGACATACTAGTGTATTCTAGGAGTGAGAAGGAACATGAAGACCATTAGAGAATAGTACTGCAGACCCTTAGGGATCGTCTATTATATGTGAAGTTTAGTAAATGTGAATTTCAGTTGGAATGTGTTACTTTCTTGGGGCATGTCATTTCAGGGGCTGGTATTCATGTAGATCCTTATAAGACTAATGCAGTGAAGCGCTGGCCAATACCCATCACTTTATCTGATATCAAGAGCTTTTTGGGTTTGGCTGGGTATTATAGAAGGTTTATTGAAGGATTCTCCTCTATTGCAGCACCATTGACGAAGTTGACTGAAAAAAGTGATGTTTCTAGGGTCAGATAAGTTTGAGAAGAACTTCCAAGAGTTGAAGGATAGATTGACTTCGGCTTCAGTGTTAGCTTTACTTGAAGGGTTAGACATATTTGTGGTGTATTGTAATACTTTTAGAGTTGGGTTAGGTTGTGTGTTGATGCAGAGTGGGAAAATGATAGCCTATGCCTCCAGGAAACTTAAGGATCACGAAAAGAATTACCCAACTCACGACTTGGAGTTAGCTGTTGTGGTATTTTCCTTGAAAATTTGGCGACACTACATCGATGGTGTGCATATTTATGTTTCTACTGACCACAAGAGTCTTCAGTGCGTATTTTCTCAATGGGAGCTTAATCTTCGACAAAGAAGGTGGTTAGAGTTATTGAAAGATTATGACATGAATGTGCTCTATCACCTGGGTAAGGCCAACATGGTGGATGACGCACTGAGTAGGTAGTCCATGGGTAGTGTGGCTTATGTAAAAGAGAAAGAACCGGAATTGGACAAAGAGGTGCATAGATTAGCCCATTTGGAAGAATGTTTTCTCAACACTGATGATGGGGGAGTAGTAGTTCAGAACGGTTCTAAATCATCTTTGGTGGTGGATATGAAGGAGAAACAGAAAAATGATCCCATACTTGGACAAATATTGAAAGCAATCCAGCAATAGAAGGCCGAGGTTTTCTCCCAAGAGGGATATGATTTACTTCATGAACAAGGAAGGCTTTGTCTTCCAAATATAGACGGGTTGAGAGAAAGTATTGTAAGACCCCATATACTTCTAAGCTAGAAAAAAAAACCATTGTTCCTGCATATGAAACCCTTAATCTCGTAATTCATATTTGAGTCCATGACTTATAATGATTATCCTAGTGAGAAGAGAGCTTATGATGTGTAAAACATGTTCATAAGAGTCACTTAGAGTAATGAGAGCTAAGAGATTTTGAATCAATCAAGTTTGGTGTTTGATTTCACTAGGGTCATCTTTGAATGAGAATAACTTGATGTATATGTGGTATTTGGTATATTTAGAGCCACCAAATTATAGATAATCGAATTAGCTTTCCAACGATACCAATCTCGTCTGAATCCGACACCCGAGCCAAAAGCTATGGCTTTGCAAAGGGGTGTGCATCGCCTAATAATTGCAAACGTTCACTGGAAAGAGTTTTCCATAGGATATGTGACACAAACCTTAAAGTTTTCCATAGGGTGAGCGACTCAAACCTTAAATTTTGCAATAGCTTGTGTGATGCAAACCCCATGGCACAACGACGTAAACACTTCATTTTTTAGGTATTCCAAGGGCAATAAAGTCATTTGGCACTTCTTAAACATCCCTAAACATAACCTTATGAAATTAATAGCTCCTAATCATGTTTTATCCCTATTAACATCATAATTTCATTATCTAAGAACACAAGAGGAGAAAAACAACTAGGGTTGCACAATCAAGCTTGAAGGTCCAATCTTTCAACAATTTCATCACCATTAAGGTATGAGGGGTTTATAAACAAGGATACCCTTTCATACTTGTGCCCAATACTTGATATTTATTTAAGATTTCATATTTTTCAAATTAGGGTTCATACCCAATTATCATTGTTTGAAGATTTTGATGCTACAAGTGACTTAAATGTTGAATTGCATGTCTATTTTTACATCTTTATGCGTGTGATATAATTTTACAAATCTTCAATCAAGTTTTTAATCATGATATGGTGAGTTTTATTTCATTACTTTGGATAATTCAAGAAGTATATAGAGCATGACATTTTACTATGAACGTGCATGAGTTTAAATCATTGGTTTTTACGCCCTAAATCTAAGTACTGATATTTCAAGAAGATTATGATTTTAAGCCTCTTCTATGAGTTGTTTACAAAAATTTAAGAACGAAATTGGTCTTTCAAACCTAAGCTAAGATTAGGAATCCACATTTTTCATAAAATTTGAGATTTAAAGAAAGAGAAGCATAATTGGTTTTCATTATAAACCTTTGTGCTATTTTAAGGTGGATTTCCTAAAGATTCTGAGCAAAAGAATGAGAGTAATATTTATCACCGAGTTGGGTATGTTTCCAAGGTCGCATGCCCAAGAACTACGTGTCACCGTAGGATTAAGATTAAGTGCCCATATTGGGCTAAGACAGTGATCACTAAGAGAAGGTTATACTCCTCGGCAAGAGTATGACACTTCTCCCCAAGTGAGGTTTTCCCCTTAGGGGAATAAGAAGTTGGACTCCATGATGGCTCACATGGTTTATGTCAGTTAAAAGAACCTCCCAAATCTCCTGAGTCTTAAATTTAAATGTCAGAACAGTTTTGAGAAAACTAAATGTAAAAGCTCACAAATCTGTTCACATATTGTTTTACTTAGGATTACAGTTATCAGATTTCATCTTTAAGTTTTAAGATTGATAAAAGTGATCCCTTTTCACTTAGCCTGTATGATTTGAAGGTCAGAACAAGTGTACAGCTTATTGGAACTAAGTGTGGTGGCTCACAAGAATTTCTTTTATGCTTCATTGCTCATGATTTATGAATTATCATTTTTATTATTTAGCCAAGGTGAGTCACTCACATTTAGCATGTCGTTTTGAAAGTATATTTGAACTGTTGTATTTATTGTCTTACTTATGAATTTACCCCCACATGCTCAGTATATTCCAAAATTACTGATCCGTATATATGTCTATGTGCTACATTATTCAATAATGTAGGTTTAGTTCCTCAGTTCCAGCAGTGTAATTGACTGCGGGTGATAACGCTGAACTTACACGTCAATTTAGTGCAGGCGGTCATCGTCAATAGATTTACCCAACTTTAGAGTCGAGGTCGAATCCACAGGGAACAATGTGAGTGGCGATTAAAATAGTTTGAAACTAAAGCTACAAGTTAGATACAAACAACTGGCACGAAAAAAATAAAATGGGGGTCTTTAATGATTGAACAAAAGTTATTAACACTTCAATTCGCCTTAGAACCCAAATCTTAAATAGCAATATTTCAAATCAATGATATAGAGAAACTAAAGTTGTGATCACTATGATTAGTAATCCTCCATTGAATAACAGTTGTAGTATTGGATTCTCGTGACTTATGAGAAACACCAAATTATCAGTTTCGACAATCCATCAAAGTGTTTCTCAACCTACCTAGATGTTGAACTCCCAAATTCTCTCGAACTTAGGAAAGCATTCTATTCATACTGATTTTATCTCGAGTTTATCAATCTTGTTATAGAATTAATCATTAGATGAGAACTTAACCTTCCCAAATCCTCGTTGATAATTCAGTTCTTACTAGGGTTAATTTCTTATCTCAAGCAAATCAACAATAAGCAAGGCCTATTGTTTGCAACCAACAGAAAATAATTAATACAAAAGAATTATCAAGATATTTCCACAATCACTCAAACCCTAGCCAACTATTAAATCCATAGAGGAATAATCATATATCCCACAACCCTAGTTGTGGGTTTTAGTTCCACATGAGAAAGAAAGAGATAGCAACAATTATATTCATCATTCAAAGTAATTAAAATTATAAAAGATAAAGTCTGAAGTTGATTCTCTTCCAAGTTCAAGAGAAAAATATCAAAACCCAATCAAAGAGTTGAATATTGAATTCCAAGTTAAGAGCCCCAAAAAGAAAAGTAAACTCCCTTAGAATAAGTTCTAGATGTTCACTCCCTATTTGAATGAACCCAAAAAGCTGTTATTTATACCCATAACTTAAGAAAAATTCATAATAAAAAATTTAGAATTTTTCTTTTAGGTGACGACATGTGTGATAACTTATGACAAATATGATAAGTTATCAGACATGTCGCCAGATACTCTGCTTCAATGTGATGACATGTATGATAACTTATTGGATTTGTGATAAGTTATCACACATGTCATCAGACATGCTTCCAATTTCTTATCTTTTGTCTCAGTATGATGACCTATGTGATGACTTATCACAAGTCTGATAACTTATCATACTTGTCGTCAGAAGTGATTCCAATTTCTCATCCTCTACTTCAAGGTGGCGACATGTGTGATAGCTTATCAGAAATCTGATAACTTATCAGACATGTCGTCAGACATGTCTCCAGGTGATATCTTCAAAATTCAATTATTTTCACCAAAAATCATCCTTCTTTACATAGCTTTCACATATTTCCATGCATCTTGACTTTCCTATAAAATAAAAGAGAAAACAATCAAAAATGACAAAAATTGCTTAAGACTTTGTAATTATTCTCAGTTAAAAGCCTCAAATGTGTTAGCATCTACTCACATATCAACACCCTCAACTTTTAACAATTGCTTGTCCTCAAGCAACTAAAACACAATACTACGATGCTTAACCAAGAGACACATAAGATACCTATGACAGTTGATTATCAAGTTTAGCTCAAAACACATTACCCTCTCCATTTTCAATCACTTTAAACCCAACTATGTATATCAATGAAGATCAATAATGTGACACAAGGGAATCAGGATATGACATCAAATTAGAAACAATAACCATGCATATATACAAGTTACACTACCCAAACATGTAAGCAGCTAGCAATGCAGTCAATGTGCCCTTACAACAAAAAAGTCCCTCTTCACTCATATATGAAATCAAGTATGTCAATGAGGGGACAGTCAAGACATACTCGCTCTCAGAAAGAAGTTCCAGTCAATGTATGCCAAATACCATAAGCTTGCCCTTATTTTTATTACCGAAGCTTTTAGACAGTTAAGTTAGGATCACTATAGGACTTTTCTTCATCTTGTAATATAGGCTTGGGGCTGGTATGATACACAAGGATATTTAAGGTAACTAATCCTCCTTGGTACTACACTATTTTTGGGGCCTCACTTATCAATATTTACCTTATTTCTCCCTTTCTTGATTAAGCAAATTTAGGATGGGTGTGGTCATTTAATCAATCATTTTCTCTTTTTTCACAACTTTTCTTTTCTCATTCTTTTTCTACCACACCTAGCCTTGCATATATATATTTTTTTATCACCCTTCTTCATACTCACTTTACATCATGCACCCCTATGATAGCCACCCTCAACTTAGGCTATTTGCCTAAGTCAAAGAGCAAAATATCCAAGGAGAACCAGGGCCAAAAAGGTTCATTATTATACAAATAGGAAGGTGATAGGTATAATAAAAAGAATACGCATTCAGGCTTAAAATCAGGATCAAGGGATATTATTCACACATGGAAGGTCATTTAGGCTAAAAGTGGACTATATCAACAATGGCTTATGATCCTTTCCTTACCGCTATCCTATAACCAAGGCAAGACCAACCGGGAAAGTTCTGGATTTAACACATAATGGGAAATAGGTAATATCTCACACACACATGGCATAAAAATACATCACAAGCTACTACCCATTTGGTTCATGTAATTGTTAGCAGTGATTATCATGTCCCTAGCACTAATGCCATAAAAAGATTCACAGTAGTCACATATAGATGCACATCATATAGTTACCAGATAGACAATTGGAGAGGTATTTATCATTCCAAGAAAAATCAACAAAAATATGTCAACTATCCTAGATACTTATTCCCCCCCCCCAGTTTACCACAACACACCACAAAACAAATATAATACGCCTAAACATGCCGGCTCTACTAGGAACAAGACTCCAGGGAAAAGAGGCACGGAAACAAAAACCCTAAGAGGACATTAATACCCACAAGTAGCCCCACCCTCAACTTAAAATCATGCAATATCCCCAATGCGTCAAACCAAAACAAGAGAGTTAGAAACATACCTGTGGAACCATGGGTGCGAATATCTGATGTCAATCACATAATACGAATACAAACAACAAAATACCTTAGGTTGCCTCCCAAGCAGTGCCTGATTTAATGTCGCGGTACGACCCAACTCAGTTTTTTTCTCCACCTTGAGGATATGAATTTCACCCCCAACTTATAGTCTATCTTCTTGCCTCGATCATAGGGGGTGGTACAAAAATTAAGAAGTCGAGTAATAGATTGAGCATGGTAAACCACTCGACCTTAAAGTGAGGTGTGTTTTTATGTTGCTTGTCTAATGTAACATCAAGAATATAGGACTCTTGTTCCCCATCTTTACACTTTTCTACTATTTTAAATGATTCTACAGATAAGATATTATCTAAACATAATGTAGATAAGTGCTTTGAATGAGTCCTAATCAATCTTACTTCAAAATTTACACTATCTACTATACACTTACTTTTATTCACCTTCTCGACATCTTCACTTTGAATTGGGCTAGAGTCTTGATTAGAGATTTTCTTGGTTTCTTTTTTTGCCTCTAGCACCATGTCCTCAATATTGGCATCATCTCTCATGGTTGGTTTGGTTGGTTGGGAAATCACTGAGGGTTTCTCAACATCAATATAGGGTTCTTGCTCCTCATCTTCACACTCTTCCATTATTTTAAATAATTCCATAGACAAGATATCATCTAAACATAATATAAAAGAATGCTTTGAATGATTGACCTTTATATTCATCTCCTCATAAATGATTGGCTTCATGTCTTGACGCATATAACATACTATATCATATGTCTCTTTCTGGAGATCCAATATTCATTGAAACATAGCTTCAATGCCACTCTCTCCGATGCTTCGTTCTTCCTTTTCTTGACCATAAGACCTATCAAACTCATAAGAAAATCAAGAATTTGGGTTAGCATAATAGGGGGAGGGGGAATTTGGGCAATCACTCTAATGTCCATCTTGAACACCACATAAAGAACAATCATACTCCCGGTAGGATGGAGATGGTGCACACATCTCTCTCCAGGGATCATATCTACAATCTTTCAAAAGTGAGGTCCATTACAATATGGACATGAATGATCAAGATAAGATTTCCAACCACCAAGATCATGTTCATTCCACGATGCCATAGTAATAAGTAAACTAAAATAAAAATTTACCTAACACAAAAAATAAAAGAAAGCTAAAAACAAATATTTACAAGTTTGAATTCAAGAAAGTAGGCTAAAATTCCAAACCAACTCAATACACCAAATTGCTCCTCGGCAACGGCGCCATTTTTGATAACGGTGAACTTACACGTCAATTTAGTGCAAGACGGTCGTCGTTAATATATTTACCCAACTTTGGAGTCGGGGTCGAATCCACAGGGAACAATGTGAGTGGCGATTAACCTAGTTTGAAACTAAAGCTACAAGTTAGATTCAAACAACCGGCATGAAAAAAACAAAATGGGGGTCTTTAATGATTGAACAAAAGTTATTAACACTTTAATTTGCCTTAGAACTAAAATCTTAAACAATAATATTTCAAATCAATGATATAGAGAAACTAGAGTTGTGATCACTATGATTAGTAATCCTCAATTGAATAACAGTTGTAGTATTGGATTCTCGTGACTTATGGGAAACACCAAATTATCAGTTTCAACAGTCCATCTAAGTGTTTCTCAACCTACCAAGATGTTGAACTCCCTAATTCTCTCGAACTTAGAAAAATATTCTATGCATACTGATTTTTTCTCGAGTTGATCAATCTTGTTACAGCATTAATCATTAGATAAGAAATTAACCTTTCCAAATCCTCGTTGATAATTTACTTCTTACTAGGGTTGATTTCTTATCTCAAGAAAATCAATAGTAAGCAAGGCCTATTGTTTGCAACCAACAGAAAATAATTAATACAAAAAAATTAACAAGATGTTCCCACAATCACTCGAACCCTAGCCAACTATTAAATCCATGGAGGAATAATCATAGATCCCACAATCCTAGTTGTGGGTTTTAGTTCCACATGAGAAAGAAAGAGATAGCAACAATTATATTCATCATTCAAAGTAATTAAACTTACAAAAGATAAAGTCTAAAGTTGATTCTCTTCCAAGTTCAAGAGCAAAATCTCAAAACCCAATCAAAGATTTGAATATTGAATTCCAAGTTAAGAGCCCCAAAAACAAAAGTAAATTCCCTTGGAATAAGTTCCAGATGTTCACCCCCCGTTTGAATGGACCCTAAAAGCTGCTATTTATACCCATAACTTAAGAAAAATTTAAAATAAAAAATTCAAAATTTTCCTTTTAGGTGACGACATGTGTGATAACTTATGACAAATCTGATAAGTTATCAGACATGTCGTCAGATCCTCTTCTTCAATGTGAGGACATTTCTGATAACTTATTTAATTTGTGATAAGTTATCACACATGTCATCAGACATGCTTCCAATTTCTTATCTTCTGTCTCAGTGTGACGACCTATGTGATGACTTATCACAAGTCTAATAACTTATCAGACTTGTCATCAGAAGTGTTTCCAATTTCTCATCCTCTGCTTCAGGGTGACGACATGTGTGATATCTTATCAGAAATATGATAACTTATCATACATGTCGTCAGACATTTCTCCTGGTGATATCTTCAAAATTTAATTATTTTCACCAAAAATCATCCTTCTTTACATAGCTTTCACAGATTTCTATGCATCTTGAATTTCTTATAAAATCAAAGAGAAAACAATCAAAAATGACAAAATTTGCTTAAGACTTTGCAATTATTCTCAGTTAAAAGCCTCAAATGTGTTAGCATCTGGTCACATATCAGCGGGCATCTCTATCTATATCTTGATAGTTGGTGAGTCCTCATGGTTTGAGGACCCATTTGTTCAGATTTTTAGTTTTTGCAGTATTTGATCAGTTGTTCTCAGTTTTAATTCGAGTCAATTGGGGGTCTTTCCCAATGACTCTCTAGTTATTAAAAGTAGAGGCTTTTTATATTGTTAGTAATATTTCATATTTCCAGTATTGGTTGTTTAGATCTTTAAGTTAAGCACTTTTAAACTTTATATTTATCTAAACTCAAATCAGTTAAGATGATAAATGCAGTATTTCAGTATTTCAATAGATTCACATGCCTAAGTTACTTTCATTATGAGTTTCGAAATTAGTTTAAGGCTTAAAGGGTTAGGTTGGGGCTACTTGTAGTCTTGAGCACTGTGTGACATCTCAAGACACGTTTTTGGAGCATTACAAACTTTGTATCAGAGCTTAAGGTTTAAAGAGTCCTAGGGAATTGAACAAACTACATTAAGTAGAGTCTTGATCATGGATATGAAGTGCGCCATATTTATGAGCAAGAGGCTATGGAATGATTTAGGAAATCTTCCTTTTCTTTCATGCTCTATCGTGCTTTCAATTATCTCTATCTATTTTTAACTTTTGCTCTAATGTGACAGAATATGCCTACTCACTGAGCTAATGCACGCAGAAATGATAACCAGACACCCCAGCTCACTGACCCTCTGAATAAGAATGTATCCCATGCTGAGTTTCGAGCTACTTTTCAGGCATTATCCCAAGCTATAACTTCCAATGTTCAGGGCAACCATCAGGCTGCAGTCTTACTTCAGCAGAATGGTGATTTAGCTGTAGCTAGAATCTGTGACTTCATGAGAATGAATCCACCTAAATTCTTTGGGCCAAAAGTAGGTGAGGACCCACATCTTTATCTTGATGAGGTGAAGAAGATCACCCAAATTATGTATGTTACTGAGGAGGAGGGTGTAGAATTGGCATCCTACAGGATGAAGGATATTTCTTGTGATTAGGTGGTTATGTAGAAGAATGGTAAAGGTGAGAATGCAACTTTTATAAGTTGGCAGGTATTTTAGGATACGTTTCTATATAGGTTCTTTCTGTGTGAGATAAGGAAAGCTAAGATATAGGAGTTCATGAACCTGAGGCTGGGCTCGATAACAGTAAAGGTGTACTGCCTTAGGTTCAACCAATTGTTGAAGTATGCTCTGGATTTAATAGCTGATCTTAGATCTAGTATGAGTAATTTTATTACTGGAGTTTCTGAATTGGTAGTTAAGGAGTAAATGAATGCCATGCTTATTGGGGACATGGATCTTTCTAGGCTGATGATTCATGCTCAACAGATTCAAGCAGAGAAGTTAAAGAGGAAAGAAAGGGGAAATAAGAAGGCTAGAACTGGGCAGTTTGACTTCGGTTAATTAAAGTTTGGAGGGGGAAATTGTTTGCAGTTCAGGGTCACTCATCTATGCCATCGCTATCTTTAGCTAGTTCTTCCTCTCCCAGAACCAGGCAAGAGTAGTAGGGTATTACTTCTATGTCCAGATCTCAGAATAGTGTGGGTGGAAGGCCCAATTATGCAACATGTGATAAGTATAGTAAAATTCATCCTGGTGAGTATTTATAGGGACAGAAAGGTTGTTATGGATGTGGTAAGTTGGGTCACGGAATCAAAGAGTGCCCATATTCTAAGAAAGAAAATAGGGATGTTTTTCCCCAAACTCAGGCTACTAATGCACCAGCTCCTCTGAGTCGCCCAGCCCCTCCGCAGGACGCATCATCCAGCACCGGTGGCGGCCAGTGCCAAAATCAGTTCTATGATTTACCATCTTCCAGGAGAAGGAGAGTTCACCATATGTTGTTACTGGTATGCTTCATGTCTTTCATTTTGATGTTTTTGTTTTGTTAGACCCAGGGTCAAATTTCTCTTAAGTGACTCCGTTAGTTACGGTAAACTTTGGATTGATCCTAAAAAGTTTCTAAGCCCTTCTCAGTTTCTACCCTAGTAGGTGAGTCAGTTTTTCTCAAACAAATATATAGAAAGTGTCCTATCACTGTCCTTCATAGGATTATGTTAGCAGATTTAATAGAATTAGATATGGTCGACTTTGACCTTATTCTGGGTATGGATTGGCTTTATTCCTGTTATGCATCTATAGATTATCAAACCCAAGTGGTGAAGTTTCAGTTTCCCGATGACCCAGTCTTCAAGAGGAAGGTAATTCAGTGTCTCCCAAGAGTCATTTCATATCCTATCTTAAGGTCAAAAAGTTAATACCAAAAGGGTTCATTTATCATTTAGTTTAAGTCAAAGACACTAAGTCTGAGACCCCAACAGTTCAGTCAGTCCGAATAGTCAATGACTTTCCTGAAGTCTTTCCCGAAGATCTGCTAGGGGTACCTCCTAATAGGGAAATAAAATTTGGTATTGATCTTTTTCCAGATACTCAACCCATCTCTATTCCTCCTTATCGTATAGCTATATCCAAATTTAAAGATTTAAAAGAGTAGCTTAAAGACCTCTTAGATAAAGGTTTCATAAGGCCCAGTGTCTCTCTATGGGGCATTCCCATCCTATTTATGCGTAAAAAAAGATGGCTCTCTCTGAATGTGCATCAACTATCATCAGTTGAATAAAGCCACAATCAAAAACAAATATCCTTTTCCTAGGATTGATGACTTATTTGACCAACTCCAAGGTGCAAGTTACTTCTCTAAGATAGACTTTAGATTCAGATATCACCTGCTTAAAGTAAGGGAATGTGATATTCCAATGACAACTTTTAAAACCCGTTATAGTCACTTTGAGTTTCTAGTCATGTCTTTCGGGCTAACAAATGCCCCAGCAACCTTTATGGACCTGATGAACTGAGTGTTCAAACAGTACCTAGACATGTTTGTCATAGTCTTTACCGATGATATCCTTTTCTATTCCCGTAGTGAGGATGACCATGGAGACCATCTTAGAATTGAGTTGCAAACTCTTAGAGATCATCAGTTGTTCACCAAATTCAGTAAGTGTGAATTTAGGCTAAGGTCAGTAGCTTTCCTCGGTCATATTTTTTCTGGTGATGGCATTAGAGTTGATCCTTAAAAGATTAAAGTAGTAAGAAACTAGCCTAGACCCATCTCTCTATCATACATCAGAAGTTTTTTGGGTTTAAACGGCTATTACTGACGGTTTGTTAAGGGGTTTCTGTCTATTCGTCCCCTATGTCTAGATTGACTCAAAAGAAAGTTAAGTTTCAGTGGTCAAATTCCTATGAGAAGAGCATTTAGGAGTTTAAGGTTCGACTCACTTTAGCCCCAATATTGGCATTACCTGATGGCACAGATAGATTTGTTGTTTATTGTGATGCTTCTATAGTTGGTATGGGTTATGTTTCGATGTAGAGAGGTAAGGTCACAGCCTATTCCTTTAGACAGATTAAGCCTCATGAGAAGAACTTCCCTACCCATGATCTTGAGTTAGCTGATGTTGTTTTTGCCTTGAAAATCTTGAGGCACTATCTATATGGAGTATATGTTGATGTGTTCATGGACCACAAAATCTTGCAGTATGTGTTTACATAGAGAGAATTAAATCTCCATCAGAGAAGGTGGTTAAAATTGTTAAAAGATTATAACATGAGTGTCTTGTATCATCCGGGCAAGGCCAATGTAGTGGCAGATTCCCTTAGTAGACTGTCTATAGGTAGTGTTGCTCATGTGGAGAATGATAAAAAAGAGTTAGTTTTGGATGTTCATCGGTTGGCTAGATTAGTTGTGCGGTTGGTTGACTCAGTTGAGAGAAATGTTTGGGTTCAGAATAGTTTAGAATATTTCTTAGTTTCTGAAGTGAAAGAGAAGCAAGATAAAGACTCCAGTTTGTTTAAGTTAAAGGAGTCAGTTAGAGATCAGAAGGTAGAGGTTTTCTCCCAAGGGGAAGATGATGTGTTGAGATACCAAGGTAGACTATGTGTGCCGTGCGTTGATGGTTTGAGGCAGTGAATTATGGCCGACTCACATGGTGCACATTAGTCTATTCACCCAGAAGCCACTAAGATGTACTGCGATCTGCAGGAAGTGTATTGGTGAAGTGGTATGAAGAAATATATCACAGAATTTATGTCCAAGTGTGACATTTTTCAATGATTTAAGGTGGAGCATCAAAGGTCTGGTGGTACTTTTCAAGAGTTTAGTAGTCCCAATTGGAAGTGGGAAGAGGTGAATATGGACTTTGTTATAGGGTTACCTCATTCCCGTCGACAAAATGATTTAATTTGGATCATTGTAGACAGATTGACCAAATTAGCCCATTTCATACCAATTCACACATCCAACTCAGCTAAAGACTATGATAGGTTGTATATTAGAGAGTTGGTTAGATTGCACGGAGTTCTTTTTTCCATCATTTCAGATAGGGGTACTCAGTTTACCTCTCACTTTTGAAAATCCTTTCAGAAGGGTCTAGGTACCCAAGTTTACCTCAGTTTAGCTTTTCACCCTCAGACAGATGGTCAGGAAAAAAGGGTCATTCATACCCTTGAGGATATATTGAGGTCATGTGTTCTTGACTTCAAAGGTAGTTGGGATGATCACTTTCCATTTATTGAGTTCACTTACAATAATAGTTACCATTCGAGCATTTAGATGGCCCCGTTTAAGGCTCTCTATGGGAGAAGGTGTAGATCACCGATCAATTGGTTTGAAGTAGGTGAGGCCGCTTTGATAGGTCCAGATGTGGTGTTTGAAGCCATGGAGAAAGTCCAGTTGATTCAAGAAAGGTTGAAAACATCCCAGAGTCATCAAAAATCCTATGCGGATGTGAGAAGAAGGGATCTTGAGTTCAAAGTGGATGACTTAGTTTACTTGAAGGTTTCACCTATGAAAGTGATAAAGAGATTTGGTTAAAAGGGGAATCTTAGTCCCCGATACTTTGTTCCTTACAGGATATTGAGCCGCGTTGGGAAGGTGGCATATGAGCTTGATTTGCCTGCAAATTTGTCTTCCGTTCACCCTGTGTTCTGTGTATCCTTATTGAAGAAATGTATTGGTGATCCAGTTATGGTAGTACCCTTAGAAAGCACAGATATTCATGATAGACTCTCTTATGAAGAGATTCCAGTTGAGATTCTTGATCACAAGACTCGTAGACTAAGGAATAAAGAAGTTCCCTTGGTCAAAATTATCTGGCGGAATCAGTTCGTTGAGGGTGCCATTTGGGAATAAGAAGAAGACATGCGAGCCAATTACCCTCACCTTTTCTCCTCAAGTTCAGACTCAGTTTAAGGTAACAAGTTTCCCCAGATTTCCTCTTTTCTATTTTTAGCTCCAGCTTCATATAGTTGTTTTATGATAGTTAGAGCAAACACCTATTATTTTAGTCATACAAACTTGTTTTGAGTCATGCAAAGTTTAGTAAGTAATCTCACACCCTCAGTATTCACAGTCTAGTGAATCTCATTCGAGGACGAATATTCCCAAGGGGGAGATATTGTAAGACCCCGTATACTTCTAAGCTAGAAAACAAACCATTATTCCTACGTGTGAAACCCTTAATATCGTAATTTATATTTAAGTGCATGACTTATAATAATTATCCTAGTGAGAAGAGAGCTTATGATGTGTAAAACATGTTCATAAGAGTCACTTAGAGTAACGAGAGCTAAGAGATTTTGAATCGATCAAGTTTTGGTGTTTGATTTCACTATGGTCATCTTTGAACTATCATAACTTGATTTATATGTGGTATTTGGCAGATTTAGACCCACGAAATTGTAGATAATCGAATTATATATTGATCATGATATTTTACTATGAACTTGCATGAGTTTAAAGCATGGGTTTTTACGCCCTAAGTCTAAGTACTCATATTTCAAGAAGATTATGATTTTAAGCCTCTTCTATGAGTTGTTTACAAATATTTAAGAAAGAAATTGGTCTTTTGACCCTAAGCTAAGATAAGGAATCCACATTGTTCATACAATTTGAGATTTAAAGAAAGAGAAGCATAATTGATTTTCATTATAAAGCCTTGTGCTATTTTAAGGTGGATTTCCTAAAGATTCTGAGCAAAACAATGGGAGTAATATTTAGCACCGAGTTGGGTATGTTTTAAGGTCTCATGCCCTAGAACTACGTGCCACTATAGGATTAAGATTAAGTGCCCATAGTGGGCTAAGACAGTGATCACTACGATAAGGTTATACTCATTGGCAAGAGTATGACACCTCTCCCCAACGTGAGGTTTTCCCCTTAGGGGAACAAGACGTTGGACTCCATGATGGCTCACATGGTTTATGTCGGTTAGAAGAACCTCCCAAAGCTCCTAAGTCTTAAATCGAAATGTCAGAACAGTTTTGAGAAAAGTAAGTGTGAAGGCTCACAAATCTATTCTCACATTGTTTTACTTCAGACTACAGTTATTAGATTTTAGCTTTAAGTTTTAAGATTGATAAAAGTGAGCCTTTTTCACTTAGTATGCATGATTTGAAGGTCAGAACAAGAGTATATATTATTAGAACTAAGTGTGGTGGCTCACAAGAATTTCTTTTAAACTTCATTTCTCATGTTTTATAAATTGTCAGATTTATTATTCAAGCCAAGATGAGTCACTCACATTTAGCATGCCATTTTGAAAGTTTATTTGAACTGTTGCATTTACTGTCTTACTTATGCATTCACCCCCACATGCTCAGTACATTCCAAAAGTACTGATCCACATATATGTCTATATGCTACATTGTTTAATAATGTAGGTTCAGGTGCTCAGTTCCAGCAACGTAATTGACCGCGGACATCTCTATTTACATTCCGATAGTTGGTGATTCCTTATGGTTCGAGGACTCATTTGTTCAGATTTTCAACTTTTGTATTATTTGATCAGTTGTTCTCAGTTTTAGTTCGAGTCAGCTGGGGGTCTGTCCTAGCGACTCTCTAGTTATTAGAAGTAGAGGCTTGTCAGACTGTTAGTAATATTTCAGATTTCCAGTATTGGTTATTTAGATCTTTAATTCAAGCACGTTCAAAATTTGAATTTATCTAAACTCGGATAAGTTAAGATTATAAATGCAGTATTTCAGTAGATTAACATGCCTAAGTTACTTTCATTATGAGTTTCGGAATTAGTGTAAGGCTCAAAGAGTTATCTTGGGGCTACATGTAGTCTTGAGCACTGTGTGACGTCTTGGGACATATTTTTAGGGCGTTACAAGGATACTAGCCGAGGATCATGGTTCGAGTATTTCATTCATCTGGGAGCTACTAAGATGTACCGCAACTTATGGGAAATTTATTGGTGGAATGGTATTAAGAGGGACATAGCAAGGTTTATGGCCAAGTGTCCCAACTGCCAGCAAGTTAAAATTGAGCACTAGAAACCCAGTGGTACGCTACATGAGATCAGCATCCCTACTTGGAAATGGGAAATAGTGAATATGGATTTCATCACAAGGTTGCCTCGGACAAGACATCAACATGATTCAATTTGGGTCATAATAGATCGAATGACTAAATCATACCATTTCCTACCTATCAAGACTTCAAATACAGTAGAATATTATGCCAGAATGTATATTCGCGAGTTAGTAAGACTTTATAGGATACCATAATCCATCATCTCAGATTGAGGAACGCAATTCACTTCGCAGTTTTGGCAATCTTTCCAAAAAGGCCTTGGTACAAAGGTTAACCTTAGTACTGCTTTTCACCACAGACCGATTAAAATGACCCGAACCAGGGCCTAGTCTTGTCAGATATCTCAAGTCCAACTCGAATCAGAGACTGCCCCCAATGCTCAACCATAACTACCCTACACCCTATATCGAATAAATTTCGAACATATAACAAGATATAACAAAATCAATTGAAAGACATTTAAAGAAATTCATAACCATAACCAACCAAATTTCCAATCAACTACCCAACCAATGTCATCCCCAATACTAATACCAATACCAAGGCTAACACCAATACCAACACCGTCTATGCCTATAGTAGTCACATAAAGCCTCTATCCAAAAACCAAGAACATTCGATCGGGACATGCCCCCGACCATAGCCAAAACCAAAGTCTAAGAAACAAAAATATTGTAAAGAAGTCCATAGCATGAGATGGAGTCGTACTCCATGGAGTCTTTCGGAGTATGAAAGCTCACCACTTTAGTCTGACACGAAGGTTGTCCCCAAATCCAAGTCACTGAGTAGGAGGAGTAGTATGGTCAGTTCCTGCATTGCGTGTTGATACAGCTCTTGAAGATGATTAGCGAATTATCTCTAGCATGTACTCAGGAGTAAGGATAAAATAATGCATTATTTAAAACCAAAGTAAATAACCATATGCAACCACATACATACATATATACCATGCCAGGAAAAGAAATTGGGTTTAGCATGCATTTAAAACTTTAACCTGGGTTGTGTAACTTTACCTTCATAATCTATCCACTGGCTATATGGGTCAATCGTTACCCCCTGAATGGGTCCCAATTCGTGTAGCCGCACAAACCAGAGATATCATAGGGGCTGGGTATTTCTGTGTACCCTTCGCTCTCCATGATACGTATATACAAATATAAAGTTGGGGGATTTTTGTGTAACCCAAAAGCATATGGTCACCAATACCAACCCTCATATCGGAAAAATGAGTTCCCAGTGTCCGTCCATTGGATTCACACCTTCACGATTAGCTATCACAATCCGCTATTATTGCCCAATTAAAACATTTAGCACAAAACCAAACCACCAATTCCAGAAGTCAAGTGTTAAGGCATTATGAAGTGGTATCGTCTTATCGACTATAGCTTGCAAGCAATGTCACTAGCGAACACTTAGGGGATTCCCATGTACCCCACAATATTTCCAATTAAACCAAAGTAATGGCCACCAAAACCTTTCCAAACCATTTAAAACCAAGAAAACCAATTTAGGTTCCATTACAATATTATGCAATGTAATGTTTTCAATAATAGTCAGACTATGTGATAAAATCACTCTAATAGGTATTTTTACAAACATGTTGAGGGCATAAGATTTCCCAAACCAAAAACCATTTATCAAATGATCATTCCCATGCATCCATATGTTCAAACCATAATTATAACATGAAAACCTTAAGAAAAATAGGGGAAAACATCATCTAACTAAGAACAATCAAAATCCCCAACATATATTTCAAAAACCAAACATTACCACAATAATACCATGAAACCCATCCATTAAAACATGTTTTTAGTTGAACTAACAATGAGGGGGGAGTAACATGCCTTAGAAACTAAGGAAGATGGAGAGATTCACTCTTGAAAGTCCCTAATTGATTGTCTTGAAGAAACCCTATCCTCTTTCTTGAACAAAGAGTTGAGAGAGATTTTGAGAGAGTTTATAGGGTGATTGATTGAGAATAATAGGTTAATGAAGTCCCAAAAGATGTTTTATGTCATGGTTTCAAAAGGAGTTAAGAGAAGAAATGTCCAGAATACCCCTAACCTAAAAAAGTGAAATCACCGCAGGTGGATACGAGTTTCCCCTCCAACTCATCACCATATCTTACGACTGGTACCATCCAGTCGTACCCATAATATAAAGTTGGACATCCATACACTTTCCATCATACGACTGCATTTCCCCAACTCGGGACCAGACTATACGACTCGTATGGCCTAGTCGTACTCAAGACATAATACAAAGGGATTGACACTGAACAACATACGACTAGACTATACCACTCATACCCTATCCTCACATCTCTTAGTGAGCTACTTGTGTTCAGATACAAGTCAAGTTACTACGTCTCATTAATTGAAGGATCAACCCAATGACCCGTCGCCACATCATACGACCCATACCCACTAAGTCATACCCACTACAGAAATCTAACTACCAATCAATGGACACCTTACGAGTTGGGTCACCTGACCTGTACGCATGTCATACAACTGCTATGATGAGTCGTTACAATACCAATGAGCTCAAAGATAATATAACGCCCCAAAATCGGGTCCCGAGACTCATACGGTTCTTAGGTTCACAAGTGACCCCAAGCTAACCCTTCTACTGGCATAACTCATAAGCAACTGAATAAAAATACAAATCCATACAAATCAGCAGAAATTAACTCTTTTCTGAATCTGATCGATACAAAAAGGGAATTTTATAGGATTACAATTCTGCCTTTACAACCAAAATTGAAACAAAATACATCAACTTCTACTAACTGTCTATGAAGCCTCTACTAGTACAGACTGTAGGTAGCCGGGTCATGACTCCCGACTACCCCAACTTAATACGACTGAATAAAGAAAATACAACACTATAACTCTGCATAACTAACCCAAGCCCTTGAATCAAAAGGACTCATCACCTGCTGACTGGATACCACGAACTGACTGGATTCGAAGGTGCAACTATACCTTATACCTACATTCCAAGAAAATATAGCCCACATACGAATATGTGGGTCAGCACCGTGGAAAAATACCGAGCAAATGGGGGTGCAATGCATATATAAAATAATATATTAATATCATCACAGTTTATAAAATTATGCATGCTGATATAGATGACTCACTTAGCTCGAATTAAATCATCAAAATCATGGATGAATAATACATGTAAAGTAAAACAAGTGAGTCATTACAATACGTTCTCAATTCACTTTCATCTCAATTTCAAATCATCAAAACAATCAAATCACATGTAAATTCTCATTAGAATATATTCCTTAAATCTTTTAAGAATAATGACTTTCTCAAACTCAGCCTTTTAAGCAAATATGTTTTCATCTCAGATAGAAGAGTACACACACACAAACATTGAGAGATCCTATAACCGACATAAACCATGTGAGCTACATGGAGTCCAACGTACAACCCACGTTGGGGAGAGCCGTCCTATCCTTCCCATTGGAGTAGGACTACCAGTATCAATTCAAAAGCACTAGTGATCACTATATAAATCAGCCTCAGGCTCACATCCTACGGGAGTACGTAGTTCTAGGGAAGTAAGGTCACTTTATACCTCCCACTCAGTGCTAAAGATTACTCTTGGACTTAGCTCAGAAATTTAAATCAGCCTCAGGCTCACATTAAAGAAAATCCACAATAAACACTTCAACAATTTTCACCGGGAGCCAATTTGCTACCCCTTTATCATAATCAATAAAAACGTGCATTTCTTTCACAGTCAAGTTCAAAATAACTCATTCACGACCAAAAGGTCAAATCATTCAAAACATCTCAAATATTCAACATTAATGTGCTTATAACACACATTTTCTCAAAGACACAATTTCAAATGGGGTTCGCGACCCAAATATCAAAATCATGATAAATATCGTTCAAGATTCACGCTTTATATCACCACACATGTAAATTCATCTTTCAAAATTATAAACATCAAGATTTGATAATAATCATCATAAGATATGGGTTCATGCTTCAAATTCATAAAAATCAAATAAAAATTATGCCTTTGTAAAGAAAAATACTTTTGGGCACAAGAACGAAAGAGAGTTCTTGTTGAAAAACCCCACATACCTTGAATGATGAACTTTAGATCGATACTCATTTTTGAGATATTAATCGTGCCTTTGAATGATGGTTCTTGGAGTTCTTAAACTAGGAACTTGGAATCTTGAATAAATTTGCAGAATTAATGGTGAACTTTGGAGTTTCTTGAAGTTGGATGTAGGAGCTTAGGGTTTTCTTTTTGAGGGAATTTGATGAAATATAACATATAATGCTTCTAATAGGCTTTAATATTGGGTTTGGACGGATTTTGGATGAGGGGAAATGACCAAAACGCCCCTAAAAATCAAATAATTCTCAATTCTGTCCTTTGGTAGACTGTTTTGATAGTCTGAAGTAGATCAACCATAACGTTTTACTCCGATATCCAAATTGGATGAAACCAATTTCATTAGAAAGAGGACTCTCATATATTTCCATTGATATATAGTATATCATCCAGGTCATTGTTTACGAGGAATTATGATCATTTGAAGTTGACCCAAAAATTCACTTTTGATAGGTTGAAGTAGATCGACCATAACTTTTTGCTCTGATAGACAAATTGGATGAAATCAATTTCATCGGAAAGAGGACTCGCAGAGCTTTCCGTTGACATATAGTATATCACCTATATCATTATGTACAAGAAGTTATGATCATTTAAAGTTGGAGAAAAAATACGCCAGGCCTCAGTACTTTTTTTCCTGCACATTTTACTGTTCACTATTATTCACGGTTCGATCGGAATGTTCATAACTCGTCGCTCGGGTGTCCGTTTTGGATGATACACATATCGTTGGAAAGCTTATTCGATAATCTACGCAATAGTGGGTCATAATCTAAGACATTCCACAAGGACAATTTATAATTCATTCTAGAAGATAGAACCCAACACGTTTACGCACAAAATTTCAACAAAAAATTTCCCAGGGTATTACATCATCTCCCCCTTGGAAACATTCGTCCTCGAATGTCGATGAATAAGTTCAGAATACCATGTAAATGAGGACAAAAGGCTGGAATAACAAAATCAATCCACTTACTTCACTCCAAACTTTCGAATACTTCATAGAACATGCGATTCATAATGAGAATGGTCACATAGTTGGATCTTAAACAAAGGAGACTGATTTTAAGGAATCGATATCTTTGGTTTATTCAGAGACTGAGAATCAAAGGTCTCGAAGGGGGTCTCATCAAAAGAAGGACCACTTGCTCCCAAATGAAACATCCCTGAACACTCCCTCCAAAAGATTCAAATGACATTGTTCGGGGAGAAAATGAACCATAATTTGATACAATCCTATCGTATGGGAACAAGGACCCATATGGCATAAATTAAGATAGGAATTTCTAGGTCTTGGGAAACATAACTCCTTGCTTCCAAACTTAGCAACACTTCCCAACTACTCCATCGACTATGTTCAAGCCTAACTCCAAGTACTCATGAGATATGCCACATAACACTATAATATTAATCTATATCATGAACCTCAATACACACTGATCCTCACACTCCTCACTTCAAACATTACTCTTATTGCTACTCCAACAACCACATACAATCTTATACTAGGGATCCGCTAACTTGCGGTGCATTCTTTTAGATATACAACCATAACATTCAAGCCTATACTAATAACCACATACGCACTTCACACATGCACCTCTAAACGAACACTCATAAAGCATCTTCCTCGCTTTCTCTAAGATTCCATCAACTACATCATTCACACATACTGGTCAATTCTTTAAATGGCACACATAACATTTTCTCAACTAATTGAACTATACACAAAAACTCTGTATTACTATTCCTACAACCTCATAGAAGTGCATAAAACCGACGCACAACAATCTTTCCAAATAAACATTTAAAACTTCAACTAACCACGGCATGTATCAAGGACTTAGACTCAATCTAACTTCACTTCACCGCCGTGAGCACTCCACCTTTTGTCATAGATAAGGAAGTATTTTCTCTCCCTTCTAGACAACTGCTCAACACCATTAGCTTGACTTAATAAAAAGGTCACAAAATTTTAAAACATGAAGATCTGAAACATGAAGGGATAATGTAAATAACTTGACTCTCTCTATTGAGGCCTTAGGAATAAAATATCAAATACAATGGGTTCATTAAGGTATCAAAACTGAAGACACCCATAACGGAAACTGAATCTCACTGATCAATAAGAGTATTGCCTGAGTACTGGAACTGAACATACTGTAAAACTTGAGTATATGAGTCATGGGCGGCATGCCCTGAATTTAGAGCTCATAACTTATGGAATGTGATTCCAACTGCTAGAAGAACTTGAATTTCACATTTTTGGAAACTAGAAGAGTATGTAATTCTCCATCACGTGTATGAACATGAATTAAGATCATGGAACTAAAATGTAAAGCATGAGTAGGTTTTGGGACAGCTAAAAATACTGAAATAACATTGGGTCAAGCACCGATCTTTCTCACAGCAAATTTACAACTTACTGGTACTTCTACTAAAATGTAAAAGCTTGACTTGACTACTTGTTCTATCATCTCCCCCTTAGCTTTAAGCCACCACTCAAATTCTCAAATGCTTACTAATTTCGAATCTCCACGAACATCTCTATCACCGGAATGTACACCATCTAGTGCTTTAACTCTTATTTTTATTAGCTCAACTTGAATACTTTCTAACCTTTTGATAGACCATGCTACTTCTGTCTTCTCCTCTAATACCATGCCTATGAACTTATGTTTCTAACCCATAAGAATCAAAATCACACTTAAGAGGCTCAATATTTCCAATCATACGCCTCGCCTTAACTTAGCCATCAAAATATCATCCATCGTCTAACTAGTATTTATCTATCTAACAATCCCATGGCACGACTCACTACACCACATACACTAATCCCCGAAATTAAAGCAGTCCCATAATATCTTGGGTGAACTTTCTCATCATAATATAATATTAAACTTAATTACAAGTCAAATACACTTAAACTCTTGTGTACATTGTTCAAGCCTATTAGGTCACTTCCGGCAACTAATACCATTAATCCGGAAACCATCACATTCGGCTTCATGGTCACTAATCATTCAAACTTAAGGTCTCACACTTCACATAATTTACAACTCCATCTCACGCATAACTCCCACGTGAAGATTATAAAACAACATATCCATGAACACTAGCCCACTTAAACTTCATAACAATAATAATTGGTCCTAATCATATAGCCTAAATTATTCACAATCCATTAACACATCCTTCTTTCACCCGTCACTACTATCTATCCTTCATACACAACTTAACATAGTTCATAGCTCTCTACGTCTTAACTTAACTTCCTCTTGCAATCTGGAGAGCGCCTAGATTAACAACACTTACCCACCGAGTACTTCCATCACTAACCTATACTCTCTGTCATACAAATATCGTCAACACCCGTTTCATACCTCGAACAAACTATATCACTTCCTATTAACCCAATTGCATGCAAAAACGGATTTCGCTATACTTATGCTCAACAAATTACACTTACCATCCTTCTTACTACTACACCTCCACATCCCACATTTTCAGCCAGCATAAGGAACAAGATGAACTACAAGTTGCTAGTGGATCGAAATAGGCCTCACACGGCTTCACTAGACTTTGGTTTTGTGTTTTGATCAAGAATGTTATATGAATAACAAAGTAACTATGCTAGTGAATCGAACTAGGCCCCACACGGCTTCACTAGACTTTGGTTTGTATTTTGAACAAGAAAATGAGATGAATAGTAAAGAAGCTATGCTAGTGAATCGAAAGAGCCCCACACGGCTTCACTAGACTTTGATTTTTCACAAACATAATGATAACAAGATTACATAATACAAGAGATAGAAACTTGACACACAACATTCAACGATCTAAGAATACACCTTACTCTGTCTTAATTAAATAACTCATAAGAATGAGGGAATAACTTTCAACTTAAGGAACTTAACACACTAGAGAGCTCCTCTCAAGCCCTTTGTGTAACTTTTGAAATTTCTTCTAGAAAATATAGAAGAATTACCTGGGGAAGAACTGGAGCTTGTGAATCATGTTATCTCAAAAATAATACATAGAGGGAGAAGTATAGATTAACATTGTAGATTCTGAGGAGGAATTTGAAAGCACACCTAACCTAGGCTTAGTTCACGACTTTTATGAACATGAATAAAGTACTTCAATCTTTGGAACTCAAAAGCACTGACAGGATACTTTCTAGCTCTCTTACAATCCCATAACTATCTACGGAGAATTAAGATTAACTGTTTCTAATACCTTAAAAATAAGGCAGAGTTGGCCAGAATAGAGTAAGATGAGAATCTATATAAGCTTCTTGGAGAACCTTTTTATAGCACGATCTTAGACTTGAAAGAAGGAAAATATTTCCTAAATGCCCTGTAGCCTCTCGAAGAAAAGTAAAGATGTCTTCGTACCGTTCCGTAAGAATCTACTAAACACGACTTCAAAAACACCCTAGGATACTTGAACTCTGAGCTCTGATACCAAGTTTGTAACGCCCCGAAATCGGGTCCCGAGACGCCACACGGTGCTTAGGGTCACAAGTGACCCCAAGCTAACCCTTCTATTGGCATAACTCATAAGCAACTGAATAAAAATACAAATCCATACAAATCAGCAGAAATTAACTCTTTTCTGAATCTGATCGATACAAAAATAGAATTTTACAGGATTACAATTCTGCCTTTACAACCAAAATTGAAATAAAATACATCAACTTCTACTGACTATCTATGAAGCCTCTACTAGTACTGATTGTAGGTAGCCGGGTTATGACTCCCGACTACCCCAACTCAATACGACTGAATAAAGAAAATACAACACTATAACTCTGCATAACTAACACAAGCCCTTGAATCAAAAGGACTCATCACCAGCTGACTGGATACCATGAACTGACTGGATCTAAAGGTGCAACTATACCTTGTACCTACATTCCGAGAAAATGTAGCCCACATACGAATATGTGGGTCAGCACCATGGAAAAATACCGAGCATATGGGGGTGCAATGCATATATAAAATAATATATTAATATCATCACAGTTTATAAAATTATGCATGCTAATATAGATGACTCACTTAGCTCGAATTAAATCATCAAAATCATGGATGAATAATACATGTAAAGTAAAACAAGTGAGTCGTTACAATACGTTCTCAATTCACTTTCATCTCAATTTCAAATCATCAAAACAATCAAATCTCATGTCAATTCTCATTAGAATATATTCCTTAAATCTTTTAAGAATAATGACTTTCTCAAACTCATCCTTTTAAGCAAATATGTTTTCATCTCAGATAGAAGAGTACACACACATACAATGGGAGATCCTATAACCGATATAAACCATGTGAGCTAAATAGAGTCCAACGTACAACCCACGTTGGGGAGAGCCGTCCTATCCTTGCCATTGGAGTAGGACTACCAGTATCAATTCAAAAGCACTAGTGATCACTATATAAATCAGCCTCAGGCTCACATCCTACGGAGGCACGTAGTTCTAGGGAAGTAAGGTCACTTTATACCTCCCACTCGGTGCTAAAGATTACTCCCGGACTTAGGTCAGAAATTTAAATCAGCCTCAGGCTCACATTAAAGAAAATCCACAATAAACACTTCAATAATTTTCATCGGGAGCCAATTTGCTACCCCTTTATCATAATCAATAAAAACGTGCATTTCTTTCACAGTCGAGTTCAAAATAACTCATTCATGACCAAAAGGTCAAATCATTCAAAACATCTCAAATATTCAACATCAACGTGCTTATAACACACATTTTATCAAAAACATAATTTCAAATGGGATTCGCGACCCAAATATCAAAATCATGATAAATATCGTTCAAGATTCATGCTTTATATCACCACACATGTAAATTCATCTTTCAAAATCATAAACATCAAGATTTCATAATAATCATCATAAGATATGGGTTCATGCTTTAAATTCATAAAAATCAAATAAAAATCATGCCTTTGTAAAGAAAATTACTTTTGGGCACAAGAACGAAAGAGAGTTCTTGTTGAAAAACCCCACATACCTTGAATGATGAACTTTAGATCGATACTCATTTTTGAGATGTTAATAGTTCCTTTGAATGATGGTTCTTGGAGTTCTTGAACTAGGAACTTGGAATCTTGAATAAATTTGCAGAATTAATAGTGAACTTTGGAGGTTCTTGAAGTTGGATGTAGGAGCTTAGGGTTTTCTTTTTGAGGGAATTTGATGAAATATAACATATAATGCTTCTAATAGGCTTTAATATAGGGTTTGGATGGATTTTGGGTGAGGGGGAATGACCAAAACGCTCCTAAAAATTAAATAATTCTCGAATCTGTCCTTTGGTAGACTGTTTTGATAGTCTGAAGTAGATCAACCATAACGTTTTACTCCGATATCCAAATTGGATGAAACTAATTTTATTAGAAAGAGGACTCTTATATATTTCCGTTGATATATAGTATCTCACCCATATCATTGTTTACGAGGAGTTATGATTGTTTGAAGTTGACCCAAAGATTCACTTTTGATAGGCTGAAGTAGATCGACCATAACTTTTTTCTCCGATAGATAAATTAGATGAAACCAATTTCATTAGAAAGAGGACTCGCAGAGCTTTCCGTTGATATATATTAGATCACCCATATCATTATGTAAAAGGAGTTATGATCGTTTAAATTTGGAGAAAAAATATGTCAGGCCTCAGTACTTTTTTTCCTGCACATTTTACTATTCACTACTATTCACGATTCGATCGAAATGTTCATAACTCGTTGCTCGGGTGTCCGTTTTGGATGATCCACATATCGTTGGAAATCTTATTCGATACCCTACGCAATGGTGGGTCATAATCTAAGACATTCCATACGGAGAATTTATAATTCATTCTAGAAGATAGAACCCAACACGTTTACGCACAAAATTTCAACGAAAAATTTTCCGGGGTATTACAGATAAGGAAATTTCCAAAGCCAAAACCTAAGGTATTTCGTAAATAGTCATCCTAAATTAGGATAGTAGAAGATATGTTGAGGGTGTATATTTTAGACTTTAAAGGAAGTTGGGATGACCATCTACCTTTGATTGAGTCTGCTTATAATAATAGTTATCATGCTAGCATTCAGATAGCTCCATTTAAAGTATTGTATGAACGTAGGTGAAGATCACCCATAGGATGGTTTGAAGTTAGTGAGGCGGGGTCGATTGGGCCAAATTCTATTTTTGAAGCTATGGCAAAGGTTCAGTTGATTTGTGAAAGATTAAAGATACTCAAAGTCGTCAGAAGTCATATGCAGATGTAAGAAGGAGAGAGCTCATGTTTGAAGTGGGGGATTGGGCATTCTTGAAAGTATCGCCTATAAAAGGAATAATGAGATTTGGACTGAAAAGAAAGTTGATTCCCCTATTTGTTGGTCTGTATGAGGTAGTAAGGCGTGTAGGAGAGGTTTCTTACTAATTGGACCTTACATCAGAGTTAGCTGCGGTTCACCCAGTGTTACATGTTTTGATGCTTAAGAAGTGCATTGGAGAGTCATCCTTCGTACATCAACACATGCCAATATCATCGTACATAACAAACATGAAATATCAGAATAACAATACAACATAAGGCATCAACACATGCCAATATCATTGATCATAAGGAATAAATGATATGAAATCATAAAGCAACACAAGTGCAGTCACAAGCAAACACAAGTAAAATTTTGGCACCCATACACCAACTAGTGCATAAATAAAGGAACCCATCACAGCGTCCCATACCACCAGAGAGTAGACCCACGAGAACATAGAGTAAAGAACCCATCATGGAATCCCATACCACCAGAGAGAACATCCAAGAGACATAAAAGAATTAAATCTCCAATATATATATGACCAACTTCTCCTTATTCATGGTTTTCCATAATTTCCATCCAACGGCCATTTGCCAATAATTTTTATAATCATCAACAATAATCATAATTGAATAACACAAACCAATATTCTCGTAATCGTAACCATACCACCATATAGACATCAATCTCATCAACACACCCTATTTACTCATTATTAACTAGCCAACGCTTAATACTAAACCACTTATTCGCTAGTCATCATATAACCTCTAGTCATTATCTATCAACTATTCCTCATATTATTATTATTCATGGATCAACGACTAACCGTTATTTACTCACTAGCCAAATAGCATCTATTCAAGATTCACCACTAGACCATATTCTCTAATTAACAAATATTCATTTCTAGCCAACATAATCTCACTAGTCACCATCTAACAAAAGACCATAAATAACCATTTATACACTTATTCATCACTCAACTAATATCTCTTATAAACTAGCAACATTAATCTACCAATCCTCATTGAATAATTAATCAACATTATAAATTTAGTCTGCAATAGAAACTAATCATCACCATCACTAAGTCCATTATTACTAACCACCATAAGGAGATAATCACCCCTATTAATAGCCAGCAATGCCACTAGTCATCTTTATCACTAAGGTTCACAAATTCACTAGTAACTATTTTCCACTTAAGTAATATCTACCACTAAACATCTTTCATCCATAAATTAACAACTATACCACTTTATGCCTTAACTAATTAAAAGACTATAAACGACACCACTAATATCAATATTATACCCAACAGCACAAGAGCGTAGATAAACATATAATTATCATACATAGGGCTAGTCGGAACTCAAACCGTTAGATATGCTCATAGGCACATCAATAATCAGCCTCCAACCTTGTCGGTCATCATCATAACATCATCATATCCTCTAGACAAACTGGGTATCAATATATTATCATCGTATCCTCCGGCCTTGCCAAGCATCAATATATTATCATAATATCATTCGACCGCATCAAATATAATCATATCCTCTGGCCTTGTCGGGTATCATCATATCATCATAATATCCACCAACCTTGTTGGGCATCATAATTATATTAATATATCCTTCGACTTTGTTGGGCATCATCATCACATAATATTTCCTCGCCTTGTGGAGCATCATCATCACATCAATACATCCTCCAACCTTATTGGGCATCATCATCATATCAATATATCAAAAATAAAGAACAATCCCCATAAGGACTAAAGTAAATGGCATGCACCACGAGGGCTAAAGTAAAGTGCAAGCCCCACGAGGGATAAAGTAAAGTACAAACCCCACGAAGGCTAAAGTAAATGAAAAGTCTCACGAGGGCTAAAGTAAAAGAGAAGTAAGGAGAAACATACCTTTATATCTCATCATTAGTCATCAAGGACAACTTATCCATAAATATATAAATATATATAATATGAATATCACAAAGCATTAACGGGTTCAACATGGTTAGTAGCATAGCTTCTCATGTAGTCAATAAATATACCTTTTAGAACCCTTAGTATCATGACTCATATTGTTAGCAACAAGAAAGGTTCCTAGCATAATCATTGGTTTGGTTATTAGAAAAAAGCATAACATGAGTCCAAACATAATCCATATAGCATTCTTGTATATAGTCAACAAGCATGACTTCTAGCACCATTTACATCATCATTTTTAATATCAATAATAAGGAAGGTTTACCATATGATTTATTAGCGTAATTATTAAGCATAATAATAACTTGGACAATAGGGTCCAATAATAACTTGGAAAATAGCTTCTTCAAGGCGCCAAGCTATCAAAAACATAATCTAAATATCATTATAAGAATTTTGATACCCATATTATATCATTGTGCTTAGGGTCTAAAAATGACACAAAAAACCCTTAAGTGGATCCCACAAAAGGAAAACATGTTTTCGAGATCAACCCAACGTTTAACTATCATTAGGGAATCATAAACCTCAAGAATTAAGTGAAAAATCAAGCTTATTTGGTCTAAAATTAGGCCCTCAAGTTAATTGGGATTTTGGTCAAAAATTGAAGAAATTAAAGCATAAAATGAAAGGATTCTTACCTCAAATCCGTTGTTAATCATGAATAAATATGTTAATCAAGACTCTAACTCACTCTCAAGAATCAATTTGAAGTTACCAATTCATTCTAGGGCTTCTAGGGTTCAAAGGGAAGTGGAAAATGGCCAAAATTTGACCAAAGGAGGCTTTTTATAGTAACATAGTCATGCATTCAGACAATGTTTTTCAAAAATAGACTACGTAACACTAGTAAATTCAATGTTCTAGACGCATTGGTAAATTCATATTTTCCATACAAGTCCATTTAGACCAATTGTGGGGCCCACACTCATGTCTACCAATTTTTTCACTTTTCAACCAATTGGTCAAAATAAACTCGAGTGTCTTGAAACCCGAACTAAGGGAATTTCTAGCTTAAAATTGATATTACTGAGTTTCTAGTGTAGTCAGAATTCACATCCGAGGTTGTTTAGCTGAAGTTTTCACTCGGTGGTCATTCAGAATCAGCGATGACTTTTAAACGGGGAATCGATTATAAAACCAAACGAACTTCCTGATAAGAGAACTATCAATTCCAAAAAGTCATAAATGACTTAAATAAATTATGAAAAATCTCTAACAATGAATATAAGCAGGATTACGGAAAATGACCTGAAGGGTCGTTACAGGACCATCAAGTAAAAATGTTGAAGCAACTACTAGAAAGTTGTGAAGTTCAAACTTGAAAAAAATTAAATCTAGAACGAAGAATTCAATGATCAGGTAACGCTTGAGGGGTTTCACATTTTATAATATTAAATAATTTTATTATTTTATTTTCATCTATAGCCCATGTGGTTGATGCGATTAAATGTGGAGGCTCTAATTTCAATGATAGATGCAAGCAGGAACTTTTTTAACTACGATCAATGAATTTAAATTTATTTTCTTAATTCATTTGATGTTGAATATATTGGTCATCTTCAATAAACTGAGTGCTTCATTACAAAGAAAAGAGCAAGATATTATCAATGCCACAGTATTTCTTGACATTACTAAAATAAGATTGCAATTACTGAGAGATGATGGATGAGATTCTTTAATGAATGAAATTTGTGTATTTTGTGATATTGGTACCTAAGATGGATTATTTTTATCTTCCTGGAAAGTCAAAGCATAGGCCTTCTAGTATTAATTACTCACATCATTTACCTGTTAAGCTCTTTTATGCTATAATTGACTTGTAACTTCAAGAACTTAATAATCATTTTGATGATGTGAGTGGTAACTTGCTTGGCACAATATACATGTAGTTTGAAGGTAACTTATACATCAATAAGTATTTTTCAATTTAGTATATATGTATCTTTTATGCCTATTATTTCATTAATTATGTATCTTTTAAAGATGTTATCTATCTTGATGATAACTTTGCCAAATATGTATCTTTTCAGGAAAATATCACTTCACCTGCTACTATTGAACAAGATAGATTCACAATTGGTACTACACCAAATGATTCTAAAGTGGTAGAAACCTTTAAGGTTGTCAGTCCAACTTGAATGACCGGTAGTCAATTTTACCTCCCTGACAGTCAGTGACCAACAAATTTTTCAATCACTGAGATAGTTGATAGAGATGACAAAAAGACCCTTGCTGCAAGAATTAAGCACCCTTCTAAAATATTCAGGTCTCCATACATAACGGTGTTTGGATCATCTTCCAAAGACAATGAGGATCTATTTGAAGATTTCAACATTTCGGACGAGGCTCCAACACTATTGATCAACATTTATTTTAGAATTGATTGCGGATGGGCTGTTAAAGTATCATATCAACAAGTAACATAAATTATTTTTTAAAAAACTATTTAATATACTTCTGATTCTGCAAACATGATCTTAATACATGTCAATCGTGTAAAAATGCAAAGGACGGTCACTACAAATTAAAATCTTTGAATCTTGAATTTGATATGGTGAACTTTATTGTTGCACATTTTAAAATGAAAAATTGGTTCTACTTGATGTCATATCCCAAAACTTGTTGGAATGATGACGTATAAATACCATTTTCAAAATGCATTATCAATACTATCATTCTGCCTGTCACATTTTTGTGTAAATTTATATGTTAACTATTATTCTAACTTAATAATAATGGTTGACATTATGTGCAGCACCTTGACATCATCTTTTACTATCTTCGAAAGAAGACTAAGTTGCAAACACAATAACAATAAAGATACATGACAGTTAATTGTTTGATTAAAGTCTACACATATAAGACCTACAAAAGGTATTATCCACAATACAAGGCTGAAGTTATGTAATCACAAGAGGATTATCAACAACATCTTCAAGTTTCTCAAAATGTGAAATCTTAAGCAACATAATCAAAGGTTTTAGCTTTCCAGTTAGCCTACCTTGGTGTTTGGTCAATGAAGTGTACATCCCTGTAAACTATAGTAATGAGTTTTACTAGGTATTGGTTGTCGTTATTCTAAAAAAGAGACTCATAATGTAGGAAAAGAGATATAATGAGTTGTCATCTATGATACTGTAACACCCCGAATTCTAAACCCCAGATGCTACACAGTGCTTATGATCCCGAAGGACCACAAGCTAACCCATGACTGATATATGTAACTGGGCACTGAATAATATATTGTAAAATGCAGAAAACTGGCAGAAAACTTGCTATAAGGTTCAATACTAAAATAAAACTGAATAAAGTATAACAATACCAAAACTAAAACAACTGTCTGAAAGTACTCTAGTCTAAAAAAGCCTCTAAACTATCTGAATAAGGAGTTGATGGGGCAATCTCCCAACTAAATCCATCTACTGAAATGCTAAATCTAATACAATAATAAAATAAGGAACATCCTTGTAACGACCCGAGCCTAGGCCCTAGCCGTGACGAGCATCCCGAACCATGAAGGCCCGGAACACCCATTCTCTATCTGGTTATTATGCACAACATTAATAATCATAATAAAATATGGAATTGAAACTGAGTACGGAAAACATGGTCAAGTTCTGCAACATTTCTGAATAATACTATCTGACATCAGTCTGCGAAATCTCTACTAAGAACATAAACATCTGTCTGAAAAGAAACTGGGACAAGGCCCCCAGTAAACCAAAAACATAATAAATAAGATAATGTCTGACATAATTAGGCCTTCCGAATAATAGAAGGCTCACCACTGTGAGATCAAGTCTGCAAATCCGAGAATGTCTACTGAGTAGCTGGACCCATAGACTGTGCCTCAGAACCTGGAAGGAGGGGGGGTCAGCACAAAAGTACTGGCACGCGAAGCAATCCAAAAAAATAGTATAATGGAACATACATATATATATATATATATACATATTAAGTGAAAGCAATTTTTCATCAAGACATCATGTATAAAACTGTTTCTGAAAAATACATGGGCACTTTCTGAAAATATGTAACTTGTCTGTTCATTTCAAATCATGATCTGTGTTTTACTTCTGATTTAGGTGGTACTCCCCTACAAGTCTGATATTCCACGGGCTGTATGGAATCCGCCATTGACTCGGCGGGGAAGCCCCCAACCCAAGTGTGCCGCAAGGGTTGGAGTGTCTGAGTCTGATACGCCACAGGACATTTAAGTCAGCGCATAATAGTATACCCGGGTCGGCAAATCATGGTTTTAGACAATAAGTCGCTTGAACTCAAGCCCTCTTCGGGGAACCACCTAACATCTCCGTATGCCCATTTTTAACCTTTTCTGTACATGCAACATTCTGAATGTCTAAAATCATGAAAGTCTGAAATGTCTGTTAGTCTGAGTCTGATATGGCATTAGTCTGAGTTGGTATCGTCATACCAAGACTTGCAAGTCATGATTTTTCTGAGCCATAATGTATTAAGCAAGAGCTTTCATTCAAAACATAGTTTAGACCACCAAAACATGTAACTGATGTAAAGGATTTCATATTCCGAAACTTAAAGTTCAATTCATGCAGAAATTTCATCAAACACCTGGTGGTCAAATGTCTTTAGCAAGTTCATGTATTCAAAATTGAAACACATTCATTCATATATGTATATAAACTGTCAAATCGCTTTGGAGATGGTCAAAAGACCAAAACAATGATGTTAAAACATCTTATACATAAATATATATACATAATTTAAAACCCCATTCTAAAACATGATTTTTCTATGCCCATGAGAATTTAGGAAAACCCCGCGTACCTTGTTCTCCACGAATTTTGGGTGTCTATCGAAGCCTACGTCGAGAGGATTCCAAATCTGTAATTTGTTTCACGAAGCCGCGGTTGAATCTTGAGTTGCTTGGGTTTTAATGTTGAAACCCTAGGGAGAGTTCTTGAGCAATTTTGGGAAAAGTATGTGTATTATGGTGTTTGAGGGATTAAATCCCGTATTGGTGGTATATATAGGGGTGGAGGATTACCAAAATACCCCTAAGGAACAATTAAGGTCAAATCTGTCCCTCAGTTGACAGTTTGGTAGACTGGAGTAAATCGATTATAACTTTTTACTCATATACTCAAATTGGATGAAACCAACTGAAATTGAAAGAGGACTCGAAGAGATTTTGTTTGATATATTATATCTCACACAGTTCATTATATACAGGGAGTTATGATCGTTTGAAGTTGACCCTGAAATGCTGAAAACTGGGCAATAGGCTATGCGTTTTGCTACTGTGTTGAAATCCAAACTCAGCCTTATGTGTTCCGATAAATTCCGAAACTTATCCGAGATGTACTATGAGCTTGCCCAATCTTAACGCAACTTGAAAATCTAAAAATGGATGTCGGGAAGGTTGAAAAGTTGTATCCTAAAGATTGCCAGCTAAAATGACTCTAAGTCCTCATTACACTTAAGAAAATTTTTCAAGTTTTTAAGTCTAACGGCACTCTATTAAAGGCTAATCCATGCACGACTTTTTATGGGGTGTTACATTATCTCCCCCTTGGGATCATTCGTCCTCGAATGATGGGTAGGAACTTGTTGAAGCCTTAAAGATATAGAATAACGCGGACACGACATGTCCTCTAATAAAGAATACACTGATCTGAAACATGACCATATGGCTGGAACTACTGATATTCTGAATTCTTATATCGGACACGCATATCTTATGCATGGAATACACGACTAAAGCTATTCATAAGCTGAATTCTCATAATGAACATGCATATCTGATGCATGGATCTGTGACTGAGTTGTTCTCATGAACGCAGGACTAAATACACTGATAAGCTGAACTTTTTCTATTAAACATGCATTTCTAATGCACGCATATCTGACTGGACTAACGTATGAATGTATGACTGATTACACAATGATAACTGGTGCGAGGCTTGTAATAAGAATCTATGCATGCAACTGAATGAGGTATCTCCCCCTTGGGACACTATGTTCCTCTATGAATGCTCAATTCATTAAGATACTCGAAAAAAAATTGAGGCGATGCACTAGGCACCTAAAAATTGAATCATAACTGAACATCTGGAGTCTGAATCTAATGCATGACACATGAACTAAGCTATACTCGCAACTACTGGTTTACTCTATCTTGAAATAGTAGCATGTCTGAGATTTCGGGTAGCATGAATAAATGAAAAGACGAGAAAACAAGTCATGCGAATCTGCCTGTTGAACTGACTTACTGACTATGCAGATTGAATTATGCTGGACCTTCATAATTAACTGGAGTATCTCTTCAACACTCTCTCTAAAGAAGTTCTAACAGTAATAGGGAGCCACGAATCTTAGGTATGGATTACACAAGACATCCAACTGAGGAAATCACAACATTGACACTACTCTGCAGTCTGGAATATAGACATATAACTCCTAAATTAGGATAGAATTTTCAGACCTTTGGCACTATGACTTCTTACTTTCAAGCTTAGCGCACTTCCCGAATATCCCTTAACTATACTATTCCCTATAAATATCATATTCATTCAACTCAGCTTAAATTTCTCATATGAGCATTGACAAATTTTTCTACTAATGTCTAAAATAGCTTAATCCTTACCCCACGATCAAGCCTAACTCTAAGTCACAAAAATACAACATGCTACACCATGCTATTATTCTAAACCATATGATGCCACCTTCTATACCTATTTTAAAGATCACATTCTAAGCATAACATGCCTTACCACTTCAATGACTACTCTGAACTCTTAATATGAAGTCACTAATGCATATTGCGACCTTCCACTACAATCCCAAAACGTCATTCAAGCCTATTTTATAACCACATGTTTACTTCAAGGCAACCACCCATAAATACATACTTCACATAGTTTCTAAACTATTGTCAATATAACTCCCACGCGCTACCCTAAAACATACACACAAACTTTTCCACTAACCATCACATGTATCAAAGATTGGCCCCAAATCTTACTTCATACTTATGGCCTTATCTAAACAAATGTACTATGATCTTCCATCAACAAGAACATTTACATTATCACCACTATCATTGCATAGGGAGGGTCACTAAAAGGTTAAAACATAAGACCCTGAAGCATGAGAAGATTTTTATACGGGACTGAGCACACTATAAACAGTGAGTACATGCGTCATGAGTTGCATGACCTCAACTAGAGTTCATAACATAAGGAATGTGATTCCGAATACTTGAATGAACTAGAACTCATTATCTTGGAACTGGAAGAGTACGTGACTCTCTATCATATACAAGAATCACGAACTATGATCACGGAACTGAAACGTAAAGCTTGAGTAGGCATTGGGATCACTGAAAAATACTAAGATAAGAACGGGTTGAGTCTAACCCTCACTTTCTAACGTTCTAAATCATACTGCATTACTACAAGAATCTGAGAGCCTTACTTGGTCATTCGTTCTGTCATCTGCCCCTTAGCTTCAAGTCATCATCTAGAGTTTGGGAGATCCTTTACCAGATTCTAACTGAACTACACTTACTGCACTCTAGGGTCTGAAAAATTGACAATACATGGATATCATAGAACTCAACCCGAATGACTACCTTCTGGGATACACTCTATCTTTCCATAGCCACCAATAGTCAAAGTATAATGCTTGCACACTTATTTCTATCCGTTCAACCTTCAAAACTCAAACTTAGATTCTAACACTTAACATGGATATCACCAAGCCTTTGATGAACCATACCACTTCCGTCCTAGCATACCAATATTGCTACTCCAAACTTATATCTCTCTACCATGAGAATCGAGATCACATCAAAAGGCTCAACACTATCAATCAAGTCTCCTTAACTTGGCTATCTAGAACACCATATATCATCTAACTAGTCTTTTTCCAACTAGCAACTCCATGGTACCACTAGTCACACACAACATGTAATAGTCTTAGAGAAATTCCACGACTCCATATCGCCTTGGGCATACTTACACACCATACCCACAACATTATACTTCATTACGAATCAATTTAAACTTAAGCCATTTCACACACCGTTCAAGCCTATTAGATCACTTTCATATAACTAACATCATTGATCAAGAAATCATCACATCCACCTTTATGAACTTCAACTATTTAAACTTAATATCTAGTGCTATGCATGACTTACAACCCAACCTTACACAAAAAATTTTACTTGGAAACTATAAGTAAACATCACGAAACACTAGTGCACTAGAACTTCATAACCACAATAATCGATCATGACCTAACGGTTTACCTTATCATCATTCCGTTATCATGTACTATTTCAGCACCTCAAGCCTACTAAATTAATCCCACAAAATATGCATCAACAAACTCTTGCCACTATTTACCACCACACCATTTAAATTCAAGCCTATAGTTTAGTATCAATCATCTACCACCAATTAAGAATGCAACATAATATAAATACACTAATCCATCAAATTGGGATATTCTACCCAAATATCTCAAAAATCTACTACATACCTTCTCACAAGTAGCACTAGTTTACAACTACCAATGAAAAGAGGGTCAAGGGGGTTAAAGCCTCATAATAGACATGGTCAACCTTAATCTTATATTATAACCCCGTACAATTGTATCTACTTATACGGATTTCTCACCTCATACTTACTCACTCATTCATACATTTAGACTGCCTTCAAATTCCTCAAACAACTATGAGTCTATAATCATAACTTACTCGCTAATATAGCCATTTCCACATTCAAGCAATCAACAAATCACCCTGACCAACAACTCCTTCTCTACCTTCAACTAATAACACACACGGATGAATCACTTCATTACCAACTTTATCTCATGCAAACAGATTCATCCATACATATATTAAACCAATGAAAGAACAACAAGTTGGACATCAAGTTGGACAACAAGTTGCTAGTGAATCGAAACAGGCCTCACACGGCTTCACTAGACTTTGGTTTTGTATTTTGAACAAGAAAATGAGATGGATGAAAAGGCAACTATGCTAGTGAATCGAAAGAGCCCCACACGGCTTCACTAGACTTTAAAATTTTTTTTCAAAAACATCATGATAACAAGATTACATATTACAAGGGATAGAAAATTGACACCTAATATTTAATGGTCTAAGAATATACATATTATTCTGTATAAATAAAAATCTGAGTAAAACACTTCCTCCATGGACTACCATACAATCCACACATGTTGCTAGCTACCACATTAGTTTATCACTATAAAGGGGTAAATCATCCTCAAACATCGATTATTCAACTGAAATATTCATTTACACAAAATCACCCTCACTCTGACTTCTAACTTTGTGACTTTACATCACCAACTTCTTGGTCCAATATCACTATCAATAGGTCATGACAACAACACTTTAACTTATGCAACTATTTGGGTAGAAATATAGTTCCAACATTCTGCTATACATTGTCCACAACTGTAACAAGATTTTGAGAGGGACAATATACACTTAATACCTTAAGCTGGAATGCACGATTCCATCAGGATCAATATTTACATCAGAATCTACATATATTGATGCACTAACAGACTCCTATCGAGTTTTTCCATAATTTTTAAAATCTTATAAAATGTAATCGAAAAGGACTATATCATGTATACTCTAAAAAATTTTCACTTGAATCAACCCAATAATGGGACAGTTTAGACTCTGAAGCACGAACTAAATAACAAAGAAGGGAAACATTCCTAAACGCCTAGTAGCCTTCTGTTTATAAGTGTGGCGCGCTACACACCCATAAACAGAACTCTACTCGACGCGATTTCGCAGACACCCTGGTACCATGAACCGTGCTCTGATACCAAGTTTGTCACGACCCGAGCCTAGGCCCTAGCCGTGACGAGCATCCTGAACCATGAAGGCCCGGAACACCCATTCTCTATCTGGTTATCATGCACAACATTCATAATTATAATAAAATACGGAATTGAAACTGAGTACGGAAAACATGGTCAAGTTCTGCAACATTTCTGAATAATACTATCTGACATCAGTTTGCGAAATCTCTACTAAGAACATAAACATCTGTCTGAAAAGAAACTGGGACAAGGCCCCCAGTAAACCAAAAACATAATAAATAAGATAATGTCTGACATAATTAGGCCTTCCGAATAATAGAAGGCTCACCACTTTGAGATCAAGTCTGCAAATCCGAGAATGTCTACTGAGTAGCTGGACCCCTAGACTGTGCCTCAGAACCTGGAAGGAAGGGGGGTCAGCACAAAAGTACTGGCACGCGAAGCAATCCAAAAAAATAGTATAATGGAACATACATATATATATATATATACATATTAAGTGAAAGAAATTTTTCATCAAGACATCATGTATAAAACTGTTTCTGAAAAATACATGGGCACTTTCTGAAAACATGTAACCTGTCTGTTCATTTCAAATCATGATTTGTATTTTACTTCTGAGTTAGGTGGTATTCCCCTACAAGTCTGATATTCCACGGGCTGTATGGAATCCGCCATTGACTCGGCGGGGAAGCCCTCAACCCAAGTGTGCCGTAAGGGTTGGAGTGTCTGAGTCTGATACGCCACAGGACATTTAAGTCAGCGCATAATAGTATACCCGGGTCGGCAAACCACGGTTTTAGACAATGAGTCGCTTGAACTCAATCCCTCTTCGGGGAACCACCTAACATCTCTGTATGCCCATTTTTAACCTTTTTTGTACATGCAACATTCTGAATGTCTAAAATCATGAAAGTCTGAAATGTCTGTTAGTCTGAGTCTGATATGGCATTAGTCTGAGTTGGTATCGTCATACCAAGACTTGAAAGTCATGATTTTTCTGAGCCATAATGTATTAAGCAAGAGCTTTCATTCAAAACATAGTTTAGACCACCAAAACATGTAACTGATGTAAAGGATTTCATATTCCGAAACTTAAAGTTCAATTCATACAGATATTTCATCAAACACCTGGTGGTCAAATGTCTTTAGCAAGTTCATGTATTCAAAATTGAAACACATTCATTCATATATGTATATAAACTGTCAAATCGCTTTGGAGATGGTCAAAAGACCAAAACAATGATGTTAAAACATCTTATACATAAATATATATACATAATTTAAAACCCCATTCTAAAACATGATTTTTCTATTCCCATGATAATTTAGGAAAACCCCGCGTACGTTGTTCTCCACGAATTTTGGGTGTCTATCGAAGCCTACGTCGAGAGGATTCCAAAGCTGTAATTTGTTTCACGAACCCGCGGTTGAATCTTGAGTTGCTTGGGTTTTAATGTTGAAACCCTAGGGAGAGTTCTTGAGCAATTTTGGGAAAAGTATGTGTATTATGGTGTTTGAGGGATTAAATCCCGTGTTGGTGGTATATATAGGGGTGGAGGATTACCAAAATACCCCTAAGGAACAATTAAGGTCAAATCTGTCCCTCAGTTGACAGTTTGGTAGACTGGAGTAAATCGATTATAACTTTTTACTCATATACTCAAATTGGATGAAACCAACTGAAATTGAAAGAGGACTCGAAGAGATTTTGTTTGATATATTATATCTCACACAGTTCATTATATACAGGGAGTTATGATCGTTTGAAGTTGACCCTGAAATGCTGAAAACTGGGCAATAGGCTATGCGTTTTGCTACTATGTTGAAATCCAAACTCAGCCTTATGTGTTCCGATAAATTCCGAAACTTATCCGAGATGTACTATGAGCTTGCCCAATCGTAACGCAACTTGAAAATCTAAAAACGGATGTCGGGAAGGTTGAAAAGTTATATCCCGAAGATTGCCAGCTAAAATGACTCTAAGTCCTCATTACACTTAGAAAATTTTTCAAGTTTTTAAGTCTAACGGCACTCTATTAAAGGCTAATCCATGCACGACTTTTTACGGGGTGTTACAATCCTCGAATGATGAGGACTCACTGCTAAGTCTACTTCTGCTGGCTGAATCTGAACTACTAAGCTTGCTTGGGATCCCGTGCTTCTGAACCTATGGTATAAGACACCATAGCGCAAGAGAAAAGTATGCGCCAGTACGTGAGAATGTACTGGTATGCTAGATAAGAAAAGGTTCAATGCAAGGTTTCATATGCATGAACTGTAATAGACTACATAGCGTGAACATGACTGAGTGAGAATGCAGGCATAAGTGCATAAACTATAACTAAAATCATAGTATCACTAAATACTGAATTCTGATTGACTGAAGCTGAGATCAGGCCTATCTAGCGGGTGATCTCTGAATCTATAGAACTATGTAAGTTCTTTACTGAGCTGGGTGACTGTGTCTAATAGTCCTAATTTTTGTAATACTGATTTGAGTTCTATTCTGAAGACTGAGACTGAAACTGTGGGAGGTAGTCATCTAAACGACATGCCCCTTTCTAAACTAATTGGGGTTCAACCTGTAACCCCATCTAGAAGGGTATCAGTACCGTGCCACAGGTAAAGATAACTGCTATGGAGTTAGTCCTAATCTAACGGGTGACCCCTGAGATTAGTCCTAAACTAGTGGGTGATCTCTGAGTATGTCAGTCCTATCTAACGGGTGACATCTCATACCTACATTGGCTACGTAGTTCTGGAACTTAGGGATTTCTTCTAGGGACCCAGTCCTCACTAATGGGTGTTCCTCCATCCCTAGGCTGGCTCGGTGCTGAATCCTACTCCCAACTGAAAGACACTAAACTGATTTCCTAGTTCATACTAGGCCTAACTGAGTTGTTACTAATCGTACTATTTACTGAACTGAACTGAGTTACTGAGTTATCCTAAGTTCTATAACTAACTGATTTCTACTGATTGTGGCACGACTGAGATTATCTTGAAATTGACACTGGCTCTAGGCACACAACTAAATTATCAGGTATTAAATACACCTAGGACTCGATAGCATGGATAATATAAAGCATGACACTTCTTGAATAACATGACAATGATCTATCATTCACAATACAATCAATGAGGCATTTCATCTAGCACTTGAAAGTCATAAACTCGTAAATGTATAAAGAAGCATATTAATGTATCATGATTCATTCAATAAGGTCTTTCATAAAAAACTTGGCATGCATTAACTTATACATAATTGAGGATTTCTTGTCAACATGCTATAATGACTCTATCTCATTCACATATGCCTTTTATCAAACATATGGGTAGCATGCTTTGGTCATACAACAGTCAATACATCTAAATCATCATGGCTACATCAACTCACTTGCAAATTTAAGGGTTTATCATGAATATTATGTAAGTCATCACATACTAGGATCAAATCTTGAAACTTGTAATCTAACACATGAATCAACACCCAACAACAATATGAACATGAATATCAATTCACATAATTCATGAAAACTCATAAATATATAACCTTTGAATTTAGAAAAAATATTCTTGAACTTCATGGGTGGAAGGGACCCATGAATCAATATCTAGCATACCTTAATACTTGACTTTAAGAAGATTGACGGTGAAATTCTTGAGTTTCGAGTCTTGAACTAAGAACCCTAATGCTTGTTCTTGAGAGAATTTGAGATAAAACAAGTGTACTTTGGTGAATAATGGTTGAATCTCATGTTTTAGGGCTATATAGGGGTGAAAAAAAGACTGAAATAACCCTGGGGTCGCGACTGTTTTAATGACTGAAAAATGGGTACCGACGCGTTGGTTGACGCGATAGCCAACGGGCCACGTCGACATCATGTTGGCTCACTAGAAATTGCTTTGAGCTGAGGAACATTTTAACTGTCGATGTGATGGACGACGCGACACGCCAACATCGCGTCGACTCACTGTTTTGGACACTAGAACTTGGTCTAAACAAGGTCCAAAAAATTCAAAACTTGTCCGGAAATCCCTATTGACATTCTTGATCATGAATTAACTAAGATATAGACATTTAAAGGACTTTAAGATCGTGAAATGAGATTGCCAACTTTCAAAGGCTAAAAATAAACTAAGTCTGAAAACTTAGCTAGAATTTTCTAAGTCTGGGACCCCTTGACAAGAATTAATGGACTGAATTAAGCTTAGGATTTTGCGGGGTCTTACAGATACAAAAGTTGGTCATAACGTTGCCTACTTACCTTCATATCAGTAATTTTTTGGACAAAAAAATTCATACTCTCTGGTCGATAATTGAAGCAAACAAGGATAAAAAAGGTGATGGCCAGTTTTTACATGATCATCCATTTGATGTTGAATATATAAAAGGTATTATTCAAAAATCAACTAGTATCTTGTAAATATCATGGATTAATTTTCAAATAATTCATAACTTTACAGTACTTGCATATGTATATCAATATTAGCTGATCTTTTACTTATGCAGGGATTGTAGTATTTTTGTTGTCGTTTATGTTGAGTATTTGAGCGCTGGACTACAAGTACCAAATGAAGGACTTGATGCTGAATTATTCCGTAACAAATACACAACACTTGTGTGGAACTATGAAATTGTGAAGGTTCAAAATAATTATGTTAGCGAATGTGAAGATCCACCAAGACCAAAGTAAAATTTTATACCGCCTGATGAATTACAACTGATTGACATAAAGTAGATGTGTATTAGCTAGGTCTCCCTAATTAACATTAGAAAAATATTTTTCTTTTTTAATGAACAATATTTTGATGTTCGTAGCTACTAATAAAGGCATGTCTTGATTTTTTATGTTTTAATATTTTAAGTAACTTTTTTTGTGAAAATGATGTTTATAATGAGTTAACTACTTATTTCTGTTTGTGGACCTACTTATATATTGTTTATCTATTCAATGACAAAGATTTTTTAGCATTTTATAATCAGTGATGTATCTATAATAAAGCTCATGAGAATATATCATTTGAAATTATCAGTTATAATTCTTTGAAGATATGTATCTTTATAATTGATATATTTCGCAGATAACCAAATTATATATCTTTATACATTTTTTTCGATTAAACTATAGTTCTAACGAAAGAATATATTTTCAGAATGTAACTTCCAACAACTAAATTATGTATCTTTATAATTTTTCATCAGAAATGTATCTTTATATTTTATTTATTTCTAAAAATTTAAATTATGTATCTTTATACAGTTTTACAATAAACAAAAAGGTACTAAAGTTAGAATGTATCTTATACGTTTTTTTTCAATTAAACAAAAATTCTAATGTAAGAATGTATTTTCAGAATGTATCTTTCAACAATCAAATTATGTATCTTTGTACTTCTTTATCAGAAATGTATCTTTATCTTTTGTTTATTTCTCAAAATAACAAATTGTGTATCTTTATATAATTTTATAGTTAAACAAAAAAGTATTAATGTAAAAATGTATCTTTTACATTTTTCCACTCAATTATATATATTTATAAAGTTGAATAAATTTATCTTCATCGGTAACTGAGAGGCATTTTTCGACATATTTTTAAGTTTAAGTATCTTTGTAAAACTACATTATGTATTTTATATACATTATTAATCTTGATCAAAGTTATAAGGTAATAATGTATCTTACGTTTGATAATAATTATACTACAAATTACTAAGGTAATAATGTATTATGCCTTATTAATTTATGTATCTTAATATATTTTTCAATTAGTATAAGAAATTAATAATATGAACTTAAATTTTACAAGTCACATTATCTCATACATATAAAATTATCAAAAACTGAGTATTTTATAAGAAAATTCAATGACACTATATCTAACATTATTCAAGAAAACTACATTGTTAAGAAAAAATAAGTTGATCATACATTTCTAACAAGTGGGGGACAACTACGTCACTTCTCCTTTGAAAAAAATTACAAGTCCTTTTATTGTGACCTTGATGCCTACATCTTTCACAACAATTTGTTCTTGAAGAGATAGTTTCATTAGATTTCTTATGTCTCGCTTTCTTAATATTTTCATTAGATTTCTTATATCTCGCTTTCTTTGGCCTATCCGGTGGCCTTTTGTACTTTGGTGGTAAGATCACTTCCTCTTCAACTTCTTTAGGCACATTTCAATTCTTCATATCTTGCATTGAATTTATTGGTACTTCATATGTCTTGACAATTGTTGCTAATTTGTAATAATCAGAATAGTAGGGTCTCATATCTTTTACATGTTTGCTCTTTGAAACTGCAATCGCGTGCCGACATGGTATATCGTCAAGTTGAAATCTTATACAATTGCATGTTTTACTCTCAAGATCAATGTGTACCTTATACCATGTTCATATATAGAGTATACATATTTTGATAAAGTCTTAAACTGTCCAACCAATCACCAGTCAAGCTAATATTAGTTAAAACTTATAAACACAAAAAATCAGAAACATAACAACATAAATAGATTTTATGTACCAGGAATTGAAATCGTAAGTATCTCTTATAAAACAGTCCATAATTATTGGGTCAACATAACTCATATACAACAGATATATTCAGAGTGTGTGCTTGCTATATATAAGATACATTATAACCCAACTTTAATATTTACACCCTTTTTTTTTTTGAATTTTTGTGTGATTGCAATATATAAGAGATGCACTGCTAAAAATATAGCATCAGCCGAACAAATTTTGTCATGTTTAAAACTAGAATTTCTTCAAATACTCTATCCAATGTAATCTTTGTATATGAAGTTATTTCTCTATTCTTTCAATTTCATGCTCTAAAAATTATTCGTGCTTCTTTCAGAAATTTCAAGATAAGCAGTTCAAGTGCTTCTACTAGACAATCATTGACACATTCAACAATATTCGATGTCATCATCCACCTTTTGTTTGTTGTAGCACACATCTTGCCCACTTATCATAGCCAGCATCATACAAGTAATCCTTAACCCTGTGATGGACCTTTTCAACTTTAGCCATAATATACTCAAAATCCTCTTTTCTGTAAGTCTTGACCATTGAATAGTATAAGTCAGTAAGTCGATTTCTGCTCCTCCTAAAGTTTGTGCATACATTCTTTCAAAGATGTCAAATACAATCAAAATGAGAAACATTCGAATACATAATGCTTACACTTTTTATCTCATTCGAATACATAATGCTTACACTTTTTATAATGTTTTCATTCTGATAAGATACAACATACATATTCTCATGTTCCCCAAAAGCACTTTTAAACTACTTAAAAAGTCACGATCATGAGCAATCATTCGTAGTATCTACAACATCATATGTTATTGACAATAAGCAAACTAAAAGACAACCAACATACGATACATTAAATTATCATGCCAAAGTAGTTGAGTTTATCTATGATATTCATATACACTACATTCTAACATAATTTCAGTTGCCTTATTTGATACATATGAGGTGACATACTTGCACCATGTAGAGTGATAGACAAAACAAATATTCTATTGATGCTCCACTCAAATAAGCAGCATCCACAACAACTACAGGTCTACAAAACTCAAAACCTCATATTATTAGATGTAAAACTCTAAAAAGATACATGAATTTATTTTTTGACGACTTATGCATGATAATGTATGAGTTGGGATACACAGTGTTTAGCATATGAATGTATCTGGGCATTCGTCTATAACCATCAACTAGTCCACCCCTTAATATCTCTATTGCACGATTCTTAGAACGCCATGCTTTTATGTAATTGATATCAACAATCATATAAAGCCTTCATCTCCTCAACTATATCTCATGGAGTGTGTTTTTTTTTATAATTGACTAACTTCGGGGTTGTAATTCCATTAACAAAAGCTATTGTAGCTTAAACTTGGGTGATCGTCCTTTCACTCAACTGACAACTATGTACATCACTGAAAGTCCTAATTCTAAATAGATCAAAATTGTTAAGATAAGATGCTTTCAATACTCAACTATAATTTTCTGAATAACGGTGTAAAACATAGCTAATAAATTATAAAATAATAATCTTAGACCAAAAAAAGTATCAGACAACTAAAAAAAGACAGATAACAAATTAATTTTTCAGTTTAAAAAAATAATGTATTAGTAAAATTCATATTCTAATCAACTATATATGGGTCAGTAATATTAATATATCAGCCAATTAACTAATTGTATCAGAAAAGTCTACATAATGTATCGGCCTACATGTTTAATGTATCAGCGCGTAAAATGCATCATATTTTCTTCTGTACATAACTACAAATGTAACAAACCAGATACATAATTATTCATACCTTTTTTTGTCAGAATATTTTGCTTTGAAGTTAAAGTTATGATCTATGACATCTTTGTTCATTACAGATATAAGAGTTGTCTTATCCTTGTAAAGTTGATTGACCTTAACCTCTTCATTTTTGCAATCACTAATGAAGTTTTCAATATCCATTTTCGATATATACAATGAGTAATCACTTTTTGAGTCAACTACTACAAGTGCTCTAGCATCCGTTTTCAATTTCCTTCGATGCAAATTATTGCACCTGTATCGACTTCAAACACCCTCTCACCCACAGATTTTTCTATTGTTGTTATATACAAAGGATACACTATAAATTTTGGAACACTTTCTTTCAATTCAATATAGAGCTTCACTCCATATCTTTCCAAATAATCATTGATGCAGAATTTCCTTCTACAATATTTCTGACATCAATGTTCTTTAATGATTCGATAATTTCTAATTCAGCAGCTATAGCTGAAATCAAATTCACATAAGAAATATTCTCGTCGATGGCAATCTTCTCACTTTTGTATTGTTCGTATTGGATATCAGAAATTCAAACTCCAAAATGCCACAACCAAATCAAAATATTCATTGTGAATACACTATAGAATTTCAAAAATTGAAAAATATAGATGGAGAAATTTGGTAGAATTTGTTGAATGAGCTTGATTTTGTAAAAGAAATTTGAATTTTAAAATCCATTATTGTTTCTAAGGGATGAAACAACTGTATTCCAATCAATATCGCATTACTTGATGATTGATTCATGCTAATTCTGTTACTTACCATTTTTAGAATCATTTTTTTCAAAAAAAAAGTATCAACCGAGGATGTATCTTTTACGAGAAAATTGAAGAAAAGGTGTCTTTTAAGTCTTGAATGAAGGATTGGTGACATTGACCAACTTAAAGGGTCAAACATCATTAGAAAACTTGATTAAGTTAATTGTGGACTTGATTAATATTTTCAGAACTTTCTAATCTTTTCAAAACTACAAATCAACCCAACCCATACCCCTTTTCAATCTAAATCAACCAGTCTCTCTCCTCTCTCTCGACAACTTCTCTCAACTCTCTCCTAACCAACAGTTCTGCAAATTTATCCTTTTAATCCTCAGCGACTTCAACATATAACGATAAATAGTTGGGCTTTGAGTTTCTTTTCGACTTCAACCTTTAATCGACATGACCACCTTGCTCTCCGGCCACAACAGCTTTGAATTCTTCAACCTTCAATCGGCGTAACAGCCTTGCTCTCCAGCCACAACAACTTCGAATTCATCATCATTCCTTTTCTTCATTCACATGTAAAAATTTATGGCCTTTTTAGTTTTGAAGAAAACGAGGAACTTGAGCCAACTTCTCTTATAGTATTGGTTAGTAATTTCAATATTTGTTGCTCTAATTTGAAATATTACCTAAACAAAACCCTAATTTCTGGCATTTCCTCTCTTTTCTTTTCACAGTGAATTATGATTTTTTTGTTGTTTGTTGTATTTTTTTGAATTTTGATTTTTGTTGTTTGTGTTTATAAAAATAAAACAACGATATGGGTTGATTTGTTTTGTTCTTGGTCTTGATAAAAATGGTGATATTGCTGTTTTTTTGTTGAACAAAATCGGACTACTGTTTTTTATTTTATCCAACAGATTATCCATCTGGTGCAACATATTAACCATCTTATGCAATATATTTGTCAGATGATGCAACAGATCAACCATTTGATGCACCAAATGAACCATTATATTACAATTCTGATACAATAGATTAATCATCTGATGCAATAAATTTATCAGATAATGGAACAGTTTAACTATCTTATGCAACAGATTAACCATATGTTGCAATAGATTAAGCATCGGATAAAAAATCTGATGCAACTGATTAACCATATGTTGCAACAGATTAAGCTTCGGATAAAAAATTTGATGCAACTGATTAACCATCTAATGCAACAGAAGAACCATCGGATTAATGATCTGATGCAACAGATGAAGCTTTTGTTGGATAAAATCCTATCAACTCTTCCAACAGGACATGTCCAAGACATGATTTTCCAACTGATCATTCATCTACTGCGATAGACGACCCAATGTTGGAAAAAATCTAAATAATATTGACCGTTGATAACTGTTCCAACACATCACTCATGTATTACAACAGATGTGTGACCTGTCGCACAGACCATTCATCTTTCTATCACAACCCGAACTAGGGCCTAGCCGTGATGGACATCCCGAACCATGAAGGCCCGAAATGCCCTTCTCTATCTGGTAATCATGCACAACATTCATATAATAAAAGAAGATGCGGAAACATAATCTGCTACGAAAACATGGTCAATTCTAAATTCAACATAATTATGGAAACTGCAATTCAACAACATCTAAATAACATCTGACTCAGTCTGCGAAATCTCTACTACATGAAAATCTGACAACTATCTGAAACTGGGACAAGGCCCCAGTAGACCAAATCTGAAATAAGTTACATAATCTGAAAAGACAGGCCTTCTATAATAGAGAAGGCTCCCCACTGCACAATCTGATCAGCTGTCTGAATTATCTACTGCTTATCTAGACCCCTAGACTGTGTCTCAGAACCTGAGAGGTTGAAGGGGGAGGGGGTCAATACAAATGTACTAGTATGCAGAGCATATCCAAAATAATAATTTATTATCCAACATATATGAGAGCAATTTAAAACAATTCATAAGTATATCATGTAGTAAGAATTCACATGTGCATTTTAAAGACTCTGTAAAAATCATCTCAGCTCTGAGAAATCTGTGTTACTTCTGCACTAGGTGGTATACCCTACAACTCTAAAAAAATCCATGGGCTATATGGAAACTACCATTAACTCAGCAGTGAAGCCCCCAACCCAAGTGTGCCACAAGGGTCGGAGTCTCTGAATCTACTACGCCACACGGCCGTCACCAGCGTACAATAATAATCTACTCGTATCGGCAAATACAGTTTCAGGCTAAGAGTTTCTTGAACTCACGCTTTCTTCGGGTAACCACCTAACCCTCATTAAGCCCTTTTTTAAAACATTAGCAAAACATACAGTCTCTGAAAACATACTCTGAAAACATGCTCTGAAAACATAATCTGTTATGGCATAAATACATATGGTATCGTCATACCATTAACTTGCAAGTCACATATCTGAGCCATTATTAGTCTATCATAAATCTCTGTATTCAAAATACAAGTTTTGAGACCAGCATTTCAATAATTCAATTTAATGAATCTTTTTTTTTTAAACCTCATGTAAACATATGCAATTCTTTCTCATACATACAAGAACATATTGATATCAAAAAACACCCTCTCAAAAATTCCAAATCATGTTCAAATGCCAGGATATTGCAAAAACATCTTTCAAATCACAAAACCATAATCTTTAATTCAATACAAGAGAGGGAGTTCATAATTTATGCTCTCAACAATCTTAAATCTCAAATTCATACATATATATGTAAATCAATTTAGGGGAAAAGACCACAAGGCCAAAGCAATAGTAGCATTGAAACTTTTGAAATGCATAATCAATAATATAGTTTTCAAAAACCCCATAAAATATATGTATCAAAACCTTTAAATCATGGTTTAACAATTTCAAGCCCATGTAGGCTTTAGGATAAACCCCACGTACCTCTATTTTGAAGAATAATGAATGATTCTTGAAGCTTATGAATTGGGGATTCCAAATCTCTAATTATCTTCAAAAACTCACGGTTGAATCTTGACTTACACGGATTTTTAGTTTGAAACCCTAATGGAGTTTCTTGAGAGATTTTGATGAAAATAATCTTACTTTGGTGTTCTTGGGATTAAATCCCGTGTTAGAGATGATAAGGGGTTGGAGAAGTACCATTTTAACCTTAATGAGATGGAGTAAAAATATAACTGGTGCCGATTTTATGGGCCACCGCGACATGCCACAATCGCGGTGGCTCACTGTAAATTGACGAATGCAAAATTGGGATCCTCCACGACGTGCCACTATCACGAGGTCCCACTGGAATTTGACAATTGCTAATTAAACCATCTCCGCGGCGCGCTAAACACCAAAATGATGATGTTTTACAACTAGCACATAAAATAGCCATAACTTCTTCACCGATTGTCCGTTTTGGATGAATCTTATATTGACGGAAAGTTTATTCAGTCATCTACATAATGAAAAGTTGAAATCTACGGAATTCCATAGGGAAATAAGTGTAAATCATTCTAGAATCCAAAGCTTGACACTTTAGGGACAAAATTTAGCTAGGAAAAGTTTGGGGGCGTTACAATATCCCCTCCTTAGGAACATTCATCCCCGAATGTTGATGCGGGACACAGAAAAGCATAATTTCAAGCATACTAAGGCATAGAAAGAATAAAGCAAGGGTTGTACCTTCCATTTCGTCATCCATTGGATCAAAAAGGTTTGGGTATCTAGATCTCATGTCAACTTCTGATTCCCAAGTTGCTTCTTCAATTTTCTGGTTTCTCCACCATACTTTAACCGATGTTATCTCTTTGTTCCTCGATCTTCAAACTTGGAGATCCAAAATTTCTACAAGCTCTTCTTCATAGGATAAAGAGTCTGTCACTTTGATTTCTTTGACAGGAAACACGAAAGAATGGTCTCCAATACACTTCTTTAACATAGATATATGAAACATCGAATGTACAGAATCCAAACTAGCTAGCAATTTCAACTCATATGCAACTCCACCTATCCTTTTCACAATCTGATATGGTCCTATATAATGAGGACCATGACTCCCTTCATGGGAGAAACCTTAAGAAACACCTAATCTCCAACCTCAAACTCTAGATCTCTTCTCCTAACATCGGCGTAGGACTTCTGGCGACTCTGAGCTATCTTAAGTCATTCTCTAATGACTTTCACATCCTCTATTACGTGATGAAGAAAATCAGGCCCAAACATCTGCATCTCGCCAACTTCATACCATCCTATCGGAGATCTACATCTTCTCCCATATAGTGCTTCAAAAGGATCCATCTTAATATTGGAATGGAAACTATTATTATATGTGAACTCTATCAATGGCAAGTGCTCTACCCAACTACCTTTAAAATCAATCACGCAGGCCCTCAACATATCCTCAAGGGTTTGGATGGTACGCTCAGCTTGCCCATCTTTCTGAGGGTGGAAAGTCGTGCTCAAATTCACTTGGGTACCTAAACCCTTTTGAAATGATCTCCAAAAATGTGAAGAAAACTGTGTACCTCGGTCAGATATGATGGACACAGGTTCCCTATGCAAATGAACTATTTCTGCAATGAACAGCTTGGCATAATCCTCTCCCGAATAATTTATCATGATAGGTAGAAAGTGAGCTGACTTGGTCAACCTATCTACAATCACCCAAATGGAAGCATACTGGTTTCAGGACCTTGGAAGTCCTATAATGAAGTCCATATTAATCATCTCCCACTTCCACAAGGGCAAAGCTATCTCTTGAGAAGAACCACCTGGCCTCTAATGTTTCACTTTAACTTGTTGACAATTCAAACACTTGGCAACATAATTAGCCACATCAAGCTTCATATTATTCCACCAATAAATAATTTTCAAATCCTGATTCATCTTAGTAGAGCCCGGGTGAACAACATACCTCGACGTGTGAGCTTCATCAAGGATCCTCTTCCTCAGACCATCTACATCTGGCACACACAACCTACCCTTGGTATCTCAAAATACTATCACCACCGATATCAAATGACATCACTTTTTGTTGACCCACATCTTTCTTGATTTGCATCAAAATGGGATCCTCAACCTGCTTTAACTTCTGTACAAAGGGAAGATTTGGCTATCTCATGAACAACCACTCCTCCATCCTCGGAATCCAAAAGTCGCACTCCTAGATTTGCAAGTCGGTGAATATCCTTCACCATCTCCCTCTTTTCTTTCCCCACATGAGAAAGACTGTCCATAGATAACCTGTTGAGGGCGTCGGCTACCACATTCGCCTTGCCCGGATGATAGTGCAGGATCATGTCATAGTCTTTTACAAGTTCCAACCACCGCCTCTGCCTAAGATTCAATTCTTTCTCCGAGAAAACATACTGTAAACTCTTATGGTCAGTAAATATATCAACGTGTACCCCATACAAATAGTGCCGCCAGATCTTAAATACAAAAACTACTGCCGCTAACTCTAAGTCATGAGTAGGGTAGTTCCTCTCATGCACCTTCAACTGCCTAGATGCATAAGCCACTACCTTAACATGCTGCATAAGAACACACCTAAGTCCCACTCGGGACGCATCACAGTATACAACAAAACCTTCGGTACCCTCCGAAAGAGTCAGAACAGGAGCAGTAGTCAACTTGTCTTTCAACTTCTCAAAGCTATTCTCACAAGAGTCAGACCACAAAAACTTTACCTTTTTCTGAGTCAACTTAGTAAGTGGTGCATCTATGGAAGAAAAACTCTTGATGAATCTTCTGTAATAACCCGCTAAACCCAAGAAGCTCCGAATGTCGGTTGGAGTCGTAGGTCTGGGCCATTTTCTCATTGCCTCAATATTTTGGGGATCAACCTTAATCCTCACACTGGACATAATATGCCCCAAGAACGCAATAGTAGTCAGCCAGAATTCACACTTGGAAAATTTTGCTTACAACAATGATCTATAAGAGTCTGAAGGATAATTCGGAGGTGATTGGAATGATCCTCCTCGCTCTTAGAATATACCAAAATGTCATCAATGAAGACAATGACAAACAGATCCAGAAACTGACGGAAAACCCTATTTATTAGATCCATGAAAGATGCAGGGGCGTTAGTCAACCCGACGGACATGACTAAGAATTCATAATGGTCATATCTTGTTCGGAAAGTAGTTTTGGGAATATCTGACTCTCTAACTTTCAACTGGTGATATCCCGAACGAAGTTCTATCTTTAAAAAATATTTAGCACCCTAAAGTTGGTCAAAAAGATTATTAATCCTAGGAAGGGGATATTTATTTTTAATCGTGACCTTATTCAACTGGCGGTAATCTATGCACATACGCAGGGAACCATCTTTCTTTCACACGAAAAGTACAGGTGCACCCCAGGGAGACGCACTGGGGAGGATAGAACCTTTATCTAGAAGGTCTGCTAGCTGTTCTTTCAACTCTTTTAGCTCTGCAGGAGCCATCCTATATGGTGGAATAGAGATAGAGCGGGTATCTGGCAATAAATCAATACCAAAATCTATCTCCCTATCAGGTGTTATTCCTGGGAGATCATTTGGAAAGACTTTTGGGAATTCATTCACTATGGGAACAAACTTAAGAGGAAGAATTTCGGCACTAGAATCTTTAACCTAGATAAGATGGTACAAACAACCCTTAGAAATAAGTTTACGGGCTCTGAGGTAGGATATAAAGTGCCCTCTAGGTGCTAGAGAATGCCCCTCCCATTCCATCACAGACTCATTCAGAAAATAAAAGGTGACTCTTCAGGTCCTACAATTCAAGGTGGCATAGAACGAATGGAGCCAGTCCATCCCTAAGATGGCATCAAAATCAACCATATCAAGTTCTATGAGATCTGCCACAATATCTCGGCTACAAACAGTCATAACACAACCCCTATACACCCTCTTAGAAACAACTTCCCTATCAGGTTAGAAACAGAAAAGGGTTTATGAATCACATCAGGCCCAAACCCGAAACCAACAGCCATATACGGGGACACATAGGATAAGGTAGACCCGGGATCTAATAACACATAAAAATTATGAGAAAAGATTCGCAACATACTGGTAACAATATCTGGGGAAGCCTCTGCCTCCTGGTGGTTGGTCAAGGCATACAATCGATTTCAGCTATTTTCGATGGCGAAGTGGTACCCTTCTGAGGTGGTGGTCATGCAGAAGAATTCTCCTGAGACTTGGCTCCTCCAACATTATTCCTTGCTGTCGGACAGTCTCTCTGGATATGGCCAGGCTGGCCGCATGAATAACATACCAAAGCACCAAACTGACATCTCCCTGGAAGATTTCTCCTGCATCTCCCACAGCACAGATAGGACTGAGAGGTCTAGGCTATATTTCCCTGCGACTGCTGATGATAGGCGAATTTACGCACCTATATCAATATATTTTGCCCATATTTTAGCCTAGTTTTGAGAACAAATTATATATTTCATGCACTTTTAGTCCTTTTTCCTGTAAATGAGCTAACGAACATGATTAGTAAAGTTTCAGGTATAAATGATGCATATTTCAGCATTTTATGGCTTACTTGACGCTAAAGAAAGCTCACGAAGGAAGGGAAGGGAGTTTACATGCCTAAGGAACAAAACTGCTGCATGGAAAATCTGTCCCGGGCTAAAACAGCATTTCTGAAGACTTTGGGGGACCAAAACTGCTGCATGGAAAATCTGTCCCGGGCTAAAACAGCAATTCTGAAGACTTTGGGGACTTACAGACACAAAGCTGGATTTTGACAATGATACATTAACCTAGTACAATTAGGTTATGTATTTCATTATTTTATTTGGATTATGATAATGTTACATTAACCTAGTACAATTGGGTTAAGTATTACATTAGCCTAGTAGGATTTGGTTAGATATTTTATTTATCTAGTAGGAGTAGGATATGGGTATTATAAATACCCTATCATGCTAGAGATTTTGAATAAGGAGGGAGGAAGGAGGGAGAACACAATACTTCCTTCCATCCCTCACATCTTCTTACATCTTCTAACATCTTCTACTCCTCTATTATTCTACACTACAAACAATTCTACAACTCTTCTAATCTTTCTATTAATTCTAGTTTTCTTCTTCTATTCATCTATTCTTAATTTCCGCAACAAGAGAATCGTTACCTTGCTAAGGAATTCACGCCTCACGCCTACCACTTACGCTACACGAAATTAATCAATCTTGTGGTATAACAACAATGTCAATCGTGATCTCCTTCGCATTCATGGTTAACTAAACCTCTCTGTTGGGGTTATGGAAGCCGAATGAGTTACTATCTATTGCTGTGAGTTTGTGAGTTTGAGGCACGTATATTGCTTATATCATTATTCTCTTCATCTTAATCTACATTCTTTGCGGTTGCAAACGCAAGAATACGCCAGTCTAACATTTAACTTGTTCGAGAGAAAAGTTATTTGTCTGGAAAAGAGATAATGTCAAGGTAGTAGGACACCCTTTCCTACTAAAAAGCTAGTGCCGTAACTGGACTAACCTCTTGGAGAATTCGTACCGTTAGACACGCTTTAAGCTCGAGAGAGTTAAAGTGAAATAGTCCTTGTTTAGGTCGAGAGACGCTTGGATTTACCATCGACTACAATCCTCTATAAGCAATTGCATGTCAGAATTCTACACACTCATAGCCAATAGAGACGTATACCTCAGAAGGTGGACATAACCCCAACGCTTCAATTCTCATTGTTTACAACCAACGTAACAATCTCTCTCTTTTTACTTTATTATTTTCAGCTTTTGTTTACATTACTTGCAAGACAAGAATCCCCCCTTCTTACGAGACTTGCACCAAAAGTTTAGTAATTTTACTTACTTGTTGGCCAAGCTATTCCCTGTGGGATCGACACCCAACCCAGGTTGGGTTCTATATTTGCTAACGACCGCTTTACACTCAAACGAGAGCTGTAGATTGAGCGTTATCAAAAATTGGCGCCGCTGCCGGGGAATACAAGTGTCAATCAAGTTCGTAATAATTACTAGACCCTTTGGTCGAAAACTCTCGTACTTTTACTTTTAGTTTTCATTTTTGTTTACTGCAGGTTTTTTGTTCAGTACATCAATGGATGCACAACGTGAAATACCGTTCGATGATGATGATGATGATCTTGATGGAGCCGGAGCCACAGGAGCCATTATTCCTCCACCATTAGCGCCCGAAGCCAAGTTCAACATCACAAGCACCATGATTCAGTTATTGCAACTCAAGGGATTATTTGGTGGACTAGCAGGCGATGATCCGAATATGCATCTCATCAACTTTATTTCTACATGCAAGTCTTTTGACAATCCTGGTGTTGGTCAGAATGCAATTCGATTACGTCTATTCCCATTGTCTCTGTCTGGGGAGGCAACACTATGGTTGAATGGGCTGACTTCTGATTCAATTACAAATTGGAGGCAATTGAGAGACGCTTTCCTAGAAAGATTTTTTCTGCCTTCCAAAAGGGCACAATTGAGAGATGAAATCAGCAACTTTCGTCAGCTTCCCACTGAAGCTCTTCATGAAACATGGGAGAGGTTCAAGACAAAGCTAGCGAGATGCCCAAACCATCACATGACTAATGTTCACCTCATGGAGATATTGTATAGAGCCTTGAATTCAATAACTAAGCCAGTGGTGGATAACGCAGCTAGAGGATCTTTTATGGACCTCACCTTTGGTCAAGCAAGCAATATGCTAGATCGCATGACGAAACAAAGTAGAGCTTGGCATACCAGGGATTCCGAGGTAGCAAGCCCCACTTTATCTATAGGCATGACTGCAGACCAAAGAAGAAGACAAGAAGAACGTGATCAAGATTTAGCGCACATGAAAACGCAAGTGGATCTTCTGACAAAGCATTTATTATCAGGAAAGACCGAAAAAGTGAAAGCGGTGGCGCTAAAAGGAAGAGACGAATCTAATTCGGAAGAGGAGGCCAACTACTTCAACAATTAGGGGGGTTTCCGTGGGAATACCCAAGGAAACCAAGGTCGGAACTATTATGATAATTCTGGAAACAAGGACCAAGGTAGTTGGAGAAAAAACAATGAAAAGAGTGGTGTATATGTTCCCCCTGGTAGACGTGATACCACCACATCTAATTCTGGAAGTATGGAAGATATGATGGCTAAATTATTGAAAGGAGTGGAAGCAACGAGCGCGGGAGTTACTGAGGTAATTAATGATTTGTCCTCCATGAAACAACTAGTTGATTCTCATTCCACTTCAATCAAGCAAATAGAGCAGCAATTGAGCCAACTTTCAGCAGCACTCAATCAAAGAAAGGCTGGCACTTTACCTAGCGATACTGTGCAAAACCCAAGGAATGATGGGTCATGCATGGCCATCACTACCCGAAGTGGTAAGGCGCTGGAAACTTCAGAAAAAGGCAAGCAATTGGTTGACGAAGTAGTGGACATTGATGATACGGCGAAAGGGGAAGATGCCGCAGCAGCTGATCCTGACGTCCATAACGTCACCCCTCACGATTTGCAACCTGAAAAAGCTGAAAAACGGAAGCAAGAGGAGAAGAAAGCCGTGGAAAGAACAATTCCATACCCACCACCACCTTTTCCTCAAAGATTGAAGAAGGTGGCAGATGATACAAAGTTCAGCAAATTCATGACCATGTTGAAGCAGCTGACCATTAATGTTCCGTTGGTAGAGGCGCTAGAAAAAATGCCTGGGTACGCTAAATTCATGAAGGACCTGTTGACAAAGAAGAGGGCAGTAAGCTATGAGCCGGCAGATAATATTCATCATTGCAGTGCAATTGCCACAAGGTCCTTAGTACAAAAGAAGGCAGACCCTGGTGCTTTCACTATTCCTTGCACGGTTGGATCTATGAATTTTGCTAAGGCATTGTGTGATCTGGGTGCTAGCATCAATTTGATGCCACTATCCGTCTACAAGAAGTTGGGGCTAGGAGATCCAACACCAACCAATATGAGGCTCGTGATGGCTGATAGGACGGTAAAACGACTTGTGGGTATCTTGAATGATGTGTTGGTGAAGGTATCTTCATTTATCTTTCCTGCAGACTTCGTTATTCTGGATTGTGAGGTGGATTCTGACGTTCCCATAATCTTGGGACGCCCCTTCCTCGCAACTGGAAGTGTGCTTATTGACATGAAAGATAATGAGCTTTTGTTTCGAATTAATGACGAAGTGGTCCGCTTTGATATATGCAAAGCCATGAAGCAGCCCAGCGATATGAATGAGTTATCTGTAGCTGATGTTCATCATGAGGATATGAAAGCATTATCTATAGAGAAACAGCCTACTGTTGAGCCATTGTCTGCTGCGCCACTGAAAGTTGAGCATGAGGATAATAAAGATTATGAAGAACTTATGGGTGCTCTAACAGAAATAGAGTCTTATACCCCTAAGCAACCGGATTGTGATCCCAAGAATCAACCAACAGCGAAGACTCCCATTGACGAGACACCAACACTAGAATCGCAAGAGCTCCCCGATTATCTAAGGTATGTGTTCTTGGAAAGTAGAAATATACTTCCGGAGAGTGCAGATGATTTAAGTGAACAGCACGTAGAAGCTCTCATCTCTGCTCTGAAGAGATACAAGAGAGCTATGGGTTGGACTATTGATGATATAATTGGTGACTCTCCGGGGAAATGTATGAGCCATCTCGAAGAAGATCGCATGCCCACAGGTAAGCCTCATTGTCGTCTAAATCCTTTTAGAAAACGATCCTCCATTTACCTCGACGAAGTCTGAGTACTCGAGGTAACCATGTCGTGCTACGACAATAAATAAGGCGCTAGATGGGAGGCAACCCATCGTTTATCGTTTTTCATTTATCGTTTATCGTTTTTCATTTTTCATTTCGTTCCAGTATGTGTTTTGCTTTTGATAAATAAAAATCCAAAAATAAGAGTCGTGCCACGACCAAAACTAAGGCGCTTGATGGGAGGCAACCCATCGTTCTAATCGTTTTTATTGTTTTTGAGCAAATGTAGGTGCAAGAGGTATTCAACGAGGAGATTGATTTCAATTGACGATTTGGACGCATTGTATGGTAAAGTTGGTAAGTTAGGAATAGTGATGCATAAGGCTATGGATTGAGCATTGCTCATGCCAAACTAGGCATCGAGGAAGGCTAGGCCTAGGTAAAACTAGGCCACGAACGATGCACAACCTATCCTATAGCCTAAGGTCTCGGAATCTAGTGTGCTATACACTATGCGCCGCCTATTCCTAGGTATGCTTTTGACTATGCGCCGCCTATGCTATGGCATTTGGTCTCAGTATCTCATATGCCATAGACTATGCGGCGCATATGTCTACAAATGCCATAGACTATGCGGCGCATATGTCCCATTATGCCATAGACAATGCGCCGCATATACCATGACTATGCCAAGCATTATGCGCCGCATATGTAGCATTTTTGTCTCCAAAACCGATTGTAAATGGGTAAAAAACCCGACCCATTCTCTTCCTATATAAAGGAGACTTAGTCTTGAAACACAAACACATTGAAAACTTTACCTAGGCGCCGCATATACTCTCCAAATCATCTCAAAACTTTTCTTTTTGCTCTCCCACTTCACAAGAACATCTCCAAAGGCTTCAATCACGTAAGTACTCTTTTGTTCTTCATCTATTTTTCGTAAGTGCTACGCTGCTATGTCTATTACGAATTGCTACATCTTGAAGAAATATTGGTGATGTTAATGTGTTTGAATTGTTGATACAAAACCAAGTGAGTGAACATGAACGTTAGGATACTCTTAACTTGTTTCCAACTAGAAATTGATTTTGATGCATTGTTATACTACTTGTGGAATTGCTATAGTCATGAACATTGCATGCTCTTGTCACTTGAATACTTACATGTTGGGATGTCTCGCTCATCGGAATAAGACTTATAGTTGCCTACCGACATAGGAGATTGTGATTATTGATAGAAACTATACCATGATGTAATCCCTATGAAGAAGTCTTGATATACCTAACATGAAAGTATTGCAAAAATTGCAAGAAGTGTTACATATCTGAATTTCTTGTTGGAATATAGCCCCTAAAACGTATGTCGATGAAGTCTGAGTAATCGACCACTTTCACTTCACTAGTCTGTACCAACAAACTAAGTGTGGGGTGGTGCCACTACTGCTTGTTTATAGATTGTATCCATCGAGATGATGCTAACATGAACATTTTTTTTTAAGTCTCAGGTACAATGGCACCCAAAGCAAGACCACTTCACAAAAAGGCAAGAAAAGAGGCCGAAAAGAGCAAGGAGAACCCTCCTCGCTGCAAATACCTCGACTCACTCTTGGAATTAAGTGGGATACTTATGAGGAACTTCTAAGAATGATGACTTTGATGATGATTCCGATGCAAAGGGTATGACCCCCGACATTGAGGACGAGTCCGACTGACCAGGTTTTTCGTATTTATTTTCCACTGAGGACAGTGTCCCGACTAAGTGTGGGGTGGTGGTATTGCATGCTATACTTCTCTACTCGCATCTATGTTTGTTTGCTTTGTTTTTGTTTGGTTTTTTTATTTTTTTAGTAGTAAATTTTTTCTAGCTTCGCATGAAATTATTTTGATAGGCAGCATGAGATTATAACAAGAGTATGTGCTACAATTGTGACTATTGAGACGTTTAGGCTCTAGTTGTGACTCATTATGTGATATTGTGTGGTTCAATTCCTTCACTTGTTGGGTCGAGAGTCTATATTACTTCCAAGCAAGTCGACCATGTGCCTTGTGTGTGTGAGATAATAGTATATTCTATGTTTGTGGCTGATGCTAGAACTTGCCTGGTATGTATGCAAAGCGAAAATAAGGAGTGTAAGTTTAGGAGGTGATTTAGGCATTTCTTTGGCAACCCATATTTGTTTACCTTCAGTTTTACCTACCCATGGACATCATCCTAGTTAAACCCTTTTGAGCCTTTAGCCTATTTCTTTGACAACCTTGTATGTAAGCCTAATCCATTTTTTTCAAGACCATAATTTGATCCAAATTCCTAAGTGCTTTAAAGTGAAAAAGTCATGTGACAACATAAGAGGAAATTGGGTGAGTATGATGCTATAAATTGTAATGGTGCTTGAATGTGTTATGAAAAAGAAAGTGCTATCATAAGAGGTATGTTGTGAAAAGAAAAAGGAAAAGAAAGCTGAAAAGCGAGTTGTGCTTAAAATTGAAAAACAAAAGAGGAGAACAAGGGTGGTATAACAAAAGAAAGAAGAAAGGTTGAAAGAAAAAAGTGTCAATGATACAAAGTGATGTATTAAAGCGCTTAGGAACTTAGTCACTATTCCTGGCCAAAATAGTCCTACCCGTCCCTTAGCCTACATTACAACCATCAAAAGACCTACTTGATCCTAAGCTTAGCATTCTGACATTTAGTAGAGTATTACATTAAGGGCAAGCTTATGGTCATCAGTTGCTTCATATGAATTCTTTGTGAGAGCGAGAGCAAGGATATTTTGATACCCATGTTTGAAAAATATGCTATACTTGTGAGTGATTATGGGTACTATAGTGTGAGACACACATGGTTGATGAGTTTTGGGTAGTTATATATGATTCTATGCACTTTAACGTTTGCATGCGAGTTGATCACCATCACGAGTCTATACTTGAGGTTAAAATTGTTTCTACTTATAATCGGAAAGCTACTCTTTGTTGATAATTGTTGTGCTTGTCTTGACGAATATTTTGTGTTGTTGCTGTAAAACCCTAAGTTGACGTTTAGAAGGACATGATAGTTTGTTCGAGGACGAACAAATCTCTAAGTGTGGGGTGTTGATGATAGGCGAATTTACGCACCTATATCAATATATTTTGCCCATATTTTAGCCTAGTTTTGAGAACAAATTATATATTTCATGCACTTTTAGTCCTTTTTCCTGTAAATGAGCTAACGAACATGATTAGTAAAGTTTCAGGTATAAATGATGCATAATTCAGCATTTTATGGCTTACTTGACGCTAAAGAAAGCTCACGAAGGAAGGGAAGGGAGTTTACACGCCTAAGGACCAAAACTGCTGCATGGAAAATCTGTCCCGGGCTAAAACAGCATTTCTGAAGACTTTGGGGGACCAAAACTGCTGCATGGAAAATCTGTCCCGGGCTAAAACAGCAATTCTGAAGACTTTGGGGACTTACAGACACAAAGCTGGATTTTGACAATGATACATTAACCTAGTACAATTAGGTTATGTATTTCATTATTTTATTTGGATTATGATAATGTTACATTAACCTAGTACAATTGGGTTAAGTATTACATTAGCCTAGTAGGATTTGGTTAGATATTTTATTTATCTAGTAGGAGTAGGATATGGGTATTATAAATACCCTATCATGCTAGAGATTTTGAATAAGGAGGGAGGAAGGAGGGAGAACACAATACTTCCTTCCATCCCTCACATCTTCTTACATCTTCTAACATCTTCTACTCCTCTATTATTCTACACTACAAACAATTCTACAACTCTTCTAATCTTTCTATTAATTCTAGTTTTCTTCTTCTATTCATCTATTCTTAATTTCCGCAACAAGAGAATCGTTACCTTGCTAAGGAATTCACGCCTCACGCCTACCACTTACGCTACACGAAATTAATCAATCTTGTGGTATAACAACAATGTCAATCGTGATCTCCTTCGCATTCATGGGTAACTAAACCTCTCTGTTGGGGTTATGGAAGCCGAATGAGTTACTATCTATTGCTGTGAGTTTGTGAGTTTGAGGCACGTATATTGCTTATATCATTATTCTCTTCATCTTAATCTACATTCTTTGCGGTTGCAAACGCAAGAATACGCCAGTCTAACATTTAACTTGTTCGAGAGAAAAGTTATTTGTCTGGAAAAGAGATAATGTCAAGGTAGTAGGACACCCTTTCCTACTAAAAAGCTAGTGCCGTAACTGGACTAACCTCTTGGAGAATTTGTACCGTTAGACACGCTTTAAGCTCGAGAGAGTTAAAGTGAAATAGTCCTTGTTTAGGTCGAGAGACGCTTGGATTTACCATCGACTACAATCCTCTATAAGCAATTGCATGTCAGAATTCTACACACTCATAGCCAATAGAGACGTATACCTCAGAAGGTGGACATAACCCCAACGCTTCAATTCTCATTGTTTACAACCAACGTAACAATCTCTCTCTTTTTACTTTATTATTTTCAGCTTTTGTTTACATTACTTGCAAGACAAGAATCCCCCCTTCTTACAAGACTTGCACCAAAAGTTTAGTAATTTTACTTACTTGTTGGCCAAGCTATTCCCTGTGGGATCGACACCCAACCCAGGTTGGGTTCTATATTTGCTAACGACCGCTTTACACTCAAACGAGAGCTGTAGATTGAGCGTTATCAACTGCGTACCCTGTTCCTCGGCCCCTGACTAGATTAGAAATTCTGGGTGCTCTACTCAGCTGTGGTTCTGGACACTGGAGCACTAGCTACCGATTGAGCATTACCCTAATTCTTTTTCTTTTTCCATTTGTCTCCCCAATTATCGCTCTGCTGCTGACTATGACTCTAGTCTGTCGCTCTGGCTCTCTTTGCCTGCCTGTCCTTTTCCCTAGATTCGGCTAACTTCTTCTTCTTCTCCTCAACTTGTTGTATGTGGACTGACAGTCTAGCAAAGTCCATATCCCTATTAAGCATAGCTCCTTGACACTCAAGCACCAGATCATCTGAAAGGCCAAAACCAAACTTCCTCATTCAGTCCCTCTTACTACTCATCATCTCAGGGTCATAATGGGCCAGCTGATTAAACTTTAAAGTATACTCCTGAACACTCATCTTACCCTGCTTAAGGTTCATGAACTCCTCTGTTATAGCTTTTCTCAGCTCCAAAGGAAAGAATCGGTCAAGAAACACTTCCACAAACTCATCCCAAACTGTGGGATCAACATTGTCACTTTTCACATCTTCCCACTCTTTGTACCATTGGTTCGCTACATCCTTTAGCTGGTATGCTGCTAGCTCAACACCTTCCACCTGATCAACATGCATTACTTTAAAAATCTTCTCCATTTTATCTACAAACTCTTGTGGGTCCTCTCCTACCTTAGCGCCTGATAACGCTCAATCTACAGCTCTCGTTTGAGTGTAAAGCGGTCGTTAGCAAATATAGAACCCAACCTGGGTTGGGTGTCGATCCCACAGGGAATAGCTTGGCCAGCAAGTAAGTAAAATTACTAAACTTTTGGTGCAAGTCTCGTAAGAAGGAGGGATTCTTGTCTTGCAAGTAATGTAAACAAAAGCTAAAAATAATAAAGTAAAAAGAGATAGATTGTTACGTTGGTTGTAAACAATGAGAATTGAAGTGTTGGGGTTATGTCCACCTTCTGAGGTATACGTCTCTATTGGCTATGAGTGTGTAGAATTCTGTCATGCAATTGCTTATAGAGGATTGTAGTCGATGGTAAATCCAAGCGTCTCTCGACCTAAACAAGGACTATTTTACTTTAACTCTCTCGAGCTTAAAGCGTATCTAACGGTACGAATTCTCTAAGAGGTTAGTCCAGTTACGGCACTAACTTTTTAATAGGAAAGGGTTTCCTACTACCTTGACATTATCTCTTTTCCAGACAAATAACTTTTCTCTCGAACAAGTTAAATGTTAGACTGGCGTATTCTTGCGTTTGCAACCGCAAAGAATGTAGATTAAGATGAAGAGAATAATGATATAAGCAATATACGTGCCTCGAACTCACAAACTCACAGCAATAGATAGTAACTCATTCAGCTTCCATAACCCCAACAGAGAAGTTTAGTTACCCATGAATGCGAAGGAAATCACGATTGACATTGTTATTATATCACGATATTGAGTAATGGCATGTAGATCAAGTGATAGGCGTGAGGCGTGATTCCTTAGCAAGTAATGATTCTCTTGTTGTGGAATTTAAGAATAGAAGAGTAGAAGAAGAAAAATAGAATTAATGGAAAAATTAGAAGAGTTGTAGAGTAATAGAATTGAATTGTAAGATGAGAAGTTGAGAGGGATGGAAGAAAGTACTGTGGGCTTCCCCCTCTCAAATTCCTTGTAAATCTCTAGCATGATAGGGTATTTATAATACCCATATCCTAATCTTACTAGATAAATAAAATATCTAACCAAATTCTACTAGGCTAATGTAATACTTAACCCAATTATACTAGGTTAATGTAACATTATCATAATCCAAATAAACTAATGAAATACATAACCCAATTGTACTAGGTTAATGTATCATTTTCCAAATCCAACTAAGTTACTGCAAATCCCCAAAGTCTTCAGAAATGTTGTTTTAGCCCGGGACAGATTTTCCATGCAGCAGTTTTGGTCCTTAGGCGTGTAAGCTCCCTTCCCTTCCTTCGTGAGCTTTCTTTTGCATCAAGTAAGCCATAAAATGCTGAATTCTGCATCATTTATACCTGAAACTTTACTAATCATGTTCGTTAGCTCACTTACAGGGAAAAGGACTAAAAGTGCATGAAATATATAATTTGTTCTCAAAACTAGGCTAAAATATGGGCAAAATATAGTGCTATAGGCGTGTAAATTCGCCTATCATCAACACCCCACACTTGAAGCTTTGTTCGTCCTCGAACAAAATATCATGTCCCTCTAAACATCAACTTAGGGTTTCACAGCAACAACACAAAATATTCGTCAAGACAAGCACAACAATTATCGCCAAAGAGTAATTTTTCGATCATTAGTAGAAACAGTTTAACCTCTAGCATAGACTCGTGATGGTGGTCAACTCATATTCAAAGGTTAAGGCACAAAGAATCATACACGACTACCCAAAACTCATCAACCATGTGTGTCTCACAATATATTACCCATAATCACTCACAAGTATAGCATATTTTTCAAACATGGGTATCAAAATATCCTTGCTCTCGCTCTCACAAAGAATTCATATGAAGCAACTGATGACCATAGGCTTGCCCTTAGTGTAATGCTCCACTAAATGTCAGAGTGCTAAGCTTAGGATCAAATAGGTCTTTTGATGGTTGTAATGTAGGCTAAGGGACGGGTAGGATCAGCTATTTCTGGCCAGAATAGTGACTATGTTCCTAAGCGCTTAATACATCACATTGTATCATTAATACTTTTTCTTTCACACAACCTTTCTTCTTTCTTTTCTTCTACCACCCTTTTTCTCCTCTTTTGTTTTTCACTTTTAAGCATGACTCACTTTTCAGCTTTCTTTTCCTTTTTCTTTTCATAACATACCTCTTATGATAGCACTTTCTTTTTCATAACACATTCAAGCACCCTTACAATTTAAAGCATCATATACTTACCCAATTTCCTCTTATATTGTCACATGACTTTTTCACTTTAAAGCACTTAGGAATTTGGATCAAATTACGATCTTGAACAAAATGGATTAGGCTTACATACAAGGTTGTCAAAGAAATAGGCTAAAGGCTCAAAAGGGGTTAACTAGGATGATGTCCATGGGTAGGTAAAACTGAAGGTAAACAAATATAGGTTGTCAAAGAAATGCTTAAATCACCTCCTAAACTTACACTCTTTATTTTCGCTTTGCATACATACCAGGCAAGTTCTAGCATCAGCCACAAACATAGAATATACTATTATCTCACACACACAAGGCACATGGTCGACTTTATTGGAGGTAATATAGACTCTTGACCCAACAAGTGAAGGAATTGAACCACACAATATCACATAATGAGTCACAACTGGAGCCTAAACGTCTCAATAGTCATAATTGTAGCACATACTCTTGTTATAATCTCATGCTGCCTATTAGAATAATCTCATGCGAAGCTAAGTTAAAAAAAAAATATTAACTACTAAAAAAATCTTAACTAAAAAATGAAACAAAAATAAAACAAAAGCAAACAAACATAGATGTGAGTAGAGAAGTATAGCATGCAATACCACCACCCCACACTTAGTCGGTACACTATCCTCAGTGGAAAATAAATAAGAAGAACCTGGTTAGTCGGACTCATCCTCTATGTCTGGGGTCATACCCCTTGCATTGGAATCATATTCAGAGTCGTCATCCTTAGAAGTTCCTCATAAGTATCCCACTTAATTCCAAGCGTGAGTCGAGGTATTTGCAGCGAGGAGGGTTCTCCTTGCTCCTTGCGGCCTCTTTTCTTTCTCTTTTGGGAAGTGGTAGCCTTTTCTTTGCCTTGTCTTGCTTTGGGTGCCATTGTACCTGAGACTTGAAATAGTGTTAATGGTAGCACAATCCCAATGGATACAATCTATACACAAGCAGTAGGGTACCACCCCACACTTAGTTTGTTGCTACAAATTAGTGAAGTGAAAATGGTCGATTACTTAGACTTCATCGACATGCGTTTTAGGATCTATATTCCAACGAGAAAATCAGAGATATATCACTTCTTGAAACCTTTGCAATACTTTCATGTTAGGTATAACAAGACTACTACATAGGGATTACATCATGGTATCGTTTCTATCAATAAACTCAACCTCCTATGTCGGTAGGCAGTTATAAGTCTTATTCCGATGAACGGGATATTCTAACATGTAAGTATTCAAGTGACAAGATTATGCAATGTTCATTACTATAGCAATTCTGCAAGTAGTATAACAATGCATCAAAATCAAATTCAAGTCGGACATAAGTTAAGAGCATCCTAACGTACATGTTCACTCACTTGGTTTTGTGTCAACAATTCAAACACGTTCACATCACCAATACTTTTTCAAGATTTAGCAATTCATAATAGGTGTAGTAAAGTAGTACTTACAAAATATAAATGAAGAACAAAGTAGTACTTACTTGGTTGAAGCCTTTGGATGATGTTCTTGTGACGAAAAAGAGCAAAAGGAAACTTTTTGATAGGTTTTGGAGACTATAGGTGGTGCATAAGCTAGGTTTCCAATGTGTTTTTGGTTCAAGACTAAGTCTCATATTTATAAGAAAAGGTTGGGTCGAGTTTTGGCCCATTAAAATCGGATTTGGAGACCAAAAGTGACCATAGGTGGTGCCTAATGCTTTGCCTAGTTGAGCAGAATGCCATAGCATATGCCATGCATTTATTTAAGAATGCCATACACTATGCGGCGCATTGTCTATAGCATTTAGGGACATATGCGCCGCATAGTCTATGGCATATGAGATCCTGAGACCTAATGCTATAGCATAGGCGGCGCATAGTCAAAAGCACACTTAGGAATGGGCGGCGCATAGTGTATAGCACACTAGATTCCGAGACCTTAGGCTATAGGATAGGTTGTGCATCGTTCGTGGCCTAGTTTTACCTAGGCCTAGCCTTCCTCGATGCCTAGTTTGGCATGAGCAATGCTCAATCCATAGCCTTATGCATCACTATTCCTAACTTACCAACTTTACCATACAATGCGTCCAAATCGTCAATTGAAATCAATCTCCTCATTGAATACCTCTTGCACCTATTTTTGCTTAAAACCAAATGAAAATGATTAGTACGATGGGTTGCCTCCCACCAAGCGCCTTAGTTTTGGTCGTGGCACGACTCTTATTTTTGAATTTTCATTTATCAAAAGTAAAACAAGTACTAGAACGAAATAAAAACAAAACGATTGAACGATAAACGATAAACGATAAATGATGGGTTGCCTCCCATCTAGCGCCTTATTTATTGTCACGGCACGACATAACTATCTCGATTACTTAGACTTCATCGAGATAGATGGTGGATCGTTTTCTAAATGGATTTAGACGACAATGAGGCTTACTTGTGGGCATGCAATCTTCTTCGAGATGAACCTTTTGCATGCCTCTCCCCGGAGGGTCACCAATTATATCATCAATAGTCCAACCCATAGCTCTTTTGTATCTCTTCAGAGCAGAGATGAGAGCTTTTACGTGCTGTTCACTTAAATCATCCGCACTAACCGGAAGTATATTTCTACTTTCCAAGAACACATACCTTAGATAATCGGGGAGCTCTTGCGATTCTAGTGTCGGTGTCTCGTCAATGGGAGTCTTCGCTGTTGGTTGATTCTTAAGATCACAATCCGGTTGCTTAGGAGTATAAGACTCTATTTCTGTTAGAGCACCCATAAGTTCTTCATAATCTTCATTATCCTCATGCTCAACTTCCAGTGGCGCAGCAGACAATGGCTCAACAGTAGGCTGTTTCTCTATAGATAATGCTTTCATATCCTCATGATGAACATCAGCTACAGAGAACTCATTCATATCGCTGGGCTGCTTCATGGCTTTGCATATATCAAAGCGGACCACTTCATCATTAATTCGAAACAAAAGCTCATTATCTTTCATGTCAATAAGCACACTTCCAGTTGCGAGGAAGGGGCGTCCCAAGATTATGGGAACGTCAGAATCCACCTCACAATCCAGAATAACGAAGTCTGCAGGAAAGATAAATGAATATACCTTCACCAACACATCATTCAAGATACCCACAGGTCGTTTTACCGACCTATCAGCCATCACGAGCCTCATATTGGTTGGTGTTGGATCTCCTAGCCCCAACTTCTTGTAGATGGATAGTGGCATCACATTGATGCTAGCTCCTAGATCGCACAATGCCTTGGCAAAATTCAACGATCCAATTGTGCAGGGAATAGTGAAAGCTCCAGGATCTGCCTTCTTTTGAACTAGCGACCTTGTAGCGATTGCACTACAATGATGAACATTATCCGCTAACTCATAACATGCTGCCCTCTTCTTTGTCAACAGGTCCTTCATAAATTTCGCAAACCCAGGCATTTTTTCAAGTGCCTCCACTAATGGAACATTAATGGTCAGCTGCTTTAACATATTCATAAATTTGCTGAACTTTGTATCATCCGCCACCTTCTTCAATCTTTGGGGAAAAGGTGGTGGTGGGTATGGAAGTGTTCTCTCCACGGTTTTCTTCTCCTCTTGCTTCCGTTTTTCCATTTTTTCAGGCTGCACGTCACTGGGCGTGACGTCCTTGACGTCAGGACTGGTTGTTGCGGCATCTTCTCCTTTTGCGTTATCATCCATGTCCACTACTTCATCAACCACTTTCTTGCCTTTTTCTGAAGGTTCCAGCACCTTACCACTTCTGGTAGTGATGGCCATGCATGACCCATCATTCCTTGGGTTTTGCACAGTATCGCTAGGTAAAGTGCCAGCCTTTCTTTGATTGAGTGCTGCTGAAAGTTGGCTCAATTGCTGCTCTATTTGCTTGATTGGAGTGGAATGAGAATCAACTAGTTGTTTCATGGAGGACAAATCATTAATTACCTCAGTAACTCCCGCGCTTGTTGCTTCCACTCCTTTCAATAATTTAGCCATCATGTCTTTCATACTTCCAGAATTAGATGTGGAGGTATCACGTCTACCAGGAGGAACGTACAAACCACTCTTTTCATTGTTTTTCTTCCAACTACCTTGGTCTTTGCTTCCATATTTATCATAATAGTTCTGACCTTGGTTTCCTTGGGTATTCCCACGGAAACCCCCCTGATTGTTCAAGTAGTTGGCCTCCTCTTCCGAATCAGATTCGTCTCTTCCTTTTAGCGCCACAGCTTTCACTTTTTCGGTCTTTCTTGATAATAAATGCTTTGTCAGAAGATCCACTTCCATTTTCATGTGCGCTAAATCTTGATCACGTTCTTCTTGTCTTCTTCTTTGGTCTGCAGTCATGCCTATAGATAAAGTGGGGCTTGCTACCTCAGAATCCCTGGTATGCCAAGCTCTACTTTGTTTCGTCATGCGATCTAGCATATTGCTTGCTTGACCAACGGTGAGGTCCATAAAAGATCCTCCAGCTGCGTTATCCACCACTGGCTTAGTTATTGAATTCAAGGCTCTATACAATATCTCCATGAGGTGAACATTAGTCATGTGATGGTTTGGGCATCTCGCTAGCTTTGTCTTGAACCTCTCCCATGTTTCATGAAGAGCTTCAGTGGGAAGCTGACGAAAGTTGTTGATTTCATCTCTCAATTGTGCCCTTTTGGAAGGCGGAAAGAATCTTTCTAGGAAAGCGTCTCTCAATTGCCTCCAATTTGTAATTGAATCAGGAGTCAGCCCATTCAACCATAGTGTTGCCTCCCCAGACAGAGACAATGGAAATAGACGTAACCGAATTGCATTCTGACCAACACCAGGATTGTCAAAAGACTTGCATGTAGAAATAAAGTTGATGAGATGCATATTCGGATCATCGCCTGCTAGTCCACCAAACAATCCCTTGAGTTGCAATAACTGAATCATGGTGCTTGTGATGTTGAACTTGGCTCCGGGCGCTAATGGTGGTGGAATTATAGCTCCAGTGGCTCCGGCACCATCAAGATCATCATCATCATCGTCGAAGGCTGGCTGCATAGGTTGGTGATCATGTCTATACCGAGCTTGTCGACCTCTTCTGTTGGCAGGTGTTACGATTTCAGCATCACGCCTAGGGTTTAGTAACTCGTCATCACCTAAATCCTCATCGTCAGGATTTGGTGCTCGTGCAGGGTTATCAATGTTCTGCTGTTGAACCTGGGCTGCGGCAAGGGCAGCCAATCTTGCTTGTTCCTGTTGAGCATCCATCCTTGCGATTTCAGATTGTGCTTCCATTCTACCAATGCGTTGTGGTTCAGGATTGATTGGTAATAACGGTTGACCAGAACTTCGAGTATGGGGCATGCACTAAAATAAAAACCTGCAGTAGACAAAAACAAAAACTAAAAGTAAAAGTACGAGAATCTTTGACCAAAGGGTCTAGTAATTTTCACGAACTTAATTGACACTTGTATTCCCCGGCAACGGCGCCAATTTTTGATAACGCTCAATCTACAGCTCTCGTTTGAGTGTAAAGCGGTCGTTAGCAAATATAGAACCCAACCTGGGTTGGGTGTCGATCCCACAGGGAATAGCTTGGCCAGCAAGTAAGTAAAATTACTAAACTTTTGGTGCAAGTCTCGTAAGAAGGGGGGATTCTTGTCTTGCAAGTAATGTAAACAAAAGCTGAAAATAATAAAGTAAAAAGAGAGAGATTGTTACGTTGGTTGTAAACAATGAGAATTGAAGCGTTGGGGTTATGTCCACCTTCTGAGGTATACGTCTCTATTGGCTATGAGTGTGTAGAATTCTGTCATGCAATTGCTTATAGAGGATTATAGTCGATGGTAAATCCAAGCGTCTCTCGACCTAAACAAGGACTATTTCACTTTAACTCTCTCGAGCTTAAAGCGTATCTAATGGTACGAATTCTCCAAGAGGTTAGTCCAGTTACGGCACTAACTTTTTAATAGGAAAGGGTGTCCTACTACCTTGACATTATCTCTTTTCCAGACAAATAACTTTTCTCTCGAACAAGTTAAATATTAGACTGGCGTATTCTTGCGTTTGCAACCGCAAAGAATGTAGATTAAGATGAAGAGAATAATGATATAAGCAATATACGTGCCTCGAACTCACAAACTCACAGCAATAGATAGTAACTCATTCGGCTTCCATAACCCCAACAGAGAAGTTTAGTTACCCATGAATGCGAAGGAAATCACGATTGACATTGTTATTATATCACGATATTGAGTAATGGTGTGTAGATCAAGTGATAGGCGTGAGGAGTGATTCCTTAGCAAGTAACGATTCTCTTGTTGTGGAATTTAATAATAGAAGAGTAGAAGAAGAAAAATAGAATTAATGGAAAGATTAGAAGAGTTGTAGAGTAATAGAATTGAATTGTAAGATGAGAAGTTGAGAGTGATGGAAGAAAGTACTGTGGGCTTCCCCTTCTCAAATTCCTTGTAAATCTCTAGCATGATAGGGTATTTATAATACCCATATCCTAATCCTACTAGATAAATAAAATATCTAACCAAATTCTACTAGGCTAATGTAATACTTAACCCAATTATACTAGTTTAATGTAACATTATCATAATCCAAATAAACTAATGAAATACATAACCCAATTGTACTAGGTTAATGTATCATTGTCCAAATCCAACTAAGTTACTGCAAATCCCCAAAGTCTTCAGAAATGTTGTTTTAGCCCGGGACAGATTTTCCATGCAGCAGTTTTGGTCCTTAGGCGTGTAAACTCCCTTCCCTTCCTTTGTGAGCTTTCTTTTGCGTCAAGTAAGCCATAAAATGCTGAATTCTGCATCATTTATACCTGAAACTTTACTAATCATGTTCGTTAGCTCACTTACAGGAAAAAGGACTAAAAGTGCATGAAATATATAATTTGTTCTCAAAACTAGGCTAAAATATGGGCAAAATATAGTGCTATAGGCGTGTAAATTCGCCTATCATCAGCGCCAGAGAACTTAGGCGGGTTCATTCTCATGAACTTGCCCACTCTAGTAACTTCAGAAGTAACAGACGCCGACCCCATATCCTCTGACCTCTGAGTCTGTGCGGTTACCAGCTATGCAAGCATGTGAATAGACTATCTGAATTCAGCATTAGACACCTCTTCTTCACGAGGCTGCTTGCAATTGGCCCCATTTTAAGGAGCTTTAGGAGGACTGGTCGGTACAGGAGGTACTTCTGGAGTAGGAACAGGTTCTGGGGTATAAGTTTTATTATGGGTCCGTATCCCATGGGTGGGATGGACTTCATCATCCTGAGAATTAATGTTGGTGCGACGGGGAGGCATAGTTGGATTTTTTAAAAAGAAAGAGATCATTGATTAGGGGACAGATTAGACTATGAAGCACGAACTAAATCATAAGGAAGAGAAACATTCCTAAATGCCTAGTAGCCCCTTGCTTATAAGTGTGGCGCGCTATACACCCATAAATAAGACTCTACCAGACGCGATTTCGTAGACACCCTAGGACTATGAGCTGTGCTTTGATAACAAGTTTTTCATAACCCAAACTAGGGCCTAGCCGTGATGGATATCCCGAACCATGAAGGCCCAAAACGCCCTTCTCTATCTGGTAATCATGAACAACATTCATATAATAAAAGAAGATGCGAAAACATAATCTTCTACGGAAACATGGTCAATTCTAAATTCAATAGAATTATGAAAATTACAATTCAACAACATCTAAATAACATCTGACTCAGTCTACGAAATCTCTACTACATGAAAATCTGACAACTATCTGAAACTGGGACAAGGCCCCCAGTAGACCAAATCTAAAATAAGTGACATAATCTAAAAAGGCAAGCCTTCTAGTAAAGAGAAAGCTCACTACTGCACAATTTGATCAGTTGTCTGAATTATCTACTACTTATCTGGACCCCTAGACTGTGCCTCAGAACCTGAGAGATTGGAGGGAGAGGGGGTCAATACAGATGTACTGGTACGCAGAGCATATCCAAAATAATCATTTATTAGCCAACACATATGAGAGCAATTTAAAATAGTTCATAAGTATATCATGTAGTAAGAATTCATATGGGCATTTTAAAAACTCTGTAAAAATCATCTCAGCTCTAAGAAATCTGTGTTACTTCTGCGTTTGGTGGTATACCCTACAACTCTAAAAAATTCCATGGGCTATATGGAAATTGCCATTAACTCGGCAGCCAAGCCCCCAACCCAAGTGTGCCGGAAGGGTCGGAGTCTCTAAATCTACTACGCCAGACAGCCATCGCCAGTGTACAATAATAATCTACCCGTATTGGCAAATACGGTTTTAAGGTAAGAGTTTTTGAACTCGCGCCTTCTACGGGTAACCACCTAACCCTCTTTAAGCCCTTTTTAAAAACTCTATCAAAACATACAGTCTCTGAAAACATACTCTAAAAACATGCTCTAAAAACATAATCTTTTATGGCATAAATACATATGGTATCGTCATACCATTGACTTGCAAGTCACATCTCTCTGAGACATTATTAGTCTATCATAAATCTCTGTATTCAAAACACAAGTTTTGAGACCATCATTTCAATAATTCAATTCAATGAATCTTTTTTTTTTCAACCCTCATGTAAACACATGCAATTCTTTCTCATACACACAAGAACATATTGATATCAAGAAACACCCTCTCAACAATTTAAAATCATGTTCAAATTCCAGGATATTGCAAAAATATCTTTCAAATCACAAAACCATAATCTTTAATTCAATACAAGAGAGGGAGTTCATAATTTATGCTCTCAACAATCTTAAATCTCAAATTCATACATATACATATATATGTAAATCAATTTAGGGGTAAAGACCACAAGGCTAAAGCAATAGTAGAATTGAAACTTTCAAAATGTATAATCAATAATATAGTTTTCAAAACCCCCATAAAATACATGCATCAAAACCTTTAAATCATGCTTTAACAATTCCAAGCCCATGTAGGTTTTAGGATAAACCCCATGTACCTCTATTTTGAAGAATAATGAATGATTCTTGAATCTTATGGATTGAGGATTCCAAATCTCTAATTATCTTCAAAAACTCATGGTTGAATCTTGAGTTACGAGGATTTTTAGTTTGAAACCCTAATGGAGTTTCTTGAGAGATTTTGATGAAAATAATCTTACTTTGGTGTTCTTGGGATTAAATCTCATGTTAGAGATGATAAGGGTTTGGAGAAGTACCATTTTTATCCTTAATGAGACGGAGTAAAAATATAATTGGTGCCCGATTTTATGGGCCCGCGACGCGCCACTATCGCGGTGGCTCACTGGAAATTGACAAATGCGAAATTAGGATCCTCTGTGACGCGCCACTATCGTTAGGTCCCACTAAAATTTGACAATTGCTAATTAAACCATCTCCGCGATGCGTTAACCACCAAAATGACGATGTTTTACGACTAGCACATAAAATAGCCATAACTTCTTCACCGAGTGTTCATTTTGTACGAATCTTATATCGACGAAAAGATTATTCAGTCATCTACGTAATGAAAAGTTGAAATCTATGGAATTCCTCAGGTAAATAAGTGTAAATCATTCTAGAATCCAAAGCTTAACACTTTAGGGACAAAATTTAGCTAGGAAAAGTTTGGGGGCGTTACACTTTCTCAATGGATGAGTGATATAGTTTATATTATCGCAATAGATTACTAAGCCATTGATATAGGTTAGTTAACTATTTTGATAGATTACTCATATATTGCAACAGATGTGTGATCTGTTGCACAGACCATTAATCTTTCTCAATAGATGAGTGATATATTTTGTATTATCGCAACAGATTACTCAACCGTTGCTACAGATTATTTAACTGTTCTAATAGATCAGTCAAATATTTCAACAGATGATGTTGCAACAGATATGTGATTTGCTGCACAAACCATTTATTTTTCTTAATAGATGAGTGATATGTTTTGTATGGTTGCAATAGATTACTCATCCATTGCAACAGGTTATTTAACTGTTACAACATATCACTCATGTTGCAACAATGTGTGATTTATTGCACAGACTATTCATCTGTCTTAAAAGATGAGTGATACATTTTGTATTGTTGCAACATATTGCTAATCCACTACAACAGGTTTGTTATATGCTGCAACAGATATACTACCTGGTGCAATAAATAAGTGATCTGTTGGAACTGTTATTTTACTATTTTGCTTGTTACATTTACTATTATCCTTTTTTAATGATGCATTAATCAACTATAATATATTTTTTTATGTTCCTGTTAATTTTAGATAATATGGCTCCCAAAAGAACAGAAGCTGAATCAAGTCCAAGTAAAGGAACAAATGAAGCAGCTAGGATACATCCACCACTCTATGAGCTTGCTTTACAAGAGGTATCTCAATCAGGAGCAGAATATGATGAACACGGGGAGGAGGAATATTTCAAAAGAGATGATCCAAATGCTAATAGCCCTTCCACCAAAGAGTTGGTCAAAACCTTCGGCATTGATCGTTATCCTGTGAGAATACAGTGCGATTGTGCCAAAGATTTAATGAGTGATTTTGTGGTGAAGTCATCCATGGAAAAATATTTTGACGCCTTCAAAAAAATACTTCAAGAACAAAAATCAGATGTTTTTTTCAGGGACAGCTGCTTTGGGAAATATCATGATTTGCCGAAGGATAACAATGCTTGTTTCCAAATAAAAAAACTTCTCAAGCGTAGGTTTATGTATGAAAACAAAGATAAGATGGATGAGGTGTGGATAAATTACTATGGCATGCCTGTTTGTTTTGGTTGGAAGGAGTTTGCCATAGTTACTAGACTAAAATGTTTTCCTCCTTCTCAAATTATACCTATTCTAACCCAAAAAAAACACCTCGCACACCCAAAAAAGGCAAAGGAAAGTCGTGTGATCGTGATGACCTGGTGTCCATTATTGGTCCAAGCTTTAAAAACAAAAATTTGACAGAAGCGTCGAAAGGTAAAGAACTTTCAAAGAAGCACAAGCAGTCATTATGCTTGGTTTGGTTTTTACATAATATTCTTTGCGCGAGATACGTTAACAACTTAAGAGTTGGTTAAATAAAGCTCTCCGAGGATCTTAAGGCATTTAATAGCTATCATTGGGGTTATGAAAGCTTCAAAATGACTATCCAATATTTGTTGACTCCATTAGTGCCAAAGACAGTCAACTTATATGACTTTTCATGGGCTTTCATGGTAAATGTTTCGATTCTTTTTATTATTATGATATCATTCATCTTTTTTACTCAATAATGGTTTTGATTTATTGGCATTTATAGGCTTGGGTGTTTGAAGTCATTCCTCATTTGAGACAACAAGTGAACTACTAGGAAGAAATTTCTTGTCTAAGAATCTTGAGATGGTTGTCGGCCAAAATTGATAAAAATGTAAAATTTCTTGATCTCTTCAACCACCCGAAGGAGGCAGTAAGTATAATTATAATTAAGTTTTTATTTTAATTAATGATTTTTTTAATGATCTAATCATCATTCTAATATATGTAATGATTTATGTTAGATTGTGCATCTGTCGCTAGTTTTGACAAATCGAGAGTTGAAGATACCATTTCTTCTTACTTTACGATCTGTGCAAACTTTATCGGATCCTAAGGTCATTGACAGAATAAAAATAGAATTGTTTAGAGAAACAACCATTACAACAAAAATAATTTTGGAGGGTGGGCTTGTTGTTGATTATGATCTTAGTGGTGATGGAGCTGTTGGTGGTGGTAGTGGTGCTGCAGTTAGTGCTAATGATGCTCCTCTTACAGTATTTAAAACAAACCATTATGAGTATGATCATACTAGTTATATATATTTTGCCTCTTCTAACGAATGTTCTGCATGCAAATATCAAGACTACAGGGCAAAACATGATGTAATGATTAATGCTATTAATGCATTAACTGCTTCTGTATAGGAATTGACATCTAAGTGGGGTGTCATTCCGTCAAAGAGGATTTTATTTCCATCCATTCCATTAGATATTAAGTCTAAGAGGAGAAAGAATGTGATTTCCAAAACATTATCAAGCATCCAAAATAGCAAAATTGCAACTCCTCTGTCCGTGCGTTGCACTGAACAATGTACAATGTCCAAAGGAGAGCAGCACAAGCTGAACAAGGTGAATATATATGTCTTCCAACTAACAAACAGATACATTTCTATTTCAACGGATGACACATCTGCTGAAAATTATCAAACAGATATATACATCTGTTGCAACAGTTGGCTAACTTGTTGCACCAGATAAAGTACCTATTGTGACATATGTCTCATCTGTTTTAGCAAATCAAATAGCTCTTCGTACCTCTTTTATTTGTACCAAAAGATGACCTATCTGTTGCAATAGATGAGTCATAGGTTACAATAGATAGTTCATCCGTTGGAAATTATCATGCAGGTCTTCAATTTAAAATAGAAGGAAGACCTATTTGATTTGCTAGAACAGATGAGTTATCCTTTTCCATTTTGTTGTATCTCCATGATTAGCATTGACCAATTTTGGCTTTCCAGGTGGATGTAGAAGCTACTGCTGAACAGCATTGACAATATCCTACTCTACTCTTTTTATGAAAATATGGAGAACGGAAAGAACAGAAACCGTACGTAAGCGACAATAAAGATCCACGGCGAGCAAAGCGAATTCCATAGTACCGAATGAAGAATAACTTGTCCATATTAAGTAGATCTTTATATCTTGAGTTGAGTCTGTCAAAGTAATAACCTCACCCCTCCTTAGGAATTTTTGGCATCAATACTTAAATTGTTGATGTATTTGTTGAGATCTATACCCATAACAATTTTTTTACATTTTATTTATTCGTTGATTTTATTTCAGCTAATTTCTTAAGGCTTCGATTTATTTTATTGTGTATGAATTTTATTTTTTCCTTAGATTTGAACGTATTAATTGAAATGGAATACTAGATTCAAATATTGCAACTGATAATGTATCTGTTGCAATAGACGGAACATCTGTTGTAAAATATCGAACAGATTCGACATATGTTGCAATAGGTAGGTAATCTGTTGTAATTTATCAAACAGGTCTTCCCTCTGCTGCAATAGATAGACTTAGATAGAAATATCGACATAATGCAATAGATGACCAACCTATTGCAATAGATAAACTATATGTCAGAACAGGTAGAATCTCTGTTATAATGGATGGAGAATCTATTGCATTATAAAAATTCAAATTTCATTGGATATAAAAAAATTGCCACTACGTGTAAAAAAGCGAAAGTGAATTGAAATAAAAAAGGCGGAACCCATCGACAGTGTTCAGTTCAAACACCTAAAATAAAATAGGCATCAAGTAGATAGTGTTCATTTTAAACACGTAAAATAAAATAGGCACAAATGTGTCAAGTTGGCACTTTTTGCTGACTTGGCATCTGATTTTGCCCCCTACGGTCATTTTTTTCTCCCAATGTCTTATATATTCATCTTCTTCATAAAATTTAACCCTAAATTCCGAAATCTTCTTCTTCGTCGTCATATTTTTTTATCTATCCAAAATTTTCAAATTATTTGCATTTGGTCTTTCTTATCTTCATCTTTTTTTTATTTTTTTCAACTGAGCTTGACAATGTCGAGTGCATCTTCCACTATTTTTTGTGACAATGATTTTTGATATTGTAAGTGTGGTCATGAAGCTCTATTGAAGACTTCTTGGACTCAACAAAATCCAGGTCGCAGATTTTTTACTTGTAAGATTTCAAAGATAATATTTTTTTATTTAATTAATTGATTAATTATTGACTTGTAATTGTTTTGTAATTGTGTTCTTGTTTTTATAGAAATTGGGTGGATGCGATTACTTTGATTGGTATGAAAAACGACACCCTTCACAAGCAAATCGTGTAATCTGGGATTTATTGAAGAAAGTCAAGGCTTCAAAAGAGAAACAAAATCGAGCAAGAAGATACTACATTGTTGTCATTATTGCTACTGATTTGGTGATGTTGGACACATGGATTTTCAAGCCTAATTGTTGATATTTTCATGGTGGTGTATTTTCTACTGGTTTGGTGTTGTCGAGCACGTGGATATTCAAGCGTAATTGTTACAAATTATCAAACAGATTTAGCCATATGTTGTAAAATTTAGGTCATCTGTTGGAAATTATCAAACAAGTCTTCCCGTTGTTGCAACAGATTAGACTTAGATTAGATAGATCGGCATAATGCAACAGATGACCAACCTATTACAACAGATAAACTATTTTCCAGAACAGACAGAATATATTTTACAACAGATTGACAATCTATTTCATTATAAAAAACTCAACTTTCATTCACCAAAAAAAAATTATTGCCATTACATGTACATGTAATTTAAAGTAAAGTGAAGTGTGACTTGAAATAAAAAAGAATTATTTCACAGGCTCTTGTATATACATAGGCTCCAAGTATCCAATTAGTACCCCATAATCTCAAACCTCTTGCAGGTTTGCCACAGCGTTGTTGCACAGTAAGGTCATTGTCTTGGCCATTTTTGTGCCGGTCATCAAACATTTGATGTGTGCAAGAATGTGCGAGTCGCTCGCGTAACCCGTATCATTTTTTAGAAGGGTCATTCCCTTGTTTGTACCTTCGAAATCCCATGATTTCTTCATAAACACTTCCTTTGGAAAATGATTCATCAGTTTACTCTCCCTCAACAAGATGGGCAACAGCTCCATCAGTGGCTGCACGAGGAGAAAAAGATCGACACTATCGACGGCAGGTTCATTGCAGTCATAAACTTTGATCTTCACCTTCTCGAGTAGTATCTCAATATCCTGATAATATATGTCATTCATGCTAATGACTGTAAGAATCCTCTTTGCCTCGGTCCAGCTCTTACCGTGTGGATTTGGCCTCTCTCCTCTAACATATTTTATCATTTCTTCTTTCTCCAAGTCTAATGTAGAAACAAAGAAATCATGTCCTATACCACACGCTTTAGAATTGAGTTGATCGTACTTATCCTTGAGCTTCCTACAGAATTCAAGGTCCATTACCCTATTGGCAGCGTCATAAGCTTTCGGGAACGTTAATTTTCTTTTCCTCATAAGGCAGAGAATTTTGTCAGCATGTTGTGATATAAGAAAATAATTTTTAAATAGGTTACTAATTGTAAAGATGGTCCATCTGTTGCATAGGGTTCTCTGAATCAATAATCCAATGTAACTTATGCAACAGATAGATAGTAAGTTGCAACAGAACCACTACCAATTGCACCAGAATACCCAGCTGTTACAACAGATTTCACATCTATTGCGCAGCTTCTTCTTCATGGGGTAGATTATATTGGAAGGCTAGGTTACGAAAAGTAAACTTGCCTTGTCCTTGTAACACATACGCATATCTGTCATAGTCTGGAAGTCTTGAGGGGAAAAGGGAGGCCTGGGGTAATCTGGTGTGCCTAGCTTGGCATTCTTGGCCTGTCGCAGATCTCTCTTCTCTTTGGCACTAAGTTTCACGTATATATCCACCTTCCTGAATGGCCCCTGAACTTCAATAACTTTTTGAGAGGGAGGACATGTAATTATTTTTAATTTTTGACAGAAGAGTACGTCATTATTACTCTTTTCTTCCTTCTACCGACACTGTAGGAGTGTATTGCTCCCTCAACTTCTTGGATGGTATTACACCCGTCTTGGATTTGAATTCCTCGAAAGATTTAGAGATAGCCTCTACCTTTTCAAAGAGTTTATCCTTGTTGTCCTTGCTCTCTTTGCATTCGCAATGAGAACACGAGGGTGAAAAGGGGTGAGAGGGACCTGTATAAGGGTGAAAAGGGGTGTTTTCAAACATATTTATTTTTTCTTGATCATTAACATACTCATCATGACAAGTGGTAGCAACATCAGAATGCTTGCCACCAACACAAACAACTCCACCAGAAGAAGTACCCAGATCTGCCTTAGTAGGTTGGTCATGAAGAGCCTCAATATTAGGCTGGCCTTGCCTAATTGCTCTTCTTATATTTGTTGCTCCATCCAATTCCTTCCTTATTAACTCCACCGTTAGGTCTGCTATAGTATCAACATGACCTAGAGTAATATAAGAAGTAATCAACAAATCCTCCTAAGTAGGTACGGTCCATGGATGCACAACCTAAAAAAAAAGACAGATATATTTAAATCATATAATATAATAATTTTCACAGTTGAGTTAACATTTTAACAATCAACTTCTGCAATAGATTAATAATATGTTACATCAGACTACTCATCTTTTTCATAGTTTGCAATAGATGGTGAAAATCTATTTTAGCCGGGTTCAGAGAACCAGAGCAACACATGGATAATCTGATGAAAAATATCAATCATCTATCATAACATATTACCAATCTGTTGCACCAGTTGTATAAGATGGGTAATCTGTTGGGTTACATATTATGCAACAGATGATTTGTATGTGTATTAATAATATGTTACATCATATTACACATTTGTTGCATAATTTGAAGTAGATGGTTAATCTGTTAGGAGTTGGGCTTAGAGAACCAAAGCAACATATGGGTAATCTGATGCAAGATATCAATCATCAGTCGCAACAGATTATCCATCTGTTGCACCGATTGGCACAGAACGGGTAATCTGTCGCAATAGATATCCCATCTGGTATATCAGATATAACATCTGTTGCACCAGATATAACATCTGTTAAATATCTTTCATTGAGTAAAATTATTTTACTTGAAGAATACGCACTGCATCATCCGGAGGGTTAAAGAGATCAACCTCCTTAATTTTGGTGTGCTCTTTGCAGCCAACCACCTAAACATCCTTGAATGAGAAACCTCATCCGGGTAATCCATTACCTGCTTTTAGAGGAGAGGAATGGCTTCAAATGCCCAAGCCTAAAAATATAAATAGGAAGCAAGCAAAAAAAATTCATAATAACTAACTATATTCAATATAACTTAATGGATGAGTTAAAATAGTGATTAATTTTACTATGAAAGCCTAAGAAAAGTCGTATAATGTGGCCGTCCCTGAGGATAGCTTTGTCAGTAAATATTAGACAGTAAAGTAGAAGTTGTCATATCCCTAGGGATAATTGTTGAATTTATCAAAATCCTCAGCACGCACTAATAAATCATCTTCTATGACCTTGTTGACGTCTCTTGCCAATATAATCGAATGGGCAAACCAAACAAAGAACAATTGCTCCCTGTACTGCTTTGGTATGGTTTTATCTATGAGATCTGTCAACAAATTCGATGCTTTGTAGCCACATCGAGCAATGTCAAAAACCCATCTATTTTTTCCTTGCGTTTTCTTACCTTGGATCTTTTGTGGGGTGGTGGTTCTTCTGGACGATGGCATCTCAAACTCGTCACTATGGCAAACTCTTGCAAGCCAAAACAAACTGGCATGCCACAGTAGTTGATCCAGATTTCATCCATCTTTTTGTTGCCCCCCTCCTTCGGATCTTCATCATCCCCCACGTACTTGATCCTACGTTTGAGAAGACCATACACCATCCTTATTGGGAAACGGGCAGAGGCGTCCTCAACCAACTCAATAAAGCGTCCAAAGCAACTCTTCTTAAAAAGTCCGTCTATGTTTTTGTGCTTCATAATTTTGCTAAAACAAATAAATTTACTCCCCATCTGACATTTAAGTACAATTTCACCAATTAGTTCTTCTTCTGTATTTTTGTCATTTATCGGTATCGCAACTTGAAACTTGTCAATACTAAAAGTTTTGACAGGATCATGCTGGGATGTCGATATTAATTTACGCCCCATTGGTGATCCATTATCATCATGTTGATGACCATCCTCTTTTTCTCTTTCTTACTCTTTAATTTCTCCTCTTTCTTACTTTTATTTTCTTCATCACCATCTGCAGACCCTTGTCCACTTCCCTCAATGTTGTTTTCATATCTCTCCTCAGCTTCTCTTTGTTTTCCTAACTGATATTGTTCAGGAAGCTCCTTCGAATCCCTCTATACTGTAGCCTTTTTGGGGAGGTGGTCAGACATTGATCTACTTTCACTTTCTTTTCTTTTGGGAGACATGTTTTACCTACAAACAACAGAAAAACAAAAATTACATTACAATTGATGTATGCATAAATTTAAAAAAAAAACATTACAAACACCACCAATAACGACACACCAACAGCCACCACCACCACAAACACCACCAACCAATGCCACGAATGCCGACACCACCAACAGCCACTACAAACACCACCAACCAATGCCACCAATAGCCACCATGACGATGACAAACACCACCACCACCACCACAAACACAATCCAACAATACCACGATAGTCAACGAAATACTGCGACAGAAACTAGGGTTTTCTCGAGTTCTTCCTATGATTTTACCATCAAAACTTAAAATTGTAAACCCATTCTCAAAGATAATACAAGTAAAAGTTTTATTTTTCATCATTAACTTAAACACCCTTATTTTTTAGAAAAAAATAAAAAAAATAGAACTCTTCTCGAACTCTATTACCTATGAAGACAGAGAAAATGACTGATACAAGCAAAAATAAAGTCAAAAATAACACCTATGTGGTCGGAAATAAGAAGAAAATTGATCTATTGTAAATGGTAGAGCAATTTGTTGAGTAGTTATAGTTGTTGTCTGTACTGTATAATTGAGTGAGAAAGAGAAAAGAGCGAGAACTCGAGATTTAAAATGATGAAACGTTTTTCTCGCAAATAGATATGGGTTGATTTGTATTTTGGAAAAGAATTACAAGTTTTAAAAATATTAATTTGGTCCGAATTGATCTTAATTATTTTTTAAAATTATAAAAGATATGCATAATCTTTAACCCTCTTATCATGCAATTGCCAAAAGACTCAATTGAAGTTGTAGTTGACCCTATAAACTCACCCACCCCTGGTCCTAGATTAATCAATTTAGGTATATGAACTAAATTGAAATTGTATAAAAACAATGTTCAACCTGTTGCATCAGATAATCATTTGTTGCAAATTATCAAACAGATTAAGTAATCTGTTGTGACAGATTACCCATATGTTGTAAATTATCAAATGGATTGTCACACGTCGCAACAGACTACCCATCTATTGTAAATTATCAAATAGGGGTTGTCATCTATTGTAGTTGACCCTATGAGAACTCACCCCTGGTCCAAGATTAATCAATTAAGGTATTGGTCTAACATATGAGGTGGTAAGAATTGGTTAATCTCAAAGTGATCGATCGATGACTCTGGTCGGGAGGAACGCAATATCGTCTCATCATTCAATTGCCAAAAGACTCAATTGAAGTTGTAGTTGGCCCTATGATAAAACACCTCTGGTCATAGATTAATTAATTAGGGTATTGGTCTAACATATGAGGTGGTAAGAATTGGTTCAGCTCAGAGTGATCGATCTACAACTCTGGTCGGGAGAAACGCAATACCGTCTCATCATTCAATTGCCAAAAGACTCAATTGAAGTTATAGTTGACCCTATGATAACTCACCCCTGGCCCTATATTAATCAATCAGGGTATTGGTCTAATATATGAGGTGGTAATAATCGGTTTAGCTCAGAGTGATCGATTGATGACTCTGGTCAGGGGAACGCAATACCGTCTCATCATTCAATTGCCAAAAGACTCAATTGAAGTTGTAGTTGACCCTATGAGAACTCACCTCTGGTCCTAGATTAATTAATTTAAGGTATTGATCTAACATATGAGGTAGTAAGAATCGGTTCAGCTCAGAGAGATCGATCAACGACTCTGGTCGGGAGGAACGCAATACCATTTTATCATTCAATTGCTAAAAGACTCAATTGTAGTTATAGTTGACCCTATGAGAACTCACCCCTGGACCTAGATTAATCAATTTAAGGTATTGGTCTAACATATGAGGTAGTAAGAATCGGTTCAGCTCAGAGTGATCGATCAACGACTCTAGTCGGGAGAAGCGTTATACCATCTCATCATTCAATTGCCAAAAGACTTAATTGAAGTTATATTTAACCCTATAAGAACTCACCTTTGTTCCTAGATTAATCAATTTAAGGAATTGGTCTAACATATGAGGTAGTAAGAATCGGTTTAGCTCAGAGTGATCGATCGATGACTCTGGTCGAAAGAAACGCAATACCGTCTCATCATTCAATTGTCAAAAGACTCAATTGAAGTTGTAATTGACCCTATGAGAACTTACCCCTGGTCCTAGATTAATCAATTAGGGTATTGGTCTAACATATGAGGTGGCAAGAATCGATTCAGCTCAGAGTGATTGATCGACGACTCTGGTCAGGAGAAACGCAATACCGTCTCATCATTCAATTACCAAAAGACTCTATTGAAGTTGTAGTTGACCCTATGAGAACTCACCCCTGTTCCTAGATTAATCAATTTAAGGTATTGATCTAACATATGAGGCAGTAAGAATTGGTTCAGCGCAGAGTGATCGATCGACGACTCTGGTCGGGAGGAATGCAATACCGTCTCATCATTCAATTGCCAAAAGACTCAATTAAGTTGTAGTTGACCCTATGAGAACTCACCCCTGGTCCTACATTAATCAATTAGGGGTCGTTTGGTAGAGTGTATAAGAACAATGCAAAATATAGTGTATTAGTAATGCTTGCATTAGTAATACTTGTATTATTTATGCTTGTACTAGTTATACATGTATTATTTCTTATACATTGTTTGGTTTGATGTATAAGAAATAATACATCTTACATAATTTCTATAAAAGAAATTTTTGTTTGCAAAAATACCCTTCTTTGATTTTGTACACTTTTTTTGCAACAAAGTTCTTTTGTTATTACAAACATAATTAATATTGTTGAACTATTATATAGAGGTTTAGGATTAATTGCAAGACCTTCGTATTTGGGAAAAAATGTTACGCCGACGAATTAACATAGTCGAAACAAAAATAAAATACAAGACATAAAATTAAGAAATAGTCTTAATTTTTTTAAATCTTTTTAAGGACCCTCGAAGCAAAGAAAAAATATGTTATAGTTATTTAAATCAACCATTCATTGTTGTAAATTCAAATAGTAGGAAATGAAATTGTGAAATATTTTGAAAAGATTCACTAGTACAAATTAAAATGGCGGGAAAAGGAATGGTGAAATATTTTGAGAGGGAAATTGAGGGTTATTAAGGTCATTTAATAAGTTAATGCATGTGTTTAAAGTATTTATATTACTAATAAATAGGAAATAGAGCGTATTTACTAGTACACACTTCAATACACAATAGAGTGCATAGGCAAAAAGTCGTACCAAACAAGATACTAGCAATACACATTAACTAATGCGTGCATTATATTTTACAATACACTCTACCAAACGACCCCTAAAGGTATTAGTGTAACATGTGAAATCAATTGAAATTGTATAAAAGCAAATGTTCAACCTGTTGCAACAAATGTATTTTCTGTTAGAATAAATCAAAAAGATTAAGTCATCTGTTGCAACATATTACGCATCTGTTCCGATGGATGGCCGAGCTTTGGAAATTTTCAAATAGAAATTGCTATTTGTTGCACTTAGATGTTTTAAGACCCTTTTTTTAAAAGCAATTTAGGTATTTCCTTTCCAGGATAAAAAAGGTTAAAATAGTTATACTAAGGCGGAAAAAAATATTACTTGCATAACTCAAAAATCTCCTGCGCGAGTAGTCTTATCTGATCTTTTCAATGTCACCGTCTCCTCGTGCCCCTCAAAATTCAAAAGTTATTAATGAATATTCAAAACTCATATCTAGAAGAATACTCTCGCGTTCAGCCATAACATAAGTAAGACTCAAGACAACTAAACTCATCTATCACTCTTTCTTCTTTATTCTCAATTCTCTTTCTTTCCTTTTCGCCTCTTTTTTCTCTCTTCTTTCAGATGAGGATCCTTTCGGATATGAACCGATCAATATCTTTTCTCGATTGAACTGTATATTCTGATCCCTTTTCTTTTTTTCACATTGTAGGTATGGTTCACTATTGCTCTTTTCATCTCATCATCTTCTTATTATGTCATTTAAATTAGATATTTACATCTGCTGCTATTGATGATTTACCCATTACCAGTTTTCTATTTATTAAGAAAATTGAAGAAAAGGTGACTTTTAAGTCTTAAATGAACGAACCGTTGTTTTTATATCTGTTGCAAAATGCCTCATCAGTTGAACAGATGGGTAATCTGTTGCATCATACTAGTCATCTGTTGATTCACTCAATTTTGTGTTACCCTTTTGTACAGACGGAGCAACTGTTTGAAGAAATCAAACTAGTAGCAAGGCTGGATTGATTTATTCTAACAGATGACCCATCTGTTGCAACATGTCATCTATCTGTTGCAACAGATGCCTCATCGGTTGAGCAGATGGGTAATCTGTTACATCAGATTGGTCATCTGTTGATTTTCTCAATTTTGTGTTACCCTTTTGTAATGTTCTTTTTATTTTTCTCTTGTTTGACATCAAATGTATTTATCTTATTTGTAGATAAAAAAGTGAAACTGTATCTATTTTTGCCCGACTAGCATTAATGTAAGACCCCGTAAAGTTCCCTCATAGTCTAAGCCTTTAGAACATGTCAAGTGAAGCCTTATTCCGTCTCTAAAAGATTTAGGAATGACTTCCAAAGTGATTAATGTTTAAACCATATAGAGTTTTCCTAACAATGACATTTTAGCATGTGATAAATTGAATTATATTTCCAACGATACCCATTTTGTCGAAATCCGACATTGGAAGAGAAAGATATGGACGTTTTACAAAAAGCAATCTGAACTGCTCAAGTACGACGAAGAGGTCCGACGGACCGTCGATCTGGCGACGGACCATCGGCCAGACCGTCGCAACTGAGGCAGTGAGTCCACTCTCTGGCTAAGTGTTACGATCAGGCCGACGGACCATCGAGCTAGCGACGGAAAGTCATCTAAGCCATCGCAGATGAGGCAGTGAACCCCTATTCTGGTCCAGGTGTGACAGTCAATCCGATGGACCATCAACCCAGCAATGGACCATTGCACCAACCTTTGCAGATCACGTTCAGTATTTTTAAGTCGTTTTTAAAAGGACTTTTTGGTCTTTTGCCACCCTTTTAACACTTAGATATATTCAGAATGAAGCAAATAACTTCATATCCATCAAAAACATCAAGACCTAGGGTTTTCTCCCTCAAGAGAAAACTCAATTCCTTCTCCAAGAACTTCAAGATTCCATCATAATTTTTGCAAATTGAGTTAAGATTCAAAGTTCCCTAGTCAAAAGCTTCAAGAACCCTCACTCAATAGTTCAAAAAAAGAGCCTCAAGCAAGCTTATTCATCTAAAGTCAAAATCTATGGTATGTGGGGTTTAAACAAGGGTAACCCTTTCACCCTTGTGCCCAAAATCTTACTTTAAATTACAAATTTCTACAATTTGTGAGATTTTTTCATGAAAATCAAGTTAGGGTTTATAGCCATTTCCATAATTTGAAGATTTTGATATTTACCATGAATTGAGAGTTGAATTACATGATTTTAATTGTATTCCAAGCCTATTGATAAAAATTATAGATTTCAAGATACCTTATGAGTAATTGCATTCTTAAGCATGAATTTTGAGATGTTGACTTGAGAATTACTGTTTGGGTCAATAGACCCCCTTTTTAAGATTGTTGTTCAAGATTGTTTGGGTCATAAGTACCCCATAGCTAAGCTATTTTTAGATTTTAAGTAAAGATTTGACCCTTTTGGGTCTAAGCTAAGATAGGAGCCCACACTAGTGATGCTTTAAATATAATAAAAGTATATTTGGTCTTTATTATGGACTCTTGAATTATTTTAAGGTGGATTTCCTAAAAGTTCTGATCTTAAGTATGGGAGTAGTATTTAGCACTGAGTTGGGTATGATTCCAAGGTCTCATACCTCAGAAGTACGTGCCCCCATAGTTTTTTGATTTACCCCAATTGGATTAAGATAAGTGATTACTAAAGCTAAGGTTCTACTCTGATGGCAAGGATAGAACAGCTCTCCCCAACGTGGACAAGATATTAGACTCCATGTGGCTCACATGGTTTATGTTGGTTAAGAGAAACTCCCAAAGTAGTCCCCTGCTCTAATTAAGATAAAAGTTTCCTAAGTCCCAAAGTTCTATAAGCTCTAAGTTTTAAAGAAGTCATTTATTCTCCATGAGATCAAAGTTCAAGTTTTGAGAACTAATATTTTAAGATTTCTCTTGCTTACCTGTTTTGAGAATAAGATGGAGAATATGGGTTTTAGAACTAATATAATGACTCATGAGATTTATGATTTACATGATTTATGATATTCAGTTTTCAGTTTTATTCAAGTTATATGAGTCATTTATAGCTGCATGCATGATTTCTATTAAGATTGATACTATTATCTTAATTAATGCATACACCCCTATATACTCAGTACATCTTCAAAGTACTGATCCACATACACGTCTGTGTGCTACATTGTCTCATAATGTAGGTTCAGGTGATCAGTCCCAGCAGTGACAGTGATCTCCGAGTATCTTATCTACAACCTTATCCTTGGTGAGTCCTCGTGGTTCGAAGACCTATACTTGCAGCTTTTCTATTTTCATAGTGTTTTAAGTTTTACTTTCATATCATTGCGAGTCAGTTGGGATCTGTCCCAATGACTCTTCAGTTTGAGTAGTAGAGGCTTTATCAGACTAGACTGTCAGTTGAAGTTGTGTTCCGGATTGTTAGTATTTTTGCTATTTAGACATTATTTCCAGTTATTTCGGATTATAGTTGACACAATAAAGTATCATTGTTTAGCTTATTTATCCTAAAGCAAGTATTAGAAGTAGTAACAGGCTCAAAGGGTTAGCTTAGGTCTACTTGTAGCCTTAAGCACCGTGTGAAGTCTTGGGATGGGATTTTTGGGCGTTACAATTAAAGGAAAAAGTAAAGATGGGTTTGGAGGAATAAGCTGGTTGCAGATAGAATCACTCCATATGAGGGAGGTATGTATTACTGATCAACCTATCGTGAAAACACATATCCAGTACAATGATTTTGTGAATGTTTGTTCTTTACCTATTAGGCGTTAATTCTTCAAACAAGATATGGCATTTTACAGCTAAGTTTGATAAGTTTGAACTGGTAAGGCTGAGGGACCAAGTAGGTGGTGTCGATACCCTATTATAATTTAATGACCATTTATACTCATGCTTTTGTGTCAAGTTTAGGGAAGGATTCAAGTTTTTGGTGGCAGTGTAAATATCCAATAGTGATTGGACCAGTTTTAATGGCTCAATGGACTTCTTGAAAGGCCTCCGAAGCCTCGCACTGCAGCAAACACCGATGGAACCAATAGAAATTCCCCTGGTCCAAATTTATATAGATGGGTTGCTGAAGGAGACTATTATAATGCAGTAGGTGCTTGGGAGAATACTTGTGTAGGAAAGGGGAGGTTGAGAAGGCCATCTATCATCTCAGACCTTGTTTAAGAGGAAACACAGGGTAGGAAGGAAAGTCTAGAGAAATTGTCTGATGAAATTGACATGAAAAATGAAAAAACTGGATGAGCTGTGAATATGAAAGTGTATCCAAAAATGAAAATACATCAGTCATTGAAGTAAAAGAAGAATGGTCAACAGGACTGGAGCTGGACACTTTGCTAGAGAATGCAACTAGTGAGCATGGCCTCAATGAAGACTCTCACAAAGCGCAGGACCAAAACTCTAAGGAAGAAGTTTCGCGAGCATAGGAAATTGATATGATTGTCGGTCAGTTAAAACCTGAACCAACTACTTCTAAATTAAAAATATGGGATCAAGCCAAGGTGGTAATTTCTCAAGTTAAACTTGCATCCAATGCCTCTTGTTTATGGCTCTGTTCAGGTCAAAGGCAGTGGAAACAAAAAGGCATGGGATTTTTGCCCAACTTCAGACCTTTTTATTTCTACTGCCATCAACCTAAACAGAGCCATAAATAGGAGGCATGGGATGCAAGTTTAACTTGAGAAATTACCACCTTGGCTTGATCCCGTATTTTTAATTTATGAGTAGTTGGTTCAGGTTTCAACTAACCGACAATCGTATCAATTTCCTGTGCTCGCAAAAATTCTTCCTTTGAGTTTTGGTCCTGCGCTTTGTGAGAGTCTTCATTGAGGCCACGCTCACTAGTTGCATTCTCTAGCAAAGTGTCCAGCTCCAGTCCTGTTGACCATTTTTTTTTTCAACGACTGGCGGATTTTTATATTTGGATACGCTTCCATATTTGAAGCTTATCCAGTTTTTCCATTTCTCATGTCAATTTCATTGGTCAAATTCGCTAGAATTTCCTTGCTCGCTCCCCTGTGTTTCCTCTTAAACAAGGTCTGAGATGATATATAGCCTTCTTCACCTCCCCCTTCCCACACAGGTATTCTCCCAAGCACCTACTGTTGTATAATAGTCTCCTTCAGTAATCCATCCATATAAATTTGGAATAGGGGAATTTCTATTAGTTTTATCGTTGTTTTCTATAATGCAAGGCTTCAGAGGCCTTTCAAGAAGTCCATTGCGCCATTAAAACTAGTCCAATCACTATTGGATATTTACACTGCCGCCAAACACTTGAACCCTTCCCCAATCTTGACACAAAAATATGAGCATAGACCGTCATTAAATTGTAACAGGGTATCGATACCATCGTCTTGGAACCCATCGGCCTTATCAATTCGCACCTATCAAACTAAACTGTACAATGCAGGATCTTGTTTGAAATATCAGTGTCTAATCGGTAAAAAACTGTATTCACAAAATCATTGTACTTTATGTGTGTCTTTCGCGGTAGACTGATCAATAATACATAACTCCCACGCATGAAAGTGGATCCATTGCACGCACCTTATTCTTCCTACCCCATCAAAGACAATATAGTGTTGTTTATTCATCTGCACGCATGTGATGACTATTAAAAAAAGGTGTGCAGAGTCGTGACTTTTTTATCTTAACATATTCAAAATAGCTGATGAATTGAAATCTCCATCTGTTGCAACTGATGAATCAGCTATTGGAAGAAATCAAAACATCTCCTCCAACATAAGGTCCATCTGTCGCAACAGATAATCCATATGTTGCAACAAATTTTAATTCTGTTGCGATAGACCAGACATTATTTATTCATCCACACGTATGTGATGACTATTAAAAAAGAGGTGGAGTCATGACTTTTTATCTAACACATTCAAAACAGTTGATGAATCGAATTCTCCATCTGTTGCAACTGATGAATCAGCTAAACTTTATTTATTTCTTGTATTTTTTCTTTTCGTGTGACATCTTCAACAACTTTGCTCCAAAGAGCATATTCCTTTATTGTTGAGGTAAGTTTTTTTCTGGTGTAAATCTACCTGTTTGTAGTATACGTTGTATTACATTTGGACTTTTTTCTTTACATTTGTCAATTCATGCGTGTTCTAGATATGGTTGATCCTGTTTGGGACATTTTTATTTTGCGCGACACAGTGCGGGAACTTCAGAGGTAGGTTAATGACCTGCAGAGGGAGTTGGTCGCTGTGAGAGCGACGATGTTCAGAGAGATGCAGAGGCTGATGAGGACCCTGCTGCTGCGAGTTGATTGGACGGCTGTCATTAATGATGATGATGATAATAATAATAATTAGAATGTGTTTTTTATTTTAGCATATGTATTTTAATTTTTCTATATCGAATCTATACCTAATGTATTTTATTTTTCGTTTAATAAAAAAAATATTTTTAATTGACTTTGGCTTTTTAATTCTTATTCAATTTTGATTCTGTCTGTTTCTTCTTTTAAATATTTTACATGTTAACATGTCGACGGTTGGAGGTAAGGAGCAATTTTGAATCCAGTAGCAATAGCAATTTTGACTTTTGAGTTCTTTCAATAGATGGACCATGTGTTGGAACAAATTGGTCATCAATTGGGTTTCTGTCAACAGATTATCCATCTGTTGTGATAGATTTATCATCTGTTGGAGGAAAATATTTCAGTTTTATGGAACTGTGTTGTGTTCTTCCAGCTAATGTCCATCTGTTTCCACAGATGGGTAATCTGTTTAAAATACTTATGGTCTACTGTATTGTTTAACAGTTCATGTTTTGCCTATTTTTATTGATGCATAAGTTATTAAAAAGATATTTTATATATAATAAATAATAACATTACGTTCACAATAATGAGTTAAATATATAAAAGTCCACAATAAACAACTATACAAGTTTCTGCAATTACAATGATCATGGTGGATTATGATCCGAGCATATAGTTCTTTTGTGGCCAACGCACTTACATACGGAGCACTTGTTTCTTCTTGATGGAAATGATTCTCCGACTCCACACCTCCTCGTATATGACTTTCTTCCCGGTTTGATAGTGCTTGGGTCAATATATGGAAGAGGTATTAATCTCCCCATAAGCTCTGCAGGAACAACCCAAGATTCTTTGAGAGGCACTGGAGTAATATGCTCACTATATGCCATTTCATGTTTTTCCACCGAATAATATTGAAAGGAGTGCTCGTAAACTTCAGCTCCATATTTATGACCGTATTGAGCTCGAAGCGCTGCCATAGCATGTGGACAGGGTATTTTGTCCAAGTCAAAAACTCTGCACGTACAAGATCTTGTTTGAAGATCGACCTTGGCAACATCACCATGACCGGTGATACTGAATTTGTACTCTGTGATTTTATGAGGCAATAACCTATTCCCCAAACTGACATTCGTTGATATTATTTTTTCAATTTTGAGAACAAATTGGGTTCTTTTTTGGGCACTTGAACTGCACACGCCTTTCGTTAAAAAATTTGTCATACTTCTGACTTATTTTTTCAAACATAGCTGTGATGGAAAACTCTCTTTCATCGCCAAACAATGAATTCACCGATTCAGCTAAGTGTGATGTCATAATATTGTACCTATACAAAAGAATCACTTAGTACGACATCATACTAAACTTGTAACTTAAACAAGACATTAAAATCGATAAGAATGTACCTATTTGACGGACAGAATGCCTGGATCCATCTCTCAAAACCGACACGTACGAAAAATTCTGCTACCTTGGAATTCATATCCGCTATTTGATTGAAATAGTCTAAAAACTCCTCTCTACTAAATGCTTTAGATGCTCTATAAAAAAGAGTCATGACCCTTTCATTGTGATAGTTGGTCCGAATGTTCTCTCTAAGATGCCTTATACAAAAACCAAAGTAAGCTGAAGTGAAGAAACATGAACCCATCTTTGGAATACTTGGATGCCTATCTGATACAAAACACAACTCTTCGGTATCTTCGACGCAGCTTCGTAGTTGTTTAAAACAAAATCCATAAGAGGCATCATATTTCTTGTCCGCTACACAAAAAACGACAGGAAAGATGTGATTCTTCGTATTCTGCACTGCCGCTACTAGCAAAACTCCATTATACCTGCTCCTCAAGAAGGTACCATCGACGGCTATGCCTTTTCTCAAATGTCAAAAACCTTGAATCCAAGTACCATAGGATACAAAAAAGTACTTGAACCTTCCATTTTCATCAAGATGCAATGTCGTCTTACTTTCGGGATTTGTGGACTCAATTAGGTAATGATAGGCATCCAGGATTGCATACCCATGCTCGAGTGTCCCCCTAACCAAGTCATTGGCAATCCCCATGGCCGTATATATCTTCTAATAACTGACCAGGACACCCAATTCCGTAAGGAGTTGATTGGCCATAACCCCTGTTGAAAGGCCTTTGCCATCGGGGAAACTACTCCTGAAATATTCACCAAGGACTTTTGCTGTGGCATGAGGATTTTGGCCCGAGATGTGCTCCGAACCACATGTGTGATGCTTTTCATGTTTATAAATGATGAATCTGTCAGAACTTGCGTACTTCACCGCTCTCAACCACCACTTTTAGTTCGAATTAGCACATTTGAAGCAAAAGACACTGCTCGAATTAATCACCTTCTTTATTCTGAAATCTTTTTTCAAGCAAGAAATAAACAAAGTGGTAGATAGTTTATTCTTGTCCTTGAATGACATTCCAATAAAAAAATTGGTCCCGTCATCTTAAAGATTTTCAGACTGTGTCGATTGAGAAGAACTGCACATCGTATTGGTCGCATCAACGGGCGTAGGTGTTTGATCTTTATCTGGACTATTCATGTCTAGATCATCCAACCTATCATCAAAGATATCTTGTTGTTATTCTTCTTCTACGTTTTGGTTCTCATTCTCTCTCTTCTTTTCAACCACGTACACCCTTAACACCGGCCTGGATGAATCTCTAAGATAAGCACACAACCGAACCTGATCGGTTATCTTGAACTGATTTTCAAAGGAGTCGTGCATGTAACTGATGAGGAGTTCTTTCGATTGACAATTCAGTCCACAATAACTGATGATTAATTTCACAAAATCATCATACGAAATATCACTTTGGACTGTCATAGCTATCGTCTCTAGCATTTCACCCTCGTTCCAACGCCATACATATAGATTACTCTTCTCAATCTATTGACCATGAAAATCCACCCCTATTGTTATTGATCCCTCCGTTAGTGGTACCTAAATAAAGTCATTTGTTAAAAAAAGTTAATAGTGATTTCATAGTGCCGTAAATAAATCCCAACAGATGTGTAATCAGTCGCAACAGATTACTTACCTGTTGGAATTCATGTTACGCTCCTAAAGCTGATTTCAATAGACGAGTCATCTGTTGTAACAGGTGAATCATATGTTGCAACAGACTATATATCTATTGGGATTGATGTTACATTACTTAGGCACCTTTGAAGCTAATTCCAATAGATGAGTGACATGTTCCAATAGATAATTAACCTGTTGTGACAGATGACTTACCTGTTGCAACAGACTACGATCTGTTAAAATCGAGGTCAGGTTCTATCGCAACAGGTTACTAATATATTGCAACAGATATTTACCGTCTGTTGGAATCGAGTTCGCGTTCTGTTGCAACAGGTTAATAATCTGTTGCAACAGATATTACCCTGTTGCAACAGACCACATGTCTGTTGGAATCGAGTTCAGGTTCTGTTGCAGCAGGTTAACAATCTGTTGCAGCAGATATTTATTACGTTGCACCAGATAACTAATCTGCTTAAACAAATAAATCATTTGTTGCAACAGATAACCCATCTGTTCGATTCATGTTACGGGCTATAGAACCATAAATATGAATCCAACATATCAGTCTTCCATTGAAACAAATATCTCATCTGTCGCAACAGATGATTTATCTGTTTAAACAGATGGATCTTATGTTGGATTCATGATTGGGTTCTATCCATTGTTGGAAAAATAGCACAATAGCAGTTACCCAGATAAAAAATTCAACTAAAAATCATAATTTGACTTACCAAAGTCTCCTATGAAGTAATGCCAAAGTGAAAGTGATGTACGAAATAAAATTTGACCTAAGAAATTGGTCAAATAAAAACAGTAGCAGTAACAACAACAATGACAATGGTCAATAAGAAGAAGATGAAGATGATAATGAAGTAGAAGATGATGATAATGAAGCAGAAGATGATGAATAAAGGAGCGGCAACAATGAACAACAAAAATCGCTAAGAGAGAGAAAACAACAATGGATGAGAAAAGAGAGAAAGACGTTTTTTTCCTCTGTTTCCTGTTTTATTAGGTAAACATTTGGATCAAAGTGTAAATTTAAAAACTTGTAGGCTATTTTCAAACTTATCAAACTTTCTTAATCCACAATAAAGTAATTGTCACCTCCACTCAATTATTAAGACTTGTGTCACCTACACCTTATTTTAAAATCTTTTGTCACCTACAGCCCAAACCCTCATCTTTTACCCAATTATGTATCAGGTGAGCATAAAAAAGAGACTTTCAGTAAATATGATAAATGTCGGAAGTTTTTACAATTATGGATCAAACTATCGACATTTATGTTGTTTTTTCCAAATATTTCCTCAATAAAACACACCCTGAAGGGTCCTTCAGTAAATGGTTTGGAACAATTAGTCCTAACATAAAACCTCGTATAAGATTATATAGTGTTTGCTTAGGTATATAAGAAAAGATAATCATTACATAATTAATAGGAGTATAATGTTTTGTTAATAGTATAAACAATACATGCATTAAGATATGTGAAAAATTTAAATATCAATTTTAGGGTTAAAATGCAAAATAAAATACGATCACTGATGAGTTGAATTATTTTAGAAAAAAAAAAATCCATGAATGGCAGTTTTTTTCATTATTAACAGCGACACAGTAGTCCATTGTTAATTTTTACATAAATAATTCATACGTGTATTATAACCCCTTGTAATTAGTACCTTAATATCAAACCACCCTTTAGTGTTTGTTACATATGAAAGACCAAAAGAAAAAAGAAAATCCAATTGCAGATCCTTTCGAGCTCCAATCGTTGCACAAAAAATCATTATCTTAACTTACAACTAGAAAAGAGGGGGAAAAAAAGAAAAAAAGGAAGAAGATAAATAATGCTATTGCTTGTCATAGAAGTGCATATATTAATGGAATAACAGTTATGACCCTAAACTTGACACCAAATTATAATTTTGACCTTAAACTTTAATAGTGCACAAATAGGACCTTTAACTATTCAAAATCTGAACAAATATGACCTCCGATTTTGCAACCCCATGCGTGAGTCTCACTCGAGCCTACGTGGAAAGGTAATTCAATCACACAGTGCCACATCGTTAAAAGGGCTGACTTGGAGAGAGGTCATATTTATGCAATTTTGAATAGTTAAAGATCATATTTGTGCACTATCAAAGTTTTGCTTTTTGTGTTAAAACGACGTCGTTATTATTATTATTATTATTATTATTATTATTATTATTATTATTATTATTATTAGTTTTATTGTTATTGCTATTATTATTATTATTATAATAATAATAATTTTTTTATTTATTTCTATAGTAGCAGCACCTAACTTTTTTTTAATTTAAAAATATTATTATTATTTTATTTATTTCTATAGCAGCACCTAGCTTTTTTTTTAATTAAAAAAAAACAGTCACTAGCAGGGATCGAAATAATAATTTTTTTATTTATTTCTATAGTAGCAGCACCTAATTTTTTTTAATTTAAAAAAATTATTATTATTATTATTATATTTATTTCTATAGCAGCAGCACCTAGCTTTTTTTTAATTAAAAACAAAACAGTCACTAGCAGGGATCGAACCCGCAGAGTAGGCTGAAGGAAGCGCCCAAGAAGAGCAAATAACACCACTAGGCTATCTAAGTGTCTTGTTTCATGTGGTTCAACATTAATATACGTACATAAATATACATTTTCTATCTTATATATATACAAAGTAATTTTTTTACCGAGGGGGTTCGGGTGAACCCTATGGCAACCACGTAGGTCCGCCCCTCGTTAATTTAGTAACGTTAATTTAATAACATCGTTTAATTATGTTAATTTGATAACGTTAATTTAATATACTACTATTACTATCCTTGATAACATTAATTTAATAACGTTTTATTAAAACTATAAAAAAAATTATTATTAGTATAGTTTCATCTTTAATTTAATATTTAGATATATTATATAACTTAAATTCGTCCTCTGCTTTATAATATATATACATACCCGCTCGATTTTTTCGTATGAGGCTGACCCGCCTAATTAATAAATCTTCAATATTGCTCTTTTTCCGCAATGACAAAAGAAATTAGATGTCATTTTCATCTTTAAGCCGAAAATAATGAAAAAATAATAGTGAAGAGTCATTTAAAGGTCATATTTGTGCAGTTTTGAATAGTTACAGATCATATTTGTGCACTGTCAAAGTTTAAAGTCATATTTATGTATTATGCCCTTAGATTTTAAGCTGGACGCACCCAGTTTTGCGTGTTGAACACGCGTTTTGCCACGTAGGATTGGAGGTCATATTTGTGCAGTTTTGAATAGTTAAAGGTCATATTTGTGCACTGTCAAAGTTTAAGATCAAAGTTATAATTTGGTGTCAAGTTTAAGATCATTTTTATGTATGGAATAATATATCCATAACTTCTTAAATTTATCCATAAATTTTACGGACATTTTAACTACGGTTTATTTTAGTTGAGTATTTATGCATATGACAAAAATATTTTTATATTTTTATTACACTTTTAGTTTAATTTTTAGAAAAACCTTTGAACGTATTCTCAGTAATAAATAAAATTTATTGACCAGTTAAAAGGATTGTCAATAGTGTATATTTCATATGTAGTATGATGAGTTTCATGACTGCAAAAGTCATAAGGTCAAGATTGTCCAATATTGCAGAGTTGGATTCAGCTTAAAACCGAAGCCCTCCTTTTCCATTGATAGAGAGATTCAATAGTCAAATTCAATAAAAAGGGCATCATGAACCAAGATCCAAATGGATCTTCTTGGGAGGTACTGTCCAAGGAAAGGAAATAGTTACTTTCGGATCAGGATAAATAAAATCGAAACAAGATAAAATCTCATATCAAAACTTTTGGCATCAGCGGAAGACTTGAAACCACATTCGTAGGCCAACAATTTTCTGGATAGGTCTAACTACTGGAAGAAAATGGAAAAGGAAGACCGGGCAAGTAGGATCACTCAACTTATACTGTACATTGACTCCTGAGTTTGTCTGAGAATTGGATCCAGCTAAACACATAACTTATACTGTATATTGAACAACCCCCCACCCCCGCACCCCCACCCCCACCCCTCCCTTATGTTTTCTCCTCAGGTTCCAATAGCAAACTTATGCATTGTGTAGTTGTTGGTACTGTCTACAACAAGACAGACTGTTTCCAGTAGACCCTCGACTCCGTTGTTGGTACTGTCGGCCCAGTTAAAACGACACAAGAAATTTCCTGTATAATAAATAACTAGTGGCGTCAACAAAGATGACTGCTCAACAAATACTTTTCTACCTTCATCTAAAAAGAAACAAGGAAAAAAAAAGTATTCCCTAAAGACTATAGTAGTTCGTCCTTTACACACTCCTGGTAATCAGGAAGAAGCCAGTGATTGATTGGCTTTATCCCTTTACTAGACCATCGGTTCACAAGGACCATTTCAAGTTTCCGGACCTGCAAGGACCCAAAAGAAAGGAAGTGAGGCAAAGGTAGAAGCCTAGATAAAAGATCGACCAAACTCGGTAGCTTTTGGTTAAACAACGTATTCATATTAAGAAATTCATTAACTAAGTACATAAATTAAATCTGGTTTAATGTATAACCAGCCCCATAAACTTGTCAGGGTATTTAATTTAGACACTTGATCTAAACTTTGTTCTAATTGAACACCTCAACTCCTAATAAAGTGTTTCAATTAGACATTTTCGATTCAAATTTTGAAGAAAAAAAAAAAAAAATTGCGTGTATTTTCATTCTTTTACTACTCGTTAACTTCACAAATCATTCTTCTTGCAGTCAAAAATCAAAGATGAAATGGCATCACCAGACACCAGGAGCAAGATTGCAACCAAGAAGTTGCCAAGATGACTTGATAGTTTTCCCTCATTCAGCAGCTTGAAGCGAACAGCAGGGGTGGATCGAGGAGGGGGCGGCAAAAAATTATATTGGTATATATAAATATATTTTATAAATTTTTAGTGTATATGTATAGATTTTGAATCCCCTGAACCAGTGGCGGAGCCATAGCCAACGAAGGGTGGTCAGATGAACACCCTTCGTCGGAAAAAAATTTCGAGTATATAGGTTAAATATAAATATTTATGGTTATATACATGTTGTTGCACACCCTTGACAAGCTAGAGAAGCATAGTCCAGTGGTCAAGAGTGTGCATTTCCGCATCAACAACCCGGGTTTGAACCTTGGCAGGTGCAGCAGTGCTTTGTTTTCTTTGTTTTTTAAACAGTTCTTTGCCCAAGGGAAAATATGAACACCCTTAACCAAAAGTCTAGCTCCGCCACTGCCCTGAACACAAGACTAGATGTTGGTTTAGGGATTAGGGGTTAAAAATTCACCTTGAGGTTCCAAGTTCAAATCTCATATACTACATTTTTATATTTCGAACCCGTTAGTGAAAATCCTAGATCCGTCATTGGCGAACGGGTGATATAAAATTGATATAGCAAACAGGCTAATTAACAGCAAGATGCTAGAACGTTATTAGCATCAGAAGATGGCCGTTGACAACACATTGTCTTCACTTGAGAATGCTACAATTCCATTATAAGAGAAGCACCGACTTCCGCTCAGATATTCAAGTATAGGACAATGAGAAATCCTCTCTACAGTCACTATGAAGGATTTAGCGCAGAGATGAAATCCAGTAAAGAAATAACATTATTAGACAATTAAACGAGGACCAACTAAAAATCTTATCGACATCTGGCTAGGAGAGGCCTAAAAGATAACAACGCTAAGAAGCCTTACTAGCACTCAGAGGTAGAGAATCAGCTTAAAACTCTCAACTTGCTAGCTCCATGTAAACAAACTAACGGTATTACCATAACATAGGAAATTTAGCTACAAATATTGCCTAGATGTAACTTAATATGTTCCGGAAAATCATTTATCAAAAACAGAAGGTTCAGAAATCAGTGCAAACACAGAAATTAGAGAAAAGCCTTAAGATTGGTTGTCCAAGAGAACTTATTACACAAATTGTTAATGCACCCACTATGTGATTGCTTAAGGACCTAGTGTACAACCTGGGTTGTTTCTCTCTCGACTTTGGATCTTAACTTCCAAAATTCTGTTGTACATACAATCTAGGCCAGTATTCGGAGTTTCCTCATTATATAATCTATTTCTTCTTTCTCCTTAGTTGAAATTCCAAAATTAACATGGTGCAAGAGTAATGAAACCAATATGTAATTCATTAGGATAAACAGAAAGTTTTATCAGGCTCATCCTAAGAAGGCAGGTTTGAGGAACCTAACCTGCTTCACAATAAATGGCTCCTGTGAGAGACTTAATGGTACTGTCAAAATAGTAAGAAAACCATTTCTGTTTCCATAAACTATGTCTGTGAAAGGACGATCACCCACCTGCGAAGGAAACTAAATGAGAAAAGGATCGAGCAATCTCAAAAAAGTAGGAAATAATAAACAAAAAGAAAGAAGAACCACTTCTACCATAATAAATCTCGAGGATTTGCAACCGAATTGCCTTTCAATTTCTTCAGCTGTTCCAGCTGGCTTCTTCAATCCTATATTTTAATATTAAAGAATATCAGCATATACAAATTGCATTAACTCAACATAGTTTTAAGAAACAAGAAAATTACCATTCAAAGTCTACCATTGTAAATAAGAGATTAGAGAATTTATACTCCCCTTCAAAGTTCATATTACACATAGGGGTGGAAGTAGAGCATTCGTAATGGGTTCGGACGAACCCAATAGTTTTTGCTTAGACCTGTATTTGTATGAGGAAATCCATTAAGGATACATAAATATCAATTGCAGATTCAACAACTAAGAAAAGCTATGGGTGCAATGACAGTTCGAAACCCATAAACTCCAAATCCTGGCTCCGCTCAAATTACATGTTTGTTGACCCTATTCAGCTAATAATTTTATTCTGTACAATTTTATTATCTTTCAACAGAGGCGGACCTATAGGTGGGGGTGCACGTGCACCCGTTAACATCGAAAAAAATTGTGTGTATATATATCTTGAGAAATTGGGATATATTTAATAGTGCACCCAGAGAATAATGTTAGTGCACCTTGGTGCGCTGGTTAAGGCCAGCCGTTTCATTCACGCGATGCAGGATCAATCCTGTTTTACAACATTTTCCAACATTTTCGCCTTTTAGATTTAAAGGCTATTATAAATTTATAACATCAAAATTGTTGGTTTGGGATTCGAACCCGCAACCATTAGGTGTGGTGAACCCACCTGACCATTAAGCTACCATGATTGATGGTTTAATAAAGTTAAAAGTCAATATATTAGTTGAACTTTATGTTATAAGAAAGTAAAGTTATTAGCTTAGAAGTCATATTTGTTCTATATATTTATTTTTTCAGTACGATTCATGTTATTGGCAACCAATTGAATATAATAATATCCCTTAATCGACACTGAAAGTTTTGCGATAATATTGGTGCACCACAGTATTACCAAAAGCAAAAAAGGAAAAAAAAGCTTCAAGGTCCATTATATTTAAGCACAACGTACAAATAAAGCGTGAGATTTAACGAAAAAAGGCATAAAGGAGAAAGAAAATATAAAAATATGTCTAGTGCAAAACTAATAATATAAGCATGAATGATAAATATAAGAACACAGAAATTGATTATTTTTTTTTGATAAAGTGAAATATCAATTGTTTTGTGTTCGTATCTTCAGAAAAGTCTTATTGACAAGGGAAAGTATGTCTTAAAAATGAAAATCTAAACTACACATTAAACGAGGCGAGCGATCAACACATTTTGAGTCTTTATTCAGGGCTTATGCGCGCCTTTGACAATACTGATGCACCCCCAGACTTCAAATCCTGGGTTCGCCTCTGTCTTTCAAGAATTCAAATTCATGTTACTCCTCATACTTTAAGCTTCCATGTAATGCTTTCCCTATTAAACCAACTTTTTAACCAATACTTCAAGTTTCCATGCTTTCTCTATTAAACCAACTTTTTAACAATACCTCAACACTTTGTTCCAATGTAAAGTAAAAAGGCACACATAGATAGACACTTTAACTTGCCCTCACCTGGCAACTAAATACTCCAACTTTGAATATGCATATCTAGACACCTCAACTAGTTTCCTTGTGTCAGTTGAACACTCCAACTTAGAAAATGATCATCAAGACACCTCAAAAATTTATGTGCCACATCGGCATCGGGTGTCCACGAGATATAGTGGGGACAAGTTGGAGTGTTTAATTGTCATTTGAGACCTCAGCTGCCCGGAGTCTCCAAAAATGTTGTCGCACGCGTGTCTGATCCTTCAAAAATGCATTATTTTGGAGGATCAGATACGCACCCATCGACATTTTTGATGATTCCAAGCAACTTAGTTTGAGACTAAGGGATTGAGTAATAATCTTTGCGGGTAGCATCATTAAATATTTTGTAATCCATGCAAATTCTCCATCTGGTTACTGTGTGAGTTGGGATCAACTCATCCTTATCATTAGTCACCACTGTCATACATCCGTTCTCTAGGACACACTGAATGGGGCTAGCCATCTGTTGTCAGAACTAGGATTTAAGGTGTCCAGATGTGCACTCTCAAAATTGGAGTGCTTACTTGTTAGTTGAGGCCAATTTTGAGTGTCTCTTTATGTATTATGCCTTAGTAAAATACCACCAACGTCTTGATGACTTTAAGACATTAATCCCGATTAGCATAGGCATAGAGAGGAACAACTTACTGTGCCTAATGACTTTAATCCCGATTGCACGCTCGAGAATCCGAGCTTTTCTACCATCAGGATCATATTCAGTTAGTCCTACAAATTCCCAAATCATCAAACACTCAGTTCTGCAGATAAACAAACAAAAGAAAACACCTTTAGGGGTCATTTGGTAGCTAGTAAAGAGCAATTTATTCATGTATTAATTTATATATAAGTTATACAATGTTTGATAGCTAGCTAGGAAATAAGCTATTCATGTATAAATTTAATACGACGTTTGGTTTGCTATTTAGAAACCAGCATAACTAATACATGTATAAATTATGAGGAAATTAGTTTATTATCTTATGCAGAGTAGAAGATGGAATAACTAATATCGTCATAACTAAAACCTGCATAATTCTAACCAGCTACCAAATGACCCCTTAAAGTTGCTTAAAACTAATGAAACCAATCACAAGCATAATTCTAACCAACTACCAAATGACCCCTTAAAGTTGCTTAAAACTAATGAAACCATTCACAAATTCCTTTCGAAATTACCCGCGGAGTTGCTAAAAACAGCAATATTGTTGCCAAACAAAGATTTACACTGTTCCATAGATGAAGCAAGAGGAGACCACAAGTTCAATGAATAAGGCATAGTAATAGTATTGTCCTTATCGAAAACTACGCCTTCGAATCCCCTTTTCTTCAGCTCATTCCAATCAATGTAACTTATATCTGGCACACACACATGTGGCAGTGCCAAATGCTTATATTTATACAAAATCCCAATAAAAAATGCAATTCCCTCCAGGTTAATCCTCTGTCCCAATGCAGCTTTAATGCTTGCCCACCATCTGTTCGACCGAATGCGCGAATGAGTGATCACTGCAACTTCCTGCTCTTTGACAACTTCCTTATGATGGGGTTTCTCTTTTTCATCAGGAAAATAAATTTCTTGAGAATATACATGATTGTTGTTATGCCTTTCTTGTTCTTGGTTAAGTTGTGCGAACTCTTCACTTTCGATGCGGCGGCACCTGTGCCGTCGGAAATACACTACTTTTGTCAAATAAAACACGCAGCTGTTGTTGGCATTTTTGAAGAGTCCGGATAATATAGGTTGTTGGTGATAATTGTGTGTATAACTGACAAGTGTTTTCTTGAAATGGAGGGAGTGTTTGGAGGGAAAATTGTTAGGAATATTGTAATGGAAGTAAGTGTGGCATGGTGTAATTGAAGTGGATAGCATAATAAGAAATTTCCAAATTTATTGCTGTTTGATTAATGAAGTATATGAACAAGTGTATAGATAAGGTAAGTTTTCATGGTATTATTATTATTAATGGAATCTCCATCTTAGTATGTCATTCTACATTCGCTCCATAAAGCCATGAATATATGGTCGTAGGCTCATAGCCACTCATTGTGAGGGACAGAATTTTAGTTGGAGTTTTTGATGAGGTTTTGAGAAATTGGGCTTTGGGCGCATACTGTTGGTAGAGCTTTACTCGTTGGGCCAATAAGAATTGTTGGGGGTACTTTAGAAATAGGTTGTTCTTCAATGGAAAAATTACACATTATAGATAAAATAATTTAATAATTACATGGTATGATTAATATTTAAAAAAATTATAATTCATAGTTAATAATTTTTAATAATTACATGGTATGATTAATGTATATATCAAAGGCAAGTAAAATTTCTCTCTCATAATTAATTTTTTGTTTTAGCTGATTGGAGTGTTTAGCGACAATAAGTCATTCTTTTATTGGATGTTTTTAGCGGCAGTATGTATTCTTCCTAATTCAACAGATCTCAAAGTTTATTCTAGCATATATCAAAGAATATTTTTATTTCTATTTCTTCTTTCAAATTTTCTGATATTTTGTGTTTCCCCCTACACATTTGCTGTATTTTTTCATAGAAGATTTTCTTAATTCAACTAAATTATTATCAATTGTATATTATGTGTCAGTTATATATGTATAAGTTGTATATTAATTATATATATGATGTAATTGTATAAGTCGTATAGGTATAAGTCAATTGTATAAGTTGTTAATTGTATATGTATATCTAATTTCATTTTTTTTTTGAATTGTACTTCTGAATGTTTGTATATTATCATAGTGTATATTAAATAACTATATATCTATATATATACATTTGCAGAATGTATATTGAGTGTGTACATATACATTTTGCATAGTGTATATACAAATATACAAATTATTTTTTTGAATTCAATCGTTATTTTCTTAATACAACTAAATTATTATTAATTGTATATTATGTGTCAATTATATATGCGTATATGTATATGTTGTATATGTATAAGTCAATTGTGCAAGTCGTATATGTATAAGTCATATATGTCAATTATATAAGTCATATATGTATAAGTTGTTAATTGTATATGTACATCTAATTTTTTTTAATTGTATATCTGAATGTTTGTACATTATCATAGTGTATATTAAATAACTATATATTTGTATATATATATATTTTGCATAATGTATATTGAGTGTGTACATATACATTACAGTGTATATACAAATATACGATTCTTGAAATTATAAAAAAAAAATGAGAAAGAGGGGAGGGAGGAGCGAGATAGAGGGATGGAAATGAAGGAAGGGGAGGGAGATGAGAGAGAGAAGGAGGAGGAGAGATACGAGAAAGAGGGAGAGAAAGGGAGGAATTTATGCAAACTTTAACAATGTCTTATAATTATGGACAAAAAGTTAACTATATCTGAAGGGAAGCGAGATAGAAGGATAGAAATGGAGGAAGGGGAGAGAAATGAGAGAGAGAAGGGGGAGAGAGGCGAGAAAGCGGAAGAGTAAGGGAGGGATCTAAGGTATATTTATGTTTTGTAATTATGCAAATTTTAACCATGCCTTGTAATTATGGACTAAAAGTTACCTTTTCATGGGATAATTACATAAATTAATTCTTTTAGATTAATTATTATCATGTATGATAGAACTTTTAATTTAGGAAAAAAGCATAATTATCTCCCTAAGTTTGTCACGAAAATTTACTTTAGCCATTAAACTTAACATGTAATTATTTACCTCCTTATTAACTTTAAAGTATATTATTTTGCTCCCTTTGTGGCTTATTAGATCAAGCCAAGTTCCATTATTGTATAGTCACTCGCGATTTGATTGATCCACGTCATTAATGAGCCGATTTTGACCCGACCCGCTATAATAATAAAATGTCCAACTCATTTTTAAATAAAACCCGACCCGACTCTTTTTCCCATCAAATACACCTAACCCGCCATTTCCTTTCTCATTCCTAATTTGTCAAAAAATAAATCTTTCGTAATTCCTAATTCTTAACCTAATCAATCGTTAGTTTCATGGAGATGCTAAGATTATCGAGTTTTGGAGGTTAGTAATCCCTTTCTTTTACCTCTATTTTGCATTTAGAATTTTTATCCAATCGATTTTCAAAGGGTTTCATATTTAGATTTTTGATTTTGACTACAACTCGTATTTTTTATAAAAAATTGCAGTTTAAAAATAACTTTTGTGTATATTACCTTAAGATTTGGGTGGGGGTGGTTCTAGTGTTGTGGAAGATTTGGGTGAAACTTCTGCTGCTACTGCACCAGATGTTTCAATAGTACATTCTAATTGGGAAAGTGATAGTCAAGATAGTGAAAATTCTGATTATCGTGATTTACTTGAATGTGATGATGAATATAATAGTGATACTCATGTGGAGGTTAGGATTTTTAGAGAAGAAAAGAGAGTCGTCAAAACAAAAAAAAGCTGGAGCTAAAGGAGTTAATTTAAGAAAAAAGGAAATTGATGTGGAATATAATGAGTATTTGTCCAAGAAAAAAATACCCTATAGGATAAATTAGGTGGTGATGAGCCATACTTTGATTCAGATGAAAATGCTAGTTTGAAATAGATACTGATGTAGATGGTGATGAGGATGAGGTATCAACATCCTATAAGAAGTGTGAAAAAGGCAAGGAGGGCAAAAAGAACTAAAAAAAGAGTTGTGTTTGATCCTACTTGTAAGTTAATTATTTGAGAAACTAGTCTAGCTTTTGAAAATGTTAAAAAATTAAAAAAAAAAAAAGCTATTACTAGATATGCAGTTCAAGACCATGTAGAGCTAGACAAGTATGTAAATGAATCAACTAGTGTAAGGGTAAAATGTGGAAATGGTTGTCAACCATCATGATTACTATTTGGCAGACATGATTCAAGGACAGGAGATTTTATTGTGAAAAAAGTATAATCCAGTGCATGTATGCAATGCCAGGATAAAAAAAAAATTGGTCAATTCAAAGTATTTAGTAAAGAGATGCAGGGATAGAATTATTTCTGAGCCTGGTATTAGAGTTTTTCAGTTGCAAAATCTAGTGAAAAAAAGAAGTTGGAGGTATGTATTGGAAAAAATGTGGTAAGAAAAGCAAGAAACATAGTGTTACAAAAGATAATGGGTGATCATGTGGAGAAATATAAAATAATTTTTTTATTATAGAGATGAACTTTTAAAGACTAATTCAGGCAGTACATGTGTGGTAAGGCTTAGTGAAGAAACTTTTGAAGGTGGAAGACAAATGTTTCAATCCTTCTATATATATTTTGATGCTTTGAAGAAAGCATTTAAAACTGGATGTAGAAGATGTATTGGATTTGATGGTTATTTCTTGAAAGGTGATTGCAAAGGACAATTGCTTATAGTCGTTTGTAAAGATAGGAATAACCAAATGCTATCACTATCTGGGGCAGTGGTTGAAGTTGAAAATACTTTAACTTGGACATGATTTATTACACTTGTTAGGCATGATCTAGAGCTTGGTGATGGGAAAGGATTGACATCTATGACTGATATACAGAAGGTAATTTGTTCTAACTTATTCATTTATGTTTTTAACTACTTTATTTTTCTATATTCTTATGTCAGCTAATCATTTTATATGTTGTTGAAGGGTCTTGACATCGCAATGTTATAGTTACTGCCAAATACAGAACAAAGAATGTGTGTAAGACACATTTTAGTTAACTGACCTAAGGATTGAAAAGGAATTGAAAGAAGGAATTGCTTTTGGAAATGTTCCAAGTCAATATATGAGCAAGATTTGAAAATAAATCTAGATCATATGGAGATGTAAGGTTATAAAATTTGTGAAAATATTCTGTGTTACAACATAGAAAGGTGGTCCAAGATTTATTTCAGTACTTCTAGTTATTGTGATAGTGTTGATAATAACATGAATGAAAGTTTTAACTCATGAATTCTGGGGGCAAGATACAAGACTATTATCACAATGCTTGAGAAAATAAGGGTCAAAGTAATAAGAAGAATAACAGAGTTAAGCCAGTTCTCTGAAACTTGGATAATTGACATTTCTCCAATGGCTTTAAAGGATTGATTAAGAACACTTTAAAATCAATGAAGTGTACCCTTGAATGAAATGGTGAATATGGTTTTGAGGTTAAGGACAGTTGGGGAAATATATTTATAGTGCAGATGAATAATAGAACATGTACTTGTAGATTTTGGATGCTAAAAGGCATACCTTGTTGTCATGTTATAACTGCACTTCATATTAGAAGATTGGAGCCTATTAACTATGTCTCACATTGGTATAAGAAAGAAACATACCAAAAGACCTATAGCTTTTTTATTCAACCTATTACTGAAATGCAAATATGGCCACAGTCAACCAATTTTCCTGTTATACTATCAGAAATTAGAAAAATGCCAGGTCGGCCCTCTAAGTGTAGAAGGAAAGAGGAAACTGAGAACAAGACAGATAAATTATTCAAAAGAGGTGTTGAAATGACCTACAACACTTTTCATGCAAAAGATCATAATAAGAGGAGTTGTCCTTTTGGTGTAAAAGCTATAACTGGTAGAGAAAAAGAGACAAATTCAAGTGTTGATTCTTCTGCAGCCCCAAGTCAGTCTCAACGAAGCACAAACAAAGAAAGAGGAATACCAAAAGGGTCTACAAAACAGGTAAAATTTATTTATAATTAACCTTAAGTTTTATTGAATTTTGATATTATTTTTACTGTTGGGCTATTGTAGCTGCTATTAAATTGATATCACTTATTTTGACTGTTAGGCTATTGCAGCTACTGTTGCCGCTGCTGTAAATGTGATTGGTGGCACTGAAAGGGGAAGAGGGACTAAAAAGAGTAAAAGGACTGTTTCTATTGCATCTAATGTAGATGGTGCCAACGAAAGGGAAAGAGGGACTGGTAAAGGTATAGGGACGGCTGCTCTTGTATCTAATATAGGTGGTGCCACTGAAAGAGGAAGAGAGACTTGTAGGGGTAGAGGGATTGATGTTGTTGCTGCAAATACTGTTGGTGTTATTGTAAGGGGTAGAAGGAGTGTTTCTACTACATCAAATACTGATGGTGTCAGTAAAAGGGGTAGAGGGGTTGTTGATCCTGTATCTAACCTTGGTAGTGTTACTAGTAGGGATCGAGAGAAAAGTTTTGAAAGATCAAGAATGGTTAGGATAGGATTGTACATACACAAAGTGATTTTAAAATCCATAATGTAAGTTCTTGAATGATTTTACACTTTTCAATATTCAAGTTAATCATTAAAAGACTATGCACTTTTTTGTTAATTCAGTCCGGAATGTCTTTGAACTCCTCTCTAGTAACTGAAAATTTTGGGCATCATAAATCAAAATTAGGTGTGAAATAAAAATGAAAGCCTACTTTCACCCAACAAGGATGAGAGCACAAAGAATGAAGACAAGTACCAAAGCTACAAAAATGGATCAATTGAGTCAAACAAGTTCTTCAGTTGTCTAGTGTTTGAAATCTTATTTATTTCACTAAATTCTGTCATGTATTTGATGTTTAATTAGCTCAAACAATTATGTAGTTGTGCCTTAATAGATATGTTTTTGTAAAATAGTTATGCAGTTATGACTGCTCTGTGATATTTGTTTTTTTCAAACAATTATGCAGTTGTGACTGTAATTTTTTATCTCTTAATTATGCAGTTGTGACTATAATATTTTAATATATTATGCAGTTGTGACTGTAGTGTTTATTTCAAACAATTATGCAGTTGTGTCACATGAATATTTCTAGCAATACATCCAGCTAAGACTGCACCTTTGGGTATATATAATTTCTGTCATTGTTATTCTTTTTTTTATGTCTATTTTTGTGTACTTGCAAGTAGAATAACAATATAAGGAACTTCAAACAAGATTCTTATGAACTTGCAAATAGAATACACAAACAAAGAAGGGATCCCAACAAAGAATTGCGTAGATACTTCAAGGATAATTACAAAAGATCTAATGAAATTAAAGGCTGCTATACATCAAAATTGTAAGGTAACTCTATTGAGTCTTTCTTTACATAGATCATTCTAAGCTAATATCTTATAACTAGAATGCAACAACAAAACAGAATAAATATGAGAACATTCTCCCTAGTCCTTCCTTTAGCCATGTTACTTATCCATTTTTTCTCTTTTTCTTTAATCTTCTCAATCTCTTTCTCTAATTTCTTCAATTTGATGTCTACACAATTATCATCTTATTTGAACACTCTAGGCTTGTCAACTTCTTTTGAAGCTTTCATCTTCACAACTTCATTGACTGATGGTTGCATGATTTGATGACAAGATTCCACTAAATTCTCAAACTCACCTAACTTTTCTATTAGTTTAGGAATTACAAATTTGGATATCAAATCAATGTCCTCTTTGTCCCTCCAACATCAAAAGTCACAAGATCTTGAACCCTTCAATAATTTAAACAAAGGATTAGTGTTCAAATAAATATACCAGGATAAAGAAACAGAGAATTTTTTTAGATATTTACCCCATAATAAGGACATGCCCAATATCTTTCGCCGAGATTAATTAAAGTCCAAGATGTTTTCAAATGAACTACAAAATCATGATTACAACGAACTTCTTGGTTCAAAGCAAAATCATTCTCTTCCATACAAAGCTTAGACAAGTTAACGGATCTCATGGTGTGCAACAAAATAATCCAGTCCATAAATTTTAGAATAAAAAATGACTATAAAATCTACATAACAAAAGAAGAAGGAATTTACCTTTTCATAAGAATAAAAGATGAATGGAGAAGTCAGAAAGGGAAACAAAAGATGAAGGAAAAATAAGAGAAAATTAAAAAAAAAAATGAAATAACGGTTTTAATTTTTTAAGCAATTTCAAATCAAATTAAAGTTTAAGTTGATTGAAGATGAAGGAGAAGAGGAGTTAGGATTTTGAAATTGGGATTAAGGGGTCGATTTTTAAAGGAAAAAAAATGACCTTTTTTTTCTAAAAAATATTAATTCGGGTCAAGTTAAGTGCTTAACGCACCTTGTTTGACCGTGTTTACACGCGCCTTTGTCTAAGCCACAAAGAAAGCAAAATAATACACTTTAAAGTTAATAAGGAGGTAAATAATTACAAGTTAAGTTTAATGGTTAAAGTAAATTTTCGTGATAAGTTTAGTGGGGTAATTATGCATTTTTCCTTTAAATTATTATCAATTATAGTTGAGTATTAGGTTTAATAACAGATCTCCACTTCTTCTTCATTACTCTCCCTCCTCCTGTCAGCATCATCTTCTCTGTCGAGGAGCTTCAAGCTTCGATGAACCGGAGCAAAGCAACAATCCCCGCTAGTTTCTTTTTCTCTTTCACAACCATCTTCGGAGCATCGAATCCGAGTCACCACATCCACGTCGAATCATAATGGAACAACCAAATCTAGCTGGAATTGTCCAAATCTGGCCAAAATTATTAAATTTTGACAGAGTTATTTGATGATGGAGGAGAAACGGAGTGGATAGTAAGTTGTTGGTTGCTCCGGCAACGTGAATTAGTCGGAGAAGACGAGAGTTGTTTGGTGGCTGATTCGTCGGAGGGAGTTAGTTTTGAAGGTGATTCTCTATTCAAACAAATAAAGGTTGGGTGCTGGAGATCTAATAGGAGCTTGGTGGTAGTGATGGAGCTCTCGCTAGAGTTTGGTGGCGGAGTTTTGCTGGAATTTGGTGGTGGTGATGGAGCTGTTGTCGAAAAAAATGGAAAAAAGAAGGTGATGGTCTATTGGTGGTGGTGGCAGAGCTTTGACTGGAGTTGGGTGATGGTGGGTGGTGTAAGGTGGTGGCAACATTGTGATTTGTATTGAAATTATATTAATCGTAAAGGATCGTTGTAATATAATTTGAATTGAAAGTTGTTATTTCATGAGAAATATAATACACTTCTAATGACATAAACTAATTTAAATAGTAACGAAATGTTTGAAATTCACGTATAATACTTATAATACATTTGTATTAAAACTATTTTAGTTATATATTTCATCACTTATATTGAAATACGTCTTTAAAACGTATAATATATTAAAATTGTTGTTTATTTTTTTATTATTAATATTGTTAAAACTATATTTTAAAATGTATTATATATGTATTTAACTATTTTTAGTTTTAAAAAAAGTTAAGTTATGAACTGTAAGAATAAAAATGTGTTTTAATTGGTAAATAAGGTTATATATTTAATCTATTTATGTAAATGTCTCTTTTGTCATTTAAGTTATGCTTAGCTAGTGCTTGACCATAGATTTTCAAATATTTTTTGACAAATTATTTTTGAGTGAAGATTTAAGTGAAATTTCACCATGTGTTTGACCATATTATTTGAGAAACATATTTTATTTTTAAAAGTTTTCAAAAAATAAAATTTAGCCCAAATATTTTTTTATTATTATTTGAGAGTTTGAATTATTTGCCAAAAATATTAATCAAATAATGACAATTTATATGCTCAAACACTATTTGTAATTTTTTTTTTTCAAAAACTACTTGAAAAATCTATGATCAAACGAATCCTTAATAGGGTATAAGTCCTTGAAGCTACGGAGGGAATAACTTGGATATTATGTTATGAAAATATATACTTATGCCTTGAGATTTTTTTTTTTTTTTTTTTTTTTGTTATGAGGAAAATAAATTAAAAACCAACGACTCAAAATAAGGATGTTAAAGTGAGTGATCCAATTTGCAGGATCAAGTGCACAAATAACCATACAAAAATCATTCTTGAAAAAGATGATCTAGAATTTTGATTCCCACTTGAATTTTGTCACTCTATCAGAACTTATGAATAATTTAAGGAGATATATAAAAAAGAAGATAGTTTAAAGTCTATTCTAATTGTCAAAGATTGAGCAATTTTGAATAACACTAGACAGATTTTACCATTTTCGTCAACTTATGAATAATTAACAACATATGTAAAAGTGAAGATAGTTCAAAGTCTTTTTTTAATTGTCAAAGATTGAGCAATTTTGAATAACACTAGACAGTTTTTATCATTCTCATCAGAACTGGTGAATTATTTCACAAAATAGTCCAAAGTCCTGCTAGTCGGCGAGCCAGTAATCCAATATAATATAAATGAAAAAAAGACAAATATATCTTTCGACTATGTTAACTAATTTGTAATTTTTGATCTAATATTACCCCATCGTTAGGAAAGTATCTCGTTTTGCCATTGCCGCCCTACCAGAGCTCCAATGTGTAAGTATAATTTTAAATTATAGTCAAAAGTTGAAGGATAAATTTTAACCTTTATTTTTGAAGAATTTGGACACGTGAAGTTCATCCATTTCATATTAGATTTAGCTAATGACAAGTACAAATACGAAATGATTTGCTAACAATAAAGATATAAATGAATCAAAATTTTCACAATAAAAAGTTCAAAATTTTGCCCTTATACTATGAGAAACTAAGGAATTTGGCCACCTTTTGATTTTTTATCTAATATAAGCGTTAGGAAAATGTATTGGCACTCTCCTGATCCAGCATTTATATTTGTCTTTTTTTCTCCTTTTAAAAATATAATGAAAAAAAGAAGAAGTGAACAGTCACTTAAAATCTTCTTGATTAGAACTCTTTTTAATCGTGTTTCTTGCAGGTCTGCCCTTTCCTGCTCGTACAACCTTCTTCCATTACTCCACTTCTTCTGTGGGCTACTTAATTTCTTCATTCCCCAAATTTCAAGTTCTCCCATATATTTTCTCTTTTACTGCTTTCTATTACATGCCAACCGTTAATCTCCTTCCTCTGATGTAGTGTTTTGGATTAATATTTTTTTGGACAGCAAAATCCGGAGACGAGTTTCAAAATGATTACATTAACCTTTACAGGCCTGCTGATTGAAGTAACTGAAATAATGAAAACAAGTCCCGGTGTGATATTTTTTCTTGCAAATTTTATAGCTCTGAAATTTCTGTATGGAAGAATTCCTGTTTAAACGCAGTAATATTTTATAATTAATAGAAGCAGATTTTGGTATGTTAATGAAAAAAAAAAAACTCAAAGCTTTTAGTTTATTAAGATTATGGTCACTGTGCAGGAAGCCAAACTTGGGTGCAACAAAAAAACCATGAGTGTTGATTAATGTTTAATCCATGAGAAAGTCCTAGTGAGTAAAATTAAGGAGAAAGGTTGAGACGAATTTTAGTACTTACTTTAATTGTTAGCCGAAAATCAGAGTAGGGTAGCGGAAATATTAAATCGATATATCTCCAGCCATTGTTGAGGGTCTGTAGTTGACGTCGGCGTTAATAATGTTGTCGACCTTGCTTTCCGGTGAGTCTTCTAAACACTCAACATTACTTTAGATGGTATGAATTTTTGAGAAGATTGTACTTAGGGACCAGAATCGGAGATGACACAATATATATAACTGTTCCACCATCAAAAGCAGTTGGATAGTTCCTTAGATAAGGAAGCGCCAACAGTTTTAGAGAATTTTGAAATTCAAATCGGGAGGTTACGGCCATAAAAAATGCCAACATGAATTTCACTCTTTTACTTTTTTTTTTTTTGGTCTTTTTGTCTCTTTTTTATTAATTTTTGAAAATTTCTAATGTAATATTCTAATAACCTTCTCTTTCTTCTTATATTTTCAAAGTAAAAAAACACAGTTCGTTTAAACCTTAACATATTCTTGCATACATGTTGGAATGTTTCTTTATTATGGAATTAATAATAATAATATTAATAATAAATAAAAAAAGAATACATGTTGGAATGTGTTATTACTCATATAGTTAAATTTATCTTGCATTGATTATTAAAAGGCAAAGGAGTAGACCAGTTGCGAAAAGCAGTGGCTCAAAAATTATTTTACATATGTACATATCCTTGATCATTATTCTTAGCAAACTTTCTAGCTTCGCCACTAGTAAAAAGATGATAATAAGACCTAGGGTAGATTTGAGGATATGGATAAAGATCTCGAGATAAAATGATCACTTGATATATTAAGATTTGTGTTCTTCAAATTTATTTTGCAAAAAAGTTAACTTTACTCCATAAAATTGATCAACGAAAAAAATTTGTTATTTTCATTTCATCCATAATATTCTTCTATTACATTTAAAGTTATTAATGTTGTAACGACCTAAAAATGTGATGAAATATGTGAAATTTGTGATTTTATATAATTTGACTATTTTACCCTCTTCATAGTTGCATTATAGTATTTCTAAGGTGTGGGAGTGATTGACATGATTTTCGATGCATTTTGGTACTATTTATGCGATATTGTGATTTTTGATGACTTCGAAAGTCTTATTTTGGACTCATGTGAATATCTTTTGATTCGTAAGATGGATGGCTGAACGGACTGCGCCAGCAGCTTCGAAATATCGTTCTTAGGCTAGGTAGATATTTGGTTTGGGTCTCGGTGCACCCGAGCTCATTTCGACCTATTAATCGGAAAGTTGAAAATTTGGAAATATGGGTGTGGGACCCACATTTGATCGAAACGACCTTAGATGAAAATTCGACTTTGCCAGCAGATCCGAAATATCGATTTTAGGGTGTTAGCATGTTTGGTATGATTTTACGGCTTTTAAATCTCATTTCAATCCTCGATTTTGAAAATTACAATTTCGAATTTTGGGGGTCAACTTTTTAATGATGATATTTCTTCAAAAATTTGACTTTGCCAACGCATCTGAAACATCAAATTTTGTGTGGTTGCATAGTTCGTTTGTATATATCGGTCTTCGAACAAATTCCGGGCACCTCAATGAATTCCGGATTGACTTAAAAAAAACAAAAAAGGGTCAGAAATATCCTCAAAGTATTGAAATTAGTTAAAAAATATCCCCCGTTAATCTATTGGGCCAGAAATACCCTTCAAGTATTCGAATTGGTTCAAAAATACCCCTTCATCCACCTTTATGACTCAAAAATACCCTTGCAACTAACGATTTTTTAAAATCATAATTGAAAATTCGGAAAAGGGATAGAAATATCCTTCAAGTATTGAAATTGATTTAAAAATACCCCTCCATCCACCTTTATGGCTCAAAAATACCCTTTCACCTAATGATTTTTTAAAATCATAATTAACAAAATTATTAAATATGCAGCAACTTTCTATTGGTTGAAAATAAATTAATTAAAATGTTAAATTCAATCCGGACTCAACTCAAACTACCCAACCCAAATCGTAGTAAATTTGCCCCAACTAAAACTACCCGATAGTATGTGTAATTCTTGCTATCAAATGCAGGAACTTTGTTGACTTAGAATCTGTCAGTCTAATGTAATGTTGTAAAGAATTTTATCCCCTAATTATAATACTAGTTGGTATTTCTTTGTAATGTATATTTCTCGGTGTTAGCTAGCAAAACTAATTGAGATGTTTTGGTTATGCCACATCTTAGGCAACACTATCTTGTTACTTCCTCCATTTCATTTTACGTGACACATTTAGTTTATATCAAAAAAATACTACATTCTTTTCTAAATAGTTGTCACAATTTTTGTTTATATACATCAAATTGTTTTGCCACCACTGGCAAGTGCATTATTTTTCGTGCGAGACCACTTCACATCATCCATCGATCAAAATTATGATTAATTTTGTAGAGTTTGGATCGGATAGTTTTAGTTGAGTTCGGATTGGGCTTAGTATTTTAATTAATTTAGTTTTGACTAATAAAAAATTGTCACACATTTAATAAAATTTTTAATTCTGATTTAAAAAACCCGCTAGTTGCAAGGGTATTTGTGAGCCATAAAGGTGGATGGACGGGTATATTTGAACCAATTTCAGTACTTGAAGGCTATTTCTGACCCTTTTTCAAATTTTTAATTATGATTTTTAAAAACCCGTTACTTGCAAGAGTATTTTTAAGCCATAAAGGTGGATGGAGGGATATTTTTGAACCAATTTCAATACTTAAAGGGTATTTCTGGCCTAAGAGGTTAACTGAGGGTATTTTTGAACCAATTTCAATACTAAAAGGGTATTTCTGATCCTTTTTCAAAAAATCAACTTTTAAGCTATATCTGTGCAGAAAAATCTGCAATAATAAATAGCAGTTTTGGGCCTATTTTTGCTCATTTTTCATCTTGCCTCTTGGGAATTAAACCCTAAAATTGTGTGAGAGCTTAAAAGTGAAGTTTGTGGGAGCTTGTGAAGCTAGGTTAACATATATTTTGTGGTTTATTATGGATTTAAGGTAAGAATTCACCCTTTTCTTAGTAATTTCTTGATTAATTTTTCAAACTCCAAAAATCTTAGGGTTTGATTCTTAACTCCAATTTCACTCCCTTTCACTTGAATAATATTTTAATCTTATAATACTACTTTTTCATCATTTAACCTTCAAAACAACTCCGATTCTTTATTTTAATCCGAATTTAAAAGATTTTACCCGGTAAAGCTCAAAAATGATTTCTCTTCGATCTGAACCTCGTTTTTGACTCGATGTGACTTGATTTTTGAGACGTAGGTTTCTAAAAACTTGAGAAATATATTTTTAAATTAAATTCTAATTTTGCCCTTTTTTTTGGAAACCTGTTTCGGGGGTCCGTTTTGACCCCAAACCAAAAGTAGTCAATATGGATGTCATTGGTTTTGTTTTGACGTGTAGATTTTATATTTGATATTTTTAATAGAGTTCAGGATCATTCATGAAAAGTAAGATCGTGGGTTCGAAGAGTATCGGACCAGTTTTGGCTTTTGAGGTAGGTTATGCCATAACTCTTTCAGACTGGGCTGGGTAGTAAATGATGATACAAAAAATCATGTTAAGGGTGGGAACTAATCATGAAAAATGACTATCTATGTGTTGTGCCCGTGTGAGAGCCTATATGTGATGTAATTATCGAAATTGAGATATTATGTGATGTGTGTGACTGTGTAGAGTCTTATGTGATGTTGATAGCCCTAAATACATGTGAATAATTATATTGTATTGTTGAAATGAATAATATGGTACCATTGGTGTATTGTAATATATTAATATTTGTTGGTATATGAGATATGTGGAAATTCATGAGTGAAACAAAAATAATGAGTGGATATTGACTCACATAGTTGTGGAAATGTATCGTTGTGGTTGGTTGTGGAACTATATCATATGGTTGATTGTGGAAATACTCTTTGTGATTGGTTGTGAGCATTATAAGTACTCTTTGTAATTGATTGTGAGCATTACATTTTCATATTATACTCATTCATGAAACATTAGTACCACCATGGCAACACCTTTTTAGAACCTCCTCGAGGGATGCGTCGGGGATGAGATATTGTAACACCTTATAAAACCCTTTTCGAGGAATGTGATGGAAAAGAGATATGAGATATGTGGATTGTATATGGGTTGACGAACCCCCCATGGGTCCTACATCGGGAAGATTTAGCTCCGTAGGTGTATACAGGGATTGTGTGATGAACCCGAATTTTACGATGACCCCGTGCATCATCATCATCATCATCATCATCATCATATACATTGCACTTACTTTATTGTGTTTATGTTACGTTGTATTGTTATAATGACTTGTCATCTATGTATTTGTCTTACCTTCCTTTACTTCTATTTTAATGATCTTGTATCTACATGTTCTCCCTTGTTCTACTTATATATGACATAATGTATACTTGTGTTCTATATGTTGGTGTGTTGTTGTAATATATGTGATATATTATAACTCTTAGTGCAAGCGGTGGGGGCTACCGTTGTGGGATATTTTCTAGTTGCATGTGACGTACCCTTAGTGTGTATTTTGTATGCTTTATTTTCTACTTTGGTCGATCGGCCTATGATACCTACTGAGTATAAGTGAAACATACTCACTCCTACTTCAGCCTTTCGGTGCAGCTTCAGCTTTGGGTACATCTCAGATTAGTTAATTTTCAGGCATATTTAGATTACTCAAGGTAGTGGTTGGACATCCATACGTTCGGTGTTGTGGTTGGACATCCATACATTCGGTGTTCACCTTTATCTTTCTATATTAGTTATGTCTTTATTAGTATTCGGAGACAAATATTATTCCTTTATGGTAATTTTTTCTAATGTATTTGACTTCTATGTTGTATTAGTAGTTCTTACACTATTGACTTCTGGTTTTGGGCATGATTGGTATTTTTGATAAGTTATTTCTGCACTATTATGATTACTTGTATGGTTCGACTTCGTTCTAAAAACCTTACCTTAGGGGCATTTCTACCTTTTTCCCATGTCTATCAGTTTGGGTGAGAGGCTTGCTTGTCAAGGTTCACCACGACAAGTGTCATCATGACCTATCGATTTTTAGGTCGTGACAAATTGATATCAGAGAAGCCAGGTTTCATTGGTCTCAACGGTGTAAGAACGGGATGCCTAATAGAGTCTCACAGATAGGTATGTAGACATCTGTATCTATCTTCGAGAGGCTATAGGATGTCTTTAGAAAACTTTTTATATTTTGTTCCTTACCGTGCAAAGTTCTTTCATATGTTGTGTTCTGAGTTATGTTTCACTCTTTTTGTGCAGATAGTGTTGACTAGGTCTCGTGAGTGTACTGATGCAGAGCCTTCACCTAAAGGGCGAGCCTCGAGTCATGGACGGACTCAAGGGAGGAGACGACCCCGTGGTGCAGCTCCATCTAGGAGAAGTGCTTGGGGACTCTCCCCTGAGCCTCATGTTGTATAGGTTGGAGGTATGGGTCCTACTCTAATTCTTCAGAGTTCGTCTGCCCCAGTGTTGGAGGGATTGTTTGTACGTTTGCTGACCCATTTAGAGTGTTCTCCCTTGGTTATGCCAAGTGTACCTTCAGTTCAGAGTATGGATCTTCCTGTTGCACCTACTTCTGGTTTGGGTACTTCTCAGACCTTGAGTCATATTCCACATTCAGTGCCGACATCTAACTATGAGGTTCCGAGATTAGAAGTCCAACCGTCATCCATGTTACCTCCTCAGACGGGATCACAACCTGTCAGATTTACTATACCTTCTCTTATAGCTTGTACAGTATTGTCTTACGAGGATCAAAAGAGGTTCGAGAGGTTTACTCGATTGGGTCCTCCCAAATTTGGTGGCGCAATGGGCGAGGATGCCTTCAAGATTCTGATAGATTGTCGAGAGAAGTTGCACAATTTGGGTTCACTTGAGTTTCATGGAGTTACTTATACATCTTATCAGTTGAGAAATGTGGCGAGAGATTGATGGAGGTATCTTGTCAGTTGTAGACTCGGTGATTCTCTCGAGATGACTTGGGATCACTTCACCTAGGCTTTCCTTAAGAGATTTATGCCTTTCAGTTTGAGAGACCGTATGCTGGATGAGTTTGATCATTTTGAGCAGGGCTTCATGACAGTTTCTGAGTATGAGACACGTTTCCATACCCTGTCCAGATATTTCTATAATAGTATTTCTATCAAGTTTGAGAAGATTCAAAAGTTTGTGAAAGGTTTGGATGTCTTTCTTTAGTTGGCTACGTCTCAGATGGCTGTGTTTGGGGCTTTTTTCAGAGTATTGTGGATCATGCTAAGATGACAAAGTGTATTCTTAGTGCATCTCAAGGAGGCGCCAAGAAAGTGCAATATTTTAGTAAGTTCAGGAGTCAGACCTCTCGAGGCAGAGATTTTAGAGATTCTTGTGGACCCCATGGTAGGCCAGTGCAGGCGGCTTTACAGAGTTCAGGTGGTGGATCTTCTAGTTCAGCATTTTAGGGTGGCCATTCGGGATCAGTTGTACCTCTTCTATTGGGACTGGTCGTAGATATTGCTATGTGTGTGATGAGATTGGCCATGTGGCTAAGGACTGTACCCGTCTGATGGTTCGAGCTACTCCTATTTCAGCTATGAGGGGTAGGAGTGTTACCAGAGGTGTGAAGGGTAGAGGTAGTAGAGCTCGAGGGGGTGGTCATAGGGCTACTTAGACAGTTGGTGGTCGTGGGGCCACCTAGGCAGTTGGTGGTCATAGTCAGTGTTATGCTATACCAGCCAAACCCTAGGCAAAGGCTTCTGATGTTGTGATTACAGGTATCATCCTCATTTGTTTTAGACCTGCATCTGTATTATTTGATCACGGATCGACTTTCTCCTATGTGCATGTATATTTTGTTTTGGGTTTTGATTCTGGTAGTGAGTCTCTTGCCATGTCTATTCGTGTATCTACCCTGGTAGGTAATTCTTTAGTGGTGGATCGGGCTCACCAATCAATCTTGTGTTGTGACTTTTGCCGGGCGTGAGACTTTGGTAGACTTGCTTATGTTAGATATGACCGATTTTGATATTATTTTAGGTATGGATTAGTTGGCTTCTTACCATGCTGTCTTAGACTATTTTACTAAGACTGTGACTTTAACTTCACCGGGTGTGCCAAGGATAGCTTGGAAGGGTATACTTCATTCGGATCCTAAGAGGATTATATCTTATGTTCAGACTCGTAAATTGGTTGAGAGGGATGTTTATCTTACTTGGCCTATATTCGTGATAGCAGTGTTTTTTGCCTCCTTTATTGGATTTTGTCCGTGTTGTCCGTGAGTTTATGGATATATTTCCTACGAACTTACGTTGTATGCCTCCGAATCGAGATATTGATTTCATTATTGATGTTGAGCCAGCCACCAAGCCTATTTCTCTTCCTCCTTATAGGATGGCCCCAGTAGAGTTAAAGAAACTAAAGGATCAGTTGCAGAAGTTGTTGGATAAGGGATTTATCTAACCTAGTGTTTCAACTTGGGGTGAGCCTATCTTGTTTGTGAAGAAAAATGGTGGGTCTATGTTGATGTGTATTGATTAACTACAGTTGAATAAGGTGACAGTTATGAATAAGTATCCTCTTCCTCGCATTGATGATTTGTTTTATTAGCTTCAGGGTGCTGCAGTGTTTTCAAAGATTAATTTAAGGTCTGGTTATCACCAGTTGAGGATTAGAGCTTCAAATATTTTGAAGACAGCTTTTCGGACTCGATATGGTCATTATGAGTTCTTGGTCATGTCCTTCGGGTTGACTAATGCCTATGTTGTATTCATGAAGTTGATGAATCGGGTGTTTTGACCATATCTTGACTCCTTTGTTATTGTATTTATAGATGATATCTTGGTTTATTCTAAGAGTGAGGTTAAGCATGAGGAGTATTTTCAAATTGTGCTTCAGAGATTAAGGGATGAGAAGTTGTACGCTAAGTTCTCTAAGTGCGAGTTTTGGTTGGAGTCTATTTCTTTTTGGGGTCATGTGATGACCAAGAAAGGTATTATGGTTGATCCAGCCAAGGTTACAGTTGTTAGTGATTGTGCTAGATCTACTTCCCCACTAAGATTCAGAGTTTTGTTGGCTTGGTCGGGTATTATCACCGTTTTGTTGAGGGTTTCTCTTCTATTTCAGCTCCTTTGAATAAGTTGACTTAGAAGAAGATTTCCCTCTAGTGGTCTGATGTTCGTGAGGCGAGCTTCCAAAAGCTCAAGGACTTATTGACTTCAACTCCTATATTGGCGTTGCCCAATGAGGGCGTCAGCTTAACTGTCTTTTGTGATGCTTCAGTTGTTGAGTTAGGTGTTGTGTTGATGTAGAAGGGTAAGGTAATTACATATGCATCTCGTCTGTTGAAGCCTCAAGAGAGGAATTATCCTACCTATGATTTATAGTTATGCGCAATTGTGTTTGCCTTGAAGTTGTGGAGGTACTACTTTATGAAGTCTGTTGTGAGATCTTCTCAGATCATCGTACTAAAATGGTTAGGCTTGATATTTAGATACCAGGGTGTGTTTTGGCATTTATGGATGCTAGATCTTCTTTAATGGAACAGATTCGAGCTCATCAGTTTGATGATGCTGGATTGAGGTTAATTCGAGATAAGGTATTGGGTGGCAAGACTAAGGAAACCTCACTTGATTCAGATGGATTTTTGCGGATTGGAGGCCGAGTTTATGTGCCAAGAGTGGGTGACTAGATTAGGTTGATCTTAGAGAAGGACAATTGTTCCAGATATTTCATCCATCCAGACGTGACTAAGATAAATCGTGATTTGAGACAATACTACTGGTGGGGTGGTATGAGGTGAGATATAGTTGATTTTGTGGCTTGTTGACTATGCTGTCAGCAGGTGAAGGCCAAGCATATGAGACCTGGTGGATTGCTTCAGAGGTTACCCATTTTCGAGTGGAAGTGGGAACAGATCACCATAGACTTTGTGACTAGTTTGCCTCGTACATCTCATGGTTCTGACAGTGTTTGGGTCATCATGGATCGATTGACCAAGTCATCTCATTTTATTTTGGTTCAGGTCTCATTTAGTACTGAGAGATTGGCCCGTATCTACCTTCGTGAGATTGTGCATCTGCGTGGAGTGCCGATGTCCATTATTTCAGATCGAGGTCCCGTGTTCACATCTCACTTTTGGAAGACTTTTCAGGATGGGTTGGGTATTTGAGTGGATCTTAGTACAACGTTTCACCCCTAAATTGATGGCCAGTCAGAGTGGACTATTTTGGTTTTGGAGGATATATTTTGCGCATGCGTGATGAATTTTGGTGGCCAGTGGGAGCAACATTTGGCTTTAGCAAAGTTTGCATATAATAATGGCTACTATTTCAGTATTGATATGGTTCCTTTTGAGGCATTGTATGGTAGGCGTTGTTGCTCCCTAGTGGGTTGGTTTGATGTTTCAGAGGTGATACCTCGAGGTACGGACTTGCTTCGTGAGTCTTTGGATAGAGTCTTGGTCATTTAGGATAGACTTAGACGGCTCAGAGTAGGCAAAAGTGCTATACTGATCGTACACTTCGTTCCTTGAAATTTGGTATGGGTGATCGTGTTTTCCTTTGAGTTTCACCCATGAAGGGTGCGATGAGGTTTGGGAAGAGGTGCAAGCTTAACCCCAAGTATATTGGTCTATTTAAGATTCTTCAGACTTATTGGTGATGTGGCTTATGAGTTGGCTTTTCCCCCTAATCAATCAACTGTTCATTCAGTTTTTCATATCTCTATGCTTCATCTCTATGTTCCTGATGAGTCTTAAGTTATTCATTGGGTGTCGATTTAGTTAGATGAGCGGTTGTCCTTTGTTGAGGAGTCGGTCTCCATTTTGACTAGGGATGTTAGGCGGTTGCGCTCTAGAGTTATCTCTGTGGTTAAGGTTCAATGGAGACATCAACCTGTAAATGAGGCTACTTGGGAGGCTGAGTCTGATATGCGTAGTCCTTATCCTCAGCTCTTTATTGATTCAGGTATTTCTTGGCCTTAGTTCGAAGACGAATTAGAATTTTAGTAGTGGATAATGTAATGACCTAAAAATTTGATGAAATATATGAAACCCCTCTTCGTAGTTGCACTATGGTATTTCTGGGATGTGGGAGTGATTGACATGATTTTCAATGTATTTTGGTATCATTTATGTGATATTGTGGGTTTTGATGGCTTCGAAAGTCTTATTTTGGACTTATGTAGATATATTTTGATTCGTACGATGGGTGGATGAACGGACTGTGCCAGAAGCTTCGGCATATCGATTTTAGGCTAGGTAAACCTTTAGTTCGGGTCTCGGTGCACCCGAGCTCATTTCATTCTATTGGTCAGAAAGTTAAAAAATTAGAAATATATGTGTGGGATCCACATTTGATCGAAACGACCTCGAATGGAAAATCCACCGTGCCAATAGATCTGTAATATCAATTTTAGGGTGTTAGCATATTTGATATAATTTTACGGCTTTTAAATCTCATTTCGATCCTTGGTTTGAAAAATTATAATTTCGGAGGTCAACTTTTTAAAAATGATGTTTTTTTTGAAAATATGACTTTGCCAATGCATCTGGAACGTCGAATTTAGTGTGGTTGCATAGTTCGTTTACATATATCAAACTCCAAACGAATCTCGGGTGCCTCGATGAGCTTTTCTGCTATATCTGTGTAGAAAAATCTGCAATAATAAATAATAGTTTTGGGCCTATTTTTTCTCATTTTTCATCTTGCCTCTTGGGAGTTAAACCCTAAAATAGTGTGGGAGCTTAAAAGTGAATCTTGTGGGAGCTTGGGAAGCTAGATTAACATATATATTTTTATCTTGTTACGAATTTAAGGTAAGAATTAACCTTTTTTTAGTAATTTCTTGATTAATTTTTCAAACCCCAAAAATCTTAGGGCTTGATTCTTAACTCAATTTCACTCCCTTTCACTTGAATAATATTTTTATCTTATAATTACTAGTTTTTCATCAATTTAACCTTTAAAATAACTTTGATTCTTGATTTTAATCCAAATTTCAAAGATTTTACCCGATAAAGCTCAAAAATATTTTTTCTTCAATTTGAACCTCATTTTTTTTACTCGATTTGACTTGGGTTTTCAGTCTTAGGTTTCTAAAAATATGGGAAACACATTTTAAAGTAAAGTTTCAATTTTGCCTTTTTTTCGGAAATTTATTCCGAGGGTCCGTTTTGACCCCAAATCAAAAGTAGTCATTATGGTGTTGTTGGTTTAGTTTTAATGCATAGATTTTATATTTGATATTTTTAGTGGAGTTTGGGATCATTCATGAAAAATAAGGTCATGGGTTCAAAGTGTAGCAGACCGATTTCGACTTTTGAGGTAGGTTATGACTTAACTCTTTCAGACTGGCTGGGTAGTAAATGATGGTACAAAAATACATATTAAGGGTGGAACTAATCATAAAAATGTCTATCTATGTGTTGTGCCTGTGTGGGACCTATATGTGATGTAATTGTCAAAATTGAGATATTATGTGATGTGTGTGACTGTGTGGAGTCCTATGTAATGTTGATAGCCCTAAATACATGTGAATAATACTGTATTGTTGAAATGCCTAATATGGTACCATTGGTGTATTGTGATATATTCATACTTGTTGGTATATGAGACATGTGGAAATTTATGGATGAAACAAAAATAATGAGTGGATATTGACTCACATGGTTGTGGAAATGTATCATTGTGGTTGGTTGTGGAACTATATCATGTGGTTGGTCGTGGAAATACTCTTTGTGATTGGTTGTGAGCATTACATCCTCATATCATACTCATTCATGAAACATTGGTACCATCGTGGCAACACCCGAGTAACACTGACAATACCTTTTTAAAACCCTCCTCGAGGGATGTGTCGGGGATGAGATATTGTAATACCTTATAAAATCCTTTTCGAGAAATATTCTGAAAAGGAGATATGAGATATGTGAATTGTATATGGGTTGACGAACCCCCCATGGGTACTACTTTGGGAAGCTTTAGTTCCGTAGGTGTATACAGGGATTGTGTGAAGATCCCGGAGGTTGTGCGACGACCTCGTGCATCATCATTATCATCATTATATACATTGTACTTACTTTATTGTATTTATATTGTGTTGTATTGCCATATTGACTTGTCATCTATATATCTGTCTTACCTTCTTTTACTTGTATTTGATGATCTTGTATCTACATGTTCTCCCTTATTCTACTTATATGTGACATAATGTATACTTGTGTTCTATATCTTGGTGTGTTATTGTAATATATGTGATATATTAGAACTCTTAGTGCAAGCGGTGTGGGCTACCGTTGTGGGACATTTTCTAGTTGCAGGTGACGTGCCCTTAGTGTGTATTTTGTATGCTTTATTTTCTACTTTGCTCGGTCGGCCTATGATACCTACTAAGTATAAGTGGACCGTACTCACTCCCACTTCAACCTTTCGGTGCAACTTCAGGTTTGGGTTCGCCTCAGAGTAGTTGATTTTCACGTGTCTTCAGATTACTCAAGGTAGCGGTTGAACATCCATACGTCCGGAGTTCACCTCTATCTTTCTGTATTAGTTATGTCTTTATTAGTATTCGGAGAAAGATATTATTCCTTTGTGGTTGTTTTTTCTAATGTATTTGACTTCTGGATTGTATTAGTAGTTCTTACACTATTGACACCTGGTTTTGGGCATGATTGGTATTTTTGATAAGTTATTTCTGCACTGTTATGATTACTTGTATGGTTCGACTTCGTTCTAAAAACCTTACCTTAGGGGCATTTCTACCTTTTCCCCATGTGTATCAGTTTGTGTCACGACCTGATTTCTCAAGTCGTGATAGAGCCTACCTTAACCCACCAGTAGGCAAGCCACGCCATAGCCCGGAATGATAGGTAACGGGCTAAGAGGAAAAGACCAAAAAGATCACGTATAATGATAGCAACAATAATAATAAGTGAGAACTAAGAAAGGAGTATATATAATAACCTATCAAAACGAGAGAAGGAAAAAGGACCAAATATACAAACGAATCCTCCCAAGACCTGATAAGGTCAGTACTAGAGCCACTACTAATAGGTACCCAGAGTACTAAACAAAACTCTAAAATATACATAACATATACAGGCAATCTCGAGTACAAAAGACTGAACTGGAGTAGATAAAGGAGGATCAGCCTCGGATAACAGTAAGCTCACCCTGCTCCCAACCAGTACTGAAAGGTAGGAACCACGTTAACGTCGACTGCTAGTACCCGGATCTACATCAGAAAAAAGATGCAGAAGTGTAGTATGAGTACCAAAGCAACGGGTGCTCAGTAGACATTATCGGCCGACTAAGCTCAATACAGAAAAGGTATAACTACAATGCGAGGGCATAACCTGAGTCATCAGTAAATACGAGTGGAAAGGAAAAACAACTACCAAGCTACGCAAACGTTGTAAAGGAATAAATATAGCGAACATAAAATAAATAACATAGTAATAACAAACAAATCAAACATAACCTAACTGGGCCCCCATAAGCCCTCCAGGCATACTGAAGAAGACAATTAACCCAACCGTACTCCCATAAGCCGGTGGGGCACACAAGTAATGAAAGTAAACATAAATAATCTGTAATTAAACTGATCTCAAGAAAACATGATAGTCATCTAGATGTACACCTGACTTAAACTGACACCAATGGGTAGTAAGGAGAGGCCAGACACCGGACTCGAACCGATAGTGATGGATAACAATAATAGGACACGTGCCGAATTCGAACCGGACATAGTGAATAATAACGATAGGCCACATATATAGAACTCATAATCAGATGCCAGACTCGAACCGAAACTCAAAGGAACCACAACTATAATCAGATGCCGGACTCGAACCGAAACTCAAAGTAACAATAATTGTCACACCCCTTTTTTCTCTCGAGGGATCGAGTCGAAGGGTTTTTCCAATTAAAATAACGGTTTTGAATAGGGATTATTTTATTTTACAAAGTCGCCACTTGAAATTGAGTTGTGGTGTTCCACGTCACCTTTTTAAATTCCTAGTCAAAATAAAATGACTCTTTATTATGGTCTGCAAAAACAGAAGACCGGATAAGAAATTCTGTTGATCGAGAGGAAGGTGTGAGGCACCCCTCGAGTCCCGTGGTTCTAGCACGGTCGCTTTTATTGACTTATCCTCACTTAAACTATTTCGATAATTATGTTGGGGCCTAGGTTCGCTCATTTTTTATATCTAAAATCTATCTATAACTCTTGTATTAAATCAGTGAAAAATAATTTTAAAAAAATATTTGTCAAGGTGCATTATTGCATCCTTGAATTTTTAAATGTTTCAGAAAGATGCGTACGCCGCATTCTTAATTGAGAAGAATATTTTGAACGTACCTAAAATTTACTTAACGTTAAAACTTTGGTTTGTCACTTATAAACTCATAACAATTTTATTTATTTAAAAGATTTCTTAATTTTAACAATAACCTTACGCAAAATTCGTTTAAGCAATTATTTAATTTAACAAATTATTTTATAAATTTTATTAATGACCATAAATAAAAATGATGAAATAAGAAGGAAATAATATATAAAATTACTTATATTATGCTAATCTTATAATACTATACGTCTAGGAATTAAATGAAATCAAAATGAGATGACTAAACACTAATTGAAATTAGAGTAAATTTATAATATTTGGAATATTTAAAATTTCATTAATAAATGTGAAAATTTAAAACCTCTTAAATTAAATTTATAAAATGTTTATTAGGATGAACCAATAGAACAAAAAATAAATATAAATAAATGAAAAATACACTAGAGATACTAATACTAAAACATTTTTTATCTTTTCAACCACCCTTTGTAATTCTCTAGGTTTTTCTGTTTGTGCGTGCAAAATATATATAGACAAGTATTATCAATTAGAATACTAACTTAAACAAATTCAATTGTGAACAAATAAAATGTGTGTATTTATGTGTTTTAAGTTGATCACGATAAGGCAAAAGTGGATACGTGAAACATACACATGATGATAATTAATTTAGAAATTCTTATATGTTTTACACATTGCGGAACTAAGAAAGCATTGAGTAAGATTAAATGAATTTTTGAATATCACAAAATATTGACTACAATATATGTTAATTATCTCTTAAATGTTGTGTATGCATATGCACGTTATTTTATTTTTTTAATCTTTTTTTTTTAATCTTTTTGCATGCATGCATGATTCTCATATTATAGTCTATAACATAATTATACACTAATTACATGCCAACTAACACAATTTTTTACATATTAAAACACCAATAATTTTAAAAATTATCTCATTTAAAATTGAAAATCAATCTAATTAACATTATTTCGAAAACAACTAATGAATTACAAATAAAGATATAAAGCATAAATTACATAAAAATAATAAACTAAACATAGTAAATAATATAAGAAGCCATTGAAATAACTTCATACATACTTTGATTCACCACAAGACTTATAAAAATAATAATTCACGAATTGAATAAGAATCTGTGTGATGATTTAAACGAATGTGAGAATAGAACTACCTTCACCAGAAACTCGAACAAGACTCCAAACTCAAACTCTAAGTTTTCTCTCTTTTGATTTTTTTTAGTTTTTTTTTACAAAATCTCGTTCTCTGTCTCCATTTGTTTTTTTTCAAGTTTTTCTAAGTGTTATGGTTTTTTTCCCCTTCTTCTCTCTGTGTGTATATATGTTGTCCATGTGTAATAAAGTGTAGGGGGGTTGGGAAGTTGAGGAGGTTGGAGGAAAAGGTGGGGGTGGTTAGAATAGTTTAGGATAGGGTAGGATTTTAATTTCAAATTTAAATGTTCTTCTTCTTTTTTTTTATTTTAAAAATGAAGATAATAAATATAACAAAATAAAAATAATAAATAAATAAAATAATAATAATAATAATAACAATAAAAATAATATAATAATATAATAACTAATTAATTTTTATATTTAAGAAAAATACAATAAAAGTTTAAAAATATCCAAAAATGAATATAATTAAAATAATACTAAAACTACTAACTTATTTATTAAAAAGAAACATTTTTTTTAAAAAATAAATTGTATTATTATTTCTTTTAAAATTGAAATACAATAAAATAATATCCTATAATTAACTTCATTTAGTTATTTATTTTTTAACTAAAAATTTACTGGAAAAAATAAAAATAAAAATAAAAATAAGAATTAAAATAATATAAAATCAAATATAAATATTTAATATCAATATATATATATATATATATATATATATATATATATATTACACTCGGGGAGGGTCAAAAGTCACGTGTCTACAATAATAATCAAATGCCGGACTCGAACCGAAACTCATAGTAACCATACCCAACGGTAATATTAAAATCCATACCATATCATAACAATGTCAACGTGATACAAAAGCTCACAATCAATGACATAAATAAAATATATACTGAACTTGAACAACAACTAAAATACGTCTAATTGTCGTACGCATATCTTAATTTTAAAGGGGCAATTTCAAGGTTTTGCAATTTAATTTCATGTCCTAAAGTGATAGATGTTATAATATATCGAAAGACAAAATACCAAAATCTACTAGAACAGGTCCTAATCCGGATAAATAAGAGAGTTTATATATATCAAATAATACGCATCTACAAGCACTTATCCAAAGCTAGCATAGTTTACAAATTCAGTAAATAAGCTCAATCTAAAGGTAGGGTAAGCCTAGCCTACCTGGACGCCAACACTAAAAAGCCTTTCCGCGAAGCCTCAAAATAACGCTAGTAGAACTCAAGCTTTAATAATTGATTCGGTTAATTAACTTTAATTTCTATTTGATACTCAAATGGTGCCAAAAATATTTTTCGCCCACAAACTGATACGACAAAGTATACATATATATTCGTGCAGTATATGTAAAACATAAGAAACTTACACTTTGATGCCTTTTGTTAAAAAAGTTTTTATTGAATAATGCCACTGCCAAGTATGACTTTGTCAATGTGTATAAAGAAGATAGAGACTTGTCCAAAAGTCCAAGGCAAGGGACATGTGTGGCTACCAGCTAACTATATAATATCCACATATCATTTCCCACGTGTGTGGTGGTATTGCCGCAACTAATAATTTTTTTACATTGCGTATATATTCGGATATTGCATAAATTCGTGGTAAAATAATTATAATATTTTGAATATACCATAATTCATAGAAAATTATTTCTAACAAAATCTCTATTATATAATAATAATATTTTAACATTTCTAAATTTACTATCTTCGTTTAAAATATTAATAAATCATAAAAGCCTATCATAAAGTGATATAAATATATCATCACTTAAAGAATTTTACCTATATCGAAAATATTCTAGAAGGGTACTAAATTATATTTCTACTAAATGACAAATTAAATTAAATAATCCACAACATATTAGATATCATTAAAATTAATCCAACGAACTGCTTGAGAACTGAACAATCAGTCCCAACAAGTCATAAATAATTTGGGGCAGTTATATAAAATCTCCGGATACCGAGAATATATGAAAATACAAGAAAATGACCGTAAGGGTCATTACAGTTTGGGTGAGAGGCTTGCTTGTCAAGGTTCCCGCGACAAGTGCCATTATGACCAATCGAGTTTTGGGTCATGACAAATGTATTTTAAAATTACTAACGAAAGCAAAATACTTTATCTTTTTTCTCTTTTCTCATATTTCTGTATTTCTTACTAAATTTTACAAATAGTTTTATACCCATTCTAACCTTTATTACTTTTGTGTATGAACATTACAATGGTTTTCAATAAATTTTGTGGGCTACGAAGTAGCTGTCCTTCGTTGTTTTAATTGAAATATAACTTTTTTTTTCCTTTAATTATTTGTGCTTATGGCATTGTAATTTTTTGGTGATATTACTTTCTTTGGTTAGTTTCTATTGCCGGTTCATGCTCTCAGAAAAAGGTCAAGACTAACTAGAGTTTGAAGCCTTTGTGTATTTAAGCATCAAGAGAATTTGCAAGAACCTCGACGTCCGATAACAATGCCTTAGTTATTAGAGTGAGAAGAGTATAATTTTTGTAGCGTGCCTTTATTTTTTTTGTTTGTGTTTTGCTAATTGGTTGATTAGCTTGATCTTTATATCAAACTTATGCTCCTGAGATTTGAAGCTAACAAGCATGTGGTAAATTCACCTTTTCTTCCCCTCCTTTCCTGATATTTCTTCCTTTTAAGTGAAACTAAAAGTTTTATGGTTAAAGACATGGTTTCCCCCTTTAACTTGTCCGCTCAACTTACTTTAGCACTTAAACTAAATTTCTGTTTATTTATCCCCCTTAACAATTTGATAGTGAATTAATTTCAACCCTTAATATATAATACCACTCTCACAACGAAGAGTGTGTTACACTCGCCTACACATCAACGCCACGTCAATGCCACATCATTGCCACGTAAGAAATTACTATTTTTCTAAAAAAAATTAATCCCCCACACATTATTTTTATATATTTTTTTAAAAAATAAAAAACATATATGTACTTTTTTATTTATATAAATATATGAATATATATATATATATATATACATATATATATATATATATTAAATAAAAAAAGGCATCCCCCACCCCCATTTTCTTTCTTCTTCACACACCCCCACCCACCCTGCCCCTCTCTTCCATCCCTCACCCCCGCTCTCTACCCTGCAAACGCAGCCCTCCCCCCTCCTCCTCCTCCTCTTCCAGAGCCCCACCCTTCAATCCCCCGCCCCCAGCCCCCCCTCCTCCTCTTCCAGTGTCCCACCCCCCCACATATTACTCATAATTATTCAAAATCAATTCAGTATTTTCATAATTCAACAACTCATCTAACCAAATAACACCATATACACTAACAAAGAACAATTATATACTGGTAACAACCAAAATCAGAAAAAAGCAAAGCCAAAAAAAGACTCCATTATTTTTTCAAAGCTTTCAACTAAAGGGTGATTTTTTTTCTTTTTTTTTGGTATAAGAATGTTGAATTTTAATGAGTATTTGTTAAAATTTTATTTTTGATCCTAGATTTTGTGAATTTCAAATTCTTGATTGTGTAATGAGTGGTTCAAAATTGGAGGGGCCATTGGCTCCTTTGAAGTTTGAGATGGTGTTTAATGGAGGAAAATTTTTAATTTAGTATCCTCGTGGTTGTTCTTTGGTGGTGTTAATGGAGGAAAATAAAAAAAAATTGAAGGAGAGTGTTAATGGAGGAATTTTTGTGTTGTTGTTGTTGATGTTTTGGAGAAGAAAGAAGAAAAGGTGTCCATTTTTTATTTTTTTTTAAATTTTTATTATATTTTAAATATAATATTAATGAATTTTTTTTAAACAAATAAACGCGCCTTCTTTTTAAAATGCCACGTCAACATTAGGGGTGAAATAAATACACTTTAAAGATGTTAAGGGGGGTAAATAAATAGAAGTTTAGTTTAAGTGTTAAAGTAAGTTAAGCGGACAAGTTCAGGGGGGAAATCATGTCTTTTCTCTTGTTAGTATCTTAGTTTTATTTTTGTGCATCTATTATACCATATAAATTTTATTTCCTAGCTACAAACAAATATTTTAAGTTAAATATAGGGATTAATGCCACTAAGTTTATGTCCTTTGTATTTGTAAGAAAAGTTTCACAATCGTGCAAAGCGTGGACAATTACACTAGTCGAAGGATAAATTTAAACCTTTTTTCTTGAAGAATTTGGACTTGTGGAGTCCATTTATTTCATGCTGGAGTTCTGCTAATGACAAATACAAATGCGAGATCATTTGCTAACAACAAGGATATGAACGAATCAAAAGTTGAACGGATGTCAAACATGATATAAGATTATAATAACCATGTAAGTCGGAGCTTTGGGCTCTAGGTGACAAAAGAGTTTTAAAATGAGGTGTGGGTGACACAAGTCTTAATAATTGAGTGGAGGTGACAATTACTTTATTAATGATTAAAAAAGTAAGAAAAGTTTGAAAATAACCCACAAGTTTTTTAATTTACACTTTGATCCAATGTAAAACCTAATATAACTAGAAATGGAGGGGGGAAAAGGCACGTTCTCTCTCTTCTCATTTATTGGAGTTTTCTCTCTCTTCGTGATTTTTGTTGTTCATTGTTGTTGCTTTATTCATCATCTTCTTCTTCATTATCATCATCTTGTTATTCATTATCATCTCTTTTTGTTCATCATCATCATCTTCTTATTGTTGAACATTGTTGTTACCTCTACTATTGCTACTTGATCAAATTTTTTTAGGTCAAATTTTATTCGTATATCACTTGGGAATTACTTATAGGTGATTTTAGTAAGTAAAATTATAATTTTTAGTTGAATTTCTCATCTGGGTGTATCTGCTACTGTTATTTTTTCAATAATAGATAAAACATGTAACGTGAATCCAACAGATGAGTAATCTGTTGCACAGATGAGTAATTTGTTGCAACGTATATGACTAACCTGTTGCATAGATGAGTAATCTGTTGCAACATATTGACTAATTTGTTGCAACATATTGACTAATCTGTTGCACCAGATGAGTAGTCTGTTGCAATATATATGACTAATCTGTTGCAACAGATTACTCATCTGTTGGATTCGTATTATAGTGTTGTAACATGAATCCAACATATGGGTCATATGTTGCAACAAATTAGTCATATGTTGCAACAAATTACTCACTTGTTGCAATAAATGACTAATATATTGGATTCATATTGCAGGTTCTATTCATTGTAGTAGTAACAGATATACCAAATAAAAAATTCAACAAAAATCATAATTATACTTACAAAATCACCTATGAAGTAATATCCAAGTGATATACGAACAAAATTTGACCTAAAAAAATTTCAAAAATTTCAACAAGGGCACAACGAATAAGTGAAACACATGAAAAATTTCATGAAATAGGTAAAGAAGACAAAAATAGTGTATCATACATCAAATGCAAAAGGATCAAGGGGACAAACGTTTGAGTTTTCCTAAAAACATTTAAGTTTCCTAGTATTTTAATTGCTTTCTAATGGATGACCCATCTATTGTAACAGATTTTCTATCTGTTTCATAATTTTCAATAGATAAATCATATGTTGCAACATGTTAGTTATCTGTTGATTCAAATTAAGCAATTATTAGTAATAACTAAATTCATTTAGCTAAAATTAAAGACAATTATTTAAGATAATGAGACAAACATTTGAGTTCTCCTAAAAATATTTGAGTTCCCTAGTATTTTAATTATTATCCAACAGATCACCTATTTATTGCAACAAGTTAGTCATCTGTTGCAATAAATGCTTATAACAGGTTAGTCATTTGTTGATTCAAATTAAGCAATTATTAATAATAATTAAATTGATTTAACTAATATTAAAGACAAGACCTTAGACAAGGAAAAAAACGTTTGAGTTCTCCTAAAAACATTTGAGCTCTAGTATTTTAAATTGCTTTTCAACACATATTTTGTCTATTTAGTAATTTCTAACAGATGAGTCATATGTTGCAACAACTTAGTCATTTGTTGCAACAGATGTCTATATCTGTTTGATAATTTTCAATAGATGAATTAGTTGTTGTAACAAGTGAGTCATTTGTTGCAACAGATGTCTATATCTGTTTGGTTATTTTCAACAGATGTTTTTATTTGTTTGGTCATTTCCAACAGATTACTCATCTGTTGTAACGTGTTAGCCAAGCCATCTATTGATTCACATTAAGTCATTATTAGTAATAACTAAATCGATTACTAAAATAAAATATGAATTAATAAGTTCAATTACAGTTTCAATTAATCTCATAGTAATTACACGATCAACTAAGTAAGTTCGTCCTGAGTAGAGTGATCAATTGACCAATTTTATTTGAAATGGTTCAAACTAAGTCATCATTAGAAAAAACTATATTGATTTAACTAAAATTAAAGATGAATTAATAATTTCAATTATGATTTTAATTAATCTCATAGTAATTACATGATCAATTAAGTGTTTCGTACTGAGTAGAATGATTAATTGACCAATTTTATGTGAAATAATTCAAATTAAACCATTATTAGAAATAACTATATTGATTTAACTAAAATTAAATATGAATTAGTAAGTTCAATTACGATTTCAATTAATCTCAGTAATTACATACTCAATTAAATGTTTCATCCTTAGTAGAATAATTAATTGACCAATTTTATTTTAAATGATTCAAATTAATCCATTATTAGTAATAACTATATTGATTTAACTAAATTAAACATGAATTAATGAGTCTCATCGTAATTACATAATTAACTAAGTGTATTCGTCCCAAGTAGAGTGATCAATCGACCAATTTTATTTGAAATAATTCAAATTAAGTCATTATTAGCAATAACTAAATTGATTTAACTAAAATTAAAAATATACTGACAATTTTAATTAATCTCATAGTAATTAAATGATCAACTAAGTGTATTCGTCATGAGTAAAGTGATCAATTGACCAATTTTATTTGAAATGAATCAAATTAAGCAATTATTTATAATAACTAAATTGATATAACTAAAATTAAAGATGAATTGACAAGTTCACTTACAATTTTAATTAATCTTATAGTACATGATCAACTATGTGTATTCGTCTCGAGGAGAGTGATCAATCGACCAATTTTATTTGAAATGATTCAAATTAAGTCATTATTAGTAATAACTAAATTGATTTTGACTAAATTAAAGATGAATTGATAAGTCCACTTACAATTTCAATTAATGTATTCGTCTTTAATAGAATGATCAATTGATAAATTTTATTTAAAATAATTCAAATTAAGCAATTATTAGTAATAACTAAATTGATTTAACTAAAATTAAAGACAAGACCTTTGACAAGGGGACAAACATTTGAGTTATCTTAAAAACATCTGAGCTGTAGTATTTTAAATTATTTTCCAACATATATCCTATATGTTTGATAATTTTCAACAGATGAGTCATCTGTTGCAACAACTTAGTCATCTGTTGCAACAGATGTCTATATTTGTTTGATAATTTTCAATAGATGAGTCATTTATTGCAACATGTTAGTCATCTGTTTCAACATATATCTATATTTATTTGGTCATTTTCAACAGATGTCTTTATCTATTTGGTCAGTTCTAACAGATGTCTTTATCTGTTTAGTCATTTTCAACAGATTACTCATCTTTTGTAACATGTTAGTCATCTATTGATTCATATTAAGCCATTATATTAGTAGTAACTAAATTTATTTAACTAGAGTTAAACATGAATTAATAAGTTCAATTACAGTTTCAATTAATCTCCTATTAATTACATTATCAACTAAGTGTGTTCGTCCTGAGTAGAGCGATCAATTGACCAATTTTATTTGAAATGATTAAAACCAAACCATAATTAGAAATAACTACATTGATTTAACTAAAATTAAAGATGAATTAGTAAGTTGACTTACAATTTCAATTAATTTTATAGTAATTGCATGATCAACTAAGTGTTTCGTCTTAAGTAGAATGGTCAATTGACCAATTTTATTTGAAATAATTAAAATCAAGAAATTAGTAGTAATAATTAAATTAATTTAAATAAAATTAAAGATGAATTGATAATTTTAATTACGATTTCAATTAATCTCATAGTAATTACATGATCATCTAAGTGTATTCGTCTTGAGTAAAGTGTTAATTGACCAATTTTATTTGAAATGATTCAAATTAAGATATTATTAGTAATAACTACATTGATTTAACTAAAATTAAAGATGAATTGATAAGTTCAATTACGATTTCAATTATTCTCATATTAATTATACGATCATCTTAGTGTGTTCGTTCTAAGTAGAGTGATCAATTGACTAATTTTATTTGAAATGATTCAAATTAAGCCATTATTAGTAATAGCTAAATTGATTTAATAATTACAATTTCAATTAATCTCATAGTAATTACATGATCATTTAAGTGTATAACATATTGCAACAGATTTAATCTGTTGCAACAGATGAGTCATCTGTTGAAAATTATCAAACAGATATACACATATGTTGCAATAAATTAGTTATCTGTTGTAACAAATGTCTTTATCTGTTGGTCATTTCCAACAAATGACCAATCTGTTGCGACATATGACTTTATCTATTTGTTATTTCCAACAGATTACTAATTTGTTCCAATAGATGACTAGTATGTTGCAGCAGATGTCTTTATCTGTTTTGTCATTTTCAACAGATTACTCATCTTTTGCAACATCTTAGTCATCTATTGATTCATATTAATCCATTCTATTAGTAATAACTAAATTGATTTAACTAGTATTAATAAGTTCAATTACTGTTTCAATTAATCTCATGGTAATTACACGATCAACTAAGTGTGTTCGTCCTGAGTAGAGCGATCAATTGACCAATTTTATTTGAAATGATTAAAACCAAACCATAATTAGAAATAACTACATTGATTTAACTAAAATTAAAGATGAATTAGTAAGTTGACTTACAATTTCAATTAATTTTATAGTAATTGCATGATCAACTAAGTGTTTCGTCTTAAGTAGAATGGTCAATTGACCAATTTGATTTGAAATAATTAAAATCAAGAAATTAGTAGTAATAATTAAATTAATTTAAATAAAATTAAAGATGAATTGATAATTTTAATTACGATTTCAATTAATCTCATAGTAATTACATGATCATCTAAGTGTATTCGTCTTGAGTAAAGTGTTAATTGACTAATTTTATTTTAAATAATTCAAATTAAGACATTATTAGTAATAACAACATTGATTTAGCTAAAATTAAAGATGAATTGATAAGTTCAATTACGATTTCAATTATTCTCATATTAATTACACTATCATCTTAGTGTGTTCGTTTTGAGTAGAGTGATCAATTGACTAATTTTATTTGAAATGGTTCAAATTATGCCATTATTAGTAATAGCTAAATTGATTTAATAATTACAATTTCAATTAATCTCATATAATTACATAATCATTTAAGTGTATAACCTATTGCAACAGATTTAACCTTTTGCAATAGATGAGTCATCTGTTGAAAATTATCAAACAGATATACACAATATTGCAATAGATTGGTCATCTTTTATAACAAATGTCTTTATCTATTGATCATTTCCAACAGATGACCAATCTGTTGCAACATATGACTTTATCTATTTGTCATTTCCAACAGATTACTAATTTGTTGCAATAGATGTCTTTATCTGTCTGGTTATTTTCAACATATTACTAATTTGTTGTGACAGACAATTAATCTGTTGCAATAGATGTCTTTATCTACTTGGTCATTTCCAATAGATTACCCATCTGCTGCAATAGATGGGCCATCTGTTATCAATATCTTTAATTTTGTTGTAATAGTAAATAATCTTGTGTTGTTATTTAATTTTAGTCTATGACCTTGCTCTCAACCAAACACTTTCTTTCTTGTAATTGACTCTTTCCACTCCCGAATGCTAAAAAACCTACACCTCTCAACATCTTAAAAAAATAGGCAGAATGAAAAAAATAAAAATAAACTCAGTCAATCAAATAAAGATTTTCTCATTCATTACATAAAAAATATTTACAACATTAGGTAGATCCGATAAAATAAATTACAAATGATAAAAAAAAAAATAACCTAATAATAATAATAATAATTATTATTATTATTATTATTGTCAATCGGAAATCCATTGGGCAGCAGACCCCTCAGCCTTCGAATCCCATGAAGCACCCTTGCTGTCGCAGCGCCCAACTCTCACTCGAGTTCATGAACCAGCCTTTCAAGTTCCTACACGGTGTCAAGAAAAATTACCATGTACCAAATCAGATCAGTCATATCTAGAACATGCATGAACAAATAACGTAAAACACTAAACCACATATAGTACCAACTGGCAGCTTAACAAAAAGAATGTGAAACTTAACTAGAAAATAGATGCATGTTAATAATTTTCATATTAGAACAAGAAAATAAAACATCTCAACGGATGAACAAGAAATTTATTTTTGAAAGAGAAGTGATTGAAGATATAATGACGGTTTTGTGCAAGACAAGATGCAAGAGATAGAGCTGAGGAGACCTATTTATAAAAGATTGAATGGGTGAGTACTGCAGTGTGTTAGGCAAAAAATCACGACCGTTCACCTCTTTTTTAATAATTATATCTCTTAATTTAATCGAACTTGGTGACTTTTCGATTATTTAAATTAAAAAAATAGATTTAAATATAAAAAAGGTGAAAAGTCATAACTTTTCATCTTTTTGGTATTTTAGTTATTTAAATTAAATAGATACAAAATTGTGTTTATCATATTTTTTTCATATTATTTATTTACGAATCATTTTTTTAATTAAATGATCGAAAAGTCATGAACCTTGAGTTCTTCCAACATATGATCTGTTTGTTGCAACATATGGTCTATCTGTTTTAACAGATGACCCCTCTGTTGCAATATATGACTCATCTGTTGGAGTAATTGATTCTTTTTTGCAACATATGGTTCATCTGTTGCAACAGATTGTTTATTTGTTGAAAAAATAAATCAATAGCAAGATTTATTCAATAGAAAAAATAACAAATCATCATTTATCAATACACAATTTTTACCATGAGATTAATTAAAATCGTAATTGAACTTACTAATTCATCTTTAATTTTAGTTAAATCAATATAGTTATTTCTAACGATGGATTAGTTTGAATCATTTCAAATAAAATTGGTCAAATGATCACTCTACTCAGGACGAACATACTTAACTGATCGTGTAATTACCATGAGATTAATTAAAACTGTCATTAAACTTATTAATTCATATTTTATTTTAGTTAAATCAATTAGTTATTACTAATAATGGCTTATAGATGAATAACATGCTGCAATAGATGAGTAATCTGTTGAAAAAGACCAAATAGTTAAAGACATTTGTTGAAAATGACCAAACAGATATAGACATCTGTTGCAACAGATGACTAACCTGTTGCAATAGCTAACTCATCTATTGAAAATTATCAAACAAATATAGACATCTGTTGCAACAGATGACTAAATTGTTGCAACTATAACTCATCTATTGGAAATTATTAAATAGACAAGATATATATTGAAAAATAATTTAAAATACTAAAGCTCAAATGTTTTTAGGAGAACTCAAACATTTGTGCCCTTGTCTAAGGTCTTGTATTAAAGACTTGTCTTCAATTTTAATTAAATTAATTTAGTTATTATTAATAATTATTTAATTTGAATAAACAAATGACTAACCTGTTATAAACATATGTTGTAATAGATGACTAACTTTTTGCAATAAATAGATAATCTGTTAGAAAATAATTAAAATACTAGGGAACTCAAATATTTTTAGGAGAACACAAATATTTGTTCCATTGTCGTAGAGACGTCTTTAATTTTAGCTAAATCAATTTAATTATTACTAATAATTGCTTAGTTTGAATCAACAAATGACTAACATGTTGCATCAGATGATTCATCAGTTGGAAATTATCAAACAGATAGAAAATCTGTTATAACAGATGGGTCAACTATTAGAAAACAATTAAAATACTCGGGAACTTAAACGTTTTTAGGAGAACTCAAATGTTTGTCCCCTTGATCCTTTTGCATTTGATGTATGGTATATTATTTTTGTCCTTTTTACCTGTTTTATGAAATTTTTCATGTGTTTTACTTATTCTTTGTACCCCTGTTGAAATTTTTAAAAATTTTTTTAGGTCAAGTTTTGTTCGTATGTCACTTGGACATTACTTCATAGCTTATTTTGTAAGTAAAATTATGATTTTTATTGATTTTGTTATTTGGTGTATCTGCTACTGCTTCAATGGATAGAACCCGCAACATGAATCCAACAGATGAGTCATCTATTGCAATAAATGAGTAATCTATTAAAATATATGACTAATCTATTGCAACAGATGACCCATATGTTGGATTCATATTGCAACACTATAAAACGAATCCAACAGATGAGTAATCTGTTGCAATAAATTAGTCATATATGTTGCAATAAATTACTCATTTATTGCAATAAATTACTCATTTATTGCAATAAATTAGTCAAATATGTTGCAACAGATTACTCATCTATTGCAACAAATTAGTCATATATATTGCAACAAATTAGTCATAGATGTTGCAACAGATTAGTCATATATGTTGAAATAGATTAGTCATATATGTTTCAACATATTACTAATCTGTACAACAGATTAGTCATAAATGTTGTAACAGATTACTAATCTGCGCAGCATATTAGTCATAGATGTTGCAACAGATTACTAATATGTGCAACAGATTAGTCATATATATAGCAACAGATTACTCATCTATTGGATTCACGTTACATGTTTTATCCATTGTTAAAAAACAGCAGTAGCAAATACATCCAGATGAGAAATTCAACTAAAAAATAACAAACATTAAAAAAAATAATAAAGAACATAAAAAAATAACAAACACCAACAAATCAAGTTCCTCGTTTTCTTCATAACTTACAAGCCCTAATTTTTACTTGTAAAAATAAAAAAGAAACGATGAAGAACTCGAAGTTATTTTCGCCGGAGAATGTTGTCACGTCGACTGACGGTTGAAAGTAAAAAAGGAACGGGAAAGAACTCAAAACTATTTGTTTCCAGAGGTTGAAGTTGCACAAGATTGAAGGGAGAATTTTGAAAAGTTGTCTGTTGGGAGAGGTTAGAGAGAGAAACTATCGAGAGAAAGAGAGATGAGAGATTGATTTTCAGAGAGAGGGAAGTTTTGTGGGTGTGGGTTAATTTATATTTTTGAAAAGATTAGAAAGTGTGAAAAATATTAATCAAGTCCACAATTAACCTAATTAAGTTTTTAAATTATGTTTGACCCTTTAAGTTGGTCAATGTCACCAATCCTTCATTCAAGACTTAAAAGACACCTTTCCTTCAATTTTCTCATGTAAGTCCATAGCAGAGCCAAACTTGAATTCCAATTACACAACAACAACATTTGTAAACCAACAAAACTATTATTGGTCATACAAAGAACAAAGAATTTCACACACACTCATCTCATTCCTTAAAATCTTGAACTCTCGCATTCAGTAGAAAAACCTTGAGAAAAACTCTTAGAGTCCGCGCAGTAATTGTAAACCATGTGTTTTCTCTGCACCCATCAGAGCCTTTTCCGTCCCTTACCATCATGTTCATGAGTCTGCCATGGCTTCGCATTGTTTGTGGTCTTACATGATGAGGTACCTGATGACACAACACAACCATCAATGTTAATGTTGTTGTTTCAGTTACAAAATTTATATTTATTTCACAAAACTTCAATACAAGTTATACCAACTTATGAACTATCCAAATTAAGTTTCAAGAACTTCAAACACAAGTTCAACCAGTTGAAGAGCTATCAATACACAGTTCAAATAATTTTTTTTAATGAAAAATAGTAAAACCAACTTTAAGAGAGAGATGAAAATAGAAATAATTAAGTCCACCGTGAAAACAGAAAGAATTAAGTCCACCGAATTCACGGTGTATCCTTAAGGAATTATTCTCCTCAAGTAGCTGAGGTTATGGAATATATCCTTCCAGAATAAAATGATTCACTTCAACAAATAGCGATACCTCAAATTTGCTGAACACCGAAATCACTCAACGATTGTTAATCACACTAGTGTTTTAAGAAGAAGAAGATGTTTTTCTTTCAAAATTTCATCTATGTACCTTAGAAAAAAAATCAAGTATTTATAGCCATCAAGGTGTTGCTTCATGAAAGAAACAATGGGCTAGAAAGTGAACCTCTTCATAAAGGTGCAACTCTTAAAAAAATTGTAACTCTTTGAAAAAGTCACAATCCATTGAAAATGTTATAACCATCCAAAGGGAAAAAGTACCTATTCAAATTGCATTCATTCTCTTGGTGTATTTTCGAAAAAAAATTATTTTTCATTCACACCTCTTAAAAATCTAACAATCTCTCACATGAATGGGGAATGACTATATCATCAAAAAAAATATGAACAAATGTGTGATCTACAAGCAAACACTAATTGCATCTGGATAAGTAAGTATTCCTTTAAACTTTCCATAGTGAACTTGCATCGGATGCATTTGGTCAATTGATAAATGTGATATCTTTGAACCGTCAAACTTTAATGTACACCTAGAAAACACAAGCCACACAACTAGCCTTTACCATATATGGTTCTCATGGTTTTGTTTATTTCAGCCATGAACACTTCTTGTTTTCATGAGAACTTAGAGAATATACCTTTACTATCATTCTCCTTGAAGCGACTTCTACTTTATCCTAACATAGGTGATTCCTAAATGTTTAATCCTATAGATCAAACTATTTGGTCAAACTTGCCACACTTAGAAGCCATTAAAATGCTTCAAACCATAAACCTTATTCTTATTTCCCAAACATTGTCTTTATCATGAGAATGAGTTGAGTTAAGTGACAATATTGAACCCTCAGTCACAACTTTGTTTGATCTCCTTGACCTAGCTCTTGGGATCTCCAGTTTGCTAGGTAGAGTTACCGCCACGATGACTTGTCCTAGGCCGTAAACCTATTTCCTGCGATAATCTCTCAACTCCCTCTCTAGATAGGCCTTTTGTAAGTAAATCCAACACATTATACTTTGACTTTACACAGTCAATCGTGATAATTCCATTAGAAAGAGTTCTCTAACAGTATTATGTTTATGCCTTATATGACTGAATTTATTATTATACATCATGCTCCCTACCCTATCATTACCACTTGACTATCACAGTGTATGCATACTGGTGCCAAAGATTTGAGCCAATAAGAAATATCTTTTGAGAAATTTCAAAGCAATTCTACTTCTTTATCAGTTTTATCTAACACGATAAATTCAAATTCTATTGTAGAGCAGCTAATACATGTCAGTTTGGATGATTTCTAAGAGACAACTCCTCCACCTAAAGTAAATACATATCCCCTCGTGGGTTTTACTTTATTTGATCTGGTGATCTAATTTGCATTACTATATCCTTCAACCACCGCAAAATATTTGTTATAATGCAAAGCATAATCTTGAGTATGTTTTAGATACCTCAAAATTCTTTTCACCATCCAATGAGTTTGATTGGGATTACCTGTGTACCAAATTAATTTACTAATAACACATGCTATGTCTGGTCGCGTATAATTCATGAAGTGCAAAACTCACGGCTAATAAAGACAATATTGAAATCTAAATACTTGAACCTGTCAAGTACCTTTTCAATATAATGAGACTGTGACAATGCCAACCCTTGTAGAGTTCTATGAACTCATAACCTAAGATCACATCAGCAACTCCAAGGTTTTTCATATCAAACTTTCTCTCAAGCATTCATTTCACAGTTTTTATGTCAAAAATATCTCTACTGATGAACAACATATTATCAACATACAAATAAGTAGTGACTTTGTAATTTAAAGTGTCTTTAATTTAAATAGATTTATCACATTCGTTTATCTTGAATCTGTTTGCCAATATTGTTTGATCAAACTTTGCATGCCACTTTTTGGGTGCTTGTTTTAGTTCATAAAGTGACTTAGCAAGTTTGCACACTTATTTTCTTTATCAGGAACCACAAAACCCTCGGGTTGTTCCATGTAAATTTCTTCCTTCAATTCTTCATTAAAGAATGTTGTTTTTCACATTCATTTGATGGATTTCAAGACCATATAGCACATCTAATGCAACCAACATCCAAATGAACGTTATCCTTGTTACTGGTGAGAATGTGTCGAAATAATCGAGACTTTTTTTGTGTAAAACCTTTTACCACAAGTCTTATCTTATAATTGTCAATGGTACTATAAACTTTTATTTTCCTTTTGAAGATCTATTTAGAACCTAAAGGTTTATTTTCTTGAGGAAGATCAACCAACTTTCAATTATTGTTGCTCATGATTGAACCAGTCTTACTATTGACTGCATCTTTCCAAAAGAATGAGTCCGAAGATGACATCACTTCTTTAAACATTTGAAGCTCATTTTTAAGAAGAAATATGACAAAATTTGATTCAAAGAAAGTCGATGTTCTTTGATGTATACTACGACATTGAATTCTCATCATTAGGTACATTCTTCTTTGGTTTATCTTGAGGTATTTTAGACCCTCTATTAGATAGCTCATGTCAAGTTTTATATAGATAAATGTGTTCAAAGAACTTATCATAATTAGATCCAATTATCATATTTTCATGGATATCCGTATGTACGAATTTATGAACCAAAAATTGACATGATTTACTGCTTGTAGTATATCAGATAAACACACAGCCTACAGTTTTTTATTCTATTTTTACCTTTTTAGGTATAGGAACTTGGACTTTGGCTAGACACCCCCATACTTTGATATATTTCAAGTTGAGTTTTTTTTCCTTTCCATTTTTCATATAAAATAGAGTGTGTTTTGCTATGGGACACACACACTCTATTGAGTATTCAGTTTATTGTAAGGATATCTCCCCCCCACAAATTTTGAGGTAAATCTGAACTTATGAGTAAGATATTCATTATTTTCTTTAACGTTTGATTTTTTCTTTCCGCAATCTCATTTAATCAAAGTAAATACGAGGCAGTAGTTTGATGGACAATTCTATTTTTTAAACATATTTCCACAAAAGGAGATTCATACTCTCCATCCATATGACTTCTTATCATTTTGATCCTATTATTCAATTAATTTTTAACTATAATTTTATGCCTACACACGTCTATTGCTTCATCCTTACCATTTAGCAAATAAAAATAACACTATATAGTGCAATCGTTAATAAAAATTATGAAATACTTTTTTTCATCACGAGATAGTGTTGAATTCATATCACAAATGTTTATGTGAATTAAGTCTAAGGATTGAAATTTCTTTCAACAGACTTATACGGATGTTTAGCATACTTAGATTCCACACATGTTTGACACTTTGATTTATCGCACTCAAAGTTAGGTAAAACTTCTAAATTAATTAATTTTTGTAAGGTTTTGTAATTGATATGTCCTAAATGTTCATGCCACTATTCTTTTGTCTCACGTAAGTAAGAAAAATTAAAAATTTTATCCATTTCAACATTCATTACATTGATCTTAAAAAGTCCCTCGGTGAGGTAACTTTTACCTACATACAATTCTTCCTTACTTATTACAACTTTATCAGAAATAAATACACATTTGAATCTATCCTTATTCAGAAGTGAAGTAGAAATTAAGTTTTTTCGCAACTTCGAAACATGAAGGAGATTTTTTAGTGTCACCACCTTGCTTGATGTCATCCTCAAGCAAATCTTGTCTGTTCCTCCAACCTTTGCAGTAGCAGCGTTCACTATAAATATCTTCTCATCAGCTTGAGTTTAAGCATATAATGCAAATAGATCTTTGTTGGCACATATGTAGCGGGTGACACATGAATCAATCCACCACTTTCTAGGATTTCCAACTAAATTTCCCTCCTAAAGCATTACACATAGGTTGTTTACGTCATCTTTTAATTCAGCCATGTTCGCATGATCCTTTTTCTTATTCTTCTTAGGAGCCCAACAATCTGCAGATTTGTGGCCTACTTCACCACAGTTAAAACAACTTACTTTGAATTTCTTCTTAGGACGATTGCTTGTTGTCCTAATGCTTTCTTTCTCTTCTTTGTTTTATTGGGGTTATCTTCCACAATATTTGCTCCACTTATTGCAGATTTTCCTCGAGACCTCTTTTCCGCTGCCTTGTTGTCCTTTTCAATCCTTAACTTCACAATGAGGTCTTCAACATAGATCTCCTTGTGCTTATGCTTTAAGTAGTTCTTGAAGGTTTTCCACAAAGATAATAACTTTTCGATTATAGCAGCTACTTGAAAAGTCTCGTCACAACCAAACCTTCAGTTAGAAGATCATGAATTATGACTTATAATTGTTGGACTTGAACAATGATAATTTTACTGTCTGCCATCTTAAATTTCAGAAATCTTACAATAATGAATTTCTTCATTCCAACATCTTCTATTTTGCACTTCTTTTCTAAAGCATCTTAGAGTTCCTTTGAGATCTTCATATTACTATACCATTATATAGGTCATATTGTAGGACACTCAATATGTAGTTCTTACACAAAAAATCTGAGTGCTTTCAAGCTTCCGTTACCATAAAACGTTCTTTTTTTTGAAGATTCTTTCAGTAACTCAAAAACACTTTTTGTGATGAACCTTTGCAGACTCAGAGTAGTCAGTTTAAATAACATCTTTTTCTACCATCTTTTAAAAATCACACACCAGTAATTTTTTTTAGTTTTTTCTACCAATGCCATGGCAGGAGCAACATTCGTACGACTTGAAATAGCAATGTTCGTTGCTGCATCATTTGTCGTTTTATTATTGACTTGGTTATCCATAGTCATTTTTTCTGTCATAATAAGAGAAAAAACTTTAGTATTTCAGAATACTGACAACAAAACTTTTTAACTTTAAATCACTTATTTCTAGTTTAACGATGAAGTTTTTTGTTCTTCTAATCATTAGAGAAATGAACTTTAACTCGTGATGAAGTTTTTATATTTTCAAATCACTATTAAGTTCAAATAGATTAGAAAGCCAAAAACTTTAATCTCTAGAAACCCAAAATACAGATTACAAAAGTACTTTCTTTATAAAGGGTGATACTTTTTTTCCACCAGACAAGCACAAAAAATATTTTTTTTATAAATTTCTTAAGCTTATTGTTTCGGGACAAAATTTGTATTTATTCCACAAGAACTTTAACACAAATTCAACCAACTTATGAACTATCAAAATGAAGTTTCAACAACAAGTTCAACCAGTTGAAGAACTATCAAAATAAATGTAACGGCCCGAGATCCCATCCCGAGACGTCACACGGTGCTTATGACCCCGAAGGACCACAAGTTAACCCTTTACTGATATCTGTACCTGTACACTACATAATATCTGAAATAAATGCGGAAACTAGACATAAGGTTCAACACATCTATGAATACTCATGATACAGAAAACTGAATACTAATACATCCATCTGAAAAGCCTCTAAACTATCTAAACTGCGGAGTTGATGGGAAAGGTCCCCAACTAACTACATCAAATAAAAATAAATAAAGACTGAAGCAATAATAGTAAACTGAAATTCATCCTCAAAAGAAGAGGACTCACTTCTACTGCTGCTGAGTGGGACTGAACTGCTGAGGATACTCTGGATCCTGTGCCTCTGAACCTATGGTGTCAAATAAAACACCATAGCACAAATGCGTTAGTACAGGAATGTACGGAGTATGTAGATGAGGTAGGCTAATGTAAGGGCTCATGCATGCACAATATCTAAACTAAATAATCATGAAGATGCCGCATGAGAACACATACATGAATGCACAAACCATGAACACAATCACCGTAACTCTAGATACTGACACTCGGATACCACTTTACTGCAGACTGAACTCACTACTGACACTGAGATACTAAACTACTGACTCATCTGATACTGATAACTGAGAGTTTGGATGTACTTACATCAAGGACTGAATTCTGAACTTACTGCTTTCGACTGACATAATTAAAGATCAACTTTTCTAACAGATTATTTTGAAAGTGATTATCAATGATAAGAAGTATGATCATGTCTGAATCTGACAACAAGAATACTTCACAGAATCTGAGATGGAGATCAAGCCTATCTGATGGAAGATCTCTAGATATGATAATAAGAATACTCAACATGGTCTGAGACTGAGATCAAGCCTCTCCGACGGGAGATCTCTAGATATGATAATAAGAATCTGTATATGAGACCAAGCCTATCTGACGAGATGGTCCATGAATCAATGGAACTATCTGAGTTCCTCACTGAGATAGACGACTATACCACATAGTCCTAATTTTTGAAGATTGATATTGAAACTACAACTGTGGGAAGTAGTTACTTAACCAACATGCCCCAACCTACCATAGGTGGGGTCCAACCTTTAACCCTAGTTGGAAGGGTGTCAATACTGTGCCACGGGTAAAGACCTCTCTGGTCAAGCCTCTCAGGAAGTCGGCCTAAGGTAATATAATAGTCAAACCTCTCTGACGGTGACAACCTCTACTGATGGGGACTCCTGCATCCTACGTTGGCTATGCAATTCTGGAGTTCAGGGATTGCTCTTAACGACTTGGCCTCTCTGACGAGGAGTCGTCATCCCTTCCCTCGCTCGGTGCTAGTTTCTATTACCAACTGAAAGACTCTGAACTGAAATCTTAACTGAACACAACTGAACTGAATCTGATACTGATCATGTTTCTCAAAATATTTGACTGAGTTACGCTGAGATTACTTAGTTTCGTATCTGATAGAAAAGTTATCGAACCATGGTATCTGACTGATGATACAGAGCTTGAATAGATTACTCGAATCATTTCTGAGATTAGAATTAAATCACATGAATACTATTAGATCTGAGTGATTATAGGACTGAGGCCAGATTATTAGCGATACATAGATTACAGAGATAACTGAGATTACTGAGCTTTCTTAAGTTCTGCACTTGTCTAAGGATACAGAGTTCTATAGTTCACTGAGTTCTGAGAATCATGGCTCGACTGGAATTATCAAAAAACTGACACGAGCTCTAGAAAACAGCTCTATTTTCGTGTATAAATACCCCCAGGACTCGATAACATAAAAGTAAATCATAATCATTCTTGACTAGTCATCACCACAATCATTCATTTATCATCACAAGCATTCGTTCATCATCACAAGCATTCGTTTATCATCACAATCATTAAAGCATCTCACAGCCATTAAGACATCACCTCAAGCATTTAAGGATCACAAACATCTATTCATCATCACAATCGCCAAGGGGTCACTTTAAGCATCTCTAAATCATAATCATATAATAACATAGGGGAAACATGCTACTAGATCATACTCTATTCAACAAGGTCTTACCTCAACTATTTAACACCTAAATCAGTCTTGACATGTGTTTGGATATAACATGGCTTGGGAAAACTTCATACTATCATGTCATAACTTACTTGCTAACCACTTGGCATGTATTAAAAACTTAGCATATATCAAGAGCACATAATTGGGGAATTTACTACTATCACATCTCCACTTATTTACTAAGGTCCTTCAACAAACACTAGACATGCATGGGTTCACACTTATTTGGTGATTTCCTACTACCATGGAATAATTCATTCACTTGGGCATTTTATCAAACACTAGGCATGCATAAATTAACTCACAATTTGGGGTTTCATCTTCAACACACTACAATGGCCTTTATGCTTCACCTAAGCTCTTTATCAAACCTAGGGGGAACATGCTTCGCTTATTCAACCATTTCTACACCCATTTGACATTAACACATCACATAGAAAGCAATATAAGGAAAATTCATCACAAATATCACATGGATTCCACCTACTAGGGTCAAGGCTCATGAATCTTGTAAACAAACATGAATCAAAACTCAAAAACACATGTAACATCAATTTCAACACATACAAATCATTAAAAACTCATAAACATAAAAATCTTTGAGTTTTGAAAAGGGTTCTTGAGCTTCTTGGATGAAAGGGACCCAAGAATCAACATCTACATACCTTAATCTTTGAAATTGGATGAATTTTAATGCTTGAGACTCTATCCGCACTTATAATAAATAATTCTCGAAGCCCACACTATGAAGAACTTGATTCTTGAAGAAATCTTGAAGAATTATGGATGAATTTTTGGAAGATTAGGGTTCTTGAATTGAAACCCTAGATATTTTCTCTTAAGAGAATTGGAAGAGTAGATGAATGAATTAGGGTTTGGATGGGGTTCCTCATATTTATAGAGACCTCCAAAAGGTGGAAAAAGACCAAAATACCCTTGCAAAAACGTCCTTAAATTGCTGGAAAAAAATAGCTGACGACATCCGTGACAAGCCGTCAAGTTGGTGATAAGTCATCACGAAATATCGTCAGACAAGGGTAAAATTTTGAGTTTCTGGTTAAGGTTGACGACATTGGTGATAGGCCGTCACGGGCGTGATGGCTTGTCACAAAATGTCATCGCCAGAGGTAGAAATCTGCCCAGGGGTGACGACATTGGTGATAGGTCATCATGCTCGTGACAGCTTATCACGAATGTCGTCACTCAGTTTCTCAGCTTGACATGCTAGAGTAAAATGGGCATAACTTTTTGCTCCAATATTGGTTTTTGACGAATTGATATCGTTGGAAAGATAATTCAAAGAGATTTCATTTGATATATAGTACGTCCTATAATTTGATATATACAAAGAGTTATGGTCGATTGAAATTGACCAAAATTTTGACGCTCACTAAAACTTGAACGATAGGAAAGCTTTCAACTCGTCCTTGAGTTAGGGGACCTCTATGCTCTTAATTCATGCTCAAATAGATTCCCACACGATTCAAAGTATTTCATACTTGGGAAGATATTTCTGAAATATTTAGACTCAGATTTTTCGCTTTGCCAAATACGCTCTAAGGCTCAGACTAGAAATTTTTTTTGCGGGGCATTACAATGAAGTTCAAACTATTTTTTTTAATGAAAAATAGTAAAACCAACTTTAAGAAAGAGATGAAAACAGAAAGAATCAATTCCAATAAATTCATGGTATATTATTAAGAAATTAATTCCCTTAAGTACCTGAGGTTATCGAATATATGCTTCCAGGATAAAATGATTCACTTAAGCAAATAGTGGTACTTCAAATTTGCTGAATACCGAACTCACTCAATGATTGCTAATCACAGAAGAGTTTTAAGAAGAAGAAAAAGATATTTTTCTTTCAAAATTTTATCTATGTACCCGAGGAAAAAATCAGGTACCTATAGCTATCAATGTGTTGCTTCATGAAGAGAAGCAACGGTTCAGAAAGACGCATCTCTTCATAAAGGTACAACTCTTCGAAAAGGTCACAACCCATTAGAATGGTTATAACCATCCAAAGTGAAAAAATGTCTATTTAAGTTGCATTCTTTCTCTTATTGTCTTTTTGAAAAAAATACCTATTCATTTTACATTCACACCTCTTAAAATCCTAATAGATATTTCTATAATAGGCAGTGAAAGGAGCAAGTGTCCATTCTATTTTGACTCTGCCTTCTTGTATAGCCCATTCATCTACATTCCACAAGCTGCAATATACTCTCATTTCTTGGCTATTTAGGAATGGAATTCCAATGCTTTCACGATTGTTAAATACCCTAAATGGACTATTATCTACTAAGAACACGATTATAATAAAAAAGAATTGGTAAAATTTAATGTAACACTAATTGAAATATATGAATTCGTATTTAACTTATATATATTGATAAGTGTTACTATTATAGTGTAATTTAATTTGTTACAGTAGGCACCTGTTGATCTCCTATATTTTTCTAGTAACCTGATTGTGCAATAATTGTTTTTACTACACTTTCAATTGTTTCAAAGTTAATCTCTAATAAAAAAAAATAGAGATAAAGCACAAGTAACCCCTCAAACAACTTAAGTTGCTATGACACACCTAAACTTTAAGGGAGTCTTATTATCTCTTAAATTCATTTTTTTGTATTTTTGTGCTCCTTTTTGTTGATGTGTCTATCAAGTAACAAAATATTTTTATGCTCCGCGTGTGCTGACATGACTGTCATGTCAGCACAAAAGGAGCACAAAAATATAAAAAAATAATAATTTAGAGGGAGGGTAATAGAACTCCCATAAAATTTAGATGTGTCATAACAAATTCGGATATAGTTTAAGGGGTACTTGTATCTTATCTTATAAAATATGAATCTAACTTAGATACATTGAAACACATAATGAATTCTCACACATTTTAACATATTATAACAGATTATCTGACTTATGTTTCCAAATTATTAATGTCCCACTTACACACTATTTGGATGGTGGTTTTCATGGTATGATATGGTATGGTTACTAAGAAAATCATACTTATTTTGATTGTTTCTTACAGGGTATGGTATGATATGATTCATTTTCATGGTTTGGTAATCATGAAATTGTTGAGTTTGAAATCGAGAGGGCGTCATGTAGAAGCTTAAAGTGGCAAACTAAAGCGGTGATAATTCAGATGACATAGAATACTAAAAAGTATAATATTATTATATGGTTTGACCATTGACCTACATATGAAACTAAGTCAAAAAAAATTTAACCTATTAGGAGAAAATCTCCCTCTAAACCTGACTCTTTTGAGGACTACATTGTGGATGTTATTGTGTTATGGTATGGGTAGAGAGGTATCTATTTATAAAGGTCCAAAATATTTCCAGGTTAGACAAATATGAAATAGAATTACATTTTTCTTTTAGAAAAAGTAAAATTAATTATGATATTATTTTATTTTCCTTCGATAGAAAATTAATCCTCAAATTTGGTAAGAAAATTAGGATAAAAATTCTAAAAAATCTCACCTTTTTGGCTTGATTTTCTTCACTTCATATGCATGATCTTCGTCCTTCACATAATATTCATTACTGTTGCTTGGTATGTTAAAAAATGGAGCCCTTTTGGGTTAAATATATATGAGTTCTTTCGAATTAAAAATATTAGAGCCCTTTGCAGGGTTAAAAGTGAGTTTTATTTTTAAAGATATAACGGTGAATTGTTAAAAATATGATTGTGTTATAAAATAATAAAGAAAGAAGAAGAGTAGAGAAAGAAGAGAGGTGACTTCTTTATTTCTCATTCTCTTGTATGTATGAGAGATTATAAGATTGAAAATACAATGAACAAAACCCCTTTATTTATAGGGGAAAATACTCTTAGTTTCTAACTAAAAGTCAGATACTTCAAATCCTGATAGATATCAACTAGATCTTATTAGATCTTGATAGATATGCACTATAATGTAAATACATTTATAACACTCCCCTTTGAATGTCTAGATAGATAATGTGCCTCGTTAAAACTGTAACACCCCAATTTTCTAAACCGGAATGCTACACGATGCTCATAACCCCGAAGGACCACAAGCTAACCCATGACTGATATTTGTACCTGTATACTGCATAATATACATAAAATGCAGAAACATGAACATGAAAGGCCATAAGGTTCAAACTGAATAAACGACTGATAACAAAATGTCTGAAAAAGGTATAACAATATCAAAATAAGTCATAAGTACTGAAAATAATGAGATCTGAATATTTAATTTGACATCTAGTCTGAAAGCCTCTACCTGAACTGAATAACAAGTTGAAGGAACATGTCTCTAACTAACTCCATCTAGCAACTGAATAGTAAATGTAGCAATAATCATATCGTCCTCGAATGAGAAGGACTCACTGCAAACTCTGAACAATGGAATGTTATTGCTGATCTGGAGCTCGTGCCTCTGAACCTATGGTGTAACATAAGAGAAAGCACCATAGCTCAAATGCGTCAGTACGTCTAAATGTACTGAGTATACGAGTGAGGTAGGCTAAATACAAAGGGTTATATGCATGAACAATGCTAACTAATATGAACGTGAGAATACATACATGCATAAACAACTATAACTGAACTTGTGATGATGCTGACTACTAAGTCTGAATACTGACAACATGAGTGTATTGATACTGAGATACTGAACAGATGAATGATTATTTCTGATAGTTCAAATTATGAAGAACTGGTCTGGTTGACTGTGTCTGACAGTCCTGAAGCTGAATACTGATATCATGAATTCTGATAACTGATATGACTGATACATGAGTTCAGAAAACTGATATAACTGTAATGATCGGCCTAACCGATATAACTAATACTGAGCGACTGTATCAGACGGTCTAAGTTCTGATGGAACTATCTGAGTTCTATTTTATATGGAGTAACTGAATTTGAGATCAGTCCTATCTAACGGGTGAACTTTAAATCTGATGATTCTGATACTGTTTAACTATAGTTGAGATCAGTCCTGTCTAATGGGTGATCTTGAAATCTATTTATAATAATAAGGATTGATTGTCTCTAACAGTATTGAATCTGTACTACTGAACTAAGTTGACTGTATCTGACAGTCCTGAATCTGTAACTAAAACTGTGGGATGTGTTCATCTAACGGACATTCCCCAAGATAAGCTGACTGGGGTCCAATCTCTGCCCTGACTGGAAGGATGTTAGTACCGCGCCACCAGTAAAGACATCTGCTGTGGAGTTAGTACTAATCTAGCGGGTGACTCCTGGGATCAGTCCTATACATATAAATATGCTAACGGGTGGCCCCTAAGCATGTCAGTCCTAATCTAACGGGTGGCATCTCGTACCTACGCTGGCAAAGTAGTTCTGGAACTTAGGGATTGCTTCTAGGGATCTCAGTCCTATTCAAGCGGGTGATCCCCCATCCTAGGTTCGCTCGGTGCTGAATCCTACTCCCATCTGAAAGACACTAAACTGAATAACTGGGATGAACTAAATAACTTAACTGAACTGATTTGCTGAACTGATACTGATTAACTGAATTGATACTAGTGGTATTGTTTAGCGGAGCTAAAACTGAGTTTACTGGATTCCGATGACAGATGGAATATAATGAGTTCTGAGGACTGATTAAGAGTACTGAAGTTACTGAAAGCACTAGAATTACTGAAGTTTTCGATATCACTGAGTACTGAGATCGCTGAGATTTACTGAACTATTGAGATTTACTGAGGTTTCTGAGTTACTGAACTTTCCGGAGTCACATGACTGACTGAGTTTTATGGAACATGGCTTGACTGAGAGTATCGTGAAAACATGACATGGCTCTAGGAACACAACTATATTTTTCGAGTACAAGTACCCCCAGGACTCGATAGAAGGAAACTGACACACATGACTGACTTGATCATAAGAGTAGAGTCCATAATCCACAATATCATAAATAATGGATTTCATACTAAGCATAGTTCTCAACAATCTATTTCATGGAAGGGAATTTTATACAACATGTATATACTTGCATAGCTTTCAATATCATGCTCATTACATATTACAACCATAATCCATAATATCATAACTTTGGGAATTTCATGAAGGACATGGGTATTCTACATCTTGTACATGAGTGGGTTTTGCAAGTAAGCATTGCATAATTCCATAAGACTAGTTTATAAGTAATCCAACAGTGTTCACAAGACACATTATCAACATGGATGACATTGAATCATGGAGGCCTATCATGAATCCTTCCCTTAGTCACAATTTAGCTATAATGCATGATTTCTAGTCCTTAGGTATTTTATCAAACACCTTACATGCACAACTTAGGCATAGGTGTAAATCATAAAATTACTCATCATAAATAATCAAACCTACATGTTTTCAACTCATATGATGTCATAGATTCATAATAACACATAAAGATTTTATCTTGGCATCATTCAACACATAAACATGATCAACAATCCATTCATAACATGAAAATCATAATATATAGTTTTAGAAAAGGGTTCTTGAATTTCATGGATGAAAAGAGTCCATGAATGAACACACGCATACCTTAGAAAGAAAACCTTGATGATTTGCTGGAGAGTTCTTGGATTGGGAAAAATAATTCTTTATTATCTTGGGAAAAGGCTTGAATCTTTCTTTTGAGAGATGAGTTTGATGGAAACCCTAATCTTGTGGTTGAGAGTGTAAGAGAGGGTTTTTGAGATGCTTAACTGAAGAAAAATGGGGAAAATTATGCCTCTTTAGGGTTATAAGTCGTGTAAGGTGAAGTAAAAGACCAAAATACCCTTACAAAAAATTTCCCAGTCTCTGAAAAATCATAGCTGACGACATAGGGCGTCACAATTGTGATAAGCTATAACGAATGTCGTCACTTAGGAGCTGGTTTCTGCCTAAGGCTGACGACCTTCGTGAGAGGGCATCACAAATGTGATAAGCTATCACGAATGTCGTCACTTAGGAGCTGGTTTCTGCCTAAGGTTAACGACCTTCATGATAGGGCATCACAAATGTGATAAGCTATCACGAATGTCGTCACACTACTTCCAGCCTGACATGCTGGAGTAAAATAGGCATAACTCTTTGCTCCGATATTGAATTTAGGCGAAATTGGTATCTTTGGAAATATAATTAAATTATCTATCTATTGATAGGTCATGAGCTCAAAAAATTCAAGTATAATGAGAATATACTCATTTGAAGTTGACTATACCAATATCCTTCTCAAGAATTCAATCGGTAAGGAATGTTTTAATTTGTCTGATAGCTGGGAGTTATTTGAAGCTTTAATACACATCTAACTTACTCATAAAAATATAAAATAACCATGATGTACTATGCATGAGCTTGGTACATGGCTCTAATATTGGTTTGAATTTTTTGGGGTATTACAATATCTCCCCTTGGGAATATTCATCCTCGAATGATACTGGCTGAGAGGAGAGAAAAAACAACTTACACGAATATATAGAATGAATGACTGATCATGATTTCATGGTTGACATGACTGAAAACTGAGCATATCATACTGTACATGTATATCTGATGCATGGGTAGCTGATTTATGAATGTAGGACTGAGTGTTCCGATAAACTGAGTTTCTCAAACTGAGAACGCATATCTGATGCTTAACTGATAAGTTTAATCCATACATATCTTATGCATGATTATATGACTGATATGCTATGTGAATGTATGACTGAAAGTACTGATAAACTGACCACGCATATCTGATGCGTGAATACATGACTGAACTGACTCACGAACATGCGACTGAACATGCAATGGTAAAGGCACTAAGATTGAACTGAAATATAAGAACATGACTGATTATGCTACGTGACATATGGACTGAACATCATAAATTGAACTGAACCTCTGAATACTTCACTTATAGCTGAGGTCTAACTTGAAGGTCAACTTATGAGTACCCTCTATTCTAGACTGAATTCATTATGCAAGGAGAAATTGAAGAATCTAAGGCATGAGAGCGTTAAGATAAGGTGGGGTATCTCCCCCTCGGGACGTTATGTCCCTCTAAGAATGCTTACCTTACGGAGATACTGGGTGATGCACAGAGCATTTACAAACTAGATTATAACTAAACTTCGGGGGTCTGAAACTAATGCATGAGATGGACTGAACTTGCAACTACTAGGAGGTTCTACCTTGAAATAGTTACATTCTCTAAGATTTTGGATAGCACGAGTAGATGCAAGGATGAGAAAACAAGCTATACAAATCTGACTGCTCACTGGCACGACATGAATACTGAAAGAAGGAAAACTATTCCTAAAGCATCTCATAGCCTCCTGCACATAGGTGTGGTGCACAATACACGCATGTACAAGACTTTACTAGATGCGGCTTTCAGAATTCCTAGGACTTTATTGAACCTTAGGCTCTGATACCAAGTTTGTAACACCCCAATTTTCTGAAACGGAATGCTACACGGTGCTCATGACCCCAAAGGACCACGCATAATATACATAAAATGCGGAAACATGAATATGAAAGGCCATAAGGTTCGAACTGAATAAACGTCGGATAATAAAATGTCTTTAAAATGTATAACAATACCAAAATAAGTCATAAGTACTGAAAATAATGAGATCTGAATATCTAATCTGACATCTAGTCTGAAAGTCTCTAACTGAACTGAATAAGGAGTTGAAGGAACATGTCTCCAACTAACTCCATCTAGCAACTGAATAGTAAATATAGCAATAGTCATATCGTCCTTGAATGAGAAGGATTCACTGCAAACTCTGAACACTGGAATGCTACTGCTGATCTGGAGCTTGTGCCTCTGAACCTATGGTGTAACATAAGAGCAAGCACCATAGCACAAATGCGTCAGTGCGTCTGAATGTACTGAGTATACGAGTGAGGTAGGCAAAATACAAAGGGTTATATGCATAAACAATGCTAACTAATATGAACGTGAGAATACATACATGCATAAGCAACTATAACTGAACTCGTGATGATGCTGACTACTGAGTCTGAATACTAACAACATGAGTGTACTGATACTGAGATACTGCATAGATGAACGAATATTTTTGACAGTTCAAATTATGAAGAACTGGTCTGGTTGACTGTGTCTGACAGTCCTGAAGCTGAATACTGATATCATGAATTCTGATAACTGATATGACTGATACATGAGTTCAGAAAACTGATATAACTGATATATATGTGATGATCGGCCTAACCGATGTAACTGATACTGAGCGACTGTATCTGACAGTCTAAGTTCTGATGGAACTATCTGAGTTCTAATTTATATGGAGTAACTGAATTTGAGATCAGTCCTATCTAGCGGGTGATCTTTAAATCTGATGATTCTGATACTGTTTAACTATAGTTGAGATCAGTCCTGTCTAATGGGTGATCTTGAAGTCTATTTATAATGATAAGGATTGATTGTCTCTAACAGTACTGAATCTATACTACTGAATTGAGTAGACTGTATCTGACAGTCCTGAATCTGTAACTGAAACTGTAGGATGTGTTCATCTAACCGACATGCCCCAAGCTAAGCTGACTGGGGTCCAATCTCTGCCCTGACTAGAAGGGTGTCAGTACCGCGCCACCAGTAAAGACATCTGTTGTGGAGTCAGTCCTAATCTAGCGGGAGACTTCTGGGATCAGTCCTATACATATAAATGTTCTAACGAGTGACCCCTGAGTATGTCAGTCCTAATTTAACGGGTGACATCTCGTACCTACGCTGGTGGCGTAGTTCTGGAACTTAGGAATTGCTTCTAGGGATCTCAGTCCTATTCTAGCGGGTGAGCCCCCATCCCTAGGTTCACTTGGTGTTGAATCCTACTCTTATCTGAAAGACACTGAACTGAATAACTGGGCTAAACTAAATAACTTAACTGAACTGATTTGCTGAACTGATACTGATTAACTGAACTGATACTAGTGGTATTAGTTAGCGGAGCTAAAACTGATTTACTGGATTCCGATGACGGATGGAATATAATGAGTTCTGAGGACTGATTAAGAGTACTGAAGTTACTGAAAGAACTAGAATTACTGAAGTTTCCGATATCACTGAGTACTGAGATCGCTGAGATTTACTGAACTATTGAGATTTACTGAGGTTTCTGAGTTATAGAACTTTTCTGAGTCATATGACTGACTGAGTTCTATGGAACATGGCTTGACTGAGAGTATCGTGAAAACATGACATGGCTCTAGGGATACAACTATATTTTTTGGGTACAAGTACCCCCAGGACTCAATAGAAGGAAACTGACACACATGACTGACTTGATCATAAGAGTAGAGTCCATAATCCACAATATCATAAATAAGGGATTTCATACTAAGCATGGTTCTCAACAATCTATTTCATGGAAGGAAATTTCATACAACATGTATATACTTGCATAGCTTTCAATATCATGCTCATTACATATTACAACCACAATCCATAATATCATAACTTTGGGAATTTCATGAAGTACATGGGTATTCTACATCTTGTACATGAGTGGGTTTTGCAAGTAAGCATAGCATAATTCCATAAGACTAGTTCATGAGTAATTCAACAGTGTTCACAAGACACATTATCAACATGGATGACATTGAATCATGGAGGCCTATCATGAATCCTTCCCTTAGTCACAATTTAGCTATAATGCATGATTTCTAGTCTCTTAGGTATTTTATCAAACACCTTACATGCACAACTTAGGCATAGGTGTAAATCATACAATTACTCATCATAAATAATCAAACTTACATGTTTTCAACTCATATGATGTCATAGATTCATAATAACACATAAATATTTTATCTTGGCATCATTCAACACATAAACATGCTCAACAATCCATTCATAAAATGAAAACCATAATATATAGTTTTATAAAAGGGTTCTTGAACTTCATGGACGAAAGGAGTCCATGAATGAACACACGCATACCTTAGAAAGGAAACCTTGATGATTTGATGGAGAGTTCTTGGATTGGGAAACTTAATTCTTTATTATCTTGGGAAAAGGCTTGAATCTTGCTTTTGAGAGATGAGTTTGATGGAAATCCTAATCTTATGGTTGAGAGTGTAAGAGAGGGTTTTTAAGATGCTTAACTGAAGAAAAATGGGTAAAATTATGCCTCTTTAGGGTTATAAATCGTGTAAGGTGAAGTAAAAGATCAACATACCCTTATGAAATAATTTCCCGGTCTCTGAAAAATCATAGATGACGACATAAGGCGTCACAATTGTGATAAGCTATCACGAATGTCGTCACTTAGGAGTTGGTTTCTGCCTAAGGCTGACGACCTTCGTGATAGGGCGTCAAAAATATGATAAGCTATCACGAATGCCGTCACTTAGGAGCTGGTTTCTGCCTAAGGCTGACGACCTTCGTGATAGGGCGTCACAAATGTGATAAGCTATCACGAATGTCGTCACACTGTTTCCAGCCTGACATGCTGGAGTAAAATTGGCATAACTCTTTGCTCCGATATCAGATTTAGGCGAAATTGGTATCGTTGGAAAGATAATTAAATTATATATCTTTTGATAGGTCATGATCTAAAAAATTCTAAGTATAATGAGATACATACTTGTTTGAAGTTGACTATACCAATATCCTTCTCAAGAATTCAATCGGTAAGGAATGTTTTGATTCGTCTGATAGCTGGGAGTTATTTGAAGCCTTAATATACATCTAACTTACTCATAAAACTACAAAATAACCATGATGTACTATGCATGATCTTGGTACATGGCTCTAATATTGGTTTGGATTTTTCGGGGTATTACAAAAACCTTACTAGAAAAAACCCAGTAGAAAAAAAATCTAGTGAAGGAAAAAAAGTACACTTCTATAATAATACACATATCAGCTTCCTCATTAAAAATCTTACAAAAAAAAACCAGTGGGACAAAGCCTCGTAAGGAAAAAAAAGTACAGTGCGTATTAAGAGTACAACGCGTATTAACTCCACCTATGAGAACATCCTTGAACCTTTGCATACCGATCTTGTGCACCATATTCTTAAAAATTGTAATTGGAGAAGACTTGGTGAATAAATCATCCACATTTTCACTTGAACGAATCTATTGCACGTTTATATCACCATTTTTTATAGCTCATGTATGTAGAAAAGCGTTGATGAAGTGTGTTTTGTTCTATCTCCTTTTATGAATCCTCCATTAAGATGTGCTATGCATGATGCATTATCTCCGTATAAAATTATGGGTAGATTGTCATAATTCACACCATATTTTTCTATAATGAGATGTATCATGGACCTCAACCATACACATTCTCGGCTTGCTTCATGAATAGCTATTATCTCTGGATGATTTGATGAAGTGGCTATAATAGAATGCTTTGTATATCTCCAAGATGTTGAAGTACCACCACATATGAACACATAGCCTATTTGAGACCAAGCTTTATGTAGGTCAGATAAGTACCCAAAATTAGCATGACCAATAAGATCGGGACTGCAAACTTGCTAACAAATTAACTAAAAAAAGGCTATATCAGGCCTTGTAGTATTTTCAAGATACATTAGTGCATCAATTGCACTAAGATATGGTACTTCATAACCAAGGAGTTCCTCATTCTTTTCTTGAGGTCGGAATGGATCCTTATTCAATTTTGCATGTTTCTCATTTAAGCAAATACTCTGTTCCTTTTGAAAGCTCTCCAAGAGTTTCAATGATACTCAAATCATCAAATTATATCTTATGAGGATAATAAAAAGTTTTCCAGAAACTTTATATTCTTTAGGCATTTCGAATCCTTTAGGGATTTTCATATGGATGTTTGTCAAGTAACAATATCCAACATGTCAAGTGTGACATCTTCAAGTTTCTGGACTGTAAATCAAATAAGTTTTACGCTTACCAAAATACATCCTTTCAGGTCATTTGATAATATTTCTATGTCGGCATGCTTAAATTAACGTAAAATTCAGATCCTCATAATCTTTTATAATATTGCGCCAATATTGTATCAAAGATATCGGCGATGATTTCTTATTTTGTATCGATTCACAATGCGACATAACATTTTAAGATCTCATCACTTCATTATTTCCAGGTACCTAAACCTCTCATAAGGTTTCATGAAGTGTTATGTCGCAGGCTCTTCAAGAGCACATTGCCTTCTTATCATGATTATTTGCTCCTTATCCTTTTCAAGTATTATTTCATTTAGAACCGATTGGTCTATCATGCTTCACGCATGCATAGACTTTATCTTTTAAGGACGAAAAATAAGAGCGCTTGCAGCTAAATATGAGATTCTTTCGGCACTTGACTTGAATTATCTTTTGAATGAGGATCTGATGATAATTCCTAACATATTTCATAGCTGCTTATAATCTCCCCCTTATGTTAGGAAAACTAACATACATCCTCCATCTTCTTTGAGGAATCCATCTTTGTGCATCATGGTATATTTATTGATCATATACCGCACATCAAAACTATTAGATAAAATAGTTGGTTCCTGACCTTGAACCAATTGAGAGGAAAGAAATAATCATAATATATTGGTCTAATGCATACAAGTGCTATTGTATGCAATATATCATATTTCATACCAATACATGAAACTTTGTTCTCATTAGTAATAGTTCAGCTATTTATGGAAGACATTCAATGGTAAACCATCATCATCAAGATGAATTATCTTGATTACACAATCTGAAAATTATGCTCAATTTATATTGAACAAGTAACTTTATGAATGTCAAACGTAGGTTGACCATGAATGTACATGTGATCATCTTATTGATGCATCTTTTTAATATATCACATGATAGGCGAACGAGCCCTTATTCACCTTTTATTCTTTTCAGATTTTGAGGGATCCAATCCCAAAATTAGCTGGTAGAACCAACTTATCATGAGAACAAGCAACATTAAAGTTCATGAAGAATTTTCTAATTCTTCAATATATGTTCAATACTCAGTATGCACATCTTCGGGATATCACAATCGTTCATGTCAAATTATGAACTTTTAATCTAGTAAACTCCAAGTTTACCATGATATGTGTTTTTGCTTTAGCAAATTTCAGATTTACTATTATATGAATAAATTTCAGATTTACTACTTCAGAAGTAGATTTCAAAATAACTCATCTCAGCTATTCTGCCTCTTTCGGAGGTGAGTTGTCATACCATCACAATCAAGTACACATTTATAGTAATAAGCTTCACTAAATATTATCACATTCACCCCAGGGAATGGATCTATGCTTATAATAATCAAAATTCTCATTCCCCAAGAATGGAATATAATCATGTCTTAAGCCTATCAAATTATGATAGCTTATATATCTTATAACCTCTTTCACCATATTGCTACTTCAGGAGCAAATTAAGGCATACATATGATGTAGAGAATTTTTCTCTAGCATATCTTATAATCATAATAAGCGTATGAAAATATTATCACTTTTAATGATTATTATCATATTGTCTCTCCAAGCTTATATTCATGCATTCAATCACTTGTCTTCTTTCAACAATGAAGTAAGTTGTCAACTTTCAGATTTATGCTACCATATTCACTTCAGGAATAGAGCATATTAATGGAATAAGTTTCATGACCTTTTATTAAACACCCATTATTTTGCCTTAGCCATCATAATATCACCAATATGGTGTATTGAGATTCAAACTCAACATCTTATCCATATAAAGACGTCTTAGGCATGAATCAATGAGACTTGAACCCAAAATATTATCATCTTTTTGATAATATTGTTCTTGAGGGATAAATTTAAAATATAAATGGTTCCAAACCAATAATTTTTCCTCAAATCCAATAATAATTATATTAGTAGTAGCAAAAGAAAGATAACATAAAGAATTACTAACCTTGCAATTACCTTTAGATTTATAATCTCACCTTGTTTGGTAGAGTCTCGTGCTGATAACGTGTTATGAAACAATAAAGAAAGAAGAAGAGTAGAGAGAGAAGAGAGGGGACTTCTTTATTTCTCATTCTCTTGTATGTATAAGAAATTATAAGATTAATAATACAATGAACAAAACCCCTTTATTTATAGGGGAAAATACTCTTAGTTTCTAACTAAAAGTCAGATACTTCAAATCCTGATAGATATAAACTAGATCTTATTAGATCTTGATAGACATTCACTATAATGTAAATACATTTATAACAGATTGACAATTCTCTTCAGGTGTAGTTTTTTTTTTTGGATTTTTCTTTTGACAAAAAAATCGAATAATTTCTCTCTGTTATATGTTATGGTTAATTGTGTATGTTCTATATTATACGGTTTTACTTGTTCTAACCATTTTATTCCTAATATTATGTCTGTTTTTTGCATTTCTTCTTTTACTTCAAATTCTATTTTTATTTTTCTTATTCCTATTATTATTTCTTTTTCTGCTATATTTTTAGTATTTATTAAACTTCTTGGAAGATCTGGGCATATATAAATGTCAGTTTTTATTTCCTCATTTTTTACTAGATATTTTGCTATATAATTTTCTTCGTATTTATTTTCTACGATAATTATCGCACCTAATACGCACCACCCCCTACAAATGGTATCAGAGCCCAGTTATTTAAAAAATACAGAATTAGCATACATGTATGAATTTAGATTGGATTTACTTGACATTAATTAATATTGATTAATTATGAGAAGACCATTTAAAAACAGAGAAGCTTTTAGAAAAATTAAAGAATCTTTAATTATTAATTATTCAGAATATATAAGTCTAAATAAAATAAAAGAAAACCCACAAAGACTAGCCTACCTAATTACCTTAATATTTAGTATTGAAGAAAAATTAATAATCCATTTAAAATCTAGAAGAATGAGACACATACCACCTAATTATGATAAAATCAGATTTAGGTATCCACCAAAATACTATAAATACGGTTTAAATGAATAAAATACAAAAATACAAAGAACTAAAACAAATTATTTCTGAAAAACGTAAAGAATTAAAAATAAGAATAGAAAGATTAAGTTATAATATATTTGCCGGAGTTAGTAAAAACTCAATAAATGCACAAAAAGATGAAATATCAAATTTAGAATCACAAATAGATAGTTTAGAATATATATATCAACATGAACTATTTACAATAAAATGAACAAAGAAGAATTTATAATAGATGAAAAAATATATGAAAATCACGAAGGATTAAAAATAAGAATAGTATTTTCTAATCTAGGAAGAAGATCTAAGAAAATAAGTGAACATTTATATTTAATGTTAGAAAAAGAAGAATTAAAATTAGAAGATAAATTGATAGCTATGGTAAGAATAGAAAGGAAAAACGAAGAAATAGATAGAAAAAAGGAAATAGAAAAAATAAAACAACAAACTACAGAAGAAATACGAAAAATAGAAGAAACTAAAAATAGTAGGATTGCTGAATTAGAAAAAGAACTACAAATGTTAAAAGATCTGTCTGAAAAAAGACAGAAAGAAAAAGAAGAAAAATATAAAGAACAAAAATTATTAAACGAGATAAATCAATTTAAAGAAAAATTAGAAATAGATAATAAAGAAATAAAAAACAAGAAATTAGAAATAAATAATATAGATGTTGAATAGACAGATAATTATGATTCAGAAGACAGTGAAACATATACAGAAATATTAACAAATACAAAAAATTTAGAAATTAATGAAAAACAAGAAGTAATTAATGAAGAAAACTTAGAAAATATCAACACAGAAATAAATACTCTTGATAAAAAAGAAGATCAAAATATAATACCTAGTACATCAGAAATAAGGAAACCTACATATTATAAGAATAAGTTTAAAAGATATAATCTAAAGAATGAATATGACAAATGGACACCAAAACAAATAGTTAATAAAAATTATAACTTTTTAGACTTAGATTGTGTAATAGATACAGAAAAAACAATACAATTATGGATAGGATATATGACAAAACAATTATTAGATAATAATATAAGTGTAATAGATGCACCAGAATATATAGAAAGAACACTAATAGGAACAGTGAAATTATGGTTTTTAAATCTAACTGAAAATAGTAAAAGAATATTAAGAACTGACAAACCCACAGAAGGAACATCATCAACAAAATTAACACCTATAGAATTATTAAAAAAATATGAAGCAGCTATAAAAGATGAATTTAGTAGCATGACAACAACAGAAGAAGAACAAAATGAAGAGAAAAATACAAATAGGAATTTAATGTTAAAATTAGCAATATGTAATATGTGTTACATAGATGAATATACTTGCGCATTTAAAGAATATTATTATAAAGGAGCATATAATACAGAAGAAAGTAAAGAAATAAGAAAATTATATTTTAGTAAATTACCTGAACCATTTAGTTCAAAAATAATAAAAAGTTGGGATGAAACAAAAATAGTAGATACTTTAGGAGCAAGAATAAATTTTTTACAACAATGGTATAGAAACCTATGTGAAAAATATAAAGATGAAATAAAAATGGAAAAAACATTAATAAGAAATTTAGCATGTTGCAAAGATAAAATAGCACCTCAATTTGGATGTGAAGAAAGATATTATAAGAAAAGAAAAAGACATAAGAAATATAAGAAATACAAAAAATCAAAATATAAGTATAAGAAACCAAGAAAAAGATATTATGTAAAAAATTATAAACATAAAAGACCATATAGGAAAAAGAAATCTATAAAGGAATGTACTTGTTATAATTGCGGAAAAATAGGACATTTAGCTAGAGATTGTAAATTACCTAAAAACCCAAAAAATAAACAAATATCAGAAATAAAAATAGAAAATACAGAATATATGCAGATATATTATATAGATTACGAATTAGAAAGTGAAGACAGTATATATGAAATTTCAGAGAATGAAACAGCTAATGAAATAGATAGTGAATTAGACGAATTAAATGACTGAAGAAGATATAAAAATAATAACAAAAGAAGAATATTTAAATGACGAAGGAACAAATCAAAAAATAATATTTGATAACAATGTATTTGATGAAATAAAAGGAAAAGAGTTAGACTTAAGTGTAGAAAAAATATTTAAAATACCAACAATAAAAAATATATTTACTAGAAAAAAGGAAGAATATTATGTAGTAAGCCAAAAGGAACATGTAATAGACTGTAGATATGCAAAAGGTAAAGCTAGTATATCACTAGTAACAAAAAGAATAATTAATAAAGAGATAAACGATATAAAAAGTAGAGACCCAATAAAATATGTACACCTTGGAGGTACAGAAATATTAATAAAAGCATGTTTTAGAGAAGGAATAGATACACCAATAGAATTATATTTAGCAGATGATAGAATTATAAAACCTATAAAAAAAGTATAATAACTGCCATAAAAGGAAATTTAATATACCAAAAATTTAAATTTATAATAAGTGCGAATTATTCAGTAGCAGTAATGGATAAAAATATAGACAAATCATTAGTATTATATTGGAAAATATCAGGAATAGAATTAACCCCAGGAAGTAAAATATTTACGGCAAGATGTAAAAATCTATATGTATTAACAACAAAACATAAAATAACTGGAAAAAATAAAATTAATAAAATACAAATAGAAAGACCTTTTGAACAATTTGTAAAAACAATTGATAATAATGATTATAGTTACAGAAATATAGACATAGAAGAAGATTTTGTTGATGATGTTCCTTTTGTGGGTTTGTCAGTTCTTAATATTCTTTTACTATTTTCAATTAGATTTAAAAACCATAATTTCATTGTTCCTATTAGTGTTCTTTCTATATATTCTGGTGCATCTATTACACTTATATTATTATCTAATAATTGTTTTGTCATATATCCTATCCATAATTATATTGTTTTTTCTGTATCTATTACACAATCTAAATCTAAAAAGTTATAATTTTTATTAACTATTTATTTTGGTGTCCATTTGTCATATTCATTCTTTAGATTATATCTTTTAAACTTATTCTTATAATATGTAGGTTTCCTTATTTCTGATGTACTAGGTATTATATTTTGATCTTCTTTTTTATCAAGAGTATTTATTTCTGTGTTGATATTTTCTAAGTTTTCTTCATTAATTACTTCTTGTTTTTCATTAATTTCTAAATTTTTTGTATTTGTTAATATTTCTGTATATGTTTCACTATCTTCTGAATCATAATTATCTGTCTCTTCAACATCTATATTATTTATTTCTAATTCCTTGTTTTTTATTTCTTTATTATCTATTTCTAATTTTTCTTTAAATTGATTTATCTCGTTTAATAATTTTTGTTCTTTATCTTTTTCTTTTTTTTCTTTCTGTCTTTTTTCATACAGATCTTTTAACATTTGTAGTTCTTTTTCTAATTCAACAATCTTACTATTTTTAGTTTCTTCTATTTTTCGTATTTCTTCTGTAGTTTGTTGTTTTATTTTTTCTATTTCCTTTTATCTATCTATTTCTTCGTTTTCCCTTTCTATTCTTACCATAGCTGTCAATTTATCTTCTAATTTTAATTCTTTTTTTTCTAACATTAAATATAAATGTTCACCTATTTTCTTATATCTTCTTCCTAGATTAGAAAATACTATTCTTATTTTTAATCCTTCGTGATTTTCATATATTTTTTCATCTATTATAAATTCTTCTTTGTTCATTTTATTGTAAATAGTTCATGTTGATATATATATATATATTCTAAACTATCTATTTGTGATTCTAAATTTGATATTTCATCTTTTTGTGCATTTATTGAGTTTTTACTAACTCCGGCAAATATATTATAACTTAATCTTTCTATTCTTATTTTTAATTCTTTACGTTTTTCAGAAATAATTTGTTTTAGTTCTTTGTATTTTTGTATTTTATTCATTTAAACCGTATTTATAGTATTTTGGTGGATACCTAAATCATAGGCTCTAATATCACTTGTTAGGTTCGAAATAGAGAGGGCGTCAATGTGGTGATAATTCAGATGACACAATATAAAATATTAAAAAAATATAATATTATTATATATTTTGGCCATTGACTTATATATGAAACTAATTAAAAAAATTTATAACCTATTAGGAGAAAATCTCCCTTTAAACCAGACTCTTTTGAGGACTAAATTGTAGATACTATTGTGTTATAGTATGAGAAAATGTGTATCTATTTATAGAGGTCCAAAACCTTTCTCCAAGAAAGAGATACCAAATATAAAAGAGAATTCTATTTTTCTTTTAGAAAAAAGTAAAAGTAATTATGGTAGTACTTTTATTTTGCTTCAATAAAAAATTAATTTTTAAATTTGATAAAAAAAAATAAGGAAAAAAATCATAACAGAAATCCCTCAATTTAGAGGTACAATTTGAAAGTTTAAATAGTTATTAGTGATGGTAATTGATTCTCTCTTTTTCCTAGTCAATTCACAGCGTACTATTAAAGTACCAACAATATTCTGCTGTTGAAAAAATATGTTAAAGTTTCATTGCTATTAAAGAAAAAAAAAAAGAAATCAATACTAAAAAATGCCTCAAACCAACCTAAAAAATAATCTAAGTCATTTTTTTTAGCGCTAAAAAGTGAGAATGCAAGTTGATTACTAGTGATCGATACCTTGGCAGGTTGGTTTTTGTTTTTTTTTAATTATTTATTTTGCGATATCCGATCTCTGGATGTTGATTCATACAAGAATTTTTTATTTTTTTAAAAAACAAACCTCACTAAAATATAAATTTAATGAGTATAAAGAGAAAATGCACTATTTCCATCCTAGACTATACACGAAATTGCTGAGACACACCCGAACTTTAGGAGGGTTCTATTACCTGGACTAATTAAAATCATATTTTTGGCAACCTTAGTGTCTACGTGGCACATACGTGTGCCTATGTGGACCTTCAGTGTGTTGATTCACTGATGTGCCATGTAGGCACTAAGGTTGCCAAAAATACGATTTTAATTAGTCCGGGGTAATAAGACCCTCCTAAAGTTCGGATATGTCTCAACAATTTCGTGTATAGTTCATGATGAAAACAGAACATTTACTAGAGTATAAATAAAAAACAACATAATCTTTAACCAATAACGAAGAATGGTCTGCTAGTATAAATGCATTCTTAGAAGGACCAATAAGAAACAATGATCTACTAGTATAAATGCATTCTTAGAAGGACTAATAAAAAACTTAATTTGGGAACCCTTTTCTTTTGGTTTCTCATTTGGTGTCCGTTACCCGTTTGGTGTCCATGTTAAGTAAATCCGATCTAAATTCATAAACACATAAACTCAAACATATATATTACTTCTGTATTTTTCTAAATACGTGGCTTTGATACCATTTGGAGGGGGGTGCGGATTAGGTGCGTAGTTTCAACTAGATAATAAATACGTAGTTTCAACTAGATAATAAATACGTATGTATTTATTTTTATAATGAATATTATTGATTGGAATAATATTCATTTTTATCTTCTTGACTTAAGATGTTTTATTAATTCATATTCTAAATTAGATATTATCGTGATTAGATTATCTAGTGTTTTAGGATCCTCGTTAGTAATATGTAATCTTTTATATTCTTGGTATAGACTATATAGTTGAGTTTCTATTTCTTTTAATGATTTATCCTTTTCGTGAGATGTATTCATTAATTTATTTGGTTTATTATTTTATCCTGTAGTAACTGCAGAGTTACAAATTTCTGTATAATAATTTATCCTATCTGTACTGTAGTATATATCTAATTCTAGATTTTCTATGTCATTTATTATCTTGTGTTGTTCTTCTCGTAGTGAGTTTTTTAAATTATTTAAACTATCACATGTACTTTTTTCTAAATTTTCTAAGGTTTTTTCTATCCATTTTAACTTTTCTTTTAGATTCTCCATTATTTCTCTAATTCGATTTCTATAATTAATTTCGTCACTTAGGTTATTTTGGTTTTCCCTAGTTTTTCTTATATATTCTAACATCCACAGTCTTGATCTGAATAATATCCTTCTGGGTAAATGTCTTCGTATATCTGTTCTAACGCATTTATTGTTTCAATTTCGTAGTTTATTACTTCTTCTAATATTATTTTCTTAATATCTATAATTTCTATGTCTTTAAGTATATATAAGATTAAAACTTTAAGATTATCTATCATTTAAAATTGACTAAATATTTTATTATAATATTCTGTAGTTGTTTGTTTCAGGCTTAGTAGTTCTTGTATATTTTTATTAAGAAATTCTATGCAATTTATCATGCTAAGTATTTATAAGAGTAGTTAGGTAGGCATGGTATATAATTTACTCTAGTCATGTAATATATACCAAATGCTTTTTCTAATATGATTTTTATTATATCTACTACTTTTATATCTTTAAGTGCATACAAAATAAGTATTTTAAATTTATCTACCATCTCATCAGATAAATAATTATTCATTTGCATAAAATTGCTTTTTTCAAAATATTCCCTTCAACCATGTTCATAACAAAATATGGTCATCTTAGATTACTATATACTAGATTATTCTTAAATAACATGTTCTTCGGTCACTATTAGCATGGTAATCTGGATACTTTTCCCTTAAACAGCGCCTCTACTCTGGTTACTCCCCACCACGGCTTCTTGCCTTATTGGTTTCACCTTTAGGATGGCATAGTTCTTAGGGATCTTTCTCCGTTTCCACTTTGCTAATAAACTTCTTAACATATTATTCTTCGAATAATTCTACCATAAAGTAACTAACATGAATTTATTTTATCATATCATGATTGTTGGGAATTATGAATTTAGCTATTCATAATCATAAATAAATATACCTGTTCTGGTAGGTTTGATATTTCTGAGCTTTGTTCCTCCATAGATTTTTCCATTGAAATATACCTGTTTTTTTAATTAACTGAGCAAAATATTTTTTGTGGATTTGAGAGAATGTTTGCTTCAACGCATGAAGGCTTGCTTTGCAATGCCTTCTGCTTTCTCTATTTATAGAATGAACGGATATTTACATGTATTTGCAAAAGATCAAAAAGCTAGGCTAAAAAAAACAAAAACTTAAAAAGTTTTCTAACCTAAAAAGGCTACTCTACCTAGGCTTAAAGAAAGTCTTTACAAAAATAGTATCTTAAAGACTTTTTACGTAAATACAATTTGTACATTAAATATTTTGCCTCCGTTGATTTTGTCGTATCTGCTATGTCTCCATTATTGCTCTCTTATCTCTTCTTCCAGCTGGCGTTCTTATCTATTTTATTCTAGCTGAACTGCTGGGACATCATTATCTCCTCCATTACATTTTGAACATCTGTGATCTGGATATTTATGTCCAATAGTCTTGCAGTATCTGGTCAATAATTCTTCCGAAATAAATTTTTCTCTGATAGCTCTGGCAATAGGTTCTGTTTCTGATTTAAGCAACGTGATAATCCATTACCTAATAGTTTCCATATCTGTTTCTCGTAACTCTTTTGAATTTGAATATATTAGTACATGATCTCTTGAATAGTAGTTCCATATGGGATTTTGTTTGCAATATGTATTTGCTAGCTCTTGTAAAATTGTAGATAATCCGATAATCCTCTTGTTTGCATAAAATTTTGGTATCTCGATTCTAGGTATCTCTGGTTGTGAAATAATATCTTGTGGTATAATCATATCTCGTGTCATTCCTATCTTTACAACTTGTATAGGTTTTTTAACTTCATCAAATAATATCTCTGCTGGTGCCGCGTAAATTTTTATAAAAAACAAGGTACCTTTGGTTATTCTTTTAAAAATGATAAATGCTTCATATATTTCTGGTATAGTGGATATCTCAGTTCCGTCCGTGGTATATACAGTACTAAGTAGTCCATATTCGTAGCAAGTTTTAACTATGTTTGGTTTGGTTTTAGGTAAGGCAATTAATTTATTATATCCGGTCAATCTCTGGGTTATATAGTTTGTATCTGGTTCTTGGACATTTGTAGCTTTGGGGTTGCTATTTAAAAAGGTTTGTATATTGTAGATATTTTCTATGTATTTTTGGGATGTGTAGTTATAAACTTTTTTATCTTGGTTCAGACTATCTCGGTATGTCGTAATTTGTGGGGGTATAAACATGGGATCTTTTGATGTATTTGGGGTATATGGTTTTTCAAATATTTTATTCATATTCATGTTCTGGTATCTTGGTCGACTAACTCCTTTGCTTGTACCTGCAGAAGTAGATAGATAAACGTTATGGGTTTTATGGAGTATCCCAACATCTCCTTCTAGCTCTGGAATTTTAATGTCTTCCGATCGACATAGCTCTGCACACTGCTGAGTTAGCTGATTTGTAGCTATAGACTTCAGTTTACCTTCATTAGTCTTTAGCTTTTCTATCTCATTACCTATACTGTCCACTTTTATTGAAAGCGTAGTTAGGGTGTTGAGTATTTTTTCTAGAGTATCTTCTTCTATGATATCAGTCTGTGTAGCTTATTCTTGATATGTAATCTGCAATAACATTTTTATTAGTACCAATTACTTCAATTGTAAATGTAAAATTTAATATATTCAATACTAGTCTCCGAATTTCTTTTGTTGTAACTGAATTTTGTATTTTCTTTGTTAGCCACCAGCGTACTTGTGTGTTATCTGTTCGCACAATAAATTTGTTATATACAATATATGGCTCAAATGCTAACAAACATTTATATAATGAACATAATTCTTTTCTATTTATTTCCCATTTTATTTCTGTCTCATTGAACGTACCTGAGTAATATCTACAATGGTGTTCTATTTTTTCTGCTTCATATTTATATTTAAGTACTCCTTCGTAACTATATTCACTAGCATCTGCTTCTACTATATATATAAATTTTCTATTTTCATCTGGAAATTGTAATTTTGGTAATTCTTTACAAAGTATTTTTATTTTTTGAACTTGTTTTTTATCTTCTTCATTATAGTTATATTCTATATCCTTTTTTAATTTTTTCTGTAGTGGTTTTAAGTTTTCTGCTAATTTTGGAATATATTCTCTTACTTGGTTTACTAATCCTAAAAATGATTGTAATTTCTTTTTCGTATCTAATTCTTCTTTTGAATTTATTATTTTTTGTACTATATGTTGTTGCATTTTTACTCCACTTTTATCTATTTGTATTCCTAAAAATTCTATTTGATTTTTCATAATTTCAGCTTTCTTTTTACTTAAACTTATTCCCGAATTTTCTATTATATCCGTAAATTGTTCCAATAATTTTAAATGTTCTTCTTTGGTCTTTGTATATAATAGTATATCGTCTATGTATACTATACAATTAGGTAGTTGTTTAAAATAACTATCCATAAAATGTCGATATCTACCTGGTGCATTTTTATATCCAAATGGTAGTACATTCCATTCATAAAATCCTTGTGGTACCGTAAATGCGGTTAATTCCTTAGATTCCTCTTCTAACTTCAGATGGTAAAATCCTGATTTGCAATCAAATTTACTAAAATAATTATATCCTTGTATTTGTCTTATTTTTAATATCTTATTTGGTATTGGGTAATTATAAGTTATTGTTTTTGCATTTAAATTTCTATAATCAATAACCATTCTACTTTTTCCTCTTTTTTGTTCACTATGTTTATTTACTATAAATGCTGGGCTATTATGTTTGCTATTACTTTTTTGTATATATTTTTTTTCTAATAATTCATCTATATGCATTTTAAATTCTTTTAAATCATCAAAATTATATGTTAGTGGTTTCTGGGTTATTATGCTATTTTTATCTATTAATTCAATTTTTATAGTAGTTTTATGTTTTTTCCCATCCTTTTAATGGGTCTTCACTATATAATTGTTCTAATTTTTTCTTAGTTATTTCTATCTTATTTATTGAAAATATAGTTATTTCTGTTTTATTTATCGAAAATACGACTAGTTCTATTGTATCTTCAGTATTTTTTATATTTTCTAACTTTTGTGTAATTTTTTCACTTCCTTTTATCCAATCAGTTTTCTTTCTTATTTTATTATTAACTCTTTTTGCTCTTACTTTTTGTTTACATGGTGTTGTAAACCACCAGTCTGTTCTAGTTATTATATGTGGGTATAATTTATCTAGAAACGGCATTCCTAAAAGTATATCTTTTGATGTTAGTTCATAATTATAAATTTCTTCTATTGTTAATATTTTATCCCATACTTGTGTTTTTACATTCTTAGCTTTATAAGTAATTAAGCTTCCTTCGTTATTAAATCCTTTAACTATTATTGGTGTTTTTAATTTATCCCATTTACTTTCTGGTAAACAATTATATCTGCATAAATTAGCTTCTGCTCCTGTATCTATCATAGGCGTATAATATCTACTGTAATATCCTTCTACTACTATCTTCATCAATACATATATTTTCATTTTATGTTAAAGCTCTTCTTAAGAATAGTTTCTCTCTGTTATATGTTATAGTTAATTGTGTATGTTCTATATTATATGGTTTTACTTGTTCTAGCCATTTTATTCCTAATATTATGTCTGTTTTTTGCATTTCTTCTTTTACTTCAAATTCTATTTTTATTTTTCTTATTCCTATTATTATTTCTTTTTCTGCTATATTTTTAGTGTTTATTAAACTTCTTGGTAGATCTGGGCATATATTATTGTCAGTTTTTATTTCCTCATTTTTTACTAGATATTTTGCTATATAATTTTCTTCTTGTCCTGTATTTAAGAGTATTAAATATTCTTTTTCATTTACTTTTACTGTTATGTAATAATGGTTTGAATTATCCATTGAACTTGTTTCATAACTTATTCTTTTTGATGAGCTTGATGATTCCGGTTTATCATAAGCTGTTCTTTTTGTTGTACTTATCCTATCATTTATTATTTCTAGATTTTCTTCTACATCTATGTCTCTATAGCTATAATCATTATAATCTATCGTTTTTACAAATTGTTCAAATGGGCTATCTATTTGTATCTTGTTAATCTTATTTTTTCCCGTTATTTTATGTTTTGTTGTTAATACATATAAATTTTTGCATCTTGCTGTAAATATTTTACTTCCTGGGGTTAATTCTATTCCTGATATCTTCCAATATAATACTAGTGATTTATCTATATTTCTATCCGTTACTGCTACTGAATAGTTCGCACTTATTATGAATTTAAATTTTTGGTATATTAAATTTCCTTTTATGACAGTTATTATGCTTTTTTCTATAGGTTTTATAATTCTATCATCTGCTAAATATAATTCTATTGGTGTATCTATTCCTTCTCTAAAACATGCTTTTATTAATATTTCTGTACCTCCAAGGTGTACATATTTTATTGGGTCTCTACTTTTTATATCGTTTATTTCTTTATTAATTATTCTTTTTGTTACTAGTGGTATACTGGCTTTACCTTTTGCATATCTACAGTCTATTACGTGCTCTTTTTGACTTACTACATAATATTCTTCCTTTTTTCTAGTAAATATATTTTTTATTGTTGGTATTTTAAATATTTTTTCTACACTTAAGTCTAACTCTTTTCCTTTTATTTCATCAAATACATTGTTATCAAATATTATTTTTTGATCTGTTCCTTCTTCATTTAAATATTCTTCTTTTGTTAATATTTTTATATCTTCTTCAGTCATTTAATTCATCTAATTCACTATCTATTTCATTATCTGTTTCATTCTCTGAAATTTCATATATACTGTCTTCACTTTCTAATTCGTAATCTATGTAATCTATTTGCATATATTCTGTATTTTCTATTTTTATTTCTGATATTTGCTTATTTTTTGGGTTTTTAGGTAATTTACAATCTCTAGCTAAGTGTCCTAACTTTCCACAATTATAACAAGTACATTCTTTTATAGATTTTTTCTTTCTATATGGTTTTTTATTTTTATAATTTTTTACATAATATCTTTTTCTTGGTTTTTTGTATTTATATTTTGATTTTTTATATTTCTTATATTTCTTATGCCTTTTTCTTTTCTTATAATATCTTTCTTCGCATCCAAATTGAGGTGCTATTTTATCTTTGCAACATGCTAAATTTCTTATTAATGTTTTTTCCATTTTTATTTCTTCTTTGTATTTTTCACATAGGTTTCTATACCATTGTTGTAAAAATTTTATTCTTGCTCCTAAAGTATCTACTATTTTTGTTTCATCCCAACTTTTTATTATTTTTGAACTAAATGGTTCAGGTAATTTATTAAAATATAATTTTCTTATTTCTTTACTTTCTTCTATATTATATGCTCCTTTATAATAATATTCTTTAAATGCGCAAGTATATTCATCTATGTAACACATATTACATATTGCTAATTTTAGCATTAAATTCCTATTTATATCTTTCTCTTCATTTTGTTCTTCTTCTGTTGTTGTCATGCTACTAAATTCGTCTTTTATAGCTGTTTCATATTTTTTTAATAATTCTATAGGTGTTAATTTTATTGTTCCTTCTGTGGGTTTGTCAGTTCTTAATATTTTTTTTACTATTTTCAGTTAGATTTAAAAACCATAATTTCACTGTTCCTATTAGTGTTCTTTCTATATATTCTGGTGCATCTGTTACACTTATGTTATTATCTAATAATTGTTTTGTCATATATCCTATCCATAATTGTATTGTTTTTTCTGTATCTATTACACAATCTAAGTCTAGAAAGTTATAACTTTTATTAACTATTTGTTTTGGTGTCCATTTGTCATATTCATTCTTTAGATTATATCTTTTAAACTTATTTTTATAATATGTAGGTTTCCTTATTTCTGATGTACTAGGTATTATATTTTGATCTTTTTTTTTATCAAGAGTATTTATTTCTGTGTTGATATATATATTCTAAACTATCTATTTGTGATTCTAAATTTGATATTTCATCCTTTTGTGCATTTATTGAGTTTTTACTAACTCCAGCAAATATATTATAATTTAATCTTTTTGTTCTTATTTTTAATTCTTTACGTTTTTCAGATATAGTCTGTTTTAGTTCTTTGTATTTTTGTATTTTATTCATTCAAACAATATTTATAGTATTTTGGTGGATATCTAAATCTAATTTTATCATAATTAAGTGGTATATGTCTCATTCTTCTAGATTTTAAATGGATTATTAATTTTGCTTCAATACTAGATATTAAGGTAATTAGGTAAGCTAATCTTTGTGGGTTTTCTTTTGTTTTATTTAGACTTATATATTCCGAATAATTACTAATTAAAGATTCTTTAATTTTTCTAAAAGCTTCTCTGTTTTTAAATGGTCTTCTCATAATTAATATTGATTAACTCCATGTTAAGTAAATCCGATCTAAATTCATAAACACATAAACTCAAACATATATATTACTTCTGTATTTTTCTAAATACGTGGCTCTGATACCATTTGGAGGGGGGTGCGGATTAGGTGCGTAGTTTCAACTAGATAATAAATACGTAGTTTCAACTAGATAATAAAGAGACATAGCAGATACGACAAAATCAACGGAGGCAAAATATTTAATGTACAAATTGTATTTACGTAAAAAGTCTTTAAGATACTATTTTTGTAAAGACTTTCTTTAAGCCTAGGTAGAGTAGCCTTTTTAGGTTAGAAAACTTTTTAAGTTTTTGTTTTTTTTTAGCCTAGCTTTTTGATCTTTTGCAAATACATGTAAATATCCGTTCATTCTATAAATAGAGAAAACAGAAGGCATTGCAAAGCAAGCCTTCATGCGTTGAAGCAAACATTCTCTCAAATCCACAAAAAATATTTTGCTCAGTTAATTAAAAAACAGGTATATTTCAATGGAAAAATCTATGGAGGAACAAAGCTCAGAAATATCAAACCTACCAGAACAGGTATATTTATTTATGATTATGAATAGCTAAATTCATAATTCCCAACAATCATGATATGATAAAATAAATTCATGTTAGTTACTTTATGGTAGAATTATTCGAAGAATAATATGTTAAGAAGTTTATTAGCAAAGTGGAAACGGAGAAAGATCCCTAAGAACTATGCCATCCTAAAGGTGAAACCAATAAGGCAAGAAGCCGTGGTGGGGAGTAACCAGAGTAGAGGCGCTGTTTAAGGGAAAAGTATCCAGATTACCATGCTAATAGTGACCGAAGAACATGTTATTTAAGAATAATCTAGTATATAGTAATCTAAGATGACCATATTTTGTTATGAACATGGTTGAAGGGAATATTTTGAAAAAAACAATTTTATGCAAATGAATAATTATTTATCTGATGAGATGGTAGATAAATTTAAAATACTTATTTTGTATGCACTTAAAGATATAAAAGTAGTAGATATAAGAAAAATCATATTAGAAAAAGCATTTGGTATATATTACATGACTAGAGTAAATTATATACCATGCCTACCTAACTACTCTTATAAATACTTAGCATGATAAATTGCATAGAATTTCTTAATAAAAATATACAAGAACTACTAAGCCTGAAACAAACAACTACAGAATATTATAATAAAATATTTAGTCAATTTTAAATGATAGATAATCTTAAAGTTTTAATCTTATATATACTTAAAGACATAGAAATTATAGATATTAAGAAAATAATATTAGAAGAAGTAATAAACTACGAAATTGAAACAATAAATGCGTTAGAATAGATATACGAAGACATTTACCCAGAAGGATATTATTCAGATCAAGACTGTGGATGTTAGAATATATAAGAAAAACTAGGGAAAACCAAAATAACCTAAGTGACGAAATTAATTATAGAAATCGAATTAGAGAAATAATGGAGAATCTAAAAGAAAAGTTAATATGGATAGAAAAAATCTTAGAAAATTTAGAAAAAAGTACATGTGATAGTTTAAATAATTTAAAAAACTCACTACGAGAAGAACAACACAAGATAATAAATGACATAGAAAATCTAGAATTAGATATATACTACAGTACAGATAGGATAAATTATTATACAGAAATTTGTAACTCTGCAGTTACTACAGGATAAAATAATAAACCAAATAAATTAATGAATACATCTCACGAAAAGGATAAATCATTAAAAGAAATAGAAACTCAACTATATAGTCTATACCAAGAATATAAAAGATTACATATTACTAACGAGGATCCTAAAACACTAGATAATCTAATCACGTAATATCTAATTTAGAATATGAATTAATAAAACATCTTAAGTCAAGAAGATAAAAATGAATATTATTCCAATCAATAATATTCATTATAAAAATAAATACATACGTATTTATTATCTAGTTGAAACTACGCACCTAATCCACACCCCCCTCCATGATACCGTTTGGAGGGGGGTGCGGATTAGGTGCGTAGTTTCAACTAGATAATAAATACGTAGTTTCAACTAGATAATAAATACGTATGTATTTATTTTTATAATGAATATTATTGATTGGAATAATATTCATTTTTATCTTCTTGACTTAAGATGTTTTATTAATTCATATTCTAAATTAGATATTATCGTGATTAGATTATCTAGTGTTTTAGGATCCTCGTTAGTAATATGTAATCTTTTATATTCTTGGTATAGACTATATAGTTGAGTTTCTATTTCTTTTAATGATTTATCCTTTTCGTGAGATGTATTCATTAATTTATTTGGTTTATTATTTTATCCTGTAGTAACTGCAGAGTTACAAATTTCTGTATAATAATTTATCCTATCTGTACTGTAGTATATATCTAATTCTAGATTTTCTATGTCATTTATTATCTTGTGTTGTTCTTCTCGTAGTGAGTTTTTTAAATTATTTAAACTATCACATGTACTTTTTTCTAAATTTTCTAAGGTTTTTTCTATCCATATTAACTTTTCTTTTAGATTCTCCATTATTTCTCTAATTCTCCATTATTTTAGGTTTCTCATTTGGTGTCCGTTACCCGTTTTAAAGTTTTGACTAATCCAGAGTTGCGCCGCATAGGGCCAGTCCAGTGATCTCTATAAAGGATTTTTTTTCCCCCCCATATTTAGGGCTAAAAATTAGGTCTGTACAATTTATACACATGCTCCATACTATAGTATGGTGCTTCCCTCATAATGCATAAGCTGTAGTTTTCAACTGTACTTTATAGTCATAAATGTACCTTATAAAATACACTCAATATTTATGTTCCGTGTCAAAAATACTGTGTTAAGTTGAATACATCGCACATACACTGCATCCGCCTCAGGCGATTGCTACCCCTTTTACGGTAACGTTGGATTGCAATAGCAAACAATTTATCAAGAGAATATATTCCAGGTTGATAGAGGACAGATTTTCAACTTGAATAGGACAAACTGACAGCATCACATTTTAAATCATTATGCATAAAATGCAATCACCAGAGTAGTTTACTAAATACACAGCTTTCATCATACATCATGCACATAGATCTTTCATTATACAAAATAAGGAAAAACTAAATAGTAGATGGAACTGAGACTGAATATTATGTCATCCTGTTATAATCGGATGGAGATCTCCTACCAAAACAATTGGAACTAGCAATTTATTAATAGCCAGGTCAAGTTGACATGAATAATTGAAAACTCTTTCGAACAAAATGCTTCTCGTATAAATAAGTCTATGGGAAGAGAAAATTATTGCAAGAACTGAGAAAATGGAAAGTCTGTACCAAATATATCCATTCTTTTTTGCGTTAATCATATTGTCAATTGGTGCATGGAGAGTGTTTAATTGGGTTTGGTTGAGACCAAAAAGGCTTGAAAAGTGCTTAAGGCGACAAGGTTTTAGAGGAAATCGCTACAGGATGTTTTATGGAGACAAGAAGGACATGTCCGAAATGATCAAAGAAGCTAGAAATTCCAAGCCCATCAGCTTATCCGATGACATTCTTCCAAAAGTAATACCACATATTTTTCAAACTGTCAAGAAATATGGTAGGGATTACAAATATTTCTTAATCTTATTACATTTCGTATGAGGTCACAGTGCAATCAATAAACATTTTATTCAAAATATAACCAGCACATCTCAACATTTCAACGTTAGTTTACTTATTTCTTTGAAAAAGAAGGGTCACTGACCCTTTTTTTGGACCCAAATCCTGCTTTATGGGGGAATTCGGCAGAAGACATTGCCTGATGCGGAATTTGGGTGGAGTGGCATAAATGTTAAAACATTTTAATTAAAATACAAGATTAAGAGAAGAAAAAGAGAAATAAGATATCTTCTAATTCAATGCATTTTCTCCATGCATTTCGCTGAAGTAGTAGCAACTAGAAACATGATCTTATTAAAAATAGGCATAATAGATAAACACTCACTCAAACTTGGTTCAGCTAGCAAGGAACCACTCCAACTTTGAGAGTGCACATCTGAACATCTCATGTTGTCTTGTAAACACTTCAACTCGTACCAATTGTGTCTCGTGGGCACTCAACACTGACGTGACACATAAATTTTGGAGGCGTCTAGATGATCATTTTGTTAGTTGGAGTGTTCAATTGATACAGTGAAAACAAACTAAGGTGTATACTCAAAAGTTAAAATGCTTACTTGACAACTGAAGGTAAGTTTGAGTGTCTATTCAAATGTAACAACTAAAAATTAAAGAGTTGAGAGTTACCTCCTCATGCGAGTCTGATAAATGAAGTTGAAATTGCAGGTAAAAAAGCCATATTTTGGCATGGGACAACTCCAGAGATTTACATTATGGATCCTCTTCTTATAAAGGAGATCTTTTCCAAGATCTATGATTTTCAAAAGCCTCATAATCCTGTAGCGAAATTGTTGGCACAAGGACTTGTTGGTGCAGAGGGGGTTCATTGGGCCAAAAACAGAAGGATTATGAATCCTGCTTTCCATCCAGATAAGTTGAAGGTGTTAGTTTGATAAAACAACTCTAAAACAACAATGTTTAGGTTAAAATATTTATTTATTCCTTTTATGATGGTGGCACCCAAGGGTGTTGCCTAGTGGTCAATGAAGTGGATTGAGAATCTGAGGTTTCAGGTTCAAATTCCCGCCGAGACAAAAAAACACTTGGTGATTTTTTTGCTCATCTATACTAGCCTTGGTGGACAGAGTTACCTGATCTCTATTGTTGTTGGGAGGTGGTAGGTATCTCTTGGATTTAGTCGCAGTAAATGAAAGCTGACCCGAACACCGTTATAAAAAAAATGATGGTGACATACGGGTAAATTTGTGCATACCTTGGCTATATTCTACTGAATTACCGGGTAAATCCATCCACGTAGGCTTAGGCAAATGGAAAGAAATTAGTTAGTGTTTCGACAATTTGAACCTGAGACTTCATGATTTCCCTGATTTCGTAGATTTGTAAATATTTATTGTATAACTAATAAGGACTATTTATGAACTTCTGAAACAGAATATGCTGCCAGCATTTTACCTGGGCTGCAGTGAGTTGGTGAACAAGTGGGATGAAGTCTTTGGCCATAAAGATACCTGTGAACTGGATATATGGCCTTCTATTCAAAATATGAGCACCAATATTATTGCACGTACCGTATTTGGTGTTTCTTACCAACAAGGGAGAGACATATTTGAACTTCAAAAAGAACAAGCTTATCATCTTATGGAAATTGTACGTTCAGGACATATTCCAGGTTGGAGGTAACTTCACCATGCACTTTTTTGTGCTCTTCTATCCCAACTTACATGGAACTTTTCGAATTTCAAGATTCAAACAAGTCTATCTTTGACCTTAATGTTTTCATGTTTCTTTCAAGTATTTTAATTGTCAAATATGTAATTTCTAGGACTCTTTATGTAGTTTAAAATTTATAAATTTTATTGTTAAAAACTTGAAGATTTCATGCCTACACTACATTCACAATCAAACTTCAATTGTTTGACTCACGAATCTGAATTGTGCCACATAAATTGGGATAGAGGGAGTATTTTCTTAAATCAACATCTCTTCCGCTGATGTCTGTTGATGTTGACATTTCATTTGTTAATTGTTCCATATTTGATACGAGGAATTAGTCGTTGGCTCCTTATATGGTCCTGGGCGATTTTTATGGGCGATTTTTATCTTATGCGTACGCAAATAAAGGATTTGACCTTTATCCGTTCGAAATTCTACCACATGCATTTGATTTACTGGTTCAACGCTATTATTTATACTTATTTGGTGGATAGTTTATCACATATACAAGTTTGAGAAAAAATTTCACAGATAACCCCTTTTCAACCCTTGTAATTGAAAAATAGCCAGCACTATTACATCTACAGGATTTAGGCAAAAGTTACCAGGATCTAATGAACCCATAACTGTATTCTAGGACCAACCCGGACCACATGAACTAACTCTTGCGATTGAGTTTGACCTGAATTTTTGTATTTCTTGTTTACCCAATATTAGATACCAAATTTTAGTACCTTATGTTTTCTATTTTCTCGTTCAATGACTAGTATTTTTTACTGTAGGTTTCTACCAACTAAGAGAAACAGAAGGATGAAAGAAATTGAGAAGAAAATTCAAGCAACAATTAGAGGTATTATCGACGATAGATTGAAGGCAATGAAAACAGGGCATGCTAGTATTAATGATTTATTAGGTGCACTGTTAGAGTCCAGTTTCAAAAATGGACAACCTGGGAACAAGAATTCTGTAATGAACATCGGCGACATAGTCGAGGAGTGCAAGTTATTTTTTCTTGCTGGGCAGGAGAATACTTCTGTGTCGATAGTATGGACAATGTTTCTATTAAGCATACATCAAGGTTGGCAAGCACGAGCTAGAGAAGAGGTTTTGCAAGTTTTTGGCCATGATGAACCAAATTTTGATGGACTAAATCATTTGAAAATTGTAAGTATTTTTTCAAATCAACGTTCAATAAGTTTTTCTATCCAAGAACTCATTTAGTGCTCGACTCAATTATGTCTAGGTCAACATGATTTTACACGAGGTTCTTAGGTTGTACCCACCAGTAACTTCAATTAGTCGGAAAATTTATAAAGAAACTAATTTAGGAGATATGAGTCTACCTGCTGGGGTGTTATTGTTGTTGCCCACAATCTTGCTACATCATGATCCCGAACTATGGGGTGACGATGCAAGACAATTCAAGCCTGAGAGATTTAGTGAAGGAATTTCAGGAGCAACAAAAGGGAAAGTCTCATTTTTGCCGTTTGGTTGGGGACCCCGTATCTGCATTGGACAAAATTTTGCTTTGTTAGAAGCAAAATTGGCGATAGCTATGATCTTAAAACAGTTCTCCTTTGAGCTATCTACAGCTTATGTGCATACTCCATACAAGATAGTGGCCCTTCAACCACAAGACGGTGTTCACCTAATTTTGCGCAAGCTATAGCTTATATTTATGTTACTAATGTTCTTACTTCCTAGTTGTTTCATTTGGACAATCTGGAGTTTACATGAAAACTCAAGTATTTGTGTAATAACTGATAAATTACAATGACTTAGATAGCAGTGAGACGTGCATGGGATGGAAGTTTATGGATTAGTAGTCGACTTGTCTATGAAGTAGTTGATGGCAAGATAAACGATAAGGACACCATTAGCCACTTGATATCCTTTAATTATGTGTTCGATCATATGAATCAAGACACCCAATATACTACTACAACAGACATTACCCATTTCTCCTGATCCCAACAACATTTGTAATATCATGCTTCAAATGCAAATCCACAAGAATTCTAAGTTGCTGATTTCATTTTCTCAAAGAGACTCACCACCCTAAGAGTAGAGCATTGCGCTTACCACTATCATGATCCCTGTACCAAAACAGAGCAGCCCAATCATCACATAAATGAACAGACAAGTCCAAAAGGAGATTCATGCACTAGGTCATTGAAGAAGCGCCAACTTCCACTCAGATATTCAAGTTAAGGACAATGAGAAATCCTCTCTACAGTCACTACGAAGGAATTAGTGCAGAGATGAAATCCAGTAAAGAAATACCATTATTAGACATGTCAAAACTCTATGAAATCTGTATATAGCAGAGGAGGAGAAGAAGTAGAGAAGAGGATATTTTTTATTATGAAAAACTTACTGATTGTTCTTTTCAAGCTGGACTATATGTAGCACTAGATCAACTAGGACAGCTGTCAATTTAGCTGAGTGCTAACTGATTATCAAGTCATATTCTAGTGACAACTCATGTTTGTTACAACTGTTTTTCTCAACAACCATCTAACTAACTACTTCTCTTAACTAATTATCAATATTTCCATACTCCCCCTCAAGCTGGAGGGTGAAAAATGTCTAGAACCCCAAGCTTGGATAACAAAAAATTATGTTGAGCTGTTCCTAGTCCTTTGGTCAACAAATCATCCATCTGAAACTTGGTGGATACATGTAATGGATGTATAAGTCCTTCCTTAAGTTTTTTCCTGATGAAATGGAAATCGATTTCGATATGCTTGGTGCGTTCATGAAAGATCGGGTTCGCAGCAATTTGCATAGCTGCCTTACTATCACAATAGAGCTGAATAGGCGTAGTTACAATAATGGAAAAATCTTGCAATAAGCCTACAATCCAAATTACCTCAGTAACTGCAGCTTCCATGCTGCGATACTCTACCTCTGCTGAACTGCGCCTTACAGTGTTTTGTTTCTTAGATTTCCAAGAAACCAATGAAGATCCTAACTACAAGATGAACCCAGTCACTGACCTCCTTGTGTTGGGGCCTGATGCCCAATCAGAATCACAATGTACGACCAAATCTGTTATGGGACTTCTCTTACAAAAACTCCTAGTCCAGGTGAACCTTTCACATATCTTACAACACGTAAAGCTGCCATCCAGTGTGATTGTTTTGGATGCTGCATAAATTGGATAAGCAGCTGAACTACAGAGAAAATGTTGGTCCTAGTAATCGTTAAGTAAATCAATTTTCCAATGAGCTTTTGATATCTATTTACGTCATCAAACAAAGGATCATCATTTTTTCCCGTATGTTCATCATGCTCAACAGATGTGAGCTTAATGTTAGCTTTCAAGGGTGTAAAGACTGGCTTACCTCCTGCAAGTCCAACATCAGATATAAGTTCCAATGTGTACTTCCTTTGATTCAACAAAATTCTATGTTGAGATCTCAATACTTCAATCGCTAAAAAGTATTTCAGATTCCCCAAGTCCTTGGCTGTGAACTGACTGTGCAGATACTCCTTTGCATCAGTTATAAGTTTTGAATTGCTTTCTGTAAGAAAAATATCATCTACATAAATCAACAACACCATAATTTCATCACCACACTGCTTAGTGAATAGAGAATGATCGTGTAAGCTCTGCTTATAGCCTGCATTCAGTAGGGCAGTGGTTAACTTAATGTTCCTCCACTGTCTTGATGCTTGTTTGAGTCCATATAGTGACTTTAATAACTTACATACTCTAATATCCCCCTTTCTATATAATCCTTGAGGCAATGACATATAAATCTCCTCATAAAGATATCCTTGTAGAAAAGCATTACTCACATCCATTTGGAAAAGATTCCAATCCTTAGAGGCTGCAACACTTATCACTGTCCTTACAGTTCCCATCTTGGCCACCGGAGAAAATGTTTCATGATAATCCAAACCTTCTCTTTGTGTGTATCCTTTTTCAACTAGCCTTGCCTTGTACTTATCAATCTCGCCATTAGCCTTGAGCTTAACTTTATAAACCCATTTAGATCCTATAGGTTGCTTACCAGGTGGCAGTGTTACTAACTCCCAGGTCTTATTTTCTTCTAAATCATTAATTTCCTGCTGCATTACATTGATCCACTCTTCATATTGTGAAGCTTCTTCAAAGGATTTTGGCTCTTGAATTACTGAGAAAAAGCTTAGATATGCTTGATATGAACTTGACAAATGAGAATATGCAACATAGTTGGCTATAGGATATGAGCAATTTGTTGTTGGTTTAACAGGAGTGATATAATCAGTAAGCCAAATAGGAGGTTTCATATTTCTTGAGGGCCTTCTTTGCACAGGTTGAGAGACATTCACAGGTACTACTTGAGGAATGTCTTCTTGATCATTTGCATTATCGACCACTGTATGTGCTAGTTCAACAGCTTCACTATCAATAATAAGTTCATGTGATGAATCTGCAGCAGGTGAAGTTGGTGGTTCGTCAATAGATGTATTAGTGAATGTGACTAGCATAGTTTCTTGAGTAAATAAATCAGGAACTTGAGTATGTTGTCGAGTAGTGTTGTTCTTGACCATTGAGTGATCATTGACCTGCAATGGTGTGACGGTGAACATATCTGCATCACCATCATCCTGTGCTTCAGCTTTAAAAGGAAAAACTAGCTCTTTGAATGTCACATCTCTGCTTACAAACAACAATCCAGTTCCTAATTCACATAATCTGTATCCTTTTTTATTTTCACAGTAACCTATCATGATTGCTCTTCTTGCCCTCTCTTGGAACTTGTCACCTTTAGGCAAAACACTAGCATAGCAAAGTCAACCAAAAACTCTTAGGTGATCAATCTTAGCAGGTTTGCCAAACAACATCTCATATGGAGTCTAACCATCTAGGACTGAGGAGGGCAATTTGTTAATAAGATACACATCAGTTCTTATACATTCTCCCCCAGAACCTGATGGGTATCCCACTCTAAAACTTTAATACTCTTGCCATCTCCAAGATATGCTTTGTGATTTCTTTCTACAGTCCCATTTTGTTCGGGTGTATAAGCACAACTAGTTTGAGGAATAATCCCCTTGGATCTAAATAAGTCAGTTCACCGAGAGTTAACAAACTCCGTACCATTATCTGATCTAAGAACCTTAACACATACACCAAACTGATTTCTTATTAAGGAAATGAAATGTTGCAACACACTAAAAACTTCAGATTTAGACTGAATTAAATAGATCCAAGTGTATCTGCTAAAGTCATCTACCAGTGTCACAAATGAATGCTTCATTTCATAGGTGTGTTTCTTGTAGGGGCCCCAGACATCCAAGTGAACTAAATCAAAAGAAGCTAAAGCTTTAGTAGAACTAACAGGAAATTTCAATCTATGTTGCTTCGCAAGTGGACAGATGTCACTATTGTTATGAATCTGAGAATGAACTTTCCTAGGTAAAGATGAGATGTGTTGCATCGCAGCTCCTGAAGGATGTCCCAATTAATAGTGCCATATGGTGTCTTCTATATTGGTGTTGAAAACTGCAGACAGCTGTAGATCTAATGCAGTCCTGTAAAATCTATAGGCCTTCTCTTTTTTTACCAATCCCCAAGACCTTACCATTAGAGAGTGCCCGAAAGACATAGAAATCAGGGAAAAAAATAACTGCACAACACAACTCTTTGGTTAACTTGGATACTGAGATGAGATTGAACTTAAACTCTGAAACATGCAACACATTGTTCAACTCATGATCTACTAAAAAAACAGCCTTGCCTGCACTGCTTATTTGTGTATTTGCACCTGTTGGAACCTGTACTCTACTAGAAAGATCATCTTGCAAACTTTTAAGTGAGTGAAGAAGTTCCCTAAAAGGTGTAATGTGATGGGTAGCACTTGAATCCACTATCCATTCAGATACAAAAGCATTGGACAATAAAACAGTTATACCTGCCAGATTTGAAGAATACTCAGGTGATTTATCTTTGCCCATCATATCCAGCATTTGATCATATTGTGCTCAGAGAAAAAATGGCCCATGGATGAAGAGGAAGTACCATATGCATTAGTAGTGTTAGCTCGTGGTTTGAAGTGTGATTTACCAGAAGGTCTAGGATGTTAAGAATTAGCATGTGACTTAAAACCACTGGACTAATTCTGAGAATGTACTGATGGCCTGTAACCTGATTGACTGTGGTACTGTCCCTGTGCTCTATACCCTCTAGATTGGTTAGTGAAGGCCCCACCAAAGTAACACGAACCACCTCCTTGAGTGTTATCAGTAGGTCTAACATTTGTTTCAACAACATGTCCATTCCCAGGCTTTTGACTCTGAAAATCAGCAGGGTAACCAACCAATCTATAGCAATCCTCCTTCAAATGATTGCGATAACCACAATATTCACAAAACAAGTCAAACCTCCTCAGAACCTCTTTCTTAGGAGTGAATTAATATGACTGTAAACTTTCAGCAAGAAGTGTCAATGCCTCTTTTTTTCATCAACAACTCCCAAAGTCCTTTGACTTTATTCTTGGGCAACAATAGCATATGCTTTATTGACAGAGATAATTGGTGCCCTAGACAATATACTACTTCGAATTTGACTAAATCTTTCATTCAATCCCATAAGGAACTACAATAGTCTTTGGGATCTAAGGTGCTCGATGTAAGTACGCGATTCTTCACAATCACAACGAGGTAACGAGGCCATTATATCAAGTTCGTGCCATGCATCTTCCAGTCTGGAATAATAACTAGTTACGGAATCCATACCTTGTCGCAGATTCATAATTTCTGTCCAAAGATCATAAACTCTCGTCAAATTTGAGTGATCAAAACGTTCCTTGAAATCAAGCCAAACTTGCTTAGCACTCGTAGCATACAAAATACTAGGCATCAACTCAACAACAACTGTACAGCCAATCCACGATAGAACAATGCATTGTATTTTCCCATAATTCAGCTAATTCACCTTTATACCTATGTTTCACACACGATCCATCAATGAATCCAAGTTTTTTTTTACCTCGTAAAGCTAATTTCATCGACTGACTCCATAGCCCATAATTTTCTGATCCGGTGAGCTTAATTGGTATTATGACAGCTCCAGGTGTATCAGACACCTGAAGATATAAAGGATGATGATGATCAATGGTGACAGTAGTGTTACGGTCAGTGCTAGGTTCTGCAATTTGCTCCATTGAAACTACAATCAATGAGAAAATCGATTTATGTGCTAACTACTTTTTCAGCTTTGTGAGCTACTTTGATTTCTCAGAGAATCACAGCGAAGACGATGATCACCTCTCTGATACCATGTCAAAACTCTATGAAATCTACATATAGCAGAGGAAGAGAAGAAGTAGAGAAGAGGATATTTTTTATTATGAAAAACTTACTGATTGTTCTTTTCAAGCTGGACTATATGTAGCACTAGATCAACTAGGACAACTGTCAATTCAGCTGAGTGCTAACTGATTATCAAGTCATATTCTAGTGACAGCTCTTGTTTGTTACAACTGTTTTTCTCAACAACCATCTAACTAACTACTACTCTTAACTAATTATCAATATTCAATAAGACAATTAAAAGAGGACCAATTAGAAATCTTATCGACGTCTGGATAGGGCAGAGGACTAAAAGATAATAAGGCTAAGAAGCCTTATCGGCACTCGGAGGTAGAGAATCAGCTTAAAACTCTCAACTTTCTAGCTCCATGTAAACAAACTAACGGCATTACCATAACATAGGAAATTTAAATACAAATATTGCCTAGCTGTAACATAATAAGGTCTGGAAAATCATTTATCAAAAAATAGAAGGTTCAAAAATCAGTGTAAACGTAGAAATTAGAGAAAAAGCTTAAGATTGGTTTTCCAAGAGAACTTATCACACAAATTGTTAATGCACCCACTAAGTGATTACTTAGGGACCATAGTGTACGATCTGGGCTGTTTTTCTCTTGACTTTGGATCTTAGCACCAAAAATTCTGTTGTATATACAATCTAGGCCAGTATTCGGAGTTTCCTCATAATATAATCTATTTCTTTTTTCTCCTTAGTTGAAATAAAAAATTAAAATGATGCAAGAGGAGGAGTGAAACCAATATGTAATTCATTAGGATAAACAAAAAGTTTTATCAAGCTCATCCTAAGAAGGCGGGTTTGATGAACCTAACCTGCTTCACAATAA